>OX392467.1:14033504-15299922 GCA_947623365.1 Achlya flavicornis
GAATAATTTTTTATATTTTAAAATATTATTTTAATAAATTTAACTCACATGCGGAACCCTAAAACACCATAGCGTTTCACGGTCACTCCTTGGTCACGTTTGTGTAAAAAGAACTATTTGCAGTTTTTGCGCAAGACACTATTGCGTGCCTACTGCTGCGTACGCGCAGACAATCTAAACGTAACGATGACAATTTGTGTTTAGTTAATTAACGATATGATTAACGTTATTGCCATTTCCGCATTCCATTGCTCATTGATAAATTCCTATGATAATTTAAATAATGTTGAACTAATGTGGAAGTTCTAATAACTTGGTTAATGAGATTTAATTTCATTATTTAAAACAAAGAATCTTATCCTTATTATATAAAGGATCATACATTTTTAAATAAAATTAACATATATACCCAATAAAAGTCGATGACTCTGTCTGTTCATTAGTGTGCTTATAACTCGAGAACTGCAATAATTTTATTGTGGTTTACAGTAAACCACCTTGAGGAAGATTTTTCTGTGACAAAAGAGTGACGCAGTGACTTTTTTAATGTAGCTAATCAGAGACAAATATAACCAAGCGAATGGAGCCGCGGGCATAATTAAGTATTATTAAGAAATACACTTTTTATATGTAACAAAAAATCCGCCATTATTACGCACTTTACCATACAATGGCTAATACAAGAAGTTCTTATGCTACACGTACTAGGAAAAACACAAAGCTATTGATTTTGTTTGTAATTCCTCGTGAGTGTTCGCACATTACATTGGTATTCCAACATCGACGTGACCTTTAACTCGATACGATGAAATGATAATCTAATCACGTACTTATGTAGTCATGTATTACTACTGTACTAGTGGGGGCGAGTTTTGATAAAATTATTGTGAGTTTGAAAGGTGCAGCGCGTTGAAGTCTTTCTTATGGGAGCAGATTTTTATAAATTGGGATTTTATTGAAAACACTATGATCCTGAATAGTTAGGTGATTTTTATCGTTAATTACGAAATAAATTATGATTCATAAACATTATTGGTAAAAAGTGTAATCGTCTATATAAATTACATATTTATAAAAAAAGAATATGTAGTATATTAGTTATCTGGTTTCTACAAGCTGTGCTTAGTTTGAGATATCTACTGAAGAATTTTCCAGAATATTTTCATTATATTTATTTTAGTAGTGTATTATATATTGTTTTTTTTACTTCCTATATTATAATACCCTTCAGAACAAAGCATATCCTACTAATATTATAAATGCGAAAGATTGTGAGTATGGATGGATACACTTTCCTGCAAAAACTACTGAACGGATTTCGATGAAATTTGGCACACAGATAGAGTATATTCTTGATTAATAGGATTCTTGGATACTTTTTATCCCAGGAAAAAATACGATCCCTCGGGAATGCGGGTGAAACCACACGGCACAGCTAGTGAAATCATATATTTGGTTAAAAAAAAAAACTGCAGAGACTTGTCTTAACTAATTAGCTATTCATACGTGGGAATTTAACCTTTCTAGCTTAAAATCATAATAGTAATTAAATTCTAGTCATATGCATTTATATCATATCTTTAAAACTACCATGACTACAAAGATCCACGAAATGGAGAAACTGGTTTAGAAACCACGAGTTTATTTTAGTGCCTATTGTACTCTCCAGCTCATAAACTACCTCTATACAAAATATCACTTCAATCAGTTGATGTGGCGAAAGAAATATAAACCGACAACCGCACATTCGCATTCAGTATTAGTTAGATATTGACCGACACGCTACAGGTCTTGGGTTTGATTCAAGACAAACATTTTTATAAACATAGATATACTACTTTTTATATAGGGAATGCGGGTGAAACCACGGGGCGAAGTATAAACAGCTCAAAAACAATTTGAACAGGAAACATAACCTCAATCCACTTGATACTTAAAACATTCTTCATCGCCAATTTGAGAGGTGGACAAGGATAACGAGAATCTCAAGCGAATAACACCATACGTAGTCATCTGATGAGCCTTCAAGATCTTACATTAATACAGCTTTAAATGTTAAGATAAAGTTGAAATAAACCAGAGAATTTATGGCTAGATTTATTGATGATTTAATTAAATATATTTTAAGACATTCACACACGGCCACCTGATCCCAAACTAAGCAGAGCTTGTACTATTAGGTTACCCAGACTCACAAAAAACAGACATTGAAATCATGGGTGAGACCGAGAATTAAACTCATAGAAATGTGGCGTGGTAGTTAATAAGTTAAAATACATAATGAAGACTTATTTAATAACAAAGTTAATTTTATGCTTGATAATGAAAAATAACGTTATCTAAAAGTTATAGTAGATTTTTTTACGGCGTTGATGTTGATAGTACTGAGTATTGACTGAACACACAGACAAGGTCTGACAGTACTCTCGCTAAGACTAAACTGAGGCAACGTAATAGCGGCGGCTAATTATGTGTGTGTGTGCTACCCGTTTTTAATAATATCCTTTACTGAAAATAAATAAAAAAAATGGCAAAGGAGAAAGAAGTAGAAGAAGATTATCGGAGTATTACTTTGAAAATAAACTTTCTACGTCACATGCTTTAAAATCAGAATGGTAGTCCCTGGGATAAGTCAACATACACATACTCATCAAAATTATAAGTATATAGATCTATTCGTTGCTAAGACAACAACCTCTCTTACAATGTAACTAAATATACCTGCACAAAATTCAGAATTATGGCGTAAATGACAAATAACACGACATTCCGAGCCCACGTACTTAACAGTTTAAATTACTCATTTAAATGATATCTTTAATCAGAATTACTCATGTAAAAACAAGTCAAGGACAAATACCGAACAAGTATACACAACCTGTTCGACTGAGGTATAATTGAGCCAGATGCTTAATGAATTCCTTACAAGTTCACCGATGATCACCGGCTCTCATGAGGCCAGGCGGCCTCGACGTGAGGACCTGATAATGTACTGTTTTATTGTAGGCCTGTTATGAATAAGTTTATACAAATGTTTGGTGTTGAGATATGTACCCCATGTTGATTAAGAGATCTATCTATAACTACCTGTCCCCCGCGGTTTCGCGTTGCCGGGATAAAAAGTAGCCTTGTCCTTCTCCATACCATAAGGTATCAGCATGCCAAATTCATGATGAGCCGTAGAGTAGTTGAGGCGTGAAGGCGTAACAAACAAACAGACTCATTTTCACATTTATAATATTAGTTAGGATGTTATAAAGAGGCAAAGTTTGTCAGTTATGATGTAAAATGTAATCACCGGAACTATTAAAATATTAAATTAAATCACCAATATATAAACCTTAATGCTTGTTGCCTAAGAGCTAAATCTAAATAAAATATTGTAATTAATCAAATACGTTAACAAAACGTAAATACAAATTGTAAAAGGATTAATGAATTATGTATTCTTGAGTACCTAACCTTGTACCTCCATATATGACTAGATGTTACAACACCCACTAATTTTAGACAATTATAGATTTACAATACGCAAATCAAACTACAATTATACCCACACACGAGACGTGTATGGAAAACTCAATAGCACTTCTTAATTGCTTTGTATTCAAAGTTGAAAATAATTTGGCATTATTATAATTCAATTTAAATACGATTTAATATTTAAAAAATAAAAATAAAATTCAATAAAATAAAAAGATGATTAATCCCTGTGACACTTGTTTGTTGGAAACAAAAACAAAGACGATATTTTAAAATATACTAAGACCATTTTTACAGGTAGAGTTTAGACCAAGACTTTAATATGGGTAAACAGTACCATTGAAATATATATATCATTATATTTATACGTCAGAAGAATATTTTGTACGCCTTTTTAGTCATATTGAGCGCACAGAGGAGTGAGATTTGGCATAGGTTACTTATATAGTTTGAAAAAGAGTACAGAAATATAAAATTTATATAAATGTGTACTTATGTTTTTAAAAAACGGTTAAATTTCAGCCACTGAGGTATCGCTAGTTACTATAAAACCATCAAATATATATCGTATAAAACTGCTAGTATAAACTTAATTCAAACTCACTACCAAATAAAGAATCAATTATACGTTTATTATGACTCTATACAGAACATTACATTACATTGAAAAAAATAAGCAGATTTTTTTTTAAATACTTCTGACGTTTTGTAAAGCGGTCTGTTTACGGATATACGGTGGACAAGGTCAGAAGTGACATTACGAAGTATGAAACACGTATTTTGGAATACTCTTTACGCATTTTGTTCGTAGCATCAATTAAGAAGCCATCACCCGTACTCATAAAATGTTAACTAAAATACTGTATAAACTATCACTTGTACGTAGTATTTATATACTCTGAGCTATCACATATTTGTTGACCGCATTACTGTCATTGTCAAACAATATGACGTTATTTTACGTGACCATTTAGTCAGTATATTAGTTAAAAATCATTTTATCAGTAAGGCTGCAATCATCTTAGGAATACGAGAAATACATGTTTATCTGTTGTTGTTTTCTGTTAAAGTAATAATTAATTATTATCGAAGATTTAGTATGTATCATAGGGCTCTAGTTTATCATAACCATCTCATGGCTCTCAGGTCTATATGCAAAAATAACTTTATTTGTATATTTATGACCTCTTCAAGACTTACTCTGAACCAATTGCGATGAAGTTTGGCACACACATAACTTATTGCATGAAGAGAAACATTTATTGAGATACATAGAGTCATAGCATACTTGTCTTCTGTCCTTTTTTGACATCGAATGTCAAAGAAGGAGGTAACACAAGATGGTAGTAGGCTTAAATATTGAGGTGCAGGAATCCTTTGAATGACTCAGCTCGCTACGGTTAGTGGGCACATCTCAAATCAGTTTTTGCGCAAGAAACATCCGGATTACACGTGCATTTTCCAAATTACAAGCGTTTATATGTCTGATTGCAGCAACAATCTTCAATTTCTTGGAGCCTCGTAGTCTTGAGTTAATATTTAATAAATAAGATATTTTTCAAAAGAAGGTATTGGTCCGAATAACCAAGATGGTTTTACCGAAACTGTTTTAAAAAGAAGCAATTTTATGATGTTCTTATTTCAAATTATCATTACTGAAAATAACTGTCAACCAGTAATATTATCATGAGTCATTACATCAGTATGTATAGTCAGGTACATCCACTATTTCATTAATATTAATCAATTAAAATGCATTAGCAGCGGCAAGCTTTAGGAAAAATTCTATATATAGATTGTATTTTGTACATATTTGTTGTTAATTATAATGGTCTGGTCTAATTAAATTTTAATCAATATTGACACTAAAGTCAATAAAAAACAACAATTTTGTCATATTAAGGCCGTTCAAGTGCGTTTGATGACAAACTATGTTTTTATTGACCATCAGATAATTTGTAAATAGCATGTTTCTAATCTAAGAAACATATTAGGGCTAACACACATTATTCATGGAACAGCGGAAGCGGAGCTATTACATTGATGCTAACGTGGTACACCTACAAACATAATATACGAATAAATTAATTCATAAAATTATTAGCCTAACAAAACATTGTTTTATTTTGAAATAAAAAAACATTATTCTACGATGATGTATTTAAAATTAAATCTAAGAGATCTTATTTACAACAAATATTTACAAAGTACAATCTATATATGGAAAATTTATTATGAATTTAGCTTGGCTATCCAAAGAGGAAAATCTGCCAGCCTTCGGGGAATTGGAAGCAGCGGCAGATTTGAGGAAATGAAATTGAATTTAAAAATCTCAATAACATTTTATATTAAAATTTATTACAATATTGCCTGCATTATTTATAAATATTTTTTTTACAATAACATTCAGCTGTTATCCAAAATAGCAGTGTAATCATAATAATTAATAACACATTCAACATACATTCTTCGCCCCAAAATGAAAACACATGATGGTATAAGTACCCGCCCCGCTAGCCGCTCCGCTCATGACCACGTCAGTAGTCTCGTCACGCGCGCTTAGCTCGCCAACGGAGCGTGTCCGTCCGTCTGTCAGTCACAGAAACGGATAATTATATCTGTTATGTTTCATTAATATCAGATTTCACCTGCTGATTGCAATGACTCACCGCAAATTTTGTGTTGATTTATTTGGCTAATATTTTTAGATGGGTCTAGTGTAAATATGTCAATTTTACTTGTAGGAATTTGAGAGATTTTATTCAATATTAAAATAAGATATTGAAATAAAAAATATGTAGAAAATTTTAGCTTTTTTTATTTATTTTAAATAGTTGCATATTACACAACCTCCATTAAACACGCGTCAAAAATCTACAATACTATCAGAAATAATACAATTTACCAACATAATCAGTTGGTCAGGTTGTATTCTAAATTACCATGCTATCCAAGAAGCAAGAACCATAACATTTTTATACTTATAGTTTAATTTTATGTTTTCTTGCTTTACCAAACATACCTAGTGAAATTCCATTTACAAAAAAAAATACATGGAATGCGATAAACACGTGAGGCAAAAATACCGTGTTCTGTTATAAAATATTTACGTTTATGCAAATTAGAACGTCTAGAAATGGTTTTTACGTAATCATTACCAAATGCTGGAAATAAACTCGGAATATTAATGAGTTGTGTTTTACGCGGAGATGATTTGCTTATTTATTTGACACGTCTGTGTAGTTATAAAATTAATATGGTTATCTTATCGTTTCTTTACTAAAACTTGAAAAACTGCTATGACTTTTTTAATAGAAAACGTTTCTTGTATAGGGAACTCGTTCTACGCATACCTATGCGTAGGACCACATTTTTCCATTTCAGTAATTCTAACCACAACGTTACCACTCTCTCATTCCGCTTTTATAAAGCCATGAAACTAATCCTCTAACCACAATCAAACTTTAACTTCACTGTAATTTGTGTCATTATTATAACTACCTACGTAAATAACTTCAAGTTTTAGAGAAATCTACATCGTATTCATGTTTTACCACCATCGATTTATTGTATTAAATGGTTCGGCTCTACTGCCTTAAAAATAAAAACAAAAAGTATTCAAAACAATCTGGTCGTAAATCTTAATAATATTATTTAAATTAAGAACTCTTTTATCTAACCTTGTCAAACATTGCTCCACGAACTTTATGTAAAGATTGTGGCGCTTTAATTCTTACTCAAAGTTGTTTATGCGTATTGAGCTATTATTATTACTACGTATAGAGAAGCTATCACAAGCAAAGGTCCTATTTTTTTTGAGTCAACTGAAGTTCTCTTTAGCGTTGAAATAATAATTTGTCGTCTAAGCAGACAGTAGACACACGTTGCGCTATCAGAACGCTTTTAGGAGTATTTTTCTCGCAAACACTGTGATTTTCACGGCGCTTACGCGTTTCGTTCATCGTTCTACAACAATAAGACTTGGCCCGATGGCCTCACTTGAAAGGAACATAGTTGTGATGTGTGGCGTCTTCTCTATACGTCATAATAATAGCTCAATGTTTATGCGTCGTAAAACGCTCAAACGTCTTAACTTCGGAAAATATAATGCAACGACATTAATTTATACGGGACTAGATGTACTAAAGATGGTCGTTCACCTATTTAAATTGACTTACGCAATATTATCGTAACTTTAAGTCATGAAATAGGCACTGTCTAAATCTATGTGAAATACTACGTAAGGATATTTTCCTTATATCATTAAAAATACCGTTAGGCATTAGATTGCTTTACGATGTATAATAATATTATAAGTAAACAACATTCCTTCGAAATGCAATCACTTCGAACGAAACTGTTGAGAAAGACTTTATGACTGTGCTAAGTAAATATGGATGTAAAAAAATAGACTAACCATAGATTTCCTCCCTCAGGCTGCAAAGCGAAACTTCCTTCGGCGCACGAAAGCCACAGCGCCTCCAGACACCACGGAATCCGACACGGCGACCATAGACAACGTTGACACCACCACAAACAAATTCACAAGACGCGGCGGTTCCAAATTCAAGAACCGAAAAGATGTTTTGAAGGAGGCCGCGAATGATACTGGCCGTATTGAGAAGAATGAATTTGAAAATCGAACACGGCGGCCATATTTGAGCAGCGGTCCGCGGCGCAGTGAGCGCCCAGCCGCGGCGCTGACGCCGACGCGCACCTTCGCGCGCCGCAAGCCTGGTGGGGCGAACGGTGAGTCCGGTTTTATTCGTACCTATAATAGTGGATTGTGGATATTTTTTGCTGCTGTGATTTTATAGCAATTTTCTTGGAAAGCTGTGGTGCAGGGAAATCTCGGTAAACCGGTATGGGCATCCAAATCATTGGATGTTGCATTTTACGGGTTTAGTTTGTGTGGTACCTACTTCAGAAAATAAAGTAGGTAGATACCATGTAGATACAAGTTGTGCGATTGTATAGTTGAAACATACCTAAAGACCTACCTTACGCATCATTTTTGACATCGATTGGTTTAAAATAATAAGTTTTGTCTTCAGTTGATCAGTAAACCTTCAAGGTCCCTTGAAGGTTTACTACCTAAGGCCTAAATTTAATGTTGATGAGAATCTAGTTTACATATTGATTTATGTAGTTTAATAATTCTTAAATAGACATGGCTACCAGTACGACCTCTAACCGAGAGAGCGTTTCTAACACCCGTTAATATTGCCAAAATCACGGAAACCGCAAATCTAATGGTGGGACTTTCACTAAGCTACGCTAATACTACTATGTACTAAGGAAATACTGACCCTCCTATAAAAGTCCTATCGCAATAGGACTAGCCGTTTCCGAGAATAGCCCAATACTAACAGGTGTCAGAAACGCATTCTCTCGCCGGCCGCACTGTATTGACT
The DNA here is from genome assembly GCA_947623365.1 of Achlya flavicornis. Lineage (NCBI taxonomy): Eukaryota > Metazoa > Arthropoda > Insecta > Lepidoptera > Drepanidae > Achlya > Achlya flavicornis. The sequence continues at coordinate 14,042,402 of OX392467.1, forward strand.
ATTGGAACCAGTAAATTGCATCAACAGTTACTAATAAGTCACAAAATTCAACATTTCTTTTTTGAAAGTAGTTAACAATTTTGACGAGTTTTCTGTCAACTTTTACAGAACAAGTGCATTGCGTAAAATTGGTTCAAATGAGAACTCGTTATTACGTATCAATACTTTAATTAGTAAGTTGATCGAACAGTGGGAACTGCGCTTTAACATAAGTAACGAGCATCGCTTGCAACACTCAATAATTCCTTAACAATGAGTAATCAATTCCAAATAGTCGAATTAACTGACTCAGTTACCTATTTCTATGATGGAAATCAAACAATCAAACCTTGACACAAACAGTTAAATAAAGACATGGATTTTATGTATATAGAAAACCCATACACGTGCACAGGATATCACATTTTCTCGTCGCTTTTGCTATTTTTGTTGATGATTTACACAATACTTTTGTAGATATGTAATTGTAATTAAACTCTTTCAGTAAAAACCCCAAATTTTAAAAGTGGTTATCTCTATTTATCACGCTATATTTATCTCATTTTGGAACATTGATGGATATTTATTAATCCTTTGACTGTTTGGTGATTTGCGCAGGCGAGGAAAACAATAGAAATCAATTGTTATTTCTTAACCGTATGTAGGATTAAATGTAATTTTTTGTAATCGCTAGGAATATTTATGTAAGTTTTCTTGCAATTAATATACTACACTCCAGTAGCAATAGGTCTTTATGTTTAACCCAGTTATACAAGATACTTTTAATGCGCTATTTAACTAATATACTAATGTGTGACCGTCACATTGTTTGTGTTTTAGTTTAAAAATCATGTATTTCACTAAGTTACATAAAATTAAATTAAATAAAATAATAAATTAATAAAAGTAAATAAAATGCGAAACATTATACCTTATCTAAGACAAGGTGAGGTAGTTAACCTGTATCTCCTCCTCAACTCTAGCAGATTCTTAGGTGTCAGAGATCATGAATAAAACGTGTCGTCGAGTGAAATCTGTGGCTTTCGTCTTGTGGGAACGTTTTCACTTGCCGATCGACTGAGCTATAAGTAATATTGCTCGTGATAGTTTGACGTTGCAGGGAGATGAGATTTGTGCAGCCTGCTTAATTCAAAATCAAAATTCATTTATTCATATTAGGCCCTTATAGGGCACTTGTGAAAGTTAACAAATGACTCTACACCGGTTCCAAATACAACTTGAACTGAGAAGACTCCGGCAAGAAACTCAGCAAGTGTTCTTTTTTTTTTTTTAATGTGTACTTATAAATATTACAATTTACAAAATATATATAACAATAGCGTGCGAAGCGAACAATTCATTCAAATGCATTCTTGTCATCTACAAAATCAGAAACTTTATAGTACCCCTTCTTGCATAACTTCTGTTTTACTATCTTTTTGAATCTATGTATAGGTAGCTCTTGGATTTCTTTGGGTACTTTATTATAGAAACGTATACATTGCCCCTTGTGATACCTAAACTTTCACAGTTTGATGTCTTACGGTATCCTCCTCTGGGGTAGTGGTGCCGAAATCAACCAATCAACGACTACAGAAAGAGCATTGTTCACATCGTCAGAATTAAAATCATGTCTATTCACTTTGTAAAGAAGTGAAGTGTCATCAGCAAACAATACTATCTCATGTTTTTTTTCTACAAGATATGGTAAGTCGTTGATGTAAATGAGAAATAGAAAAGGTCCAAGGATAGAACCTTGTGGTACACCCATAGTTACTGATGACCCAGGGGATACTTTACCATTAACATCAACCTTTTGAATTCTGTCACATAAGTAAGAAATCAAAAGATCTAGTGCAGTGTCTCTAACGCCGTAGTGATGTAATTTGCTGATCAGTATTTTATGATGGACACAATCAAAAGCCTTGGATAAGTCACAAAAAACACCAATGGTGTCTCGTGAATTTTCCCAGGCGTCAAAAATATGTTGAATAAGCTCAACACCAGCATCGGTTGTTGAGCGACCCCTAGTGAAACCAAATTGTTTACTGTGAAGCAGTCTATTACTATTGAAATGTACCATCAATTGATTAAGTATAATTTTCTCGAATACTTTACTGAATGTCGGTAATATGGAAATCGGTCTAAAATTTGTGGGGTCAGATGTACTACCGGTTTTAAATAAAGGCACTACTTTACTATGTTTCATAAGATCAGGAAACTCACCACAATCAATACATTTATTAAAAATAACAGCTAAATGAGGTGCAATACAATCAATTATAGAATTAATAAGTTTAACTGAAAGCCCCCATAGATCAACAGTGTTTTTCAAATTTAGAGATTTGAACGCTTTAATTATATCGCTAGAAGTAACAGTTGAGAATTTAAAGTCAACAGTACACTCTGTTACATTTTTCCTAAGTAAAGATACAGCGAGGGTGGGAGAAGAATTAAGAGACTTGGTAGTCGAAACTGGAATATTGGTGAAGAAAGTCTCAAAAGCGGCAGCAACATCTTGATCAGATTTTATTGATTTATCATTTATAATAAGTCGAAACTCATGATTACGTACTTTGAACTTTCCAGTTTCACTATTTATAATTTTCCAAGTCATCTTGATCTTATCATGACTATTTTTAATTTCATAACTTCTAATCGTGTAAACATCAAGATAAATCTTAAACGCCTTAATTATAAAACGCTTGTTATTATAGGACGCGTCTCTCGCGAGAACCAACGGGTTAAGATAGGTAGAGCATAGCGCTAATTCGCGTAAGGTGGATACTCAGCATGAGGCGGGAAATTTGATTTTTTTCAAGTTTTTATTGATTTTTACCGTCGTAGAATAATATGGCTAAATATTTCAGTGATTTCGCTAATCACTGAAATATTTAGCTATATTATTCTCTGTAGTAGTTCATTTTGTATATTGTGGATAGTTAATCCTTTTTGTATAATATAATGAACTATTTTTGTGCATTCAGTAAAATAGTCAGTTTTACGGTATTTAGAGGAACGTTAAAATATGGCTCATATTATTAAAAAAAATAACATAACACTGTGCCAAATGAACCGATACGGCCGCGAATCACTGAAATATATAACCATATTGTTCGACGAAGGTAATAATCAATAAAAACTTGAAAAAAATAAACTAATTTCCCGCCTCATGCTGAGGCCTAACCACCATGGCTAATATGCAATGGTAAATGGATTTTTTAGTTATTTTTGACATCGCGGGATCAAATTATCGAAATTATTTTTCCATTTACCGCGGTGACTACAGATAGCATATACTGAGAGGAATTGTAAAGAAATTACAGTATTTAACAAATCAAATATTATTTGTCAAACTCTATATAGGACTTAATAATGAAATTGAACATCTAAATTAAAAAGTCTCATTTTTATTGCTACATAATTGTTGTTGCTAATGAAAGAGTTGTTTAGTTCCTTACCGAGTCTACTCTTAGAATAGTTAAGTATTCTTGTAGTATGCATATTTTACATTGGTCAATAGTAACATTAGTAAACTAGTAGAATTAAGCCCAGAAAATATGACTTCGATATCAAGTTCTAGATTATTTGTACAAAGTTGTGGATATTTGCATTTCATTGAATAAGTTGATGTTGCCAACCTCTAAGAAGGCCTCGAGTTCTTTGTAAAGGACAACGCACCGCCAAATGTCTAGGTCAAATCTAATTCTAGGCTATTTGTGACAAATTATATGTTTATAAACATTGTCATGGTTATTTTATGAATGATCTCGATAAACAAGCATACGGCCCGTCTCATGGTAAGCGGTTACCGTAGCCAAATGGACGCTTGGAAGACAGAGTATCACTAGCACCCTGTACCCTTTCCGTCTCCCCGATAAGCTCGCGCAACTTTACGAACTCACGCGCAAGAACACAACATTCAGTTATTTCCGTGCGATATTCGGTCTTTCTGCGAAAATACGCTATACTCTACCTCTCCCAAAAAAGCCTCGAGTGTTAATAATAAAATTTGCACACATGTATCATAATGTACTATTAAAGCATAATATGTAACAAAATAACAGCTTTAAATGCCAAAGCACGTGGTGCGTAACGGTATTACTGTTAATTACCGTTGTTTGCAAGTCCAAGAGCGCACAGGCTGTCATTATGAAACTGTTTTTAAACCGCTCATGTATTATGTAACTTTAAATGAAAATTGGTCAAACCATGAGGTTATTATTGGAGCAATAAGAAGTAGAAAACCAGTGTTCGAAAGTACGATGTTGAAGTACTTTTTAGCACTATCGGCTGGCTACTGGCTACTACGCTAATGTTGAATATCTGTTGCCAAGCACCTCGGCAGCTGCACTTGAGAGTTCGGCCATTTTTTTATACTACGATGTCTGTAAACAAATGTACGGTCCGCCTGATGGTAAGCGGTTACCGTAGCCATATGGACGCTTGCAACACACAGGGCATCACCGAGTCGCGTGTTACCGACTCCGATTGGTCAACAATGAGCTCAGAAAACTTTCGGTGGATAGATTTTATGCTCATTGTAGGATTTGTACCCACGTCCTTCACACATCACACACATCATCGCCTTATTTAGAAAAAAAAACATAAAATCTGTTGCATGCAATTTAAAACCACTCATAGGTTGTCATAATATCGACACTTAGTCATCTCGTGGTTAAATGAAATTAGTGTATCGTAACGTCTCTGCAACGTTTATATCTCACGCGACTAATGCATTAAGCGGGTATTAAGCATTTAGCCACTTTTTGCTTCCCACTTGCATTGATGTGGTTACTATTTTAGCTTTGAAGATATCTTTATTATTCGATCTTGAAGGACGTCGACGTCATTACAAGCTTTTATTTAACTTGCAATATATGTTTGTTCGGGTGGAAATAAAAAAAGCTTGTATTCAAAATGCAATTTTTAACAATAACTTTTACAACTAATAATACAATTTGAAGAGAACTGAAAAGATTCGTACGAAAGAGCATGTATCCTTTTTGGCATACCTAACTGACTGCCTTGTTATCAGCTCAATTTACATTGCTGCGGAATGGAATGGAAGCAATGAAATTGTACATACCGTAATGAACTTTATGTCAATTGTATAACATACAAATTAATACATAGCATACATTCTCGAGAATGCGCGAGATTATTTCGCGGCAGTGTAAATTGAGCCTAATAGAACTAATACCAATTGATAGCTAAAAAAATATAAGAGCTTCTATTATTATCTCATAGTTATTTTCCCACAGTAAAACCAGTTAATTATTATAGGTATATGTTTGTGTTTTGACTGATTCTAAACTCACTTCTCTTATATTTCATATGCCAAACACTTTTGACCAAGTTATTGCAATTTTCGAACAATATGATCTTATTTACATTACCATCAACAGCATGTGTGCAGCATACAATTTTTTTGTCGGCGAATAATATTTGCTGCAAGTTATGGTTTAGGTCTAAGGTTACCACTAAACATCAGGCGGGCCATATACTTCTTTGCTACCTTAGTAATATAAAAGAAAATATTTCTAAGCAAATCGCTGAATTGAACAGCTCCCCAAATTAGCGGAGAAGCGTTAACAGCTTCACGGTCATTCATCTAGTTATTTCTTACAATAGACTTGTTTGTTTCATCAGTACACCATCGCTAGATATATTGCAGAATGGAGAATTATCTGCTATTCACCTTGAGTGGTTATTTGTCTGGGTTGAGGCTAAAATTGAATTCACGGGACTTTTCAAGCAAACAGAATAATGTTAACAAACACTAACTATATAACGGGTTCACCCGTTATATAGCCTCTTCAATAAACAGGCTAACAGGAGTCTCCTAAGTTTAAGTTACGAACCGTCAGTAGATTCAATTGTAACGTTCGTAATTGCCTTAATTATCAGGGCTGACACTGAATAAAGGAGTTAGATTTTATTTAATTACATTGTTAGAACGATAAATTAGAGCGATATAATTGTGCGTCGCGGCTTCATACGCATGCACTAGGTCAGGGGTCTGCAACCTTTTGAGACGAAAGAGCCATTCATGTAAGAAAACGCTTGGTCGCACGAATATGTCAAGTCGAAGATCGTCAGCACTCCAAATGGATTGATTGCATGATTTTAAAGGGTTTTGATAAAATTATTATATTTTGCGTATGGATCTGAAGCCGCAACTTTACATCGAAAGAGCCGCATGCGGCTCGGGAGCCGCAGCTGCAGGTTGCCAAACCCTGCACTAGGTTGATTACAATCACAAAAACGGGCTATATATCTCAAAATTGTTTTTCAAATCTAAATGATAGGTATTGAGATTTGTACAGACAAACATACACGTACATATAAACATACAAACTCTTCAGCATTATTTATAAAATTGAGTTAAAGATACGAATCTTCAAATATTTCGTATAAAATATAAGGAAAGTGCTCACAATTGAAACGATACGTCACGTAACGTGCGTGTTAAGTATCTCAAAACCAATTAACTAACCATTGCAAACCAGATACATGCAATTAACACCTTTTAGAAGCGGAAGACAATCTGATCAATAAAACACATTCGATTTAACGATAAATGTATTCAGAAGTGTAAGCTATTATTGTCTATCTATTGAATCTTTCGCGCTGCAAACTGCACACATAAATATAGTTTTTACCTACTTACCTAACTATGATAATATTTGTCCTTAATATGCGATAGAATAGAAATTTTCTTTATATAATAAAGACATACTTATTACATACAATTAAAAAGCAGCAGTGAGAGGCCAAAAAGGCACCTATCTCAGCTTATGCTGCGGCATGATATGCTGCAGTGTTGGTTTTCGGATAGGACCAAAATTGAGCATAAGACAAAAGGTAACCACCATAAAAAAATTTACAACGACTTTTGGAGAATCGATTATTTGTGTTTTCTAAAGATAAATGAGATTTACGTTTCAATACACAGCGTATCACTAGTGTGTCCTTTCCCTATACAAGTTTAAGTGCTTACGCATGTTTCAGGCTTTCACTCGTATTGTTTTCACTTAAAAGTGCGTGTAACACGTGTAACAATAGTAGTCCTATAGTTACGCAACTCGTAACATCAACCATTGAACACTGACCCATAACTTTCTCTCAAAAACATCTTGTAATTTGCTACGATTGTAATACAGTATTCAAATTTGTAATTCTTTTATGCGCTTGTTTTTGGATATGCATTTCTCTTCTAAAGGCAATTTTACCTATTTCATAGTTGGAATTGACGGCAATTTTAGTACCACTTTCAAGGCCACAATCTCACCATAGTAACTGCAAAAGAACTGCGTGTAGGGGACAATTCTCTAGTGTAGCTGCCACGCACTTGAGGTTGGTATACTATGCCATGCTATACTATGTAATGCTATGGTTCCTCGGGGTGTGTACCTTCTTCGAAAGTGCCTTAGGTACCTTAAGTGCCTTACCAGGGCCTAAATTGAAAAAAATACTTTTTGATTATAGAAATACTGAGTTCCACTATGACATTCGATGCAGAATGTTCAGTTCAATTTCAGTTCTAGTAAAATGAATCCTCTCCAATTTCTTTCCAATTTCCATTTAAAACTGTCATGGTAATTACGCAATGATCACTACAGATAGTCGATTATATAAAAATGAAACGAAAGTTCCACAGATATCGTTGTGATTAGGGCTGTCAAACTTTCAACCGATTTAATTTATTTATATTGTTTAGTTTATATATAAAGGTTGCAGAAGATGAACTTCGTGATAAATAACAATGATACCTACATTATGGTATATACAATAACGATTTGGAGAGAACATTGCAGGCTTATGAGACGTAGCTCGTCGCAGTTAATTTCTAGTTTGACATTAAAATTATCTGTTTTTGTTGCTTGTGTTTGTCTCCATTCTCACCATGGTCAGTGATGTTGTGGCCGAAGGTGGTAAACATACAACGCCTAGAATGGAAGGCTCTTAAGCCCAGCTATCGAAACACACCGGAATGTGCTTGGTGACCGATTTTTTACTTGAATGTGGTAGCCAGTCAGGCGAACTGCGAAGAACTCTACCACCGTGCTATGAAAAAATATCTTTTGCAACGTACAACTACCTACGAATACTTTTACCAGCCCGCTTTCCATCCTATAAAAGTCAATGGCAGGGCGTTAAAAAAATAGCATGCTATAGCTACAGCTATAGCTACATAGATCCGCCAGCCCTTACTCGGAGGCGAAACGACATGACGTGCGCTTCGGCTGACTAGTCTCGTGCCACACTTGACCGCCTGGGTGCGCGGGCTCAGGCGCCTGCTTTCACTATCATCTCTGTCATAACACGTAACGTCGTATCGACGGAAGCTGTCTATTTATTCACGCTTCAGTTTAGCTGATGATTATTATTATAGTATATAGCTTTGTTGATTTTGAGGGATTCTTATCACTTGCTTCCGATGTAAAACGAACGCAACATTTAAATAATAATATGAGATTTATGGCTAAATTGGCAATGGACCTGTCACACCAATCGAAGAATCGGTGAATGATGGGAGAGTCGCTGAGTGCCGCACTATGCGAAAAATCCATGGATGATACCTATATTAATAATATTGCATTTGTGCGGATGGTTCTTTGTACTCTCCTGGCCTCAAGGCAAACACCTAGCGGTGTCTACCAGCAGCTGCACTTGAAAGCCAGTTTCCCTTCTGGATTTTGAACGGTACCACCATTAGTTTAGCTAGATTAACTAAATAAGGGAATTATGTCGACATATTCCAGCCATATCATGTCCAGTAGACATTTAATATTGTAGTAGTTGTAATCGTATCGCAATCTATAAACGGCGGAAGCCAATTTGTAAATTACACAATTTACGCAACGTTATTTTAACCATGACATATCTAGCAATACTGTGGTGTCTCCAAGGTCGTCATACCAGTTTAACTATTGCATGTATACTAAAGTTAGTCGCGTAATCGTCCCATAGCAGTTTATGATGGTTTAACCCCGTGGGAAGCCATTTTGCCGATTGCTCTAAGCCCTATTATCGCTGTCCCACGCTCTTGTTGAGACACCATTCATGTGGTATTTTCTTAGGTTTTCTGTTGTGTAACGTGTGTCATATGTTTAGATTACTTCAATGGGCAAGAAACTCTGTGACTAGATAATTAATTCTTGTAATTGAGCTTTTTTACATGACATGACATGATGTACCAAGTCAAACGACTACAATGTCTTCACTACTAGTGATGATGGGATCAAAGCACACAAATTCTAGAAAGGAATGTCTCTCAAATGTAGCAGTTGGTAAACATCGTGGAATCTTCGGTTAGGTACTTGCAGATTGATTTTTAATTTGAGGGTTGAAGTCAGGCGGGTACTACAAAGTTCTGGTCTCACCGATTCTTGAAGAAAGTAGATCTATAACTATCTAAGACTATCTGTCGAAAAGTTTAAATTAAGAGATGCAATAAAAGCTGACAACGCCATTAATTAAATGGGATCAAAGAATTTTATTAAGCGTAAGATATTATCCAGAACAGTCAGTAATATCTACGTAATAATAGTAGTAATATCAAATAATAATAATTATGATCCAATATAATTCAGTCAACTTTTTGTTCCGATATTTCTACTAGCATAGATCAGTCAATCAAAATAAGTACGTACAGTACTACAAATTATGCAATAAAACAATCGACAAGAAAATGCATCAATGAATCACTGTCTAAACGTTGAACTCGTTCGCTCGCTGATCGACGCTTGCGCATGACATGAGTTGCGAGTGCGACACGCGTCACTTTTCAAACAATGGACTAGTTACACCTATTTGTTTATTAACACTTCTAGTATCTATCATTATACTCTATCTATGTACATATTGTTACGAGCTGGGGTTCAGGATAAATAATGGTACACGAATTTACCAAAACACTGGTCACACTTTTATTAAAACTCTAATTAAAACACTCAGAAATTAAATAGTTCACTAGCACTTAACTGTATTTCACTTCGATGTTTACTCACTGTTATACAAAACCAAACTCAAACTCCCCTGTGTATTGTCTCGTATTTATACTTCATAAACGGCATCCGGAACAATCTACAATTTACCCGCGTATTCTACATGCCTACAGTGCTATCGGGAATATTCCAGAAGCAGGTAGCTATTCGGCGATAGATGGCGTTGCTTGATAGATGTTTACTCCTATACAATAACAGATGGCGTTACTGGTAGCAATTTATTCCTGATGTCGCGATGTCGTAACACTACCCCCTCCTTAGACATGCTCGTCCCGAGCAATGTGAGTTCCATGGTATTGCGCCAAACGGTCTATATGGACAATCTTCGGTTTACCTCGAGCCCCCTTCTGGATACGGTAGGTGACATCATTGATTTTCGTAACAACACGATATGGTCCATCCCATTTTGCTTGCAGTTTAGGGGACTTTCCTTTCCTGCGCACTGGGTTATGTAGCCATACTAGGGACCCCATCTCGAATACTCTATTGTTCGCTTTCCGATCGTAACGGGTCTTCATTCGTTCAGACATTTGTTGGCCATACTGCCTGACGTGCTCATATACGTCATTCATTTTGTTTCGTAAGTCGTTCGCATAATCTGTAACACTACGTGGATCGTCAGGCGGAATACCGGTGAGCAAATCTGCAGGCAATCGCAATTCTCTACCGAAGTTTGCAAAAGCAGGCGTCACCGTCGTACTTTCATGAGTTGCACTTCGATATGACAGGAGAAAGGGTTGTATGTGTTTGTCCCAATCCTTCTGCCGGCTGTCCACAACTTTTGCCAGATATCTCTCCAACGTTTGGTTGAACCGTTCAACCATTCCATCCGATTGCGGGTGATAAGATGTGGTCCTGGTTTTGTGTATACCCATTACTCGACATGCCTCCTGAAATATTTGAGACTCGAAATTTCTTCCTTGATCACTGTGAATTTCTAGTGGTACACCAAACCGACAGAAGACTTCATGGACTAATTTATCTGCCACAGTAGAAGCTTCCTGATTCGGTATCGCGAAGACCTCTGGCCACTTTGTGAAGTAATCCATGACGACCAGGAAGTACTTGTTTCCACTATCACTTTCAGGAAACGGCCCCGCGACATCCAACGCTATCCGTTCCCAGGGAGCTCCAACATTGTACAGCTTCAGCGCACCTCTACTGCGTGTTTGTGGTCCTTTTACAGCTGCGCAACTGACGCACTTTCGTATCCAGTCTTCCACATCGTCCCTGCAGTGGATCCAGTAAAATCGCTCACGAATCTTTAAAAGCGTTCGTTTTACTCCCATGTGACCTCCTGAACATCCATTGTGATAGAATTTCAAGATATCTGGTATCCTTGCCTTCGGAACAACCATTTGTAGGTGAGAGCTGTCCCCTCGGGCATTTTCCCATTTACGGCATAAAATTCCATCCTGTATAGCTAAGCTCTCCCACTGTGCCCAATAACTTTTTGTGACTGAACTCGTCGTTGCCACGTCACACCACTTAGGTTTAGTGGCACTAGCCTGAATCCAGTCGCGAATCGGCTTGATGTCCGTGTCATCTTGCTGAGCCTGCTTTAGGGTTTCTATCCACTCTTCACTTAGGTCAGTCCTTAGCATCTTTACGGTTATTACTTCCTTATCTTCTTGCCTAACACAGTGCTTACAATTTTCAGGACAAGGTCTTCTTGATAAGGCATCTGCGTTGCCATGCAACCTCCCACTGCGATGTTCAATTACAAAGTCAAACTCTTGTAACAGTTCAATCCATCTAGCGACTTGTCCTTCTGGATTTTTGAATTGCAATAGCCACTTCAATGCGGCATGGTCAGTGCGGAGATGAAATTTCCTCCCTATCAAATACTTGCTAAAATGCTGCAAAGTTTTCACAACAGCAAGTAATTCTTTTCTTGTAACACAGTAGTTTTTCTCCGGTTTCGACAAGGACTTGCTAAAATAAGCTATCACAACCTCTTGATCTCCTTTTCTTTGCGATAACACGCCACCAATTCCATTATTCCTTACATCAGTATCTACTATGAATTCTTTTTCAGTATCAGGATAACCCAAAATAGGTGAGCTACACAGCCGTTTCTTTAATTCTTGGAATGCCACATCACATGCTTTGTCCCATAAGAATTGTGATTTTTCCTCTGTCAACTTATGTAGAGGTCTAGCAAGGTCAGCAAAATTTTTCACAAAACGTCGATAATAGGAGCACAAGCCCAAGAATGCCCTGACCTGCGTTTTATCTCTTGGAACTGGCCAATCGTTGACAGCAGCTATTTTCTCAGGATCTGTCTGAACTCCTTCTTCTGAGACTATGTGTCCTAAAAAGTTTGCTTGTCGTCTAAAAAATGAGCACTTCTTTGGGCTCAATTTAAGGTTGGCTCCACGTATTTTCGCGAGTACTTGTTCCAAGTTTTGGAGATGATCTTCGAATGTTCGTCCCACGATAATGATGTCATCCAAATAAACAAGGCAGGCGTCTCCAATTAATCCACTTAGTACTAGCTCCATTAGGCGTTCAAAAGTAGCAGGCGCATTGCATAGTCCAAATGGCATGACGTTAAATTGCCATAGTCCTTTTCCTGTAGAGAATGCAGTCTTTTCCTTGTCCTTTGGGTCTATTTCAACTTGCCAGTAGCCACTTTTCAGGTCCAGCGTGGTAAACCACCTCGTACTTGTCAGCGTATCTAGCGTGTCGTCAATCCTAGGTAGTGGGTAACTGTCCTTCTTCGTAATGTCATTCAACCGACGATAGTCAACACAAAAGCGCATGCTACCATCCTTCTTTTTCACCAATACCACGGGAGAACACCATGGACTAGATGAGGGCTCTATAACACCACCTTTTACCATTCCCTGGATCATGGCATCTACTTCCTGTTCCCGTGCTATGGGTAACCTTCTTGGTCGTTGGCGGATTGGTAACTCATCACCCGTATTTATTTTGTGCTGAACTAATCCAGTCTTCCCTATGTCAGTATCACCAACTGAGAAAATATCAGCGTAATGGAGCAACATCTTCGTAGCCTTATCCATCTCTTCCTTCGACAGATTATCACTACAGTCTTCCAATAGCGTTGTCACGTTGAACTGAACATTTCCCCCAACATACCCCGTAGGCTTGTCTTGACATCTACGCATCCAAGCAACTTCTTCACAAGTGCCCATCAATGTCCCCTTCTTGAGTACTTGTTCATGCTCACTTAAATTTAGTACACGTACTGCCGAGACGTTGTTAGCTTTAACTAACGTTCGTGCCATCTTCCATGGAAGATCACTGTCCAGTTTCTCTATAAGGATGCAACGATTTCTATGACCTGAATTTTCTGGTAAGATTACCGGCACGATTGTTTCAGACATGGGAGAGAGAACACTCTTCTTCAAGCAATACACTTGGCCCGACGATGCGCCTTCTATGAAGACTTCTTCCGAAGCACATTTTAATACTCCGTGATTGACGTCGATCTCACAGTGATGTTTCCTCATGAAGTCTAATCCCAGGATACAGTCATCCATAATGTCGGCCACGATTACTTTGTGACGGTAGCTTTGGTTGCCCAATTTTAATTCTACCTCCTTCTCGCCTTCGACGGTTATCTGCTGGCCGGTAGCTGTTACCAATTCAATTTGCTTGTAGTCTTTGAAGTAGTCCCCAAGAAACCGACTTGCTAGTTGGGAACTGACGATCGTGCGAGATGCTCCAGTATCCAACGTTACCTTACATGGCTTGCCATTAATTTCACCTATAATGATCAGACTGTTCCCGTTATGGGCTTGTGAGATCGAGATCCTTGGGGCTCTTCGAACACCAGCCAGCACCCGCCCCGCGGTCCTGGCGTTTACTCGTTTCCCTGTTGCTGAGCAGTGCCACCAGTCACCGCTGCATTTTCTTCCCGGGGTCGATTTTCTTCTTTTCTATAGTTTCTCCACTTCGGGCAACTCATCCGAAGGTGGCCCTTTTCTCCACAGTTGTAGCAACGGGGCGAGGCCACTTCCCTGATGCGGTGAGGTCGGTCATCGCGTCGCACAGCCTCCACTTCTAAGGCATGGGCTAAAGCGTCTTTCAGCGACTCGTGGTGCCCTAATCTCACGGCAGCTCTAACTTCCAAGTCGCGTATACCATCCACGAACGCTTGCACTAGATTACCGTTGATCATCGCTGGTGCAGACTGGTATGCTTTACGGACCAGCTTTTCTACCTCTAGAGCCCACTGTTGTATAGTTTCGGCGCTCCGTTGCACACGGTCCTTGAGTTGGGCACGGAATACGTGTTCCAGGTGTGCGTCCCCGTATCTAGATTCTAGAGCTTCCAACAGTTGCTCATACGTCACGTCCTTCCCGAGGGCCTCCAGTATAGTGAGGGCCTGGTCGCGAAGACCCAAAGTGAGTGCTGTCATCGCCTGTGCACTAGTCCAACCATTCGCCTTCATGACAGCTTCGAACTGGATTCTATAGGCTGACCATGACGAGGTGCCATCAAATGGCGGTACCTTGAAACCACGTGGAGAAGCCACAGGTAAAGAAGTAGCAGTTCCAACCTTGAGTCCAACCAGGGCGTTCTTCACGTCTTCTATCTGTACCTCGGCCTTGGACATACGATTTTCGGATTCCGAGATACGGGACTCATGGTGCTGAAGCTGTTCCTTCACCACCTTGAGATCCTTGCCAAGAGTTACTTGTAAATTTTCTAATAAAACCATCTGTTCCTCTTGGCGGCGAGCCTGCTCCTCCTTATCCCGCTGTAGCTGTTCCTCCAGTCGGCGAGCCTGCTCCTCTTGTCGGCGAGCCTGTTCCTCTTGTCGGCGAGCCTGCTCCTGTAGCATTACCATCAAAGCGCCAAGATCTGGGGTTGCAGGTACTGCTCTTACATCAGGTGGGTCGGCAACTGGCAAAGAGGCAGTTGGCTGCTGGCCACCCGAAGTCTGCGACGGAGAACCTCCAAACCTCCTTTCATCCATCTCCTGCTGCCGCTGGCCCCTTGTACGAACACCCTCAGTGACTTCCTTTGGCATAACCGGCATTATTTATCCTACTACTTCTGACACCAATTGTTACGAGCTGGGGTTCAGGATAAATAATGGTACACGAATTTACCAAAACACTGGTCACACTTTTATTAAAACTCTAATTAAAACACTCAGAAATTAAATAGTTCACTAGCACTTAACTGTATTTCACTTCGATGTTTACTCACTGTTATACAAAACCAAACTCAAACTCCCCTGTGTATTGTCTCGTATTTATACTTCATAAACGGCATCCGGAACAATCTACAATTTACCCGCGTATTCTACATGCCTACAGTGCTATCGGGAATATTCCAGAAGCAGGTAGCTATTCGGCGATAGATGGCGTTGCTTGATAGATGTTTACTCCTATACAATAACAGATGGCGTTACTGGTAGCAATTTATTCCTGATGTCGCGATGTCGTAACAATATCTTAGTAGGGAACTTTGTACTGCCCGCCTGCCTAACACCTTCTGAGGGGTTGAAAATCTGTCATCTTGCGGTGTGTTCCGGCAGTTGTAGATACTGGAGTGCCAGTTGCCTTCTAGAAAACATCATAACTAACATTTGGAATTTGAAGTGTTTGGGAAGAACGCGTTTAGAACATGGCGAAATATAAAATTTGCTTTACAACGAACTTCCAACAGTAACACACTTTAAACCTCACGACCTTGTTTTTAAGCACTTTATTATGAATCCTCCTACTACACAAGATGGGTACGTAAGATCCTGATAGTAAAAGCGTTCTTTACTTGAATATTACTCATTCAAACGTTACATTGTTTGCGAAGGTATCAGGCTGCTGGTGGCATCCGGCCATTTCATGGTGGCTGCGTAGGTCGGACAATAGATGTTCTGAGTTTTGTTCTGGTTTTAATTAAAGGCGTCTGGCTACGATGGTGGAGTGTAGGCGATTATATGTAGTTACAAGTTTATAAAACTAAAACTGATTGACAGATAACGCTTTAACCAGTAGTTTTGAGAGGGGGGGAAAGACGGGGGTAGAATAGGGGATCGCAAGTGAACAGGGGCGGGGCTCTAAGCGCGGGGCGGAAATCTATATATTTTTATAACTTGGCAAATGATTAGACAATATTTTTTCATGATGATTTATTATTTTCTATGTGGATAAGCTGTGTTTAACCATAATCCCACCATGGTAAATGATTATGTGGCTGAAGGTGGTTAAAAATGGTTGTTGTGGTACGAAGCCTAGAAAGGAACTGGCTGTCACTTGTAGCTGCCAAGTTGTCAGCGATAGATATCCAAGATAAGCCACATCATGTGCAGCTCATGTCCTACGTAAACAAAGGGTATGGGTCTCCCTTAACAATAGGGGGACTAAATTAGACATTCATTCTATAGTCGTTTCTTTCTTATAAAACAAACATTAAGTAGGTACAATACATTTGTAATGATGTTTCGTAACATTTAATTAGTATAGGTACATACATAAGATGATAATCTGTTTCATCTTTTATCATTCTTTCTTTATAAAGGGGTCCATACAATTCAAAACAATGTAAATAACACAAAGTCACTTTGACAGTGATATATAGGCTAATATTATTTATAAGGCATGTATACATGTCTTATTCATACCTCAATGCCAAGGTTACATTCCGATGAATGGATTCAAACCTACAATAGAACGTATTATCTAGCTGTCAAGTTATCTATCAATCATCACTTGACTTTTGTAATTGTTTTTTTATTTCATCTGCTTGTTGTAGAACATTTTGATTACCTATGATTTGCCTATGATTCAGTAGCGCAACTTTCATGCTACAAAAGTGTGCAGTTGTTAGAAGATTTTTGCGAAAAGAAGCACACGAGGGCAATGAGGGCCAAAATGAAAAAATGCGTAATAAACGTGGTGATTCAATCGGATTCAACACATTTCATTAGACGCTAATAAGGTGCGTAGTGGATTGCCATTTATGGACGCTTTGTTTCTGGGCCTCACTAGTTTTTATTTTTTTCCAATAAACTTAACTATATCCAATAAATAAATAATTGTACTTCTTGTCATCAGTGACCACAGCAGCACCCCAGCTATCTTCAACCGTCTCCCCACCATCTCGACGTCCGTTCCGCGTGGCAAGCCGCCGGCGCCCCATCATTGGCTCAACTACCACTACCACAACTACCACAACAACCACAGAAGCTACCACCACAGCCTTAGAAAGCGAGGAGTCGCTGCAGGATATTGGCGATACTGGTAAGTATAAGCTACCTGCTGTTGTTATCTTTAAATGCTAGACAAAAAAACGGAATTACTTCTAGGTTTTGTGTGCTAACCATACGGTGGTAAGAAATAATATACCCGTAGGAGATAAGCATGCTAACCCTTGAAATGAACTGGCTCTAAAAAGCTGGCCTTATAAGCTCTCAAAGCTCATAGCAAGATTCGCCCCACAACCACGCAATTGTTTTCAGTGCGATTAGTATGTAAATATTATGTAATGAATCTAAGCTTGTTTTGAAAAGAGTAATTGCTGAGTTTATTGCCGGCTCTTCTCAGCAAATGTAACCTTCCGAATCGGTATTAGAGTCAGACTTTTCATAAGTGCTTGCGAAGGTCTATTTGAATAAATGATTTTTGAATTTTGAACCTTTGCCATAGAACTGACAACTTTATAAAAAAAACGATATGAATGCCAAAACTAAAAAATATCTGTAAAATTATGTTTCTAAAATAGATTTCATCGAAGATCCAAGTCTTGAGCCGAGAACACCAAAAATATCTCCTAAAATCCAACGGCGTCCCCTAGTCACTTTGAAAGACGGTGTGAAAGATCAGAACCCATCGGCAACTAACGAGGAGGAGGGAAAGAGACAGAGCAAGAAGTACAGTGCCAGCATTAAGCAGAATCAGTTGGATGACCTGCTGAGACTGAAGGCGAAGAGTCAGGAAGACACAACGGAATATAGGACTACTGTTGAAGGTAAGTTATGTATTCAGTTGTATTTGGAACCGGTGTAGAGTCATTTTGTTAACATTCATAAGTGCCTTATCAGGGTTTAAATTGAATAATACTTTTTGAATTTTGAAGCCAAAACATTTCCATAGAAACTGGAAAAACAATTTAATTTTAAAAAAATAGGGCTCCTTTTTAACTTTATATTGTAACAATATTTCAACATCACGTTTAGTTAGTCAATTGGCAAAAAAACAAAAAATTACACCACTAGAGCATCACAACTTCCAAAAACAAATGATTCTCCTCTCATCCCAACAGAATACAGCGCAGAAACAGCGCTAGCAATAGCCGCACACCAACTCCTCATAGCGCCAGTACCAAGCATACCTGACTTCGAGGAAGAAACCAGACCAACACGGATACAGACCACACAAGAATACAAATACACCAGTCCAGTAACAGACTACGCAGACAGTAAATTCCCATACGAATACCCTACTACCACTGTATATAAACCTAGCACTGAACAAAACTATATCAGCACGACTGCTAATGACTTTGACGACCCTCCTCAGTTTAATACCCCAAAATTCTCCACTACTACCAATGAACCCACAGAATTTGATTCCCCTAAATTCACCAGGACTCAACATGATGCAACTCAGTTTAACTCTCAACTCCCCACAACTACCAATGAACCAACCATGTTTAGCTCCCAACTTCCCAGGACCACCTACGATTCAACTCAGTTTAATTCCCCAATACTCTCCACTACTACCTACGAACCAACTGAATTTAACTCTCCTAAACTGCCCACTACTACCTTCGAAACAACTGAGTTTAACTATCCTAAACTCCCCACTACTACCTACGAAACAACTGAGTTTAATTCTCCTAAACTCCCCAGTACTACCAATGAACCAACAGTGTTTAATTCCCCTAAACTCCCCAGGACCTATGATTTAACTCGGTTTAACCCTAGATCCTCCCCTACACCTTTCACTCGTAGAACAACTTATGACAGTGATATCACTGACACTGAAACAGCGACCGAAAATTCAACTCCTCCCACTCTAAGGATTAATAAATTGCCTTTCGGGAATGAATTAACATTCTCTACCGCTGATTACCCAACTGTCAATGGATATACAAACATACCAATCGAGTATAATTCCGTTACTCCATCACCAACTAGCCTTTCTCCTAAATCGAGTGTATCCAAAGAATCCCGATTCCCAGACTTTACGTATGACATTGATAATATTCGCACAACAGATTATGCACCTAGAATATCTCCAACGGGTTTGTCAGAACCTTCTCCATTCTCAAGGGAACCGGTTTCTATCACTGACTACACTAACTTACCAACTGATTACTTACCTAAGTTATCACAAACAACTAACTATGCACGAAACCCTCCGAGCACCTTCAAAACTAGACAAGGATTTTCAACAGCTAACGTTATAACTTCAGGATTATCAGGAGTATCTAAGAACTTAGGTTCGAGATATCAGACGAGCGAGAAGTATATTCCAGTCCCTGTCGAAGGCTTGGAGTATTCTAGCATCGGCTACCCTAGTTCAACTCAGGAGCCAATTTCTAGAAGTCAAGAACCTTCGCACTTCACCAGGGAATATTTGTTAGAGTCTCCTGTTACTAAAACATATGACGGTGAGGAATTCTATTATTATTTTCAATTATTATAGTCTGTTTTTTGTTTAATACTATAATAATAATTCATATCTTAACTATTTGTGATTTATCGATTCCTGCTTTTGGATCTATTGTGACACTCGCGTTGGAAATAAATAACTCAAAATCGTTTGAAGCACCTAGCCTACTTAACTTCCGAGACCTCTAAAATAACAAATCTTTAAACAAAGTTTTTTTTATTACTTCAATATCATTACAGCCCTTAGTAATAAACTTATTAAATTTATTGCAGATGAATACCAATACTTAGCGCCAGTAACAACACCACAGACTCCGCCGAGACGAATCATCAGAAAGAAAATCCAAAGGAAGATCTCCACTACAGTTCGTCCTACCACCACATTCAGACCACGACTGACCACAGCTTACATACCCCATACTACACCTTATATAGCGCCCGTGACTACTCCAAAACCTCGCAGGGTGCCTTCCAAGAAGCCTTTCGAGAAGATCTTCAAAGAAGATCCTCCGAGGACGTACAGGCCTATTGTAAACTATGATTATTATGATGACAGCGAAGAAAAGGTCGCCGAGAAGTATGTGGAAGGAACAAAAGTGGTTCTACATACTAAAGGTGAGAAAGTCTGAAAGGATATGATAGGTTACGTTTTAACTTCAATATTTTCTACCATACTTGATACTATGGAGCATTCAAAATGAACATTATTTTTCAATAATTCCCAGTTTAGTAATGCGTAGACACAGCGACATATGGTAATACCACCTAAAACCTTTGTTAATATGCGTGCGATCCACTGTGCTCTTCAGAGCCATGCCTACGTTGTTGGTTTCATTACATTTAATTACGCAAAAAATTACATGAACTTACATTTCAGAAAAAATATTTTTCTTTATTGCCATTTGCTGAACCCCGCTTTAATCATATGCGTGCAGGTGCTATAGAATGCCTCGACATCGGCAACTTCCCGCACCCGACGTCGTGCAAGAAGTTCATATCGTGCGCGCGCATGGAGAGCGGCGCGCTGCTCGGGTGGGAGTACGTCTGCCCCAAGGGGCTCAGCTTCGACCCCGTCGGCAGCATCTGCAACTGGTCCGCGGGCCTTGGGTGCGACGAGAAAGATATTTAAATACGATTGTGAGTGAACAACTTGAGGTCAATTTTGCTGAAATTATTTTAAAGCCATGATTCTTTCATTTTTCAGTCTCATGTATTATTCCATCCTCTAAAATTATTTCAGCTTTATGTGACCTGAATGATGTTTAGTACCTAGTTATGGTGGTGACATGTGTTTAAACATGTATATTTGTTTATGCATGGTAGAAAAATAGAGACACGATATCAACCTACAAGTGCGTCTCGCCCAATTTCTTTCGATGGATGTTGGCACCGATGGTGATTCAATGTTACAAACATTAAACCGATAGTAGTTGATACGTGAAACACTCTTCGAAAAGATTAATTTATTATTTCAAAAATACTTGTATAGTAAAACTTATTTAAGAAATGCCGGTCGGCACCAATTTTGTCTCACTCGTCCTCTTGTAATACAACGATTGCCGACCCATATTATTAAATATTTTTTTCTGTCCACTAGACAGTCTCCCAGTTTCTAGAAGCCTAATCAATATTATGTTCCTGTTAAAAGTATTCTCGTCACATTCAATTTCGTATAAAATGATAGAGACAAGAGTTTTGTTTGACCGTAGACTTGATCAGGTTTTCAGAAACTGGTAGTTTGTATTTTATTTATCAATACTTCTATTATTATTATATTACATTACATTTAATTTTGATACTCAATAGCGACTCAATAGTTTTTTTAAACTTGTAATTGATAAATATGAATTGAATTTACAAATCAGATTTATCTATCATAAATATTATACTTAATGTGATATAAAATTGTCCTGCATAGTTGACTGACAAAAATATTATTTAAAATTATGTTAAGCGAAGTGTTAGCTACTTGTCAAAGTAGTTACTAAAGTAACAGAAGTTTAAAACTGCTGTGTTGAAGAATACAGTAGTTGTCACTGTCTTTCTATATTGAAAGAATGAGACAGAATTTCAAATCTCAGTGCACTTCTTGATAGCAAGTTATTCTAAGTCAAAATAATTTGTAATTACTATTATTATTTTTCTGCCAATTTTATACTCTTACATAATGTTACTTTATACTTTTTTAATTTTATTAGTGGTGAATTAAAATTTAAACTTTTAAGTACTTCTTAGGTGCATATCACGAGATTATGTTAACTTAAATAATCACAGTAAAAGATTATACATACTTCAATGTGCCTTAATTATTGTATGATTTAATAGATTGTAAGATTTGTACATTTACTTTAAGAGAATAAATAAATTACAATTAATGTTGGTTTTATTTTTCTTTACCAAAGATCCACCTTCTGTATTAAGACTATAGTTTATAGAACAACCACTGAAAAATCCTTAGTTCCCTTCTAGGCTTTGTGTGCTTACCACCTTCGGCCACATCATCAATAACCATTGTGTGATAAACTGATTTCAACAAGAAATTGAAGAAATATCCCCACTAACCTCACGACGGCCCCAGATCAAAAGACTCAGATCGAATAAAAGCTCGGCGTCGAGAACTTTGTGCGAGCTATGATAGCACAACATCAACTGATGAAAGAGTAAAAACCTTATAATTACTTACCATATGAAAATATTAAACAATAATGGTTTTCACTTTGAATCCAACAAACAGTGAACTAACTACGGAATCCTCAAGCTATTAACATCCACTTGATTATCAGTCTCTTTAATCAGCAGAGATAACTCTAACGTTCTCGTATAGGTAAATAATATAAACCATTGGTAGAGATTTCTGCGCAAGTTGGATCGCCTTGCCGAGCCTCACTCGTATTTCTACGCGATGGAGATGGTGCTTGTAATCGAGTATCTACACCTTCGATTTCACAAGGATCACATCTATTCTTCGCAAAACATTTCTATGGCATGCCAGAGTAAGTAACTCAAAACTGAGACAGGTACCTACTTAATCTTCTGTAAGGGCTACAGCACAGCCGTGGGTGCTCGAAGTGCTCCAAGGTGGCTCTGCTCGGCTCGGCAGGAGGGCACCGTAACCTCCCAATAATTCATGCTAATCTTAGTAAGTTGAAACTGACAAAATATTTTCGATTCATTTCATACCTCATATATAAAATACTCCATCTCAGGGAGCGACCTACTCTCAACTCTCTTTTTAAAACATAACTCGGAAATAATACTACAAATAAAAATAATATATCTTTATTTATAAAGTCCTCTTGCTTATATTAACATATCCTATGCCGACACAGGTCATTTTGACCTTCTGGGCGATGGTCACTTGGTCCTCGTCCTCGGAGTCTTCGTCGCAGTCTGTCCTCTGCACCTCCAGCTTGAACATCACGCCGAAGAACTCTTTGAGATGCTGAAGGAACGTTATTGTGTAATCTGATAGGGGACCGATCTGTTGACAATCAGTTACCTTTTAGCTGGATTATGACAGAGTCCAGAGGGCCTACTACGAAAAACGATACACGATAGTTCGATCATCGTAGTCAATCACTTAACCAATAGAATTGCAATGACGGACTATCGTTTTTCGTAGTAGACCCTCAGACCCTCAACTGTTTCCAAACAGAGGCTTCGAATCCTAACGAAATCATCAAAAAGAAACCAAAGCAGGTGAAGACCTTTCAAATTCGGTTTTTAATTTTCAAGTTGAAAAATTTAGTTAGGTTAGGTTTTAGTTACATAAAATTTTAGTTAGGTTAGGTTTTAGTAAGATACAAGTTTTGGTAGAACGGCTACTTTTACCAAAACATGTCACGTAATTTGTTAGACAACTAAAAAAAGTCCTAAAAAACCTAAGTCCTTGACGGATGTCTGAACTATAAAAAGGTGCCCACCTTGGTAAATATTGATTGAGACGACCTTACATAAAAAATAACTCACAATACACTCGCTAACATCCTTCTGGCCGAGCGCCATCCACAGCGCCAGCAGCCACTGGAAGGAGGAGTCCAAGGCTCCGGCGCGGTGCACCTCGTCCAGCAGCCGCCGGGCGCACTCCCGCCCCAGCTCTTCAGGAAGGCTCATGTCGCCGCTGCCTGATTCCACCGATTTCTAGTAACAGTACAAAATAGTTTAGAAATCTATACTTATAACGAAAAAGTTTTTTTGTTTGTTGAAACGGGCTAATCTCTGGAACTAACAGTCGGATTTCGAAAAATAATTTCACTAATAGGAAGCTGCATTATCCCCAAATATTATAGGCTATTTATCCCGGTAACGCGGGTGAAACCGCGATTTATTACACTTGAGAAACAGTAGGTATAGGTTGAAAGTAGTATATTATTTACATTGTGGTATAGCCAATGGCTAGCTGTTATATGAAGGTTTGCAATGAGCCAGGATCGTAATGCTGCAATGATTTCTGAAAATAAATCGAGCATACATTTTTCACATTTTTATTCATTAAAAATATAGTGATAGATAACGTTTATTTATTTATCGATTATTTATGTTTATGTACTTTATTAGTTTAACCTTTTCACCGCTCGCTTCGCTTTTCTAGCAGTTGTCGTGACTGTAAAATTTATATTGCGTGAATGAATACCTCGTTGTAAAGGGAATTATAATCAGTTAATGGAACAGCTACTTTCCAAAAAATATAAAAGTGAAGATGGTCTACCAGCAGTACCAGGCCAGACGCATTCCACAGTTTAGGCAGAAAATAGACAATGTTTAGGGATTCAAATATACATTGTGCCGTGCCGACACAAGGCGTCCGTAACCATCAGCCGCTACCGATACATAGAGGTGTGTAACTCAGCTCTGAACCAGCTCAATGAATCAGATCACTCGGGTTTGAGCCGCTGAGCTACAGCTCAACAACATAATGACTAGCTCACGGCTCAATCCAACTCCTATTGTATCTGCGACTCCCTCCATAGATTATATTCTTGTAATTCTAATCTACGAATTATTATTTCGTTCTAAAACATTTAAATAATAATTACATTCAATAATTAAATACCTATGTAATATAACTCTCAGATCAGATCATGTAAAAAGAAAAAACAACTCTAAAGTATGAAAAGAGTCGCTCGGCGGAGTCGAATGAATCGCAGCGACTCAGTCGGCTCAATTCGACGCGCGGTACGCAGTGAGCGTGCGCGCGTATCGTGGACTATAGGTACATTGAGCTGATCTGCGAGCTGAGTCATTGAACCGGCTCACACACCTAAGCCGTGAGCTGTTCTGCAGCTCGCGTATTTTTAATGAGTTACACACCTCTACCGATACATTCAGTGCTCCGTGACCGAAAGAGAAATAGCTATGTGATAGAAAGAGAGGCGTTTGTAGGCGAATGAGCTTTCTGTATGGTTGTAATATTTCTTATTCTGTACCAGTACTCACAGCTTCAGCACAGTAGAAGGTGTTCTCGTTGGTCTCAGCAACGAGGCTGATTCCAAAACCTGGACTCTTGCCCGCGTTGGAGCCGCGACACTGGTCTGTATTGATGTACACATCTGGTAGGAACTTTAGCATTACCTGGATATGGATAAAAGTTTTTAAACTTTTTTTAATTCATAATACTACCATGTATCTTCCTACCACTACCTCCATATTTTTCTTTAACTTTAGGTATACTTTTACTCATCAAATTTTTCATCCTAAGTGAATAAGCTGTTTCTGAATAAATTAACTCTTACATGGAATAAATAAATTATTATTAAAGAAGTATTAATTTGTTGTATTTTTGTTACCCCTTTAGCAGCATCAACAACTCTATTGGCCATAGTGGGCGACACTCTTAGCGCGTACACAACCCCTCGTATCCTCTTGACGCGCCCCCACTGGGTCCACTGCAGCGGCCGCAGATGACGTCGCACTGGGCATTTGAACACTATCTCACCACCTCCCAAGGGTGGGGCACCTGTCACCAAACTATACATCTTAGTTTGTCTAATGAATAGGGTAGCAAACTGGGGTTGAATAGTGATAGGTATTTCTGTCAATAATGTTATTTCTATTTATTTGATGTAATTTTTTTTACGTGTCACTTTTAGCCACTCAGTTCATCCATCATACAATCAATCCTACAGACCTTTTCTCTTTTGATGGAAAGAGTCTGATGCATCTGGATATAGTGAAATCTGGGTATATTCAGACTTGAAACATGGAAAATTAACGAAATAATTAGAAAGGAAAATAAATGGTGAATTTAACCCACCTCTTCTAACAACTTTGAGTTCTAATCCATCATCAACTAATATGAACTTCAGTAGCACCGGCAGTGCTGCTGCCTTGATCTTGTCCACTGATACATCTAGGTCACTGTGGGTTACTCCCTGCAAAACTGCATTTAAAGGCTCCTTGCAGAAGGGACCCAGTGCTAACAGAACTTCTAAGTAATATCCTGAAAGGGAAGTGTAACATAAAAACTTGTATCTAATAATTTCAGAGTAATAATATACTATCCTACTTTCTACTAATATTATAATCCTACAAATATTATTAATGCGAAAGTTTGTGAGTATGGATGTATGTTTGTTACTCTTTCACACAAAAACTACTGAACATATTTGGATGAAATTTGGCACACAGATATAATATGTTCTGGATTAACAAATAGGATACTTTTTATCCCCAGAAAACATACAATTCCTCGGGAATTCGGGTGAAACCGTGCTAGCGGGACAGCTAGTTTTATAATAAAACACTACTAGTGAGTTGACTCTACCACCTGCCAGAGTAATGTTAGGTTGCAGTATGAAGAGATATTTCCAACCTCTTACTGTATCATCTGTGGTACGCCTTGGTTGCTTGCATACCAGTACTCGCTGCACTGACACAAATGAGTTCAACCACTGATAGTATTTATTACACATATCTAAATAATAATGAGTTTCATGCCAGAGTTGTCTCAGTTTAAGTGTATTTCGAACTAGTGGTAAATTCAACTGTTTGTAACGTTCATAAGTGCATAAGTTCTTTACCAGGGCCTAAATTAGGCAAACTAAATAGTCTTCTGTTTGATGACAGTCTCACCATAATAAGTAAGATTTAATTCAAGTGAGTAAGATAATAAGGATAAAGGTGTTATGCATACAAAATATATAATGAACCGGCTTTGAAGTGAGTCTTTTTTCATGACTGCCAGACGATACACTGCCTCAGCCGTAATATTTATGTAAGTTAAATTTGGGTATTGCTTTTCGGGTAGATAAAGAAAGTAAAGGGTTAATAGTGGTCAATGCAGCCGAACCGCGGTAAGAACATAGGTAGTGTTATTAAAATTTAGTCACAAAGATCATTAGGTGTTATGAGACAGATACAGGTTGAAGATAACACGATAACAAAGGTACTATAAGTAAAATAAACATGATACTAACCTATACCTCTCTGCGTACAACAACTATGTGTAACTTGTCCCCCGATCAAAATACCAGGCTGGAAATAGACAGACGTGCCAGTCTCACTGAGCTCCACACGCGTGCCATTAGTCACTTTGTCCAGAAGTCGTATCAGGTTTACTTCATACTCCCGAAGACCAGGATCATCGTGGGTACTTCTAATATCTTCTATTTTTATTGAACGCCCACTTAGTGTCGCAAGGAGCAGTCTTTGACGAAAGAAGTTGCTGCCTTTGTAAACTAGGACGTCGTTATGAACAGTTGCAGGCATTTTTGAGATAAAATGTAACTACAAACTTTTTGTCAACATTTGGCTTGAAAACACGTGCGATTAAGCACAGATAATAAAATCTTTTTATAAGTTTGACACATGGGTAAATGGGTTTGACATGTGAAATAGATTTGTATAAGTTCTGTTTCTCAGCGTATGCTTTTTCTTAATAAAAAGACAATGCGATATTAATGTTAATACTATTTACACTTTTTTTATCATTAATTCTTCAATTCCTATAAGTAATATTAAAAATCGTTGTTACTAAAACATGAAACAAAACGTAGTTATTTTTTTTTCAAGTCGTTCACCCCTCATCTGTCAAATCAAAGCTGTCAAAACAAAACAATAGTGGTTAGGTTAGTTTCGATGTGAACTTGGAAATTTAATTCGAATAAATAAAATTATAAGCTGAATCACATTTAAAAATGAAAGTTTCAATCGGTGACGTCGTGTTACCCGGCGATAATTGTGAAGAAATTGCCACAATTGGAGAAAAGAGCAGAGTTATCCTCGGACCAGGCCTTCGGAAGGAACTCGATGGTATTTACATAATTAAAGCTGGAGTTTTGAAGAAACGACCACCGAGCACGTACTGGGTCGACAGCTACCAGAAGCGCTACATACCAGCGCGGGGAGAGAACGTCATCGGCGTCGTCATTCAAAAAGCGGGTGATATTTTTCGTGTTGATGTTGGGAGTAGTTGTAATGCATCCTTATCATATCTCTCCTTTGAAGGTGCTACGAAGAAAAACAGACCTAAAGTAGGCCCTGGCGATGTGGTCTACGCTAAAATGTTGGTGGCGAGCAAAGATATGGAACCAGAATTGGTTTGCGTAGATTCCCATGGGAAGAAAGGTCGTCTTGGTGTCTTGGAAGATGGCTTTGTATTCAAATGTTCTCTAAACCTTATCCGAAAAATTTTAAACCCTGAATGCCCATTAGTTGCATCAATAAAGAATGAATGGCCATTTGAACTGGCAGCAGGCATGAATGGAAGGATCTGGATTAAGGCTAAAACAATGAGAGAGACAATAGCTGTAGGAAATGCTATATTGGGTTCAGAATACTTAAGTAATGCAGAAATAAAAAGTATGTGTACTAATATAGCAAGTATTCTTGCTGGACATATTTCATAAATATAATTTTAATGTTATAATGTTTTTTGATCAACTCCCTCTAACAAATCAAGTGTTTAAGGGTAAACATCAGTTATATGGTGGAAAATTTGATATTTCTTGAGTTTTTAGTATTTTTTACTTTCGTGGAACAATATGGATAGATGTTCTAGTGATTAGCGACAGTAGAAGTTCATTTGGCACATAGTGTTATGAATGTTTTTTGTATAATAGGAGCCATATTTGAACATTTCTCACAGTAAAATTAACTATTTTGGGAAATGTACAAAAATACATTATGTTAACCTTAAACAAAAAGTATCAATTCTTTGATATGCTAAATGAACTACTATGGTTGTGAATTACTGAAATATCTATACAAATTGTTCAATGAAGGTAAAAAAGAAAAAACTCAAAAACATTCAAATTTGCCGCCTCGTAACTGATGACCTTAGCTTAAATATGAAAGTATTCATTAAAACAAATATTTATTACTTATATTGTATGGTTCAATGAAAACATTTGATACTATAAGATTTTAGAATCAAAAAACAACTTTTCTTGTGGGGGCCAAAGCATTATTTCATGTTCAAATAAGATCATAGACACTAAAAGCGTTTTCTAAAATAGAATTACAAAAATAAATAATTCTAAGTATGACCATCGTATTTATATATTTTATTACAAAATTCAATAGCTGGATGAGAATAGAGGGTTGCAGGTGAAACTGCAAGGTGGTAGAAATAATAAAACAATAGATAACAGTGATTGGAGATTTATTTTGGCAAATGCAACTAACCTAATCATTTCGAAATCTCAATACATAATGTAAAACTATCTGTTTGTAATTCAACCATTTCCTATCAACCTATTGAATAAATATTTATAATACAATCAAGCATGCCACTCCCTTTCTATGTACAAATTTTTGTGGTCATCATCACATCAGCAATGTTTTTTTTTTCATTAATTTACAACAACTAACTATAATAATAGGAGTCGAATGACCAGAATAATTTCTTTTCATTTATTTAATAATATAGTAAGTAAATACTACGATAAAACAAAAATGTGTGTGATTCCCATTTGAATCTGCTGTTTATCTTTTTAATTATATAAAAATGTGGTCAGTCTATCAACATTTACAATATTAACATTGGTTGGCCTTTATTAGGTTTAGAAGTGTACCAAACATTCATAATCATATGCAATATACTTTTCAATCTCTAGGGCCTACTTGCGTCAACATGGGTTAATATTTTTTAACCAACCACCCCATTAAATTTTAACCCAATTGCGACAAAAGCTGGGTAAAAATGATGTACCTTCGGGTTATATAACTTCAAGTTGTTATATTTCTTCTTCAATGCTGTAATTTGTGTACAATATATAAATAAATTAAGTTAAATGGTTAAAATTTTAACCCTGTTCAAGCAAGTGTGGGTCTAAGCGACGTTATCGAAGTATAAAATCAGCAAATTCATCCACAATACTCTTGCTTAAAAATATCAAAATATATTTATTCATATAGGCCTTTACAAGTGCTGATGAATCATCTGATTCTAATATTGGTTTAGAGGGTTGCTTTTGCAGAGATGTACAGCAATAAACCCACCACTTACTCATTTCAAAACACTTAAGATTTATGGCATAAAGTTTAAATTATAATATCAATTTGTGACAAAAGTAAATATCAAACTCAAGCAGACTAGGCCCAGACGCAGCACCTTGTTTCATTCAAGTCAGATATTACTACGTTATACATAATTCAATAGGATTTATAAGCAAAAAGTTTTGAATGTATCTCATTTCTAAACCTAAGAAAGTATCTAATACCTGTAGATCAGCCTATGTCTAACGATAAGCCTCTTCAGAAACATTATGAGAAAGGGGTAACTTTAAAAAAAAAAGCTCATGTACTTATTTTGTAACTATTGAACTTTATAGTATATCAACAACCCATAAAAAGGAATGTTATCATTTATTTACAAAAACACATGAGCGGGCTTAGCACTGATGGTATTTATTGGAGATTGCGAATCATAAAAAACTTAGTGAAATCTAAAGAATTATAAACATTCCATGCCCATGCACATACGACACAAAAGATGTATCGTACGTGCTAATGGAAGATACAAAAGAGTTCGTCAAATTAATACTAGCAATTGTATATACGTAAAATCTATGTATTAAAACACAAATGTGTTTTCAGTGTGGTTTGCCTAATGCTGCTATCAAATATTTTATCTGTTGTTAAATTACTATCAAAATCTATTGAACCTTAAACATTATTCAGCCTTTATTTAGAGATGTGTGTATTCAAATCATTTAGTTTTCAAACACCAATAAACCAAGTGCTAAGCTCCACTCACTGAGAATTAGTTTTCTATCAAAGTTAAGTATAAAGAATTATTCGGTCATGGGGGATAACAAATTCGTGAATCTGAATCAATAACAAATAATCAGCTTCGTGTAAAATAAAATATTTAACTCTTACACTATTTATCACAATCATGCATGCATGAATGTTTAAATCTGAAATTGAATGCATTGACCATCAAAAAACGTATTTTATTTCTGTGACCATTAAATTGTAGAACTTCATTACTAAAATCATAGCTATAGCAAATATCCATATCTTATTTTATTACTATGAATTGTCGGTCAGTTTTATAAATTGAATGGTCAGTGCACTCAACGCGTATCAATCACAGCAATTTTCGTAACACTGTACATTTTATTTACATTATTATATCAACAAAGCAGGCAGCTTTACACTTTCTTTTTTTTTCACATTTCTCATTAAATACGAAAATATAATTTAATCGGAGATCAAGACTTTTACTTATATACATTTATAATTATTATTAACATAATTACAGTTGTTTTTTTTATATTTATTTATATTTTTAACACTAAGTATCATTTACCCGTTATATTGAATTAAAATATAACAATAAATAGATTTAAAAAAAATCGATGATATGGGAAGAGACTTTGTTAAAACAATGTCTTTTTTTAAACGCCTAGAAACAAAAACGGCCAAAGAGTGGCACACAAAACTATAAGAAGGAACAAGAACTGGCACTAAGTGCAACTGTCTGTCTCCAGTATATGAGCCTCTTACCAGTGACAGATTTTCAACATGTCGGGAGCCAGCCAAGGTAGATGACTAACAAGAATAGTTCAGAAATGTTAAAATATCTTCCCAAATCATCGAAATACTCATGCTTTTGATATTACTGAAACTATAGACATTGTATAGTGACTGGTACACAACCCTTATAATCTGATGAAGGATTATATCCAAATCCGACTGGGTCACAGAGAGTGGAAGATGTAGGAGAATCTAGCTCTCAATTTTGGAGCATTTATTACATGCTAAAGTTCGTTTTTTGTTCAATTTCAAATCGAAGCATAGGAGTTTTGAATTGATAAATCCCTACCACCATTTATTGCTATTTAATTTAGCATCACTTTTTCTGCCAAATACTACTTTTCGTGTAAGACTGTAAATTAGTTGTAATGTACGAAAAATTGAGCGTTACCAATACCCCGATGAAACACGGCGAAAAGACAGGTCACGATCGAGACGAGCCTCTGTAATGTCATCTATGTATTTATTTGTACATATAATAAGACTTGTCCTGACTGACTAATCTATCAACACACATCCTAACCACTGGGAGTTAGATAACTTTGCACACAGGTTCAAAAATTTAAGGGATGTAAAATAGGGGTTCGATGTTAAAGCCGTGGAGTGGAAAGCTGGTTCATTTCAGACAGCTTCAAGGTGTCAAAGAAAATGCGTTACCCGAAGCAAGATAAGAACCGCCGCAAAATGTCATTGTCATCTCCATTGTAATAAATAGAAACAAAAGGGAAAAGTAGTGTCGCGACGACACGTCGCATGCTGCTGCCGCCTGCAGTCGGCTACGAACTTCTAGGCCTATGTATCTTGTACCTTAAGGCTGTTTTTATTTTAGAAAAGAATTGGGTTTCCGCGCAAAAAAAAAGAAACCGAACAGAATTGAGCCTACAAATTGTTTTTATATACATTCTGACATCCCAACAAAATTAAACCAATTAAATTTAGCCTGAATTAAACCGCTAAAGAGGTATTGTGGTATGTAATCAGTATGCATAGTAGTTATATGTAATATTTAGTAACCTTGCCAAGTATAGTGATCTTGTCAAGTGTTGGTATACATGGCAAGTATGGTGTCATTGCCATGAATGATGAACTGGTCAAGTATAGGGTCACATTGCCAAGTATGATGACTTGGATGGTGACCTGGGGGGTCTAAAAAGGAAGCCAAAGCAATATTGATATGGAATTCATTTTTTTTTAATTCTCGGCAGATCCTACGTACTTCCAATATTTTTAGTAAAATAATTACTCATTATACACAATTCAATTCATTAAAAGATTCGGCATTGATGAATTGCATAAGATCTGCTGTAAATTCGAAAAAAATAATTCCGTTAGCAACATTGCTTAGCTTCCTTTTTAGGGGGCCTTGCCAAGTATGGTGATATTGCCAAGGATTGTGATCTTACCAAGTTTGGTGACTTTGCCAAATAGGGTTAACATGCCAAGTATGGTGACTTTACCGAGTATGATGACCATGCCGAGGTTGGTGACCTTGCCAAGTATGGTGACTGCCAATATAGTGACCTTGCCATGATGACCTTGTCAAATAGCGAAGTTGACAAGTTGAACATGATTCGTGCCACGTGGAGTGACTTTACCAAGTGATGTCATCTTGACTGTGAGACTAAGGCCGCACGCACAGTGCGCCAGCGAGCCGCTCTCAGAACACTGAGTCGGCAGAGCGGGACAGATGCACGGGGTGCGAGGGAGAACGCGCTAGTCTCTTCTTGGGCAGCTTCTGAAGCGTGGTTAGAAGAGATGGGAAGTCGGGCCGCTCGCTCGCTCGGTACGACCAGCATAACATGAGGATATCCTGTAATGAAAGGAATAGTAACCAAAACTATTCTTGTAAGTATATCAAAGAAAAAATAATATTCAAAATTTTAAAAAAAATGTTTTATAAGGCTTATTTTTTACAAACCCTAGAAGGATATTTACAAGTGCAACTGCCGGAATACACCACTAGGCTACTTAGCTATATTTTCCACGCAAATTGGTAGACAGCCAAGCGATTACAACAAAGTACCATACCACCGAGTAATATTAATTATTTTAAGTAGGGCCTGGATAGTTTTCTTCCTCTGAGTACACCCCTATGATAATTCCCACAAACGGATGCTTTCACGGTAAGCTCAAACTTATGTGATATCATATAAATATTCTATAAAACTCAGTTGTAAAAGAAATACCTTGATATCCCTAGATGCTTGCATGTTTGCGAGCGACTGCTTGACTCCCTTGCCGACTTGCCAGATGACCGCTTCTGGAGGCTGGCCCTTGAACGGGTATTCACCGCATAGGAGCTCGTACCATACAGTGCTGTAAATAATGAAATATTAGAAGAAGTATTCATTTAGAGTTAATAAAGTTAGTTAGTTGGGTAAAGGAGTACCCAACTGATAAGGCGCGTCGGGAATCTTCGTTCGCACTGAAAATAAAGTATGGCCCGAAGATAAACGAAAGAATGCTTAAACTTACAATCAACCTTAGATCACTACTATAAGGTTCATAATACACTGCAACTGTTAGTTCTGTCTCACTCGCAAGTGACGCCCCTCCGCACACATGACGTCAGCTGCCGACCAATAGCATTTCCCACGCTTTGAAAATGTATCTTCTGCGCAGGTACATCGGTAAGCCATATCAGTTGGGTACTACTATAATAGAGTTAAATTCATTAATATTAGGTATTTATGATTAGGCATTCATGATTAGGTAGGATTAGGATCAGGCATTTTGAAATTTGAACTCAAAAACAATCTGGGTGTACCATGCTGAAAAGCTGATAAGGAAGAAAGGCTTTCGTCTCACATTCCATCAATTGGAATAAGTAACTGAGATTAGCTGACGGCAGTTTCATCGTCATCATCCATTGGCAATGACTTTGATAAGTAGTGAACAATTCTGAGACTCAATCCTCGCATGAAGAAATAATCTTTATCCAATTTCAATAGAGCTGCACCCTTCGACATGTCGTAAGAGTGGTAGAAATCCGCCAAAATGTACTAAATTCCACTGTTAGAAGGATTTCAAGAGAGACGTCAACTAATGGCAAGTGGTCACTAATAGGAGGGGTCTCTACTGCCGGTAGTGTTGGTGATAGTGAAGCCGTACCCGAAGGCGTATACGTCGGTGGGCTTGTTGAAGGGTAGATGCAGCGAGGCGTGCGGCGTGAGCGCGCGGCACAGCTCGGGCGCCAGGTAGCACAGCCACCCCGCCGGGATGCCAAGGCTGTCCCCGCGTGCGCTGTGTCTACACACATTAACACGTACACATTATTATATGATATGATTTTTAAAGAGTGATTATTAATTTACCAGCAATTATTAATAAAATATAGGAAGACACTATGCTAATACATGTGGCGTTGACGACATATTGAAGACTAGCTTCTTGCCCGCGATTTCAACCGCGTTCCTGAGGTATATATTTTAGAGGGTGGAAATTTGAGACAATTCAGTTTTAGGTGCTAAGTTTGCTAGTTACTTATTAAATATCGATTCAGTATACTTCGTAGTTTTGCCGCGGGGCACGCAATTTTTGTCAGCGCAATTAGAAATTAATATTATGTAATGAATCTAAGCTTGTTTTAAGAAGAGTAATTGCTGAGTTGATTACCGGCTCTTCTTAGTAAATGCAACCTTCCGAAACGGTATTAGAGTCTGACTTTTCATAAGTGCCTGCGATGGTCTTTTTGAATACATGATTTTGAATTTGAATATGGTCTAAGTCTAAGGAGGTCTACGGCCAAATCGTAGTGAGTAGAGTAGATGATATTATGAATAAGATTAGTAGCAGGAGTAAAAACGGGACTTATAACTTTAGATTTATAGATCTTATGAAATACTAACTTGTTCCCAAAACACAGTTTGGTGACGCTGAAGAGACCAAAGTCTGTGATTACCACCTTCCCGTTCTCAAGGAATATGTTTTTAGTCTTCAAGTCTTTGTGGATGATACCTCGCGCGTGTAGGTACCCCATACCCTATAACAAAATGTACATACAATCAATTTCATCATCGAATACTGGTCTCCTATACTATGCTTCTCTTAGTTTGCTTAGTTTCTTGTGAATGATTACACAATAGCACATTCATCCCAAACTAGTTTCAAAAAATTACTTCAGGATACAATGAATAACAGTTATCTGGTTTCCATAGCACAGCTCTACTTAGATTGGGATCAGATGGCCGTGTGAATAATGTCTTAGGATATTATTATTATACAATCTATGCAACATTCAAACTTCAAATATGCTCAGTTATGAAACATTTTCGCTTGCAAGCAGAATAAAAATCCTTTGTTGAAAAACCATTGTGCATTGTCTGCTTATATTTTCTTAGCAAAAGTTAGCCACTGCATACAAAATGTTGTTTTATAGGGTTAATATTTCATCTAAAATCCGCTACATTCAAAGAACATTGACATTTATAATAAAAGCAGGATTTTCAAAGCAAATCTTCAAAGTTTCTTGTAATGTGGACCAGAATGCTTCAGGAGCATACCTGCGATATCTGCTGCGCCACAATAACGCTCTTGTTGGCGGTGAACTTGTCCTTGCGCAGGTGGATGTGCGTGTAGAGCGTCATGCCCTTGCACAGTGACGTCACGATCGCCAGCCGAGGCGGCTTCATGCACGCGCCCATGAACAGGACTAGGTTCTCGTGACGGGTCTTGCGGAACGTTGCCACCTGCAAGTAACAATATATTATATACCCGTCTAAGAATTGTGTTGGTGATGATCACGCCTTGATTGATCAAGCGTTTATTTATCGGATCGAGTTTGACAATTTAATGTTATATTCAACATTAATTCAAAATGGGGAATGTTAATCTTTAGTTCTTAGTACAGTAATCCACTTTTTTGGTACTAGGCGCTCAATGATAATTATCCTCATTAAGCGGGGACATGTTGGCTATGAATTTAATTCAATAAACTTGGAAGCAAATATTTGGTATGAATTTTTGATTAATTTATTTTGAGCTGAAACTTTTTGTAGTCTGTACCTGATGTAGTCTTCACCCCTTTCGTATGAATATATACTCTTTTCCTTATACCCAGTATATTAGTAAGGGGACTAGATAATGTAGACTTCATAGCTTCATTGACAAACCAACAAAAGTAAAACGATCGTAAAGTAAAAAAACTATGGTTTACATTCGATTTAAATTATTCTCTCACTATGCTTGTATTTTTATTGGTGCAAGGATAGATATAGGCTGCCAAATGTATT
Organism: Achlya flavicornis; assembly: GCA_947623365.1. Classification (NCBI taxonomy): domain Eukaryota; kingdom Metazoa; phylum Arthropoda; class Insecta; order Lepidoptera; family Drepanidae; genus Achlya; species Achlya flavicornis. The sequence continues at coordinate 14,079,205 of OX392467.1, forward strand.
ATGCTAATATTGTATAGTTACCTCATGTTTGAAGGTGTCGAGCGGCACACAGTGGTCGCTGAGCGAGTGCACGTGCAGCAACTTGACGGCGACGGCGCCGTGCCAGCTGCCGCGGTACACCGTGCCGAACCGGCCCGTGCCGATCACCTCGAACAACTTCAACTCGTCGTAGGGTATGTCCCACTCTTTCATTGACAACTGATATGTAGGAGGGGGAGAAAATATCATGGCATTACTATTTGAGTTTTTCCTTTTGATGATGTAGCCGAAGATGTGAAACACACTAGAAATAACTGGAACACGCCAGCAGGTGCTTGATGTAAGATGAGGTTGATAGCCAAACAGACGGGTGACTGACAACCGAAACCAATGTAATTAGATTTGAAATTTGGGTGAAAAAGGTTCTCGAAAATCGACGCCAACCAAAGCTAGTTGCATGTAAAATAGGAGAAGGCTTATCCATAAGTAAGGTATACAAATGCAAAATTATTTTATAATTTTGGTGCTAATTACATAATTCAATAGAAAAATTAACAAAAATATAATGTCTTTCCCAGTTCTTTGCCCGAGTCTTCAAGCCGGTAGAGTCAATTGCAACTTAATAACTCATAATTTCTCCATGAAGACTTAGGCTTTTGATTAGTTTGACAGAATAGAGTGTATGTCGAAAATGATTTTGCAAAAAAATCTCCAACTGATACAAGGTTACATGATGCAAATGATGGCAAGTTTAGGGAAAGAAGTTTAAGTCTTTCTATATTATATCCGATATTCTAATGCATCGTCGCAATTCGTTTCATTTAAAGTACATAACTACTTAAATAACTCTCTAAACACAAATATCTCATAAATCAAATAAACGAAAGAAATAAAAAAAAAACATAGTAAACACACCTCCTCAAACAAACGCCTTCTATGTATAATTAACGCTGCCATGATCACTTTATTACTCTCATAAACCACGTCTAAACACCACGAACTTATTATAATAGATGGTTTGAACTTTATAGCATCTTGTAAAACCCAGGTTGGAGTTTGTAAGTGATGGAGATATTTAGATTCTGAGAATTACTGGATGTGGTTTAAACAATCTCATATAATAAGGAGGGCTAACACTTCACAGAGGGTCAACTTGGGACTGACAATGAAAAATAATGGACAGAAAGCTTTATTAAAACTCGAGATATAGTGAGTCAGACGTTATCGTCGTCTGGACGGGATGTTATCGAAGCGATGGGACGCGTCGGTATTGTTTATCTTTGACATGTTTTATGACCACTGTTGGACTGTTGGTATTGAAAGATAGTTCTTGAACTCTGAGTAATGCTACTTATATTAGATCATTTTGAACTTTACAGTGTGAGAATTTATTTGTGTTATAAATAGTAGGTAATTTTTGGTGGTAGGTAATTGGGTACTTTCCTGGTAAAAAAATATAAAATGATATCTAGTCCGTCCGACAGGACAGAAAAGTAGCCAATTGGTGGGTACATAATGATTATATTATTAATCAACCTGATTATGACGCTTTGGAACTTCATGTCATAGATATAAGCTTAGTATGCTTGCCACCTTCAGCTACATCATCTTACACAACCAAACAAGGCTACAGAATCTACAAGAAAATATAAACATCCAAAGCCCTCTTATGTTTCCGTCCTTTAGAAGCTCAGATCAAATGTATGTGAGTATGGGTAAATCTGCTGCATATGATCTATTGTATGTGAAATAAGGTTACAAACTCACGCTATTCTGCCTGGGCCACCGGTCGTCGTGATGGTTGTGCGCGAGGTCAATGGAGTCTGCGCGCGCGCCGCCGCTGTCCGTCGACGTCGAGCCCGATATCGACACGCACCGGGAACTCTCTTCAACATAACGCTTTTATTAGCTACTAGCTGGCCCCCTCGGTTTCACCCGCGTGCGGATTTGTTTTGCGCGGAACCCTTATTCGTTTTACTAAAAATAAAGTTACCTATCCCATTATAACATAAGCTGCCAGTTAAAGTCCTGTCAAAATCTGTCCAGCCGTATTGAAGATTTGCCGGAACAAACATGATGATATGATAAAAAATTGTGGCAATTTAGTCGCCATCTATCGCTGTTACGTCTAAATACCCGCAAATTTAAACGGCAAAGACTAATTTGACAGCTTTACATATGTTCTATCCTTTTTCAATGTTTGTAAGAAAGAGATGTGATGTGACTAAAATTAGTATAGAGCGATTAACAAGAGAATCGCCACCATTACCGTATAAGTATACGTACCGCTTTTAATACTAGAGGTGAGGTCGTCCTTGTGGTCGGCATGTGGCGGCACTCGCGCCGGCGACTGTACCGACGTGTGGTTGTGGTTGTGGCTGTGATTGGGACTCGACACTGCCGGTTTTACTTCTGCCACAAATTGATATGTCAGATTAAATGCACCACAAGCACTCAATGTAACTAAACTTTGATTTAAGAAAATGTAAATATTTCTTTATCTCTCTCACCATGATAAGCAGAGAGCGGAATTTAACTGCAAAACAAAGTACTCGTTGCCGGCAATCGTTATAAATCACTCGATACGTAAATTCAACATTATATTGTTTTATTTTTATATCAATGCCCAATGAGAAAAGTTAAGCGATTCCAGTAAAATACCTCACGGTTGGAAATATTTGTAATATAGATATTTTGAATGACACCTTGGTTGTATTTCCAGGATTTAAGATAATTTAACGTTATTTTTCTGGCAAATATTTTACTTTTTCCCATTGGGCATAATCTCAGCTTTCGAGGTCTATCATTTGGACCGACATACTGTATATCATGTGTAAAATGATAATCACCTGGAAAATGAAACTGTTGCTTGTGGTGATGGTGATGATGGTGGTGGTGGGGGGTGGTGGGCGGCGGCAGCGCGGGCGACGATGGGGTGGAGCTGTTGCACGAGGACGTGTTGGAGGAGGACTCGACGCCCGCGCCCCCGCCCGGGCCCATGCCGCCTGTCGCCCCTGTCCCAACTCCGGCCCCCACCTGCACCAGTAACTGATACATGTTGCTTTATTTGAACATTATGTTGGGGTAAGTGGCAGTCAAGTGTCTTTTGGTCGTTAAAACAAATGAAATTAAAAAAACAAAACTTAAAATAAGATCCTTGTCCTGACAAATTTACAAACGCAACAAAAAAAAACAGCCAAATCGGTCGACCCGTTCTCAAGTGATACATGTGGCAATTGATTTTTGTTTATATAGATGTAGAGTTTCATCTATGTAAGGGACGCGAGCCTATTTTAATATAATTTTGATGTTAAGCAAGCATACAGCCCGCCTGGTGGTAAGCGGCTATCGTTGCCCTATGGACGCTCGCAACACCCGGGGAATCACACGTTACATCATGCTCTACCTCTCTTAGACCTAAGCAACAAAACTGCTGAATTAAAGACTTTTTATTAATAAGTATTTGAACAATTGTATGCGTTTATTGTGAAAATATCGCATTTATTGAGAAAATTCATGTGAGAAAAACCCTGTAAATCCATCGAAAAATGTTTCCGTAGTTTTAAAGTTAACAAGCAACATAGTAAATTAAGCCGAAAATCAATTAATGGAAGATATGATCGATCATCGATAGATCATCAAATGTTTGTCTGTTGTTACCGAGTGGTGCATGGTGGGCGGTGTGTTGTGTCGTCTCCGCGGGCGGTGCGTCCACAGCGAGGGGAAGCCCATGCCGCGCCCCGACCCAGACCCACCTCCGCTGCCCCCACTCACACTCCCGCTGCCGAACCTGTACTCACCTGGTGAAACAACAAGTTAACTATTACAGGTGGTATTATAATACAAACACGAAGACAGAGGAATGTCCACTTGTGGAAACTTTCCCAGATTCTCGGTTATAAATCTCAAATTCAGAATCATTTATTCAAATAGACCTTCGCAGGCACTTATGAAAAGTCTGACTTAGAGTATTAGAGTCAGACTTAGAGTATTAGAGACCGGTTCGGAAGGTTGAATTTGCTGAGAAGAAAATCTGAGACAAAAAGGAAAAAACATTACAGTAGTACCCAACTGATAAGGCGCGTCATGAATCTTCGTTCGCACAGAAAAGAAAGTATGGCCCGAAGATTAACGAAAGAATGCTTAAAACTTACAATCAACCTTAGATCACTACTATAAGGTTCATAATACACTGCAGCTGTTAGTTCCGTCTCACTCGCAAGTCACGCCCCTCCGCACATATGGCGGATGCTGCCGACCAATAGCATTTCCCGCGCTTTGAAAATTTATCTTCTGCGCAGGTACATCGTTAGCCATATTACTTGGGTACTACTGTACGTAAGTAAGTAACAAGAGACACATTTTCAGTTCTCAAGTTATAGCGCCAGAAATGCACTCTGGTTAGAATCTACTAATATAAATAAATTGAGTTACAATTTATGTCTGTGTATTTTTTTAATTTATTCATGTTATTGTATGTTTATTCATATGTATTATAATAACTTGTAAATTTATATGTAGCTATTCGATTTCCTAATAAATAAATTAAAAAAATCTACGAAATAAAACCGCACTGACAAATAATATCAACCAATCAAAATTCAAACTTACTATCTTTGTGAAACTTTTTCTTGAATGCATCAACAAACTCTGGAGGTAGACCGCACGAAGGAGGAACTTTGCTTTCACAATCCCTGCAACAGACATAAATAAAGTTATATAATAATACGATTACTTGCAATGACAATGGGAACACATTCATTCACCCTTACTTATAAAACGCTATTTTAACTAATATGTTTTTTTTTGTCATTTTTGACATGTTGATTATATGGTCACGTTAATAACGTAACCTTACAGTCATTGTCAAAAAATCTGACGTTATTTACGTGACCATTTATTCAGTATAGAAGTAAAATAGCGTTTTATAAGTAATGGGTTATATGTCTTGAGTGAAACTTAACCACAAACATTTTAGCATGATCCCGAAGCAAGAATAGGATTATATTCCCTTTCTCTCATAACTTGCTTTTCTCGTTTAGTATATTAATAAGACTCAAGAAGTACTATAGTGGAAATTTACTACCCCTGACAGCCCTATGCGGAATAAATTAGTGTGGTCACTGTGGACGGCGGTACCAGGGGCGCTGAACGTGTGTAAGCAAAAATTACTAAAATGTTTACCCTCCATTTGATTTCGCCGCAGTCAGGTAGAAGGGCCCCCATCATATTCTGATACAGGGCCCGTCTAGGGCAAGCTATGCTACTGGGCGGTACTGAACCTAGTTATCGAATAGTACCTGTGACACTTGAACTTGCACTCCTTGCACTTGAGGCCTGATCCGAAGAGCATCTGCTTGTCGCAGTAGTCGCAGGTGGCGATCATGTTGAATGTCTTGGTGAAGCGGTGCGCGATGTCGTGCGCCATGCAGCGGCTCACGGTGGGCGTGCGAGGAGACCGCGGGGCTGGCCCACCTCCCCCACCTGCCCCACCACCGGTGTTCGTGCTGTACGCACTTTGGGTACTTGTCGTCATCACCTGGACAATATTGCATCATTTGCCGGGCCGGAAGTTGGTTCGATTTCAAAATCGGGCTACTAGTTCAAATGGAGTATCATATTGAATGAGGGCGGAAGCAGAGTAAATAAAGACGAGTAGTTTATATTCATACAATGGTACCGACTGCGGCTTGTATGTCGGCGTGCCAGTACGTACGCACCGTTGCACGCACACATTTAACAATTAACGTGTAGTAAATGATGCACTAAACTATGCACTAAATGGGTGGCCACACTATCATTTGATTTGAGCTAACATCTAACGACTTTAATAATGCCATTAGCAAATTAGCGCGCTTACATCCAGCCATATCTGCGTACTATGTCAAATAACGCACTAATTAATGGCACTAATGATAACGCGGGTGAAGCCTGGAGTAAAGAATTTTTCGAATCAGCTGAAAAAATAAATTATAGTCAAAGTAGGGCACTTATGAAGGTGAAAGCTATTAAAAAAAGTTACCACCAGTTCGTAAGTCGGCCTTCAACTGAGAAGAAACGGCAAGAAACTCAGCAAGGTTATAATAGAAGATGATAGCACTCACATGATTATTATACGTGGGTGTCCTGTGTTGCGGTGTAGACTCCGAATCGGGTTCGTGCGGCGAGCCGGGCGGGGAGCCCTCGCGGGTGCCCAGCGCTGACGACTGGCTGTTGTCACTGTACACATAAGGCACTTATCAACGTTACTATTGATTTTACCACAAGTTCCTATAAACTTAGGCCCTCCTCACTCATACCTACTGAAACGAAACCAATTAATCTATACATATAAAATGCTTTGTCCTGAATGACTGAATGAGAATCAACGTACAGCCTAAACCGCTGATCGAGGCCCGAAACTTGGAGGGTGTGTTCTTTGTATAACGATTAGAAAGGATTTTCGAAATTCTACCCCTAAGGGGGTGAAAAACGGGGGCAAAGTTTGTATAGGACAACCGTGATTCCTTGGTCTGATCTACTTCAAATATTGCATAAACATTCCTTGACAGAATTCTTGGAAGACGTGTTTCGTATTTTATTGAAACTCCGCCTAACGGGTCAAAAAGGGGTTGAAAGTTATTTTAGGGGTGATTTGCATTGAAGTTGATATCAATACTCCTTAGTACTTTTGATTTAAATTACATTTTATTTTGTCACATGTTTGAAAACTGAATCCGATTTTATTCTAAAAACTTGGTGCAATACAACACTCTTTAAAATTGGAATTCTAACTAATATTATAAATGCGAAAGCGAGTTGGTTTGTTTATTTCTTTGCTACGCTTTCACGCCTTAGCTACTCAACAGATCACGATGTTTGGCATATAACCTAGTATGGAGAAGGACATAGGCTACTTTTTATCCCGGGAATGCCGGTGAAATCGCGGGGGACAGCTAGTTTAGTATATAGAATTACGGACAAAAAATACAAATAGAATACAAAAATGTTATGTTACACAAAATAATAAAAATTAAAAAGTGCTAACAATTCAGGCGGCAAGCGATTTCTTCCAGGCAACCTAGGGTAGTAGGATAGTTATTAACCAGTCAACAGGACATGCTAGCAATAGTATTCCAATACAGGCACTACCAGTTAGTAGTTGGTTAGCAAAGCCAGTACAAGTAAGGATGATGGTACCTTAGGTCGGAGGCGTCAGGTCTGACGGAGAGCTGCGACTCGTGCGAGCGCGACTTGGTGAGCGCGGCCGGCGCGGGCAGGCTCGAGTTGCAACTCTGTTTCCGTTTGCCCACCGGCGTTGTTGGGGATTTACCGCCTGAAAAAAAACATCAACCTTAATTATATTTAGGTCCAAGGACACTGAATGCATGGTACCACTCAGCTTATGCAAGGACATCAGCAAATCAGATTACTTGTAAGTACTTAATTAATCAATTTAGTATTTATTTAAAAACTTACATCATACATCTATATCATAAACCAAGATCATAGATCTTCTGCTAAGTTAACCACCTAAATGAACGGGTGGAACCAAAATGGCATTCTAGGTGGGCTAGTCTTCTCAGTTGAAGGCCGACTTACGAACTGGTGGTAACTTCAGCAGCTTTGACCTTCATAAGTGCCCTACTAGGGCCTAAATTGAATAAATGGCTTTGACTTTGGCTCTTGGAGTTTAGATTAGTTTTGATTAGTATTGTCGCCACATCACAGCATCATTCATTACTGGGATGGAAACAATGGTAACTGAAATGTCGACTTAGACTGAATGAGGTATTGGTATATGGACACTTTTTAATCTTACATAGTATCATAAAAATATCTTCTTACCCTTCTTCGAATGCGGCGTGGAGTGATGCGAGTCATTGCCAGAGTCAGTGCCGGTGGTGGAAGTAGTGATGTTGTGGTGGTTGTGCCTGTTGGTTCGTGTTCTGGCGCGCGGGGAGGCTCTGGCGTGGCGCTCCCACGAGTCCCAGTACAGTTGGAGTTCAGCGCCTACCTCACCACGCCCTAGTGCCTCTGTGAAAACGTGATAAATGCTAATCATAAACAAATATGTTTTTTTTTCTTAAACTGTAATTATGTAGGTAGTTTAAATCAGTGATGAAAACAAAAAATAATATGTGACCAAAATTTGACCCCTGGGCGATATCTGAAGAAATACTTCAAAATCCCCTGAGCGATACCTGAAGTAAAACTGGACGTAACTGGACTCTTCCCTTCTGGACTGTAAAGAAATACATATTTAGTGTCATGCCCTTGACCATATTAATGTTCAATGTTTGACAGTCATAGCTTTAGTAATGTCGGTTGAAGTTGATGTGCGAAATTGTTCGGGAATCTGTGCTGCTGGGGAACTGTATTGATTTATCCAGGAAAAAATTATCAAACGAAAGCTTTACCACTTACTATTTAAAGCTAAATTTAAATGCATTGCTTTATGAGCTCTCATGGTTTCAGGGAGAAGTTATGGAACCAATAATGTCTTTGTTAAGTTTCTATTTTAAATGGGCTGAAAATAATTATACAATGTTTCCTTCGATATTTCTAAGGCTTTCGATATGGTCTGGCACACCAGCCTTCTAAGTAAGCTTCCTTCATATGGAATTCCTGATGGCCTGTGCGCTTGGATTTCCGATTTATTGAGTGAATGGTCTATACAAGTGCTCATAGTCGGGTGCAAATCGGACCTTTTCCAATCAATGCCGGAGTTCATCAAGATTCAGTTCTCTCTGCAACATTATTTCTGTTGCATATTAACGATCTTTTAAAGTCCGGTATCTTTGAGTACGCAGACGACAGCACTGTTGCAGAGAGGTACATTTCCAGCGTGCGAGCTACCCACCAGTGACATGATCCAACTGTTGCGGTAGAGTGGTTGAACGTGACCTTACAGGCAGTCTCCGATTGGGGCAAAGCCAATCTGGTCACTTTTAACGCCCCTATGACACAGGCGTGTCTTTTCACCGGCAAACGGGGTCCATTCCACCAGGCTTCTACTTTCCAAAATGTATCCTTGCCAAAATGCGATCGCCTTGATCTCCTCGGCATAACCTTAACAGGCAAAATAACTTTGGCTGTTCTATTGAGTCGAAGGCAAAAACAGCTGCTATAGAGCTGGGTATCCTCTCAAAGGTCAAGCGGTACTTCACGCATGGACAATTGCTTCAACTTTATAAAGCACAAGTCCGGTCTTGCATGGAGTACTACTGCCAACTCTGAGATGGATCTGCTAAGTACCAGTACTCATTTATAATGCGTACAGCAAGGAGTAAAACTTGCTTCCGGCGGCCAGAGTGAATAGGTTTCTTCTGGCTAAGCGTGTTCCATCTTAGGCTTCGTCATCGTCGCTTATGGGCGGGTCAGTGTCCAAACGCAAGCATTTAATAAAAAAAAGCTCACCTGTATAGGAACCTCGTGCAACATAATAATAACAAGAAACACTCACCTATATAGGAACTAAGGCGGTGCATAGCGCGACAGAGGCGCAGTACCTCCTCGTCCCGCGCGCCCGCCAACAGCGCGCGCACCTCATGGTCCGACCGCTCCCGCAGCGCCTCCACTGTACACACGCGGGAACATATCGCCTGGAACAACAGACACGGATGTTTGTGTCACTAATATAGTATTTATATACTCTGAGCTAATATCTTTAGTTTACGTCAATTATATCATTACTTTTTTAGGGCCATTTTAATACGAAGACATAGCGCGGCAAGGAGAGCCCTCTCGTCAAATATGACTGTGACCAGATATTAACAATCTGGATAGATCTAGTTTCGAAGTTACGTCAGACAGGTTCTTTCCAATATTTCTCAAAAAAATAACTGCAATAAGTATCTTAATAGACTCTTTTCTTGCTAATCTTTACCTTTTACAGCAAAATTTCGATATTTAATTTTGAATTCCTACAGATACATACACAACATTGTCCTGATGAAAATTTCTATTTTTAATATGCCACAAGGTTGAGCACACACTGGTAAGAAGAGAACTGATTCAAATAACACAATTGTATGTCGATTAATAAATTGACGTCATCAATAGAACCTCAGATGCATAAACAGCAACAAGAAAATTATGTACTTTCAAACCCATTCATTACATTACTATTTCTTACCTCAATAGAGTCAGGGCTAAGACCAACGACCCTGAGCCATTGCGCCAGGCAGGGTACGTCAACAAGCTCCCGTCGCAACTCCTCGCCGAAGCTGGCCTTGATCACCAGCTGACGGGAGAAGTGCTTCACCAACTTGCCCTGGAGAACATTTCATATTATTATACAAAATATATTGAGGGAATGATGATAATTGACTCTTAATGTGTCATCAGTAGGGCACATGGTTCATGTAACAAGTACAAAAATGTGGATTGTGGGACTTACGGATTTAAAAATGTTTTCCTTCACCGGAACAGCCCTGCATAATTTTTCTTCAAGACAGAATCTTTAGTTTTTATTACTGTGAATAGGCTTGTTTGTCCACAATCTAACTATGGTACGTGACGTGATAATGTGACCTAACAATGTTACGTCTACGGTTGTAGAAAATTCTAAATCTATGTTTAGGACACAGAAGTCTAGAAGGGAACTGGTTCTCAAGTGTATCTACCGAAACACACCAGTAGGTGCATGGCGACAGATTTTTAAATTGAGGGTGGTAGCCAGATAAGCTGGTAGTACAAATTACTTTACCACCATGCTATGGTTTCCTCACGATGTTCACTTCACACAAACCTTATCCTCGTATGTTTCGAAGACATGATTCCATGGATTTCGACATCACTATCTGAGTCATTCGCCATTTCTTCTCCCATTTGGACAATATTTTGTTTCCAACATATACATACATAACAATATCTATTATTAGTTCGAGATGCATACTGTCTAGTTACATTATGGCATCTGACGTCAATAGAAATTAGCTTCGTCGCGCGTGCTTGCGCGCTTATCATTCGTGTTACAGCATTTCATGCGCTACTTGTTAATATACGATGAATAAATACATCTGTTTTATACTATTAGACCATCAGACATTGTAATCTGTTAAAAAGAGAAAACTGCTTTGAAAATGAATAAATTAAAGAATATTAAAAATAAAGGCCTCTACATAAGCTCATAGGCATTTGTAAAAAAAAAAAGTTTATCAGGACACAGCTGATCCGATTTTTTTAAGGGAAAGTAGAGGACATCATTGGAATATTACATCTACCGTAAAGCAGCATCTAAAGACTTCTCATTAGAATTTGTTAGTTAAGTGGACCGTCTGCCTGTTTGTCAAAGTATTTACATAAAAAAACAAAAACACAACTGTACTAATAATATGCAGTGTCCAGTCGGTAGTCAAAGCATATTATGGTACTTGATGACTCATCATTTACATTCCCTTCATAGAATTCAATACTAGCTGCTGCCCCCGTAGTATTGAATTTTATATACACTTTTTCTCTTTTTAACACTCTTTTATTAGCTTCAGCTGCATATGTATGTAATGGAATCTTCAAATGTAATGTTCATTACTTCAAAACCATTACATTAAACAGAAATGTTGCACAGTTATCAAGGACCAAAACCAATACAATAATTTGGTACCATTATTGGTACCACTTTTTAGTACAGGACTTTTTTTTTGATTATTCATCCTAATTTTCCAGCCGTGGTGTGAAATTGAGCTAATGTATTGAAATATTAAGTTTTAATATACTCCCTCGACATGAGGCCGCATTGTGGGTTTGATTACTGATACTGGATTGATACTGGAGGTACATAGTCTGGGCCTTTTCCTGCTCTGAGTTAGCTCTGCTAGTCTGTTAAGTGGGGATTGTCAATGTATTGCCAGCTTTTGAAAAGCCCTCAGCAGGCCAATTTATTAAAAATTCAATATTTTTTCCATAGACCATATGTCCATAGACATTTATAAAGACAAGGAGTTCTTCTTTAAGAGGGTAAAGGGCTATCCAGACATTTATTTTATTATATTCTATGGCATATCAAAATTGATCCTAATCTAGATTCCAATGTTTAGGTTTCACTTCGTAGATATGATATACATTACTTACAGGTCTCAGATTAAAACACCTCAATTTGCCAATAGTATTATAACACGCAGAATTAGCATTGAATCACATGGATGAGTACCACACCTATTGTTTGGTATGACACATAAAAAGCTAATATATTTTTTAAATTTCTTTATGTATTGTTTTAAAGATGTATTAAGTGTTTACCAGTATGTTTTCACAGCTGATAAAGAGCATGTTTCCATCACTTCATATGCTTTCCACACTTGGCCACATTAGCACTTACTATACGAAGACTTAAAAATAAATACTTCTTTGTATTCATTACTTTCTTTTCCATGCAATTTCTGTATTCAACTAATTTCAGTGGTGTAATATTCCCTCTTGATACATATATAACTCAGGAGCAGTATAAAAATCCTATGTTTATTTAGCATAGTGGAGTCAGTCCGTTCAGTATATGTATAGCCTACTTCTATTTTACCCAGGCAGCACTTATGAACAGTAAATCGAATAAAAATAAGGCCAATCAGGTAATTAATTTGATTACACCCAAAAAGTCTACTGAAATGTCCAGATATTTGATAATAAGTTATCAATAAAGTACTCTTGTATAATTTAAAATTAATGGTACTAACCAATATTTCATAATTAATTTAGATTAGGGATGGGCAGGGAAAGAAAAATATTGGGAAGAAAAGAAAAATATGGGAAAATACGGAAAAGAATGGAAAAATACGGGAAAATTCCCAAACGGCGGGAAAATACTCAAATGGCTTTATGTTCCTCAAAAAAAATATTTGTTGATGCTTTTGATTGTTATTTTAATCATACTCGCTGTTGTATGTACCTACATCACCTACGCGGACCTTGGAGGAAGTTATCACACTTTTTTTTATACTACCTAGGTAGCAAACAAGCATACGGCCCGCCTGTTGGTAAGCGGTTACCGTATCCTATGGACGCTTGCAACACCTCCCTCGGGACCCGGGACGGGCCATATAAGCGTCGTACATGTGCACACGTGCTCTTTCTGCACGAGACCGTCTGTCCGACTGTCCACCACAACCCTTACACCCCAAAACGTCGCATTTTTTAAAAACAACGCAACTTTTTTTTTTTATTGTTTTTTTATTGTATGATATGAGTATGACCCTAATAGAAATCATGTTGAATGTTATTCAAACGATTTGGTAAAGGTATTTCTCGCTATATACGCAAAATCTACTAAATATGACCATTTGAGTATTTTCCCACCCAATGGGAAAATTCCCGGGTTCTTTCCCACTAAATTGGAAATTTACTCGAAGTTGGGTTTATTCCCGGGAAGAAACCCAACCCTAATTTAGATGTATAGCAATAATTCTCAAGCAGTTAAATCATGATAAAATAATGTAGAAAATTGTGAAACAAATCTCATGTGCCAGTTATCTGTTACAGAGATGATGTGCTTCTATTATCTTATCTACAACGGTATATGAAAGTGGGGCACAATCTATTCTTTGATATTGATCAAATAATACTAGAAGCTCTCTTTTGCTAAGCAATATTTACTCCTAGAAACTATAACTTTGCAATTTCAGCATTAATTTAGGACTCGAACTCGATTATTCAAGTATTTTACATTTATATAGATGATATCAAGCGATGATAAAAATCGTATACGTAAATGAGAAAGCATCACCAACTTGTCGCAAAGCAAGTTTACAAACTTTTGCTCCGCAAAATAAAAAAGTAAAAATTATGGTGAGAGGTGCGCGTACTTTTAGGATCGGCATTGAACTATTCACCCCAGTCCTTGAGTTTAAAGACCTTGAGGCCCGGGGTATGGGCACAGCTACTTTCAAGGGCATCGCTTGCTAACGTGTGGTGTAAATGTGGCCTTAGCCGCTCTTACCTCCAGGGTCCGGATCTCCTGTTGCGTCAACTCGGCGCTCGTCGAGCATTGTGTCCTCAAACCCTCGAGTCTATCAGCAGAAACGTCGATCATGGACTGTATAGTCTCTATCGTTTGAATTGCATCACGAGCTCTCTTCGCTTCGTACTCGCTATCTGCATCCATTACAAATATCACAGCACTGCACAGTTCACTAAACACTATACATTAATAAAAAAACGCTTTATTCATTTTATAAAAATGAAAATACAAAACATTGCAGATGTTGTATTGCCGATACAGCGGCCATATCTAAAGAAAATCTATAAATTTGTCTATGCTTGTATATTTGGGGAACCGACCATAGATAGGTAGGTAGTGTCATAGTGTTTTCCAACGATATTATATACTACGCAACTGGATAGCTAACTCGACTTTTAATGTACAAAAGATTTTGAACCTTATAATTATTATATAACGTCCATTTTTAAATTCAATTTAGGTATGAGGAAAAACGGTCTAGAGAAAGACTTACTTTTTAGGCACCGTGTCCCTTTCACACAGTTGCCAGTATTCAATTAAATTGGCATGGTAGAAACAACAGGAATATTGGGAAAGTCTGTTTGTCTGAAAGGTTACATATCCAGTTATCTGTAATCTTTGAATGATGCCTCTATCTCGGATACATTAAATTATTAAAAGAAACAAAAAACCCGACTGCGTAAAACAAAAAATTACTGAAAAGAGAAAAACAAGTTCTTTAATCTATAGAATTTTGAATATAACTTGTATTTTATAAGGAATTGCAATCGGGGGGGGACAACCAATAACCTAAGTATGTATTTTTTTGTAATATTTGTTTATCCCCGACTGCAATACTTTATAAAATTCAAATTATATACAAAATTCTATAGATTAAAGAACTTTTTTTTCTCTTTTCAGTTAATTTGTTTTACGCAGTCGGGTTTTTTGTTTCTTTTAATAATTTAATTTATTTCAGACTTTTTAGTTTTATTATAGAATGAGTTGTTTATTTAAGTATTAGAGGTATTATTAAGTAAATGTGCGGTAAGGTAAAGTAAGGCTAACAACCATCGCAACTCTGTGAGTTACGTACGGTAACCGCTCGGTAGTCTCCGTACCGTAAAATGGTGGCATAAAAGTATGACAATATATACATATATGGAATGGGCTGTTCACAAGCTTTCATTTGATACCCATATTGTTATAATATCGAAAAGTTTGTTTCCAACCCCCCCCCCCTATTTTTTTATTTTAGGCTCCATATAAAAATAATATACCTTATGACACTCCCACAATTAAGACGAATCTAACGACACCTCATATGCTTAAATCCATGAAACCGTTTAGGCTGCAGAGCGTGCCAAAGAAATAGACATACATACATACACTCGAAAAACATAACGCTCCTTCCGGGTCAGTCGAGTAAAAAGGTATATAGAGTACCTTTTTATATCTGAGAGTTATCTGACAATACCATCTGGTGTACCGCAGGGTTCCCATCTCGGCCCAGTGCTTTTTAGGGTTCCGTAGCCAAATGGCAAAAAACGGAACCCTTATAGATTCGTCATGTCTGTCTGTCTGTCTGTCTGTCTGTCTGTCTGTCTGTCTGTCCGTGTATGTCACAGCCATTTATTTCCGAAACTATAAGAACTATAATGTTGAAACTTGGTAAGTAGATGTATTCTGTGAACCGCATTAAGATTTTCACACAAAAATAGAAAAAAAACAATAAATTTTGGGGTTCCCCATACTTAGAACTGAAACTCAAAATTTTTTTTTTCATCAAACCCATAAGTGTGGGGTGTCTATGGATAGGTCTTCAAAAATGATATTGAGGTTTCTAATATCATTTTTTTCTAAACTGAATAGTTTGCGCGAGAGACACTTCCAAAGTGGTAAAATGTGTGTCCCCCCCCCTGTAACTTCTAAAATAAGAGAATGATAAATCTATAAAAAATATATGATGTACATTACGGTGCAAACTTCCACCGAAAATTGGTTTGAACGAGATCTAGTAAGTAGTTTTTTTTTAATAGGTCATAAATTGAAATTAATATCAAATACTCAGGTCTATACTACCATTTACTTATATACCTACAGGTTTGTACGGAACCCTCGGTGCGTGAGTCTGACTCGCACTTGGCCAATTTTATTTCATTATATATTAATGATATAAATGATATAAATTAGGTATGCTCTTGAGGATGCTAACTACTTACTCTATGCAGACGACCCAAAATTGTTCAGAGTTATAGCATGAGTGGAAGACTGTTCAAGATTACAATCTGATCTTGACTCCTTAAACAGGTATTGTGCTGACAATCAACTTTTTCTAGTCAAAGTGAAATTTAATGTCATACACCCGTAAAACCTCCCCTATACTGTATAATTATAATAATAATTTGTTTTTTATAACATTTTTAGATTTTGTAAAGATATTGTAAAAAAAATAATCATATATACATAGGATTAGGTTTTTTATAATATTTTTGAATTTTATTTTTATTAATGTTATAAAAAAAATAATTTTAAGAAGAAAAATAAATAAAGTGAATAATAATAATAATAATAATAATTCTTTATTATCAGGCTACTTTGGCCCATAGATATATACCTTACAAACTAACATATATATCAAAATATAACACTCTTTGTTAGTATAAAAGCTTAAAACTATGTTAGTAAAAAGCACTACGTCACAGTACGATCGTGTGGCACTTGTCCGCGGAAGCGACGAAACACCACGCCTTGCGGCCAAAAGTTTTCCTCCATGACGAGGTGCAGAAAACACGTTGGAACTCGCACCACGAACGCCATGAAGTTGACGTTGCGGGTCGATTCCAGCAGCTGCACCCTCGGCGTGTACTTAATCTTATGGCGCACGTACTCCACAATGTCTTCCGCCTTAGTGGTGTAGTGTAGGCGGGAGATATACACCGGAGTATTTGGCTTCGCGGCACGTATGGTTTGCTTAGGCTCCACAGGAGCCGTGCCGCATCGGTTCTTGTTGTTTTTCTGACGGTGCTTCCTACTTTGCACTGTCTGAAAACCATCATCATCACGAGCCCGCATCGATGCCTTTTCAGGAACGGGCTGCGTAGAAGGTGCTGACGTTGTTGACACCGGCAGTGTGTCAGTGGGTCGGGTAGGTGGAGCGGTGCGAGCGCGGGCGGTGCGCAGCGGAGCCGCAGGGGCAGCAGCGGGGCCGCGGGGCGCACACGGTGCACGTTCTGCAGACTCAGCGATCGAAGGTGGCGGCGAGGACAAAACTGCTGACGCAAAACTTGTCCCCGATATATCGTGACACGCTGCGCGACGTATGTTGACGTTTGATGCATTATGACCTCAACGGTAGCTAAAGTACACAATTTTAATCCTAATTAAATTTTTAAATGGTTTGGTGATTCTATTAATTAAGCCCAGACTTCTGAAAGCTCTTTTTATTATGCTATCAATGTGTGGGTTAAATGAAACCTTGTCATCCATAATTACGCCTAAATCCCGAGTTATTCGGAATTTTAATCCACACATTGATAGCATAATAAAAAGAGCTTTCAGAAGTCTGGGCTTCATTATTAGAATGGTTATGATTTTAATTCAATAGATTTGAATTTAAAAAATTGGTTTGAACTTTTGAGTAATTCATTTTGAGCTGAAACTTTTTATAGAGAGTCTACCTGATGTAGTCTTCACCCCCTTCGGATGCTTATACCCTTTCCGTTACGTAGTATAAAAAATCGTAACGAACACGATTAATGAATTTCATCCAATTAGGGCCCAAGAATGGTCTTCGTCGCATCGTACCGCGTGCGAGTCATTGGATGAAATAAAATTGGTGTTCGTTACGATTACCACCAAAGTAACGCGATAGAGCCTCTGTTATCTTTGGGTTACCGTTACCTATTCAACAGGTAACCCAAATATAACCATTCACGTCTTATACACAATAATTAACACATATAAACCTGAGAATAGCGGGAAGGAACACAACATGTTCCATGCTGACGACCGAGACAGGCCCAAATCCTCTACAATAAAAATCCTCTCTCCTATTTAAAATTAAAGGAAAATATATTTTTTATATTATCTATGTTTATAGTATACACCCCTCGTCAGCTAACTTGGCCACGTTTTGGTTTTCAATTTTCAGTTTTTTTTTTGCTATAAGTGCAGTTGTTATTTTCACTTTTATTTTTTTGATTGTTTATTCTATTGTTATTGAAAACATTTATTTTTAAACTTGTCTGTTTGAAAAATGAAAAATAGTTTTACGAAGTTACGAGTCTGGCCAAGTTACGTCACATACCGTTAACTATACTAGGCTCTATCTCTTTTGCATTTCCGATCTCTACTATACTTAATCTAAGATTAAGACAGATCTATGCTCGTATTGATGAGCATCATATAAACCCCTAAGTATGGAATAAGTCTTACTTTCTTGTCGTCGTAGGTTTAAAAGGGTAAATAATATTACGGAGCTAGTCACACTGGAATGGATTTTTCAACAGTAGAAACACTATATTTTCACGACAACTTTTTTTTTTAGTCTATGATTTTTATCAATGGAGTAGAGACGTTTGTTGTGAGATTTGTTTCCTATTATTTCGCCTTCCGTCATTTAATTAATTCTATGTAATGTGAATAAATTAGATAGGGAATAAATCTTTTTTACTTTACTCTATAAGAGCTCGGGGAAATTATTTCTTAGGTGTCTTGATGTAGTAAAAGTAGAATGTTCTTCGAGCGAATATTGTTGCCTGTGTTCTGCCTTGGATTAGAAGGTAAAATTATAATTACGTAAAAATAACATTTATAATTTGAATGACATAATTATTGTTTCTGTTTTGATGTCCAGTTTTTTTATTTTTATTTTTTTTAAGTGCTCCAATGGGTCTTGGCCGAGGAGGTGCAGATCCGCGAGGTAGCTGCAGACAAGGGTACAAATGTTACGATACCTTGTGGGGGACTGCTAATGTTACCAACCCCCAATGTCCAGTGGGTACATAGGGGAAACCGGGCACACCATGAAGTTTTGGTGAGTGTTTTTTAAAATATTAAAAAAACTATTAATTCTACAGAAAATTTCAAATTGCAGGATATTGGTAACTATTATTTTTTTCTGAAAATGACAAAACTTTTGTAAAATCTATATATATAAAAATCAATGCCACTTTTCTTTGTAATTTTATAACTCAAGAACGGGCTCACCTATCCAAACCAAATGTTTAGGCTTTGTTCGGACTATTCAGTAAATGGTTTATGTGAAGTTTGCACAAAATCGGTCGAGCGGTTCTTCATTTATCTCATTTTTTGTAGCAAATGAATTGAATAAATGGCGGATCATTTTGTTAATGGGGATTTTTCTGTCAAATTTAAACTTTTTTCAGATGAGGATTGTGCTGTCAGATTGAAACTTTTTTCAGTGTTGACAGTACAAGCATGTTGTTATGTCATTCATTTTCTGAAGTTCGATTAAAGCTTGCAGTTGATAATATAACCTAGATACCTACCCACTGCAGCACCATCTGCCGGGCTGATTTGTGAATCTAATGTGATGGTTGAGATAGGGTAGGGTGGGGTAGGGTAGGGTAGGGTTGGGTTGCACCATGCGAACGAAGTCGCGCCGGGCAGCTAGTATTTTTATATAATATATATTTTCAACACACTTGCTTGTAAAGTACCGCTTACCATCAGGTGGGCCGTATGCTTGTTTGTCGACATAGTCGTATAAAACAAAAAAAGTGACATTTATTGCACCGTTTTTAGTATCATTATGTAGCTTATTACGCACTATTGCTTTTTACTTTACTGCACAGTTTTAGTTTTATAATAGGTATAATCCCGATTATGTTTAGTTTTTACCTAAATCAGAGATCCCTATCGAAAAAAAACTTGCATGCATTGAATTTGCATGCCTAATTTGTTGACGTTCTCATTGATTAATATAAAAAAAAATATATAAATCTCTTTTTTCTCTTCACAAGTGTGTTGAAAAACGTCGTATGACACAAGTGTGCATTGATCATTACACTCTCGGCTACCTTATCGCATTCGCCTTTTGTGGTTACTTTTATATTGTAAAGTTTATATCTAGTTTACCATTGCGTTATCATTTATCATATCAAATGCTATATGCTATTTTAGTTCTCTAACTCTGACTGCTAGGGCTTGCATGTGTTCTATACTTATTTATTATTCTTTCTCATTCTACTAATCTCTCATTATTAGTATTAAATTGGTTGTTGGTTTAATGGATAAAATTACATTATTATGATTAGTATTACTTTATTATGATTCAAGTGCCGGACCTTCAACTTGCACGCCATACATGGTACATCCAGTTGAGTCATGTAACCTAATATACCTATACGTACCACTTTTTGTACCTGTATTCTACTTCCTACTAATAAAATTAATTCGAAAGGTTCGAAAGTGAGTTTGTTTGTTTTGTTATGCCGTTAAGGCTTCTTCTTGACGCCTCAAGGGCATAACCATACCTAGTGATAAAATTGCATATTATAACTTTTACAGACTTTTTTACTACTTAATTATTTTTCTGTTTACAACTTTTACAAATCTACACTTGATTCATTATTTATTTTACGTCCCTCTAGTACCTCAAATAATAATATTTAAGCAACATGCTTGGTTACCGCACCCCCGTGAAAAATACCCAAGCAAAGTCATCAAAACCCCCCAAGACCCCCGAAAATACCAACAAGACTGGCCCCTCCTAGTCCTCACTGGTGCGGCGGAGCATAGCAGAGTTGGAGTCGGGAACATTTGAAAACAGACCAAAGTCCCCGACTCCGGCTCCATTGGCCGCTCCGGCGGACCCCCCTAGGCCGAAGTTGAAGGCAGCTCTATCGCAGGAGAGCAAAGGAGCCGTCTCAAAAACGTTGGAGAGGACCGCATATGCGAGTGTGGCCATGGCTGGTACCGCAAAGCGGATCCCGGATGCAGCGCTTCATTCTGTTGTGGTCACCTCCAGCAAGGAAACTGACACCAGCGAGGAGACTTTGGCTAGCATACGGGAGGCCTACGGGTTAAAGTACCCCAGGACAATCAGCGGACGAGACGGGCATCTGCGAACACAGTCAGCCAATTCGTCTAGGTACGCCTCGTAGTCGGCGAGAAGTAGCAGCCCACTATGGCCAGGGTGCTCCATTGCACTGCAACGCAGCCCTGCCCTCTACTCAAAAGAGTCGTTTTCATGCCTATCCCCGTAGATTATAATAGTACCATTCATTTCAAGTTTTATATTTGGAACGAAACATGGCTATTACATATATTGACTCAAAGACAAATGTAGGTCCATGTTTAATTCATGGCCCTAAAATAGCTCCGAGCTTGTCAGCTTGTTAAATAAATGTCTGTGTACTCAGGCTTTCGAAAGAAGTTTTGACATCTGTGTATTTTACCAAGTTTGGACGTCCACTAATATTTACTCATTTCTAATGAACGAAGCGACCCGAACCGATTATCCAAATCGGTTTATATAAAATTGTATTTCTTTTTAGGGTTCCGTAGCCAAATGACAAAAAACGGAACCCTTATAGATTCGTCATGTCTGTCTGTCTCTCTGTCTGTCCGTCCGTATGTCACAGCCACTTTTTTCCGAAACTATAAGAACTATAATGTTGAAACTTGGTAAGTAGATGTATGCTGCTGTGAACCGCATTAAGGTTATCTCACAAAAATAGAAAAAAAACAATAAATTTTGAAGGTTACTTACCCCATACTTAGAACTGAAACTCAATTTTTTTTTTTAATAAAACCCTTACTTGTGGTGTCTATGGATAGGTCTTCAAAAATGATATTAAGGTGTCTAATATAATTTTTTCTAAACTGAATAGTTCTCGCGAGAGACACTTCCAAAGTGGTAAAATGTGTGTCCCCCCCCCTGTAACTTCTAAAATAAGAGAATGATAAATCTATAAAAAATATATGATGTACATTACGGTGCAAACTTCCACTGAAAATTGGTTTGAACGAACATGACGAATCTATAAGGGTTCCGTTTTTTGCCATTTGGCTACGGAACCCTAAAAATAAGTAACCTGAGAAATTTCATTTCACACAGCTATAACGACACATTAATTTTGCAAATAACATGTCAGTGGAACAATATTTTAATCATCCCATTTCAATTCGGCAATCTTCGGACTGAAATCTGATTGCTTGAATCTCTTCGGGACATTGCGCGATCAAATCCGCCTTTACTTATTTTCCACCTCATTGTCAGTAATTTTCTCGTAGATTGAAATCTTTTACCCAGAGATACCCAAAAGAAGCTGGAATAAACTGTCTTGAACGTATGTTCCTAAGTAATCGATTCAACAAGTCATAAAACTGTATAGTGGTCTATCGGCTCATCTCAAATAGATCCCTCATTTGTCGAGACGTTTATCTTAGTCTTAAGTGCAGAATAAATACAGTACTTTTTTGTTAACCTCTTATGTAGGTTTTTATAAATTTAACAGTTTTTATAAGTATCGTATTTGTTTTTCGTAATTTCATAGTTGTGGTGTGAGTCACATCAGAAAAACATTAGCCGATTTTTTGAATGCTGAATCACAGGACATGCGCAGTTTAAATTTATTGCTTAGTTATATTAACATTGTTGTTACTGTTGGTTACTGAGCGATAGCTTTTTTATCATCTATAATTTTGATTCTATAAATCAATGTGTTTCGAATTAAATGCAAGATGGAGGACACAAGGCCACGATTTTGAGCCGTGTCAGCTTAATTCCTTTGTGGCTTCAATTATATTCTTGAGGCCATTAAACTTCTCAAGCCAATTTAAACCCTTACTAGCATTCCTATCCAATCATGAGTTAGATCCAGTTACGTCAAACTCAACCAGATTAATGAGCCGTTAATAAGTACATCGCACTTTGCACCGGGCGCATCTGGATTTGGCCTGAGGGGTAACCAGAATGGACCGATGTCGTGCAATTGTGCATTTCATTCAGCTTCAGCATTTAGTTTAAGAGCGCGTATAAAGCCAGAAAAGATGGCGACTGGCAGATGAAACAAGCTTATGTCTAATATTCGCGTGGCAAGTGGCAAGAGAAGGCGATAGCGTCTTTCGCGGAAGAAAAATGAACGAAGCGCGTCTAATCTAAATAACTCGTAAAGTATAGAATATTTAAAAAAACCGGCTAAGTGCGAGTCAGACTCGCGCACCGAGGGTTCCGTACAAACCTGTAGGTATATAAGTAAATGGTAGTATAGACCTGAGTATTTGAAATGAATTTCAATTTATGACGTATTAAAAAAAAACTACTTACTTGATCTCGTTCAAACCAATTTTCGGTGGAAGTTGCATCGTAATGTACATCATATATTTTTTTTAGTTTTATCATTCTCTTATTTTAGAAGTTACAGGGGGGGACACCCATTTTACCACTTTGGAAGTGTCTCTCGCGCAAACTATTCAGTTTAGAAAAAAATGATGTTAGAAACCTCAATATCATTTTTTAAGACCTATCCATAGACAATACACACTTGTGGGTTTTATTAAAAAAAACAATTCATATCAAATACTCAGGTCTATACTCGGGCCCGTTGGCGCAGTTGGTTAAGACGTGGAGTCTTAACCTATAGCGCCGCAGGTCGTGGGTTCGATTCCCACACAGGACATACATTTGTGTGCATGAACATGTCTGTATGTCCTGAGTCTGGGTGTAATTATGTATATTAAGTATGTATTTACAAACAAAAAGTAGTATATTTATTATATCAGTTATCTGGTTTCCATAGTACAAGCTCTGCTTAGTTTGGGATCAGATGACCGTGTGTGAGGAATGTCCCAGGATATTTATTATTTATTTATTATACTACCATTTCCTTATATACAGGTTTGTACGGAACCCTCGGTGTGCGTGTCTGACTCGCACTTGTTCGGTTTTTGTATTTCACAGTGACATTTAGCGCACTTTGGCGTGGCTCTCCTTAAAAACCACTGCGTCGCGGGAAAGCTGGTGCCATTTATGTGCAGTGACTTTATAATTTCCCACTTCTACTTCCAACGATGATTTCTCAGTCGATGTTTTGTAGATTTTAATCCAAGAACTGTTCTGTAAATATACAAATGAATTAATTATATCATGCGATAACATAATAAGAACATAGCAGAAGCACGTGCTTGCAATCAGAATCCATCTGCATAAACACAAAATAATCAAGAATTTGTGAAGATTTCATTATGAATAAATATTCTGTATTTTAACTAATATCAATTAATATTAACGAATAGAATTTCTCAACGTATAAAAGCCGTAAAGCAAAAGATTCCCGTTCTTCAAAAAAATGTTCTTAAAATGATTTCTGAACCCAAAATTAAAGAAACAATGGAAGGTCAAATAAGAATCAAAACAAGCAGTCAGAATATTCAGTTTTTGATATAATCAAGCTCATACCATCTTGCTTTCCGATATAACAATTTCGAGATACCTACAAATAAAATAAAAAATCTTATGACGTACAAAAAGAACAATGAATTCAGTAACGCGCGGGAAGTTATTTATTAGCATATCTAATTAGGCAAATATTTTTGCACAAATGGTATTTCATTTCTAAATATATATTATTTTGCAAACATAACAAACAAGAGTAACTATAAAATTCGGTGTGCAATTTCCCATTTGGGAGTATTTATGGGGCTTTTAGCTGCTTTGATATTTTTTTCAGGAATTTGACAAGCAGGCAGTAAGTCCACCTGATGTTAACTATCGGAAATCTTTAGACTAAACGTATCAAGATCTTAAATGGCATATCAAAATCTTTATTGCTCCTGCTGTCACCACTGTCAGAACATTCAGCATTGCTGTTGTGAGTCCGACCTCGATAAATCTGGATATAACTGGTATCTATTTGGATATAATCAACGTGTACCACAGCGTGGACACTCAGTCTGTCCCACTCGTTAACTATAGAATTTTGAGCGACAGAGACTATGCGTCATTCTGTACATTCCCACAGGATCCAGTACGCACAGTAATGCTATTTGAATTTGTTAGTTGATTTGATCGGTTCATTAGGTTGGAAATTACGAATTAGTGTCGGAAAACGGTTGCGGTTGTTGAAAAATATGTATTTGAATATTACCAGTAGTATTTACTCTGAGCCAGTACTTTTCCAATCTTCAAATTGACCATCAGTATACTTTGATCTATGATTTTTCAAGGACCTTGTTCCAAATGTTACGCTTAATTAAATATCGAAAATTTAATGCCTCTGTATCTATAAACTGTAAATTAATCCCACCAAAAACATTTTTATATTTAAACGGCCAAGCTACATATTTTGACTAAGGTGTAGAGTTTGTGAAGTAAGGGCTGGTGTAGAGTAAGGGCATGTAGTTATAAGCTTGGCTCTACATGAGATCTGAAAACTTTTTGACAGTGCGAGCCTTATATGTCTAGCAACATTTTACATAACAAAAATTTTGGTGTTTTCTACCCTAAGAGTTTTGATGATCATCAGCGAGTCAGTGACGAAATCGGGGTTTTTTAGATATCAATAAAATCAAAAGTATAAGAGCTATGTTATTGAAACTTAATATGTTTAATAAGTTCACTATTGACATTATATCCCGAGAATTTTGTTTATCTGGTATAATCCAAACCCAAATTATGAGGTTTCAAAAAAACGATTAAGCGCTTTGAGAAAAGGTAGGTTGTGCCCTTGCGCTTCGCTTGGCTGTGGCTGGGCACCACGGCAGTGCCCCCCGCCATGAGATTCCACATCTACATGTAAACTTGAATTATATCCTCAGATAATGAGAATGTTGGATGTTTAGCCATCGAACGTGCTTTGAATAGAAGCTTAAGCAAAAGAGCCTTTTTGCAAAGATGAAAGAACTGCTAATGAACTCATACTACCGCCTTTCCTTCGCATTATTTTCACCGTGTAGGCTACTTGAAAGTAAGCAAAGAACTCCGGTTTAACCTATTTCCTTACATACAGTCATTACGGACCACTTGTGCCAAATCTGCACAAAATAGAACGCAATAAAACCTGTTGAATAAATGAGCAACTTGTTTACATTCGCTTTGAATGTCCAAGTGGGAATTACTTAGTTAGTCTTCAGAACTTGATGTAAAACGTGAGAGGTTTTGGGCCCTCTCGATTTAGACAGATACTTCCCAACTTTTAACACATTATGTTACAGAAGCAAATAACTAATTATCGGACTCCAAACTCGTAAAAACATGACATCATTTTAATAAAAAATATCTATTATTTGTAGCAATGATCAATTTTGATAAAAGATGAAAACTCGTTCTCCATTTTGAAATTGAGATCCGTTCAAATCTTTGACTTCTTTGAGTAATAACAATTCAACATTAATTGAAGGAGAATCTTGAAGGGGATCGCAGGAAGCCGTTAAATAAATTGGCCAATGTCTCAATTCGGCCGTTGGGTATTTTTAGCTCGCTCTATCTATTAGATGTCACAGATGTTACAAAGAACCTACTGGATCTTTGTCAAGTTCAATGTTCTGTGAATTTTAGGGCTGCTCAAATAATAACCCTGCGCTCTTTGTTCAAATTTTGGTAAAGGAACTACTGATGTTGCCAAATAACAAAAATCCAAAAATTACATAGAATTCTTATGAGATAATTCTGTGTACAAAACAAGACGGCTACTTTTAAAGTTTTAATTACCAAATCGGAACACTTTAGTGCGTTTGACTTTTCCTGTCTTACTGCAATTTTCTCAGTTTGTGTACATACATACCTACAATAGTAATCATATTCACGATTCTCGTAATGAAATGTAGTGTATCGAAACCGTCTAAAATATAATTTAGATAAGTAGTTTAATCTTGAAAGTGCAATATCTTGTATATCCGACTAGGGATTGCAATCCGGATACTTCGAAATCCGAAAATGACTGAAAAATCCGGATTTTAGGGTCCTATTATAAATCCGAATATTGAGAATAAAATCCGGTTTTTTCGAATTTTAATCTTAATTGATAATAATTGATGTTTAACTAAAAAAATTCATTAAATATCCAGTATATATATATATCCAATATCCAGGTCAGTATTACTCTGAAATCTATTCAACGCTCGGCTCACACGCGGCTAGCTGCTACCGCTCATCCATCTAGCTAATAGTTAAGTCGGCCAGTGAGTCTTAGATGGAGGCGATGCGCGCGCGGCGCGAGTAACAACTCTTTGCACAACGTAATATCAAGAATGATAAGTTCTTTATAGTCGGGTTACCGCTGAAAGCATTTTGTACATCGGCTGATCTCAGACACACCCGCTTTCTAAGCAAACTTCCTTCATATGAAATCTCTGGTGGTTTGTGCGCTTGGATTTCCAATTTCCTGAGCGAACGGTCTATTCATGTAGTCATAGACGGTTGTTCGTCGGACCTTTTCGCAATCAATTCCACAGACATCAGATTCAGTTCTCTCTGCAACCTTATTTCTGTTGCATATTAACGATTTGGTGAAGCCCGGTATCTTTGGGTACGTAGACGATAGCACCGTTGTCATAGATCCAATTGTTGCGAGAGGCCATGGTAGAGCGTTTGAACGTAACATTACATCAAACTAAGTAACTCAAACAAATTATAAAAATTAATCCTTTGGATTACAGTAAAAAATAATAATAATAAAACAATAGTGGACGCACGTCCCCTGCGAGAACCAACAGGAATATGCAGGTAATTTTTTTTTTTTTTCGCAGTTTTCAAAATCAATCTTACTTTAAACGGCTGCGGAAGGCGCCCATCCTCTCGTGAAAAATATCGATGTGACTATAAGAATGGTTGTAACTATTACAGGCTCTCACTATAAATCGGTTTTTAGTATAATTAGAACAACAAATAGTTGTAAAGAAGGACTTTTTGGCGGGAACTTGCAGAGTGACGTTGCGTTAACATTTTTATTTTCATAAATTTGTGTATTTTGAGTTTTATTGAGTATTTTTGGTGGTATTTTACCCAATAAAGATCATCCATGTGCACCAGTGAAGTGAAATGAAATGAATTATGTGTATCGTGACTTTTCAAGTTGTCTCAAAATTTCCGTGAAGAGTTTTAGTACAATGACCACCAGTGTAGTAAAACATGACTTTTATGGACGGTGACTGACTGAGGACTATAATGTGAAGTGATTTATTGTGACTGGAAACTATAATATTACTCGACACTGGCAGAAATGAGCCCTAATTTGGGCTTTGTTGCCAAAATTAAAAATAAGAAGAAGAAGAAGAAGAGGTGTAAAGAAAATATGCCTTTTGCGTGTACGAAGCTTGGAACAATTAAAATCTATTTTATTTAAAAGATATGGCGAATCAACAACGTTATTAATTATTTTGTATAGAAAAATTTCCAACCACCATCCCTATTTTTACTCCGAACCACAAGACACGGGGATTTTTTTTCTTTTGTATCCTCAATTATAATGCGGACAGCAAGGGAGTGGAACTTGCTTCCGGCGACTGTAGTTCCTGACTCTTAGAATCAAGAGACTTTCACGGCCAGAATGAATAGGTTCCATTTGGGTTAGCGTGCTCCACCTTAGGCTTCGTCATTATCCTTTATGGACGGCTCAGTAGCCAAATACAAGCCCAATTTTTTTTAAATATTACTTGCAGTTTAATTGAATTTTTATTCAAAAGCAAGCAATGGAAATACAATAAAATAGAACATCTCTCTTCAAACTACTAATAATTAAGCATAAACTACGCGTACAGTTTAAAATTACAAATTATTGCAAAAAAATACAAAAATCCGAAAAATCCGGATAATCCGGATTTATATGTGATGATAAACTTTGAATCCGGTTTTGAAAAAAATCCGGATTTTGCAATCCCTATATCCGACGCTGGAGGTCCCCTATTGAACGATATTGAATTATAATTATAAGTTCATTGATCTATTGGGTTGAAAGCAGTTCTGCTTCTACTACGTCTTACTTTTCCTATCGTTTTGGATTCAGCAGTAATTTACGGATTAGTTCATTTAAAACAAGGTCATGCTATCTATCTATCATTTGCCTCTCCTGTTCCCATTTACATTTTAAAGTCGTGTTAGACCACTTATGCAATTCAAAATTCAAAATCATTTATTCAAATAGACCTTCGCAGGCACCTATGAAGTCTGACTCTAATACTCTAATACCGGTTCGGAAGGAAGGTATGCTGCAATGTATGCTTCATCCAGTCATCCCTTCCATCCGTTATCTCAGCATGCATTGACTCCTCTACTCTTCACGTCTATCCATCTCAAAACTTCCACAATTAATGTAAGCATTAAAAAGCTAAAACTCTTCCCCATTTTATACATTTAGTAATACCCAAGTAAAATTTGTACACTTACAACCCCTGGAGGATCAAACGTTCGTGGTTAACGATGCACATTCCATCACGTTTGAATAATATAAAGTTTTTTCTGTCCCTTTCTAAAGAAGAAACTGCTCTACATAACTAAATCCTTAAGCCCTACCCCTTCGATATGTTATCGATCCATTAAAATGTAAAGTAGGAAGGATTTGCGAGTGACAACTGCATGATTCAGTCGCTTGGTTCCCAAATCGTATTTTGATTGATGTTAGCAATATGCTTTGCTGACAATATGATAAATTTGGACCATTTAGTAAAACTCTATCTTATTTAGAAACTGTCCTGAGGGAGGCAAGTGAAGTCAAATGGGCAGAAATTCAATAAAATCATTTTTTTTACAGTTGCTGTTCATATCTCAATAATTCTGAGTAAAAGACATGTCTGAATGAAACCTGTTTGATCACTATAATTTTATTGGATTGTCGAACAGAAGATTATTGTTCAATAATATCGGAAACAATATCCAGTAGCGTTTTTAATACAGCTTGTGTACAACAACAGTAACTGCAGATTAAATGTTGAAAGTTGCATTACATAGGTACGCCCTTGATGACTGCATTACGTTCGACGGCATTTTGTGGTGTTTCCTTATTTTCTTTTTTGTAAAATGATAAAACGTGCTTGACGGGCCAGTTGGCGCAGTAGGTCGTGGGTTCGATTCCCACACAGAACATGCATTTGTGTGCATGAACATGTCTGTATGTCCTAAGTCTAGAGTGTAGTTATGTTTATTAAGTATGTATTTACAAACAAAAAGT
Organism: Achlya flavicornis; assembly: GCA_947623365.1. Classification (NCBI taxonomy): domain Eukaryota; kingdom Metazoa; phylum Arthropoda; class Insecta; order Lepidoptera; family Drepanidae; genus Achlya; species Achlya flavicornis. Next base: position 14,109,229 of record OX392467.1, read on the forward strand.
AGTATTTGTCAGTTTATCAGTTATCTGGTTTCCAAAGTACAAGTTCTTAGTTTGGGGTTTGGGTGTGGTTTGGGATCAGATAACCGTGTGAGAGGAATGTCCCAGTATATTTATTTATAACAAATTTATACTATATACGTCGCAAAATAAGCCATATATGTACAGTCGCCGACTAAAAATGTTTACTACCTTACGGTCTATAATCGTTTACACATTTCTGTTTCATAAGGTTGACCGGAAATGAAATTACTATTGATAGACGTGGATTGCATTTGACATGAAAAACAATTCAAAGAGTACTTATTGAGTTCGAATGACAAATATCACAATATAATCAAAAAACATTTGATTTAATGAGATTACATACCTAATCAAAAAGTTATTGACAGCCTTTATGCAATGTTCGATAAACTTAAAAAAAAAACAAATTTTTAAAATGTAATATGTTTGTTTGTTGATATGACATATTAGACCTAATTGAGCGCGGTATGAGATGGAACATGGAATTGAGTTTGAAAAGTGATAAACATTTTCAGACCGCGACTGTACGTCCAAAACCTATGCTAAAGCAATGATTGTATGAGATGGGAAGCACATCTTATTCAAAATGTCACTTCTTTATGTATTGGGGAAGAAAGTTTGTGTCTTGCACATAGGCTGACTCATCTTTCCTTTCTTTTTATATAAAGGAAAGGGGAGTTGTCCAGACATAACCTTTATCAATATGTCGTCTGGTTCGCAGACACCCCCTATTGTAGCAAAGTTATGGTGGTTTAATCATTTTTTTGAACTAACTTAGAGGGTTAGCTGCTTATCTTATACCTTCGGCTTCGGTCAAAAGCTGAAGGTTTCTAGCAAGCGCCGAAATTTAACAAACTGTTCAGAATGCGCGAGAAATAATTATTATTTTTGACAAGTTACAAAGTCAACATAAACTTTAAAATCACCTTTAGCCAAATATAAACTGAATTTCGTAAGGATATTTAAACCTTCGCCTTCAGTCGATCTTCTTCGACTTCTGTGGCGATAGCCGATTAATCGGCGTCGGCCAGAAATCGACCTTCGGTCGGACACTAGTAATAGATAACATCAGAGAATCTATAGCGGCAGTTTTTAAGACATCACAGCAAGCCAATGAAGGTACTACCAGTTCAGAAGGCAGCCTTCAACTGAGAAGAACAGGCAAGAAACTATCATAGATGTTAAAGAGAATGTTGTAAAATTCTAATAGGATCTTATAAATTATGTTCATCCAAAAGCTTAAAACTAATGACAAAATTTAACTTTTTACATAAAGATGACAATAGTAAACAAAACTAATCTAACTTTTGTGTCGATTCTCCATTCCTACACTATCTCCTGCGGTGAATCCAGGGCCCAGATTCTCGCGTCTTCGACATTAATGTCGCATCATCAAACAATTAACAAAAAGAAGCGCAATGACTTAAATTTTGCTTGAAATCTATTTCGCCAATTTCCCACCACTGACATGCACTGTGATTGGGTAAGTCAAGTACACATGCACTCTGATTGGCCATGTCAAGAACACGAGACGCAGTGATGGTCTTCCTTACTGTTCAAAATCAGTGCAAAATCACTGACTAGTTGCGGAATTGGATTGCTCGGTATTACGATAAGGTTGCTCGCGCCGTACGTTATACCTAATTGCCGTACACGTGTTCTCCGGTTGGTCCGAAATGAGCAATAGCCCGTATCTGTAGATACCCGGACAGATGGGGTTCGCAGCTGGAAGTACGGGTCCGGCTGTTTGACGAGCGTACACCTGACATTGGAGAAGGTCTCACGGTGGTCTATGTGGCGGTTGCAGGGGAGTGGCATGTTGTCTGCTCGGCTATGTGTGGGTCGAGCCGTGCGTCATTCCCCGCGTGCAACAAGTGTCTGAAGTTACCGGCCTAAGGCAAAGGGCCACCTGGTGGTCAGACGCGGGGTTCGTGAGTAACCCTCAAGCAAGTGAGCTCCTGTGAGTGAACTGCATCTCTGGCACTTTCCTGGATAGAAAGTAGAGGACTACCCGTTGGATTAGTTTTCCGGCAACCCAGCTGTAGGCATTGGGTAGATGCGTGGATACGTATTGGGAAGTGAGCGCGCATGAGAGCTCCGGTACCATTCGTGGAGAAATGGGGGTATGCTCGGTATTACTACTCTCAAGGGATTTTTCCTCGATGTGTCGCATAGACCTTTTACCATTTACCAAAAAACATGACGAAGATAGACATGACAGAAGACCGCCATGTTTTTCGGCAAATTTCTAATTCGGCATCGAAAACGAAAGCACGAGAATTTGGGGCAAAAGGGTCTACTACAAAAACTAACCCTTCGATCGCATGAGCAGATATAACCGGTAACGCCACTAACGCAGACAAGAGCGGCAATCACGCAAACATAATCTGATACATGCTCTAACCATTCCAACGACTTTCACGATCTCGCCCAACCCGATATTTTTGTAATGTTTTGACAAATACCTAAGTCTAATTATATCTATGATTTGAATAACAAAATACGATTATATACGTCGTATTGTAAACATAGTAACACATTGTAGATGCTACAATACAACAATGGCGACCATTAGAGCGCAGCGGGGCTTTTAGCACGCTCATTGTTGGTGATTAGACGGGTTTCAGTGAATAGTCTCTTTGTGCCCACATGTCGCTTACAGTTGCTGAAATATGTCGTTTGACGCAATGACCAGACCTTTGACGGCCTACCATGCGTTTTAGGTCAAGAAAATCGATAGGGGAATGAATTCAGTCTCTTGCTGCAGCTTTTTTTAAATTCCAGTTATTGTTTACTATAGTTTCGTTTTCACTTTGTTTTAATTGACATAGCTGATATGATATTAACGATATCCACCTTTTGGATTTCTTTCACATTATCAAAGCCACGTTGAAATGTCTACTGCGTGGGTATTAGAGATTTATGCTATAAAAGTTCTCTAGCAAAAAAAAAAATTAGATAATGTGTACAAAGTACTTACGCTAATCCTTAATGCTCTTATAGCTTTAAACCGCAGCAATCTCAGATTAACTTTGGCTGTTGAAACTTCAAAAGCTTGTCGAAAAGCCACATTATCTTGGCTCAAATAAACGAATGATGATGAAAATTATTAAGACTGGAGTTATGTTGCAAGCGACGACGGTTTGCACAGAGGCGGTGGGAGGTGAAGAGCTCTTGCCTGCTCCATAAATTTTATAGACTTTGCATTCGTTCTTGTAAATTCCAATGGTACAAACGGCTACACATCAAGCTATACGCTAGTATAAGCCAGTGGCGTGCATTGGTTTTCAAACTAGGTAGGCAGAATAAATCATGGCCATACACTCTTAAATATGCCTCTTAGATAGATCATGTTTTTTGACCAGATTCGTAAAATTGTTTAGGTCAGCGTATCATTCCACACACATTTGGTATGATTCATTAGCAAACAAAATACGTAATAACAGAATAATAGATTCGAATAACAGCACCCAGTTAGCCAGGTGTATAATAAACATAATATTCTGTGTTAAGACTCTAAGATTTTTACCTTTGTTTTGAATCCATGAATGTTTTGGAGTTGGTCTACAGCAAGTTACCTACTATTTTCAACAAACGAAAACTGATAAAGGACTAATTTATCAATACATTTTGCATCTTCACCACAAAATTTCTTCATTTCACACAGATACACTTCGCAAAATCACAATAAGTAAAAATGTCTAAGATCTTTACCTTTGTTTTGAATCCATGAATGTTTTGGAGTTGGTCTACAGCAAGTTACCTACTATTTTCAACAAACGAAAACTGACTAAAGGACTAATTTATCAATACATTTTGCATCTTCACCACAAAATTTCTTCATTTCACACAGATACACTTCGCAAAAGCACAATAAATAAATAACAACAACATTGCAAACAATGCCAGCCAAACCATAAACAAACCAACACAAATAAATTGCGAAGTTATATTTGAGTTGCTCTAATGTTGGTAAACTGTAGTCTTTTTAATTTGGATGGGTTACTTTACTTTACTTACAACAGAGTAGGTAAGGTTACTTTTGGTCCATAAATCGCGAATGTCAAATGTCAGTATGCTACGCATAGCAAAAGCGTGATTTATGCTTTCGTCGTATTATCTTAAAGAAGTGTGTGTGTGTGTATGAATATGCCGAAATCGTTTTAGTGTGCGTGAATTTGAGAGGCGAACTCGCGAGTGCATGCGCGGCAAAGTTTGAAATTTCGTATTGAATGTTAGGTTAGAATTTTTATTTAAAGTGGTTATGTAGTTTAATTGAATCAAACTATTATTGTATTGAATCTTATGAGGTAGGCATTGCTTATTTGCCTATATGGAATGCACGCCACTGGTATAAGCTGATCTTGCATTGTATGGGATTTCCATACAATGAGAGGTCAGCTTACACTGGAAATGTATAGCTTGATGTGTAGCCGTGTGTACATTCGCCTTACTATTTATCGCTTCTCGATTAATGTACAGCCCAAGTAGCATAACAAGCTGTTTAAAGGCTGTATTAAAGTTCGTTCTTATACTAAAAGCTGAATATTCAGGCTGTACAAAGTCTGTATAAGCGCTTATACAGACCTTATAAGTGTAAAAAGGGCCCACATTACACAGCTTATTTCGTTATTGGAGCTGTATAGAGGCTGTATAAACAAAAGACAAGTATAAAAGCTGTATTAGAGCTGTTATTAGGTGTATAGAGCAGCCTATTCTCTACGGATATCCTCTTGTAAGTATCTTGTAAGAATAAGAGTTCTAAATAGGTTGTTGAAGAGAATTATCTGAGAATAAAATAAATAAAACTATTTACGATGCCATACTGAATGGCGACATAATATTTAATAAATGGAAAGGCTAAAATCTTGAACATGGATATCTGATGCTGTTTATTGATAAATTCAATGTGCAAATTTTAATTTATTGAGAACCTGTATATGTTTTCCGTCAAAATATTCACGCTCCAACAAAATAATCAAGCCAAAGTAAAGAAATTATACTAAATACAGTAAATAAGTGTTTGTTTTTAAGGTTAGAATAAAAATATATTTCTAAATAATAGATATGAGTCTACATGATCATTATTCAAGCTGATTACCATGATACGGCTATAGTTATTATCAAATAATCCTTTGATTGTAATTTAAATGTTGTTATTGTCAATGTAAAAATGTCGACAATTTGCTATACAGCCTAGACGATATTTGGAGTGTGTTATAAGTCTTAGTAGCTGTACTAAGTAAGTTATGAACGTTTATTGCTGTATTAAGTAAGTGAACACATGCTTAATACAGCCTGTATACAGCTTTAACGATAAAACCAGTTTGAAGTGTCAGAAAACACTTAACGCTGTATTATAGAGTTATAATATCTGTTTCAGAACCCTAAGCTGACGCGGATCCCTTTATACAGCCTATATACAGCTTTAACGATAAAACCAGCTTGAAGTGTTATAAAATTCTTAACGCTGTATAGTAGAGTTTTGATATTCTGTTTAATAACCCTAAGCTGACGCGGATCCCTTACTAAGAATTTTATACAGCTAGAGCTGTATAATATCTCAGAAATCACTCTTATAAGTATTAAAACTGTTCTTTACACTCTTGTAAGTGTCTAAAAGAACTCCTAAGTTCTAAATGGGCTGGTTTATTGATGTAGAATACGCTTGCGTGCTGCTTGGGAGGTACAAGTGCTGTATTCTATACGATAAGTAGTCCCAAAATTCAATTCTGCGCAAGACTTTCTGCTTAAAACCAGCAATAATTATATGCCAGGTGATAACAGCATGTCCGTATTGTTTTCCAAACGACCAAAACAAAACACGTTGAGAACATGTATAATGTCAAGATGGCATTGTATTCCATTTGCTATGCTCCCTCGTGTGTTATAAACCTAATTAATCCATTTGACGGGCCAGTTGGCGCAGTTGGTTAAGGTTCACCTTACGCGCCGCAGGTCGTGGGTTCGATTCCCACACAGGACATGCATTTGTGTGCATGAACATGTCTGTATGTCCTGAGTCTGGGTGTAATTATGTATATTAAGTATGTATTTACAAACAAAAAAGTATGTATATGTATTATATCAGTTATCTGGTTTCCATAGTACAAGCTCTGCTTAGTTTGGGATCAGATGACCGTGTGTGAGGAATGTCCCAGGATATTTATTTATTTTATTTATTTTATTTACGCAACTAAATATTCTTTATTAGCTTTATTATTCTTTATGTAGCAAAAATTCTTTAGTGTGAAGGTCAGATAATGTTGAAATTGTGGTTGAAATCATCAACGTACGTTAGCTAGCGATTTTTTTTTAGATTAGATTGTTACAAGAATTGCTGCTATAACCATAAGAGTCCCAATATTTTTTCGACAATCCAAGCGACGCAATCTTATTAGTGACGTGTTGAATTCGAGGCAATATATTTCTTAAATTTTCCGTCGTCTTTTGAAAATGCTGGCCACAATTTACATTCCGTGCAATTTATTTTTATTCCAAAAGCGGAATTAAATTACCATTAATTAAAGTCTCGAGTCCAACTTTACCTTTTAAAATCTACAATCGCAACTTTGCCTACCGAGTTGGCATGGCATCTCATATACAATTACAAAAATATGAGTCACAAACTTTACGACTATAAATCGTTGGGGGTGCATGCTATTAACAATGGTTATGCATATGGGAGTGCGACGCCCTTTCCTCGGAAGTGAGTCATAAGTTTTGAAGCCGACTGCCGTGGTGACAATTTTCTTTGCTCAAGGCATGAGCGAAACAGAAAATTTTATTGATTAACGATTTATGTAAAAGTTTCGAATGGTTCAGATTTCAAATAATATTAAACAGACCAATTCAGTATATATATATATATATATACATCTGTGCAACAGTGCCGCCAAGACAGACATTTTTCACCTTACTCCCATGTGACGGTAGCGAAACGGCCAAGCCACATATTTTGACTAAGGTGTAGAGTTTGTGAAGTTTGGGCTTGTAGAGTAAGGGCATGTAGAGTTATAAATAAATAAATAAATAAATAAATATCCTGGGACATTTCTCACACACGGTCATCTGATCCCAAACTAAGCAGAGCTTGTACTATGGAAACCAGATAACTGATATAATACATATACATACTTTTTGTTTGTAAATACATACTTAATATACATAATTACACCCAGACTCAGGACATACAGACATGTTCATGCACACAAATGCATGTCCTGTGTGGGAATCGAACCCACGACCTGCGGCGCGTAAGGTGAACCTTAACCAACTGCGCCAACTGGCCCGTCAAGCTTGGCTCTACATGAGATCTGATAACTTTTTGACAGTGCGAGCAATATGTCTTGGCAACATTTTACATAAAAATGTTTTTGGTGGGATAACTGAAAGCGAGAAAGTAGGGTTAAAACTGAACCCGGTGAAAACATGTATAATTACAAATGGAAAGAGAAACAAATCAAATTGATTCCGCAGAGGAATACATCTACCTGGGACAGCTAATGACACAAAACGATCCGCAAAGAAGTTGAAAGAAGAATTACCAATGGCTGGAGGAGATACTGGGGATTGATGAAAGATAAAAATATGCATATAAATGTGAAAACCAAATTATTTAACACCTGCATACTACCAGTCCTTATGGCAGTATGTCAGTATGGCAGCCAAACTTGGGCTCTAACACAGAATATGATAAGCAAACTCGCAACCTGCCGGTATGCAATGGAAAGGAGTATGCTGAATGTGAAGAAGTCAGACAGATTAGGAAACCGTGTCATCAGGAACAAGACAAAGGTCATAGATATAACATCCAAAATCAGAAGGCTTAAATGGCGATGGGCAGGGCACATGATAAGAGGAGAAGATAAATGGAGCAAAATTGTAACACGATGGTACCCTAGAGATGGTAAAAGGAAAAGAGGTAGACCACAGAAAAGCTGGGACGACGACATCAGACAAGTGGCAGGAGTGATGTCGAATAGAGTGGCTCAAGAAAGACATGAATGGAAAAGGTTGGAGGAGGCCTTTGCCGACTGGCAAACAGATCTTCAAAAAATTTACAAGAATCAAATTCTAGAATATAATAAGTTTTAAAAAAAGTATATTAATTTAACCATTGTAAGTCGATCTGAATAAAAGGCTATATTATATGGTCTATTCGATCTCGACAATTTTCATTATCAAAAAAGTTCATACATTTTAAGTCAAAGAAGATCTATCAAGATTTAAAACTTGGTAGTATTTTATTGCACAAGTATTCGCCAATTTCATCTAAGTCAATCTTATTGTATCACCCAAGAATTTTCGTGGTTGATGGCATCCTCACATGATATGTCACAACAAACATTGACTTTCAGAATGTCAGCCATTGTTTGTCCTCATAGCTAAAAACACGTGTAACCTTTACGTAACCCTACCATTACTTTTTAGATTGCAGCTTGGAACTTAATTCGTGTTTACTAGATTGCTGTAGGTATAAATAAACACCAATTTACCGCATCAATGGAGCCACTTTTGTGTCTAGTTGCCTTGTTGCATGTAATCCTATGTAGGATTTTTAACAACGGCTGCTTATCATTATTAATGTAGTATCTCTCATGATTATAGAACCGGAAGTAAATGTTCCCTTAGGTTAAATTAATTTATCGCGATTTGGGCATTGCGGAGCTAAGCACTTGGTGGTAATGAAAACCAGAACCAAATCCAAAGCATTATCAGGTAGATCTTTTAATATTAAATTACTATTAATTAGAGTACTACTAATTAGAGTATTAGAGTCAGACTTTTCATAAGTGCCTGCGAAGGTCTATTTGAATAAATGATTTTTGAATTTGAATTTGAATTTTGAACTGTGTTAGTCGTCTAACGTAAGATTTTAGTCTACAATTGCCTATCTCTGTTTCAGTATTTCAACCCTACTAAGTAAGTACAACACATTTCTTTACGAGAATTCTTATCGATCTGTCTGTCTACAACAGTGTGATTTATAGCCAAGTTACCAAGGATTATCGCTCATCCCTTACGTACCCAATTCATATTTAAGTTAATAGCTACGATAGTAACTTGTTTAGTGACGTCAATTTTGTCTCGCTCTGTGTTCACGACTATACCTACCTACTAACATGCCTTAATCGTCCCTCAACCCGCACATAACACATTGTGCTATGTATGCCTGCCCATTCCATTGTAAATAAAGATTTTTTATTATATACCTACTTTTACATAGGCTAAGTTCGAACAAATATTATTGCTATTGAATACTTTAAGGCGTTTAGGTTATTAGATGTAAGTAAATAAGTAGGCATTTTATTGTTTTATAGTTATTTCATATTGTATTTGATTAGAAATAAGTTATTTTTAATAAAGAATTTGGATAGGGCTCTCCCTACGGTATTGCCACTTTTCAGTATCAAACCGTTGCCATAGCAACCGTTTGTATCTTGTTATATTAGTAGTAATAATAATAATATTTCACAATGCGCATTTGTAAATCTGACATAGGCATGCGCAAAGACTAAAATTACAATATAAACAGCGCAGTCAGGCCTGCTCGGCACTCATTTCTCTACGCACTCTCCTTACAAGAACAAGTCAGAAAGAGGCAATACTGCAGTACCAGTTTCAAGATTGTTCCACCGCACAAATCGAGTTTCATTTCAAGCTGTTCCTACCCGTCCAGACCTCTACTCCTGGTAGGGTTCGTCAACACTCTGCATGTTACTGTACATAATAATGTCACCTCGTGTATTAGGCGGAAGGGTATTCTGTTTGTCAGGTCTCTAATACTGATTATTATCGTCTTTAGTGCCGCTATTGTTTTTGTATGCGTACAGATCTGTAGCTAGTAAACGAAATGAACGGAGTTGCACACGGCTATCTGAATTCTATCTGATTCTATCTAAATTCATCTTGCACTGGCCAGTTTCTTATATTATAATGTGCTTAATTTAGGCATCAAACAATTATTTACTCAAAGAAGCGCAATGAATTCATTTTGTTTGAAATCTATTTCGTCACTTCCCCACCACCGACAATGCGCTCTGATTGGCTAAGCCAAGGAAATAATAAATATTTAGATGCAGCGATTGTTCGGTACTGTTATTAATCAGTGCAAAAAGGTTTATTAGTTGCGAAGTTGAATTGCCTGGTAGGAATCTGAGGCAATTTTTCCTCGATGGTTTTAGGTTACTTTGTTGGTTTCAACTCCTCGTCGTTGTATTGAATAGACTTGTATTTATCAAACCTACCTTTCTACCTAATCTGCAATGTCGTAGTATATGTTTATTGATTTCACCTTTTACTCTATACTCAGTGGCCAAAGTTACTGTTTTTAAATGTATTTTTAGAAAATTGTTGTTTCTTCGATGGTGTTATGACCTATGTTCCTGTGTTAATGAGTTCGTGGTATTGCAAATATTTGCTTCATGTATTGCAACTACAAAAGATAATATTGCGCTGTAAAGTAATAGGGTGTGAATTAACTAAGTAAACTAGAAGTAAATAGCTCCTATTGACATGTCTGCGGAGATAAATAATATTCCTTTTATGTAGAACGAGTTTGGATTACATTTTATGACACTATATTCTTATTTACAGTCAAATATTTATATCTGTTACAGCTTTTATTTAACTTGCAATGTTACTATGATTGTTCGGGTGGAATCTTGCATGTCGAATTTCACCCACTTCTAGTGGTCGGATTGACTTGATATTTGGTATACATTAGTATATTGGATGACAATGCAAGTACAGTCAACAAAAAATATTTTTGTTTTAAATGGACTTGCGTTTGGCCACTGGGCGAGCACTCATTCCAAGAAGAAACCATTTGACTTTCTAATACGTCATATTATTCTGTTTTATAGCCGTTTGTTCATCCTTCAATTACATAGGTAGGTACATGCGATGTGTATAGCAAGAAATATTCACATAGACTAGGGCTTTTCATCATTCCACGCTTAGACCATGTCTTGTGATAATTTTAATCGTCTTTCCTAAAATACTTTAAACAAAATATAATTCATTTCCAATTTACGCGAACTATAAATTGACTAGTCTGCTTCAATGAAAGTCAAATGTTCGAAAACCTTTATATCTACTAATTTTTCTCTGTATAGAAAGCTATTTAAATTAATGATACATGCCAATTTAGCATATAACTAATCTAAACTGCCATTCAAACGTGTCCAACTTGGCACGTTCGAAGCTACACCGTATTTTGCCAAAAATCTGTTTATTACTAGGTACATTACAGTAATGACATGAACTCCAGTCATCTCGGTTCACTTTCATCTTTTTTAAATGTTCCCCAGAGATGAATCTCTGCACCGGCACTCTTCACTGTTCATGAAATAGACCTACATAATTAACCAGAGAGAAGGCAGCTCAGTAAAAGCTGAAAAAAATATGTTCGTCAACCTTGATGTTTTTTTTTGTTATTGTTGGAACGAAGTAGTTATTACATTTTACAACCTGAAATTTCACATGGAACGATTTTGACGAACAACCAGCGCGAGCCCAAATAACAACCTCATATGCCCCTTTAAACTGTCGCAAAGTATTCCCCTTGCAGAGCCTAATGAGCTCCCTAAGGAAATAAAACTTATGCTAAGTAGAATCTTATGTACAGTGCTACCAAGAAAATGTAGTAGATTATAGTTAGTTTGTTAATCATGAATTTAGGTATACAAAAGTTTCGGTTAAATTACTAGTGTACGTCCCGCGAATGTAGGTATTTCTATTCCAGAGGGATATTATGATTTCCCTAGATTAAAAGTATCCGCAATTGTTGAGTGGGACTAGAATGTAAATGTTACGATTAGAGGCAAACTAATCGACGGTTTATTTGAAAAAAAATTTTTGAAAATATATTCTATGTCCTATTCCAGTATCCAAATTGATCAGTGATTTATCACACATATCTTATCCACCGCAAGCAAAGTATTCAGATTATTTCCACTCGGAACTTTTCCTAATATATCTGTATAACCTTGGTACAATCAAAGAGGTCATGTCACACCATACCGGATTGACCAATATGAATGACAGAGACATTTCAAACCCTTTAATCCGACCCCAGCACTACCCCTAATATCTCAGTCTTTATATTACGGCTGTTGGTGTTTAACCTTTCTTAGGTATCGAACATAAACCATGTAACGTTAATGCAATTTTCATGCTCGTATGACGCGCAGATATTAATTTTAATAATTTCCCTGGAGCGTTCGTGGATGGCATTGCGTCCGATTCAATTTATTAAGGTTTCGTCTTGACTGAATTATGGTTTCAATATCGTAGCAAGCGTGAAACAATTTCTGACAGTATGAAAAGTCCTCGCAGACTACGGAGAGTCTATATCGGCACATATTAAAGTCGGGTTATCAGTGAAGATGTATGCTTGTGCACAGATTATAACAATTCGAAAGATCTTGATTAAACTATCGGCCGATTGACGTTCTGTAGTCTGCCGGGGCGCATACCTAAGGTTATTTTTGTGATGATGATGATAAGTATCCATTTATTTTTAGAATATACAAATTGAAAATTAATATTGGAATTATCTCCGGCAATAAATGAGTTATTCATTTAAGTGTAAATTTAAAATCTAGATTTGTTTAAAAGTTGATCGATCGGGGTTTGAAACAGTCATGAGGTGCTGCTGATTCATGCAATATGTATAAAAAGATAACATTTTTGTTACACCACATATGATTGCAAAATTTAACTAACAATGAAAGTGGGCCTTATCACTAAAATGATCTCTACTAGACAACCTTTAGATTGAGAGCCAATAAAGAAATATCACCCACCTGACTGCATTTACATAATAAACAGCCAGAACAGGTCTTAAAGCCAACATTATATCTGGAGTGACTCTCAGAGAGTCAGACTGTATATTGATCGTCGTTCAAGGCTCCAGCACCGCAACGTCGGCCCCCACCGGCCTATATAAATCGACATTGCCTAAACGACGCCTCTAAAAATTGCTATCCACTTCAAGCCCACCACCTTTATTCACGCTACTGTCGAGCAAAATGGTGGAAACAAACAAATTATGTAAATCACACTTTGTTCTGGATTTTTGTATATGCGCAAGGAAATGTATGTGCTACGCTGTTATTAAAATGGAGAATGCACAAGCCTAAAATAGTTATAAAGTTGGTATCTTTGAGTTTAAAACCTATGCACGATGCAAAGGTAAACATCGCGTAGAAACTTTGTATTCTCGAAAAGTTATTGCTGAACGCTCAAGCGTATACTTAGTCCACAGCTGCACAGTGCGTGGGACAAAAAAACGACGTCTAGCTGACCCACTATTGCTCAGTTGTAAGCCGCACTGTAATCTCGTGAGCCCACAGCGTGAGCCCGTTCGATCCCATAACTCTAAATATAATAGTCATCATAATGTTCATCAGAGTTTAGTTTTGTTGGTTCCGTCGTATCCTCTTTTTATTTGAATTTCAGCCAGACCCTTCTTGGTGGAAAATCGTGTCCAACTGTTCATTATGTTTACCTTTATCATGGGAAATAAGGGTTTATAGATTTCATGGTTAAATTAAGTTTAAAGCGTTTCAAAAAGCTGTTTGCTAGCGTAACTTAATTTGGCATCGTTGTTCAAATGGAATTTTTAATGTAAAGCACAAATTATATTGCCAAATAAATTTGTAATTGTTTCCACAATTCGTTAATGAATGAAAAGTTAGTACGAACCAATTTATATTTTAATTGTTTTACTAGCAATTAATTTGTTGTTATTTATTAAACTGGAAACAATGTAATTGCTTTTTTGGTTACTTTTCCTTCAGTTTTATGTTATGGAGGCCCATCTGGACTGAGTTGAACTAACTACTCTCATTTGACGCTCTAGTTATTCATTGTTATCTAGCTAAGCAAATTTCTCACTTAAATCCAATATTGGACTTTTCAACAAGATATGTTTACGCAATTTTTATAGGGCTGTCACATTAAATCTTTTCAAATTATCTATTAGCATAAAAACGGTCCGCTTTGTTTAATTTTTTTAATCAGTTTAGAAGACGCGAAATGAAGGTCAAGTTTATACCTCGACAGAACAAGTGCTTCTTCGTTATAACAAAAACTGCCCGTTTATATTTGGTTGGCGGTTAGAAAGAGCCGAAGGTGGTGCGTAAATAAAGCCTAAAATGGAACTGGCCCACCACTGCCGGTAGTTGCTTGACGACAGATTTTCATCTTAGGGATGGCAACCAATCTCACAATCTAGTAGCTGTGTCACTCCACTGAGTTAATATCGTCTAAAAGTGATTATCATCTGCTTTACTCTAATCAACTCAAGTGGATATTGAATGGGCACAGATTCTCACTATTAGAATTTGCACGACGTAGTAGACCACCATAACAATGAAACCTATAAACGAGGTTAAACTGAAATCTGTATTCGTGTGGTGGCAGCTCAATCCTATCGTGAAAGGTTAAACATTCTTGCCCTGGTCTACAATATTCATACCCCATGCACAATCTACTTCACCCGATGCTCACCTCAGTCGATTTGTTCCAGTCGGATGGCAGCCTGCTCTTCACCCAGCTGGGTGTTGATGATGCGGGTCTGTACGAGTGTGGAGTTGAGAACGAGACGGCGTACGTGGACAGGGTCAATCTTACTATTAAGAGTGAGTATTCTGCTTTATTATCCTGTATTGCGCGTTTGAAAGCTCTTTTAGCTCAGTCACATGGCGATGAAACAGTTGCGGTCAAAAGTGTGAAGTGAACCCTGAACGAATATAATGTATCTGGGGGCACGAAGTGCCCGTCGCCAAGACAAGCCAAGCGAAGCAGCGCAAGGACACTACCTACCTTTTCTCGAAGCGCTTCGTCGTTTTTTTACTCGCATAACTTGGGTTTGGATTATACCAGATAAACAAAATACTCGGTACATGATGTCAATACTCAATAGTGAACTTATTAAACATATTAAGTTTCAATAACATAGAAAGAAAGAAAAGCAAGAAAGACTAATATTTTATTATATATATAATACATACATACATATATACATATAGCTCTTATACTTCAGATTTTATTGATATCTAAAAAACCCCCATTTCTCCACTGACTTGTTGATGATCATCAAAACGCTTAAGGTACTTCCTGAAGTCCTAGAAAGCTGAAATTTGGTATGTAAGCTTGTATTAGTACACACAGAACAAAAAGTCTAAAACTTGGAACTTTTAACCCAAAAAAAAAATAACAAAATAAATAAATATTGACATAAGCAACTTACAAACAAGTGAAATCCCCCCAAAAACATTTTCATGTAAAATGTTGCCAAGACCAGACCATCTGGCTCGCACTGTCAAAAACTTATAAGATCTCATGTAGAGCCAAGCTTATAACTCTACACGCCCTAACTCTCAAAATATATGGCTTGACCGTTTCGCTACTACAAGAAGTATTGTATTACAGAAGAGTAATCAACGGTGAATACATTTTTCACCATTCGCCCATGTGACTGTACGGCAGTTGCATATGAGAGCCAGTTACCTTCTAGGCTTCTTCTTGTAAAGATCGGCAACGCTAGTAATTCCCCTAATTTTGCTAATACCCTATGGTGGCCACTTACCTACCACCAAGTAGACCATCTAGCTGCTTGTCAGCCTTCTGAGAATAAAAAACTTTTTTGAAGCGACATTGGAAGGAATAACAGTTCTGAAATATTATTCTCTGCTATTAATATAGGACATTACAATTTGCAAATTGTTAAGAAATTGTAAAATAGGATTAGTCAGTAACGGTTTCGGCGCAAAATTGTCCCAGTGTGCGACTCTCCCCCAGGAGACCAATTAATATTTGATTTATTAACTGAAGCTCATATTCATGAACCAATATTAGGTTAATTTAATGGTTTTGCAGTTATCTTTCTCGCTCTTTCCTACACGAAACGTTATCTATAAAAAAGAAATTTATAGCTTCATAACTTATCTTTTTAGATAATATTTAATACGGAGGTGATTTTCGGATGCCATCTCAATAATTTTAGCCCTTTTTACCCGACTGACCCGGAAGGAGGGTTATGTTTTTCGAGTGTATGTATGTATGTATGTATGTATGTATGTATGTATGTATGTATGTATGTCTATTTCTTTGGCACGCTCTGCAGCCTAAACGGCTTGATGGATTTAAGCATATGAGGTGTCGTTAGATTCGTCTTGACTGTGGGAGTGTCATAGGGTATATTATTTTTATATGGCGTCTACGGATAAGAAAAGAGGGGGGGTATTCAAAACAAAAATATCGTTATTATAACAATATGGGTATCAAATGAAAGCTTGTGAATAGCCCATTCCATATATGTATATATTGTAATACTTTTGTTCTACCATTTTGACGTAAACTGTAAAAAACCATGTTGAATGCAAGGACAGTAGGTATAGATAGTATGAGCGGTTATCGTACGTAACTCAGAGTTGCGATGGTTGTTAGCGTTACTTTACCGTACCGCTTATTTACTTACTAATACTTACAACTCATTCTGTATAAAACTAAAAAGTCTGAAATAAATTAAATTATTAAAAGAAACAAAAAACCCGACTGCGTAAAACAAAAATTAACTGAAAAGAGAAAAACAAGCTCTTTAATCTGTAGAATTTGGAATATAAATTGAATGTTATAAGGTATTGCAGTCGGGGATAAACAAATATTACAAAAAAAACACATACTTCAGTTATTGGTTTGTCCCCAACTGCAATACCTTATAACATTCAAGTTATATTCCAAATTCTACAGATTAAAGAGCTTGTTTTTCTCTTTTCAGTTAATTTTTGTTTTACGCAGTCGGGTTTTTTGTTTCTTTTAATAATTTAATTTATTTGACTAAGGTGTATAGTTTTTGAAGTTAGGGCTTGTATAGGTAGGGCGTGTAGAGTTATAAACTTGGCTCTACATGAGATCTGATAACTTTTTGACAGTGCGACTAGTGCGAGCCTTATGGTCTCGTCTGGCAACATTTTACTTGAAAATGTTTTTGGTGGGATTATATATTTCTTAATGATAGCTATTATCCCGAACTTTTGATTGGAAAGATTTTTTTTTTATACCACTGAAGTGGCAAACAAGCAAACGGCCCGCCTGATGGTAAGCAGTTACCGTAGCCTATGGACGCTTGCAACACCAGGGGTATCACTCGCGCGTTGCCGACCCTGAAGAAACCTCTTCACACCCTTTTTGAAGAATCCCATGCTGTACTCGATTGGGAAACTTCCAGAGGCTTATTCCACAGTCCGAGCGTCTGCGGAAGAAAACTCCTTTTAGCCCGCACAGTTTGAAACAATTCTGGTCTCTTTTTAATTTCCTCGGTGTCATCAATTACACTCTCGAACTACAAGTATTCGCTCGCTCTTTTATCCATACATATATAATGAGGCAGTACTTTTGGCATTGTTCGATCCAATTCCGATCGAACACCGTTTTGCTGAGCCAACAACTAATATAGCGAGGCCATAACATGTGTGCATTTACCTCAGTGCGTACATTTTCGGTCAGCAACGCGGTCGCATTCATTAGCATAATATTAGACGAAATAAAAATGATTAAAGTGTTTCCAAAGCCTATTATGCAGCAGTCGTACCACAAGGGTCGCGTCCCCCCCCCCCCCTACTGGCATCATAATCGATTTTCCTGTCATACGCGCTCGTATATTTTAATTATCATTTATATATAGCTAAGAAGTATTTACTTTACCAGTACTTAATCATCGCTACATAATTTACGTGTAATTATCCCGCATATAAATGCAAATACTTACGCTCAATTTAAGCTTATAATTATAAGGAAATTATCGTTTAAAACTAACGCAATGCAACCGGCTGGACAACTAGTATAGAACAAGTGCTAGAAGCTAGATCGCTATAGTGCCATCATTGTGCTAAATTGAACCTTGAACTCGACGGAATACGAACAGAAGCCACTCATTGAGTCCTTCCCGTGCTAGTTAAAAGATGCCTATCTAGATTTAACATTGACATGCTTATTTTAGATCCATTGTTGGAGACATCAATATATTTATCTATCTATAAATATAAATGAAGAAACAGAATGATTGACAGACGCACGCATAGCTCAAAACACAAGTTCCAGGAGCTTGAAATTATGAACACAGACGTATCCTTAAGGAAGGGATTTTCAAAATTATACCCCTAAAGGTAGTAAAAATAGGAGCCGCTGGCGGTGGGTGATAATCTATTTGCAAATATTTCTTTTCAGAATCTTAATCATACAGAAGAGATTCAGATACAGAAGAATTCTTTATCATACATACAGACTAGGGTTTCGTTTTTCCCGACCTTTTTCCATTCCCGGGACCCGGGAATGGAAAAAATGACTTCCCGGGAATTCCCGATTCCCGGGAAATTTTAAAAGTTGATAGTTTTGTTATTTTAACGTATATAAAGTCAACTTAACCACGTAATTTAATTAAATTAGCAATTTATTTGTCTCAGAAGTAAATAATAGTACATTATGAGACGTGTGCAAAGTTAGTAATCACACGAGACGGTACCTATTAATATATATATATAATATTTATATTTGAAACCTTCAACCAGAGGGCTACCGCGAATCTGTGATGGTAATCGTAAAGAACATTATTAATGAATCTCATCCAATGACGCGGTACGACGAAGACCATTGGGGGGCCGTCATTAGATACAATTCGTGGCAGCCCCGCAGACAACAGGAATAAGCTCCTCGTTTTGAATTTTGAAGGAATCTAGGGGCACGGAAGCCCGAATTCCTTCAAAAGCCCACTTCACAAGCCCAGTGAAGAACAAGGGCACTACCTAACTTTTCTCGAATCGCCTCGTCATTTTTTTTTACCCTCATAACTCAAAACTTGGGTTTGGATTATACCAGATAAACAAATTTCTCGGGATACGATGTCAATAGTGAACTTATTAAATATTTTCACAACCTCTACACACCGTAGTCAAAATATGTGGCTTGGCCGTTTCGCTACTACAAGAACTATTGTATTACAGAAAAGTAATTAGCAGTGAATCAACTTTTCACCTTACGCCCATGTACACATATTTTGAGTAGTAGGACTAGTAGACTTAGTGTAGAGTTTGTGAAGTTAGGGCTTGTAGAGTTATAAGCTTGGCTCTACATGAGATCTGATAACTTTTTGACAGTGCGAGCCATACTCTTGGCTACATTTTACATGAAAATGTTTTTCGTGGGATATTTTATTACGTCAATTTTATGTCTCAGGCGTGACTGACAAAAAAACCTCTCATGGGCGCTAAAATTTAATGTGATAAACTAAAATGCAAAAAATATCCGCTAAAATCTGAAAATGGGGACCACCATCCATCTTAAACCATTAAACAAAGCAATTGCGATTATTTAACTACAACTTTCGATCCTCGTACAACGTTTTAATGATGAAAATTTGATGTAATTTATCGACAAAGTGGTGCTAGTTGATACACCTGCGCTACACCAAGTTTCATGTAACTTGTTAGCAACAAGAAGTCGCGGAAGGCTACTAAACTTGAACAGGGTGTCTAAAAGGGCCAATCGAGCAATATTGCTGAACATAATTCTTTTCGCGAATTTACAGCAGATTCTATGTTCCGATATTTTTTGATAATATAATTACAAATTGTAAACAAATCAGTAATAAAATAGGATTAGATGAACGCATAGTTAAAATAGGTGTAATTAAAGGACTGATGTATAGTTCTATAACGTTTTGAATTCATAATGAATACGTAAATAAATCTATCCTATTTTAATATCATTGATTACCTACCATACGTATCATTCCGAATCATGCGCGAAACAAAAATAGCGTCTCATAAACGCTTAAAATTTATCAAAATGTCCTATTAAATTCAAAATGGAGCCCAGGCACCTCAATAATTATCCCAACGCATAGTCACATAAGCAATAATAGAACTAGTACCTACCTGGAGACGAGCACTGCTGAACGAAGGCCGCGTAATGACAGTTATTATCTATCAACCATTTCAACCAGACCTCCAACTCAGACCGTCCCTGTCCCCTATGCCTGCACGCTATGTATTCCAGAAGAGGTGTGGAAGGTCACATTACCCTGGTGAGTCAGTGCTAGTGATGTAACTTCGTTGGGCATGATGGTATTGTTATAAGTGTCAGTATTATGGGTTGACACTGTTGACGGATAGATCGTATAGGAAATTACTGTTATTGTTACAATTTTTAAACAAATATGTGATTTTTGTGTTAAGCACTTACTTTTAATTTGTTTGTTTATAGGTGACGTAAAATATTTGAAAATAAATCCCCAAAATGTACTAAATCTAGCAAGATTATCCTTATATCCGATTGCGATGAAACTTTGATGAGTGTTGTCCGCAAGCCGTAATCAATAGAAACTCTCTGTACTAATAGAATAAAAATCTGTTGATCGTATGTTTGTTTATATGGGTTAAATTCACGCATTCTCCACTTTACGTGGGTGATTCTTTATTAAGAGCGAGTCGAATTAATTTTGTTAGCGGAAAATCCTAACAAGCGATTATAAATATTTTCCTCGAACATTCAATTTCAAATAATATCTTCATATATTTCACGTTGTTATAGTACTTCGTAGTACCCGCCTGGCTAACATCCATCCCCAACTTCAAAATACATCCCCAAGTACCTACTTACTGGTGTTATCCGGCAGTCGCACTTGAGAGCCAGTTATCTTCTGAACTATGTCTTATAAAGGTCGGCAACATAATTAGCAATCTCCCTCGTATAGCTAATGTCTTAGGGTGTGTCCAGACACAGCGAAAGCTACATAATACAAGGCTACTTTTCAAATGGTAGCAACATTTACATTTATAGGACCAACTCTGAAATCGCGAAATATTAACTTTTTTACAAAAAAAAAACAAAGTCCCTAAAAAGTATGGAATAACTCTATTCTGAGACTGTTTTGAAATCAGCGAAAGAGCACGACGTGTTCCATTTAAAATATTCGCTGACTGCAAAACAGTGTTGGATTAGAGTTGTTTCATACTTTTAAAGGTGAACGCACGGCTCGGATAAGTTTGCGTTCATCTTTAGTGTACTTTGAAGGCGGTTGGCTTTTTTTTGTAATTTATTTTTCAATTTTGAGTTGCATGTGAAAACGCACATGCAACCTCTTAAGACAAAACTTAAGAGGTTGCATGTGCGTTTTCACTGACCGAGGAAGTGCCTATCATTGATAAATTGTCGACAATATTGAATATAACCTCCTCCTTTTTTCAAGTTGGTTAAAATGGCTAAATCGCGATGTTCGTCCTCTTTTCCGTTGAGGAATTCCATCCTACCTTCGATGTCCATCAGATCATGCTAAAATTTTTATGGGACCATCTCGGGATCTACCGCGATATTTTACAGTTTAAAACATGCAAATCGCATTAGCCGTTTCCGAGCAAACATTTACGGTTAACATAAAAAAAATTACATAATGTATCCTCCCTTTTTGAAGTCGGTTAATCATCAAACTTTTCAGCGTCTCTAACGCTGTACGATCAAAATGTATAAAAAAAAGTTTTTTTTTTTCAGATTTCATATTTGTCCTCAATAGTAAACGTTGTTCATAATGATGACTAAAATAACCTCTGATAATTTGGCTACCCTTTGAAAAGTAACCCTGTATATTTAACGTATTTTACATACTGCGTTAATTGTTAAATATGACTTCTAAATTCTAACCTTTTTTAAGGAAATTTTACGTAACTTGCCAATTTTGCACAAGGAAAAAATAATAATATGTGTTAACATAACTTGAAGCTCCCAATTCAAATCACCAATTCGAAGTAGTAAAATATTGTAATAAATATTTAAGTACCTCTTACAATGTACACTTAGGTATATTGCTAAATAATTTTAAAGAATCACGACAGGATTTGTTCGCAAAGTAAAGATTTTTAGAGAAGTTACATAAATTTAATAAAATGTGCTTAAAAGTCACTTATCAGTCTGTATCTTTCCACTGAAGATAAGCCTCTCTCCAGACGCTCCTTCCGGTCCTCCAAAGAAAGGGGAAAACTTGAACCATAAAAGGTTTTTTTAGAACATTAGAATAAAAAAACCGGCCAAGTGCGAGTCAGACTCGCGCACCGAGGGTTCCGTACAAACCTGTAGGTATATAAGTAAATGGTAGTATAGACCTGAGTATTTGATATTAATTTCAATTTATGACCTATTAAAAAAAAACTACTTACTAGATCTCGTTCAAACCAATTTTCAGTGGAAGTTTGCACCGTAATGTACATCATATATTTTTTATAGATTTATCATTCTCTTATTTTAGAAGTTACAGGGGGGGGGGGACACACATTTTACCACTTTGGAAGTGTCTCTCGCGCAAACTATTCAGTTTAGAAAAAAATGATATTAGAAACCTCAATATCATTTTTGAAGACCTATCCATAGACACCCCACACTTATGGGTTTGATGAAAAAAAAAAAATTGAGTTTCAGTTCTAAGTATGGGGAACCCCCAAAATTTATTGTTTTTTTTCTATTTTTGTGTAAAAATCTTAATGCGGTTCACAGAATACATCTACTTACCAAGTTTCAACATTATAGTTCTTATAGTTTCGGAAATAAATGGCTGTGACATACACGGACAGACAGACAGACAGACAGACAGACAGACAGACAGACAGACAGACAGACAGACAGACAGACATGACGAATCTATAAGGGTTCCGTTTTTTGCCATTTGGCTACGGAACCCTAAATATGTAATTTTAAGTACAGTGTAATTCTAGTTTCATCGTAGAATATTTTAAATATTATGGCTGGTATTATTATGCTTGTTATGTAATCTCAATTTTGGAAGACATAGGTGCTTGATCACTTTGTAGTAGGTTTTTTGTACCAATGATTGTAAGTATAAATTTATTGGGAACAGGTCAGATGATGATTGTAAGTATGAATGTCACGATGATACCTTGAAACATTTTTTTTTAATTACTTTCCTAGCAAGTAGAGTGACAAATCCATATTTGGTGTAAAAGTTTCAAGTTTCAAGATGTGACTTTTTGGGTACGATCAATAGATTAATATCATTTGGCGAACAGACACCAAGCAAACATTTGCACAGTGTATTGACAGAAAGGTAGAGCCATCCAAATCACCCCCAACCCAACGCGCCTGGCTTTTTATAGTATCATATATCTACCCATAAAGTAACGATACGATATCACCACCCCCGCCCGTAATGCGTGTGAATCTTACTAGTTGCGCCCTGCGGTTTCACACGCGTACCCGAGGGATATCCTAACCTTACCCTACCATACACTGACCTACCCTACCGTTAAGTTTTATTAAATTTTATAAGTTTCTGCGCAATTTTCTTATTTTTTTTTAATTAGAACTTTCTACGTAGTATTAGAAATCATTTTTTGATTTTGATTAAATCGGCGCGGCCCTATAAATCAATCAACCTTAATGTACGGCCACTACTAAAATAAATAATTCCCTCAGTATTTAATCACACGCGTTTATTTCCATCACAGTTGAGTAAAAGATGTGTAACGGTTAATAATATGATACTCACAGATGTCAATATTCATACTGTTTGAGCGAGGTTTTTTTTATGTTGAGTCTTGAATGGTTTGGCATTGCTGTTGTGCGGGAAATTGATTCGATAAGGATTCGTACTCCGTGGCACAAATCAATAAAAAATATCATGATGATGTAAAATCTACCCCAAATGGATTCTATGATGAAATAATCTCGTAAGGTAAAAGCTGGTAATGTCGACAGTGTCCCAATACTCGTCAGATTGTAAAAAAATGTCAATAATTTAATTCTACCAATATCTTACTAAAAGCATTTTATGCCAAAATATTAACAGTAATATATTCTATAATTAGAATGACAACATTTAGTCAAAAATGTATTGGCTTCGGAATACAGAGCGATCAAAGGTAAGCACCTCCAAATTTTGCATTTTTTTGTGAGTTTAGCTACTGAAACTGAATCCCGGCTTACCACGTTAGGGTTCATGTCTTGCTGTATCGGTCGACATTTTGATAAGTATGATTATTTTGTGAAGTAGTCAAGTAAACTATCCAACGATGTAACCCATAATATTGTGTTATTTTTATCATTTGGTATTTTTTATCGCGTATGACAAGTACTGGTACCTATTAATCCCTGTTTGTACTAGAACTCGTCAAAATTTATACTTTTTTGACGAATACTGGGACACGTTTGAAAAATTGCATGTAATATCGACATTGTGTTTTATTTTAAATGTTATACGGAGTTTGAATCGAATTGTTGTCAAAACATATTTCTTGATAACTAATTATTAAATCTTTATTAATTTTTCTATATATGGGGTTTTTATATACATACTTTTTGGTATTAATTACGAGGTTGTCGAGTTTAGGTCTATTCGTTTGTGAGTACGTACAAGAGAATGACCTAGAATTCGTCAGAACTTTTTTTTATTAATGAAAAAGACAGCAGCAGCATTTATGCAGCAGTAAGAGAGGAAGGGCATAACGGGTTGTCCCGTTCGAAATTCGGAGTAGGCAGACTAGGGAAGTACCTCCACCTTATAGAAGATCGCAGCAAAATAACGTTACTTTAATGTGGTGTTGTATTCCTGCGGTGAGTATGGTCGCCAGAGCTCCATGAGGAAGCGCTGTGCTGGCAGTGTGTGGGGGCCAGTGGTGTCGTACCACTGGTGTGTTGTGCAACGCGGTGTGTTGTTGCGGTGGTCAGGGAGACCCGGTGAAACAGCTGCCCGCTGGCTGCCAGCAGGTTGTAGGGGTCCCAAGCCCAGGGATCACTTAATCACTTTAACGGGAGGTCCAGCGGGAATTGCTTGCTCTGGACATCCATAAATCGAGTGGGCCAGACGGCATACCGGCAGTGGTGCCGAAGCGCTGTGCTCCTGAATTGTGTCCAGTATTGACGCGTCTTTTCGCACTTTTCTACACCAAAAAGGAAGTCCCGTCTTCGTGGAAGACTGCCCACGTGCACCCAGTGCCCAAATAGGGCGACAGATCAGACCCGACGAATTACAGGCCTATCGCCATCACCTCTCTTCTCTCCAAAGTCATGGAGCGTGTGATCAACACGCAGCTTTTGAGATACCTGGAGGATCACGAGTTGTTGAGCGACCGACAATATGGCTTCCGCCACAGTCGCTCAGCTGGTCACCTCCTTGTGTATCTCACGCACCGTTGGTCACTCGCCATCGAGAGTCAAGGTGAGGCATTAGCAGTGAGCCTAGATGTGTCGAAGGCGTTCGATCGGGTCTGTCATAGGGGTCTTCTCACGAAGTTACAAGCATACGGGCTTCCCGAGGGGTTATGCAAATTGGTCGCCAGCTTTCTGTCCAGCAGATGCATAAGAGCCGTCGTCGACGGTAGCTGCTCCGACATGCCGGCGTCTCGCAAGGCTCTGTGCTGTCCCCAACACTGTTCCTTCTGCATATCAATGATATGCTGTCTATTGACGGCATTCATTGCTATGCGGACGACAGTACAGGGGACGCTCATTATACGGGCCGTGCAAATATCCCTCGTTACGAGGTGGAGGAAAGCCGCGAACGGCTGGTGTCTGAAATCGAGAGTACACTAACTAGTGTCTCCGATTGGGGTCGACTAAACTTAGTCCATTTCAACCCCACCAAGACTCAAGACTGCGCGTTCACCGCTAAGAAAACCCCATGGTTTGTGGCTCCACAATTCCAGAATACCTCCTTGAACATCAACCAAAGCATCGGGATCCTTGGGGTCGAAAATTCTAGCGACGTTTTGTTCCGAAGTCACTTAGAAGACAAGGTTAAGCTGGCATCCAAAAAGCTTGGAGTGCTCAACAGAGCGAGACAGTACTTCACAGCGGGGCAAAGGCTGCAACTTTATAAGTCGCAGGTCCGGCCTCATATGGAGTACTGCTGTCATTTATGGGCGGGAGCACCTGGATGCCAGCTTGGGCCTTTAGACTCGGTTCAGCGACGTGCCGTCAGAATTGTTGACGATCTCGAGCTCACAAGCGGTTTAGAGCCCCTCAGTCTGAGGAGAGACTTTGCCTCCTTATGTGTGTTCTACCGCCTGTACAACGGAGAGTGTTCTAAGGAATTGTTCGACTTGATGCCCACGGTTTTCTTATGATACCTCTATGGTCAAAATACCTGTCAAATCGTGCACTTAAGGTTCGAACTAGTTCGAATTATCAACAGTTTGACAGGTATTTTGAGCATAGAGGTATCATTGAAAATTGAGCACGGTCGTGGAATAAAGCTTCCAGAGATGCTAGGCAGTCTGCCGAAGGTGCTCTTAGTATAGTCATGGGGTGGCTCTCTTCTAATCTGCTTACTTTAAATATGGAAAATCCAAGTTCATTACCTTCTCCTCTAGATTATCTACCCAACCACACATTGAATCTTTTTGTATTAAAGCCCACTGCTGCAGCTGTTCTAACAACAACCTCACCAACTGCAATTGCCAGCCACTCCTGAAAACTAATGCCATTAAATATCTCGGTGTACATCTAGATGGTACACTGAGCTGGAAACCCCAAATAGAATCCCTAGTTTCACGTACCCGTAAGCTCATTTATGTCTTTAAGAGGCTAGGGACCGTGGCTGATATTAGGACTCTAAAAATGGTATACTGTTCTTTGGCACAGTCAATCGTGTCTTATTGTATTTGTGCCTGGGGAGGAGCCTGTAAAACAACTATGCTGCGACTTGAGAGAGCGCAAAGAGCTGTCTTAAAAATTATGTGTAAAAAACCATTCAGGTTCCCCACTGTCTTGTTATACAAGGACTGCAATGTTCTATCGGTAAGACAGCTGTTTGTGCTCCAAGTCATATTACGCAAGCATCACTGCCTCTCCTACGATGCTACTTCCAACACAAGCAAACGTAGAAAGGACCGAGTATGCTACATTCCACCCCACCGAACCGCCTTAGCTAGCCGACACTATCCCAACCTAGGCCCACGTTTATACAACCGCATTAATAGAGAAATTCCAATTTTCCCCTATGCATCATACAAAGCTAAAGCGACAGTCAAAGTTTGGCTTCAAACCTTGTCATATGATGATATATATATATATATGTATATATATATATATATATATATATTTACATCCGGCAACACTTTTGGCTTCATGCATGTTGTGCATCATTACGGCGTCCCCGTGTTCTGCTTAATTATTTTATCATATCTTTGCGAATGTTGCTTAATTTTTTAATTACCTACGCAGTGACATATGTCACTTTCCTATAATATTATTTTTCACGATATTCTTCTTGCAGTTGTGCCCAAGCATTTCTGAACCCCAATCCATGATGATGACTTCTAGGCTTCCTGGATATATTCATCACGATTATCCAATGCACCGACTTTTTTAACTCCAGTGAGGTCATTGTTCCTAAATGCGACGTTGCCAGCTTTTTATTCAATTTTGCATCTCTTTTTATGGGCTATCATATTATTATTGCTTATAAGTACCTAGGTACAAATTCAAAAGCTTCTGTAACGTTTTTAACAGATAACGTTTTTCTCGAAGAAGGATAGGATTATGGTAGTAGGTAGCGTAGAAAATCCTATAGTTCTTTTCCCCAATCAATAATTAGATTTTCTGAATAAATAATTACTCGATGGATGATTAAATTACAGTGTAACTCAACAGGGATACGGTGTGACATTATTTATAATTTACTCGCACCGCAGAAAAATCATTTCAGGAATAGCCAAAAACTATAAAGCTTTAATAAAAGCCCATACGGAAGTATATTGTTATTTGGGGTCCAAATAATTTAGTTATCGGACGTCCGTATATTACTATCGAGCGTCCGTATATGCTATCGGTCGTCTGTATATAGCTATCGAACGTCCGTATTTTCTTGTAATCGAATGTTTTCTCAGAAGAAGAGGGAGACCTAGCAAACGCTTAAGAGTACAATTGGTCGCTTATGAAAATAATTTGATAATTTGAGAGGTGACCCAAGTACATGGATGGAAACGGAAGAGTTATCCTTAGCGGGGGGATGGAGTAAGTTAAAGGGAAAAACTTGAAGTACTTGTTAGTGATGCGTAAAAGTAGATAATTATATAATTCGAAATCTTTCATTCCTATTTTGTTATTTGGCTTCTGTACCAAAGAAATTGTATGTACAAGAAAAACATAGCCAGGTATAAGACGAGACGAAAATGAATGTTAGGGATTTGTATGGGAAAAATTAAAACTAGTCTTGAGTTACATACTTATATTTTTAGATATAGATAAATGGATATACTGTTGTAAAAACTGATTTTGAAGCCGATTAAAGTTTATATTGTGATAAAATAGAGTTGAAAATATTCCAATGAGCTCACAGAACAAGTGACAATGTCTAAAACATACTCTTTTCTAGTTTTATTTGTATGATCGTAATTATTTTCAGTAACTTACGAAATCATACATAAACACCAGGGTTCTTATAGGTTGATCTTCGAAAATAAAATTGTCTCGCGACTAAAATATGTATGCGTCTCTTTCTCCCGCGCAAAGTGTCATAAGGATTGTCATATTTCGTTTCCATGATTTGTATGTTTATTAAGCGTAGCGAAATTATAAGTCTATGTTCTGTACCGCCAATCAGACTCCCATATATGGCTACCGCACATCCGTTTATAGATATCGGGCGTAGATTTTTAACTCAAAGATGGTAAGTATAATAAAAAACAAAGTAGATACTTTTACTATGGGACCAACACTGAATTCTCGTTTTTTTTTTTTTTACTTTTTATACATTATGATCGATCAAAGTTGCCAATTTGTAAGAAAAGTTAAAAAAAATTTTTTGGGAATTCACTATGTGTCCCGTAATAAAACTTGTTCAGCATGACTAATCCAACATAGGTTTCGAAAATATGCCATCTCGAAATCTCCACCCAGTATAGCCATCGGTCGTCTGTCTGTATTTTCTTGTAATCGAATGTTTCCTCAGAAGAAGAGGGAGACCTAGCAAACGCATAAGATTTTACACGGTCGCTTATGAAAATAACTTGATAGAGGTGGCTACTGACCCAGATACATTGATGGAAACGGGAGAGTTATCCTTGGCAGGGGGATGGGGTACGTTAAAGAAAAATATAATAGGTATAGGATAGTGATGCTTAAAAGTAGATTATTTTATCATTAAAAATCTTGCATTCCTATTTTGTTATTCGGCTTCTATACCGTTCATTAGACTCCCATATATAGCTATCGGACGTCCGTATATTGCTATCGGACGTCCGTATATTGCTACCGGACGTTCGTATATTGCTACCGCACATCCGTATATATCGAGTGTCGAATTTTTACACTTATTAAAACTTAAAGATAGTATAAAAAACAAAGTAAGTAGATGTATTTTTATTTTTCTGGATATTCAATTAAGAAACTGCGCAAAGTACCTGCCTTTGTTAGAAATAAATTGGTAGAACAGTTGAGCTCTCACCGTTATGTTTTCGTGGACTTTTTCTAGAATCTTGGGGTAATTGAAAATATTGACAGACGTATAAAACAAAAATAAATATCCTGGGTATGGGACAATTTCGGAGATTAAGTACCTTCTTAAAACAAACTCACAAATTTTACCTCATTTTAATATTAGTATAGAATTAGGTACATTATTATATTATAATTACTAACTTCCATCTTGTAGTTTTACTTTTACCCGCATTTCTGTGAAATCTTAAGTTTTCCCGGGATAAAAAGTATACTATATGTGTTATTCCAGGGTATGTAATCCGCTTTATTTTTTAATTTAATTTTATTTTTATAATTTGTTGTTGTAGCGGCAATAGAAATACATATTCCGTGAAAATTGCAACAGTCTACCTATTACGGTTCATGAAATACAGCCCGCTGACAGACAGACGGACGGACGGACAGAGGGAGGCTTAGGTATAGGGTCCCGTTCGGTACCCTTTGGGTACGGAATTGTATATTTTATTATGTAGTTCAAACCGAGCACCGCCGCCGCTCTGGACGCCGGATCACAATCAACGCGTACTGTTTAGGAATGTGAATATGGGAATGAAAGACAGGTACCGCGAATACCGCGATGCGATAACTCAACCGAGCATAGCATACGAGAAAGAGAAACTGAGAAAGCTGGCAACGTCGCGAACTCGCGAAAGAGGATGCCAAAAACGCGGCTTCTTCGTCAGAAATCACCAAGGTATACGATTGTGGATATACGCGCTGCAGGAGCGCCACACATCTGCTGCGAAAACTCTCGGAACCTTTTTATATACAATTGCTGCCAGTGCATCGACTTTTTGACTTCTGTCGATTTTTGTTCTATAGCTACCTAGGACCAAAAGGACGCAAGTGCTAGCCAAATAAAAAGTGGCGTCCGGTATGCGGACGTCAAATGCTGGTGGAAGCCAATTTAAATGCACTTTTTTCTTCAGCGGACTGCAGTTTGCCTTGGGGATGAATATATACATATATATATTATAATCTATGCTGATGAGTTCTAGGCTTCCTGGATATATTCATCATGATTATCCAATGCACCGACTTTTTTAACTCCAGTGAGGTCATTGTTCCTAAATGCGACGTTGCCAGCTTTTTATTCAATTTTGCATCTCTTTTTATGGGCTATCATATTATTATTGCTTATAAGTACCTAGGTACAAATTCAAAAGCTTCTGTAACGTTTTTTACAGATAACGTTTTTCTCGAAGAAGGATAGGATTATGGTAGTAGGTAGCGTAGAAAATCCTATAGTTCTTTTCCCCAATCAATAATTAGATTTTCTGAATAAATAATTACTCGATGGATGATTAAATTACAGTGTAACTCAACAGGGATACGGTGTGACATTATTTATAATTTACTCGCACCGCAGAAAAATCATTTCAGGAATAGCCAAAAACTATAAAGCTTTAATAAAAGCCCATACGGAAGTATATTGTTATTTGGGGTCCCAATAATTTAGTTATCGGACGTCCGTATATTACTATCGAGCGTCCGTATATGCTATCGGTCGTCTGTATATAGCTATCGAACGTCCGTATTTTCTTGTAATCGAATGTTTTCTCAGAAGAAGAGGGAGACCTAGCAAACGCTTAAGAGTACAATTGGTCGCTTATGAAAATAATTTGATAATTTGAGAGGTGACCCAAGTACATGGATGGAAACGGAAGAGTTATCCTTAGCTGGGGGATGGAGTAAGTTAAAGGGAAAAACTTGAAGTACTTGTTAGTGATGCGTAAAAGTAGATAATTATATAATTCGAAATCTTTCATTCCTATTTTGTTATTTGGCTTCTGTACCAAAGAAATTGTATGTACAAGAAAAACATAGCCAGGTATAAGACGAGACGAAAATGAATGTTAGGGATTTGTATGGGAAAAATTAAAACTAGTCTTGAGTTACATACTTATATTTTTAGATATAGATAAATGGATATACTGTTGTAAAAACTGTTGCCAGCTTTTTATTCAATTTTGCATCTCTTTTTATGGGCTATCATATTATTATTGCTTATAAGTACCTAGGTACAAATTCAAAAGCTTCTGTAACGTTTTTAACAGATAAAGTTTTTCTCGAAGAAGGATAGGATTATGGTAGTAGGTAGCGTAGAAAATCCTATAGTTCTTTTCCCCAATCAATAATTAGATTTTCTGAATAAATAATTACTCGATGGATGATTAAATTACAGTGTAACTCAACAGGGATACGGTGTGACATTATTTATAATTTACTCGCACCGCAGAAAAATCATTTCAGGAATAGCCAAAAACTATAAAGCTTTAATAAAAGCCCATACGGAAGTATATTGTTATTTGGGGTCCAAATAATTTAGTTATCGGACGTCCGTATATTACTATCGAGCGTCCGTATATGCTATCGGTCGTCTGTATATAGCTATCGAACGTCCGTATTTTCTTGTAATCGAATGTTTTCTCAGAAGAAGAGGGAGACCTAGCAAACGCTTAAGAGTAAAATTGGTCGCTTATGAAAATAATTTGATAATTTGAGAGGTGACCCAAGTACATGGATGGAAACGGAAGAGTTATCCTTAGCGGGGGGATGGAGTAAGTTAAAGGGAAAAACTTGAAGTACTTGTTAGTGATGCGTAAAAGTAGATAATTATATAATTCGAAATCTTTCATTCCTCTGTTGTTATTTGGCTTCTGTACCAAAGAAATTGTATGTACAAGAAAAACATAGCCAGGTATAAGACGAGACGAAAATGAATGTTAGGGATTTGTATGGGAAAAATTAAAACTAGTCTTGAGTTACATACTTATATTTTTAGATATAGATAAATGGATATACTGTTGTAAAAACTGATTTTGAAGCCGATTAAAGTTTATATTGTGATAAAATAGAGTTGAAAATATTCCAATGAAAAAATATTTACCTGTGAAACGTATAATTATGTGGGCTACTTCATACTATTCACATCACATTTGCTCACAGAACAAGTGACAATGTCTATAACATACTCTTTTCTAGTTTTATTTGTATGATCGTAATTATTTTCAGTAACTTACGAAATCATACATAAACACCAGGGTTCTTATAGGTTGATCTTCGAAAATAAAATTGTCTCGCGACTAAAATATGTATGCGTCTCTTTCTCCCGCGCAAAGTGTCATAAGGATTGTCATATTTCGTTTCCATGATTTGTATGTTTATTAAGCGTAGCGAAATTATAAGTCTATGTTCTGTACCGCCAATCAGACTCCCATATATGGCTACCGCACATCCGTTTATAGATATCGGGCGTCGATTTTTCCACTTCTTAAAACTCAAAGATGGTAAGTATAATAAAAAACAAAGTAGATACTTTTACTATAGGACCAACACTGAATTCTCGTTTTTTTTTTTTTACTTTTTATACATTATGATCGATCAAAGTTGCCAATTTGTAAGAAAAGTTAAAAAAAATTTTTTGGGAATTCACTATGGGTCCCGTAGTAAAACTTGTTCAGCATGACTAATCCAACATAGGTTTCGAAAATATGCCATCTCGAAATCTCCACCCAGTATAGCCATCGGTCGTCTGTCTGTATTTTCTTGTAATCGAATGTTTCCTCAGAAGAAGAGGGAGACCTAGCAAACGCATAAGATTTTACACGGTCGCTTATGAAAATAACTTGATAGAGGTGGCTACTGACCCAGATACATTGATGGAAACGGGAGAGTTATCCTTGGCAGGGGGATGGGGTACGTTAAAGAAAAATATAATAGGTATGGGATAGTGATGCTTAAAAGTAGATTATTTTATCATTAAAAATCTTGCATTCCTATTTTGTTATTCGGCTTCTATACCGTTCATTAGACTCCCATATATAGCTATCGGACGTCCGTATATTGCTATCGGACGTCCGTATATTGCTACCGGACGTCCGTATATTGCTACCGCACATCCGTATATATCGAGTGTCGAATTTTTACACTTATTAAAACTTAAAGATAGTATAAAAAACAAAGTAAGTAGATGTATTTTTATTTTTCTGGATATTCAATTAAGAAACTGCGCAAAGTACCTGCCTTTGTTAGAAATAAATTGGTAGAACAGTTGAGCTCTCACCGTTATGTTTTCGTGGACTTTTTCTAGAATCTTGGGGTAATTGAAAATATTGACAGACGTATAAAACAAAAATAAATATCCTGGGTATGGGACAATTTCGGAGATTAAGTACCTTCTTAAAACAAACTCACAAATTTTACCTCATTTTAATATTAGTATAGAATTAGGTACATTATTATATTATAACTACTAACTTCCATCTTGTAGTTTTACTTTTACCCGCATTTCTGTGAAATCTTAAGTTTTCCCGGGATAAAAAGTATACTATATGTGTTATTCCAGGGTATGTAATCCGCTTTATTTTTTAATTAAATTTTATTTTTATAATTTGTTGTTGTAGCGGCAATAGAAATACATATTCCGTGAAAATTGCAACAGTCTACCTATTACGGTTCATGAAATACAGCCCGCTGACAGACAGACGGACGGACGGACAGAGGGAGGCTTAGGTATAGGGTCCCGTTCGGTACCCTTTGGGTACGGAATTGTATATTTTATTATGTAGTTCAAACCGAGCACCGCCGCCGCTCTGGACGCCGGATCACAATCAACGCGTACTGCTTAGGAATGTGAATATGGGAATGAAAGACAGGTACCGCGAATACCGCGATGCGATAATTCAACCGAGCATAGCATACGAGAAAGAGAAACTGAGAATGCTGGCAACGTCGCGAACTCGCGAAAGAGGATGCCAAAAACGCGGCTTCTTCGTCAGAAATCACCAAGGTATACGATTGTGGATATACGCGCTGCAGGAGCGCCACACATCTGCTGCGAAAACTCTCGGAACCTTTTTATATACAAGTGCATCGACTTTTTGACTTCTGTCGATTTTTGTTCTATAGCTACCTAGGACCAAAAGGACGCAAGTGCTAGCCAAATAAAAAGTGGCGTCCGGTATGCGGACGTTGAATGCTGGTGGAAGCCAATTTAAATGCACTTTTTTCTTCAGCGGACTGCAGTTTGCCTTGGGGATGAATATATATATATATATATATATATATATATATATATATATATTTACATCCGTACATATGTCACTTTCCTATAATATTATTTTTCACGATATTCTTCTTGCAGTTATGCCCAAGCATTTCTGAACCCCAATCCATGATGATGACTTCTAGGCTTCCTGGATATATTCATCATGATTATCCAATGCACCGACTTTTTTAACTCCAGTGAGGTCATTGTTCCTAAATGCGACGTTGCCAGCTTTTTATTCAATTTTGCATCTCTTTTTATGGGCTATCATATTATTATTGCTTATAAGTACCTAGGTACAAATTCAAAAGCTTCTGTAACGTTTTTAACAGATAACGTTTTTCTCGAAGGATAGGATTATGGTAGTAGGTAGCGTAGAAAATCCTATAGTTCTTTCCCCCAATCAATAATTAGATTTTCTGAATAAATAATTACTCGATGGATGATTAAATTACATTGTAACTCAACTGTAACAATTTAGGATTAAAGGGATACGGTGTGACATTATTTATAATTTACTCGCACCGCAGAAAAATCATTTCAGGAATAGCCAAAAACTATAAAGCTTTAATAAAAGCCCATACGGAAGTATATTGTTATTTGGGGTCCAAATAATTTAGTTATCGGACGTCCGTATATTACTATCGAGCGTCCGTATATGCTATCGGTCGTCTGTATATAGCTATCGAACGTCCGTATTTTCTTGTAATCTAATGTTTTCTCAGAAGAAGAGGGAGACTTAGCAAACGCTTAAGAGTACAGTTGGTCGCTTATGAAAATAATTTGATAATTTGAGAGGTGACCCAAGTACATGGATGGAAACGGAAGAGTTATCCTTAGCAGGGGCATGGAGTAGGTTAAAAGGGAAAACAATAAGTATTTATTAGTGATGCGTAAAAGTAGATAATTATATCATTCGAAATCTTTCATTCCTATTTTGTTATTTGGCTTCTGTACCAAAGAAATTGCATGTACAAGAAAAACATAATACAAATTCAAAAGCTTCCGTAACGTTTTTTACAGATAACGTTTTTCTCGAAGAAGGATAGGATTACGGTAGTAGGTAGCGTAGAAAATCCTATAGTTCTTTTCCCCAATCAATAATTAGATTTTCTGAATAAATAATTACTCGATGGATGATTAAATTACAGTTTAACTCAACTGAAACAATTTAGGATACGGTGTGACATTATTTATAATTTACTCGCACCGCAGAAAAATCATATCAGGAATAGCCAAAAACTATAAAGCTTTAATAAAAGCCCACACGGAGGTATATTGTTATTTGAGGTCCAAATAATTTAGTTATCGGACGTCCGTATATTACTATCGAGCGTCCGTATATGCTATCGGTCGTCTGTATATAGCTATCGGACGTCCGTATTTTCTTTTAATCGAATGTTTTCTCAGAAGAAGAGGGAGACTTAGCAAACGCTTAAGAGTACAGTTGGTCGCTTATGAAAATAATTTGATAATTTGAGAGGTGACCCAAGTACATGGATGGAAACGGAAGAGTTATCCTTAGCAGGGGCATGGAGTAGGTTAAAAGGGAAAACAATAAGTACTTATTAGTGATGCGTAAAAGTAGATAATTATATCATTCGAAATCTTTCATTCCTATTTTGTTATTTGGCTTCTGTACCAAAGAAATTGCATGTACAAGAAAAACATAATCAGGTACCTATAAGACGAGACGAAAATGAATGTTAGGGATTTGTATGGGAAAAATTAAAAGTAGTCTTGTGTTACATACTTATATTTTTAGATATAGATAATATACTGGTGTAAAAACTGATTTTGAAGCAGATTAAAGTTTATATTGTGATACAATACTTGAAAACATTCCAATGAAAAAATACGTATTTACCTGTGAAACGTATAATTATGTGGGCTATTTCATACTATTCACATCACATTTGCTCACAGAACAAATGACAATGTCTATAACATACTCTTTTCTAGTTTTATTTGTACGATCGTAATTATTTTCAGTAAACGTAAGTAAAAGTAAGTTCATATAGGTTGGGTTGATCTTCGAAAATAAAATTGTCTCACGATTAAAATGTCTATGCGCCTCTTTCTCCCCCGCAAAGTGTCATAAGGATTGTCGTATTTCGTTTCCATGCTATGTAAGTCTAGTAAGCGTAGCGAAATTATAAGTCTATGTTCTGTACCGCCTATCAGACTCCCGTATATGGCTACCGCACATCCCTTTATAGATA
The DNA here is from genome assembly GCA_947623365.1 of Achlya flavicornis. Lineage (NCBI taxonomy): Eukaryota > Metazoa > Arthropoda > Insecta > Lepidoptera > Drepanidae > Achlya > Achlya flavicornis. The sequence continues at coordinate 14,146,015 of OX392467.1, forward strand.
TCTGGCGTCGATTTTTCCACTTCTTAAAACTCAAAGATGGTAAGTATAATAAAAAAACCGGCCAAGTGCGAGTCAGACTCGCGCACCGAGGGTTCCGTACAAACCTGTAGGTATATAAGTAAATGGTAGTATAGACCTGAGTATTTGATATTAATTTCAATTTATGACCTATTAAAAAAAAACTACTTACTAGATCTCGTTCAAACCAATTTTCAGTGGAAGTTTGCACCGTAATGTACATCATATATTTTTTATAGATTTATCATTCTCTTATTTTAGAAGTTACAGGGGGGGGGACACACATTTTACCACTTTGGAAGTGTCTCTCGCGCAAACTATTCAGTTTAGAAAAAAATGATATTAGAAACCTCAATATCATTTTTGAAGACCTATCCATAGACACCCCACACTTATGGGTTGATGAAAAAAAAAAATTTGAGTTTCAGTTCTAAGTATGGGGAACCCCCAAAATTTATTGTTTTTTTTCTATTTTTGTGTAAAAATCTTAATGCGGTTCACAGAATACATCTACTTACCAAGTTTCAACATTATAGTTCTTATAGTTTCGGAAATAAATGGCTGTGACATACACGGACAGACAGACAGACAGACAGACATGACGAATCTATAAGGGTTCCGTTTTTTGCCATTTGGCTACGGAACCCTAAAAACAATGTAGATACTTTTACTATGGGACCAACACTGAATTATCAATATATTTTTTACTTTTCATACATTATGATCGATCAAGGTTGCCATTGGTGCTGATTCTGTTGTTTACAACTAAACTTATTTTAGTCTCACTATGTCTGTTTCTAACAAAGAACATAAGAAAAGGATGTAAGAAATTTAGTCCTGTCAAATTAGTACAATGCTTGTTTTCAATATAAATGTAGTCGCCATCTATCGCGGTTAACGTCTAAACACCCGCAAATGAAAACGGCAAAGACTAATTTGACACCTTTAAATATGTTTTATCCTTTTTTAATAATGCTCGCAAGAAAGAGATGTGGTGTGACTAAAATTAGTTTAGTGCGATTTACAACAGAATCGACACCATTTTGTGAGAAAAGTTTTTTTTTTTTTTTGAGAATTCACCATGTGTCCCGTAGTAAAAGTTGTTCAGGATGACTAATCCAACATAGGTTTCGAAAATATGCCATCTCGAAATCTCCACCGAGTATAGCCATCGGTCGTCTGTATATAGCTATTTCGTCCGTATTTTCTTGTTATCGAATGTTTCCTCAGAAGAAGAGGGAGACCTAGCAAACGCATAAGATTTTACATGGTCGCTTATGAAAATAACTTGATAGAGGTGGCTATTGACCCAGATACATTGATGGAAGCGGGAGAGTTATCCTTGGCAGGGGCGTACCCCGTAGGGTACGTTAAAGAGAAAAATAATAGGTATAGGATAGTGATGCTTAAAAGTAGATTATTTTATCATTAAAAATCTTGCATTCCTATTTTGATATTCGGCTTCTATACCGTTCATTAGACTCCCATATATAGCTATCGGACGTCCAAGTATTGCTATTGGACGTCCGTATATTGCTACCGGACGTCCGTATATTGCTACCGGACGTCCGTAATAGTCCGTATATTACTACCGCACATTCGTATATAAGTAGATATCGAGCGTCGAATTTTTCCACTTATTTAAACTTAAAGATAGTATAAAAACAAAGTAAGTAGATGTATTTTTATTTTTCTGGATATTCAATTAAGAAACTGCGCAAAGTTGCACTTGCCTTTGTTAGAAATAAATAGGTAGAATTGAGATTTTATTTGATTGACATTTTTTACGTAAACAAACAAGTACCTAGGTAAACAATCGTTTCTTGTATTGGAGCCCCCTTTATTTTTTAGTTAAATTTTATTTTTATTATTTGTTGTTGTAGCGGCAATAGAAATACATATTCTGTGAAAATTGCAACCGTCTACCTATTACGGTTCATGAAATACAGCCCGCTGACAAACAGACGGACGGACGGACGGACGGACAGCGGGAGGCTTAGGTATAGGGTCCCGTTCGGTACCCTTTGGGTACGGAATTGTATATTTTATTATGTAGTTCAAACCGAGGGCCGCCGCCGCTCTGGACGCCGGATCACAATCAACGCGTACTGTTTAGGAATGTGAATATGGGAATGAAAGACAGGTACCGCGAATACCGCGATGCGATAATTAAACCGAGCATAGCATACGAGAAAGAGAAACTGAGAAAGCTGGCAACGTCGCGAACTCGCGATAGCGGATGCCAAAAACGCGGCTTCTTCGTCAGAAATCACCAAGGTGTGATTGTGGATATACGCGCTGCAGGAGCGCCACACATCTGCTGCGAAAACTCTCGGAACCTTTTTATATACAATTGCTGCCAGTGCATCGACTTTTTGACTTCTGTCGATTTTTGTTCTATAGCTACCTAGGACCAAAAGGACGCAAGTGCTAGCGAAATAAAAAGTGGCGTCCGGTATGCGGACGTTAAATGCTGGTGGAAGCCAATTTAAATGCACTTTTTTCTTCAGCGGACTGCAGTTTGCCTTGGGGATGAATATATATATATATTTTTAATTATTATATACTATTTTTGTTTTTAACATTTATTATTATTAAACTATATTTTTAGAAATAACCATTTGTAATTTAGTATTCTAAATCTAAGTAAGCAAAAAACAAACAACAACAACTTATTATGTTCTGTTCATATTACTGTGTCATTATTTATGGTAGGCGCCGGCATCTGTGATACAGTTTTCGAACTAGTACAGATGGTGACGTGTATGTTAATATGTCTTAAAAACATAGCCATATAAGTGATTGTTATGTAATTCCTATCGAGTAATAAAGATTTATTATTATTTATTATTATTATTATTAGAGATTCCGCCATTATAACTAGGTACAAATATCTTTAGTAAAGATTTGGTTTGGTAAGTCTCATCCTTCATCGCATTGGTGAAGAATTTCGGGGCAATTACGTCATCCTATCTCACAGACTACTGCAATGGGATTGGTCTCGAACTCTTGTCCTGCACTTCGATATAGTGACGGTCAATTTTGCATCGCTATAGACTCTGTGACACCGCCAATTTCGATTGAATCGTAGGCTTCCTCATAGACCGCACACGTCAAACATAATGGCCGATCATTCTCCTCAGTTTTCTGTATAATCTGGCGGGCCTTTGAATGTGGTATATTCGTGCACTAGAAAACATCGAGACGATTCGTTATTTATGAATCTCGAAAACTGCTTAGTATTGAGAAAAATTAAATTTTAAAATGAAAATAATATGAACTTTACCCTTAAGCAAATAGAGTTCAAATTGGTACTCAAAATTGACGAGTTCTAGGACATCTTGACGATAACTAGTACAAATCTGTCGGATACTGGTACAAATGGCTTCTTTTTATTAGATCAAATATTTGATTACTTTATTGTTTTTCAATCATTATAATAATATATTTATTGAAAGGATTAATAAATGATGAACCTGTCATAAAAAACAAAACTTTGCTAAGTTTACTAACTACAACGTGGCAGAGCTGTAAACACAGCAAAGTTCAAAAACTGACGAGTAATGGGCCGTTTACCTTACTCATCTGTAGAATATTTAAAATGTAGGTATATACATGTACAGTCACGAACTTTAATTTGGGACCCATCTAAGGTTGAAGATACAGCAAACATATGTTTGCTGTAAGATCTTGCTTATCAAGATCTTATCTTGATTGCTTAAGAGCTATTGACAACGCGTTGTACAAAATCACCACTGACGTTACTGGGGGTAACTGCTGGCAGATATGCTATCCCGACTATTATAGCTTTCGACCTTATTGCCCTTATTGCTTATTTACCTTAAAACTCGTGTAAATTCACAATTAAATTGCTTGTTTATTTCAGACACAATCAAAATTATTACAATAACACACATCCAAAAACAGGCCAACAGCCATAATTATTTAAAAGTTTGACTTTCACTATACACTAAATAGTATTTAAAATGATTAAATCAACTGGTTCCACCATACTCATCAGCTCCGTATGTATCCACAGCGGAACCGCCACCTCTGGTCAACGTGACAGTCCACGCATCGACTATCCTAGCGCTGATCCTGTGGAATGTGGCCGGCGACGGCGGGCACCCCATCATAGACTTTACCGCGCAGTACCGCTCCGCGGCGCCCGTCAATGGGAGCCTCGAGATGTGGAGGCCTATCAGTCCTAACCACATCAGTCCTAATTCGGTGAGTCCTAATAGTAGTACAGTAGGACAGATCAAACTCGAACCTTATTGTTCAGTTTAGGTACTGATAAGGCACTTACGAACCAAACGTTACAATTGATTACCATTCATTCTCATTTATTAACATTTTCCACATCCGAGGGCCATACTCTGGCTGGGTTTTGATTCCCACTAAGGAACAAGATTTGTGTGCAGTGTCAAGTTAGGTAGCAGGTATGTTTGTTTTGAGCCTATAGGTGAAAATCAAACTAATTACCACTACACTCACCATATCTATCACAACTACTAACCGATGGCGATGGTACACAGATAGCATATGAGGAGAGGGATAAGGCAAATTTTTATCCCGTTGGTTACAGTTTATTTGTGGCATGTCAGTTATCATTTTCCATAATACAAGCTATGCTTAGTTTAGAATCAGGTGACAGTGTGTAATGAATGCCCCAGGATATTTTATCAAAATCAAGGCCATGCGCAGGCCAGGAAACTTCTCAACAAATATCAATTTGTCCCCTAAAATTCTTGCCCATACACTAATTAATCCTTTTTATAAATAGCCATATGGTAAATTTTCCAGCGTCAAATTGACGTGTACCACCTAGACACGAACGCATCGTACTGGTTCCGAGTGTGGGCCACCAACGTGTTGGGCCCCGGGCCGCCGGTCGAAGTCCTCGCTACTACCCTCTACAGCGACCAGGAGGCTGGTCTGTATATGTATATTCCCTCTTGTCAAAGTCAATCTCTTAGTTCGTAGTTTCGAACCCTACAATCATCAGCTTGAGTTTTCGGTTTAAGAAAACATCGTGAGGAAACCATAGCACATGACAGCCAGTTCCGTTCTTCGAGGCATAGACACCTCAATTTCATATATAGGTCAATGGAAAGTCCTTTACGCAAATTATTCTTTTGACCAGGATACATACACATATTTTCTATACTATTCCTTAGAAAAATAATATAACGAAATCTTCCATGACATTCCAGAGCTATACAAACACTTCCTGGAGGGCGCCGATACTTTCGACACCCGTACATGGGTGGCGGCGGTGTGCGTAGTGATGGGCACTCTCGTGGTGCTGGCGGCCGGTACTTGCGCCGTGCTGTGCCGCGAGTGGCGGCGGAACGGTGAGCGAGACACGCCATAGCATAAACCACTGCCACGACTCTACTTTATGTGGTACTGAATGCCACATACTGCCGGGATTGACTAAACATCGATCGATTTTAGGTTGCCTCAATCTCGATCGTGTAAAGTTCGTTCGATTCTATGTTGATTCAATCACGATCGATTTTACTTTAACTTATTTGAGATGGCGAACAGTTCGATCGATTTTAGATTGACTCAATCATGGTCGTTTTTATGTTGACACTATCGTGTATAGCTTGATCGTATTTATGTTGACTTAAAAATATTGTGACTAGGTTTGATCGATGCTTAGTCTGTTGATTGATTGATCGATCGTTACATATCTGGATGAAGTAAATCGGAATAATAAAAATTTATTAAAATATACAGAGACGGCAATATTTAAAAGACTAATTGATTGGTATTAGTAACGTATTCGGTTAATCAATCGTAATATTATTGATTACGCAATAAATTTTAATACATCTCGTGCAAGAAGATGAAGATTGTTTTGAACAATGTTAAGAACATTTAGATTTTCGATCTAATAATGAGATGTGGGTTTTTATTTTGATAAATAATAATCAAATCGTTTATATTGATTACATTCTGATCAATAGCTTGTAGTTCATTTCGATCTTTCGCTTGTCTTTATGAATAAATCGTTTCTAAGAAATGGAAATGATGCAAGTGAGATTTATATAAGGAATTAAAGAAAAATGATTTCGATCGAAATTAGTTTTGATCCAAATTCGACCGTCCAACCGGTCGATTTTAGTTTGAGATATGAAGTTAAATCAATTTTTGGTCAATAGGTTCTTCTTTCTAGCTAAGAGTGAATCTGGTCGTAATTTGGACAGAAACGAATATAGTGATAAGAATAGGTGATGAATCTCAAAGTTTAATAATTAGAATATTATTCACATTGCAATAGTTACGCTTATAATATAAATTAGGATAAAATCACACATACAAAGTATGAATAAAGTACATTATTATTAAGATATTAATTAAATTACATTTTATTATATTCCATGCACAGCTTGGTTCATAAAAACATTTCGTGTAGTCACGTCAATTTAGCAATAACTATAATTCCTTTAAAATATTAATTAAGTAACTGCCAATTTAAAATCTTCCAGTAAAAAGAGTTTTTATTAATATAGATTTTATATAAAAGATAAAAGATTAAAAATATATTTTAATTCACGCAATAATTTAAAACTTTGCTACGCATTGGTGATACGCATTGATTTTACTAATAGATAATATCAGTTTAATTGTACCAAAAATCTATATTTAATACTTATTCACGCTTAAGATTTCTGAACTCTATTTGAACAATACATAATAAAACTTATACGATGGAACGCAAAAATAACGGGTCACTTCAGAATACTGTGATCATTCCTAAATGTGATATTGATTCGTTTAATTGTAGTATGTTGTAAAAGATGTAATATAGCAAAACATGTGCACTATGTCATTTAAAACTTTTCGCGTTTTTCCTCATAAACGTGTCTCCTTTTTTGTTTGAACTTCTGTTTCTAAAACGATTTTGTCGAAGTTGGATTACGTTGTCAGTCAGTAGGTACTTTTTTCAGTCTAGGCCCTAGGAAGGCACGAATTAATTTACTGAAAACCTTGTTGTCTCAAGCAACTCTGGAACTTATCCCAACCTCTTCTGACACTGACACACTTCTGATATTTATGTCGGTCTCTTGATACGGTATTTTTTTAATACCTATATTTTTTTGCTATTAGCAGTGATAATGTAAAGTGATCCCTTATTTTTGGTTCCATTTGTATTGCGTCTGTGTTTAGTCACAAGTTGATTTCAATTAGCTAAATAATACCAAAGGTCTCCAAATATCTATTTGAAAAATACATAAGGAATTGCATTCTACGATTTATTTTATAGGCAATACTTTTGTGCCGTGAATTTGCTAATATTTTAAAATTATATATTAGAATGTATAAAAATAGTATTTCTATTAGAATACGGACCAAGAACTACAGGACGTCAATTAATAATATAGTAGTTAATCAAAGAATTTAAAACGTCCAGAAGGATAGTCGCCTCTATGGGAACATGAAATAAACAAGCCAGAATTGACAGTATTTGACAGCCGTGCGCAGTACGAAGTGAGAGCGATTTGCTCAGGGAGCCCCTCAAGCCGAGTGAAATTAAATGTCATGCTTTAGTAAGGCGGATTATCCATCTGGGTAGAGGCACGATGCCCTATGAAAATCTTTGTAGTTAATACAAACTATACAATACCAGTCAACACGAGAAGTTACAATTGATATTCTACTTTAGTTCCTATGCCGCAGAATTGAAAATTAAACTGCAGTTTAGTAACTGTCTTTTTTGACGTATATTTATATGGAGTTTTTTTTTATTTGGTAGATCTGTAGTTTGTCCCAAATTGTCTTTGTTGTTTCTTTGAATAATGTTATTTTTAATATTTTTTCCGACTAGTTACATAGTCGTCTAATTTTGAAATAATTCTCTAAAAGGACTGAAGTACATTCTTATACGTTTTAAAGATGATATCATGTGCATCCAAGCTTTGCTTTATATGTAGATATAAATCAAATATAATAAAAAGGGTACTCGAATCCAACTACTACAAAATATACCACTTTTGAAAATAATAGGTTAAGTATAGTAGGGTCAAGCTTTACCGCTGAGTAGATAAGTATAAGTATATTCTTGCCAGGTTTTGGTATTTGCATGAAGAATTATTTTATTTGCATTAAATAATTCTTCATGCAAATAAAATAATAAAAACTGTTATTATTATTTGGACTGCGATTATTTGAAAATCAAAAAGTCTTTAATTCAGTTAAGGCCCTGATAAGGCACTTCTGAACGGTATAGTCCTGGGTCGGAATATTTACTCATATTTCATAATCTGTTTTTTTTTTCTCGAATCTGAATTTCCAAATATAGGTTTATAGCAATAGCACTGTAGTGATACATAAATATTTGTGTATATATAGCTTAAGTAGAAGTTTCTCGCTCAAATTATAAAATTTTCACGATTTATAACATGCCTTACTTTCTGATAAAACGCAATAACTATTATACAATTTTAAACTTTATTATAATATAATTCGCACATAATATTAATATTCTTATGAAATATAACTTTAGGACCACTAAATAAATTATATAGGACCATAATAAAAAGTAATAATCTTTCCTATTAGTAGTTCTACCTTTGAAAGTTAACTTAGATTAAGCAAAATATTTCAAACTTTTGATTAAGGACACATCCAGATTGAGCGTCGAAAAAAATTGCCCCTAACTGTTAGGGGCTAAATCAAACAAAAATAAATAAAATTGCAAAATAATGTTTAATATTTAAATTTCTCCCGATTTTAATTGGAATATTTCAACAACTGTTATCATTATGAACGTCACTATGACGCACGCAGAGGGAGCGTAAAACATAGCTGTTACACGCAGCAGCCCATTTAGTTGGCCTATTTTATATATCGTGAAGTATGGCGACGTTCTTTCTAGGTATATTTATTTCTATGTTTCAAACATAAGTACTGTTAATATTAAAAAATAAATGAGACAAAATAACATGAACTACGAATATAAAACTATATATACGGTATTGACAAAACGCAGTTTTTTTTACGAAATCGAATTTAATTGTGTATAATAATATAATAATAATAAATAAATGTTTTTCATCAATTTTTAGATTATAATTTGAAATTATGCAATTTCCAACACTTTTCCTTCAGTAGGCACTACTAAAATAAGACTATACGTAGACTATATATATTATAAACGAGGTTTTCAATATGGCTTTACGTTCTGTTACCGAATATTTAATATAGATTTATAGATATATTTTAGAATATATTGCGCTTGGCATAGCGCTCAAGTACATTTTTACAACTATTTAAAAATATTATGATCAATTTCATACATACACGATACAATATTGAACATTACTACTGCTATGTAGAGCTGAATTTCGTATGAAATTGGTCTGAAAATAAGCAGAATAACAATAATTTTGCTGCTGATGTAGACAATAGAATCTCGCTCCTTAACCTATAACAATAAGGTTAACTTTTGAAGTGCATAAGGAGCGAGCTTCCTTCTTTAATCTATCCGCATGATTCTTGCATAATTATCTTTCAAATATGATTACACTTTGCTCTTAACTATGACATAACTTTCTTAATGCCATAGTTTCCGGCAAAGCCAGCAATCCGCCAAAGTATTTGCTGAATTTTTTATTCATTCGAATTTTTTTCTTCTTTTTCCCTCTATCGCACTCGCTTGGAACGCACGCTTGGACTGCGGGCCTGCACACTAACAAACAAATACACACATACATGGTGGCGGTATGTATTACTAACCATAGAGTACCCAGACGATCAAGACGTGATGGAATTAGTGCCTAACATAATTTTGAACCCCGGTTTTATGGAGATGGACCCGATAAGGCCGAGGAACTTCACGGGGTCCATCATCAGGTCCACGGAGTGCCCGGGTCCTGGGAAGCCCAGGCGTGTTTGATTCTCGTCCATACTTAACCTTAGGATATTCTATCGCACCGATTCCGGCCTGCTGTCATGATTGTCACTGACAGACGTCAACGTGACACATTTCAATTTCAGCTCCAAACGCTGATGCTAACCATATGATACTTCGACGTTGTTTTTTTTTTGTCATGTATGAAGTCGCGATTATTTTAGAATGTCATGTATCTTCATAGTTTTTTTAAAGCACAATTTATTATTACCCAACCAATTACGAATATTTAAACGTTTTAATGTTATACTGTCAAAGCTTTTGAGTCAATTACAATAAAAATAAACAAGCTGACAATTAGAAATCTTCATAAAGCAAAATATTTTGTCATATAAATAAACTACGTTGTCTGTGTCGAAATAGCTTCTTTATACATGACAATAAAACAATTACGTTTTGCGCTTTGCAATAAAGCTCCATTATCAATAATTGTCGAAAGTCAAGTATTTTTCTGCCAGCATGATTTATGTCCGATCCATTTTAACGAAAATTTTAAAACATTTTGATTGGCCAAAGGGTAAAGAAGGACATATCAAACGCTTAGTGCTATTTATTGGAATCGGAGTCATAGAGTAGCCTACAGGTTGATACGCTAATGCGCACGATTGCGACATAAAGTACTGCTGAAAGTTTCTCAAAAGTTTTGACATAAAAAAAAAGTCCAGATTAAAGCATGACATCATAAGGTTATATCCGAAAGTAAGTGTAATTTTGGTAGCCATTTTAAAACTTTTGAGAAACAGTAATTTAAGCTTAAACCTAATATTGAGAGAGATCATTTCTAGTTTTGTAAGCGTTTCGTCTTTTAATAAAGTGGAGGTTGCCATCTCCAAAAATAAACTATGTAGTGGGTTATGCTAAGTCGATTTTAGACTTTTATTTTTTACAAAGTATTAACTGATGCTTGCATTTACTTTTGATATATTTACATATTTGGCGTAAGTCTGGCGTTGACGCTTATTATTATAAGGGCGGGAACGCCTCTGAATTTTGATTTTTCGATCCCATGGGGGTTGCTTATATTCCGTACCAACTAAATCCTATTATAAATTGCTAAATCATTCAGTCAGACGAATGCTTTTTATAACGTAGACATTATTCTCCTGGCAGCCCCAAAAATGATTAAACATTTTTTTAGAATCATATTGCTTAACGTTTAATAAATAAAATTGTTAATGTTGCTAGCTATAGTGTTAGTGATTTTAATTATATATATTTTGCAATATTTAGATATATTTTTGTAACGAGATCTCGTGTATTTATGGAACTGAATTTGTGTGGTAAGAAGCAAAGAAAAAAACAATGCAATCTCTTTTGTTTTTTTTATTGTGATTTGACGCTGTGATTTTTTAAGTTATCATTAAAAGATTTTTTTAAATAATTAATAAGGTATTGTATAATATGAAGTAGTTTTTAAGTGTAGGTTATTATATATATATTTTTAATATATATTGTTTGGAGACGGGTGCGAAGGTAAATATAATTAATAGTATACAAGTAGTACCTACATTGTATGATATTTTATTAATAGAGTTTCAATCCACGGTGATTATATTAAAATATCATACAATAAACATAGCTTTGAAATATGCCGTCTGTATATGCATAGAATAAAATCACTGCTTTTACAAAATCACATTTTAACAGGCAATATAATAGTGAAGTCATGTTATGAAATAATGTTAAATAATGATGACACTTGAAGGCAATGAGAAATAAAACATAACATATAGAATATGTAGTGAAATATATAATATTATATGGCGTAAAAAGGTTGCTATCAAATGGAGCGTGTTATGTATACAACTACATGTATAGTTTTCATGCATATCACGATGGAGCGAAGGCTGCCATCAGCTGGGAAAGTAAGGTTAGAAAAGATCCTATTAAATTAAGTACGATACTATTGGCAAAAAAATATAAATTCCAAACTTTAAAACCGGTTAAATAATACCGGGTCTTTTTTTTATATGACGTTAGAAAGTGACGGATATATTTTAGACTTAGGTTTTGCCAGACTTGCTTTAAACCATCTCACGTAATAAGGGGGTATGTGGCAGATTTTTCAATGGTCAGAATAATGGTATACATATAATCATTTATTTGCAATCATGGGTACAGGTGGATGTTCAAAACAATATTGCGTGGTCACATGAGCCAGTATTTATTGGCATGCAAAATTTACAAAATTAAAAAAAATATCAAATATTGCCTTTAATTCGAAATTAGAACGGTTTATGTATAGACATATCAAGAAATAGCTTATCCGCAGTATATAGTAATTGAGAAATGGGGCCTAAGTTAATCAAAAATATTGTTTGAATGTCTGAATCGTTGTCAAATACTTATGTACATTGTGATCATAATTCAAGTTGTATATTTTTATATAGAAATGGCATGTCACATATGGTAGCAATCTATATAATAATATATTGAAAATATAATATTGTTGACAAAGTGTAGAGCTGTTTATTTTTGTATACTATATGTATGCATATCAGGTGAAGCCTTAGGATATAAACAGATATAATATATACTATGTGACTTTTTTAAAGTCTTCTCTCCAATCTATTAATCTGCGTATATTTCACGAGAGTCAATCAAATAACAACCTTATGTTGTAAGAAATATAGCTCAAAGTACTACGTAATTTCAAAGAGTGTTTATTACATAAATGGATGGCAATAGCAATGCAGGAATGGGAATTGAAATACGTTTAAATATATGCAAGATCCATAACGTGCTTTATACGCAGATTGTCTAAAATCCTTCCTAAAATGATAAAACTCATTGCCTCTAGTGTACTCTCTCACTACCTTGATATTATAATTGCTAAACGCATTTATTTACAATTTATATTCTATATATATTATGTTTTGTGACTGGTGATCAACTGATTTATTTACTTTATGTGAATGGTAAGAAAGATTGTGGTGGTGTATTTCATTGCCAGTTTGACAGTTCTCTATTGCTATCAAATGTCGTATGATAACAATATCCGCCCGTATCAGTTTCATGTAATTAACCACTGTAGTTTTTTTAAATACCAGTCACAATACTATTAAACCAAAGTATTCCTACAATGTGTTGTGCTTGCTCCAAAACGAATATTTAGTATTAAAATAAGTTAATTATTGACAAACTCTGTCCGTCTTACAATATTGTATATGTGCTAATGTGTCAATTATATGTATATATATCATCGTATCTTGGCATGTATCTTGCTTGCACTTACTAATATTTTATATACTGTGACCGTGAGTTTGACTACTGTACATTTTATTTACTGTACCTCAATCAATTATTCCAGAGTGATTTTCACACAAGAAAATACCAATGATTGTAATGTCGGGTTCGAATTCCGGAATGGGCAACATGGGCAAGCCCAGGTGGGGCAATACCCCATTACATTGCATCCATGCGAATCCTGTACTAACTATTTAATACGCGGTCACAGTTATGTGTGTATGCACCTCTTTTGTCTTCTTAACTCTTCCATAAGATTGATTATAATCGGAATTTATTTTTGTATGGGAATCGGAATGTTTTACGACAAGCAAAAATATTTATAAATTCTATATTCCTTTTCAGTTATTCCATAGTTTTGAAAGAATGTAAATTTTTAAAATTATTTCCATCCTAAATGGCGTCATATTATTAAGCGGATTTTATTTTTTGCCTTTAGAAAACTTACAGCTTGCTAATCTTAGAAGCAAAATGGAAACTGGAAACATATTTTTATTGTTATCCATGCAAATTGACAATTTGCATGGATAACAATAAAATATGTAAATAATAAAATATATTGAAGCGAATCGTAGATAAAAATATTATCCACATTGTTCCTTGAAAATATATTTTCGCTCCCATCTAAATAGCGCCCTGTTTGCTTGCTCAGCCTCGTCTCTATTAATCGAGTATTACTTGTAATGCATGCTACATGATGTTTAATTTTCAACATGACAAAATGTAGCTTTATAACAACACTCACTGCCAGGTAAGTTTGTCCCTGTTCTTAAATGAAGCTCAGATAAATTAATTATTACTAATTCTATCTTTGATTATACTTAATAGTAGAAGCCACTTCTAGTTGCTAATAAGGCTATAATAGCTTGTAGTGACTTTGAATGATAAGGCGAAGGCCGTGAGCTAAAAAAGTACATAGTAGTTGTTATAGAGGTGGAAATTTTAGAACTAGAATCTACCAAGCAGTGCTACCAAGATTTTGATCATTATCGGAGACAGGATCCAAATCGCCATGTTCTCGCTGACTGTACATTTTATCAAAAATGCCGATTGCAATAAATCTGAAATTAAAGGAGTCACTTAAGACCATATTCGCGTGGCTTCAACCCTTAAAGTAGCAGGCCTTCTGACCCAGCTAATATTTCCACTCTGTATTTTTTTCCACATAATATTACTTCCTATTTTCGCTGCAGATCTTCATGCACAAATTGTCGTTTACCTAATTTTGATGAGTCTTATTTGAAATCTCTTATTCAAATCTAATCCTTCCCTTTTCACTAATCCTATAGATTATAGATATTCAGTAGATGGGATATCTAAATGTTAAACAGGCTTTTAGATAGTTCTGATGGATGGGTATATAGTAAATATCCTGAACAAGGTACGTACTCGTTAATAGGGTAATATAGTAACCTGGCAAACTATTTAGCCCAGAATAGGTGAAAGGTCCATCATCAGCACTGGAGAGCCAGTACTTTCCTAGACTTCTCTCTTTATCCATCATAACAATTTCTTTTTGTTTAAGAATGCCAAAGTAATAAGTACTTTATTGCTTTATAATAAGATTTATCTGTTGAATCAAAGGTTAATTGTGTAATGTTACACATGAACTTTATCCTATAGCAATATGGTTTATTTTTAATTTAATTTTTTAAACGTTAAAAAGGCAGTACCACTTTGGCTTTAGCTTTATTTACTAACTTTTTCATGTCAATTCATACGTGAATAAAGATTAGTGTTAGTTAACAAAATAGCTAAAGTGCTAATGGTTGTAATAGCTTAGTTGTTGACGCTAGCGTAGCGGCAGGGCATGTAGTGTAGTTCGATTCCAGTGAGAGTCAAGACTGGGATGGGAGCGGTTGGAATTGCCTGCTTAGTTCGGCAGGTGGGTAAAGATTTATGCACACTAAAGACTAGTTAAGTTTTTTAACAAGAAATTGCGGTATCCTTACCATAAGTTTGCTCATTAATAATAGATAAATGAAAGATGAAGATTCACGACGCGCCATATCAGTTGGGTACTACTGTTCCTTATTACAAATACTGATAATTACACCAAAGAATTAAAAAACCAGTTTTTGCGTTTTTAGTGTGCGTGAATCTAAAAACGGTAAAATTGTTGCATATTATTACTGAATAATTTCCACAGTAGTATTTGATTATAAGCTTTTATATATCAGTGTGTATTTACTATGTATTTATATTACATTGTATTTAAGGAATAAGAACGAAAATACAAAACTATTCAATGAAATTAATTCATGTTATTTTGTCTCACTCAAAGTTATGTTTTCATTTATGGATTGTGCCCCGAGTTTTAAAGTAATTGACGTTTACTATTTTTATATGAGAAATTAGTTCATGAGTATTCCGCAAGAGGCGCTGTGCCAATTCTTGTTGTTACTTTATTCTTTAATTTATACTCAAGATAATAATTTTAACCAAGAAAACCAATTCCTTTACTGTCGGTTTTTATTACTTGATTATATTATATTTATACTACGTTATTTTTAGTAGGTTTTAGTTAAAATGCAAAATAATAAAAAAATCAGAATGCCTTATAATTACTACATTTGGTAATTTTAATACTGTACTACTCGATCAGTTTTGTCACAAAACATATAAAACTCGGTATGAATACCACAGTCTATGTCACAATTATTTTCAATCCACCTCGAGGACCCATCTAATCGTCATTCCATATATTTTTTACTATATATTAAAGTAATGTTCTATATATTTTAGAATAAGATCGCCTTTCGTATAAAAGCACGTCCATGTTCTAGGGCAGCGAATGTTACATTTACTTTGCCATTTTTCCTAAAGATAAGTTACCGTGGTATATCTATCAATTGGAAATATTTTTGTCTACCTACATCAAATATAAAGATTGTGGTGAAGGCAGAAATTAATATTATACTTATTTCAATAATACCTACGGATTTTTGTATATGTACCTGTAATTAGTTCGATTAATAAAGCCTATACTTACTATTATGTCATACAATTCTTTGGTCACAACTACAAAACAACAACAACAACAAAAACTTTAGTCGAAAATAAACCGTATGTCATAAGTGTTGTAGGTTCCAAATTCAATAGACAAGACAATAGACAAATCTTTATTTGGCACACACACATCACAAACATTGAAACAAAACACAAAATAAAATGAAAACAACAAAAACGGAAGCTTATAAAGAACAATAAATAAAAACAATAACAACACAATTCTTATATATAATATGCCATACATGAAAATAATAAATGTAGTTTATATTTGTGGTGTGATGCCAAAAAGGACTCCAACTCAGCATATGCTGTGGCAAGTACTACCATCAGCACTGATTTTCAGTGGAGCCCCTTGAAAAAAGTCGAGATCAACAACTGTTTTAATCTTGAATCAAAACTTGACTTAAGTTTTAATTGACGTTCTATAATAAGGATCTAAGAGTTTTCCGTGTTGTTGAAGTAATATTCATCTTCATTTTATTCAAATAGAAATACAAATACCTAGCATGTACCTAAAGGATGATAAGAAACAAATGAAAGCCGGTAGCGTCGCGCGTCGCGATATTTTTTCCATCTGGTTTAAAAATAACTTATCATGGTTCCACAGATGTTAAAACCTTTGATATTATGGTTTTTGGTGATATGAAAATATCTAACCCCATTCAATTATTTACATAGATAGACTGATAAAATAAGTGATTACAAAAATGTTTTATGTATATTTATTTATGATTGTATGTAATTCCAAAAAATACATGTGCAATAATATATTATGATTGTTTTCGTATAAATATATTTTGTTATTGTTTATTTAAAGTGGAATAATGTCAAAGGATTATGTATTTTGCTTACATATTAGTAGCTTTAGAAGTTATTTAATTTTGTGATTATTTTAAGTACATAATGTGATGCCCAATGAAGGTACAATCGATTGAATGCCATTGTTAATGTTGGAAATCATTCCCATTAAAATTACATTTTACACATAACTTATTGTTTCATTATAATTTACAACCTATTAAAGTCGCCATTTACAACCTATTAAGAAGCCATTTATTCAATTATAAAGGTCTAAGCTACTGAGGTTACCACTTAGTAGCTATTTTGAGATTTAAAAGAACACATTTGAAAAATGCGCGAAGCATTAAAAGCTACAAAATATAATTTTGTATAATATTCTTTCAACAACAAACAGCAAGTGTTCTTGTCCTCGTATCTTGAGTAGGTAGTCCATGACTGTTTGTTTCAGTGCATAAAAATTAAGCCATAGAGTGGAGTCATTCGTTTTTATTCATAAGTACCTACTTCATATATTGAAGCTTTCCCAATCTGAGTCAAGGATCTGAAATAAAAAAAAAATTACTACAGTTTTTAACACAACTGTAAGATAACCATTTTAATTAATTTGCTAATAAAAAAAATATTCAAATAAGAAATAAAAACAATATTTCATATTATCTACATAATGTGAAATATTGTCATCTGACCTTTAAATCAATATCTTCTAAGGCGGCCTCAAGTGCCAGCAAGCCAGGGTCATCAGGCGTGAACACGCAACACTCCTTATCAAAGAACCTATCCATCTTCAGTTTTAACTCCTCATTGTACTGGTGGAGCCTCTCGCTGGTCACCGAGTCATCTGTGGTGTCGGTCAGCGATGTTTGGAAACTAAGATTTAAAGGTAAGATTGTTCTCAGGACATACTGAGCGACACGGACACCAAGTAAACAGACAAACTGAGGGAGATCTTCATAAGGTAACTCATAGTCTTCTATTTAAACAGTTTAGATTCTAAGAAGGCATTTATGAAGGTCAAAACTATCGAAATTACAAATAAAAAAAAAACCTAGGACACCCCTACGTCGACAAGACAATAAATACCTTAAAACTAAAGTACCTATGTACCTATATCAATTACTAACAATACCTGATGGTGCGTCCATTCTACGCGAATCGAGCACGAGCCGAGCCAATGAACCTACAACGAGCACGATGTGAGTCCCTTTGTTCGTGAAAAAACTGACAATCGCGCTCGTTCGAGGCTCGCAAGCCCGTCCACGCTACGCGAATCGTGCTCGCAATGTGCTCGTTCGTGGCTCGGCTCGTGCTCGGTTCGCCAAGCATGGACGCACCATGACGTGCTCCGATGTGCGGTGTCGTGTATCGTCCCAAAAACGTCGAAACACGACACACTTCGGCCAGAATTCTCCTAGGTAAAGGTCCCGAGATGTTGAGTCCGAAACCGCACCACAAACGATTTAAATTTAACGTTGGTTGTTTTTTTTTTTTTTTTTTTTTTTTTTACTTTGTATATGCCTGTGTTTGACCTCAATCTCACTATGGTAAGTGATGATGTGGTCGTAGGTGGTAAGCACACAAAGCCTAGAAGGAACTGGCTCTCAAGTGCAGCTGACGGAACACACCGATAGGTGCTTGGCGACAGATTTTCAACTTGAGGGTGGTAGCCAGCCAGACGGGTACTACAAAGTACCCTACCACCACCGTGCTATGGTTTCCTCACGATGTTTTCCTTCACCGAAAGCTCAAGCTCATTGTAGGATTCGAACCCGGGACCTTCGTCTCGGTATCCGACGTCACTACCACTGAGCTATCATCGCCTTAAACAATATATAATCATTATAATGATACAAAATATAATCATTACCTTTTCAATGAGTCAAGATACCCTGGCGGGAAGGCATCAAGTGCTGCTCTCATCTGGTCCCAGGGGTCACTGAAACTTCTGCTCAGGAGCTGTTAAAGCAAATCATGATTATGATATAGATTTTCAGGAGTTGCACTTTTTCACGTTTTCAGTTGAGAGCCAGTAGCCGTCTTGGCTTTTTACCCGACTGACCCGGAAGGAGGGTTATGTTTTTCGAGTGTATGTATGTATATTTCTTTGGCACGCTCTGCAGCCGGCTTGATGGATTTAAGCATAATATATGAGTGTCGTTAGATTCGTCTTAACTGTGGGAGTGTCATAGGGTATACTATTTTTATATGGCGTCTACGAATAAAAAAAGAGTAATTTATTCAGTACAAGCCCTGAAAAAACCCGATTCGGATTACTCTTTAACTGAATAATTTTTTTTGCACGGCAAAATGCATGACGTGGTCATTGTAGTATAGACTCTCCGGTAACTATTAGTCCTTACTTTACGATGCGGTGGAAAATGTTACGTACACCTTATTCCCTTACTTACCCTTCTATGTCTACCGTAATCGATCTCCGAGTCAGTCATAGCTCTCGACAGAGCAATACTGGAGTCAGTACTCAGGGTATTTATATCACAGTCATCACTGCCGGTGAGGATACTGTCGCTCCTGACCGTCAGCGACTCTTCAGGATCCGTCCAGATGTAAGGAGCTACAGTGATCTCGGGAATCTCCATTTCGTTTACCATTTGCGAACGGGTTTTTGGTATGGTATCCAGGAATGATGGGAACATGTACATTTTAAAGGTTTATTGCTTAATCTGGAACATCTATAACAGTATGACGCATCAAACTTAATTAATTCCGCCTAACAAGCAAATTACGTCATAACACAATCTGCCGCAAATATGCAAATATCATTTCACTTCCCAAAAACTTACTGACAAAGTACAAAATACGCTTCGATAATCACGTAGGCACGTAAGATGTCGCAATAATTTCACACGAGAACAGGAGTAAGAATAAATACTGCTTACAAAATAGCTTGCAATGTCTATACTAGTAAGTTTAGTCGATACGTACCTACCTACGTGATGGCAACCATGCTCCACGAAACATCTTTAAGGCGATGATAGCTCAGTGGTAGTTGTACGTAGTAGGTATTTATATACTCTGAGGTGGTAGTGACGTCGGATAGCGAGACGAAGGTCCCGGGTTCAAATCCTACAATGTGCTTGAGCTTTCGGTGAAGGAAACCATAGCACGGTGGTAGGGTACTTTGTAGTACCCACCTGGCTGGCTACCACCCTCAAGTTGAATATCTGTCGCCAAGCACCTATCGGTGTGTTCCGACAGCTGCACTTGAGAGCCAGTTCCTTCTAGGCTGTGTGTGCTTACCACCTTAGACCACATCATCACTTATCATGGTGAGATTGTGGTCAAAAACAGGCCTATACAAAGTGAAAAAAAAAAAAAAAAACTTGAAATTGTGGAACTGGAATAGCTACTTACTAACGTGAGGCAACCAGAGTCAGATATAAATGTATTCGGTAAAATAAGTTCAAATGACCTGTAAAATAAAGACGAACTCTTAATTACTTGTTATTGAAAATGATAACTGCCGATTCCTCTTTGCTTATATTTGGTGGCACGGTAGTGCCCCCCGAAGACGAAAACAAAGGGGCACTATCGTCCTTTTGTCGATGCGTGTTTTCAAACCCTCATAGCTTTGGCCTGTATAATACTAGAGAGCCCAAATTCTCAGGATTATATAAGTACAGTTAGCAGACTTTGAAGAGCCTTTTATTAATTCCTGAAAAACCTACGTCGATTTTGCCACTGATTCACTCACTCATCAAAACCTATAGGGCACTTCCCGAAGAACTAGAAAGCTGAGGCACAGTTGTACTATTAGGCATGGTAATACTGTGGCTGAGGTATGCAGACTAGGATTAGCGCACAAACAAAAAAAAAAATGAAGTATTTTTCACGTATGTTGGGCTAGCGTTTGGCCTTCGACTGACCTCAGGAGGAGCTATGACAATGCCGATGATTTCTCATGCTTACTCAGAAAATAAAAACATACTCCAAGTGTCAGAGTTTCGCCATTAGAAGCCTGTGCGCTGGAAAGTTAACACTCCACAAGAGCTGTCGTCTGTATAGCCAAAGATACGAGCCAGTTGGCGCAGTTGGTTAAGTTCCACATATTACGCCGCAGGTCGTGGGTTAGATTTCCACACAGGATATGCATGTCCTGAGTCTGGGTGTATCTGTGTACCTGTGTCTGTATGTGTGGGTACCTCCGGTTTTTCTTTTTTTTATAGGTGGCAGCTCTAGTTAGGTCCCTAAAGCTGCGCACCTTAAAGATCCGTGTCTCTAATAATGATTAGATACAGATGATAATAATTAACTATAAACACCCATTAAGACTTAATCCCTGATTATGATCACGTGAGATCACAAGTTCACTACCATATCCTTATCCCACTACCTACCATATATACCTTATGTAACAAACATATGAAACATACCTATAGAAACCATGAAATGGCTTTCCATTTCAATAGAAAAAAACCGTCCAAGTGCGAGTCAGACTCGCGCACCGAGGGTTCCGTACAAACCTGTAGGTATATAAGTAAATGGTAGTATAGACTCAATAAAAAAAAACCGTCCAAGTGCGAGTCAGACTCGCGCACCGAGGATTCCGAATAAACCTGTAGGTATATAAGTAAATGGTAGTATAGACCTGAGTATTTGATATGAATTTCAATTTATGACGTATTAAGAAAAAACTACTTACTAGATCTTGTTCAAACCAATTTTCGGTGGAAGTTTGCATCGTAATGTACATCATATACCTATTTGTTTTAGTTTTATCATTCTCTTATTTTAGAATTTACAGGGGGGGACATACATTTTACCACTTTAGAAGTGTCTCTCGCGCAAACTATTCAGTGTAGAAAAAAATGATATTACAAACCTCAATATCATTTTTGAAGACTAATAATAGGGCAGGATTTTACTGCGTGTCTCGATTCACTCAAAAGTTGGTATACCTACATTGGTTTACTTTCAAGCCTATAAGAAAGGATTATTGGAAATTCCATTCCTAAGGGTAAAAGTATGGGGTGCGTGCGGATGAAACCGTGGGGCGGAAAGCTAGTATTACCATAAATGCGTAGGTATCTGACACTAAATCACAGACTTATAATTAATACTTAACAGAATATCTGTGGCTAAAAATGTACTTAATCAAATATCGGATCCACGTGTATTGTAATATGCTTCCAGTTGTCTACGTTCCAACAATAACACTTCAACAACAACAACACACCGAATGTTTCCTCAAGCCAATATTTCAAAGCTCCCATACATAAGATAACTCATAAGCAAAATAAGTCTCAACACAGAGGTAATTTATTACATAGTTACTGTGTAATTAATTATCTTCTCTGCATGCTATTAAATTGAACCATGTGCAATTAATTATTCATTCGATTTCAGTTACCTATTTCTTTCGGTGAGTGAACTTTTGAAACTATATTCTTCATGTAACTACACGGTTGAACACAGTGTTAACAGTTAAATAAATAATTAAATATCCTGGGACATTCTGCACACACGGAAACAGTCAGACAAATGCTTGATATATTTACATTGATTGTATGGCACAGTGCCCAAACCTGTGCCCAAACCCAATTCTATAGCAGTAGGAAACGTAACGCTCGAAGGGCGCTCGCAGTGAACAGTCGCGGAGTCAGTGCCTCGCCTCAATTCAACACCGCTATTTCTAAATTGCCCTTGCACTTGGACTGTAGCACACACAAACGATGCAGCGATGGAAATATAGCTATCTCAATCGACGCGCTAACTTAATATCAGCTGAGATGTGTGTGATATTGTTAGTGCATAGCTAGTGCGCGCAGCTGCTTTCGGGCGAACGAACGAAGTCAGCCAGCCAGTTCAGTCAGTCAGTCCAGTCAGTCATGCCTCTATAGTACACGCAAATGGATGTGTTAAACGGGTCGCCGTCGCTACGGCTGCGCGGCGGCGTCAACAGTAGCAGTGATGGTAAAAAGCATGAGTTGAATCAGTGTACAAGTGCCATGTCACCGGAAACCCAGCGGCTTCTGCCGCCGACCACGGAAACTATAATGACGAAGCCGTTCCCCATACGAGGTGAATATAACCTGAGATATATAATTAATGTAATAGTCATGTCTACCTAATAGTTAACGTAAGTGAAAAAAATGCTTTTGTGACAGCTGTCGCAACGCAAGCCCGTCTGCTTTAGTTATTCTTCTGAGAGCCCGCCTCTACCTGCATACAGTTCCCGGTCCCTCGTTTCTACTAGATTCGTTCAATGCACATTTTTTGCAGGATGCACGTTCACGCTTTAATGTCTGGTCCTTCGAAACCGGATTAAATTGCTTTTTATAATGGAAAATGGAGTCATAGATTAGAGTGATGATAAATTTGTTTACGATTGTGGTTATAATAAGCGTGGAATCAGAAGTTATGATAAACCTGCAATGTAAAAAATTGCTTTGTTTGATATAATTATAACGCAGCTGTCCAAAATCTAGAATAACTTTGGAATTTTGGTCGTTTTAATTTATATAGTTCTGCCAAAATCATGAAGTAAATTATAATTACCTAAATTCGTATTTTAATCATTGCATGATTTCATGTAAAAATAAGATTTCTGCTTTGTGGATCATACGTAGATAAAAAAAACAGACACATTCCTAGTCAATCCTACAATCGCCAATGGGCGGTGGTCGCTGGCTAATTGACGCCGAAAAACTTGTAAAGGCTTGCTTTCCTAAACTTGCCTCGTTGATTTTATTTAAAGGGCAAAATTTATACCTATATTATATTTAATATTGTATTTTTTATTCATTATTGTTTATTATTTGTATTCATATTCATATTCGACGAATATTAATTTGATTTACGTCACTCGGTACTCTAACTCCTAACTAAAGAGTTTACTCTTGACTCCCTATTTACCTTCTTTCTGTCCTCCGTGCTATTTACGCTCCAGTAAGATGTCGCCCGTGACTACACTGCTTTATCCCCTTGGTGCTTAATCTTAATCCCCTATTTCATTTCTAGTACTCTGAAAGTAGACCTGAAAGTATCTATCTCAGCTCCGGGGTGTAAATGACACTTAGAGTCCCTAGGGCCGTTAAATAATATAGATATATATATATATATATATATAATAATATGATATAAATAAGACAGCTAATACGTATAGGTAAGGAGGATTGGCAAATATTTCAATCTGCGTATATTTATGAAGCAATCTCGAGACAAGATATCGATACCATGTGACTCAATTGTAATAATTAACTGGGCCGTTTTTAGGATTCCGTAGCCAAATGGCAAAAAACGGAACCCTTATAGATTCGTCATGTCTGTCTGTCTGTCTGTCCGTCCGTATGTCACAGCCACTTTTTTCCGAAACTATCTACTAACCTAAGTAAGTAGATGTATTCTGTGAATCGCATTAAGATTTTCACACAAAAATAGAAAAAAAAACAATAAATTTTGGGGTTCCCCATACTTAGAACTGAAGCTCAAATATTTTTTTTCTAAACTGAATAGGTAGTTTGCGCGAGAGACACTTCCAAAGTGGAGTAAAATGTGTGTCCCCCCCTGTAACTTCTAAAATAAGAGAATGATAAAACTAAAAAAAAATATATGATTACATTACCATGCAAACTTCCACCGAAAATTGGTTTGAACGAGATCTAGTAAGTAGTTTTTTTTAATAGGTACGTCATAAATACCTACAGGTTTGTACGGAACCCTCTGTGTGCGAGTCTGACTCGCACTTGTTATAATATAGTAAGAATATACTTAATATAGTGATATAAAGCATCCCCATTGACTCTGCTCCTGGCTTTTCTAGAGTTTTTACAGTTGATAATGGCATAAATAACAAAATTTGTCACTGCCACCATTGCAGCGTCTAAATTCAAGTCGCAAACGAAAGTATAGGAGCACACTGCAGCTTGCCACACGCTTAGATAAACGGCTTGCGGTTGTTTAGCCTACTCTAAATCTATAGACAGAAAGAACCCTACACATTCTTCAATGAAGAGTTTGTTACAAACGTTTTTTATTTTTTATTATGTACTTTGCATAAGCTTGTCATCATTGAGTAATGTGGCCATGATGGAAAGCACACAAGCCTAGAAGGGAACTGTTTTATTTAGTAAATTCAATACAAATTTATAGAATCTAGTCACATTGTAAAACAAAAGCATGTTGGATATTTATAAAACTACGAATTTATATGACGAGCAGCTGCTATTCTCGATAAATGAGATATCACGAAGCTCGCGCGTGCCACTGATACTGCGTCCGCAAGGTAACCACAATACAAATTGTGTTACATTCTGCCATTTGGTATCAGCCGGGGAACATTATAACCGGTGTGCATAAACAAAGCCTAGAAGGGAACTGGCTCCCAAATGCCGCCTGCCGGAAAACATAGGTGCTTGCCGACAGGTGTTCAACTTGAGTATGGAACCCCAGTCACCGCTATAGTCCCCTCATGATTTTTTCTTTCACCGAAAACTCAAGCTCATCGTAGGAATCGAACTTTTCAAACCCATGACCTTCGCCACTTCATTCAGAGATTAATTTCCTACTACAATAAGAGATATCACCGTCTTGATAATTTAAAAAAATATAGAAGATCGTGTTAGTTTACTCAAAATCTCTTATAGGTAAACCGTATTTTTAATGTGAATTATTGTGAGACCATCCAGCCAGTAAGACAAACGATATAAAATAATGTATGTGTGACCCTCTCCGATAAATACCAACAAAAACTGATTTCGTCTAGATGATACCCGGTCCCACTTTCCGGGCGCGACGCGGTCCTCAAATTGCATGATAATTTGCTGATGCGATACCTCGCTGCGAGGTCACTGTGTCTGAACCGAACTACTCTGAACCTACTACTGACGATCCAGTTACTAAAATGGTTCCAAAGGCACAAAGATTAAGTTATTATTTAAACTGTCTATCTGTATGCCCGTTAGTATCCTGCACGAATTTTGATGCGGCTTTCAAAATTACATAGGTGGTTCTTTGAGGTTGGTGTAAGGTCACCGTTTTGGTGGAACAAGATGATACTACCATGCGAGCGGATCCGCGGGTATAGGCTAGTAATAGATGAAATTTATGGTTTTGGTTATGTTATAACTTTAAAGAATACCGAATACGAATAATATTGGTCGTATTCGCCGAATATTATTACGACTATTTGTGTAGATAATATACCTAGTATTTTCATTAAATATTTTTTTTGTGCAACGGAACGCAATGGTTTGACACGTTGTTGTTTCTCTATGGTGACCGGGGATTCCCCATGTCATATCTTTGCTATATTAGTATAACCCAGCGTGAACCCAGCTTGACATCAACTTCACGTCATTTTCAACGGCGGGAAAGGTACAAACAGACGACTGTAACAGATGACAGATTGATGCTGACAAACTTTGCAAATGCTTGATTTAAAATATAACCTTTCGTTGATTTTAATGATTACGGTAAAGTTTTAATCATAACAGTTTATTTTTCGTATTCGACGAATATTAATTTTATATTCGTGTTTGCTAGATAAAGTAGGTACTATCGTTGCATCCCTAAGTTTAACTTCTCCCTATCTTGAATGTTTTTATGAGCAATAAGGCAAGCAAAGGTACCTACAGTGCTTGAAATACCTATTATATAATATGAAACTATAGAAAGAGAACTAGAGAAAAAAGAAAGAAGTAAGAAAAGATTTCCTGCAATTAAATAAGTCTTCAGTGTTATATTTCTTGTATATTTCCTAAATGAGAAATCCAGTGAAGATTAAGTTAGTAAGTAAGTTTTCCTCCGAAATTCCACAAGTATGGGAAATAGACTGCATAATAAAGTAGAGCAAAGGAAATTACAAAACTTTTCTAAAGTTACCTATATATCCTCATTTTTATCGCATCATTACTAAAGCTGTACTGCCCACATGAGTATATAAAAAAAAACGGGAAATCCTCCATACACGCCCATCTGCAACTAAACCAGCTTGGTACTATGGAAACCAAATAACTAATAAACTATACAATATACATGACGAGCCAGTTGGCGCGGTTGGTTACGATACCACCTATCGCGCCGCAGGTCGTGGGTTCGATTCAGGACATACATTTGTGTGTGTGCATGAACATCTGTACCTGAGTCTGGGTTTAATTTTACAAATAAAAAGTAGTAGGTATATGTAGTATAGTTAAATTCAGTTATCTGGTTTACATAGTGCAAGCTCTGCTTAGTTTGGGATCGGTACCTCTAACATGAGTTTTCTACACTAACTTAATCTTTAAAGTTGTAACCCCTGAGTGTAACCCTTAGTTGTAAGGGTAGCCTTTAGATCCGCTTGAGCACCTTAGCCCCCGCCCTGGATCCGCTAGTGGGTGGACCCAGATGCTTTACCTAGAATTATAACGGTATAATACATAAAAATTAATAGTACAAGTATAACATCATTGACAAAAGCGAAGTATATTTGATAGCAATATTGACACAAGCCAAACAACCTTCAAAGAAGGCATCTCAAAGTGGCCAGTCAGTCAGATGACAGGTTCATTATGCCTCAAAGCACAAGGTATTTATTTACATAGTTCATAATCATTATGTGTTGTTATAGATAATGATACCACTCTACTGAGTGACGCGATCACGTGCTACCATGAATAATCACTCGTTTGTTTATTTATGTTAGGTACCTACCTACCATGTTTTCGATCAAAACAATGTCTGCTAATTGGATTTTAGTTAGGTTACTCTTTCATAATTGTTGTTCATCAAATCCATAGGTAAAAATGCCATGATTTTGAGGGAGTTTCTTTCAGAGATCTTCCCGGTGTTAGATTTAACTGCGACTTTCATAGGTGCCTCATCAGGGGCCGTGAATAATTGCGATTCAAATCAAGATGCGCTAGTGTAGAGTGAGGAGTGAGTGAGTCTCTAGAAATGTCAAATGCGCAGTACCCCGAGAGTAAAGACTAATGCGTTTGCGGAGAAATTAGTATCATATTATTATTAGCTCAGATTGTAGAATGAGCTCCCGGCCGTGGTTTTCCCAATGGAGTACAGCATGGGGTTCTTCAAAAAGGGTGTGAAGAGATTTCTGCAGGGTCGGCACCCCGCGAGTGACGCCCTTGGTGTTGCAAGCGTCCATAGGCTACGGTAACCGCTTACCATCAGGCGGGCCGTATGCTTGTTTGCTACCTAAGTAGTATAAAAAAAAAAAAAAAAAAAACCATGAGTATTCCGCTAGAGGCACTGTGCCGATTCCTATAGAGAAGTGTCATAAACGCAAACTAATAAGTAGGTAAGCGTTTACAAACGTCAATTCTCTAAACTCGTGGTACAGAGTACATTTTATATATTGGTAGTCAAATGTATTGCGAGCTTTTCATCGCGGATTTTCACTTATTGTCCCATTCTCATTCTTGGTTGATTATGGCAGACACGATGGGCAGACATAACTGCGAATCACTACCAACTACCAACCAACCACTGTTTTAGACGAGTATTGTCCTCCTTTTTTACAACAAAACGAGACTGCGCAACACTGAGGCATAATTAATATTTTATTTATTTATTTGGTATTATACCGCCTCCTGCCTCCCCTGCCCCTGCCGCGGTAACAAAGATACTTTTACAACGGCACTTTTTCAACGACAGCAAGGACCTTACTCGCTAGTTGCCACAGAGATAGCCCTCATTGCATAGTTTTTGTGTAAAAGAACATTTTAATATGGAAAAAAACCGGCCAAATGCGATTCGAACTCGCGCACGAATGGTTCCGTACCATTAACTATAAAAACTGCAAAAAAACGTGTCTGTTGTATGGGAGCTCCATTATTTATTTTAAAGTGAATAATATATAACTAAATATTCTGTGCGTATTTCAAGCGTCTACCTGTTGCCGTTATCAATATCGAGCAAAAACAAAAATATCATGTTTTCTGTATGTGGGGAGCCCCCTTAAATATTTATTTTTAACCGACTTCAAAAAAAGGAGGAGGTTCTCAATTCGGTTGTATGTTTTTTTTTTTTTTTTTTTTATGTTTGTTACCTCATAACTCCGTCGTTTATTAACCGATTTGGAAAATTTTTTTTTTGTCTGGAAGGGTACACTTCCCGTTTGGTCCCATTGTCATCAGATCAGGATTTGATTACTTCTTAGTGTACTTTGAAGTCGGTTTAAGTTTTTTGTAAAACAGTCCAATTATATTATATTTTTTTAGTATTTGTTGTTATAGCGGCAACAGAAATACATCATCTGTGAAAATTTCAACTGAATAGCTATCACGGCTCATGAGATACAGCCTGGTGACAGGCGGACAGACAGACAGACGGACGGACAGCGGAGTCTTAAAGGTGCGTTCGAATTGGGGTATGGTAGCAAAAATAACAGTAAAAAATGCCAAAAACGGTCACATTTGGCGTTCGATTTGGAAAGTTGTGGGCGAAATTGGCGTTTTGAACTGTTTTCGTTCACCGCTCGTTTTACTTGGAAACAGTTAAAAACGACATCGTGAACTGCAAAATTTGACCCACCTCCGAGGCAGGGTCGTTTGTGATCATATTTTGACATCTTTGAATCTGACAGATAAGTTTTGGAAAATTCAAACGGGAAGCGAAAAATTTTTTTTTTTTTTATACCACTTAGGTGGCAAACAAGCATACGGCCCGCCTGATGGTAAGCGGTTACCGTAGCCTATAGATGCTTGCAACACCAGGGGTATCACGCGCGCGTTGCCGACCCTGCAGAAATCTCTTCACACCCCTTTTGAAGAACCCCATGCTGTACTCCATTGGGAAAACCACGGCGGGGAGCTCATTCCACAGTCTGATAGTCCGCGGAAGGAAGCTCCTTTGAGCCCGCACAGTACGAAACAATTCAGGTTTCAATATGTGAGGATGGACTCCCCGTCGATGGCGAGAGTTGCGATGGTAGAAAGTAGCCGTGGGCATCATCTTAAACAATTCTTCAGAACACCGTCCGTTGTACAAGCGGTAGAACACACATAAGGAGGCAAAGACTCTCCTCAGACTGAGGGGCTCTAAACCGCTTGTGAGCTCGGGATCGTCGACAATTCTTATGGCACGTCGTTGAACCGAGTCTAAAGGATCAAGCTGGTATCCAGGTGCCCCCGCCCATAGATGACAGCAGTACTCCATATGAGGCCGGACTTGCGACTTGTAAAGTTGCAGCCTTTGCCCCGATGTGAAGTACTGCCTCGCTCTGTTGAGCACTCCGAGCTTTTTGGATGCCAGCTTAACCTTGCCTTCTAAGTGACTTCGGAACAAAACGTCGCTAGAAATGTCGACGCCAAGGATCCCGATGCTTTTGCTGATGTTCAGGGATGTGTTCTGGAACTGTGGAGCCACAGCAAATGGGGTTTTCTTAGCGGTGAACGCGCAGGCTTGAGTCTTGGTGGGGTTGAAATGGACTAGGTTTAGTCGACCCCAATCGGAGACAATAGTTAGTGTACTCTCGATTTCAGACACCAGCCGTTCGCGGCTTTCCTCAACCTCGGAACGAGGGATATTTGCACGGCCCGTGTAATGGGTGTCCCCTGTACTGTCGTCTGCATAGCAATGAATGCCGTCAATAGACAGCATATCATTGATATGCAGTAGGAACAGTGTTGGGGACAGCACAGAGCCTTGCGGAACGCCAGCATTTATGTCCATGCTATCGGAGTAGCTACCGTCGATGACGGCTCTTATGCATCTGCTGGACAGAAAGCTGGCAATCCATTTGCACAATCCCTCGGGAAGCCCGTATGATGGTAACTTCGATAGAAGACCCCTGTGCCAGACCCGATCGAACGCCTTCGCCACATCTAGGCTCACTGCCAATGCCTCACCTTGACTCTCGATGGAGAGTGACCAACGGTAATAATAATAATAATAATAATTGTTTATTAGACTCAAACAAAAGATACAGGTGTTTCTCATAATTTTAGTACATTAAAATACAAGCACATTTTGATCATTGACGCCTAAACTAGATGCACATAGCATCTGTTCTATAGACATCAATACCCCTTTTATGTTACAAATTTGTACCTAAGATAAATCTTGTAGTATGGACCTGTTTATATTTTTATTTTATGTTACAAAGTTTTATCAGAATCAATTACTTTTAATAATTTAAAACAAGTTATTAAAATACAAAGCCTTAAATAATAAATAGGTATAATAATAATAATAATTCTATGGAGAGTGTGTGTAAGTGTAAAAAAGTGTACCTAAGCGTAGAGTAAGTGTGAAGGTGTAGTGAATGTGTGTTTGGTTTATGTTTGTGTAGTGTGTGTGTAGTGTATTAAACAGGAAAGAGGGACAAGCTTTATGCAGATAGTAATACCTCAGTTTGGTCGTAGTTCAACTTTTGAAGCCACTGAGTTAATTCATACTTGCATTTGAAATACGTCAAGGGGAAAATTTCTATTTCTTTGCTTATTTTATTATAGAGTTGGCTATTAAGGTAACAAGAGAACTTTTGAGCAAATTTTGTATTAAACCTTTCTGACGGACAGATTCTATCTTTTCTTCTCTGGTTATTATAAGATGTTCTGTCAAATTTTAGTTGTAAATGTGTGTTTAAAATTATTTGTTTAATAAATAATTGCCTAACTGTCAATACATTACAATTTTGATACAGGTCTACGGTTGGATAACGATACCGGCGGACGGTAGCAACCTTGAGCACAGATCTTTGAGCTCTTTCAAGTATAAGTAAATTTGTTTTAGCTGCACCGCCCCACGCCGCTATACAATATTGTAAAATAGACTGACAAAGCGCAAAGTACATTGTTTTAATAATCTTCGTCCCAGCAACGCACCTTATGTTTTTAAAGACAGCTATAAGCTTTCTAGTGCGTTGTGACAGAAGACTAATGTGTTGTTTGAAATCAAGACCACGGTCAAAAATTACTCCCAAGTATTTAATCGTATCGACTCGCTCCAATTGATGGCATGGACAGTCCGTTTCAATATCCATACCCAAACATTGAGTAGAATGCGCTTTAATAGAATAGATTTGGGGTTCTACAGTATTTCGTATGGAGAAACACATAAACTTGGTTTTGTCAGAGTTTAATGACAGTAAATTGTTCCTTAGCCATTTGACCACATTATTAAAGCCTGATTGTGCAGTACAGAAAACTTCAGACCAACTCCTTCCCTGATGAACGGTGCGTGAGATACACAAGGAGGTCACCAGCTGAGCGACTGTGGCGAAAGCCATACTGTCGGTCGCTCAACAAATCGTGATCCTCCAGGTATCTCAAAAGCTGCGTGTTGATCACTCGCTCCATGACTTTGGAGAGAAGGGAGGTGATGGCGATAGGCCTGTAATTCGTCGGGTCTGATCTGTCACCCTTTTTGGGCACTGGGTGCACATGGGCAGTCTTCCACGAAGACGGGACTTCCTTTTTGGTGTAGGAAAGCGATTTTTTGGTGTAGGAATTCTAATTTTTATTGTAAAATTTGATAGAAAAACTAACAGGCAAGAGAATCATTTGTCTGATTAACTTTGTTTAAAGATTAACTGAAGGAAAAAGGTAGGTTGAGATAAGTGACAAGCAGGCGATGAGCATGCAAATGTCATTTTTGTAGCTAATCGTTCTATTTGGGAAATATCGTTTGTGGCAAAAGTTGCAAAATTGTTGAAATTTTCCAATTCGAACGCATAAACAAAAATGCCCATTTTGAAACTGTTAAAAACGACATCACTCGAATTCGAACGCACCTTTAGTAATAGGGTCCCGTTTTACCCTTTAGGTACTAAAGACCTGGGGTAAGTGACATTTGAAAGAAAAACAATTTACCTTATTAGGTAATGTTCAATCAATAGTAAAGTTGATCCCACCAAAAACATTTTTATGTAAAATGTTTCCAAAACATATGGCTCGCTCTGTCAAAAAGTTATGATATCTCATGTAGAGCCAAGCTTATAACTCTACATGCCCTTACTCTACAAGCTCTAACTTCACAAACTACGCCATAGTCAAAATATGTGGCTTAGCCGTTTCGCTACCGTCACATCGGAGTAATTGAAAGTGCCCTTGCGCTTCGCTTGGCTGTCTTGGCAGTTAGAATAAACATGGACTTATAAAAAAAAATATACGTCCATGAGAATAAATGAGTTTTGAGCCATCCAATTACGATTTCTAGCTAAGTTATTGGTAGTAGGTAAATAAATAGAGCACGATACCCAATCAATACCTACCTAACGCACTGAGATAATATTTACTTAATATTTACCTAGGTCGTAAAACACTCGACTCTCACATAGATAACGAGTATCATGTCATCGGGTAATGATAAATTAACTATGATAGAGTGCATATTTTATGTGCAAACGTACGGACGATAGACGAGATGGCATCTAAGTTAGATAATGAGAAATTTAATAATATATGAGATATCAAAATGCATCCAACAACTCCTTCAGCAATATATTAATTTTACAAGTTTGATATTTGTTACTCTGTACGTCTACCATAAGTTTTCCACACTAACGTAATCTACACACGCTAGCGACTACGGTGAATATTTTGTATACCGAGCACCGCCTCTAGTGGATACTTTTGGAAGCATTTAATACAAAATGTTTCACCGTAGTCGCTTGCGTGCGACTGTAGATTACGTAGAGGTACTGTTGTTATAGATTTATGGTCAAATGATTTAAGCTAAATAAGTACATAGGTACAAAATAAATAATTATAAAAACATGCTGTTATTGAGAGCCTAATAGCATCGATGCTAAACACCTATACATGGTCCTGCAGGTGAGTGAGTGCCCATTATGATTAATTGATAAGGTATCTCATATACTGCATCGATTTGCATTTTAATATCTATTTGGTGTAATCCACCGTATTGGTGTGGCTATTTACACGCCACACCATTTCTTATGGACCTATGACACCTCGTGAATCTCGGATAATTATATGGAATTTCTGAAATCATATTAATTACCTACCGAAACTTCTCACAAAATTTCACGAAATGCAACCTGTAGAGGACAACAGCCGGACAGACTACAGATATTCGACTCGGCAAGGCTTGGCTTGTGTATTTTGCCTATGTCAAGTTATGTTATATTTTTATTATAAAACGGGAAACCAGTACAGATAAAAAAAAAATGGAAAAGGAGGAAAAGGATCAGAAGAGTTGATACCTAGTTAATTTAGAATAAATTACATAAAATTAGAAAAGATAATAAATTATTATTATATATTATTATTGATGATTTAGTGAAAGAAAGGATTCTATAGCTTTATATTTAGGTAAGTAAAGTAAACTATAATTTGACTAATTAGGTAAAATTACAAAAGAGTTTAAAATAAATTTATAAAATTAGGCCCCTTCGGCATTGTTCCGAAGATGCTGGCAGCATTTCCTCGCTGTATCGCAATGCTGATGCGTTGTGCGAAGAAGCTGCCAGCTCTTCGGTCCCCAGTGGTGACAACTAATCTTTTCGCCAGCTCTTTATATAGCTTGCGAGCACCGGAACCCCATGGACCTAGGGTCTCGACACCGAAAGGAATGAAATTATATTCGGCGCCGAGACCCCTATATTTCTGTCTTTTTATAGTCTCGGCCGCTTCGGCCGCCGCGCCTGCTTGGTTGCAGGTTCCATGGAGATGAGAAGGGGCCAATGTGTCTACACAGGTAGCGTCCCATACCAGCGCCCTTCCCAAACTCCACGGAATCAGGGACATCCCGTCCGGTCTCTTGCCGTCGTCCCTAGCAATGCCGGTTGGCTCCAGTAGAGCCGGCACATTGACGGTAGCAAGAGAGCGGCGGATGATATCGTTCAGCGCAGCGTGCCTAGAGAATCGGCCGGCACTCTTCTGGCATGACAGGCCGTGGTGTCCCAATGGGTCGACTTCACTGCCGCAGGGGCACCTATGTGGAATGCAGACACGAACCCCAAGCCGAAGACACGTTGCCAGGCGAAGTGTGTCGGGCATTAAGAACGTGCCGATGTTTGGCGAGGGGTTGGCGTGTAGCCAAAGACCGGCCTCCGCGGTGGCTGACGCCAGTAATCTAGCCCGTTCTGGCCCCTTGCTACGGCTTAAGAGAGAATCATATGTCATTTTACATACTATGTCATCCCAGCTCTTTTGGGAATTTGGGTGGTCAGGGACATCCTGTCTCGCGCAAGCAATTAGCCAAGAGTTTATGGCCTCATCCAAACTAGCAGTCTCATAGTTTGAGGGAAAAGCCCTTAGGATTTTACCTATGAGACTAGCTGAGCTATGGGTAGAGGACAAAAAGGCCGGTAAGGAAATACTAGTAATTTTGCGGATCCCTAAACCACCATAACGAATGGGTAGGGATGCCTGTGTCCAGGACTGGTCGTTGAACTGTATGTTTAAAATTGACTCTAAATTTGATCTGATAAGGTCGTCCAATGGTAACAAAAGATTATGAAATTTCCAAAAGGGGCAACAGCGGAGCACATAGGTCAATTTAGGAACGAAAAGGCAGAATTTAAGTATTGTTAGTGCAAAATGAGGGCTTAATTCAAGAAGACGATCTGCGTAGTTTTGAAATTTTGAAATAGAATTAAGTATGTAGTCGGAAAAAGAATCTTCAAAAATAGGGGACCCTAGGAGGTAAAGGGAATTTTTGTTTACTAATTTAATGTTCGGTGCCAAACTATCAAACTTTTGAATAATGTCTAAAGGGTTACATATAGAATTATGAATGTAAAGTTCGCATTTGCTGAAATTTAATTCTAAACCAATATTTTTGAATTTTGACTGATTGTTTAAGAGGTCGGAAAGAACGGTTTCCACATCGCCCCCTAGGGTTCCGTCGTCTAAATACCATGCGTTAAATTTTGATTTTAAATTTTGTATAATAGGATTTATAGCCAAACTAAAAATTGCTGGCCCGAGAGGATCTCCCTGCTGACAGCCGACTTCTGATGATAAAACGTTTTCATGGTATAACAGATGTGTAGGATCTGCGTAACAATGGAGGAGATAGTTATAAATTTCCGGAACGTTGTGTTTTATTTCTGTCAGCAAAGTGTCTCTATTTATTGAATTGAATGCATTTTTTACGTCAATTTTAACTAAAACTTCGCACGATGCATTCGAGAGGTATGTGCGCAGGGAATGGACAGCTGCCTCGCATCCTCCTTTTGTGCCAAAACCTAGCTGTACCGGTTCGAACTGTGGTTGTAATTTGGATATGATGTGTCGTACTGCTATTTTCGATGCCAAACGTCGAAGTGTAGAACCAACAGCTATTGGTCTCACCCCACCGTCTTTTTTGGTGAGGGCGATGAGGTTTGCACCGTACAAAATGGGAACAATTTCGGGATTAATTTTGCCAGAAAACATTGTATTAACTAATTTAGTAATAGAATTAATGAGTTGCTCGCCTGCATCGCCCGCTGAGTGAGACGTTTAGTCTTTTAGGTGTTGGGGTGAGATACCATCCAGGCCAGCTGCGGAACCGGTTTTGAATGAAAAAATACCAGCAGAGATGTCTTTGCTATTGATTTCTAAACAAGCCTGGTTAGATGATGGGTCGAAGAAGTAGGGGGTTGAAGGAGCTGGGGGATGTTTCGTCTGTAGGGCCAAAAGGGTGTCTGGAGTATCTGGTGATAGCACATCACTCGAAAAGAGAAGACGGGCGGCGCCCTTCAAATCTCCGTCACTTATTTTGGTCTCTATGTTCTTGACGCGATTGAAGGGCCCGTTGGTTTGTCTTTTCACTGTCTGTGCCGTGGGTAGAACATATGATTGGATAAAGCAGTTGTTTTTGATTTTTTGTGTGAGTGAGATGTTTGTGTTATCATTCCGAACATGAAGGGTACGGTATGAAAATAGAAAAAGGTTGTGCCAATCTCCAATACTGTTATTGTCGATACATTTGTCAATGAGTTTGTATAGATGTGTTGCCACAGAGATTCTGGCACCACGGGGAATTCTTTTAACTATTGATACACTATTTTTGAGATTGCTGATATATATGTGAAAAGGAATAGCTGGTGAGTTAGAGGCCGAAGAGGAGGAAGGTGGAATGCAGGAAACAGTATTAGAGAGAGTGGCATCCTGACTTAGGCAATTTCTGTGTGATTTTGAA
Source organism: Achlya flavicornis (assembly GCA_947623365.1). Taxonomy (NCBI): domain Eukaryota; kingdom Metazoa; phylum Arthropoda; class Insecta; order Lepidoptera; family Drepanidae; genus Achlya; species Achlya flavicornis. Next base: position 14,183,066 of record OX392467.1, read on the forward strand.
AAATGTATATTCCGTCCTCTTAAACTTTTGAATGATTTTTGGCATAGACTACACGAGTGATTGAGCGACGTGCTATCACCAGGTTGGGTCGCTGCCTGCATCCACACTTTACTTACCAAAATAAAAGATATAGTGCATAAAAACAAAGGATTATAAAAAACACAATAAAACAACAAAAATAGTCTGACACTGGCACTAATTTGACGTGGCAGGAATATAACGGCTGCAAAGATTTTCATAGGGCATCGTGCCTCTACCCAGATGGATAATCCGCCTTACTAAAGCATGACATTTAATTTCACTCCGCTTGAGGGGCTCCCTGAGCAAATCGCTCTCAGTTCGTACTGCGCACGGCTGTCAAATACTGTCAATTCTGGCTTGTTTATTTCATGTTGCCATAGAGGCGACTATCCTTCTGGACGTTTTAAATTCTTTGAACGGCTGTGCGCAGCCGTCGTTTTGTCGTCGCCCAGGAGATGTCACTTCCCGGCCAATAGGATGACCCGTATCAAAGTCTAGTTCAAGGTCAAGTTACTGTTGTCGCTGGATATGTTATGACAATAAATGGCAAAATATTTTCAAGTACCGTTTTATGGCCTTTATATATACTAAATGGGGGGGGGCTCAGACCATCCGCAAAAGCCGCAGGCTGCCAATTGAAAAACAGTGAAAAGCCGCACGTCTAGGAGGCGACCACACGCTTAACACATGAATTATCAAACATCACCTCCGACCAGCCTATTCTTTATTTTATCGACTTTTTCATGGAGACAACATTTCCACTATTACCCCTTATCAAATTACACACATTTATCATACAAAGACTGTTAAAAGTGTCTTGTTCTATTTTATAGAGCGAATTATATGCGTAGCCGATATGAACGTGACATATCAATATAGTGAAATATCGTAAATTTAGGTAAGTAGGTATATATATTTATATCAACGGACATAAGAAGGCAAAATATAGTAGTAGGATAAGAAATTGCGACGATAAAAAAAAAATGGTTGAATGAGATCCCCACATCCTCACTTCTAGTACAGAGTTGAGTATTCACCATGCCCAATCGAACTGAGCTTATTTATACTTTTTGAATCATCAATAAATCTCGAAGCCCATATACTCACTACTACTTGTACGTAGTATTTATATACTCTGAGCTACTACTATATCAGCCAGACAGACATAGCCTAGTAGATAATCCTACCTATTTTACTCATACTTAGGAAAATATATTTTTTCTGTACATGTAGTGAAGTGATTCGATTTTTGCGGATTTTTGAATAGCGGATGACAAGTATAAAACAGTGCTACCATACAAAGATTAGAGTAATTGACTTGCACGAGTGGGTAATGCTGTAGGCTGCAATATCCGCGATGACATAATACATAAAGACTTGGAAAAGTTATTGTGTAAATAACTAGATCTTTTAAACGGAAGGTCTTTAACCCGACAGTCTGTACTGTTCCAAAAGCATCTTTAGCGCAATAGGTACCTAAGTAGCATTTTATTCGAAATGCTAAAAAAGCTATTCATCCAATAAAATTCTAAAAGCAGTTGTCCAAAGAAGCATAACGACCAAAAACAAAATAAGTATGTAGCTCAGACGAATGTATGTAGGTAGTATGTTGTCAAGTTTAGTATTGGCACAGTTTTACTATGCATACAGTTGCGCAACGAATGTACTTACGCAGAGAGACGGAGGGGAACTCGCGGGGTGTCGGAGCGACGCGACCGCGTCCCGCCATCGCGCTTAGATGACGGGAGCGTCCGCGGAAGGAAGACGCATTCGTGTTTATCTTATTATTTAAATATTATCCATAGGTACTAAGTGTTTAGTGAATTTTATAGGTATTGTTCAGTGCTCAAATTCTAAATGGCGCAGCACACAAACTGTTCTGTATACGGCTGCAAATCAACGCCGAAATATAATAGGTATTTAAAATTTCATAGATTTCCCCGTGTCGCGAGGTAAGTTGTTCCTATATATGTCCCAGGATTTATATACCGTTGTAGTTAAACCTATATAATTTATTCTGCGTGTACAGTCTACGAACGCAGAAGTAATTTAACATTTTAGTAGGTACCTAACCTACCTTGTATTAGTAAATAGTTAAGTGAGAGAGGTTCGAATTTGTCAAATAATGTGTTTGTTATGATTAAATTGACAACTTTAATATAATTGAAAGTATTCTGATGATTTTTCTGATTATTAGGGTTCCGTACTTCAAAAAGAACCCTTATCACATTGTTGTCCATCTGTCCTACAAATATCATACCTATCTATATGTCAAGACTAAGGGAATCAAAACCTATTGAGTACCTACCTACTGCTCGTTGACCTAGAATCATGCAATTCGGCATGAAGTAAGGTCTTATAGCACAAATGAAGGAAACTATCCGAAAACCGTAAATTTTTGTGCGACCTATTGCGAGGTATGGGAAAACAGTTTTCCAATGGCTAAGTTTAGTTTGTACACACGGCTACAGGTCAAGCTATACATTTCTAGTATAAGCTGACCTCCCATTGTACTGAAATCGTATACAATGCGAGTTCAGCTTATACTAGAAATGTATAGCTTGATCGGTAGCCGTGTGTACATACCTACCAATAAGTTTCTACTTCCCTCGGTGCGTGAGTCCGACTCGCACTTGGCTGGTTATTTTAATCAAAATCAAGAAAGTAATTAGATTAAATAACTTGCACAAGCCTTGGAAGCCTTTTTAAGATGTTTGTAAAGTATAAAGTAGTATTCCTTACAGGTGTGTAGTTAGTCACTTACCTGCATTGGACCCTTGTGATCACTATGGATTTACCATTTGGCCTTGTATAGAAGGTAGGCCTGTGCACCGGCGGCAGTGAGCAAGTCTAGTCTATGCTGATTGAAGTGCGAGTATAACTAGAGCGCACTGAACTTTACTAAGACATTTTTCGTGTAAGTAGTGTACGGTGTGCGTGCGGCTTTGTTGTAGGAACTTGGCCTGCGCACTGCCGTGCGCTTAGATAAGTCCAGTGCTACACATGTAAATGTTTATTACTCATAAATAAATGATGACATTATCATAACAATAAAAATATTTTATTTTACATTTTGTGACAACCCTTGCGTATCTGCTCGTGACAGCGTAGGTACTCACACGGACGGCGGCACGGCCCGACATCAAAGGCGTTTCCCTACTGTTAGAGATTGTAATACTGTGGTATTGGCACAGTAGATATATCAATTTGATATATCTACTGTGGTATTGGTGTAATAGCGGCAATAGATTTCAGAACGTGTATTTACACATTCTGTGAAAATTTCTTTATTTTTACTGTGAATAGTGTCTCACTATGGTATGTGATGATGTGGCCGAAGGTGGTAAGCACACAAAGCCTAGAAAGAACTGGCTCTCAAGTGCAGCGTGCAGCTGTCAGAACACACCGATAGGTGGTAGCCAACCAGATGGGTACCACAAAGTAGCGATTACAGCCTTACAGCTTTTTTTTTCTCCTGGGTAAAAGTGAACCTTGAACAAATGCAAACAAGCTTTTAATAATTCATATCATTTTCAGATACGGAAAATAAATAATGTGTCGCGTAACTATACATAATAGGTACACACATTTCCAGTATAAGCTGATGTCGCATGGTATAGGATTTCCGTACAATGAGAGGTCAGCTTATAGTAGAAATATATAGCTTGATCTGTAGCCGTGTGTACTCTCTATTTATTCAACTGTAGTACCTTATTGTGTACGACGCAAGAAGAGCACAGCACGCATGATCGGCACGACACGATAGGTACAATGTCAAGGATACCCAATGATGACGAATGGTGGTTGCCGATGATATGTTGTAAATAAACAACTATATTAAATTACTTACTAATGACTGCGCAAGAAACCATACAAATAATTGTATACTTAATGGTTTCTTTCGCAAAATTATCTATTGGAAGATATTTTTCTTCCATGTTAAGCTAAATTTGGTTATGTCGTTGAGGCGTCAAGACAAATCTGCATACTGTATCAAAATGGGATGTAGGTACCTATAGCTTATAGGATTAATCGTTGTTAGTTTTTCCTAAATATGTTTGTTTGTATAAGAATGCGGTACTTTTATCAAAGTCATTGCCAAATACTGACACGCTATAATGATGGTTGGTATTTGAAATATGATTACCTACTTACATAATTATTTTTGCAACACACTCGCTCGTAAACTGACATTTATTGCACCGTTTTTACGCACTAGCGCTTTTTACTTTACATTACCGCACAGTTTTATGATAGGTATGATCCCGATTATGATAAGTCTGTACCTCACTGCAAGTGACCAAGAATTCTTAATTGAAACGGATAAAATAGTGTCAAATATAAAAAAAACTTGCGCGCCATATTTGTTGACGTTCTCATTGTGTAGTTCTCATTGATTATTATCAAAAAATCTACTTAAAAAAATACAAGTCTGTTTTTTTCCTCGCAAGTCTGTTGAAAAACGTCGTATGACACGCGTGTGCATTGTGTGTTTGTTGCGTGTGATTATTATTACACTCTCGGCTCATTTATAATAATACCGACTCGATTGTTAATAATCAACTTTGCACACATGTATCATAATGTACTATAATATTGACATTCAAAACTTTATATTATCAAATATTAAACTCGAAAGCTTCGGTATAATTTTATACTTTCATGTGCTTTTCAAATTTTTAGTCAGTGCCCCGATTGTAAAGAATTGACGTTAGTAACGCTTACTAATGCGTTTGCGTATACGACACTTGCCTCTAGCAGTGTTTTTCAATCTTATTGATTACGCGACCCACTTACAGGTTGAAAAATTCTGGCGACCCCCTTGTCAGACAGACAAAGAATTTATAAATTAAAAGACAATGATTTTCTTTATTTTGATACCTTTACTTATTAGTCTGCAAGAAGCCACGAGAGATTCTAAATCCTTTCTTGGATAAGTCAACAGAACTGGCTGATCTCTCCACAAATTTAAAAGAATGCCTCATAGATTTAGCTGCTGACAAATAGAATTTTACTCAGGTAGGTATAGAATTTTTTTGTCGACGTGTTTTGGATGAAAAGAAAACAAGGATATCCAGAGCTAGCAAGGGAAGCTCTAAAATTATTACTAATAGTGGTACTAATTTCTCGCAAACGCCTAAGTAAGCCTTATAAGTATATTAACTTCAATTCTTTATACTCGGGTTACTTGCCACATTACAATTACAAAGTGGTATCCTTCTTAGTTTGATCAGATTTACCTGCCTTGATTATTTGGTCAAATTAAAAACAACTGTAAGTATATTTTTTATCTCAATCAATTAACAAAACAGTTATTTTAAGAAAAACAATTAAGATAATAGATATTGTAGATAATGAGTTAGGTGTTGAAATAGTCCCAACGCGGAAAGATTGTTTGACTGCGGAATACTTATAATATGTTAATATTCTGTAGTCTTGTAGTTTTTTATTCGTAGGTCTGTAGGTATCCTACCTTTTCACTAATCATGCAATTAAACAAGAGCGTCGCATTAGAAAATTTTATTATGAATCTTAATCTTAACTAATAATGTTCTAATGCGACGCTCATATCTTATGATGAGTGTGAAAAATATGTAAGTAGGTATCTTTATCACAATTTATGTAAAGGTTATCGGGAGTTTGTCCTCAACTCGCTGACATACATGCACGACGTGATGTCTGACGCACTTCTCTCAATCTTGTCATTTGTACTACTTACTTTATGAAAATGTACGAGTTTCATAGACCAATCATGAAACTTATGTTCATAAAAGTCACAGTTTTTTAGGGTTCCGTAGCCAATTGGCAAAAAACGGAACCCTAATAGATTCGTCATGTCTGTCTGTCTGTCTGTCCGTCCGTATGTCACATCCACTTTTTTCCGAAACTATAAGAACTATAATGTTGAAACTTGGTAATTAGATGTATTATGTGAACCGCATTAAGATTTTCACACAAAAATAGAAAAAAAACAATAAATTATGGGGGTTCCCCATACTTAGAACTGAAACTCATATTTTTTTAAATAAAACGCATAAGTCTGGTGTGTCTATGGAATTGGATAGGTCTTCAAAAATGATATTGAGGTTTCTGATATCATTTTTTTCTAAAGTGAATAGTTTTCGCGAGAGACACTTCCAAAGTGGTAAAATGTGTGTCCCCCCCCCTGTAACTTCTAAAATAAGAGAATGATAGATCTATAAAAAATATATGATGTACATTACGATGCAAACTTCCACCGAAAATTGGTTTGAACGAGATTTAGTAAGTAGTTTTAGTAGTGACATTTTACAGTTTTGGTATCCTACTTACTAACAGAATAGTGTCATTATGGCACAATTTTGACACCACTGAAAGTTCATTGGAACACAATTGAAATAGCAGACTTGGGCCCCTGTACCTAACTATGTTCTTATCAATATTGTGTAGGTAGGGAAGCATTCAATTTGTTTTAATACAATGTTGGTTTGGGAAATTAGCAATAAAGAAAACCGGCCAAGGGCACTGAGGGTTCCTTGCAAACCTGTAGGTATATAAGTAAATGGTAGTATACTTAGACCTGAGTATTTGATATGAATTTCAATTTATGACGTATTAAAAAAACTACTTACTAAATCTCGTTCAAACCAATTTTCGGTGGAAGTTTGCATCGTAATGTACATCATATATTTTTTATAGATCTATCATTCTCTTATTTTAGAAGTTACAGGGGGGGGACACACATTTTACCACTTTGGAAGTGTCTCTCGCGAAAACTATTCACTTTAGAAAAAAATGATATCAGAAACCTCAATATCATTTTTGAAGACCTATCCAATTCCATAGACACACCAGACTTATGGGTTTTATTAAAATAAAAATGAGTTTCAGTTCTAAGTATGGGGAACCCCCAAAATTTATTGTTTTTTTCTATTTTTGTGTGAAAATCTTAATGCGGTTGACAGAATACATCTACTTACCAAGTTTCAACATTATAGTTCTTATAGTTTCGGATAAAAGTGGCTGTGACATACGGACGGACAGACAGACAGACAGACATGACGAATCTATAAAACAGAACCTATAAGCCTATAAATCCTTTTTACGGATGTTTTTTTTTCTTCAAAGGCGTCCCACGGCTTGTGTCTTTTGCCAATTTCCAGTTATATTATAAGTTCTAGTCACAATAAATCACTTTCAAATAGTCCTCAGTCAGTTACCGTCCATAAAAGTCATGTTTTAGTACAATAGTGATCATTGTATTAAAACTTTTCACGGACTTCTTGAGACAACTTGAAAAGCCACGATACTTGACGATACGTAATTCATTTCATTTCACTTCACTGAAGTTCACTGGTGCATATGATTTTGAAATTTTTGGTCCTAAAATTCGTAATTATGAATGAATGAGACAACAATCTTTTACTGTGGATTAGAAGAAGAAAAGAATAGATCAATGGTCCAAATATTGCCGCTGTATATCTGGAACGTGGAACAATACATTTATCTATGCCTAGAGCTGCTGTCAATTCAAGTGTCACAATTGTGACACTGACATTGACAGTTCGCTTACCGCAGCCGTTCTAGACTATCGCGACTATCCCTCCGGGATCGCGGTTTTATAGCATAAAATTAATTATTAAATTCATATTTGTTGCTATTGTCGACGGATTGTGGATAAAGACTGCCATGGAGTCTGAGGACAACCGTGCTGAAGGTTGGAAGTATCTAAACAAGCAGTTTTTCGGCGATGGTAAGTACGAATTCAATATCCGCATTCAAATGATGAATTTCGCCCAAGTTTACAAGTTGTCGTCACAAGGACACGGATAGGCAATCATGCAACCTATTTTAAACAGCTTTCAATGTGCTTTCCGATCATAAAATACGTTTGAACAACCCTAACATAAAAAAACATGTACGGCTATACGTTTGCGATGTAATTTTCGCGAAACATTATTTTTTTATACTCGAGATCATTTGAACATTTAAAATTGCAATACAGGAGAATGTGTGAAGAAATAGTTATGTAAATACGAATTATCGTAAAGTCATCTGGACAAGGTGTCATTGAATCAGATAAGGTATCTTGTGGAAGGTTACTTTTATATGGCCATGTTATTTTTCAAATGATTAAGTTCTAACTTGAATAATAAACTATGTTAGTAGGTTAATAATAAATTTAAGCCAATAAAATTTAACTCTAACTTTGCAAGTCAATTCTATTCAAAGAGGTCTTTTATATTTTACTAGCTTCTGTTCGCGGTTTCATCCCCATTCCCGAGGCATAAATAGTGTTTTCCCGGGCTAAAAAGTATCCTATATGTTAATCCAGAATATATTCTATCTGTGAGCCAAATTTCATCCAAATCCATTCATTTGTTTTTACGTGAAACAGTAACAAACATCTTCATATCCTCCCAAACCTTCACAATTTTATAGTAGTATGGTAAGATTTATTTAATTGTAATTGTTTGATAAAAAAACACCATATCGACCCTTATATCTCAGAGTAGATAAATACTACGTACAACAGAGGGTCAGCGCCCATACTTCAAAAGTTACCACCGTAACTCGCGCAAGTACAGCGCCGGTGGTGAGTCAAAGGTACTATTTGCTAGTCTTGCCACGTATGTCACTACAGCAATGTTAGTTTTGTCAGTAAATGACAACAGATGTCACTATTTATAGAACAGTATTTTAAAGAAGGATGGGCACTTTTTATTTTTTCCTAACATTTCCAATTCTATGGTATAAACATTTTTTTATTGTTTGAAGTTTTTAATTTAAAAGGCGTGAAAGTTAAAAAGTTTAAATAATGCTTACCTAATTATATCCTTTAACATTTTACCATTTTTGCCTGGTTGGCTGAATCCTAAAGTATAGGGCATAGCGACAAATGCTGAAAGGAGCCCCAAGGCCGATTTTAATAAAAAAATAAAACTGTATACTTGGTACTCGTTGATTTGAAAAAAAAAACTGTATTATTACTCCATCTCATAGTGTCGCTTATAAAGATCTATTTCTGTGGAAAATTAATGGAAACATCTATTTATTAAGAAACCACTACATACATCTAGTCTGGTCGCAGTACTACAAGCTCTGGAAAGACTTGAAACAGCCACCTAAGAAACCACTATTTTATTTTTGTTATATTTATTAAACTTTAATCAAATGTTTGAATTGACGCTGTATAGTTTACAAAATATGTTTTGGAAAACATATTTTGTAAACTATACAGGTTGCCCGCGATACAGGATTATCCTAGTGCGGGGACCATTGTTTAATTATCTGTGTAATTTTTTACTTTTTAAAATAAATTATTTGATTTGATTTGACGCCCATTGTTTTTAATACATAGAACGGCTCAAGGATATATATAAGGATAGGTTTCAATGTGTGAGGATGGACTCCCCGTCGATGGCGAAAGTTGCGATGGTGGAAGGTTGCCGTGGTCATCAAGTCGAACAATTCCTTGGAACACTCCCCGTTGTACAAGCGGTAGAACACACATAAGGCAAAGTCTCTCCTCAAACTGAGAGGCTCGTAACCGTTCGTGAGCTCGGGATCGTCGACAATTCTAGCGGCACGTCGCTGAACCGAGTCTAAAGGCCCAAGCTGGTATCCAGGTGCCCCCGCCCACATATGGCAACAATACTCCATATGAGGCCGGACTTGCGACTTATAAAGATGCAGCCTTTGCCCCGATGTGAAGTACTGCCTCGCTCTGTTGAGCACTCCAAGCTTTTGGATGCCAGCTTAATCTTGTCTTCCAAGTGACTTCGGAACAAAACGTCGCTAGAAATGTCGACGCCAAGAATCCCAATGCTTTGACTGATGTTCAAGGAAGTGTTCTGGAACTGTGGAGCCACAGACCATGGGATTTTCTTAGCGGTGAACGCGCAGGCTTGAGTCTTGGTGGGGTTGAAATTGACTAGGTTTAGTCGAACCCAATCGGAGACACAAGCTAGTGTACTCTCGATTTCAGACACCAGCCGTTCGCGGCTTTCCGTCAGTAGTGTATCAGTTGTAGTTTTAAACCGAATGGTGTGTATATAAGGCGCCTCGGGCAGTGGCGGTACGTCCATACAAGCCCAAAAGCCGGGCTTGCCCTACTAAAATAATTCTCGAACAAGAATATAAACATCCGAACTATTTAAAAGTTCGCGCTCTTCGCTATTATTGCTTTTCGATGTCATCAACCCCCGAAGCGCCTTATACACACACCATTCGGTTTAAAACTAGGTAGGTACGGTATATCTATATCTGTGTACGACCCGCCTCGCACCACCTCGCACGGTCAGTCATGGCGTCTCGCTCGCACGCGTGGGCTTGCAACCGGGCTTCGTTGCCAGCGAGTGTATTTCTTTCTAACCTATGAAAAACTATCCATAATGAGATATAACTATTGTTGGTTTATATAGCACAACAGTATGAGATATTTGAGATAATGAAGCCTTGCATGCGTATGAAGTTGGTTGTGACGGTTCGTAGTGAATGCGAAATGACGAACATCGCGCATGCGCCCCGCCTGTGGCCCCGCTCGCGCCGTTTGCGTCTAATTTCATTACATATGCATTTGTTTGAGCGAAAGTTGTTTGTTTTTAATTGGGAACCCTGCGAAATTTCCAAAAGACCTTGCATGAAACTGCAGAATTTCCGATCACTCTGGTGATTATATAACTTTTAGTATTCCATTTTGTTCGTGCGCCTACTTGAGGGCGCCAGGGTATTGCTTGCACCCGGGCACAATAAATAATAGAACTAACGTACAGAAATTGCACACTTTTGATCTTGAGGGATTGCCGCCGTTTTAATAGCCTACAATATTTGAAGAGCACTAAGTTAAATCTTAATTACACCTTAACGCCACGCACATTAAAACGCAATGCCTTTGTATTTATAATTTACCGAAATGACCTTACGACCGTCAGGGTTACCTACCTATATCAACTACACCTAATTAATTAGGATACTGATAAAAACACCGTGTAAAATTAACAAAATATATGTACTTACTGTCTTACACCTCAGAATCTTGCAGTAATTTAAAAACCAACAACTTAAATAAAATCTGTTTATTGCGACAGCCGTTAAACTCAAATTATTATATATATAATATTGTTACGGTTCTCCATAATAACAAAGTGCAGTGATAATTGATAAATAAATATATTTCCTAGGTTAACATCGCAAAAGAAAACAAATAATCACGCATTCTGATTTTGGCTCCGACACAATTGCGTACAGTGTGCTCGCAAGCGCGTGGCGGCCCCGACAGTTTGGTCGAGCCCAGCTCGAAGCGAGCTGTAGATGCTTATCGCGGTAGATATAGACAAGTGAAAGAGGCCTGACCCGGCGCTATATAGGCTATTGCCGGCCCTGATTAGGGAACGATTAAAAATAGGACAAGATAGCAATTTCTTAATCTTCTATATGTTTTAAATGCTTTCGTATGTATGTCCAGATAACCGGCTGTTCTCCACTACAGGTCAAATTACTCATCCGATTCTCCATAAATTTTGTGAGCAAGGTCGGTGATTTACGAATGGCTTTAATCCTTTTGACCATAAAAGACTTAATAATTGTTCTTATTTGATATTTTGTTGAATAAATGAAACCACTATACGTTTTCCTGCACTAGCTAGATACAGACTTACGCCCATAAAAACAAATGAAATACAATTGGTACGAAACTGCCCATTGTACTTTTAAAAATAATCGTTGTAGATTTCAAAATATTTAGACTATATTTATTTACCGTTGAAGTCTCTGCTTATTAGAAACAGGTTAATATTAGATTTATTTTATTATTATTTGATTGTTTCGGTCCTAGACGATAAAAAGAAATAAAAATAATCGACGGTAAGGCCATCTATGTAAGGTCGAAAGATTTAAATAAAATTAAGAAATTGCAAATATTGAAAATACGAGTTTAAAAAAATAATTAAATTAAATTATTATTATCAAATTGTATTCCTTTGCAATAAATCTCAATAAAATGTGATTTAATAGCGTTTTGACTAAGAATTAATTTTCAATCCGTCCATACGATGTCTGTAGCGACATCTTTACGTGTGAATTCTACACTAATTATAAAATGTATGTGATTGACCAGACATGCTTATATTAAAGCTCAATATGTATCAATACAGGATGACCCCAGTTTACATACATAACATATTGTGTTTTACCTAAATCCTTGGGAATCCTGACTAAATTCAATTCTAGAGCAAAATCATTTTTTCTTATACTGCTAAGGCAGCAAACAAGCATACAGCCCGCTTATGATTAGCGATTACTGAAGCCTACCTATACTTGCAACACCGGGTATCACTCACGCATTGCTGACCCTATAACTTTCTGGGCAAGCACTCTACATTCTTGAACTCACTAAGGTACTGTGAGTGAGAGTCTGAGACCAAATACAGGCCATTACATACAATACATTTAGTGGATACTGATAGTTACAAATATGTTTGCTTACTGAAATGTATATGTATAAATAGAAATGTATGTGTTGTCTTAACTCCAAATATAAACAAAAAACACACTACTTTTCATCCTGTAAAGTGGATGCTACTATACAATTCTAAACATTTTGTTTAGAAAACTAATACATATTTTAGTGTGTAAATACATTATATTATTTAAAATATGGATGTACATATTTTTCTACAATTCACAAGAAACAACAAAAAAAACTCCTAATAAATGTAACCTGTTTAAAACAAAGTTCATTTGTATAAGAAACTACACTAACGGAGATAAGTTTAACAGCTTTGTTTATAAGTGAATACATAGAGCTGATACTATGTACTTGAATTTTGTAATAAGCCAGTTCAGTTGCACATTGTTTCTTATCTGTATGCTATGAAATTGACATTGTATCTTCTAAAAGATATTTTAATTTATTTGCATAACAGAATTTAAAAGTATTTAACTGTCTGTTTGTTACCTATTTACTACCAAATCTCTAAATTGGTCAAAATGAAATTTGGCATGTAGATAGCCTGTGGTATGGAGAGGCACATAGGCTACTTCATAACCTGAGAATGCTGGGGAAAGCTTTATAAAGCAATCTTTTTATGATATAACACAGACAGCGCCTGCCCTAGGGTAGAGGGCAGGCAAAGCGTCTATCAAAGGGTGCAAAAATATAATCTCGTTCTACCCTGTTCCAGGGTTAGGGCCTGCACTGAACAAAGAATATCTTTATTTTTAATACTTCTTCTACTATCAGGTTTATTTTATTCCCAATTATTGATTGAATTTTATGGGCATGGTTAAACCAATTTTTATTTTATTTCTCATACTTTATCCCTGGATATGTATACAGGCAGTACACTCTTTATTGAGATTGATTAAAATAACAAAAGTTATTAAAATTGGTTACATTTAATATACCATTTCTCCATTGTTTCCAGGTGAACGCGCTAACTATGTGAACATACCCCATGTGATCGCCATGGTAGGGCTCCCTGCACGTGGCAAGACCTACATCTCCAAGAAACTGTCGCGATATCTCAACTGGATCGGCATTAATACAAGAGGTGAGTGCATAAGATTTAAAAGACTATACTTTGCCTGCAAGAATAGTTGATTCTGGTGCTTATTTGTGGATCTAAAGATGCCTCTCTGAAAAGTTGTATAAGATCTTCATAAGCAAACATCCTTTGCTACAGTTAATGGTTAAATTATTAGTAGTTATAACCAAAACATAAGTGCAATTTATAGTATTTTTTTTTTACTGTGTATAGGCCTGTGTTTACCATAATCTCACTATGGTAAGTGATGATGTGACCGAAAGTGGTAAGCACACAAAGCCTAGACTGAACTGGCTCTCAAGTGCAGCTGGCCAGATGGGTACTACAAAGTACCACCTACCACCGTTCTATAGTTTCCTCACGATGTTTTCCTTCACCGAAAGCTCAAGCTCATTGTAGGATTCAAACCCGGGACCTTCGTTTGGGTTCCGACGTCACTACCATTGAGCTATCATCGCCTTACAAAATATAACTTTCCAACAATAAGAAAACTCTGATCATAATAATAATAAAAATAATAGATAATTCTTCATAGTCCTTGTTTGGATCCATTTGTTTCTAATACGATTCATATTTTCATTTAACTAACGGGTGTATAATAAATAATATGTTTGTTCCAGTATTCAACCTGGGCGAATACAGGCGGCACGCGACAACTGCGTACACAAGTCACGAGTTCTTCCGCGCCGACAACAAGGAGGCGATGGCCATCCGGCAGCAGTGTGCGCTCGACGCGCTGCATGATGTCTGCGAGTGGCTCGCCAAGGGAGGGGAGGTTGCTGTGAGTATATATCTATACTAATAAAACTTCCAAATTACCAAAACTCGATCCCAGAATCAATTTTAAAATACAGAAAACAAATGAGATGGCTATTTGTGAATAAGCAAGACAAAAGCAGCACATCTCGCTTACATGCACACAGCTGCCCCTTTTTCATCTGTAATTTTACTATCCAGGTAAAATTACAGTTGTAGACTCTTTCTTTGTTTGAAATTGTTGTCTCTGCTTTACTGTATATCTTTGTAAACTGAAGCCAGTCCTTGAAAGGTAGCCGATAATTTGCATGCCCCAAATTATAAATAAAATTTGTATTAACATGGTCCTTCGAGACAGATGAAAAAATATTATTTTAAATTTTCTTCATACACTAAAATATGCAGGACCATCCTTCGAGCCAGATGAAAAAATATTATTTTAAATTTTCTTAATACCACTAAAATATGTAGACACGCTTAAGTAAGTTCTTCTATTCATCACGTTTTTTAACTCATCATCACTTTGGCATTTCCTCCTTTCATTCGGGCTCTCTCTCCCACATGTCCATAAACTTTTTGTATCGAAAAGTTCACCATGACTCCACAATAATAGAACTCTTAATGGCAGGTGTTTGATGCGACGAATTCCACTCTGGACAGGCGGCGGATGATCCGCGACATCGTGGTGCACAAGATGGGCTTCAAATTGTTCTTTGTTGAATCTATATGTGACGACCCTAGGATTATTGAACAGAATATTATGGTGAGTACTTATACCTGTAAATTTTTCGTTTGCATTTAATCTCAATAGAAAAACATGTCAATTATATAAATAACAACATGTCACTTAAATAAGGCGAGTGAAACCGTGGGGCAAACATAGTGAATGCATAAATATTAATAACAACTTTTAGTAAAAAAAAACAGTGAAAGATTGGTATTATTTTTGTGCAATTGTTATGCCAGAATTCTTGGACGATGCAATGTGTTATTTGCACCGGATATGTCTGCCAACTTGCCTCATAATGCACGTAATAACCACGTGGTGTGTTTTGATCGATATGAAATGTATGTAATTTCACTAGTTAACATTTGGCAATATGTGGGAGGTGTGGCGTGACATTTAATTTAGGACGGTATTTTGTTATGAGCAATTGTTTTTATGCCTTACTAGCGACCCGCCCCGGCTTCGCACGTGTAGCAGAGTAGTTTTATCGTCGCGGCATGATATTTCCGACATCTAAACTATTATTGTTATATTATAGCTAAACCTTCCTCATGATCACTCTGTCCATTGGTGAAAATCCGTTCAGTAGTTTTTCAGACAGACATAGGCAGGGGAAGTTGTTTTTTTAAAATTTCTTTAATGTTTCTTTCCGTCAGCCGATTTCGATGAAATCGGTTGGATAAACATCCAACCTGTGAAAATCTGTTGTGAAGTAGTTGTTGTGGAGATGCCATGCTCAAACAGACAGACAGACAAACAATATACTCTTCCTCCACCCAAACCATGGGGTCTAGACAAGATAGATCATCGGTACTAAACGATCAACCTTTGAATGGGATTGACATTTCAATTCGAATTATGACTTGATTTTGAATGATATGAATGTGGTTAAGAACAGTAAGGTTGTATAAAATAATAATGAAAACCCATTCCCAACCATTGCAGGAAGTAAAAGTAAGCAGCCCAGACTACACAAACATACAGAACACAGACAACGTCCTGAATGACTTCCTGCTGAGAATAGAACACTATAAGGAGAAGTACGAGCACCTTGATGAGAACCTCGAGTCGGAGTACAGCTTCATGAAGATATACGATACAGGGGAGAAGGTGGTTGTTCATAAACATGAGGGACATATACAGAGCCGGATTGTCTACTATCTGATGAACATACATATAGTGCCCAGGACTATTTATTTAACTAGGGTGAGTGGCTTTGAAGATTATAGTACCGATTTTTCGGGTGTAGGCCTGTGTTTCACCACTTTTGTGTGTGATGATATAGCCGAAAGCCACTAGTGTTAGCTAGCCAGGTGGGTACTACAAAGTACCCACCATACTATGGTGTCCTCACAATGTTTTCTGTCCCCGAAAGTTTTAAGGTCAACATAGGATTCGAACACACGACCAACGCCATTTCATTCGATGGCACTGCCATTGAGCTATTATCATCTGTAATAAAAATAATTAGAAGTAACTTGTTAATTTCCCACCACCTCCGGCAATTCCCCAAGCAGAGGTTTGTGCGCATTTAGTGGGGTCAGACAACGTTTACCTAAAACTTCACCCTATTTTATATAAGACGTATAAAAAAAAATACCTTGCACAATGGAAACCAGATAACTGATATACGACTTTTTGTTCGTAAACACATACTTAATATACATAATTACATCCACGACCTACGTCATGATGGGTAGTGCCCTCCTAGGAGCTAAATTGAATAAATGGCTTGGAGTGAGTTGACATTTTACTTCCACCAGCACGGTGAAAGTACCCACAACATAGTGGGGCGCATAGGCGGGGACAGTGGTCTGTCCGGGCGCGGGCAGCAGTACGCGCACACGCTGGCCGGCTACATCGACCACCAGCAGATCCCCGGCCTCAGGGTGTGGACCTCGTGGATGAGGCGCGCCATACAGACTGTCAAGGATGTCAAGGCACCGCAGGAGAGGTGGAAGGCACTCAATGAAATTGATGCGGTAAGATTTCTGATGGGGTTTTTGGGTGATTCAAATTTTAAATCATATAACAGTATCTGTGATGTTTTAAGAAGATATTATCATTTTTGTTATTACCCTACCTAACCTACCCTACTCTTAATGGACCCAGTCGCCCGTATCCCAAGCGGGGACTGATAATCCGGTACAGAGTAGAGGACAACACCCGGAATAGACGAGTGCCTCTACAAAAAAAAACCTACCCTACCTTCGCAACTTTCTTAATTTTTTCTTTCATAAGAACCTTCTGACAATAACAAACACAACAAAAAAAGAATAAGCGAAATCGGTCCACCCGTTCACGCGTGATGGCGTGGCAAAAAACGGAACCCTTATAGATTCGTCATGTTTGTCTGTCTGTCTGTCTGTCCGTCCGTATGTCACAGCCACTTTTTTCCGAAACTATAAGCACTATAATGTTGAAACTTGGTAAGTAGATGTATTCTGTGAACCGCACTAAGATTTTCACATAAAAATAGAAAAAAAACAATAAATTTTGGGGGTTCCCCATACTCAGAACTGAAACTATTTTTTTTTTTAATAAAACCCTTACGTGTTTGGTGTATATGGATAGGTCTTCAAAAATGATATTGAGGTTTCTAATATTATTTTTTTCTAAGTGAATAGTTTGCGCGAGAGACACTTCCAAAGTGGTAAAATTTGTGTCCCCCTGTAACTTCTAAAATAAGAGAATGATAAAACTACGTGAAAGTTTGGATTTTTGAGACTCATCATTCATAAACGGCTCAACAGATTTGGACGAATTTTCGGACTGAGAAAGAATACGTTCTTGAAAACATTAGATCTCACGGGTACGTGGCGACAACCGCAGGGCGGAAGCTAAGCTATTTACTATTATATTTTTTCTCATGTGTTACAGGGAATATGCGAAGAGATGACGTACGCAGAAATCCAGGACAAGTACCCGTCAGACTTCAACGCTCGCGACGCCAATAAGTTCGCCTACCGGTACCCTCGTGGGGAGAGCTACGAGGACCTAGTGGCGAGGCTGGAGCCAGTGATCATGGAGCTAGAGCGGCAGGGGAACGTGCTCGTCGTCTCGCACCAGGCGGTCATGAGGTGTCTGCTCGCTTACTTCCTCGATAAGTCTGCTGGTGAGTGTCTGAAAGCTATAAGGATCTGGTGGCGAGGCTGGAGCCAGTGATCATGGAGCTAGAGCGGCAGGGGAACGTGCTCGTCGTCTCGCACCAGGCGGTCATGAGGTGTCTGCTCGCTTACTTCCTCGATAAGTCTGCTGGTGAGTGTCTGAAAGCTATAAGGATCTGGTGGCGAGGCTGGAGCCAGTGATCATGGAGCTAGAGCGGCAGGGGAACGTGCTCGTCGTCTCGCACCAGGCGGTCATGAGGTGTCTGCTCGCTTACTTCCTCGATAAGTCTGCTGGTGAGTGTCTGAAAGCTATAAGGATCTGGTGGCGAGGCTGGAGCCAGTGATCATGGAGCTAGAGCGGCAGGGGAACGTGCTCGTCGTCTCGCACCAGGCGGTCATGAGGTGTCTGCTCGCTTACTTCCTCGATAAGTCTGCTGGTGAGTGTCTGAAAGCTATAAGGATCTGGTGGCGAGGCTGGAGCCAGTGATCATGGAGCTAGAGCGGCAGGGGAACGTGCTCGTCGTCTCGCACCAGGCGGTCATGAGGTGTCTGCTCGCTTACTTCCTCGATAAGTCTGCTGGTGAGTGTCTGAAAGCTATAAGGATCTGGTGGCGAGGCTGGAGCCAGTGATCATGGAGCTAGAGCGGCAGGGGAACGTGCTCGTCGTCTCGCACCAGGCGGTCATGAGGTGTCTGCTCGCTTACTTCCTCGATAAGTCTGCTGGTGAGTGTCTGAAAGCTATAAGGATCTGGTGGCGAGGCTGGAGCCAGTGATCATGGAGCTAGAGCGGCAGGGGAACGTGCTCGTCGTCTCGCACCAGGCGGTCATGAGGTGTCTGCTCGCTTACTTCCTCGATAAGTCTGCTGGTGAGTGTCTGAAAGCTATAAGGATCTGGTGGCGAGGCTGGAGCCAGTGATCATGGAGCTAGAGCGGCAGGGGAACGTGCTCGTCGTCTCGCATCAGGCGGTCATGAGGTGTCTGCTCGCTTACTTCCTCGATAAGTCTGCTGGTGAGTGTCTGAAAGCTATAAGGATCTGGTGGCGAGGCTGGAGCCAGTGATCATGGAGCTAGAGCGGCAGGGGAACGTGCTCGTCGTCTCGCACCAGGCGGTCAAGAGGTGTCTGCTCGCTTACTTCCTTGATAAGTCTGCTGGTGAGTGTCTGAAAGCTATAAGGATCTGGTGGCGAGGCTGGAGCCAGTGATCATGGAGCTAGAGCGGCAGGGGAACGTGCTCGTCGTCTCGCATCAGGCGGTCATGAGGTGTCTGCTCGCTTACTTCCTCGATAAGTCTTCTGGTGAGTGTCTGAAAGCTATAAGGATCTGGTGGCGAGGCTGGAGCCAGTGATCATGGAGCTAGAGCGGCAGGGGAACGTGCTCGTCGTCTCGCACCAGGCGGTCATGAGGTGTCTGCTCGCTTACTTCCTCGATAAGTCTGCTGGTGAGTGTCTGAAAGCTATAAGGATCTGGTGGCGAGGCTGGAGCCAGTGATCATGGAGCCAGTGATCATGGAGCTAGAGCGGCAGGGGAACGTGCTCGTCGTCTCGCACCAGGCGGTCATGAGGTGTCTGCTCGCTTACTTCCTCGATAAGTCTGCTGGTGAGTGTCTGAAAGCTGTAAGGATCTGGTGGCGAGGCTGGAACCAGTGATCATGGAGCTAGAGCGGCAGGGGAACGTGCTCGTCGTCTCGCACCAGGCGGTCATGAGGTGTCTGCTCGCTTACTTCCTCGATAAGTCTGCTGGTGAGTGTCTGAAAGCTATAAGGATCTGGTGGCGAGGCTGGAGCCAGTGATCATGGAGCTAGAGCGGCAGGGGAACGTGCTCGTCGTCTTGCACCAGGCGGTCATGAGGTGTCTGCTCGCTTACTTCCTCGATAAGTCTGCTGGTGAGTGTCTGAAAGCTATAAGGATCTGGTGGCGAGGCTGGAGCCAGTGATCATGGAGCTAGAACGGCAGGGGAACGTGCTCGTCGTCTCGCACCAGGCGGTCATGAGGTGTCTGCTCGCTTACTTCCTCGATAAGTCTGCTGGTGAGTGTCTGAAAGCTATAAGGATCTGGTGGCGAGGCTGGAGCCAGTGATCATGGAGCTAGAGCGGCAGGGGAATGTGCTCGTCGTCTCGCACCAGGCGGTCATGAGGTGTCTGCTCGCTTACTTCCTCGATAAGTCTGCTGGTGAGTGTCTGAAAGCTATAAGGATCTGGTGGCGAGGCTGAAACCAGTGATCATTGAGCTAGAGCGGCAGGGGAACGTGCTCGTCGTCTCGCACCAGGCGGTCATGAGGTGTCTGCTCTCTTACTTCCTCGATAAGTCTGCTGGTGAGTGTCTGAAAGCTATAAGGATCTGGTGGCGAGGCTGGAGCCAGTGATCATGGAGCTAGAGCGGCAGGGGAACATGCTCGTCGTCTCGCACCAGGCGGTCATGAGGTGTCTGCTCGCTTATTCCTCGATAAGTCTGCTGGTGAGTGTCTGAAAGCTATAAGGATCTGGTGGCGAGGCTGGAACCAGTGATCATGGAGCTAGAGCGGCAGGGGAACGTGCTCGTCGTCTCGCACCAGGCGGTCATGAGGTGTCTGCTCGCTTACTTCCTCGATAAGTCTGCTGGTGAGTATCTGAAAGCTATAAGGATCTGGTGGCGAGGCTGGAGCCAGTGATCATGGAACTAGAGCGGCAGGGGAACGTGCTCGTCGTCTCGCACCAGGCGGTCATGAGGTGTCTGCTCGCTTACTTCCTCGATAAGTCTGCTGGTGAGTGTCTGAAAGCTATAAGGATCTGGTGGCGAGGCTGGAACCAGTGATCATTGAGCTAGAGCGGCAGGGGAACGTGCTCGTCGTCTCGCACCAGGCGGTCATGAGGTGTCTGCTCGCTTACTTCCTAGATAAGTCTGCTGGTGAGTGTCTGTAAAGCTATAAGAACCTGGTGGCGAGCCTGGAGCCAGTGATCATGGAGCTGGAGCGGCAGGGGAACGTGCTCGTCGTCTCGCACAAGGCGGTCATGAGCTGTCTGCTGCCACAGATTTTCAACTTGAGAGTGATAGTGAGACCAGCGTTTTATTTCACCGAAAGCAGCTTTAGGCACTTTAGATGAAATAAAACGCCTTTACGCATTTATTATTCGAGTCTTCGAGCCACCATTTAACGTCATTACCACCTAGTTACCATCGGCTGAGTATAAGTAGAAGGTGTAATAATTGCAGAGGAGCTGCCGTACCTGCACGTGCCGCTGCACACGGTGATCAAGCTGACGCCGGTCGCGTACGGGTGCCGCGAGGAGCACATCACGCTCTCCGTCGCCGCCGTCGACACGCACCGCCCCAAGCCTTCTGTAATTATACTATTATTATATATATATACAGGTGGATACGACAATAAATGAAATCACCTAAAGTACATACAATATATATATATATATATATATATATATATATACAAACAGCTTTTACTATGGGACCAACTTCGAATGTTGTTCGTATTTACGAGTACTTTACGTGGTTTAATTTATTGTCGTCCCACCCTGTATACCTCTACCCTACTCTACTATACCGCGATTATAACACTTCTAGTTGTATAACAGTTACTGTCCAATTCTCGCGTTAAAGACAATGTTATCAAATTAAGTAAACATACTATACCTTTCTATATGCGCTTGTAACACTTCTAGTTGTATAACAGAACTATACATGTGTCAAAAACTCTCGTTTACGACTATGTTATCGCATGAAGTAACTATACTATACCATGTTTATAACACTTTTAGTTGTTTAACAGTAGGTACTGTTAAGGTAATTCTCACTGAATTATGCCATATTTTTCTTGGAAAGAACAACAACTTTAAAATTGATAGCGTAAACTAAGTTTGACAAGCCAGTTGGCGCAGTTGGTTAAGACTCCACCTATCATGCCGCAGATCGTGGTTCGATTCCCGCACAGGACATGCATTTATGTGCATGAACATGTCTGTATCTCCTGAGTCTCGGTGTAATTATGTATATTAAGTTTTTACAAAAAATAATAGTATATGTATTATATCAGTTATCTGGTTTCCATAGTACAAGCTCTACCCCCCTAAACAAAATGGTTATCGACAATCGTCTTCGTTAGTAAACGATCAACCTTTGTATGGGATTGACATTTCAAATCGAAATATCGCGTAATTTTTGACAATCTCTTATGTCAATCCCATACAAAGGTTGATCGTTTACTAACGAAGACGATTGTCGATAACCATCTTGTCTACTGGCCCTGCTTAGTTTGGGATCAGATGACCGTGTGTGAGGAATGGCCCAGGATATTTATTTAAGTTGGACAAAGTATTTTGAGGAGTATTTTTTTGCGATTAAACGGTAAATATTAATTTACGATATCTTCAACAGTGTTTAAAAGGTCGTAAGTTGCTCATAAGTAAGTAAATAGTTGCAACAATAAGCAGGTAGAGTCTCTGTAACAGCATCATTGTAAGGCTCACATTTTTGTAGTTACAAGCGAATATATGAAAACAATATTATGACCTCTGTAAGTATATTAGTCGACGAAGGAAGAGAGAATATCAGAAACCATTATGAAATATTGAAACATATTTAATTATTTCTAACAGGATGAGGAAGATTCAACGACAGAAGTACATGTACGCAAATTGAATTTGAATGAAGCATGAAAATATTCATAGTATAGATTATATAGGTGTAGTAGAAATGATTTACTTCCTACTACTGTCTTTATGTCCTTTTAAGTAATAAGTCAATCTATGTATAACAGTACCGTGACTGACTGACAGACCTTCTAACCTGGACCTAAATAGAGTTTTGAAATTTATAAAAATATTTTTTACTGCCCTAGGTGTACCTAGGGTATTAATTTATTGTTCTAGTCATTTTGAACAATTATTGTTATAACACGAAAGCTGTAGCATCATTCTGTGACGTGTTAAAGATGTTCGAAACTTTCGACATTTTCATATAGGATAATTTTTATTCCAGGAAAACATTTGACCTCTCAGAACGCGGGAAAATTTTAAGCTAAAATATATGTAGACTTTATGCCAGATTCTACCTTATTGCGTCATAGGAAGTAAATTCTTTCGCTACACTCTGTATTAATACTTCGCTAGTTTAGACAACTCATAGCATGAGATACGTGAATAACGTTTTATTTTATTTTTGCCGATGAAGACCTAAGACCAAGAGATAACTCAACAGTTAAGTTTCAAGTTTTTGGTGGGAGTACTCTACGTGTTTTTTTTTTGCGTGAATGTATTTTTAAATCGCTTGGTTAAAATATCTATGGTTTTTTGTTGTTGTTTATGATTGAGTTTAAGGTGGAATTTTGGGGTTTTTTTGGTGATGGATGACTTTATGTATACTTTGGGAGGATCTGTGGCTATAATGATAATAATGTTCTTGGTCCGAAGTAACGGAATTTATTGTTTGTTTTTATATGTTATACCAA
The DNA here is from genome assembly GCA_947623365.1 of Achlya flavicornis. Classification (NCBI taxonomy): domain Eukaryota; kingdom Metazoa; phylum Arthropoda; class Insecta; order Lepidoptera; family Drepanidae; genus Achlya; species Achlya flavicornis. The sequence continues at coordinate 14,206,639 of OX392467.1, forward strand.
AACATTATATTGAGAAAGGTTTTTTACCAGAGATTTGTTCAAACCACCAATAGAATCGCTTCGTTAAAGCTATGAATAAACTAAACCAGGGAAAAAGCGATCCTGTTTGCAAATCAAAACCCATCTCTGCAAGGCTGCCTATGCTTAGTTCTGCCGTATTGCATGGGTGCAATGCAATAAGGCTGCAGAATTGCTTGCAAAAAGAGTATGCAATACAATAACGCATCTCTGAGAGCCAGATGAGAATTTTAAATGAACAGTCAGAAATAAATCAGATTAATTGTTATGGTGACATAGTGGTAGTTATTTGGGAATTGTGGTCATTTTTGAGTCCTCAGCTATCTTGTCATGGAATACCAAGAAAAGAGAATATAGTCATAGTAAGTAAGTGTAGAAAACACTGAACATAGTAGCTGGAGGACCCAAATTTGATCAGTCTTGTCTTTAGCATATTACCTCTGTAACCTAGCTAAGGTGTTAGTTGCGACCAATTTTTTATAAAGACTATACACCTTATACTATATTATACATGTAATATTGCTGTAAAACTTAATTTAAGGTCTTGTCATTTATAAGCTACTAATAAACATTATTATTATATAAATAGTGAAATGTATATTTCCTCGCAGGTGATACCAGCGCCGCCTATCAAGCACCCTGCGCCTGCGCCTGCGTCTGCACTTGTCAATGGTGACATCAATGGCGACAAGAGCGACGAGAGACAATCGCATTAACATATTCTACTAAACATATAGACAAGCCATAAATAAATTTATAGTGTCCAAGCTAGCTCTACGATTAGAGAAAAAAATATATTGTCTACGACAAATGGGTATTTATTTATAAATAAAATATTATTGTGGTGGTTCGCATTGTTTATGGTCTGTGAAGTCGACGAATTTGAGACTGATGATAAGTGAGTTTAGATTTTTTAATTTTTAGGTCACGTTATTGTCATTGTGTGATATGAAAATTGTATAAAATATATTACCTTTCATGGCCGTTCATGTCCTTTTAGATCAGAGGTGGCAAGGGGTCACAGGATCCTGAGTAATAACCCTTCTGTTTGACAGAAGGAACTAATTTAAAAATAAAAAAGTAGTTCAACCAATTAACAAAGCAGATTAAAATATTTGCCTTTTCCTAATTGGTTCAACCACTGTTATTTTTTTTTTATTTGCGTCAAACGCAATTGCAATGGTACCAAATTCGCGCTATTTTGCTCGTCGATTCCCGATGATGTACCCCCACGCTTATGTATTTTTATAAGCTATCACGTTTTGTCTATATTCTGTCTTTTCATCCAATATTATTTATAAATAATAATTTACTAGGTATACATACTTGTAAGAATTTTTACAAAGTGTATAATATGTAATGTTGTAAAATTGTAATTTAATTTTTATTTAAAATATAAGTATATCGTTAAGTGGGATGTTGTGTGTTTATTATCCTTTTCTAACTCCATACATTAAGGACGCTTTTACAAAATTGATAGGTAGCAAATAACACTATTATATCTGCAAGGTCCACAAGCACACACATGCACGGTCAAGCTTGATACTTTAACATTTTATTAAAATTGTTTATTATATTTATTAAAAAAAATTAAAACGCTCTTATTAGCTTCACATGTATGAAACTAACTTATTAAATGTATGTAGTTCGGATGACAATACAATAATTTGGTACCATCGAGCTGATCTGATGATATATCCGAAAGGTAGGCCTGCACTGAAACTCCATGACAGAATAACGTATGTTAGCCGTACTTCGACTTATTAAAATTGAGATCACAGACATATGAACAAATTTGTAGGTACTACTCATACGTCTGTGCTTGAGATGCACTTTTGACATATTACCTATGTCGTTTGTCAGATGATGGAGTAGCAGAGTAGGCACTGGAACTTCATAGTGAAGCAACGTATCAAAGCCGTTTTTATGGTTGTTGGAATTGTCATGAGACGAACTTTAATCATATATGGTGTTCAGGGTCTGATGATGGAGTAGGAGGGTAGGTATTAGAACTTCATAGCGGAGCCACGTATCCTAGCCGTATTTGGGGTTGTTGGCTTTGTTATGAGATGAACTTCGACCATATATGGTTTTCGGCGTCTGATGATGAAGTAGGAGGGCAGGCACTGGAACTCCTTAGTGGAATATATTTGTGATTATAAAATGTGGGTGTGAGATTGTTTGTTTTTAGGGTTCCGTAGCCAAATGGCAAAAAACGGACCACTTTTGGATTCGTCATGTCTGTCTGTCCGTCCGTATGTCACAGCCACTTTTTTCCGAAACTATAAGAACTATACTGTTGAAACTTGGTCAGTAGATGTATTCTGTGAACCGCATTAAGATTTTCACACAAAAATAGAAAAAAAAACAATAAATTTTGGGGGTCCCCATACTTAGACCTGAAACTCAAAAATTTTTTTTTAATAAAACCCACACGTTTGTCTATGAATACGTCTTCAAAAATGATATTGAGGTTTCTAATATATTTTTTTTCTAAACTTAATAGTTTGCGCGAGAGACACTTCCACAGTGGAGTAAAATGTGTGTCTCCCCCCCCTGTAACTTCTAAAATAAGAGAATAATTAAACTAAAAAAAAAATATGATGTACACACGGCTACAGATCAAGCTATACATTTCTAGTATAAGCTGACCTCCCATTGTACGGAAATCGTATACAATGCGAGTTCAGCTTATACTGGAAATGTATAGCTTGATCGGTAGCCGTGTGTACATTACCATGCAAACTTCCACCGAAAATTGGTTTGAACGAGATCTAGTAAGTAGTTTTTTTTTAATACGTCATAAATTGAAATTCTTATCAAATACTCAGGTCTATACTACCATTTACTTATGTACCTACAGGTTTGTACGGAACCCTCGGTGCGCGAGTCTGACTCGCACTTGGCCGGTTTTTTCTTATAGTCCCTACAGTACATACACTGTATAGTATGATAAGGTTGTGAAGAGATTTCTGCAGGGTTGGCAAAGCGCGAGTGATACCCCTGTAGTTGTAAGCGTCAATGGGCCACGGAAACCGTTTACCATCAGGCGGGCCATATGCTTGTTTGACACTTTAGTGCTATAAAAAAAAGTATGAATTCATGACATATCCATCCCAATCCATCAAGTAATTCTAGTAACAGTCTCCAAGAACCATCATCAGGTCAGTCCAGTCTGTGTTGCTGTAAGCTCTAATCACTACTAACAAAAGGAAGCCAAACACGACATATTTATCCCAATCCATCAAGGAGATCCAGTAGCAGTCTACAAGAACCATCATCAGGTTAGTTCAGTCTGTCTTGTTGTATGCTCTCATCACTACTAACAAAAGGAGCCCAAACACGACATATCTATCCCAATCCATCAAGGAGTTCCAGTAGCAGTCTCCAAGAACCATCATCAGTTCTGTCCAGTCTGTGTTGCTGTAAGCTTTCATCACTACTAACAAAAGTAGCCCGAACACGACATCGGAAAAATAATTTTTTATTTTTTATTTTTGCACTAATATCAAGTAGCGACGACAAAATTGTTTGTGTCTGCACAGCGATCTATTTTTTGTGAACGGCTGCTGCCTAGCGACTTAGAGGTAGTATCACCACGGCGCTGATGAGTGATAATTCATTTGAAATGTTCGTTACCTACTTTATACAACAAAACTGAGACAGAGCAAAGGAAACAAACCCTTATTTCATAGATGTCAAGCTTGACATGAATTAGCAAAATTTTAGATAAATGGTTGAAATATTGACGAAAATGTTTGAATTTTTTTGAGGTTTGTTCTATATTTATGCTGATTTCCTTTCCAAGGAATGATTATTCTTGAATATTTCTACTTTATTAGTGTATTTTTTTAGTCATTAATTGAGATCTTTGGATCGTAATAATTAGGTGTGTTAGTGGTTAGTGTTTTCGTAATTAATGGGAGGCGGGTACGGAAAACCAATTTTATTGTAGCTATGAAAAGAATGATAATTGAAAAAACTGTTTCCACCATCTACAGCCAAAGGTGTATTGTATCATTTGGTATCCGCAAAATGTGGCAATTTTCAATGGATTAGTCGGTAAATGGATCGGAAAGCAGCTAATTGCTCTAATATATAAAATGATAAACTGATTGTTGATACCTATATCAACGCACAGCCCAAACCGCTGGACCTAGAGATTTGAAATTTTGCACACAGATACCTTATACAGTGGAGGCATCCACTATTGGAAATTCCACCCCTAAGAGTGTAAAATAGGGGATGAAAGTTTGTATGTAAGTCCGTCAGTTTTGAAGTTAGGGTCTTCAAATTTTGTGTATTAATTGAAAATTAATGTAAAGTTATCTCAGCGTTGTTACGTAGAAAATACGACATAGTTCGATTTTCTGTGCACTCACCTTACTAGTGGGCTCATCCCATTATGCCCTTGCACTACAATTACACTGATGGTCATTTTACAACGTATTTTATCATTTTTCACATTAAATTTAACAATAAACATTGTTTATGAATTCCTAACCTTGTTTGTTTTGATTCAGGTGACAGATCAATGAAATATGCGACTGTCACTCTGACGTTTTTTAGTGACGTTCCATTGCACTGACCGACCTTGGCCTTGCGAATGTTGACGTAGTCGAGTGCAATTAGCTAGTTTCCCGGTCGATTCGTGTCAAGGTGAATGAAGAATGCATCGAGTCTCGTCCTTGTGTCACCTCCTTAGTGCCGGACGATGACTCTTTCACTTTCCATTTTGTTCTTGTTGGAGACACACTCCCAAGTAACTTTTTACTTGTTTTTTGGTAAGTTTCCACCTTTTCCAATTTTAAATTCAATTAGTGCTTGTGCCTTTGTACGATTGGTTAATTGTCGTAATTATTTTCAGTGGATCTACGACCGGCGCGTGCTCCGAACTTTGGGACGTCGGGCACGCCACGTTGTTTTTTTATAACCTTTTCGTAAGTAAGACATCACGACAATGCTGTATTCCCGGCTTCGGTTTGTGTCGAATCCTTATTAATTGTATTTTTACTTTACAGTGCATCGTGCTGTGTAGGCGTTGCCACCAGCACGGGCAAGCCATCGACAGACCGGAGTCGACATTGTCCACCTTCCGGAGGCAGGGACATTTTCCTCCATAAGGTATTTATGGTGTCCCTTATTTTTGCTAGGGAATCTATAACCTTTTTGTGTAAATTTTCAACATGTGGGTCCTGCACGTGGCAGGTAATTTCCACTGTGCACATGGCACACGCTGTGCAAGTAGTAGGGTTTGCTCTGCCCAATCTTCAATTGTGGCAGAGTAATTTATTTATTAATTCCAATATTAATATTATTTTGTTTGTTTTATAATTTTCACTGGAATAGGGTTTTGTGTTACCGAGCACATGGCCGACACCAGGGGCTGGTGTCCGCTACTTTGTGTGCTCGGACCATGCGGTCATTTTAGTAACACATTCAATTTGGCGAATTCCAGGAGGTGTACCGTGGGGGCGTTAAACCGCCACACCTGTTCCGTGGGGGCGTTACACCGCCACACCTGTTCAGTGGGGGCGTTTGTAACGCGACGTGTTCCGTGGGGGCGTTACACCGCCGCACCTGTTCCGTGGGGGCGTTGAACCGCCACACCTGTTCTGTGGGGGCGTTTGTAGTGAGACGTGTTCCGTGGGGGCATAGGACCGCTACACCTACTCCGTGGGAGCTACGTGTATTCCGTCGGGGCGTTTAACCGCCACGCGTGTTCCACGGATTGATTGTGCGGTACCAATTTATAAATTCCACTCGCGGACAACTATTTAAGGACTGGCAGCCTTTACTGCCAGTGGCGCTCAATATTATTATATTATTTCAAAACCAATTCAAATTTACCTCTAAACCCACACACTGAGTCTAGCTGGCAAATTTTTCATGTAACCTTGTATCTCAACTACAATTAGTTATTACAGTTTCTTTTGTGTAAAAAATAACTGTTTACGTGTAAAAACATCGTGAAATAAATAACTGTTTACCGGGTTGCCTCATTTTTATTCATACCCCGTAAAAATTGTAACAGTGACGCCCGTACGTAGGGGCTCGAAAATTTTGGGGTAATTGGTGTGTCCTTAAGCTACACCAAATGATTTGAATTGGTTTATTTTTTCTTTTGTTTACATGCTTTATCATGTTCTCCTCTCTTGAGCTTGCTTGTTTTTCTTTGCGCGCTTGCTTTTTCCGCTCAAAGCTTTTTTAATTTAAATTATTATTAAATTTCTTTTATGATGCAGCTCAAGGGTGGAAATATATTATTTTAATGTATTTTTTGTTTGTGTGATTATATTAATTTTTTGTAAATCACCATAATGTGAAGCCAGTTCGACTTGCCCCTTAATATTTTGTTAATATTTTTTTATGGAGCGCCTAATTAATTATAATCTCTTGACCCATACCGAATTAACTTACGAAGTCGAGATCCGCGATGTAGTACCAGAGACAACTTTATCGGGTGTTCGCGATCAGATACGGGATCTTTCAAAATTAATTCCGGCATCCCGAATTTTAAGAACTGCACGCACGCCCGAGTCTGAATTTTCTGCTATTCGCGTTAGTTTGGATGAGATCGCTACTCGCTTCGCCAAGGATAGGCGTATTTTCAAGAAACTGAACCGGCTTAGGGCATTGGCACACCATGCTTTTCATCGGTTGCGGCGTATCACCGGTTCTGGTTCGTTAGGTGATAGGAAGCTTGCGCTATATTTTGAGCTATGCGATTGGCTGGAGGAGATAGATGTGGTTTACGCCGATTTTTTGCGTTCTTTTGAACAGGTGCCTGAGCCATCATATGCGGACTGCATCGACGCGCTTAGCATCTCGCGTCATGTTTATGACGGCGTTTCTTCGGTGCACTCGTTTCTTCAGCGTCTGGACCAGATTTGCGACATCCACCGAATTCCTGAGTCTGTGCTGTATCAGGCAGCTCCCATATTGTTCTCCGGCGCCGCACTCATTTGGTTCCGCAGCGTCAGGAATGCCGTTTCGGATTGGTCATCCCTTAAGCAGCTGCTGGTGGATGATTTCACGCCCTACAGCTGCTATGATGATGATATGCTGCGGAGACTGTACTGCGTGAAGAGCTCACGGTCGACTTCCAACAGCACAGTGTCTGTTAACCCTGAGCCAACTCCAATTCTAGTGCCTATTTCTTCACCCGCGCCTGTACCATCTCCTGCGCCTGTGCCATCTGTACCTGAGCCTTTTCCATCGCCTATTCCTTGTCCTTTGTCTGTCCCAGTTCCCGAACCTCTCCTTTGTCCCGATTCACTTCCGGACCGCTGCGTCGAGTGTGTGGTTGAGTCGTCTGTTCTGGAGTCTGTAGCCGCGAAGCGGAGTCCTCCGAGACAGAAGAAGCACAAGACGAAGAGACGGTTCCGTATTTGTCGTCGGAAACCTCTTCCCAAGGTTCCTGTGGTCGAGGCTGTTCCTTTTGTTCCAACAATTTCGAGGGAAGAAGACAGAGCCAGACACGTCCTGGAGTTAATCAAATTTGACAGACTTGTTCACATTAAGTCAGATCGGGTCAGCTTGAGATCTATAGGTTAGTTTTTCGGGTCGCTTTCTTTTTTTATTTGGGCTTGTTTTTTTGATTCCGATTTATTTTATCGCGATTTGGCTTAATTTTTTTTATTTCCTTTTTTATGGAAATTTGTTTTTGACGTTGATAGGTTGGTGGTAGGTGGTGAGCACCGTAGGCCTTGCTGCATTGGCCCATAATCGCGTGTGTCAATGATGCTGAGGTGCTTGTCACCTTACCTTTTAGGTCGTTCGTGGGTTCGATCTTCACTTTACTTTTGCCCAATTTTATGGCAGTGGTACACTGTATTGCGTTGCAATACCTTTGTGGCCCTTTCAGGTCGATTGTAGTGATGGCGTTGCCTTACTTTTTGCAACCCCTTTTGGTCGGTTGTTCTATTGCGTCGCAATATTTATTTTGTGTGTCACTTCGGTGATGTGATTGCGTTGCAATCTTTATTTTATTTTGTTTAGCCTCTTATTCCATTGGCGGTGGTTATTTTGTTGTCCCAGGCAGTATTTTAGCCTGTATGATTTAGCTTTATATAGCCCGGTCCGCAGAGTTTGACATCGTTTGTAAGAATAGTCCTGGCTTGTTGGTATTATTTTGGAATGAGAATACTGGTTGTTAAGCATTTGTCAACTCTGAGGTTGCTCGAGTTGTTTAGTTTTTTTTTACCCGGAAACGTTTTGTTTATCTTTTTATTTTTGAGAACTACATTTTGGTGTCCTATTTGGCAAGCCCCGCCAAATGGTGTTTTTTAATTTGTTTTTATACTTTTTCTTAAATTCAGATTGCATGTATTGAGTTTAGGGTGGATTCTTTTTACTTATTCACTAGTTTCGAGTTTTGTAATTTTTCTAAACCATTTGTTTTGAGTGATGGGAATTCGCGGTTGGTTTGTTTTTTCTTCCAGTTTGGTTGCCGTTTTTTCATCGGACATGGATATCAATTTAGTTTGGGGGTTCTCCGAACTAAACTTTAGGTGGTTTTGTACCCCACCTTTATTTCTGGTACTATTTTTTTTTTGGTATCCACTTCGTTCGATGGGCATTTTTATGATCAAACTGTTAGGAACCTTTGTGTGGAGTTGGAGTTTTGCGGTTCCCTGATCTTTAAGGTTTCAGCTTGTAGTTCGGGTTTTTTCATGGAATGATCCCAAGGAGTGAGCTGGAGGGCCAGCTCGAATTTTTCCTCTTATCTCGTAAAAATTCTGGTAAGGTGGGGGGTATTGTTACGTAGAAAATACGACATAGTTCGATTTTCTGTGCACTCACCTTACTAGTGGGCTCATCCCATTATGCCCTTGCACTACAATTACACTGATGGTCATTTTACAACGTATTTTATCATTTTTCACATTAAATTTAACAATAAACATTGTTTATGAATTCCTAACCTTGTTTGTTTTGATTCAGGTGACAGATCAATGAAATATGCGACTGTCACTCTGACGTTTTTTAGTGACGTTCCATTGCACTGACCGACCTTGGCCTTGCGAATGTTGACGTAGTCGAGTGCAATTAGCTAGTTTCCCGGTCGATTCGTGTCAAGGTGAATGAAGAATGCATCGAGTCTCGTCCTTGTGTCACCTCCTTAGTGCCGGACGATGACTCTTTCACTTTCCATTTTGTTCTTGTTGGAGACACACTCCCAAGTAACTTTTTACTTGTTTTTTGGTAAGTTTCCACCTTTTCCAATTTTAAATTCAATTAGTGCTTGTGCCTTTGTACGATTGGTTAATTGTCGTAATTATTTTCAGTGGATCTACGACCGGCGCGTGCTCCGAACTTTGGGACGTCGGGCACGCCACGTTGTTTTTTTATAACCTTTTCGTAAGTAAGACATCACGACAATGCTGTATTCCCGGCTTCGGTTTGTGTCGAATCCTTATTAATTGTATTTTTACTTTACAGTGCATCGTGCTGTGTAGGCGTTGCCACCAGCACGGGCAAGCCATCGACAGACCGGAGTCGACATTGTCCACCTTCCGGAGGCAGGGACATTTTCCTCCATAAGGTATTTATGGTGTCCCTTATTTTTGCTAGGGAATCTATAACCTTTTTGTGTAAATTTTCAACATGTGGGTCCTGCACGTGGCAGGTAATTTCCACTGTGCACATGGCACACGCTGTGCAAGTAGTAGGGTTTGCTCTGCCCAATCTTCAATTGTGGCAGAGTAATTTATTTATTAATTCCAATATTAATATTATTTTGTTTGTTTTATAATTTTCACTGGAATAGGGTTTTGTGTTACCGAGCACATGGCCGACACCAGGGGCTGGTGTCCGCTACTTTGTGTGCTCGGACCATGCGGTCATTTTAGTAACACATTCAATTTGGCGAATTCCAGGAGGTGTACCGTGGGGGCGTTAAACCGCCACACCTGTTCCGTGGGGGCGTTACACCGCCACACCTGTTCAGTGGGGGCGTTTGTAACGCGACGTGTTCCGTGGGGGCGTTACACCGCCGCACCTGTTCCGTGGGGGCGTTGAACCGCCACACCTGTTCTGTGGGGGCGTTTGTAGTGAGACGTGTTCCGTGGGGGCATAGGACCGCTACACCTACTCCGTGGGAGCTACGTGTATTCCGTCGGGGCGTTTAACCGCCACGCGTGTTCCACGGATTGATTGTGCGGTACCAATTTATAAATTCCACTCGCGGACAACTATTTAAGGACTGGCAGCCTTTACTGCCAGTGGCGCTCAATATTATTATATTATTTCAAAACCAATTCAAATTTACCTCTAAACCCACACACTGAGTCTAGCTGGCAAATTTTTCATGTAACCTTGTATCTCAACTACAATTAGTTATTACAGTTTCTTTTGTGTAAAAAATAACTGTTTACGTGTAAAAACATCGTGAAATAAATAACTGTTTACCGGGTTGCCTCATTTTTATTCATACCCCGTAAAAATTGTAACAGCGTTTATGATAATTTCACCCTCGAAGGTGGAAAAAGGGGGATGAAGTTGGGGATGCAAGGCCTTCAATTTCACGATAAACTTCACTAAATTTATTATTATACAGTATAGGTATCCAGTAAGGTAGGATTTTTGGAAACTCCACTCCTAAGAGGGTAAAAAAGGGGATGAAAGTTTGTATAGATCTCCGCCCGTCGATCTGTCCGTCTGCTACGGCCAATTTTTAAATTATTGTTTCATATTTAAATTTAATACTAATTGTACTTGTACGTAGTATTTATATACTCTGAGATACCTAAGGTGTCACACAAGCATGCGGCCCGCCTGATGGTAAGCGGTCACCGTAGGTATCACTCGTGCGTTGCCGACCCTACGGAAATATCTTCACACCCTTTTTGAAGACCCCCTGGCTATACTCCTTTGGGAAAGCCACGGCGGAGAGCTCATTCCACAGCCTGAGTTTACGCGGTAGAAAATTCCTTTGAAATCGCACAGTAGAAACCATTTCGGTTCCAATATATGAGTATGGACTCTCCGTCGATGGCGAGAGTTGCGATGGTAGAAGGTAGCCCGTGAGAATCAGATCAAACAATTCTTCAGAGAACTGTCCGTTGTACATACATAAGGAGGCAGTCTCTCCTCAGACTCACACACACTCAGACAGACAGACAGAAACATCTCAGCTGTCTGTAAATTATTGAGAAACTTGTGGATATAGGTCTCCACCCGTGTATTCGTCTGTCTGTCTGTGTGCCATAAGCAAATATCTCAGCTGTCATGAAATGATTGAGGAATTTGTGGATAGGTCTCATAGCGCAATTTTAGATAAATAATTCCGATCTCGACACCTCCCAAAAAAAATGACCACACAAACACCTTCAATACATGACGTATTAAAGAGGCTTATATCGTGTCGCACTGCAAATGAGATCTGCCTATTTAGCTGCCGATACTTGGCTGTATCAGCTGAAGTCTGCAACTTCATTTCACGTCTTCGCTTCATGAGTTAGAGAGTCTCATCCGATAGTTTTTGGGTTCTAATCCTGCGGTGGGTCTTAAAGAACTTCGATTGAAGAACCTTTGCCCCCTAGGGTTCCTCTGCCCAATTCCAAACTGCCCCACTCTCAGCTCATCGTTATTCCTAATGCCTAGCTTCGCGTTAAAGTCCCCCATCAATACCATATAGTGAGTTTTAGAGGCATGTATGGCTCGTGAGATATCCTCATGCAATGTCACTATCTCGTCATCTGGGTGTGATGAGGTCGGAGCGCATACCTGAATGAGCTTCAGCGAATACCGTTTGGTAATTCTGAGTAACAGATATACGACCCTCGGAGTCACACTATCTATCCTCACTATGTTGATGAGGGGCCTGCGGACAATAAACCCAACACCACCCTGTGACAGGTGATCACCCTCCCGGTAGTAGAACAGGTTACCGGATTTAAGCATTATCCTGTCCTACCCCTCTCTTCGGACTTATATATAATATAATCCCATTATATCCCAGCGCAACCTGTCCACTTCATCCTCCAGCCAATGAGCTTCTCGTCGGTTCTCAGAGTCCGCGCATTTTATGTTACCAGGTCCAGTCGTCGTTGTTGGTAGCCGGATCTCTGCCGGAGACTCTTAGCACCCTCTGCCCCGCCGTAACCGTGACCGCAACCGTAGCCCGGGATAGCGGGGCCGCCAGGGACTGGGGGCCGTGGCTGTGTTTGTGTTGTCATATAGAGGGGTATTGCCCGCTTGGCAGGCGGGTTGGTGATCACAGTATGATGACGTATCACAGATGAACGCTGCTGCCGGTCCACTGGTGTATTCCCTTAGTCGTCTTTTACGACACCTTCAGGATTGGCCCTATTCTATGCCGGGAACCACACGGCATAGAATAGGGCTAGGCATAGGAATATTTGGGTTCAATTTAATTTAATTAGGATTTGCGTAATTAAAATTTAATTCAATTTAATTTACTTCGGATTTGGGTAATTTAAATGTAATTGAATTGATTTTAAAATAATTCAACTCAACTCAACTCAACTAAATTCAATTCAATATATAATCTTGTAGGTACTATTCATACGTCTGTGTATATAATTAAGTTTATTTAAAATGAGTATTTATGTTTTTATCACGATTATAATAATATTAATAAAATTTATTATTATTTATATTAATCTTATATTAATATATATAATAATCATATTATTATATAAGATTATGATAATAGGAATATGAAAAAATTATAATTATGATTTTTTATATATGGACAATATTAGAATATGGAGAATATATAATATAAAACTAAATATTAATATAATATAACTTTTGTTGGTTTTTTTTTAAGTCGCAGGACGGTGGGACAAAAGTCGAGATAAAGAAATAGGTACCTATTATATATTAAAGTTATAGTAATCTGTGTTTTAAGCCCTAAGGGCCTATTAGTATTAGATCACTCGTGGACAGTCTAATCGTATTTGAAAGGCATAATTTCACAATCTTGTTTAGAAGCAGTTCTGAGGATAGCAACAGCAATAGCAGCAATAGCAACGTTATAATCACGGGTTATAATACTCCACCTGTACGGTGTACATGTGTGTGTACATATTACATTATAATTTGTGCTCCACCTCGTGGTCACTAGTGGTGATGATGGTGATTCGAGAACGAAAATATCCAAAGTAATAATAAAACCATAAACAAGCAAAAGGCGAAACCACAAAGAAGGGCAAAAAAAGTTCTGATGACAATCGAGAGATGGCGCCACTAGTATCAGAAAATGAATCAAGCAAGGGCAATACACTAAATACAGTGGAGTAGGTAGTTGTTTGTACTATTCATATGTCTGTGGGTAGGTAGTACTTTCCTACACAAACGACAAAAGATAAAGCCATCTCCGTATTAATTTTGTGTGTAGGTGAGGTGTAACAAACAAGAAGATACTTATAACTGACGGTAATGAATATTGATGAAATTAAATCCAATTAATTGATTTACCTACTGTTTTTTTGTACCTGCTTGACTATATCTTCACACTTTTATCTTAGAGAGCTGACTTATGACGCTAAAAGTAAACTAAACTTGTTAGTCTTACAAAAGTACCGTTAATCGTTTGATAATTAATGTGAATTTTACTTGTGTAGGTACCTACCATAAATTCAATTAAGTGTTAGAAGCCCTGCCCAGTAAAATATCCCAAACTGCATTTGCGTGACCTATATCGTATGTTACAAAATAAACAGGTCGGGTGCGGTTACCTAGATAACTAGAGGTAGCGTCCACGTCTATGTGCCTATATACAACATGTGAGCAATCAATAAAATACTATATAGAAGGCCATGTACCCAGCCGATGACTACCTACACACGCGCCTAGCGCCATGAGTGGAGTAGTTCATGGTAATAGTTTTTTTTAAATCATTGCTTCTGCTTACACGTTGAATTTGTTGAAAATATATATTGTAAGTTTTTATGTTGACTAAGTACATATTAGAGGTAAGAATTGAAAAATTAAAAGATTCTTATATTTATTGTATTCTTATCTTCGTACCATAATAATCTTTTTGTCTTATTATTACTAATTATTTGATTTTATTCAAATAAAAGAACTCATTATTTTGGGACACTAAACATGATTTTGAATAAAAAATCTATGTACATACAATTAAAAACCCCATAGTACACAAGCGATAACTTTGTGAGGTAGGTCTTTATCGATTATGATATCGATTTTTTACCATAGATCATGGAGTTGAATATACAATATGTACATACCTACTATACTCTTTCGCGAACGAAGCTCATTTTTGTCTATTGCACTCAGCTGTCAATGACATTTCGACGTTCGAAACGATTTTTACGAAATGCATTTTGTTCAATTTTCTTCCGAACCATTGTATTCTTATATAATTAGCTCATTAATTATTTTATTTTACTTGTGTATGCACAGAGAAATGTTTATCAGTGACTCCTTATAGCTGTTGGAAGTGAAGTATTGTTTGATAACAAAAATGGTATCAACTTTGAATTTGGATGAAAAATATCACAGAGGTGTGTGCGTCATATTTTCAATGTGACCTATTACATTATTAAATTATAGTATAAACAATATTTTGTAATGTATGTTGCAGTAAGAAGAAATTTCTGCTTTTACTTGGACATCCAAGACCATGGTCTTGCCAGGTCCGTATCACGGAGGATACAGGACATGGGGTTGGTAAGTAAAAACTATGCTTTGCCGCCAAAATAGTTATTTCTCATTTACTCCCTATGTACATACTATACATACCTATCTACGTTGCCAATGCCACATATTTTTTTGGTTATAATATATGTATTGTAATATAACCCAATTGAACTAAGAATATAGTTTGGTTAGGTACGCGGTGCTGAATAAAACCTGTCATCTCAATTTGGTTGCTTTAAATACGTTCAGTTTCATGACCTTCATTTATATTTTAATATTTCGTGTCTTATTCTTTTGTTTTCGATAACCATCATAGGTATTTTTATTTAGTGGCACGTTAATGCGTTGCTATACTAGCTATACCGATAATACATGTAAGAAAAAAATACTTGGTAAATGTTTTTGGCTTTATATAATTTTCGCAATTTTATTATGGCGAACTAAAACGTGAATTGGAACGCAATTATAGCCACCAATGGGTAGCGTCCCCCCCTCCACTAAACAATTCGACAAGAGCGCCTCTTGCGTCCAAAACAACAAGTAACGTGAAATATCTCCATCTTGTGTGTCAGATTTGTGTTTGTTGTTAGATTTTCGTTTTTATTTAGCAAATGTGTATAAATAACTTTCAAGTGTGTGTAAATAGTAACATAAGTTATCCACCATTACTTTATACATCGAGTGTTGTGGGATTTTTGCGTAGAGGTCTGACAATACGAGGTAGATTTAGCAGTGACGAACGAAATGCCCGTCTCGGTGACTAGTATATAGTTACTTATTTTTGTGATAAGCGGAGCGCGGGGGCCTCGCGGACGGCATTTATGTAAGTATATATGGTGTATATTACCCACACGTGCGGCCCGACAAAGCGATCGTGTCAGAATTGTTACAAAATACTTTAAAAACAGTCGGAGTGGTTAGTCGGGCGCGTAGCTTGTGTTCGATTTTAGGTCATCTTTTGTACGGTCGCGATAGAGCCGCTGCCGCGGAGCGAAATGCAACGAGCCGAGGCCGCGCGACGCGCTCTCTCGCGCTGCGGTGCACTACATCCATTTTAAAAGTCGTTTGAAATGTAGTTTCCTACGGGTTACGCGTGTGTTCGCTTAATTTTTGACAGTTGATATTGCTTTTGTTACGATAAGGGGATGTGAGTCTTAAGTAGTCTTCCTTAAGGGTGAGTTTGGTGTGAGGTGTGTTGTGTGTTATTTTTTTGCGCGGGATGGTTGTTGGCGCGAGCGGTGGAGGGCGCGCTAACGCGACCCGCCGGTATCGCCTCGCTGTATTTCAAGGAAAACTCCATGATGTGTTCGTGCGATGTGAGCCGCGTCGATAACTGGACGCGTCCACTCACACATCGCCCGTTACATTGTTTCGCCGTATTTGCGCTCAATAACGCATTCTGGGAATGCCCTCTGAGTGCCTCTGACGGACTGCAGTTACAGTTTGCATTGCAATTATGATGTTGCAACACATGCACTATGCATATTGGGTCAGCACTGTACAATGCTGACTTTCACAGTTCTCATTTCATACCTACATCACACTTCCCAACAATAACATAACAAGTGAAATTAAATTCTTATAAGAGTTGCAAGTATTGATAAAATAAACTAATTAAAAATTGCATACTGGCAACATTTAATCAATAATACCACTTAACATTCAATATTATCAATAGCACTATAGTCATCCAAGAGTTTTCTTTTATCAAAAGATTGGATAACTTTTTATTTTGAGCAATTGAGCACTTTGTTATGTAAATATAGTGATAATAGTTTGAACATGAATGTATTATATCTTCGGCATACATATTATCATTGCTTATGCAGCACATTTGCTATTTCAATGTATTATTATTTTAATAAAGGGCAATTTAAACATACCTACATAAACTTACAAGTTACTTAGGTTGGGTCATTGAAAAATAAAAAGCTGATATGGTAGATTTTAAAACATGCTGTTATTAATTATATGAAATAAACATGTAAGTCACAATTAGGTATTAAGAGCAAAAAAAAACAGCAGGCTTTGCTTATTTATAGTTCGAGGAAATTGGTAACTTGATACTTAATGTTATTCGAAAATAACAATTATTATAAGTTTTTTAAAGTATAATGAAATAATTGTGAAACAAAATATTATACTATGTAGAATTGTGTGATAACTTAACTAATTAAATAATATACAACTCATCCAAGAGAGAGAGAGTGGAAAGAAATAAAATAAATTTGCACATTTTTTATCAGAATCAGTTACATACAATTGATCTTTCATTCTATGAACTCTAGATAACAAACAGGGGTTGCGTTACTGTTGGTGTCATGTTGTCAATATACTTTCTATTGTTTTGCTGGGATACCAAATGCATCATTTCTCAATATCACTTATATAAACATATACACATTTAAGGCGAGGATAGCTCAGTGGTAGTGACGTGGGATACCGAGATGAAGGTCCCAGGTTCGAATCCTACACTGAGCATAAGCTTTCGGTTAAGCAAAATATTGTGAGGAAACCATAGCACGGTGGAATGGAAATTTGTAGTACCCATCTGGCTGGCTACCACCCTCAAGTTGATAATCTGTTGCCAAGCACCTATCAGTGTGTTATGACAGCTGCACTTGAGAACCAGTTCCTTCTAGGCTTTGTGTGCTTACCACCTTTGGCCACATCATCACTTTTTGTGATCAGATTGTGGTCAAACACAGGTCTATACAATAAAAAATAACATTCAACCTGAGAATATCCTCTGTATAATGTTAACCCGCCACTAAGCAGTAACAAATTTAATTACCATGGAACCTCTAAATTTAGGCATCATTAGCAATTTCAGCTATCAGACTATGGGTATTTTTGTATGTACGCTGGGCACCATCCCACAGTGAGGAAACCCATTTCATCATATCAACCTCTAAGGGTATGCTTTATTGCATAGTAGTAATCTTGCAGCCCCGCAGTCACCGGAAACACCTATTTTGTCCCTTCCACGGTCGAAGGCTAGATGCCTATGTTATATAAAGAACCTGCAGTGTGAGCTGTGAGTGCATCCGTCAATCATTCCTGCCTTTTATATTATAATATAGAAGAATTAATGTGTTAGTTAATTAAATAATGCCAAGCATAAAAATCTAACCAAACTCCATACTTTAGTGTCCATAAATATGCCACTTAGCCATACAGCCAGCCAGTATTACTGTTGTAACAAATGTTTCACAACCAATTTCAGCAACAAGAAGTGTTCCTAACGTCTCGTGTGACGCACGTGGTGCGCGACCGGCCCGGGGCGGCGCCAGCGGCGCGATGTGTGGCGCTCCGCCGTGACTCCCGCACGCGCGCCGATGCGATGCTCCAGAGGGTGCGCCCTTACCAACCGCCGCAGATACAACATAAATACGTGCAACTCACTGTGCAGAAGGTATGTTGTGGGAAGCCACTTGTTTGGAGGTTTTATGCCTATTTGGCCTTTACAGGCTATCAGGTTACCATTAACCTGATAGGTTTGCTGTAGTAGATTTGCTACTTTAAGTATCAGTAAATGTTGCTTCGTGGAAGCTTGATACTGCAACTTAATGCTAAAATGTTACCGATTTCAAATGCAGCAAGTCACCAAAAGCGATGAAGCTGCAAAATTGCTGATGCTAAAAGTAATATTTGCTATGCCCGCCTTCACTGTCCATAAGCTGTCTGTTAGTGGGCTGTTTCTCATTAACCAAAATAAGTAGACAGTTGAAATTTTCCCAGTATTGTATTTTTATTGACACTAACAAAAGACAATAAAAATGAAATATAATTAAAAATTAAAAGGGCCACTATACATGAAACGTCTTTGGAACCCTTGGATGGAACCCTTCATGTGCATTGTTTTGATTATAAAGTAACTACTATTATATAAATTACTAACACATCATATTAGATTTATTTGTAACATTATCCTGTAATTTAGACTTCATTATATTGGTACAATTTATACAATTTATTTATATTTATTACTTTAGATAAAATGTTACTGTTTGATGATTTATTAAGGTAAAAAATACTAAAATATTTCTAATGTGACAAAAGAAATTTATAAAGCCTTAAATAAAATTGTAGTTATAAATACTTTCTTTAAATCTTTCATGACTATCATAACCAAAGAAAATGGTATAAAGTGTACCACATTAATTTAAGCTAACTGAAACAGCATGTTTTTCACACTAATAAGTTTCATAATTATAACTTTCTTTTCCTATATCACTAACTCAACTGTCATAGTATATTGCTTTATTAACTATTATATTACAAATATATTTATTAATCTTTCAGGCTATAAGTCTATTGGATAAACTGTATGACACATTCTTCACGGCGTCGCGTAACGCGCATGTCAGGCTCTTCACTAAACATTTTATCAAGATTGAATTTTTGGACAAGTATGGTACCTAATTAATAAAAAAAAACTCGTGTTCATAAAACAACAATTTTGTTACTAATAATGTGTTTCTTTTCTAGGCTATGCAGACCAGTGTACAAGGAATTTGATGAGTGGCCGGTTATACCGCTAGACCCAGATCCACCCAAAGAGAAGAAGAAAGAGTCAACAACTACTACTATACAAAATAACGATACTACAGGACATAAGTAAGTTCATACATCTAGAACTATAAATGATGTGTTTGTACATTATTTTTGATAGACTATATAAATTTACAGAATGACAAGGAAGAGTCGTCCGAGGATTAAGGAAAAGGAAGAGAAGGAACAAAAAGGGGGCTACTGTGAGATGTGCAACACTGACTATGTGGATGCGGCGCTCCATCGACGATCTCCCCACCACCTAGCCTTCGTCAGAGACCACACTAACTTCTTTGCGCTCGACTCTCTCATAAGTTCCGGCGCTGACGTCAACACATTCCTCGACAAAGCTACGCCAATAAATGGCGAGCGAAGATCTCTAAGGAAAATGTGTAATGGCGATGTCGAACAGCCAAAAAATAAACGTTCGAAAAGATCTCAGTCGCCAGATTCAACAGTAAACGGTAACCAAAGTCCGCGACGCAATGGCGTCATAGAAGACGAGAGGAAACATAACACGAGGTGTAGTAAGCGAGTCACCGATGCCCAGTTGGAAGACAAACAGTATTACAAAGTTGTAGGAGTCAGTACCAAGTTAAGATCCAGTGGTGGTTTCCAAACTAAGAGGAAGGATTCGCCGCTTTCGTGCAACGGTACTAAACCCCTAGTAGTTAAATTCAGGAAAGTAAGACGGTCAGAGTTATCGGTACTGAGCGACGAGGCCGAGCAATTCATGTTTCCCAAACGCGCTAGCTCGACAAGTTCAACGTCATCCGACGAAGATGAAAAAGAAGTTATTCTACCTAAACGTAAAAGTACGCCTCAGCCGACACCTATGATCGAAAGGCGGAGACTAGCTAGACCGCTAGCTATGAAAGAGGAGTCCTCAGAAGAAGACTGCTGGCAGGAAGACAAAAGACGACGGAAGAGACGGGTACCTCCAGTTGCCAAACGAGCTAGAACAGTACTAAATAAACAACCACCACCAGAAGAAGAAACCCTTGTTGTTGAAAAACCCGTTGTGCCACCACCACAGTCACTCCCACCAGCCGCAGAGCCAGTACCGCCTGAATTTGATGCTGAAGTCGGTCCATTAAAAGAGGAGCCTTCAGAGAAGTGTATGAAATGGGAAGATGGTAAATTGAAGTATACACCTGCAGTAGAACAGTTGGAATTTGCATTCGAGTCTGTGCCACTGAGTGAACCATGGTTTGAGACCTTCAAAAGGCAGGATCAGGATAAAGTACTGATGAAAAATGTGCCACAATATTTTGGTAAGCTTTAACTCTTTCATAATGAAATACAAGTAAAGTGATGTATTATATTTTTTTGTATAATTTTTCTCTGTTACAGAGTTATACTCCAAATCACCAAAGTTACCGTACGAAATCGGGCAGTTACCACCATTGAAGCCAAATTGTTGTCCACTCAGCGATCTGGTGAAGCGGGAAGAGAAGCCGGGACCCTCGCGCTCGTACGGCACGCGCGGCATGAAAAAGAGGAAGATCCGTAAACGAACCGCCGCCCTCATCGCGCTCGAGGCCCATCCACGCAAGTCTCCCAGAGAACACGCTTCTACATTAGCCATACTCGGCTCGGCCGGCCTCCTGCACAGACGGAAAAACCCCGACGACACTAAGTCGACAGCCTCCGAAGACACCATCAGTGATACCCACAGCAATCTCAAACTAGAGCCTGTTGTCTCTGAGACTCAGGAGGCTTCAGAGAGACTCCAGCAGTTCCTCTCCGAAGTTTTTGAGGATGCGGCCGAGTACGACGTCTCCGAAGAAGCTATGGAAGGCGAGGCGGCCGTCACCACATCCACCAACCTTCCAGATGTGTCGAGCTTAATGTCTGAATGCGACGACTGTGATATTATCAGGAACGAGATCCAAGAAGCAGCGGCACGACCGAAAGGTCGTCGAGGCAAGTTCAAGAAGAAGAACAAGACTGGCTGGCCCAATAAAAAGAAGCAAAATAAGAAAGATTCCAGGGCCAATAGCACAGAATCGGAACGAAAATTAGATAGCAGTTTAGATAGGTCGTCTGTGGAACCACCCGACGATGAAACGACGCAGGATATGATCAGCGAGGAAGACATCAACTCATCTGATGAGAGAGATAATAAGACGTTGACTGAAGAATCAAAATTAGAGGAAAAAACATTAACTGATGATACAAATTCGACAGAGAACTCTCAAGATAAATCTGATGATGACAAGTTGATAGTGAAAGAAAAACTGCAGCTAGACTTAAAAGTGTTATTGAATAATGAGAAGGCTCTCAAGGAGGAGAAGAGGACGTCGCGATCGTCCGCGTCCGAAACTGATGATAAAGACAAGAAGAAGAAACGTGCGTTGCACGGCCTGGGAGACTGGCTACAGCCTGTGGTGAGGGTAGCTAGAGTGGATCCTAATGCAGCGAGGCGGCTCCGCTCTGCCGGCAGAGTCAGGACCAACAGGTTCAGATAGCGCGCGGCCGAGTTACTCAACAGTAGTGACTTAAAGAGAAGATAGCTGGTTTTGTAAATCAGCAGACTTTTATGACCTCCATATTGTATTGGTGTTGTGTATTGCCTCTGTTGATGTTAAAATAGTAGTCAAACAATAATTCTGCATGTTCAAATAGTTTTAATTGATTGATATTTATTCATTTGTATTAATAAGTCTGAAATGAGGTGAGGCTTTAATTTCTGAATCCTTATTCATGTCCATATACAAATGAATAAACCAACCTACATTAGTCAGGGTAAGAAACAAAATCTCAATGTTGTCAACCCTTTGAATGAATCTTTTTTTTCCAATACAAATGTACTCAACTCAATGTAAAACTATTTATTTTGTAAATATTGTGTCAGGCTATTAGCACACCACCTACATCTACTAACATTGGGAGGATCAGTATTGTATTAGTTCTGTTTTCTTTATTTTATTTAGAAAAAGTAATATAATATCACGAGGCTCGAAACTTCGGAATTGTAAGATGTAAATAGTGTTGTAATATATTTAAATGTTTTGTCAGACTGTAGCATGTATGTAAGTGAAGTGTGATGCATTTAGTTGTTGCGAGCTTAGTGTAAATAAATGTTATTGTATACTTAGAATATTCTCATTCTTTTTTAATGTGTGGATGGAGATAGAAATGTGTATGCTTATTTTAAAGAACAGATTTTCCAGAATATAATAGTTTTGAATATGTTTCCTCAAATTAATCTGCTGTGTTGTGAAGAAGCCATATGGGATTTAATTGTTTCTCCTGTCTCAAGTTTCATCAATAAAAATTGTATAAAATACTATGATTCTAATTTTGTGTTTTATTAGGGTTCCATACCCAAAGGACAGGACCCTTACTAAGCCTCCGCTGTCCTTCCGTCTGTCTGTCTGCCAGTGGGCTGTATCTCACCATTATAGGTAGACAGCTGAAATTTTCACCGCTATGAAAATAAAATAATACACAAATAATAATAATGATTTAAAATTAACGGAGACTCCCATACAAGAAACGTATTTATTTATGAATTCCTTTTTCATAGCATATTGGCCGGTCTTACTATAATTTGGTGCGGATTGTTTATACAGTGTTACCTATAATGAGTTGGCGTATATTGCTTCTCGATTTGATAGACAACTCTTCAAAAGAGGATTTTTAATTTGATGCACGTGTTGCATTAGCATCTATTAAATGGCGAAGAATTTGGATATAACGTCATATAAAGCTTAATAATTTATTAAAAGAAACAAAAAAAAAACCCGACTGCGTAAAACTACAGATAATTGAAAAGATAAAAACCACATAAAAACATGCTCTTTAATCTATAGAATTTTGAATATAACTTGAATTTTATATGGACAAACCAATAACCTGAGTAGGTATGTATTTTGTAAATGAAATATATAACGATACATATTGTTATAATAACGATATTTTTGTTTTACCCCCCCTTATTTTTTATTAATAGACGCCATATAAAAATAATGTACCCTATGTCACCCCACCGTTACGACGAATCTAACGACCCTCATATGTTTAAATACTTGTACATTTTAATTTTATTACTTTATAATTTGTGTGTTTAACCCATCAAGCCGTTTAGGCTGCAGAGCGTGCCAAAGAAATAGACATACAAACATATATACCTACTTACATACGTACACTCGAAAAACATAACTCTAAGTATATACTTTAGTCTTTGAACATAACCCTCCTTCCGGGTCAGTCGGGTAAAAAGGACCGAGGCGAATTTAATCTTTACGAGGAACTGTCAGATAACTCCACAATGTATTTTAGAGAAATCCAACGTCAACATTTATAGCGATTCATGATTTAATTAAAGAAGATATAAAAAAAAACTATAATTGTGGCATGAATGCATTTCTACCGAAGAACGACTAAGTAGCAAACCATATTTATAATTTATTTTAACATTATTCAAAAGTACATATATATTATCTGCGCAGTGTGTGTTGCTTCATTGAATTACATGGGGAGCGATATGCGATATTGAAAAATATGCGCTCAGATCATGCTCAGATACAGATATCGTATAATGCGTAGTGTGTTATGAACTATAATGTAAAGGTGTGGGAAAATTTGAAGTCTATCTATACATTACTACCAAAGCGATACCACGAGATACAGCACATCACATTTTAGGGACAATAATAAAGTAGTCATGTCAAATCAACTGAACAAGTGCAAGATTCGGAGTGGTGTAGTGTATTTGCACACTTGATTATATTCAAAAAGCGATAATGGTATACCATATATAACCTAATACCTATACCATTACACCACCAGCACCACCTACACTTCACATTGAGTCAGATGGCAAGTTCTTGCTGGCTGAGGCGGAGCAGTGCCGTTAGAGTGAGTAATGACCTTTAGGCGCGTTTATCATCATTTTATCAGTAAAAAAAAATAGGATTAGTTACAAAAAATTACAGTTTATTAAGTGACACTAATTTATTCAACATTTCAGGATGTTTAGATAGATCAAATCAAAAGCAAACGATCTACTCTAACAGGCGTATAATTAATAAAAACAGAATTTACACTTTATACATCTCCAAGGATGATTGTTCAGACACTTTTACATCACTCATTCTTTTTGAATAACAAGTAAAACATTGAACTAATTCTAAGCTGTATGTCAAATTACCTCAGGCCAGTTGCAAATAAAAATTAAAAGAAAAAAACAAAAATTTGCCCTTTTTTCAATATTCATAGTAAAAGCAATATATCCAACTGGCCTAAAATTAATGACAAACCTATTTATATGTTTAGTTTATGCATAGACATCTTCTTTGTCTGCTATGTATTGGATTATGTCTTTTGGTCTAACAAGTCTCTCCGCATCTCCATCAGGGATTTCAAATCCAAACTCATCTTCCATTGCCATGATGATCTCCACATGATCCAGGGAGTCAAGACCCAGGTCATTCGTAAAGTGGGAGTCGGGATTCAGCTGAAATAATAAGGATTATTTATATTTATTGTCACTTAGGGGTGATTTACCAATGGGCCAAATAAGCGATACCAGGCTGTTAGTTTGAAATAAGAAACAGTTTTGTATGACCTTATAAGAGGTTTATCTAGCTATTGAGAAGTCTGACCTTAAATAACCTTTTAACTTGCCCATCCTAACTAATATTATAATGCGAAAGTCAGTTTGTTTGTTTATTTATTACGCCTTCACTCCTTAACTACCCAATGGATCATCATGAAATTTAGCATGCAGATAACCTATGATATGGAGAACGATATAGGCTATATTTTTATCCTGGGAAAGTGGATGAAACCGCAGGGGAATGCTAGTTATTTATATGTCTGGGAACTAGAAGCTCCCAGACATATAAAATGCTTTATTTAGCATCGACAGCATTGAAGTACAAGATGCCAATATGTGTGAAATAACAATAATTTATATATAAAAACAGGCCATTGCTTTGAGTAAGACGTATGTAAAAACCTATATTTTTACAATGTTAATTATTATTTTGCTCCCGTCATATTTATCAGAGAACCTTTAGAACTGCAATTTGTTTCATAAGTTAAATGCCCCAATAGGAAAAAATTTAGATTGGTGCTAGGAGCATGGCAGCTAACTTAAACAAGCAGTTGAAATTATTGAAACTAGTTAAAGGTCAATGCTTCAAATATGAGACCATAAACATTTTTTCTCAAAGGCAAGAATTATGATTTCAGATGAAGCTACCTTTCCAGCATCAATTTTGTCATAAAGTTGCAATACAAGTAGCACCCTACTTTTGATAAGTTCTAATGTGAGGGGGGGGCCACCGCTGTACTTGCGAACGTTGCCATTCTGGTTCTGAAACAAAAGGTTTAAATAAAAAATAAATACTATATGGGTACCTCAGCAAATTTAGAGAGTTTGTCGTAGGCACAGCACACTTTCATCACACGCTCCTTAATTTCTTCGGGCGAGGGCTTCGTTTGGGCCCCAGAGGAATAATGTTGTAATCGCTGGGTTCCAACCTAAACAGTTTGAGGAACACTGAACACATTTGTTATGCAATAAGTTTTTAGGTTATGGGAAATAATATAAATGCAAAACCTTACATTAATGTCGCCTTCATTGCAGAGTAACATTTATTTATTCAAGATTAGGGAAAAACTACGTCGATGTATGATCAAACTGGAATGTATTGATTGTTATGGTCCTTACCCCATTTTGTAGATACTGACTGTTGTATACTTTCACAGCGGTTTTAACAGTACTAATGTTTTGTTGAATGGCAACGGTTGAAAGCCGGCACACCACCGGTGTCCTAAATGTGTTGGATTTCCGTAATAATCCATTGAAAGCACTTCGAACGATATTTGCAGCAGCCATTTTCGACTATTTTCGATCTTTCAAACACGGCTAGTAATGATGGAACTAAAATATTGAACCGTAGAAAACATATGTAGTCTGTGGGAGCAATGTATTACGTGGCGTTTACGCGTCCCACTCTCCCTCGTCCTGCCCCCTGCTTCGCCTTACGAGGGCCACCATTTTGTGTCGTCCGTCATTACAATTATTACGTCATTGATGATGGCTGATCACAGCTGATCATTCATTGTAATCAATCAATAATTCAATAATCCCGTTTCGCTATTATTCCAGTCTTGATTAGTGTTATCAAATACTGCAAGTTATCTACGAAAGAGGACGTTCTAAATGTACTGTTAATTTACGCAAGAACGTTTGAACAACATTGAACAAAAAGTAATATAATACATTGGGAACATTAGTGCTTACTTACGACAGGACGTTTTTAGATTATTTTTTATTTTAATAGTGCATAGTGAGTTACTTAAACTTTTGAAATGTATGTGTTGTATTCCAAAGTGATTGACAAGACAAGTCGCGGGATTAACATAGGGTAGAGCGGCCATAGAAAAGCCAGACAACTTACTTGAAATTGAGGATGGTATTTCCTCAAAAGCATAATTGATGATAAAGGTATGTTATTAAGATCTTACTTCCCAAATACCTAAATTGAACTTGTTGAATTATATATATTAAGTATAATACTTAGTTGAAGATTATCTGTATTTTATTTTTTGATCAAAGGAAAACTAACATCTAGGTACCTACATAAA
Source organism: Achlya flavicornis (assembly GCA_947623365.1). Taxonomy (NCBI): domain Eukaryota; kingdom Metazoa; phylum Arthropoda; class Insecta; order Lepidoptera; family Drepanidae; genus Achlya; species Achlya flavicornis. The sequence continues at coordinate 14,233,453 of OX392467.1, forward strand.
GTATAGATCCACATAAAATAAAAAGAAGGCTATTTATAAGTTTTCACAAATATTATAAATCACATAAATTTACAAACACAGCCGAAAGACGGATGAGCACTATACAAGAAAAATAAATAGATTTAAGTTATAAAATAAATTAGGTATAACAAGTAGGTACTAACATAAAAATTGCAAGCATGTAAAAAGAAATTTAATACTTAAGAAAGTGCTTTAAGAGAAATATTTTAAATTTAACATTCGCATCATTTGAGATTCAGAGGTGTTAAATAAATATAATTAAAACTCTTTGGCAACGGTAGTTATAACTATTAATAATTTTCCTTTTTTTTTTCAGAACACAAACCTTCTGATCACTCATATGTACGTAAAAGGCACTACGACTATACACATACTGTGCAGCACCAAAAGTACATTCCACTGTACTAAAGCATAACATGCCACTTTCTGGTAAATATTTGTTCTACTCCTCTTGAACTATTATTCTTTAAGGGAATTAACACTTTAATAGTTATAAATGTTGTTTCATTATATTTAAATAAAGTTTTAAAATTATATGATAAACTAAACATTAACCGATAATACATAATTTGGATCGGTTGAATTACCTTATTGTTTATCATGTTTAACGTCCGATGCAAACAATGGGAATGGGATAAAACAATGTTACCTATAAGTTTAACATGTATTGTGTACCTGTTTGCACCATCGTAGAGCTAGAAAAGACTTATTTCAATGTTTTATTTTTTTATTGAAAGCTAGTTTAATTGAGCTATATTTTCACCTGTTATTAAGTTGTTATAGTAAGGCTTGTTAAGTTAATACATTTTAATGTGTTTACAGATCTTTTTCATATGCCTTCAACGTCCACTTCTGTCTCTGCTTTTCCACACACAGGACAATTTGAACAAGCCACTGGTAAATTAAATATTTTTTGTAGATTTTATTCTGTAATTTGCATAATTTTATAACAATGTTTGTTCTTCTCTGATCAACCCGAATGTAGCCATGCTGGTTTTGTCGTTTTAGACCTATGTAAGACACTATTTTGTACTGAACGCGAACTGTGTTGTACCACTGAGTTGAAATTCAGTATTCATACTTATGTACAGATTTTTCACCAGTGGCTAAAAGTTGTGCCCAATTATTTTCACATTAATGTCAACCTTATTAACTGTTATTAAGTTGTTATAATAAGGCTGGAAAGCTTGTTAAGTTGATATTTTTTACAGATCTTTGCCATTTATACATTTCTGGTAACAAATATACCTTTATGATATAGATAGTCGTGTGTTGTTTAGGTTATTGTTTTTTTTTAATTATTTTCATGTTATTTTTTCGTATGTATTAACTGCTTAGGTATGTTTTTTTATTGTTAATAATTGGAAAAATAGCCAATATTGTCAGATTGTCCAAAAATATATAGTGTATATGTATAAGTGCCCTTCTGGGGCCTAAATTGAATATAGGGCTTTACCTTGAATGTGTATTTTATTTCTCTGTCCAAAATATCAAACAAATACATAAAAGTTTTGAAAGGCTAGGTACCTACCTACTACACATTTAGGCTGTTGAATTCTGATTCCTTTGCCTAAATACTTCGGTCAATAAAAAAAACCAACACACGACCAGACAAAATTAAAAAAAAAAAAACTGTCATGTTCTGGATTTCTCTAAGGTTGAAACAGCATGTACTGACATGTCTGTCTGATGCGTAGTATCTCTACTTAGTTTGTGCTTTCAAATAATAATTATTTTCCATAGATAGGTAGGGAGTAGGTACCTAGGCTACATTCCGAATTGGATAATATCGCTCACAGTGCTCACAGCCATCTAAAGGTGCGTTCGAATTGGGGTATGGTAGCAAAAATAACAGTCAAAAATGCCAAAAACGATCACAACTGGCGTTCGATTTGGAAAGTTGTGGGTGAAATTGGCGTTTTGAACTGTTTTCGTTCACCGTTCGTTTTGCTTGGAAACAGTTAAAAATGACATCGTGAACTGCAAATTTCGACCCACCTCCGAGGCAGGGTCGTTTGTGATCATATTTTGACATCTTTGAATCTGACAGATAAGTTTCGGAAAATTCATTCGGGAAGCGAAAATTCTAATTTTTATTGTAAAATCTTATAGAAATACTAACAGGCAAGAGAATAATTTGTTAGATTAACTTTGTTTATTGATTAACTGAAGGAAAAAGGTAGTTTGAGACAAGTGACAAGCAGGCGATCAGAATGGAAATGTCATTTTTGTATCTAATCGTTCGATTTGGGAAATATCGTTTGTGGCAAAAGTTGCAAAATTGTTGAAATTTTCCAATTCGAACGCTTAAACAGAAATGCCCATTTTGAAACTGTTAAAAACGACATCACTCCAATTCGAACGCACTATAAGTTACATACTACTATAAGTTAGAGCATAGAGCTCACATCACAGCAATAATTTCCGAACCGAGTTAGGTAAATCCTCAATCTACGGAGTTAAGGCTACATTCCGAATTGAATAATATCGCTCACAGTGCTCACAGCAATAATTTGAGTACCGAGTTAGATATATATCACGTTAATGACAGCTGAGAACTGTCAACAATTCGGAACGCCCGTTATCGCGCTCACAGTATTCATAACAGAACATTTGAAAATTTAATTAAAATCTGAATTAACAATGCGCTAGGACTCCTTATATCCTTTATAATTTGACTCGCAAAAAGGAATATTCGCGTCTTTTATTATTTTTCTCGCATAAAATCATAAAAAGTATTTTTGCCAAATAGAAAACCAAGAATCTTATTAGACTTATTGCCGAAAACACAATAATTAATCGTCACTTTTGACAGCGCTCACGGTGATATCAGTTTAGAGCATAGCATGGTCGGTGTGAGCGCAATACGGCGAATCTCATGACGTCATCTATGACGTTTTATGAGAGAAAAATAATAAAAAAGCGGATGTTCCTTTTTGCGAGTCAATATATAAAAGACTAGCTATCTCGCGCGGTTACACCAGCGTTCCCGTGATAAAATAAAAAAAGCCTATAATACTCGGGGATAATGTAGCTTCCTATTAGTGAAAGAATTTTTCGAATCTAACTATTAGTTCCAGAGATTAGCCCGCTTAAACAAACAAAAAAACTCTTCCGCTTTATTAAATTAGTTTCCAAAGATTAGCCCGCTTAAACGAACAAACAAAAAACTCTTCCGCTTTATTAAATTAGTATTGATATAAGGAGTCCTAGCGCATTGTTAATTCAGATTTTAATTAAATTCTGAAATGTTCTGTTTTGAATACTGTGAGCGCTTTTACGAGCGTTCCGATTTGTTGACAGTTCTCAGCTGTCATTAATGTGATATCTAACTCTGTACGCAAATTATTGCTGTAAGCACTGTAAGCACTATGAGCGATTTTATCCAATTCGGAATTTACTGACATGACTGCCGGCTGCTGAATTTGACACGTCTACTGTCAGCTGTCAATTTAGTTTTGTCATTTGCTGGTCGTTTTCATTGTTTTTATTGAGCGTATGTAAAATGGATTCATTGCTTTTAATCAATAAGAAATAATTAAAATGGGTAACGCTGACACAAAATTAAACTTTAGAAAAGCTGTTGTTCAATTGACTTCAAAAACACAGGTGTGGTTATCAATAAACGTTTAATTAAGGCTGTTGTAGTAGGTCACTACAAAAGTATTGATAAAATGATTAATTTTAGCCAATTGAAGCTGGTGACGAGAGTTTTTGGGACCAGTTCTGGTCGGAAAGTGTGACTAACGTGCAGGATGTGTTCGCTTTGGTGCCTGGGGCTGAGATTCGGGCTCTACGAGAAGAGTCCCCTAACAACTTGGCGACACTGGTATATAAAGCTGTTGAGAAGCTGGTGAAGATGGTGGATAGCAGCTGCAGGACTCAGAGAGAACAACAAACTGGTATTATAATTTAAAAAATCTATGATCCTTGATGACTACAATGATATCAGTATTTAGTATGGTTAGTACTCATTATTTTGATTGATGACTAAAAGGAAGTACTATTGAATAAGTATTGACACATTATGTATGTCACTTATGGCATGGCAAAAATACAAAAATAAACTTTGTTTTATATCATTTATGGTTTAGTTGTACTTTTATAATTCATTGTGCCGCAGCAGCGGCCGGTGAGCGCTAGTTACAAATTTATGCATAATAAAAAGGACCTAAAGGTTATACCTCTACAAAAAGGGTGGGGTGCGTGGGGTGGGGTGGCGTGCAACAATCAGCACCATTATCATTAAAAATTATAATTTCAGCACTCAACTGTGCCCGACTCTTAACTAGAGTGCTGCCTTACATGCTAGAAGAACCAGAGTGGCACGGCTTCTTCTGGTCTTCTCTCCCTGCTGCCGCTGAAAATGAGTCCGTACCACTGGCTCAGTCTCTTATTAATGCTGTCTGTGTAAGTATAACATCATTTTTTGCCAGTATTATCCGTGTCTGATGTATTTCTATATGTCTATATTATGACCAATACGCAGATGGTCCATATTCTTATACATGTTAAGGTGCAGCACAGACGAGGGCTTTTTTGCGAAGGAGTCTGTGGCACACAAAAAGTCTATGTGAAAACAAGGGTTCTGCGCCGGACTTTTTGCGCGTTGTGTGCGTTACTGCTATATATTCTGTCATTATAACATAATCAAGTAAAAAAAGTTCAGCATTCCCTTATATTGTATAAAAAAGGTTACTTTAAAATAAAATTGGGTTTAAGTACTCCTAAACCTGGTTTAACTACTCTGCTACCTGTGTGAAGCCGGGGTAGGTCGCTAGTATTCAATAAAATGGAATGCAGTATCTTATTTTTTCCCATGAAATTAGAAACTTTAAATATTTTTTAGGATCTACTATTCTGCCCAGACTTCACTGTGACAAGCACGAAGCGATCGGGCCCTGTGAGTATTGATTATTTGATTACACAATGTTATCTTATCATACTATAACATAATGCTTTATAGATCATAGATTAAGCCTTGAAACAGATTTATAAGAGCTGTTGTTCTTGTTGAGTCTTCTATAAAAGGTATGGTTTTATATTTACGCGTATCTACGGACATTGGATGTATTTATAGATTAGAACTTAAACCACGTTTTTTTATGATACATTTTCGGGGCGCGAGGCCGTAGGCGTATTTTAATGCCACTTTTATTTTCTTCAAAATTCAGCAAATGGTTCCTTTCAGCGTTTTCCACTAACACCTGAAGTTTCGAATTAGCCCATACTGGCTAGGAAGAAATAAAAACACCTGTAGGTATATTATTGAATGTTTGGTATGAATAGACATGATTTTAATTCTGACGATTTGAACAATGCTCTTTCTGTAGTCGTTGATTGGTTTACTATTAATAATTTATTGCTAAATGAGGAAAAAACAATATGTATCAGATTCAGTCTATCCAATGTGAGACCTTTGATTAAGGATACATCCAGATAGAGTGTAGCAGCTGTGCAAGCGTCGATAAAAATACGCTCTAACTGTTAGGGGCTAAATCAAATAAAAATAAATAAAAATGTAAAATATTTTTTTTTTTAAATTTCTCCCGATTTTAATTGGAATATTTTAACAACTACTATCATTATGAACGTCATTATGACAAGCAGAATGACGCAGAGGGAGCGTAAAACGTAGCTGTTACGCGCAGCAGCCTATAAAAGTTGGCCTGTTTTGTATATTAGTGTAGTATGGCGACGTTCTTTCTAGGTATATTTATTTCTATGTGTGAGACCTTCGGACACAAATAATAGTATAAAATTGTAATTAAAGGCAAGAACTGGATCTTGTTGAAACAACTGTATTTTTAGGTATCACTTTAGATAATAAGTTACAATGGAGCCCTCACATTTGTAAATTGGTGGATAGACTTAGTTCTGCAGCTTATGCAGTGAGAAAAAATCGCGCTCTCACTGAGGAATCCATCATGTCGTGCATGTGGTGGATGTCGCTCATAACAACTAATAGGTATACGTAATTACTTAGCCTGACTGACTGAATGATTCATCAACGCAGAGCCTAAACCGCTGGGGCTACAAACTTGAAATTTTGCATACTGGTCCCTTCTATAACGTAGGCATACACTAAGAAGGGGTTTTTGGAAATCAACCTTTAAGGAGATGAAAAGAGGGGATTTTGTCTGTATGAAAAATCTTATTCCTTGGATTTATAAACTTGCAAACTTAGCACGATTACTAACCTACACAAATAATAAAGTTTACGGGGCAAAAAGGGGTACTAATTTTATAAGGGGGAAATTTAACTGAGTTTCTGAATTAACTCAAAAGTTTGTACCTATAAATTAGTTCCTTTTGTAGGCAATAAGAAAGTATTTTTGGAAATACCATTCCTAAGGGAGGGTAAAGAATAGGGCGTGGTTGAAACCGCGGGCGGAATGTTAGTCAATACCATAAAACGAAAGTAACGTCCAACCAGGAGCGTGCAGAAGAGCTATCCTCCCTGGACAGCTGCGAGTACATCTGGGCGGGCGGCGTGGGGTTCGCGCGCACCCCGGCGCGCTCCCCGCACCAGGAGGCGGCGCGCGCCGAGCTGCTGCGGCTGCTGCTCACCTGCTTCAGCGAGACCGTCTACAAGCCGCCCTCGCACGCCGCTCATCATCATAATAAGTGGATCGCGTGAGTTGTTGTATTTACAAAACTAGCTGTCCCCCGCTGCTGCAACTTGCAACCGCCTTCCCCGGGTGAAAAGTAACCTATAGCACTGGGAGATAATGTTCCTTCCTATTAGAGAAAGTTAGAATCAGTTCAGTAGTTCTATAGAGATTAACTCCTCCAATATTATATAACATACCGATAGCAACTTGAACTTAGATAGCCAGACAGATTCTTCAGGTTAAGATTCCATTTATCGCACCGGAGGTCATGGGTTCGATTCCCACACACGACATGCATTGTATGCATGAACTTGACTGTATGTTCTGAGTCTGGGTGTAATTATGTGTATTAAGTATGTATTTACTTACAAACAAAAGGTAGTAAATGTAGTATATCAGTTATCTGGTTTCCATAGTACAAGCTCTGCTCAGTGGGATCAGATGGGACCGTGTGTGAGGAATGTCCCAGGATATTACTGTAACATCACTTACCGGCAGTTACCTGACAAGTCCGGAGAACCGTCACGCGCTCCCGTTGTTCACCTCCCTGCTGAACACCGTGTGCTCGTACGACCCGGTGGGATTGGGATTGCCATACAACCATCTAATATTCGCTGACACACAGGAACCACTCGTTGAGGTATTTATATCGGTAATCCTAGTTTAGGCTGTTAAGTATTTTATATTATTGGCCATCTTTAAACCTCTTCGTGTGACTCTGGGTGATTAGAGGAGCGAAAGGTCACTGCTTCAAATCAATATTTTTTCCCTTATAAGTTTCCTCCAAAAGTCCGTGAAAATTTCGTTAGTGGAATGGGCACTTTTAACTAAAGCCTGACTTGACTTGTACGGTCGATGACCAATTTGATCCTGGCAGAAATGTTCTTAAAGACGATAACTATGGGAGAAAATATCTTCCTCAGTAAAATTATAAAATATTATGATAACTTTCAGGTGGCGCTCCAAATACTTATAGTAACGTTAGACCATGACACGAGCAATGTTGTCAACGAGGACTCAGATGAAGTAAGTATATTTATTACTACTAGAGGTCGCCCATGAGTCGAAATTCGACTATAATTTTTTATCACAAATTAACTAATAAGTAAAATATCTTAACCCTAGCAAAAATAAGTCCGAGAAAGAATTTGGTTGTCATACTACAAAACTAAGAAGAAGATAAACAATACATTATATGTGTGTGGTGTGTCAAACGCATGGTTGTGTATGTAATGTTTTGCATTTTAGTGTGAGTCACGTTTATTTTATTAGAATAATGTATTTAAAATGCATTGTAATATCAAAATATTAGCTTTGTGCACTTTTGCCCCATATAAACTTAAACTATGCCAAATGTCACACTCCTACGTGCCCACAATAGGCTAAAAAAGGAGCGAAAGATTTTCCATCATACATGATTGCGAAATTATAGTATAGATGTAAGTAACATACATTATACTCTGGTAAAGATTCCACCTATTGCGCCGCAGGTCGTGGGTTCGATTCCAGCACAGGACATGGATTTGTGTGCATGAACATGTCTGTATGTCCTGAGTCTGGGTGTAATTATATATATTAAGTATGTATTTACTAACAAAAAGTATTATATGTATTATATCAGTTATCTTGTTTCCAAAGTACAAGCTCTGCTTAGTTTGGGATCAAATGACCGTATGTGAGGAATGTCCCAGGATATTTATTTAATTATAGATTTATCCACTGGAATGACAATAGAAAAATAAGGTCGCTCGGAAACACGGATATTACCGTTGGGGTAAAGAATAAGATAATTTTGGATTGGACGGATGGCTTTATAGTACTCTCCTGTATTATAGAACGAGAATCAATTATTATACTTGAGTCAAATCCGAAGAAATAGATTGGGTTAATCAAAAATAAACATTATGTTAATCATCCAGGTTCCAAATTCAATTGTATTGAATCTCAACTCAAAACTTGCCTTGACTCTTCTATTGAAATCTGTGGTGATAAGAAAAAGTCTAGAAGGTAACTTTCAAGTGTCGGTGCCAAATTAACATAAGGGAAGTAACCAGCACTGTGCGATATTTGCATGATGATTTTTTCTTCATCGCAAGTTCAACTTTATTTTAAGACACAAACCATCGCCACGGCATTCGACGCCACATTATTTGTATATGTTTATACTTGAAAACTGCTGCGAATAAAATATGTCCAATATAGTCAGATTGTCTAAAAGTATTAAAAAAAATTACCTGGTTGAGTTTCTTCTGAGTAGAAGGTTGACTTCACACCCTAATGAATGTTGATTACCACTGTGCGCCGTTAAAAACTCTAGGTAAAATGCGACTACATTCGAGCAAATATAAAGAGGTCTTAAAGTCGGCACACATTGTCAATTCTAACCATCAGTGGACTATTTGCTCATCAACCTTCTGAAAAAAATCAATGGTTGTGTTTAGAGTCTTCCGGATAACCTGTTCATCAACTACCTATCCCGCATCCATCGCGACGAGGACTTCCAGTTCCTGCTGCGCGGCGTGACGAGGCTCCTTAACAACCCGTTGGCGCAGACCTACCTGCCCAACTCCAACAAGAAGGTCGCGCTGCACCAGGAGCTGCTCGTGCTCTTCTGGAAGATGTGCGATTATAATAAGGTAACTTCCGGTTCCTGCTGCGCGGCGTAGTCACAAAGCTGCTTAACGACCCCCTGAAAACTAATCAACTTTTTGCTAGTTACCTCAGCATTGGAAGAAATTCAACAACGAAAACACGGTTATTTTTAAATCGTCATGGCGAGATACATACGTCATCGTATGGACGATTTAAAAAATTTCGTGTTTTCGTTTTATATATTTGTTATTTCACTGTACACGTTGTTTCAGAAATTCATGTACTACGTATTGAAAAGCAGCGACGTTCTAGAAGTATTGGTGCCGATACTGTATCATCTCAATGACTCACGCGCAGACCAGTGTAAGTATCAATCAGTTTTTTTATCCGTTCATAATATTTTCTTTTAAATAAAATATTAAAAAATATAGAAAACCGTCTACTTAATGGAATTTTAAAAGAGGTAGAGCGTAGCGTTTATTGGCTCAAAGAGCAGCTCGACTGGGGAAGTACCTTACAGAATGCCACAGCCAAATAACTTTATGTTGTGTAAAGTTGTGTTCCTGCGCGTGAGTAAGATCGCCAGAGCTCATTTGGGAGGGGGGAAAGGTCGGGAACGCGTGACGATGCTTCGTGTGTTGCAAGCGTCCATATGGCTGCGGTAACCGCTTCCCATCAGGTGGGCCGTATGCTTGTTTGCCGACTTAGTCGTATACAAAAAAACAAAAATGTGACTGTGTTGTAAAAAAATCTAATGCATTTTTTTTTACTTATCAACAAATACGGAAACTACTAGTCAATATTTTGTCCCCACCAGCCCGCGTAGGATTAATGCACATAGGCGTGTTCATACTGCTCCTTCTATCCGGGGAGCGCAACCTGGGCGTGCGGCTGAACAAGCCGTACCTGGCCACGGTGCCCATGGACATCCCGGTGTTCACGGGCACGCACGCCGACCTCCTCGTTGTCGTCTTCCACAAGGTCATCACCACTGGCCATCAGCGGCTGCAGCCGTTGTTCGACTGTTTGTTGACCATACTTGTTAATGGTGAGTTATTGTACCTGGCCACGGTGCCCATGGACATCCCGGTGTTCACGGGCACGCACGCCGACCTCCTCGTTGTCGTCTTCCACAAGGACATCACCACTGGCCATCAGCGGCTGCAGCCGTTGTTCGACTGTTTGTTGACCATACTTGTTATTAACAAGTATGGTCAACAAACAGTCGAACAACGACCATACTTGTTAATGGTGAGTTATTGTACCTGGCCACGGTGCCCATGGACATCCCGGTGTTCACGGGCACGCACGCCGACCTTCTCGTTGTCGTCTTCCACAAGGTCATCACCACTGGCCATCAGCGGCTGCAGCCGTTGTTCGACTGTTTGTTGACCATACTTGTTAATGGTGAGTTATTGTACCTGGCCACGGTGCCCATGGACATCCCGATGTTCACGGGCACGCATGCCGACCTCCTCGTCGTCGTCTTCCACAAGACTATCACCACTGGCCACCAGAGGCTGCAGCCGTTTTTCGACTGTTTGTTGACTAAACTTGTTAATGGTGAGTTATTTTACCTGGCCACGGTGCCCATGAACATCCCGGTGTTCACGGGCACGCAAGCCGACCTCCTCGTCGTCGTCTTCCACAAGGTCATCACCTCTGGCCACCAGCGGCTGCAGCCGTTGTTCGACTTTTTTTTGACCATACTCGCTAATTAATAATGGTGAGTTAATGCGGTGAGTACATGAACAAGGTGCAATTGTGCAGAGTGCAGCTACTTCCAAATCTTCAATATATATTTTCTTATGTTTGACTAGTATCACCGTACCTGAAAACCCTATCAATGGTTGCGTCAACGAAGCTACTCCACCTGCTGGAAGCGTTCAGCACGCCCTGGTTCCTGTTCTCGCAGCCGCACCACCACCACCTCGTGTTCTTCCTGCTGGAAATGTTCAACAACATGATCCAGTATCAGTTTGACGGTCAGTATCAAACAGTCGAAATCCTCACGATCTTGAGACCATCAAACATTATATTCTTGTTATTTAACTGTTATTTTCGGTGAACAATATAATAGAGAGGATGTGTGTTACATGTCAGGTAACTCAAACCTGGTGTACACGATTATCCGCAAGCGCGGCGTGTTCCACAACCTGGCCAACTTGCCGCACGAGCACGCGGCCATCGCCCGGTCCCTGCAAGCCGCTCGAGGGAAGGGGTTCACTACTCCCTCTGCACTACCCAGGTAATCTACACATATAGAATTACTTGTCCTGACTGACTGATTCGTCGACGCAGAGCTTAAATCGCTGGGTCTATAAACTTAAAATTTTGCGAATGTTGTCGATCTAAACAAGGTATTTTTTAGAAAAGTAAGCATATAATTCCTTCCACCTTACGGAATACCCCAGCCCAATAACAATGTTCTGTTCCTGCGTGAGTAAGGTTACCGCGCGGGTCGGTAACGCGTGAGTGATGCCCTGGGTGTTGAAAGCGGCCCGTGAGATGCAACCCGTGGCATCATAAGCGCATAAGGCTTCAATAACCGCATACCACCGGGCGGGCCGTATGCTTGTTTTCCGATGGCCACAAGTAACGCAACGCAACACCTCGGTAGGTGTTTGGCGACAGATTTTCAACGTGTAGCCTTAAAACGTAAAGTTCTTATATGGTGAGGCAGTGCAACCACTATCGTCTTGTTTCCAGGTCTCGCAGCGTGGAGTCAGTATCGGAGACGCTGATGGAAGGTTCCAGGCCGGCACAGCCTGCGGAACCTGGCACACTTAATGCTACCCTACCTGAAACACCTGGTAAGAAACATCTTTATGAAATTACCACTTATTTCGACCCCGCATGAGTACCGGAGCATAAGCATCACGAGACCTACCGCAGGTAGCTGGCACCTTATTAGTATTAGTAGTAAAATAAATCTCAATATAATGAAAGTTTATTCGGAACTTGGTTGCCGTCTTTCTAGAAGAATTTTGATTAGAGCCAGCTGTATGTATGTTCAGATATGTGTATGAAGAACAGGAATAAAAATTTGTAAAAACACAGATATCTCAAAGCATTATCGGCGGACTATATTATTACCAACTATATATTTTTTTTTGTAATTTGATAGGGTTGCGATTGACTACAATAGAACCGGTTGGTGAGTTATATTATATGCAAAGGTCGTTAACACGCTAAAAAACGTTATTGTCTTGAGCTAATTACTCATTAACACTTCACTCAAATGCATGAATAAAATGACTTGATAATTTCAATTGATCTGTTCGTGTATTCATTATAATTTAACAAATTAAAATATCACAACATAACACTATAATGTTTAAATATTAATATAAACTAACAAATGTTTTAAATTGTCTCATTTTCAATATATAACTGTAAGCCAAATCATAAAACAACACTTAAATAAATATCACAATGTATGTGAACACTTTATAGTTGCCATAAAGGAAATAATATTCTTCATCATCATCACCTCTCATTCCACTCAATTAGGCTCTCAGTTATCTGGTTCCATAGTAGAAGTTCTGCTTAGTTTGGGATCAGATAGCCATGTGTGAAGAATGTGCCAGGATATTATTTATAATTCATCATCAGTCAAAAGGTCACAATAGGCTAGAGGCCTGAAAAAATCTACTTAGTCCGTCATTAACATTATCAAAAAATGTTAGTCACCTATTTCTTCTATTGTCAATCAAACAATAAATTACGTAGATCCTTATGGTGTGTTTAGTTTCGCGTGACGTCACGCCATGGTACACGTTCAACAAACAAATGACGTCACACACGAGCCACCACTCTCGACGTTTGACGCGCTTTATCTTTGTGATTTTTTATTGATTTGATAAAGAAATAAATACTTTTCCAATATTTTTTGATATTCTAACAGACGGACAGCGGACTAATTAGATTTTTTTTTTATTCGTACAGGCTACCTCCCTTTTCACGAGTAGATAATCGGCTAGTTTAGAAAACAAAAATAATGTATAACGCGGATCTATTACAGTACAAGCAATAACTTTTTCTAATGTCAATTTCCATTTATTGACTTTAGATAGTGCGTTCGAATTGGAGTGATGTCGTTTTTAACAGTTTCAAAATGGGCATTTTTGTTTATGCGTTCGAATTGGAAAATTTCAACAATTTTGCAACTTTTGCCACAAACGATATTTCCCAAATCGAAAGATGAGAAACAAAAATGACATTTGCATAATCATCGCCTGCTTGTCACTTGTCTCAACCTACCTTTTCCCTTCAGTTAATCTTTAAACAAAGTTAATCTGACAAATTATTCTCTTGCATGTTAGTATTTCTATCAAATTTTACAATAACAATTAGAATTTTCGCTTCCCGTATGAATTTTCCGAAACTTATCTGTCAGATTCAAAGATGTCAAAATATGATCACAAACGACCCTGCCTCGGAGGTGGGTCAAAATTTGCAGTTCACGATGTCGTTTTTAACTGTTTCCAAGCAAAACGAACGGTGAACGAAAACTGTTCAAAACGCCAATTTCGCCCACAACTTTCCAAATCGAACGCCAGTTGTGATAGTTTTTGGCATTTTGGACTGTTATTTTTGCTACCATACCCCAATTCGAACGCACCTATAGTAAAAAAAAAACATAAGGTACTTGATTTAGTTTCGAATCATAGAACAGATTGAAGCTCAAGTCAAGTTAAGAGTCGACATTGAAAAAAAATATGTTTAAATTATACTTAGGACATAAGGTTTATTTTCGATTAACACAATCTACTCTTGAAACCAATGTGTTCCACATTCGTGTGTTGTGTTTAGAGGATTCGATCCCGGTCGATTTTTCTAATCCCGGGATTTCGGAATTATCTACAGTTAATCTTGGGATCCCGGGATCGTCCCGGGATTGTATTGGTAATGGAAAGTGGTAACAAAAAGACAGTAAAACATATCAAAATCATTTTTATTTATCTTTTAGTTTTGTGAGGACATAGAATATTTAAGTTTTAAATCTTCAAAAGTTTCATCTTTCTTATAAAATAAACAAACCAGGCACTTCTGTGAATAATTTATCTATTCGTCCATGCTAACAATAAACTTTAAAGAATCAACTTCTATAGATAAACTATAAAAAAGACTATATGCTAAAGAGATCAATGTTTATTGGTACTCATATTTTTTATTGTTATTTATTTTTAGTAGTTCATTATTATTCAAAATGTCAAATCAAGGTAAGTGCGTTTCTTTTCACGCACATTTTCATTGACTTATTTAAAAAATGTATCGATACCGAAAATCCCGGGATTCAATAAATTTGATCCCGAAAATTACGGGACTAAAATATGACCGGGATCCCGGACCTCGGGATGCCCGGATCATCAAATCTCTAGTCGTGTTGATGTTATAGCGATAAGCACGATGACGGAGCGTGAGTCGGCGCATCCGCCGCCCGCGCGCGATGAGCCCGGCGCCGGAACCGGAGTCGGATCCGCATCCGGCACCGGCGCGCGCCTGCTGCCGGACCGCGCCGGACCGGACGGCGAGGACCGGACCAGAGACGACCTCACTGCCACTGACGAAGATGAGCCTGAGAAGCGGACTGTTACGCATGTCAGTATAACATCGTCTATATAGGTACCTAGATTTTATGAATACTACAGCTGAATTGTCGAAACATGATCATAACCTAACTTTTTTCACCTATTTTGATATTTAGCTAAAAAGTACCCTACCACCATGCTATGGTTTCCTCACGATGTTTTCCTTCACCGAAAGCTCAAAATCATTATAGGATTCGAACCTTGAGCTACCATTCGCCTTTAATTCATATTCATATGGTTTCCAAAACGGTATAAAAAAAAACATGGAAATGTTCCCCTGTGGAATCAATTTATATCTATGGGTTCTCTCCTAAAAATCTTTGGATTCAATTGGTGATAGAGTATAGATTCAACAAAATAATAAATCATAAAGATGTGTTATTACATATTTTTCAACACAATCGCTCGTAAAGTGACAATTATTGCAAAATGGAAGTCTGTTTTTTCCTCGCAAGTGTGTTGAAAAATGTCGTATGACACTCGTGTGCATTGATTTATTACACTCTCGGCTCACTTATCTCGTTCGCCTGCGGCTCACGCGCTTAATACCGCCTCGATGGTTAATAACCAACTTTGCACGCATGTATCATAATGTACTATTGTCTAAAAAAAAACTTTGTTTTTATTATTATTTTTTGACGAGCCAGTTGGCGCGGTTGGTTAAGATTCCACCCATCGCGCTGTAGGTCGTGGATTCGATTCTAAAACAGGACATGCATTTGTGTGCATGAACATGTCTGTATGTCCTGAGTCTGGATGTAATTTTGTATGTATTTACAAAAACAAAAAGTAGTATGTATGTATTATATCTGTTATCTGGTTTCCATAGTACAAGCTCTGCTTAGTTTGGGATCAGTTAGCCGTGTGTGAGGGAGGAATGTCCCAGGATATTTATTTATTTATTCAGTCTAAACGCCATTTGGAGCAAATGTAAAATACCAAAAATCTTTTCCATCAAAATACCCATTTTAAAACTTTTCCTCATTCCAGAGGGACAGTCTACGACTATCAACAAAGGAGCGTGGTCCGGAGGGTGGTGGTGGTGGTGGCGGTAGTGATTGGAAGGCGAGCGGCGAGTGGGTGTCGAGCTGGCGCGGCAAGCTGCCGCTGCAGACCATCATGCGGCTGCTGCAGGTGCTCGTGCCGCAGGTCGAGAAGATATGCATCGACAAGTCAGTTTGCAATCACTTTTATATCTAAATTCAAAGTTAAATGGGAGAAATAATTAATTTTGCTGGTATGTCCGGCTCGAAGGACCAAATTGAGAGATGAGATATTATAAACGACCTGACTTATAAAATGTCTATATTCCGCCTTATAATACTTTGGCTCGCGGTAAAAAAAAATACAATGATATCAATTGTTATTATACGACGCGCTCGTTTCTCGCGAGAACCAACAGGTTATTCAGCTCAAAGGACCAAATGAATTAGGAAATTTTAACATCGATGACCTATACGAGTATGTAACATTTATTCACCATAACGAACCAAACATAAGTTTTGTCTATGATTCGTCAGGGGTTTAACAGACGAGTCAGAGATCCTCCGGTTCCTGCAGCACGGAACCCTAGTGGGCCTGCTGCCGGTGCCGCACCCGATCCTCATCCGCAAGTACCAGGCCAACGCCGGCACCGCCGCGTGGTTCCGCACATACCTCTGGGGAGTTATATATATACGGTATGTACTTATATTTATTTTGATATGATACAAAAATATAAATGCCCACATACTAATCAGTCTTATAACAACAGTAATAAGGTCTAAAATAAAGTATTGTACTTTTGAGGTAAAGTTAAAAAGTATTCTTAAAAAATATTACAAAATTACGTCGTTTTGATTACATAGCTACTTAGTTCATTGATACTGGAACATATAAGTATCTTCTTATATTTTTTAAAGAATACGTATGACCTTTACTTTCGTATAGAAGCACCGAATTTAATTAAATATTATATATACATATTAAGTATGTATTTCCAAAAGAATAGTACATACATAATATATAGTGTATCAGTTATCTGATTTCCTTATTAGTTTGGGATCAGATAGCCGCATCTGAAGTATGTGTCATTCTATTTATATTTTATTTTCCAGTAACGTAGACCCACCTATATGGTACGACACTGATGTGAAACTATTCGAGATCCAACGCGTCTGATCACCAGCTATCCTCAATGACAAGGTTATCTAATATTTTACGTTCACCTTTGCAAGCTATTTTCAATCTTATTTCTTTGGTTTTAGGTTGAATTTTGTGATGCTAATCGGATTTAAATGAAATGTGTAAATGATAAATTGAGGGGTCTGTGGCTATCTCTCTGACAGATGACGATAAAAAAATGATACTTTATAACTATCCGCTTAAATTTTAGTTCTCTTCTGTAGTCTTTATAATATGATAAATAAACAGATAAACCTTATTTCATAGGCAATAAGGTCAATTTTTCAATTACAATTTAAAACCTCATAATTAAAAGAACGCATTTACAGTATTAAAACAATAATTCCTTATCCAATGACTATGGATGTTTGCCTTCAAACTGTGAGTTTTTTATCGCTAGTTCCAAAAATAATAAAACAGTTAAGCGTCTAAGAGCGGTCCTTATGCTAGCGTAGCTCCTATCGTCGTCGTATCGATCTCAAACAGATCATATGTCCAATCGTCCATACTTAATTAAAGTATAAAAAATCGTTTATTTGACAGAATTTAGTTCCTTTAGTTTATTCCGCAAGAGGCGCTTTATATACATTTGTAATGAAACACTTAGGTAGAGTACATAAAGGAAAATCTTCCAGTATTGTTTTTTGTTTCTTTTGAAAACTCAATTTAGTGCATTTATTGAAAATAATCATCTGAATGATCTTGCAATTTACTTTGACTGTGTACAACATTTGATTAGTGTAAGTTACTGAATATTTCATTGTTTAGTTGGTCAGGGTTATGCGTCCTTTCCAGACTTGTGAAATATTGGATATGTTATTTTTTAATGGACACATAGTGTTAGGTGGTTTTCCTCGAACGTTGGTCCCTTACAAGAACATAAAATACTATGAGTAAAAAATTTACAAATGAAATATGACGTCAGATTGCGTTTTTCGTGATCGTTAAGAATATGTTGACACCCCCACCTCCCTAGACAAGATCAATATCGCCAAAAAAAAATATCAATAGCTAGGTATAAGCATCAAATACAGTTGTTCAAAAGACGATCATGTAGTACCGAAGATAATTGTCGACAGGCATCTTATGACCAACTTATGTCTATATTAATGTAGAACGGAAATCATAATTCAAGATAGATTTTGATAATTAAAAATAAACCTTATGTCATGGAGCCATGTTCCAAATTAAATTGTTTTAATCTTACCTCAGAACTTGGGCTTTAATTGCCGATCTTAAATACTGACCATAAACTACTTATAATATAATAATTCCGTGCAATCATGTTAATCCCTGTTCTAAAATTATAAGTTACGTAATAAATAAATTCTTATGAGTGCTTTCTGTGTTAACTACTTATGCATGAACGGATAGATATATTTTATTTTAACGAAAAGCACTAGTCATATATTTAATACACTCAATGTAATCATGGATATTTTGTATTTAGTTTAATACCTTTTCTACAAATGTTCTATCAGGTATGCTTTTTTTAACTGGTTAACATTAATTGGTTAACATTAATTGGTTAACTATAATTTGTTGAATTACATGTCAAGCATTATGTTCAATTTTTTTTTGTTATAACAGCTGGCAGCTTTTTATGATAAAATATGATTTGTGACATTCCAATCCTAACTATTATAAATGCGAAACTGAGTTTGTTTGTTACGCCTTCCCGCCTGCATGTGCACGTACATGAGGCATGCACTTGCACATAGCCTATGTATGGAGAAAGACATTTCAAACTAAAGATTCTAGTATTTTTAAGTCCACTTTGTTTACGTTTCACCTTATTAATGGTACATTTACGATATTTTTTATGTAACAAATATACTTATGAAGAATTTAAAAAAATGCTATTCCTGTAAGAACCGTCTACCAAATGAATCCATCATGTGTTAGCACTGTTATTTTAAGGTTATAAAATATTATAGAATCTGAATTATCATAGTTTTACTTGTAAACTAAATATATTTATTTATCACTAACACTAATGTACTTAACGTTATGAATTAAAATATATAAAGATGAGCTTGATTTTTTGTTTTATTATTATTGTCATAGTAAAATGTTACCTCGTATCTTCTGACCTACTGACGTTTATGAAGCGCTCGTCGTGTAGCATGATAAGCCTTTCTTAATCGATCGGCATGTTAAGCTATCACCGTCGTGGTCGGTACCTGGATCGGTGACCGCCTAGTGGTAATTCAAATCGAGCGTTTCCGTGCTCCGGAAGGCACGTAAAGCCGTTGGTCCAGTAGGTTGACCACTAGCCCACCTCCACCGATACGTTATAATGTCCCACTGCTGAGCACAGGACTCTTTTCAAAAATCAGGGTGAAAGGGAATGGGCAGATGCTCCACCACGCGTGCCCACTGCGGTTTGGTGGAGGTAGGCGTGTGGTCAACCTACTGTTGGAATTTGTTTAAGCCGCCTAGGAAGCATCCAACTAGCTTAACGACTATCACAATTAAGTGATAACCGGGACCAACGGCTATACGACCAGATAGACAGATACCGACCACGACAGACGTAGCTTAACTTTTCCGATCGATTAAGAACGGCTAATCATGCTACATCACGAGCCGAGCGCTTCAATACGGGCTATATTAGGAAAGAAAATATAAATTACACTTTACGAGTAGAATCGGTCTCCTTGAGTTTTATGGCATAGTATTTTGTGACAAATGCTTGCAAATTATGCTTGTTGCTACTTGATATAAAAGAAGTCAAATTCATGTTCCGTAAAAAAAATAGTAGACCTTCCGTACCTTCCAAAATAATAACGAGAAAAAATGCGTGTATAAAAACAGCACATTACAGTACATAATATTTAATCAAGCATCTTACAAATGACAAACCAATCATTCCCTTTCTACAAAAGGTTACAATATAAAACATTATTTCTTTTACATAATCAACCAACAGCCAACCAAATGACAAATATAATTAGATACATCACATTAATTACTAGCTAACATGACTAGATTTAACTATAAGTACTTATTTATGAGCATCATTTGACGTTATATGGGAAAATTATACATTTTGGGAAGACAACTGAACTGAAATATCAATAAATAAAATAAGCGCACTCGTGAGATGCTGTCAACATAACTTCTGCACTTTTTAATTGGTGTAAAAGAAGATAACTCTTCCATAGCTAGACTAGTCTTTGAGTGGTAGTGATGGCAGTGAAGGGTGACAAGATTTCTACTGTGTCAAAAGTATGTAAAATAAGTGGGAAATACGAAGAGAAGTTAACATTTTATCCTAAATAATGTGGAAGTAAAGTAGGACCATTAACCAATCATAGTTCTAAATACTTAAAGTATTACACCTAATAAGAAATAGCCGATTATTTGTGCGTTAGACTGTAATGAATTAAATCTATGAGATCATTTAAGACTTGTCTATTCATCAATTTTGATTAAATGTACAAAATAAAAGAAAAATATTCGTGACTCTATGGGCCACAAATATTGGCCCCATACATACCATATGAATTATATCGAATGGGCAATACAATTTACAAATAATCTAACATAAAAACTTAACACTATTAGGCCATATCAAAAGTATGTGTTGACTATGTCTTCGGTTGAAGCTGTTTTTGGCCACAATTACGAAGCTAAATGGAAAAGTAACGATAGCTACAATATTTTTAAATCGCTGCACTGACTTTCTTATTTCTTTCAATGAAGCAAGTCAGATCAGTGAAGCAATAACATAAAGTGTTTTCACACAATCCGACACTTATAAAAAATCGTTATGTCTTACTGTGTGAAGATGACTTAAAATACAAATTATCCTATACACTGGACGACATTCTATTACTATTCTAAACATAATAAATACACATTAATAAATGTATTGGGGTTTAAAATAATGATTAATTCATTAAACTTGCATACAAAACTATGTTGAGACATCTATAAATATCTGCCGATTATTGAACACTGCGCTTATTGATATTTACATTAAAATCGTTTGTATTTTCCTAATTGTAGATCGTAATGAAATATATATACCATACGTGAAGTATAATCAAAATAGGTGAAGGCAACAATATTGTGGAATAATGAAGTTAAATTAATATTAATAACTGCTTTAATGTTTCAACTGCATATTGTGGTATTCTTGATTTAACATTGAAGGAAAATGAATAAGTATTTGGATAAAATTATTCGAGAAATAATAAATATATAAATACATAGATGTAGTAATAAAAGTAAAGATGGATGACATAATCCAACGGTGGGACAGGAATTTATCTAACGGCAGTAGGTAAGGTTTAACAATATTTTAGGAAAATACGAATTAATTTATAAAATTCGTGCATAAAAGTATTGAAGAGTTTTGGAAATGCGTGGGAAAATTATTAGAGACATGGAAGACAAAATCGCCCCACTAAATATGTCTTCTATTTTGTGATAAGTATTTTTTTTGTATGGGGTCTATGTTGCAAGCATTTTTCTACACATTGTGATATTGAAATTATAACAGATCTTATAAAAGTTTCAAGTTGAAGTAGTGAGATGTTGTAATATCGAAACCTTACCCGTCCGGCTAGTCTATATGATGAACTCCCGTCGCACCGGCGCGGCCAGCTAGCTGAGCTCACTGTAGGCTGGTGGTGGAGGGCTGTCGCGGCCGCGGCCCGGCATCAGAACTGCTATCTTGTACGGAGGAGGCGCTTCGGTCTGCTCCGAGCTGCTCTGCGATCTTTCAGAGGACTGGAGAAGTGTGGCCAAGGAGATGTCGTCTGATGGTTCTGAAGGAGGCTGTAAAGTAAATCAGCTGTTTGAAAAGTTGCTGGTATTCCACATATTTTTTATTTATTTTATTAAATTGTTATTGTTGTCCTTAAATATACTAAATATATATACTTTTGCATTATTTCTCGGCCTTATTAAATTAAAATTCAATTGAATTCAAAATATATTTATTCAATTTAGGCCCTGATAAGGCACTTATTAACAAATGACTCTACACCGGTTCCAAATACAACTGGAACTGAGAAGACTCCGGCAAGAAACTCAGTAAGTCTTTTTTATTTTTTTAATGTGTAATTATAAGTATTACAATTTACAAATTTTATTCGTATAGGATAAGAGTTCCAACATTTCAATTGTTTGAAACGTATTTACAATTAAAGATTATGCAAACTTGGATCTGAGAAATACTGTTTAAAATTTTAACTCTATACGCAAAATTAACTATTATGGTGTTCCTCAGGGAGTATTTGGACCACTGTCATTCCTAATTTACATAAATTATCCTTCTGCTGTTCGTCAAGCTTGTATATTATTGCAGACTTAATTGTGAAATTATTATTGAATGTGATACAGACGTATTTATGCGTACTTTGTCGTACACACGGCGCTGGGCGCGGGTCGGGGATGCAATTTTTTTTTTATTTTGTTATACCACGGAGTCGGTATACAAGCCCACGGCCCGCCTGATTATAAGCGGTACGCTTGCAACACTCAAGGCATCACTCACGCGTTATCGACCCTTCCCCCTTCCCGATGAGCTCCGACAGCCTTACTCACGCGCAGGAACACATTATAAATTTATTTGGCTGCAGTATTCTGTAAGGTGGAGTACTTCCCCAGGCTAGTTGCTCTTTGCGCGAATGAACGGTACGGTCTACCTCTCACAAACACACACAATACAAGACAAGGTACCGGTACCGGTCTCGGTCGGTCGCGCTGCGCGGTGGAGGAGACGCGGTCGGGCGGCGCGGGCGGCGGCGGGCGCGCGCGGCACGCGGACAGCGCGCACCCCACGCCGCACACGCACGCCACGGCCGCGCACACCACGCTCGCCTCGCCGCCTCCCCCTGCACCCGCCGATGATGCACTCTCGCGCGCCACCTACCACACCACAACACACACACCACATTACTGTGCGCACATATATCGACACTACATTTACGAAAGTATCGAAAAAATCGAGTATTATGCGCATTCCCGTTATATTTGTTCTTTCGCAACGGGAATCCATCTATATTCTTAGTGACAGTCAGGCTGCAATCAAAGCCATGGCATCCTACAAAGTGGACTCCAGACTTGTTCTGGATGCTGTCCAAACCCTAAACAGTATTGGGAAGCATAACAGACTAAGACTGATGTGGGTCCCTGGGCACAAAGGAATCCATGGTAATGAAGTGGCAGATGAACTGACAAGAGAGGGTTCAGCAAATGATTTTGTAGGTCCAGAACCATGTGTAGGCATTTCGACGTGTTTCGTAAAAGTCACATTTAGGGAGTTCGCAGATCACAGGCAACGAACACATTGGCTGTCTAACACTGGTTTACAACACTCCAAGAAATTCCTAGGCTCTACGTTCAAAGCCCGGGAATGCATTTGGAATATGAGTATGGGGCAAATCCGCTACCTGCTTGGGGCCTTTACTGGGAAATTTAGAACCAACGACATGCTCATGATGATGGGTCTAACCGCGACACCCATGTGCAGGTTGTGTGGGGACCATACGGAACGCATGGAACACCTTCCGTGCAAATGCGATGCACTGGCTGGTAAGCGAATGAGTGTCTCGTAGGGATCGGATATCCAAAACCAGAAGGCTATAGGCTCATATCTCCTAGCCTCATTGTAAAACTCATGAAAAGAGTTTTCAATGAGACTGGAGAGGAGTAAGTTATCTAGGGGACCACAATAGATCCCAATGGGTCGAAGTGTCCGAGTTATTTCTCAGCCCCTGCACAAGATACGATAACGGGCTTATTAACCTTATTTAAAATCGCCTCTTGTGCGAGTCAGTGCTTATGGGAACCTAAAAAACCAGAGGAGAGATAATATAGAAAAACTAAATCCTCAATTTTTTTTCATTCTACATTAAATCTAATCTAACCTGTCTATCGAAGTAGTATTTAGCTCCCGCCAAAAAGACAGTAGCCAGCGCGAAAGAGACGAGCATTCCGAACTTCAGATGCGGTGCCATCATCGGCGAATGATGGTGAAGTCCTAGAGCTGCGGTCCGGAGTAAAGTATCGGGAGTGACGCTGCGAGCGGCCGCCAGGCTTGCGATAGTAGGCTGCGGAGGCTCCGGTGGAATCTCCACGTAGAGGCTCGGCTCTTCTGTCTGTCGTCGGGAAGAGTGGACTGCAGGCATTGGTGGAGGCCTATAGTTTGGAGATAGATTTAGTGAGGTGCTCAAACTTACTGTCAAAAGGCTGACTGATGTGCCCAACGACGAGTCTAGGTCCAAACTGGCTCATTACGCAGTTTAGGTACAAAAATATACTTATAGACGCGTGGCTTTGTTGGGGCCGTAGGTCCGCGACCAAAAGAGAGCTATGCGATAGAAAGAGAGGAGTTTTTAGGTATGTTAAGGGAGTGAGCCTTTTGTATGGTAGTTCTATTTATTATTCTATGGGCAGGATACATACCCATAATGTCGGTGCGTGCGGTGCGGGCGGCGCGGCGGGCAGTCGACGCTCACGAAGCGGTGCACGGGCGCCGCCATGCCCTTGCGCGCCACGCCCACGCCCACGCCCACTCCTGCGCCCACCCCGCCCGCGCACACGCGCCCGCGCGCTCTACCTACAAGTTCATATTGCATGTCAGTCAAAACCACAGACCAGGGACCCAATTCTCGCTTCCTTCGAATCGAACATACGGTTCGAGTCCTATTCGACTGTAAAATGTCAAGGGGCGGAGTCATTTGGAATGGTCCCGACCAATCATGGCTGAAGTTGACTGACTATCATTTAAAGGCTGCTTTTCCACCAGAGATGTGCTAAGCTACATTGCTATACTTGCTATGGATGCGTTTGATATCCACCAATCATATTCATTGGTGCACATAGCTTAGCCCTGGTGGAAACGGATTCAACTAAGATGTTTTTTATATGGAAGGATGCATGCTATGGATGGTCGCGAGAGGTGCATCGCATAGCTCAAGCTGCGCATCTTCCTCACGCTTATCACTGAAAATGGTCACATAGTTTGGCAGCTTAGCTATTACATCCTAGCAGCATAGCTGCATAGCACATCTCTGTTGGAAAAGCTGCATAAAAAACTCGAAATTGACAGAATAACGTAACTTGATTCACACTCGATAAAAGTTCGAAGTCATACTTTTTCCAATCAAGTAATCAATTTTGAATGAGTGAGAATTGGCTCTCTGATAGCTTTTAGAAACCACATAAAGAAAGTTTTGCACATAATATTATATGTAAATACAGGGGAAGGTGGACGGCTCATTTTCATTCAGGTTGTTTTAATTGGTCAGCGAGGCAACTGCAGTCGCAGGTATCTGGCTGATAGGTTACGCCTTCACGCCTCAACTACTAAACGATCATCATGAAATTTGGCATGCAGATAGGCAATGGTATGGCGAAGGACAATAAATAAACTTACCTGCAGACAAAGACGAGGGGACACGGTGGCGGCCGGTGTAGGCGCACTGGCTGCGTTTATCTATCCAGAAATGCATCGGTGCTATTACTGACTCAGATCTTTCAGTAGTCAACCACGCTGACCAAGCGCCTTATTCATTGCAAAACTGGAGTGATACTCATCTGGAGCATTGTATGTTGCACTGAAAAAATATCAAAATATCTTTTATTTATATCATTTACCGATAGCACGTCTAAATTCAAAATAATAAAATCAATAAAATGGGGTGTTTTTTTTCAATGATTTGTTAGCAATTACTATATAAATAAATCACTATGACATACTTTACCTATTAATTTATAATAACAGCAATAAATCACGACTGTAAACGATGGAGAATTGAATAAAAATATTTTATTCCAATAATATTCCATTAAATCAGCAGATATACCCCATATTGAAACATATACAATTGAAATCTCCTATAATTACTACGCCCTATGTATTTACACTTCCTAAATGCATAATCGTTCTAAGAAGGAAAGTGGAGATAAATTAAATATCTTAGAAAATAGTGAAATACATTTTCATTTTACTTTCGCTCTTGACAGCCATTTGTGGGCGGGGTGCGCGGTACCAAGCAAAACATTTGTATGTACTGCCAACTTCTAGAAAATATAATAAATCAATAATGAAGGGTACATTCCGAATTGGATAATATCGCTCTTTCGCTCACAGCAATAATTTGCGTACCGAGTTAGATATCCCGTTAATGACAGCTGAGAAGTGCCAACAATTTTTTTCAAAATTTCAAAATTGTCAATATTATATGTGAATCCAAAACACACAGCATTTTATGAAGAAGCATCTACAGATATTTACCATATTAAGCATGAAATTGTATACTTTACCTCTTCTCTCTTATATTACCTGTCTCTTTCACGCACAGCAGAGCGCGACATGTACCTGAACTGGAGCGCACCTGTGAACTCATAGCGTCTAAATATTTGCCGCTGAAAGCATACAAATTTTTTTTCGTACTATTTTTTATTAAATAATAGTGATTATTTCTTCGATTTCAAGTAAAAAATCTCTAGTTTGTGTCAAGATAGAGTTATTGTAAAAGAATAAGAGATCATTCTATGTTAAAATACCGAAGATTCTGCGGGTAAGAACGGTGTTTATGTAGGGTCGGATGTTGCTATTTCAGTAAAAAGCAACCGACTCGAAGCCGCACTGGTGTCTCCAGGTATTGAAGGCATCTTCTTCATCTTCGGAAGATGAGGAGGGCAAACCCTTACCACCTCTAAATGGACGCCGTAAGTAAAATCAACTTGACACACAACAATTGACTCTATAATGAATAAAGTTAAATATTTCCGGAATTTTGGCTCAATTACCGTAGAAGATTACTTCCACCACATAAAATTCGTATTTGAGTCTGCAGAACCCAGTAACCAAGTTGAACAATTAACTTTTCCAGCCTCCTTACTTAGTTAATCATTGTATGAGAACACAATTTTCAATCAGGTAATTAAAATTCTCACTTTGAAGAAAAGAGGGAATTCCCTCTGCGAAGAAGTAGAGGCTTGAAAAGGTTAAATCAACTTCAGCATGTTGATATACAAATGTGGAGAGGCAAACGGTACAAGTCTTTATCTAGTATTATTCAGCTACACCAAGTTTTGTTGCATTAAAAATTAAGCAAGAATTAAGCCATTTTTACAAAATAAAAAGATGTTTTAGCTTCTGCTGAATATATGTCAACAGCTTTGACTAATAATTAAGTACGGGAAGAACAACAGGAACTTTTAAAGCAGGGTTTGTAGGATCTCATTAAACTAGGGTGCAAGAACCCAAATGACTGTTTGAAAAGATGTCTGGGCTACTGGGACCAGACTCCAATTGATAAGTGCATAGACAAAATAATACAATTTATTTGTGGCAGAAGGTAAGTAAATTATAGTCAAATGTTAAAAGTCCTTTTGTGGGACTTTCCTACAGGTGCCAATTACCTTTCTTTCAGTCACATGAAGATTCCCAGAGATGGTTGAATAAACCAGAATTTAATAAGGTACAAGATGTCCCTTGTTCTTTATTATATTGAACTGTGTCCAGTTACATTAGATCCTCTACATATTACAAACATAATAGATAGAGATAAATTACTAAGGCCTCATAAGGCCTCCCACTAACATAACATAATAAAACAATGCCTAGCAATATCAGAAACAATATGAAAATATATTAAGCAACCTAGCATTCGGAGGAGGATGCTTGAAGCACCATGCACAGGCATGGGAGGAGCTTGGTGCAAACCAATTTATTTTAAACATCATTACTTGTAGTCGCAGTCCTTTCATAACAAAACTCCTATATTTAAAACCCCTTTTTACTAAGGAAGTTCAACAAAAGGATTCCTATAGAAATAACATTAGTAAAAGATAATAATAATTATTATAATAATCTAATTGAGGACTTACAAGAAAAAGTATTTTTGTAAGTGCAAAAAAACTGGGGGGGGGGAGAGAGCATACCATATTCGACCAATGAGTTTTCACTCAACAGACTAGTAACCAGGCATTTCTAGACAGTGTCTTATACAGATGTGGCCGAATTCTTAGAGGAAAACAATTTGATGGCAAGAATAGACCTGCAACAGGCCTATTTTTATTTAACAATAGCAGAGTCACTCCATCAATTCCTAAGGGTTTACTATAAGAACCAAGTACTAGCCAGTACTTTTACAAAGGATCACAGAGATCTTGCATACAACGGAGTATTAGTAAATAAGAATCTTACTTAGACTACATCCTAGTCAATCAGGACAGAGGCTGGCTACAGAATCAGGTCTCGGAGACTTTCAATATTCAAAAAGTTCTAGGTTGCCATCTCAATTACCAGAAGTCTGTCACAACACATTTGCAAGAGCAGGAACATTTGTGAAACACGTGCCTTTTGTGAAACACCAATAGGTGCACTCCAAAGAAAAGGGAACTGTGCTATAAGACAATAGACATACCAAGTACAAGAGAGTGACCCAGACTTTACTAGGACTCCTCAATTTTACAATCATTACTACCCCAGGAGGGTACTAACGGCTAACACAATGGTTCTTGAGAAGCTTCACTCCTCAAAAAATAAGAGAGAATTGTCTCCTCCAGCATCAGGAACTATGATGGTGGCAGATTGTCATAACTCACAGTTTAGTAGCACTGCACAGGAAAGAGGAGACACAATTCTTAACCACAGACGCAGCGGATGCGAGCTGGGGTACTCAACACAATGAGAGGTAACTAAAAGGCAAATGGTGTGCTCACTACAGGTTGTGGCACTTAAATGTAAACAACTGTTTGTGGTGTACTAATTTTTATGATGCGTTAGGTTCTCACCAATAGTTTCTCATATTCTAGTACAATACGACAAGACGCCCGAAGCGCATATAGGAAACAAGGGCGGCCTTGCAGTCCCTAGTCTTATTGAAATTAACGACAAAGCTCGCAGAGCTCACTGAAGTGCTAAATATATCGCTCTTGGCGGCGTACCTCTCGGGGAGATACAACGGCATAGCCGACCGCCTGTCCAGAAGCCGACAAGTGCCGGAACGGCACTTGTTGCCCCCGGCCTCGGGGGCCGTATTCAGAATTTGGGGCGTACCAAGTATGGACCTATTCGCGCCAAAGGAAACCGATCACCTCTCCCAGAACCGACCAGTGCCGTAATGGCACTTGTTGCCCCCGGCCTCGGGGGCCGTATTCAGAACTTGGGGCGTACAAAGTAGGGACCTATTCGCGCTAAAGGAAGCCGATCACCTCTCCCAGAACCAACCTGTGTCGTAATGGCACTTGTTGCCCCCGGCCTCGGGGGCCGTACTCAGAATTTGGGGCGTCACAAGTATCGAGCTATTCGTGCCAAAAGAAGCCGATCTCCTGTACAGAAATCGACCAGTGCCGGAATGGCATATGTTGCCCCGGCCTCGGAGGCCGTACTCAGAATATGGGGCATACCAAACATTGACCTATTCGCGTCAAAAGAATCTGCAGTTGTAAACATTACAGGGGACTCCAGGAGATGGGTCAGCCCATAGTAATATCATAAGTATGGTCAGCCATTTTATTTTTATTAATTTTTATATTACGACGCGTTCAGTCAACCTTCTTGGAAGTTTGCGTTGGCATGAGTATTTCCACCATCCAATATAATGCCACTGGTGCTGCCCCACGTAAACTCCGCGACAGGGATGATAACTACTTTATTGCCTTTAGAGAGCTTTAGTGTCAAGCAAGTTTTTCTTGCATCCAAGATCATAGTAGATCTTTGTAGGATGATATTGTAAAGCTTCTTTTCAGGAGATTTAATTTTCCATTACTGTGTCGTGAGATGTTAGGTATGTTTTATCTTGATACTGGTTCTGCTAGAACCTTCTGATCAGTTAGCCTAGATCAGTCAGATGCCAGGTTTCTAGATAAGTTACAGCTTATGGACAAACTGGCATATAGATTATACTCCTACATAGAGGAGCAATATTCACTTATTCAGCTAGTAATAGGGTCCTGTTTGGCACCCTTTGGGTACGGAACCCTAAAAATTTCATAGTACTAAGAATTACACAAAGACAAATTCTTTGTATATTGTTTTGAAAGCTATATAAACCGCAGACAAAAAAGATTTATGTCTGTGATATAAGCCCACCAGAGAAGGAAGCACCCATGTGGAAACAGAACTGCTTTTTGACTGACTTAATAATATTCTGATCAACCAAATATTGTTTGATACTGCTAGATGAAGAACAACAATGCCTTCATTTCAAGGAATTCATGACATAATTCATGACTTTCAGAGTTGTCTAATGATAGTTGATAATGATGACATTAATAAGTAGAATAATATTTAGGCCAAAATTTGGCTCAAAAACAGACAGTGCTGATAAAGACCAATCGGGTTGGTTATTGTAACAGCACCTGCACATGCTCGGTACAAAATAAAAAGCAGAGATGATAAAGAGACATAAACATTTTTATATCATTGATGGGCACACTTAAATCAGTTACTCAAACTATGATAGCAAGTGAGATTAAAAGCTGGTATAAATGCTTCACCAGGCAGTGTGCGACTAACAATCTTTAGTATCTCGCTCTAGAAGCTTTTTAGAAACTAGATCATTAGAAGAGAATCCTACTGTCGTGCCATAGATAGAAAAATAGAGTTAAGTCCAATTAAAAATAATAAGGATAAACTTTTAGATAATTGTTAGATTTTTGTATTACAATTTTCTTTTAAATTATTAATACTGCATACTTGATGTATGTTATTTTGATCTTGGAATGATTTCTAAGTAATTAATATATATTTTTTTTTTTTAATCTTAAGATATCTTAGTAGAATACTTATCAAGTATTTTCTTAGGCTACCTACTAATAATTTTAATTCATGAGGCTTTGCTTCAAGAAGTTCCCTTAAGTTTTTGATAAGGTACTTACATAATAAAATAAGATGTTTATACAAACATTACTTGTAATTTGAGATATTGAATTTATAACTTTGTCCTTTATTATCATTAATTAAAGGACATTTAAAGATATATTATTAGATATAATAATAATGAATACATGAATGAATATGCATAATTTATTATAACATTGAGAGCATATTTAAATTTATTTATTGTCACATAGCGTTTGTATGTACTCTTTCACCAGCAGATAACAAACAAGTCTTCATAAAATGCTGTGTGTTTTGGATTCACATATAATAAGACTGTTTTGCACTCCAACAAAACAGTTATTATGTGTGTGAAAAAACACACAGCATTGGAGCAAGGCTCTTGCCGGTGATGAATGGAAGACTATGAGTTCACAGGTGCGCTCCAGTTCAGGTACATGTCGCGCTCTGCTGTGCGTGAAAGAGACAGGTAATATAAGAGAGAAGAGGTAAAGTATACAATTTCATGCTTAATATGGTAAATATCTGTAGATGCTTCTTCATAAAATGCTGTGTGTTTTTTCACACACATAATAACTGTTTTGTTGGAGTGCAAAACAGTCTTATTTCGAGATGCATATTTTCGAAACCTATGTTGGGTTAGTCATGCTCAACAACTTTTACTGGGACCAATAGTGAATTCTCAAAATTTTATTTTTACTTTTCTTACGAAATGTCAACCTTGCTCGATCATAATGTATGAAAAGTAAAATAAAAATAAATAGATTTCAGTGTTGGTAAAGTACTAAACGTTTCAGCACTTTTAATACTCAAAGTTTTTCAGCATGATTAATCCACCAAAGGTTTCGAAAATATGCCATCTCGAAAAACCTGTTTTTTTTGGTACAATGACCATCATTTTACTAAAAAATGTATTTTATGGACACTGACAGTTCTTCTTCTTATTTTTAATTTTGGCAACCAAGCCCAAATTAGGGCTCATTTCTGCCAGTTTCGAGTTATATTATAGTTTCCAGTCACAATAAATCACTTCACATTATAGTCCTCAGTCAGTCACCGTCCATAAAAGTCATGTTTTACTACAATGGTGGTCATTGTACTAAAACTCTTCACGGACATTTTAAGACAACTTGAAAAGTCACGATACACATAATTCATTTCATTTCACTTCACTGGTGCACATGGATGATCTTTATTGGGTAAAATACCACCAAAAATACACAATAAAACTCAAAATCCACAAATTTATGAAAATAAAAATGAAAATGGTACGTCACTCCGCAAGTTCCCGCCAAAAAGTCCACACTGACAGTTACTGACAGAGCGGACTATGGGAAAGTGATTTATTGTGACTAGCACATAAAATTAAATCGAGACTGGCAAAAATAAGTCCTAGTTAAAAGGATTTGTAGGCCAAACTTAAAACTAAGGACATTGGAGAAGAATATAAAAAATCCTACTATTCAAAAGAAAGCAAAAATTGTTTTTTTTTTTAATTTCTCCTTGTCTTTTTTCCTGTTTCCTGGATTTTTGCCACACATATACTTCTTTATTGCAAGTTAGGGTTTGCAGCACTGCTGTGAAGACAGACACGTGCCTTTTGGCGGGAACTTGCAGAGTGACGTTGCGTCTTCATTTTTATTTTCATAAATTCGTGTATTTTGAGTTTTATTGCATATTATCGGTGGTATTTTATCCAATAAAGATCAATCCATGTGCACCAGTGAAGTGAAGTGAAATGAATTAAGTGTATGGCCTAGCTAGAGGGAGGAGGTATCACAGACCACTATTGTCCACTATAGGGGATACTACGTACAGTGAGTGATGCCAACTTAGCTACTTTATAGCTAGATCTAGCTATTTTTTGGTGTTAGGCAGCTGCAATTTAATTAAACTTGTGGCTTAATTTATGAAGCTACTTTCGAGAGTTCGTAATAGGGCACTGGGTCTAGAAAAAAAAAACTAAACGTGACGCTATGGGTCTGGGTTTGAGTATAGGTCAGTAGCCTGGAATTCCCCGTTTTATTTCTACATTCAAACCGTATATTACTTCTATAGTAGTCTGTACATCCTGTATTCTGCCACTTCTGTCTTGTTTCGTTTTATCAAACGAATGCTCGCTGTAATACATATTTTTTTTTTGTATCGAGAAAATGGAATAAATAGTAAAAAAGTATGTATGTACGTAAAAGTAGGTATGTATTTTACTGATTTTTAATTCTCTCGCCTTTGATTTAATAAAACACTATATATTATTGTTATCTACCTACCTAAGTAACATTTAACTACTTCTAGCACCTTTTTTGGGGAGCAAAATTTGGCAATCTAGCAACTTTTTGCAAGACGTCTAGCTACCTACTGGCCGTAGCTACTGGGGTGTGTTCAGTCACACCGGGTGTGAAAATCGCCGTATGACTTTCGCACCACGATCGTCCGACGTTAGTGAACATAGAATACTATTACCACAGAGGATTGAAGGGAACAGAGACCAAGCTTCATACAAACGCGCTACGGTAGGTACACAACTACAAACTTGAGGCGCGTGTGTGCGAAAGCACAGGCGGCTCGTCACGTACGAGGGGAAACCGGTTTATACTGGCTCGGCCTGTGCCCTCAAAACTCAGGGCACTCGCGCATCGTGTTTGTTTACGTTTAGATTTTAATAATAGAATTTTAATATCCAAATGTGTAAATATGGTTTACTTTACTGAGTCTATGAACAATAATATAATGAATAAGTTTTATAGTTGTATCTTGCATATAATAGGTACATCGAGGAACAATCCCTTAGAGTAGTAATACCGTGCAATCCGATTCCGCAACTGGTCAGTGATTTGTCACTGAATTATATCTGCTCATGAGCGCCCCTGCTCAGTATCGAACAAAAACTCGATCCGTGCGTACGTATGAAACATATACTTTTTGACAATATTTCACAATGTCTTGCTCTTCAATTAATTGGTGTGGGAATAACAGTCGAAATTCTATTTATAATACAAACGGAATCAGTTTTCATCGGTAAGTAATAATGTATTACATGAATTTACTTATTTTTAATCACAGGTCAAGATATACTGGACGGACGCGTTGACGTCATTTATCTCCATCTCACTTTCACCCATTATATTTCTATCTTTATCCTTTTCTTTCGATGATCGCTCCTCCCCCGCTAGTGCTGGGCTTAGATAAGAAAATCATTATCGATATTAGCGAATAATTAGCAAACTTATTTTGTTCAGAGAGTAAAATATTTCAGTTTACGATATTGTATTAATACTGGGATACATAACAGCGAAGATAAAAGGATTTTCAATATTATTAACGCGGATGTAATTTAGGTAATTATAATATAAAATAAACATGTCCGTGGTACTGTGAGTACCTAGCTTTATTATTATCACTTACTAGGTACCTACCACAACATAAGGTTCCGGCCCATGACCTTATAATAATAATAGTTGGGTTGGTAGTAAGTACTGGAATAAAAGTACTTTATTGCGTAGGTACTCGAGGTCGTATTAAAACACCGAATCACTTCACAATGTCATTTATTTTAGAGCCGTAAATAATTACAAGTTAGGTACTCGAACACGACCGTGACCACGCCGCTTCGGATGAGAGCTCGCACGCGTACATGAAACGTGAGTTATCGCGGGGAAGGCGTCCAGGCGACTGGCGATGTGGTCCGCGAGCGGGGTGCGTGAGCGCGGGCTTCCGATAGGTGCGCGCGGGTAGCGGTGAGGTGCGCGGGGATAGAGGAGAGTGCGGGGAGAAGGTGTGCCGCCGTTGGTGCCGTGTGCAATATGCATCCAGCATCGACGCGAGTTTGCCAGTATCTATAGGTATATGGTACCTATAGATACCGGGAAGGGACACGGCCGCGTGTATTTCGTATGGGCCTTGCAGGCAGGGTTGCCACATCCTCCCCCTCTAGTTCAGGTTCTGGAGTACGTCCTCGTTCCTGGACTAGGAGTTTGTTATGCTGTCGTTTTGGAATAACTGGTTTAGGTAAGGTACTCTCTTCATTATTACCTATGAATGGAGTCAGGTCCTGTGTATGGTATTTGCCGAGGATTTCTTCGGGCTTCTCAACCAATGACACAGTATAAGTTGTGGGACTTGATTTTCCGCTGATGACATAAGGTCCGTCTCGTCTTGGTGTAAATTTTGATGTTATACCCTTACTGCTTTGACTCAACACGTGTGATTTCAACAGAACCTTATCCCCTACTTCATAAACATGAGCAGGTCTGCGTGATCGATCAGCATTAGCCTTAGCTCGATCCTGCTGAATTTCTACTCGTTCTCGGACAGCAGTCAGAGAACTGATGAACGAACGAAGATATGGAGTTATTTGAGGCATGAAGTTCTCTTTATCTAAAATGGCTCTTAAGTCATGACGTGTTTCCGTTGGAGACCTCATCTCTCTTGCGAACATAAGGTAGGCGGGAGTAACTCCCGTGGTACGGCAAACACTACTATTCATTGCGTAACGAATAACTGCAAGTTTCTTGGGCCAAGTAGTATGATCATTCTCGACTAACTGTGCGAGTTGAACTTTCAGATCTCGGTTCTTTCGTTCTGCCGGGTTAGCCTCCGGATGGTACAAGGGAACTAAACTCTGTTTAATATTCAACAGGTACATACATTGTTGCATAACAGCTCCAATGAACTGTACACCGTTATCAGAGACAACTCGTCGGGGCAAACCATATCTTAGGAAGTACTCTTCTATAAGAGTACGGGCACAGGCTTCTGCTGTTGCCTCCCGAAGCGCATAGAGCTCTACCCAGCGCGTGGCGGTATCTTCTACCAAGAGAATCCACCTTTCGCCGTTCTCGCCTATTGGTAGAGGTCCGAATAAGTCTACGGCCAATACTTCATTGCGCTGACTCATCACTGGCGTTTGAAGTAGGCCTGAAGGTTTATTATTGGATGGTTTATAGCGCTGGCAATGAATACAAGCTTTGTATTGTCAGTTACCACTCGTCGCATGCCAGGAAAATAATATAATTTTGCGATCTTTAGATAAGTACGATCGATGCCTGGATGTCCAGCTAATGGCGAGTCGTGACATTCTTTAAGGATTTCTGGTCGCATACCTATTGGTATGACAAGTTGAGGTGACTCGCTGTCTGAGTCCGGATTTAGCCGATAGAGTACACCTTGATCAACCAGATATCCTCGATCAGTCCAACGTTGAACTGTTAAATCATCCTGGTCTTCGATGTCGTTCAAGATTTTCTTGACTTCCGGATCTTCAAGTTGTTCTTTTCGCAACTCTGAAGCAGGTTTGGTGGGTAAATTAATGATCACTGAGCAGATTCCACAGCTGTCTCTGGTATCCTCAGAGCAAATAGGTCTACTCAGGGTGTCTGCCACCACGTTAGCTTTACCAGGGGTATACTGGAATTGAATGTCGAAGGACTGGAGCTTGAGAGCCCATCTTACTAATCTACCGGTAGGAGACTTGAGCGTTAGCAACCATTTAAGGGGTTGGTGATCACTACCGATGATGACTGGATGTCCATCCAAGTAATATCTAAATCGTTCTACAGCCCATATCACAGCAAGCGCCTCACGCTCCGTCGTTGAGTAATTACGTTCTGCGGCAGTAAGTAAGCGGCTGGCATATTCAATTGGCCTTTCCTGCTTGTCCTCCCCCTGGAGTAAGACTGCCCCGAGTGCGTAATTACTAGCATCGGTACGTAGTATGAAAGGGCGCGTGAAATCGGCCTGAATTAAAATAGGGGCTGATGTTAAAACACGTTTTAACTCTGTAAACGCTGTACTTTGCGCTGGTCCCCATACCCAAGGTTGATTTTTGCGTGTTAACCTTGTTAGTGGTTCCGCTATCTTAGCGAAGTTAAGAATAAACTTCCTAAACCATGAGCAAGTCTGTA
Source organism: Achlya flavicornis (assembly GCA_947623365.1). Lineage (NCBI taxonomy): Eukaryota > Metazoa > Arthropoda > Insecta > Lepidoptera > Drepanidae > Achlya > Achlya flavicornis. The sequence continues at coordinate 14,270,156 of OX392467.1, forward strand.
AGAAAGTTCGTAAATGTTTAAGATTATTAGGCTGTTTCATGTCTAGTACTGCTTGTATTTTCTGAGGATCAGGAGCCACACCTTGTTGTGTTATTATGTGACCTAGGAATTTAACGCTTTCTCTAGCAAATACGCACTTTTCTCGATTGGCGACCAGGTTAAATTCTCTAAGACGACTGAAAACTGCCTGGAGGTCTTCCAGGTGTTGAGAGAACCCTTCAGATATGAGGAGCAAGTCGTCCATATATGCAAGGATGGTAACATTGGCAAGAGCTGGACAGGAGCGCAGACGGTCGATGAGACGCTGAAATGTCGCCGGTGCGTTCTTCAGACCGAAGGGCATACGTTTAAAACGATATGTTCCGAACGGACTGATGAATGCTGTCTTGTCTCGGTCCTTCTCCAGGACTTTCACTTGCCAGTAGCCAGATCTCAGGTCTAAGGTGCTCATGAAGCAGTTCCTCTTAGTTGATTGAATCAACTCATCGATGAGCGGCATCGGGTAATGATCCGTTTTTGTAACGGCGTTAAGGCGTCTATAATCCACACAAAAGCGGATACTGCCATTAGGCTTGGGTACCAGGAGAGCTGGTGCACACCAAGCAGACTCACATTCTTCTATCACATCATCCTTCAGCATCTTTTCAATCTCAATACGCATGAGATCCTTTTTGGCAGGAGTTAACCTATAAGGGGGGGAGGAGATGGGAGGGTGCTCACCTGTATCAATGCAATGCTCAGCGTAAGGGGTAGGTTCTCCCCCTTGCCGGAAGATGTCCTCGTTTTTAACCAGGATCTGCACCAACAGGTTCCGGTCCTGAGGTTGCAGCTGTGTACCCTCATCGTCCCTAAGTACCTCCGTAGTGGCACAAGAAAGTACCGGTGAAGTCGGTTCAAATCGCATTTTATACCTAACATTACTATTAGAAAAATACCAATATTCTATAGAAAAATCTAATATAACTTTGGCAGCAGATAAAAAATCGATACCTAGTAACGTCTCGTTATTTTGTGCATCAGGAAAAATAAAAAACGTAATATTAATAATCTTCTCATTTAAGTGCACATCAAGAGTCGTCATAAGAACATCTAAGTCACGCGCATGGCCGTCGGCAAGTTTAACACACCTTTGAGTAGGTTGGAGAGGGTGTCCTATTTGCAGGAGGTAGGAATACAACGTATGACCAGCGATACAATTTTTAGAACCGGTATCAATTAAAGCGGTACCACGTAAACTTAAAATTTCGATATCGAAAATAGGTCTTAAAATGCGTCGCGGTTCCCGATCCGAACTCTCATCTTCGTGCGCGTGAAAACATTTTATATCAATAGGATAACTTTGAATAACATTTTTATCTGTGTCACAAAAAGATTTAACATCAATAGGAAAATTTTCAATAACATTCTTATTTGCACCATGAAAATATTTAACATCAATAGGATAATTTTCAATAACATTCTTATTTGCACCATGAAAATATTTAACATCAATAGGATAATTTTGATAGACATTCTTATTTACGTCATAAACATATTTAATACCAACAGAATTATTTTGAATATTATTCTTATTAGGGTCATAACAAGATTTTTCATTAATAGGTAAATGTTCAATATTATTTTTAATTGTATCATGACAAGATTTGACAATAATAGGAAAAGTTTGAATATTATTCTCAATTGGATTATGACAAAAAATTTCATTAATGGGACATCCTTGGATATTATTTTTAATTGGACCATGAAAAGGTTTGACATTCTTTGACTTAATGTCCAAGCTATAAAAGTTTACATGGTTTGTTTTATCGTTACACTGCTTGCAACTGTCACGAGTTGCGCCGGCCGTACCGCACTTATAACACGACACTGATTCGACACTATTATCACTAAACGGTAAGTTATTATTGTTCAAAGACTCACCCTGTTTCGCCAACTTACGGCAATTTACGTTGTAATGTCCATACCGTTTGCAATATGTGCAAAACGGTCGTGACGGCCTTGAAGAATCACCAGCAACATTTCTCATGGGAGCGGCGGGTGGGCTCGCCTCGGCGGACGACGGCGAAGGCTGCGCCGCGGTCGCGGCGGCGCCGGCGGCGGCAGCGGCGCTAGCGGCCCCGCTGCCGCGGTATGGCGCGCGCAGTTGGCGCACCCCGGACGCACGATCAGACGCAGGTGTGTCGCGCGGCCCGCTCGGTATCGTATTCGAATACGGCATGGGCGCGCGACCGCGCCCCGAAGTGGTGGCTCGGACTGCATCGCTGTCCCGAGCTTCATGGAGCACGTCTTCGATCTCACGTGAGCGTTTAATAAGGGTGTCGAAACTGTCGACATCACTCCGCGACAAGGTCATGCGAATCTGACGATTTAGGAGTCCGTAGGTTATGTCGAGTTCCGCCTTCGGTGATATGTCACCTTTTGGCAACTTAGATAATAGGGCTCGTACTTTGGCTATAAACATATCAGCCTTAACGGTGCCTTGTTCCAATTTAAATATTTCTTGGAAAATTTTGTAGGGCGGGCGGCGTTCTCCAAACGAACTTCTTAGTTGATCTAGGGCGTCGGGCCAGTTTAGTATCGTCGCTTTTATACCCTGCCACCACACGGCTGCACTCTTCAGCAATAGCATCGACATACCTTTAACTCCGTTGTCATCACTAATATTCAAACAGCTTTTGTATGTTTCGACACTATCTATAAAATTTTCCACCGATTCATCTGACTCGCCGGAGAACCTCGCGGTACATTTCGCGAAGTTGCCAGATGACTCGCTCACCAGCGGCGTGCTGGCCTGCCGGTATGATGTACTTTCCGGTGGTATGAATGTTGACATGCGCTCAAGCATGCGGTTGCATGTCTCCGCATGGGATCGCTCGATGGTGGACAAAAGTCTTGAAAAATTGTCCTGTGACATCGTTATATTATCACTACTTTCACTTCCCACAGATATTGCGTAGGTGCTCGAGGTCGTATTAAAACACCGAATCACTTCACTCTGACGTTTACGCGGCATTATTAATCAGTTTAATCACTCGTAAACCTAAGAGTAACTATTCACAGGCCCCACGTTGGGCGCCAGATATTGCGTAGGTACTCGAGGTCGTATTAAAACACCGAATCACTTCACAATGTCATTTATTTTAGAGCCGTAAATAATTACAAGTTAGGTACTCGAACACGACCGTGACCACGCCGCTTCGGATGAGAGCTCGCACGCGTACATGAAACGTGAGTTATCGCGGGGAAGGCGTCCAGGCGACTGGCGATGTGGTCCGCGAGCGGGGTGCGTGAGCGCGGGCTTCCGATAGGTGCGCGCGGGTAGCGGTGAGGTGCGCGGGGATAGAGGAGAGTGCGGGGAGAAGGTGTGCCGCCGTTGGTGCCGTGTGCAATATGCATCCAGCATCGACGCGAGTTTGCCAGTATCTATAGGTATATGGTACCTATAGATACCGGGAAGGGACACGGCCGCGTGTATTTCGTATGGGCCTTGCAGGCAGGGTTGCCACATCTTAGAGTTTCACAAACATATTTATATCATATTAATTATAAGTAATACATATTTAAAACATATTTTTTTACACTTGACAGTTCTTCTTTTTCTTCTAAATATAAGTAGTCGCATTGACAGGGACAGATAATCTAGGTAGTATGCCGACGTTTTAGATACCTACATGATACCTACCCTGTAACGAAAAGAAAAGTATTATTTTGAATGCTGAATTTTTATTGATACAAAAGTCTAACTACTATACTACTACTATATCTACTATTATACTACTATTATACTAGTCTACTATTATATCTTATCCCATTATTATAAGACTAGCTGTCCCCTGCGGCCTCACCCGCGTTTCCGGGATAAAGCTTCCTTTTCCATACCGTTGGGTTCCAAATTTCATTGTGATCGGTTGAGCCATTATCGAGAGTGATTACATCATACTGCCGAATTAATACCGAAATATACCTACTATGCAAACAATTATTATATACAAACTTACTAGTTTCGATAATGTAGAAATACTTGTAAAAAACCATGACAAACGACTGCTATTAGAATACTCCTACATTAATAATAGTGCAACAAGTATCGATATCGATACAATTGTCTGCCGCATCTCTAAATCTTAGTGTGTCCTTGACTTAGCCAATCACAGCTCATTGCCGGTGGTGGGGAATCGGCGGAATGGATTTCAAGCAAAATGAACGTCATTGCGCTTCTTTGGGTTAATTGTTCGATGAATAGGTAGGTAGGTTTAGCTTTCTGGTAAATTGTTTTTATATTGTCGCTTTTCTCGTAAATTAATGGCATGATGGGTGTTTATGATTTCAAATACGTAGGTGTACCTACCTACCTATCCTATTTAACGAGCATGTATGTTTTGAGATCTCGAAAACGGCATTAACGATTTCGATGAAATTTGCTATATGGGGGTTTTTGCGGGCGATAAAGTGATTCAGCTAGATTTCATCTCTGGGACAACGCGATCTGCCGAGTTTGCGAGCAAATCTTAGTCACACAGGTATGGTCAGCGTCAAAATTAGATTTGCATTTTAGTACCCTTTCCTAATAATCTGTAATATGTGAATAGCAATATTCTATCATCACGAAAAAGCTGATAGGTATACATTTTTATGTATTCATTTAATGTTATTCTCCTGTGCTAACCCTACCAAAATAGGTATAATTTTTGAACGCTCCTTAGAAGCTTGTACACACGGCTACAGATCAAGCTATACATTTCTAGTATAAGCTGACCTCCCATTGTACGGAAATCGTATACAATGCGAGTTCAGCTTATACTGGAAATGTATAGCTTGATCGGTAGCCGTGTGTACTCTGTTCCCTTCAATCCTCTGTGCTATTACTCTGGCGAGTTAGTGAACGACTTTCGTATTTTCCATGTATTTTCGTAAATTCCCAACTGACAAGTGACATTGACAGGTGTGATCACTCGGGCGATCACACCGAGTTACTGAACGATACTATGATCATCGGGCGATCACACGGCGTTGTTACTGAACGCAGCCCTGGCTAAAGCTCTAGTATAGTGTTCATAGAATAGAATACTATGAGAAGTTTTCTTGTAGGTATTTAAAGAGTTGCTGCAAAATAACTAGGTGGCGCTGTCATCACCAAATTGAATTGTCAAATCAAAATATGCTGTCACATAACTTAAGTGTTGCCACATAGGCCAACAACGGAAGGTTTCCATCCTTTTTAATTCAAAATCGACAATTGAAAAAAAAAAAAATACAGATTTCTTTTATTAAGTGTTAATTGATATTAATGACAACCATGAACATGATTAAATGAAACCAAATTTCAGAGGAGCAAAACTTAAGTTTCGTTGCTTTTTGGTAACAGCCTGTTTTTTTTCGTCCGAAATTAGTAATAAGAGGCGGCAACACTGGTATGAGTGGATGTTTGTTTCCGTTGTTTGCGTTGTTTGTTTTGTTGTGGAAGTCACGCTTAAGGATTATTTGTTTCTATCATTGTTTTGATATTCGTTGGACATCCACCCTTGTTGCTCTTATCCACTGTGACCTTAGTGGTTCAGTTGGAAATGTAAGATGTCCCTTATTGGTACAATTCACAAATGCACAAACACGCATTTTCAATAGTTTTCAAATCATTCAAATCTAAGCTAAATTTCACAAAAGTTTTGAACAAAACACACATGATAGTGACATAATACTAGTTACAGACGATCCGACTGTCGGACGTCTGGTCAGGGCCGTGTGTAGCGCGGCAGGACTCTCTTAGTATATACTGTAGTCTTTGGGCAGGACGTAGAAAGCTTTCAACCGGTATTAGTAATAATTATGAGGGTCCTGCCGCACTACACACTTTCCTACGACAGGACGTACCTTGGCCGTGTCTCCTGGGTAATAATAGAAATAGGAGTCCGACATTGGAACGTCTGTTACCAGTATAAAGCCAAATAGTTATGGGCTGCGTTCAGTAACTACGCCGTGTGATCGCCCGAAGTTCTTCTTCTTCTTCTTCTTATTTTTAATTTTGGCAACCAAGCCCAAATTAGGGCTCATTTCTGCCAGTGTCGAGTTATATTATAGTATCCAGTCACAAAATCACTTCACATTATAGTCCTCAGTCAGTCACCGTCCATAAAAGTCATGTTTTACTACAATGGTGGTCATTGTACTAAAACTCTTCACGGACATTTTGAGACAACTTGAAAAGTAACGATACACATAATTCATTTCATTTCACTTCACTGGTGCACATGGATGATCATTATTGGGTAAAATACCACCAATAATACACAATAAAACTCAAAATACACAAATTTATGAAAATAAAAATGAAAATGCTACGTCACTCTGCAAGTTCCCGCCAAAAAGTCCCGCCCGAAGTTCTTCTTCTTCTTCTTATTTTTAATTTTGGCAACCAAGCCCAAATTAGGGCTCATTTCTGCCAGTGTCGAGTTATATTATAGTTTCCAGTCACAATAAATCACTTCACATTATAGTCCTCAGTCAGTCACCGTCCATAAAAGTCATGTTTTACCACAATGGTGGTCATTGTAGTAAAACTCTACACGGAAATTTTGAGACAACTTGAAAAGTCACGATACACATAATTCATTTCATTTCACTTCACTGGTGCACATGGATGATCTTTATTGGGTAAAATACCACCAAAAATACACAATAAAACTCAAAATACACAAATTTATGAAAATAAAAATGAAAATGCTACGTCACTCTGCAAGTTCCCGCCAAAAAGTCCGCCCGAAGATCATCGTAGCGTTCAGTAACAGTTCAATAACATGTGTAGTAACTGAACGCACCCATGAAGTTACATAGTTTTTTTTTTTTATTGAACTGACAGCAAGATAGCTCGTTTCAGTCATATTAACGCCATCTATTGAGACTTAAAGAAAAGAAAATTAAATACCTACGAGAAAACTTCTCATTACTCTGGCGAGATAGTGTTATCTATGGGCTAAAGCTAGCAGTTTGGCAACACTGCAGCGTTGCCATTAGGGTACGCACTAGTACGCATTGCGTACTATTTCGTTAGGTAGCGTTCTCGGGTACTCTCCCGCCAATTTGCGTACTATTTTACTGTTAAGCCAAAAAATAATAATAATTAATATCAAAATAATAGAGTTCAATCGTTTTAATTTCTGTCAAGCAAGTTTCAGCATAAAATGACCACTAGCGACCCCGGTGTGTTTCTTTTTAAAAAGCGCTTTTATTAGCTTTACTTTATTGTGTTTGTATGTAATGGAATCTTCAAACGTATTTTTCACCGACTTCCAAACGTCAGATTAAACTGAAATTTTGCACACTTATCATGTACCGATGACAATACAATAATTTGGTACCATCGAGCTGATCTGATGATGTTTTCGGAAGGTATGCACTGGAACTCCATAACGGAATTACGTATGTTAGCCGTGTTTGGACTTGTTGGAATCGTCTTGAAATGCAGTTTGACTGCATACGGTTTTCAGGGTATGATGATGAAGACATAGGGTAGGAATCCCATAGCGGAGCAACGTTTCTTAGCCGTATTTGGGCTTGTTGCTGTCTAAATGTAAGCAATTTTTGTAATTTTTTTATTAAGTTTGATATTAGAATGAAAATTGTGGGGCGTTTTTCCTTGAAACCTAATAGAATTTCTTATCATTATTATGAAGAAATTTCGTGAACTACAAAATGAAAAGCACCCCACGCATTTTCATTAAAATTATCAATCAAATATTAGACTTAATAATAAAAATTCCATACATTTAGAGCCTTACGGGATAGACAGAGAACATAAAATTTATTTTATAATTTTTTGTGGCTATACTCTACTAATTACTACATGCTTAATTTTTGATTTCTTTTGATGTAATACACAACTCAGCATTAAAATCTATGAGTGAACAATAAATCATACCTATTTTCCCACCCTTAGGGTAGGTATTTTTTATCCATATTTATATGGGACCACCTTCGAGGTATACCCTATCCAATAAAAAAAGAATTATCAAAATCGGACTACTCTGTCAAAAGTTATGCGTGATCATACATAAAAAAAAAAAAAAAATATACGCGTCGACTTGTAAACCTCCTCCGTTTTTTCGTCGGTTAATTATTTAACAATTTTAGTGCAGGGCTTTTTAAACCGTGATTTTTTGTTTTTTTTTTAACTGTAATTTATTTTTATTCCATATTCCAATTCCAAGGTTCGTTCTATCATTCATCATTCTGTGTTACTGTTTGTGGGTCACTGGTTTGGTTTTGTTCCTTCGTGGTTCCTTCGGTTTCGATGCGCAAATGTTATTAACAAAATGCAATTAATAAACTTACTTTATCTGAGCAATAACGAATAATTTTTTAGTCACTACGTACTCACTTCACTTCACTTCTTATATGAATGGCACCAGATGCGTATAATTTACACAATTCCGCCAGTGTCAGGGTTATAGAGGATACACGAAGGAGAATGATCGGTAAAAAAGTTAAGTTTCGTACTATTTTTAGGTGTTGTGCGTATCCTATTGTGAAGTCACTCTGGCAACGCTGCAACACTGACTGTGACTACGTATTTACGATTTAGATTGTAGAAAAAAAACTTACCTAATGAATTCCTTTTATAGCTTGAATTTTACTACACTGATTGCGTTTGCGAGCGATGTGTTGTGTTTTCTTTGAAATTAAAATACTATAAATAAATTTTAACTGAGTTTTTCACAACAGTTTTTTTTATAAACAAAACAGAACTTTAAATTTTTTGACTACGAAAGAAATGTTACTCTTGAGCTGTTGATGAATTTTATTGATTGTGATAAATAAATAGAAGTTATAATGTTTGTAACGAACGTGGGACGTAAATCTAAATCGTATAGTGATCGAGCAAAACCATATTGTCAGTGCTGGAATAAGAAAACTGGTCCAACCCCTATGAGCCCTACGCCTTGGAGACAGCCGTGCGACTGCTCTTGTGGTGAAGAAAATGAAGGTGAGTAGATACTTACAAGACTTAACTTACTTGGGTATTTGAATTTAGAATGTTTAGTGCCCTGTTCAATATCAATGGGCTAATCCTTTTCATATTATTATATTTGACGGGCTAGTTGGCCCAGTTGGTTAAGATTCCATCTATCGCGCTGCAGATCGTGGGTTCGATTCTCACACAGGACATACACATTTGTGTGCATGAAAATGTCTGTATGTCCTGAGTCTGGGTGTCATTATGTATTTACAAACAATTCATTCTGTATTATATCAGTTATCTGGTTTCCACAAAAAAAGCTCTGCTTAATTTGGAATCAGATGACCGTGAGTGAGGATATTTATACCTATTGTAAAAAAGTGTGTAAAATATAAAGATTTATTATATAGGTATATTGCCTATATTTTCATTGCTAGTGACCAAATAGGTTTGGTTGTTTACCAAACTGATGACAAGAGAGTAGAAATGTGGTTGTTAGTTGCCACATCACAGGACAGAGAGTCCACTGAACCATAGCAGTTGCCTAAAAACACCAAATTTATAAAAAGATTTTACAATTATACATGTTTTTTATTGTGCTTTAGTTATTGAAGATTGTTTATTATAATTGTAGTAATTTAAATTTCTACTTATATTTATTTAATAATAAGTTTTTAAACTATTTTACAAGTTGCTCTGTCTATCTAACTACTCATTTGCTTGAACACTACTGAAAACTTGTTATTGTCTTACTTACTAAAGCAATACTTTGTGTAATAGCCATTTGTGTAGAATTAATATAAAAATAAATCTATTATTCTAGCCAATGAATGGAAATGGGAGATGCCTGACTCAACGGGCACAAGTTGGGTTGTGGTCAGTAATGACCAGAAGCAGGTGACCTTCCACCCATTCTACAGCTCGGGCACAGCAGCTGTGAAGGGAGACAGCCCAATGTCACACAATTACCATTACTACTGGGAGGTGAAGATGCTGACGGAGACTTATGGAACTGACATTGTAAGTCACATTTTCACAAAAGATGCTATAGATTTTAATTTAAGATTTTCATTCACGATTTCTGATTCAATGATTCTTAGCATAGGATAGGATTATGCCAAGCTAGTTTTTGCAGTTTTTAGGGTTCCGTAGCCAAATGCCAAAAAACGGAACCTTTATGGACTCGTCATGTCTGTCTGTCCATCCTAGGGTTTCGTTCCCGGGTCCCGGGAATCGGGAATTCCCGGGAAATACGTCGTTCCCGAAGTCGGGATTTTTTTTGCGATTTCCCGGGAATTCCCGGGAATTTCTTTATGAGATTGAATGCTCTAAAATTGTTGAAATATTGGTAAAAATTAACGAAAAACCTTTGAAACACAAGGATGTTGAATACGATATTAAAATAAATGTCGATATCCACCGAAATCGAACGAACTGAACTACAAGCTTATGAGAAATCGCTGGAAGGAACTGTAGGAAGTGTGTATTTGTGGAGATAACGTTTTTTTCTTAGAAAATTTGCAAGTTCTCCGAAAATACCCATAAAAACATGTTTGTTTGTAAAATGTTTTTAACCTATCAAAAGTCAAGTAAAATACGTAATTTTATTTAATTACCTATTTGTGTCTCACACACAAACATAAGTAGAAAATTATAAATAATCATATCAAACTATAGGTCATACATAGTTACTATGGAGCGTAATAATTCAATGTACTATGGGTAGTTTATAAACTGACGATTTTAGAGAAAATCTCTGAATGCGCGGAATTTTGAAGAAAATTAAAGTTACATTTTTTTTTTTTTTAATATATATTTTTGGAGATAAAGCTTATCAGCGTTTTTGTATTGAAAAATTTAAATATTGCCGAAAATGAATATTTTTTTAAATTATAAGTATTATTATTTTTACCGACCAAAAGTCAAGCCTAAGGATGTCCGCTGCTGAACAAAGACCTCCCCCATTAACTTCCACTTCGAACGATTTTGTGCCGCTTGCATCCAGCGGCGCCCAGCGACTCTGCAGGTCGTCTATCCGTCTGGTGGAAGGTCGTCCCTAACGGCGCTTTCCTGTACGTGGTCGCCACTCGCGTCGTCTTCGAGCGATGTGGCCTGCCAATTGCTATCACATCAGCTTACTATCACTAAGAGCTATACCGGTAATTTTTGTTCTCCTACGAATGTCGTCGTTTCCCTGTCTCGTAGAGAAATTCCGAGCATAGTTCGTTCCTTGTGAATTAGTAAATTATTTTTTTCAACACATGCTCGTAATTTGACATTTATTGCCGTTTTTAGTATCATAATGTAGCTTATGATGCACTAGTCCTTTTTAATTTCCATTACCGCACAGTTTTATGATAGGTATAATCCCGATGTGCGTAGACGAAGCATTCTTAATTTAAACGGTTAAAACAGTTTTGCTGTCAAAAAAAGAACTTGCGCGCCATATTTGTTGACGTTCTCATTGACTATTATCAAAAAATCTAGTGAAAAAAATACAAGTTTGTTTTTTTCCTCACAAGTGTGTTGAAAAACGTCGTATGACACGCGTGTGCATTGATCATTACACTCTCGGGTTCCTTTGCTTAATAGGTACCGTCTCCTGTGATTACCAACTTTGCACACGTCTCATAATGTACTATTATTTACTTCTGAGACAAATAAATTGCTAATTTAATTAAATTACGTGGTTTAGTTGACTTTATATACGTTAAAATAACAAAACTAACAACTTTTAAAATTTCCCGGGAATCGGGAATTCCCGGGAAGTCATTTTTTTCATTCCCGGGTCCCGGGAATGGAAAAAGGTCGGGAAAAACGAAACCCTAGTCCATCCGTATGTCACAGCCACTTTTTTTCGAATCTATAAAATCTTTACCGTTGAAACTTAGTAAATAGATGTATTCTGTGAACCACATTAAGATTTTCACACAAAAATAGGAAAAAAAACAAATAAATTTTGGGGGTTCCCCATACTTAGAACTGAAACTCATATTTTTTTTTTTTCATCGAACCCATAAGTGTGGGGTGTCTATGGATAGGTCTTCAAAAATGATATTGAGGTTTCTAATATCATTTTTTTCTAAACTGAATAGTTTGCGCGAGAGACACTTCCAAAGTGGTAAAATGTGTGTCCCCCCCCCTGTAACTTCTAAAATAAGAGAATGATAAATCTATAAAAAATATATGATGTACATTACGGTGCAAACTTCCACTGAAAATTGGTTTGAACGAGATCTAGTAAGTAGTTTTTTTTTAATAGGTCATAAATTGAAATTAATATCAAATACTCAGGTCTATACTACCATTTACTTATATACCTACAGGTTTGTACGGAACCCTCGGTGCGCGAGTCTGACTCGCACTTGGCCGGTTTTTGTTTCTAAATACATACTTAATATACATAATTACACCCAGACTCAGGACATACAGACATGTTCATGCACACAAATGTATGTCCTGTGTGGGAATCGAACCCACGACCAGCGGCGCGATAGGTGGAATCTTGACTAGAGTCTTAACCAACCACGCCAGCTGGCCCGTCACTTCGTCGGCCCGGATTAATGAACTTCATTTATATTGACTTAAGTGGTAGCCCCGCAGTACAACCCGTCAAAGAGAGCGCGTAGCGTTTTAGCGTACTGCTAGCGTCCACTCTCTGTGTGTCGGTTCCTATTTGACCAGGTTCCTATTTAACTGAGCTAACACAGTAAACTTATTAGTAATATATACTAATGTAATAAAAGCTAATAATTAATATAATAGATAACAAATCTGACTACTACACTTTGTACTGTAATCATTTTATGACATTGCCTTGTCTACTTGTATGTCTAACTTTGTTGCTCTATCTGCAGTTTAATTGAATTTGTGCTTTACGTAGTAAATAAAGATAAATGTTGTTACAACATCATAGTTGTAGTAATGAGTGCATATACAACCTGGAGATTTCCAACATTACGTAATTTTTGAACAGCAGATTACATAATTTTGTTCGTATTGTGACGTAAAATCAGAAAAAGAATAAAAAAATATTTAGGAAAATATTTTTTTTGTTCATTTATTTAATGCCATTTATATTCTTTCAAAATTTTCTAAGACCAGAATCAGTTCAGAAGTTGCCCTCACTGGCTGGAAAAAAAAGTTATCCTGTATAGCTATAGATTGCAATTTTAAATACAGACCTGGCTGTGTGTTATTTTTACGGACAAAAATATTTTCGAGCGATGTGGCCCGCCAATTGCCACTTCAGCTTACTAACTCTACGAGCTATGTCCGTCGTTTATTTTCGAATTAATCCATGACTCTCCGAAAATCATTTTTAACCGACTTCAAAAAAAGTAGGAGGTTCTCAATTTGGTTGTAAGTTTTTTTTATGTTTGTTACCTCATAACTCATTGTCATCAAGTCAGGTTTTGATTACTTTTTAGTGAACTTTGAAGTCGATATAAGTTTTTCGTAAAACAGTTTTAATTTCAGTTAGCATTTTATATTATAGATTATTATTTATACATAAGTACATATATATATTATACTAGCTGCCCGGCGCGACTTCGTTCGCGTGGTGCTACCCTAGCCTGTGGTGCTACCCTACCCTGTGGTGCTACCCTACCCTACCCTGCCCTGCCCTGCTCTACCCTGCCATGCCCTGCCCTGCCCTGCCCTACCCTACCCTACCCTACCCTACCATACCCTACCCTACCCTACCCTTCCCTTCCCCCTTCCCTACCCAACACTACCCTACCCTACCGTCAAGCCGTTTTTTACAAACACTGAGCCACACGCAAAGAGATTGACTCCCTCCCGTACGGCCCGTACCCGTGACGTGATTTTTCTGCTAATACTTATTTTGAATGGTATGTCCGAATTGAATAATTCAAAAAGTTATATAAAGGTATTGAAGCAGTCTTGAATATGAAGTAATTTATTTTGATAAGGATTAATACCAAGATACAAATAGAGAGCCATTTCTAGCGGCGGCATTTCAATAAAAAAATTAAAATAGAAAAACACTTATTGTGGCATAACTATAATAGTTAGACATATGGTACCGCGACACTTTTTGTAAATAATAATGTGTTCTGCAAAGTCGTAGTACATTATTTTATTCTATCATCAATGGTTTTCGCAGCGCACGCGATGTAATGAATATTTTAGGTAATTTTTTTACACCTTGGGTTACATTATTGGAGTTTTAGTAAGGATCCCTAATTTTTTTGAAAATATTATATAGCCTATGTCACCCGGGGATAGTGTAGCTTCCCAACAGTGAAAGAATTTTTCAAATCGGTTCAGTACTTTCGGAGCCTATTCAATGCAAACAAACAAACAGTCAAATCTTTCCTCTTTATAATATTAGTATAGATATATATTATTGTACTTATGTATAATTGTAAATGGGTAAGTATCATCATCATCATCAGCCTATAATGTCCCACTGCTGAGCACAGGCATCCTTTCACAAATCAGGGTGAAAGGGGATGGGCAGATACTCCACCACGCGTGCCCACTGCGGATCGGTGGAGGTAGGCTAGTGGCCAACCTACTGTTGGAATTTTTCAAGCCGCCTAGGAGGCATCCAACTAGCTTAACGACTATCACAATTAAGTGATAACCGGGACCAACGGCTTTACGTGTCTTCCGAAGCACGGAAACGCTCGATTTGAAATACCACTAGGCGGTCACCCATCCAGGTACCGACCAAGACAGACGTAGCTTAACTTTGCCGATCGATTAAGAACGGCTAATCATGCTACACCACGAGCGCTTCGTATACTTCAAGTCTAATGTTAAAATACGAAATATTATTAAAAGATAAATTCGCCAAAACATACTTATCAGGCGCGAATTCAGGTCAATATTTAAAGGATCATTGACTCTTGTACAACTGTTTTAAATAAATACCTAATGATGAGCCATGCTACGCGAATCGAGCATGAGCCGAGACACGAACGAACCTACAGCGAGCCAACAACGAACACGATGCGAATCCCTTTGTTCGTGAAAAAACTGACAATCGCGCTCGTTCAAGGCTCGCAAGCCCGTCCACGCTACGCGAATCGTGCTCGCAGTGTGCTCGTTCGCCAAGCATGGACGCACCATAACATTTATCTATAACATGGTTCATACTTGAATATTTCATTCCTAGGTATGTACATTACTTGGCAGTGCAGGATGGAACACTGTTAACGCCCGAAACCAATATTCAATCAATCCTTAATTTTGCGATTTTGGATTGATATTTGACATTATACTTCTCATAATTAGTGTCAAATATGAATGTGCAATCGCAAAATACAGGTGAGATTGAATAGTAGAATTGGCCGTTAGGCAATAATAAGAATTCTTAGGTCTTTGACGTCCAATTAAATAATATTATTAGGTATTGTAGGCTGCTTTGTAGTACACGCCTAGCTGAAAACCACCCTCAAGTTGAAAATCTGTCGCCAAGCACCTATCGGTGTGTTTCGTCCGGCAGCTCCAATTGAGAGCCAGTTCCTTTATAGGCTTTATAGGATAAAAAATCATGAACAGTGCAACATAAGACCAAAATCATACTTCTCCACAGATGGTAGGCCTCGGAACGAATAAAGTGAACATATCCGACTCGCGATTCGAGTTCACATCTCTACTGGGGCAGGACGGCGAGTCGTACGGGCTCTCGTATACGGGCGCGGTGCGGCACAATGCGACCGTGTCGCGAGATTCCGTGGGGTTCTGTCGCGGCAGCATCGTCGGTGTGCGAGTCGATATGTGGCAGGGCACCGTCGAGTTCTACCTCAATAGGAAGTCACAAGGTATGTAAAGATGGAAAAAATGTCTACCGCGGATGCTCAGGCTGTGGAATGAGCTCCCCGCCTTGGTTTTCCCAAGGGGATGAAATGGTGTTCTCCAAGAAAGGTGGGAAGATAATTTTGCAGGGTCGACAACACGCTAGTGATACCATTCTAGTGTTGCACACCGCTTACCAGCAGGTGGGCCTTATTCTTGTTTGCTATCTAAGTAGCATAAAAGAAACATGGTAGTGACGTAGAATTGTGTTGCGTTGCGTTAGTAGTGGGTTCGAATCCTACAATGAGCTTGAACTTTCGGTGAAGGGAAACATTGCGAGGAATCCAGGACAAGTGCAGCTCTTGGAACATAATAGTAAATAACTTACAATAAATTGTATACTATTGATAGGTTTCTCTTATCAAACTGATGGCCTAGACTAGACTGTTTACTATAATAGTAGGCTGACACTATTGGTTAAGTCGAAAGATTAAAACTGAACGATAGATTAGATTATTTAGCCTTTAACTCTATGACGTTGGTATTTTCTGGAATATTCTAGAATAAGGCTTTCATAGTCATCATTTGATTTTAGATGTACCTCTAGTCATGCTTTCCACACAATACTGCTACAGGTTTACAGTTTATAAAATGAAAAATACCGTACATTTAAGAACATTGAGCTTTAGGATTTTCATTTAGAGTTTCCTGTTTATAATTTTTTGAGGCTCATTAGTTTCGGAAATAATGAATGCCCGATTTTAGTGTATTTTCTTAAACATCTTTTATAGTGAACGACGTATACGATACTTGTGACTAGGGAATGCAAACCGGTTTCACCGAAAATCGAAAAACCGGTTATTCGGTACGGTTTTGACCAACCAAAAAAACCGGTTTTACATAGCACTAAAACCGGTTTTTCGATTTTTTTCGGTTATTCTTTCAATGTTAGAAAAACTAACAAAGGAAGATTTGCCGCCGTTTTGTAAACTGAGTGCAATGCAGGGAGTATTTTTGTAATGAACTGAAGTGTGTATTGTGTTGAGCTGGTAACAAAATAACTTATAATAATGATTGTTTTTATGATAGATATAAAATACGTAAAACGTTTTACAATACTTAGGCAGCAAACAAGCGTACGGCCCGCCTAATGATAACCAGTTACCGTAGCCTATGGATGCTTGCAACATAACGGTTATCACTCGCACGTTGCCAACCCTCAAACTTTTTGAAGCGGGGAGCTCATTCCACAGCCTGAGCATTCGCGATAGGAAGCTTCCTTAAAACCGCACAGTACGAGACCATTTTGGTTCCAATGTGTGAGGATGGACTCCCCATCGGTGACTACGATGGTAGAAGGTGACTGGGCATTAGGTCAAACAATTCTTCAGAACACTGTCCGTTGGAGAAGCGGTAGAACTCACATAAGAAGGCAGTCTCTCCTCAGACTAAGGGGCTTTAAAACACTTGTGAGCTCGGGATCGTTGACAATTATACCAGCACGTCGCTGGTACGAACTGAGTCTTAATACCAAAGCTGGTATCCAGGTCCCACAGAAGACAGCATCATTCCATTTGGGCCGGACTTGCGACTTATATAGTTGCAGTCTTTGTCTCGTTAAGAAGTACTTCGCTCTATTAATCACACCGAGTTTTTTCGATACCATGCAGATGATTTTGGAACAGAAACGCGAAGGATCCCAATGATTTTCGTGATGTTGAGGGACATGTTCCAGAAATGAGGAGCCACAGAAAATTGACTTTTCGCAACGGTGAATGCGCATGGCTTGCGTGTGACTTAGTGGGGTTGAAATAGACTAGGTTTAGTCGACCCCAATCGGAGTCACTAGTTTCTGTACTCTCGATTTCAGATTCCTTCGCGCCTCTTCTCCAATATAGAACGAGGGATATTTGTACGACTCGTGTAATGAGCGTCTCCTGTAATTTCATCTGCATAGCAATTAATGCTAGCAATAGAGAGTATATCATTAATATGCTGGAGGAACAGTGTTGGTGATAATCCAGAGCCTTGCGGGACGCCAGCATTAATGTCATGCTATCGGTGCAACTACTGTCTACGAAGGCTCTTATGTATGCCAAACAGCAAGCTGACTGATTGGTGTTATTTTTTACCCATCTGAACGACAACAATTTATCTAAGTAAAACATTCGTATAATAATAATCACGTAACCACTGACCCGCCCATAAGGGGCGTTGACGAAGCCTAAGATGAAACGCTTACCCAGAAGAAACCTATTCACTATGGCCTTGAAAGTTCCTAGATTGTAAGCGTCAGGAAACACAGACACCGGAAGCAAATTCCACTCCCTTGCTGTCCGTATTATAAATGAGGATGCAAAACGCTGTGTCCGTATTTTCGGTATGTCAACAACGTACGGGTGAAAATTTTCCCGGCGTCTTGTGGTTCTGAGTGGTTTTTGAGTACACGCAAGTTGCTGTGCCGCTACAATATGCCATGTTCATAATATTACGTGTGAAATTAATATTATAACGTACGTAACATAATTCAATAAATGTTTATAAATTATTCTACTTCTACTGATCTATTTTTTAACATAGAGTCATCATATCTCGAAGCAATTAAAAACCAAGCAAACGTGATATGTTTTTATGATTTCATTCGTTTAAAATAAAATCAAAAGGAAAGGAACTGTTCAGTCTATATAAACGAGTCTCTGATGAAGATGAATCTACAGAGTTAAATATACTATTATTTCCATCAATTTGATGAAAAAGAGATGGATGGATTGTGTGATAGATGATATGGGTAAGAAAGTGAAAGGAGTGAATGTTGGTATAACGGATAGAAGAGACGAATGGAAGAAGCGTATGTAAGCATATTGCGCCGACCCCAAATGATTGGGAACAAGGCAGGCAGATGGTGATAATGAACTTGGGTTTTCTTTTATACTCACTTCATTAACTTTAACCGACTATAATTCCTCAGTTTGCGATTTTAAAATCTTAGGCACGGTTATTATCTATAATTTGAGCTATAGAAATAACGTGCAAAAAAAACGAGCGAACATTAAAAAAACCGGTTTTAAAACCGGTTAACCGGTTTTACCTCTCAATAACCGAAAAAAGAACCGGTTTTCATTTTGCCACGGTTTTGCATTCCCTACTTGTGACTTAAGTCATTTTTGCACCGCTGCGCTCGTTCGCTATTTCACGCCGCGCAAAAAAATACTACTTAAGAGCGCGTATAAAGCCAGAAAATATAGCGACTGGCAGATGAGACAAACTTATGTCTAATATTCGCACGGCGATAGTGTGGACGCATATTCAAAATTGATATAGGTAGCAAACCGCACTACTACATTTGCAAGGCCCACACGTACACAGGTGCACGGACAAGCTGCGTTAAAAAGAGTGAATCAACCTAATTTGATACTTTAACATTATTTTTTATTTTTTTCATCAAATTTTTTTAACTTTTTTAACATGCTTTTATTAGTTTCACGTGTATGTATTTCGGATGACAATACAATAACTACTGGAACTCCTTAGTGGAATATATTTGTGATTATAAATGTGCATATCACAGTAAAGTACAGTATAGTGTGATAAGGGTGTGAAGAAAAATCGTGAAGAGATTATTAAATATTTATAATATAAAGATTTGAATATAAGAATTGGCTACTTGACAGTTATAATGAAAAAATATAAAATATGTTAGATATGATAGCTAATAGGTTAGTAATAATTACACAATATGTTTTTTGCATAATAATATTTTTTTAATATTTTATTTTAGGAAATAAAATGTGAGTTTTTTTATCTGTGGATTACAAGAACCGAAACGCGGGCGGCCGGGATTGAGCATCTATGGTTTGTTTGTGAGGTTTGTGACGTCAAATTTAACTAGAGGTGTGAAACTCATCAAAAATACGCGAGCTGCATGACAGCTCACGGCTCAGGTGTGTGAGCTGGTTCAATGACTCAGCTCGCAGATCAGCTCAATTTGTACCTATAGTCCACGATAAGCGCGCACGCTCACTGCGTATCGGCTCGATTCGACGCGCGGTACGCGTTACATCGTGGACTATAGGTACAAATTGAGCTGATCTGCGAGCTGAGTCATTGAAGCGGCTCACACACCTGAGCCGTGAGCTGTTATGCAGCTCGCGTATTTTTGTTTAGTTACACACCTCTAGTTTTGTTTATAGAGACGTGACGTCACACCTGACAAATGTCACGTGACCGGGTGTTTTTGCGCGAATTTCAAATGAAATGTTAAAAAATATTTTTTTTTCCTTGTAAATAACATTTTTTTGATTAAAAGATAATTGTAAGAGGTATAAAATACACGTATGCAAAAATTAAAATATGTTTCCGAAAACTGTCAAGTAGCCAATTGTAAAGTCATTCCCAACATTCTCATAAAGAATCATGGCGAGATCCATACATTGATTTGTACAAAAAAAAACAGTTTAGAGGGTTATGAATCACTTCCAATGTAGAGATTACATTACCAGCAACATATTAATATACCTACATGAAATATTTTATAAACCCCGCAAAAAAGAACACCAACATAACGGTTTTGGTCACGAATAGTCGCGATTCGCCGGCATGCCATAGAAATTCGCATTTTTATCCCGGGGTTCTAAAAATATTTTAAATGGCTCAAGTTATTCCTTAGGCACCAAGGATCAATTATAACTTCACTGTAACGTTTCTAAAAATCATTATTTTTTTGTACAAATCTCTCCATGATCCTTTTTGGTAAAATCCTGCAACATTTCTGTAAAAACTTCGCCCATGACTTACTCTCCCAGCATCTTGCAAAAATTACATATCATATTCCTCAGATCTAAAAATTGCATCACATTTCTAGGTATATCATTCTACAACCTCAGACGGCACCAAGTGTTGTACCCCATAGTCTGTTCAACGGCAGCCAACTCGTCAATGCGGCTGATATACTCGGCGTCATGGCAGGCCTCGCTCCTGGTGGACGCAGCCAAGATCCTCGCAGCCTCGGTCAATGAAAGAAGGCTCAAACTGCCTCCGGGATTGTGGAATACTTTGCGGGCTCAGTTCTGGCTCACATTACCTACTGAAGGTTGGTACATTTCACTTGTTGTTTAGTGGTTGTATCACGGTGTTGCCAATTCACTTCATCGCGCGCTTTTTATTGGCTCGTTGGCATAAGACCCCTACCCATCACGCCACAGGTCGTGGGTTCACTTCTCACCCAGGAAATACATTTGTGTACATGAACATGTCTGTATGTCCTGGGTCTGGGTGTAATTATCTATAGGAAGTATATCAGTTATCTGGTTTCCTTAGTTCAAGCTCTGCTTAGTTTGGAATCAGATAGCCGTGTGTGAGAAATGTCTCAGGAACCAGGATTGTTATACATATGGAAACATTGATTTAAGCCCTTCATGTTTCGTATAAAATACTTAAAAATGAATCTTAGCAATATTTTTTCAGATCTATTCAACGCTAACCCAATTACAGGTCAGTTAACTAAAGCTAACACATTTACACGTTGCGCTTGTGTAGTGTCTGTGAATAAGCGCGCGACGTGACATCGCACTGCATGCGCATTATGAAAAGTCTGTTCGTCTCTCTTGCTTACGAGTATGAAGGAGACATATAATTGTTTGGCTTTTGCTTCTGCTCATAAATATAGTGTCTTTTTTGCATTCGTCCATTTGATTTGACTGACTGATTAGAAGCAATAATGTAATAATTAATCATATAGGTATGTGAGTACTGTGAACGTGCCAGCTTTCGTTAAACGACCTGTAGTGTGTTAATGAAAAAAATAGTTACAAATTAGGGAGGTTCCTAGCATATTAGGGTTTCGTTTTTCCCGACCTTTTTCCATTCCCGGGACCCGGGAATGAAAAAAATGACTTCCCGGGAATTCCCGATTCCCGGGAAATTTTAAAAGTTGTTAGTTTTGTTATTTTAACGTATATAAAGTCAACTAAACCACGTAATTTAATTAAATTAGCAATTTATTTGTCTCAGAAGTAAATAATAGTACATTATGAGACGTGTGCAAAGTTGGTAATCACAGGAGACGGTACCTATTAAGCAAAGGAACCCGAGAGTGTAATGATCAATGCACACGCGTGTCATACGACGTTTTTCAACACACTTGTGAGGAAAAAAACAAACTTGTATTTTTTTCACTAGATTTTTTGATAATAGTCAATGAGAACGTCAACAAATATGGCGCGCAAGTTCTTTTTTTGACAGCAAAACTGTTTTAACCGTTTAAATTAAGAATGCTTCGTCTACGCACATCGGGATTATACCTATCATAAAACTGTGCGGTAATGGAAATTAAAAAGGACTAGTGCATCATAAGCTACATTATGATACTAAAAACGGCAATAAATGTCAAATTACGAGCATGTGTTGAAAAAAATAATTTACTAATTCACAAGGAACGAACTATGCTCGGAATTTCTCTACGAGACAGGGAAACGACGACATTCGTAGGAGAACAAAAATTACCGGTATAGCTCTTAGTGATAGTAAGCTGATGTGATAGCAATTGGCAGGCCACATCGCTCGAAGACGACGCGAGTGGCGACCACGTACAGGAAAGCGCCGTTAGGGACGACCTTCCACCAGACGGATAGACGGCCTGCAGAGTCGCTGGGCGCCGCTGGATGCAAGCGGCACAAAATCGTTCGAAGTGGAAGTTAATGGGGGAGGTCTTTGTTCAGCAGCGGACATCCTTAGGCTTGACTTTTGGTCGGTAAAAATAATAATACTTATAATTTAAAAAAATATTCATTTTCGGCAATATTTAAATTTTTCAATACAAAAACGCTGATAAGCTTTATCTCCAAAAATATATATTAAAAAAAAAAAAAATGTAACTTTAATTTTCTTCAAAATTCCGCGCATTCAGAGATTTTCTCTAAAATCGTCAGTTTATAAACTACCCATAGTACATTGAATTATTACGCTCCATAGTAACTATGTATGACCTATAGTTTGATATGATTATTTATAATTTTCTACTTATGTTTGTGTGTGAGACACAAATAGGTAATTAAATAAAATTACGTATTTTACTTGACTTTTGATAGGTTAAAAACATTTTACAAACAAACATGTTTTTATGGGTATTTTCGGAGAACTTGCAAATTTTCTAAGAAAAAAACGTTATCTCCACAAATACACACTTCCTACAGTTCCTTCCAGCGATTTCTCATAAGCTTGTAGTTCAGTTCGTTCGATTTCGGTGGATATCGACATTTATTTTAATATCGTATTCAACATCCTTGTGTTTCAAAGGTTTTTCGTTAATTTTTACCAATATTTCAACAATTTTAGAGCATTCAATCTCATAAAGAAATTCCCGGGAATTCCCGGGAAATCGCAAAAAAAATCCCGACTTCGGGAACGACGTATTTCCCGGGAATTCCCGATTCCCGGGACCCGGGAACGAAACCCTATAGCATATGTATGTGTGTAAAATTTGAGCGACAAAGACCTTACAAGCAAAACGGCTGGGAAATACAGACAGACGGACGGGAGGACATGAAAAACTAAGGATTTCTTGTTTCACTATGGAACACTAAAAAGTGATGTTAGAATTTTCTGTTTCTAAAAATAAACAAACGGTACCAAACAAATTGTAACTTCACCAACAAAACTTTTTCGAAAGTAAGTAAGCGGTGAGCAATGTGAGTCACGTTGCACATAACTGTCGGCCAAAATTCAAAATCATTTATTCCAATATTCTTCAACCTTCCTTCTTTAACATTCGCAGGCTTATGAAAAGTCTGACTCTAATACCGGTTCGGATAGGTTGCATTTGCTGAGAAGAGCCGGCAATAAACTCAGCAATTACTCTTTTCAAAACAAGCTTAGATTCATTACATAATATTTACATTCTAATCGCACTGAAAACAATTGCGTGCCCCGGCGCGGCGGCAAAATTACAAAGTAGACTGAATAAATATTTAATAAGTAAATAAATAGCCACGCAACAAACTTTACAATCTCGGCTACCGGTGACCCCTATAGCTTCTTTGGACTTTATACCCGTCGACGGTCACCCCCATCGCAACCAATGTACCTATGTTATAATGTTATTGATAAAAGCAGCAGTTTAATTTGATATTATTTTAATGAAAAACTTAAGGCTATAAAACAAAGAATTGCTTAAGCAAGTAATCATGAAGTTTTCACCAGTTGAATACTGGTGAAAACTTCATGATATTATTATTCAAATAGAAAGTCAGGTACTTTTTAAATTCGTAAAACCAAGAACGAAGAAACGTAATGTTATTTGTAGAAATCTCAATCATATGACTGTATGATTTGATATAATATTAATTAAGAATTTAAAAATCATCAATCAGTCTTTTATTTGTATAGATAGAAAGAACATAAAAGATTGCATGTTTCTTGTCTTATACGACTGTTTTACTTTTTATTATATTTTTTGCCTTTGCCTCGATGCACCGTCTGAAATTTAGGTCAGAGGATAAATTGAGACCCAAAAGATGTCTAGGTATTTGGATATCGGTACAGATACATCACAAAATGCGGGAGTCAGGTAGAAGAGACTCCTCTTGGCAGAAAAAAGACAGGCCTGTGTTTTAGAGGCCTTGAACTCGGCCCTATTGGCGGTACCCCACTCGGATACATTTTCAGAGCCGAGTTCAACCTCGAACTTCAACTTCAAATTGAATCATTATTACCGAAAGTTATCCATAAAATTGTAAACAAGAGATAATTTATAGAGCACCCACTGTCGAAGTGCACTATACACGGAAAAAATCGATAATTAATAAATTCGAAACCTAACAACCTTACAAGATAACTTTTGTTAAATAGATTTTTTTGTGTTGAATTCAATAGAAATTTGTTTTTTTTTATTTAATTACCTGATTAATGTAATGTAGACAATGTAGTGTAATGTTTTTCTGGGTCTGGGTGTGTCGAGTATTTTTTCGAAATTCTAACACCAAAATAGTGAATGGTATATTTTTCACATACAAGCACAAGCCAATTTAATATAAATATTTTATGTATAGTCTCTAAAAAGCATCTAACAAATAATATCTGTATTTCTTAAATAGCAAGTTTTTTTAGTCTCGAAATGTATTTTTCTATGTTGTTAATGATATTGGGAATATCATAAAAAAAAATGCATTATAATTTGGGCCGGAGATATGCATTTTTAACGAACTTGGTAATACTAGTTTGTTTAGATATCTAGTTTGGTAACTTTTTGGTTGGTCTAATTAAATAATAATATATCCTGGGACATACCTACTTCATTGTTTACAGAAAAAATATTTTAAAATATTTTCTTAAAAATTTGAGATGTCCATAGATATAGTTTATTACATTCTTAAAAGTTCACGATATACAAAGAATTAGAATACTGGTGGTTCCGACACTAGGTCAAGCCTGTCTCGTGGGGGCCTCAAAATCTTATAATACTTTCAGTCCAGGGGACACAATAGATCACATACTTAAATAAGACACTTAGATAAAAATGCAGGGGGAAGCCAGTCCAAGATCATAGACTTATTAAGTTGTTTTCTGTTACAGAGGGCGCTATAGAGGAAACGACAGACAGTTCCGACGACACGACTGATTCAGATTGTGAGTCCAAATCGATGAATAGCGTGGTAAGTAAGTCATTCCTGACTTTTGCTTCTTTATAGCGCTGTTGCTGAAGGGCTTACAACACGAATCAATAAAAATATAAACATTCGAATTGAGAACCTCCTCCATTTTTGAAGTCGGTTAAAAAAAGTTATTTATTTTTATTTATTGGTGTTCTTATCATAGAAAATATCACCTTTCATAATGACACTTCTATATAGTGTGACTGGTAATTAGTAAACGATACTTAGACAAATGATTGTACTCATTATAACAAACAACTTTCCCAAAGAAACAAATAGGGATAAATAACTAAATTAAATAAAAGCTGATGGTGTTAATATTAAGCTTGATATTATGTTATCATGAGTACAATCATGTGTCTAAGTATCGTTTACTAATTATCAGTCAAGTCACCCTATATATAAAATAAACCTGTGAGAATTCAGGATGATGCAATTTGCGGAGCCGCGCAGCGCGAAACAGTTTAAAAAAATTGCATCGTCACGTCGCGTCGCGTCACGGTGTGAACTGAATCTTAAAGGTTGAATTTCCGAAAAAAACTTAGTGGATCCTACGTTATAAAAAGAACCTGTGTGCATTTCATCAAAATCCAATCCCATTGCAAATATACAGTTTTAGTTTTCATGAAAATCGGTATTGAGAACCCTTTCAGCATTTTTCGCCATTCCCTGTGCTTTAGGATTTGGCCAACCAGACCCACTTGAAAAATTCACCTAGATGTGTATGGATAGGGCTTGCTCATAGAAAAAAATGGAGTGTTTGAAACGAATTTGAAAATATATTGCATGTATCTTTATGTAGTTGTGTATTTATATACACGGTGACTTTTTATTCGTTATTTCGCTAGGACAAACGTTGTTCAGACCATGGTCTACTAACATTCTATAACATCAAATAAATAAAACGTCATTGGTTTTTGAAAAAATCAAAAAGTCTGGAAGCCGCGGATTACCACACCTGCTACAAAACTGGCATGCCGCCGTGCCATAACTACTTTGAAGTGCAAGCGCGGTGTCTGGGTTGTATGGAGTAACGATAATCCCGACCTATTTAATTTTATTTTGTGTGTTTTCAAAAAACAATGACGTTTTTTTTTTATTTGATGTTATAGAATATAAGTAGACCATGGTCTGAAACTTTTGTTCTAGCGGAAAAACTAATAAAAAGTCACCGTGTATATAACTCTACGTCATGTCGGATGGCAGTAGCAATATTATAAGCGCAAGCTCACACTTAAGAGGCTTCTATAAGGTCCTAATAAAAGAGTGAATTTCCTCTTGAGGGATGAATGTATAGGTCATTAGTAATCAAAAAATAATCAGTGTATATTTAGTGCGATTTACAACAGAATCTGTTGTAAATCGCACTAAACTAATTTTAGTCACATCACATCTCTTTCTTACAAACATTATTGAAAAAGGATAGAACATATTTAAAGCTGTCAAGGTACATGATTGAATTTCGATTTACTGAGAAATATACCCAAAAAAATCTTTTGAAATTTCAATCAAATTGTTTGATTGTAAAAATAATCTAGGAACAATAAATTTTTGATATGGGCGGCAAAAAAATTACAGTCTATATACTTGGGAAATGTGTAAATTAACCACTGAAAGAAATGATTTAAATATTTAGAAGATATAGATAGGTACCTATTATTATTTATTGTCAAATGCCGCCTCCTAAAAGTGCCACTTTTTTAGCTTTTTTACGCGTGGGACAGCTAGTTTGAAATAAATGTGTTATATCTTGTACACCAAGGATCGATAAATTCTGAAAAATGGCGTCAAATTAGCAAAACACTCCAGAGTGAATTGAGTTCTGGCCATTGAAGATGATGCCTTTACAACCGTGCCAGTGGCGCTGAGTCTGTTGTTTACAGCTAAACTAATTTTAATCTCACTATGTCTCTTTCTAACAAAGAACATAAGAAAAGGATGTAAGAAATTTAGTCCTGTCAAATTAGTCCAATACAATATAACAATATAAATACACGCAAAACAAGACGACAAAGATTAATTCATCATCATCCTCATCAGCCTATAATGTCCCACTGCTGAGCACAGGCCTCCTTTCACAAATCAGGGTGAAGCGCTCGTGGTGTAGCACGAATAGCCGTTCTTAATCGATCGGCAAAGTTAAGCTACGTCTGTCGTGGTCGGTACCTGGATGGGTGACCGTCTAGTGGTATTTCATATCTAGCGTTTCCGTGCTTCGGAAGGAACGTAAATCCGTCGGTTCCGGTTATCACTTAATTGTGATAGTCGTTAAGCTAGTTGGATGCCTCCTAGGCGGCTTGAAAAATACCAACAGTAGGTTGACCACTAGCCTATCTCCACCAATCCGCAGTGGGCACGCGTGGTGGAGTATCTGACCATTCCCTTTGACCCTGAAAGATTAATTAGAGAGCTTTAAATATGTTCTATCCTTTTTCAATAATGTTTGTAAGAATTGAGATGTGACTAAAATTATTTTAGTGCGATTTACAACAGAATCGGCACCAGTGAGTGTAGGTTGGTCTAGCGTAGGTTGTATGTTCCCCAGTTCGTGTCATCCGGCATGAAGCGGCGCCACTGGCAGGCCGCGGCGCGCGCGCGCCCCTGCCTCGCCCTCGCCGCCCCCGCCGCCGCCGCCGCGCCCAGCGACCACACGTGACCACAACTACCCTACATCTCATACCTCCATTACTTGGCGAGGGCCTACCAAAATAATTAACATTAACTTATCATTTACGCCCTTACTCATACAACGCTATTTATCTAATATACTTATCATGATTGATACGAACATTAAGGTTCTGTGGTATCAGGATTGTTGGGCGCAGTGCTGGCAATGAAACAACGTAATACCGTAAGACAGGAACCTATAAACCGTTAATTCTGATTAATGCCTACGTCCAAATCCTTGTATACAGCTGGTCCTATCCTAGAACGTGTTAACAGGTCGGTAGTCAGATTTTTAGGGTTCCGTAGCCGAAGGGTGCCAAACGGGACCCTATTACTAAGACTAAGATAATACTATCGCTTCGGAAAAGTCCCGTTGAGGAGAAAAAGCGACGCAAGAAACCCCTGATAGGCCCCGATAGGTTTATTGTCATAATATCACAATTAAATAATCACTTCACTTTACACATATACAGTATTTTAATTATGATAGGCTTCAGACCCGGGTAAAACAAATGATCGCACTGAGATATGTACAGCTCGAGATCTTGTGATAAACTGTCCATTTCAAATGCAACATCCACACTTTCATTTAACTTGCTATTGGCACTATGGTTAGTGCTGCCACTCAATCCTTCTTCCATAATAAATGATCCAACTTATATTACTAAATGCTTATACTATTAACTTATCCTGAGCTCAATGAGATCAGTTGGCGCAGTTGGTTAAAATTCCACCTATCGCGCCGCGGGTCGTGAGTTAACATGTCTGCATGTCCTGAGTCTGGGTGTAATTTTATATGTAATAGTATGTATTTACAAACAACAAGTAGTACATGTGGTATATCAGTTATCTGGTGTCCATAGTACAAGCTCTGCTTAGTTTGGGATCAGATGACCGTGTGTGAGGAATGTAAAAAGAAAAAATGAAATAATATAAGTATTCCAGACATTTTGGAATTATCTCTAACATACTGATTAGAAACCTTTAAACGTCACATTGTTTGACAATGACAGTAAGTTAATCGATAAATATGTGACACTTTAGTTAAATAGCGTTTTATGAATACATGTGTAAAATATTTAATTTAAAAATGTTCCTTATTTTTGCTATAATCTTTGATTGAAGTGATTTGGTAGATTTTGCCCCCTACTTTTTCCATAAAGTTACAGAAATAAGGAACATTTCTCATGTCGAATTTATGTAAGGCAGATTCTAGATAATAAACTCGAGTAGTGTAGTAAATTATTAGTTTACCGTGACTAGTTTAAATACATATTTTTACACGTCAAACTATTATAATTAATAAGACATTGCAAACGATGGTTTAAACCAAATCTTGTTAATCCCAGGTTTTAATGTGAGATGAGTCTGAAGATGAGAAAGTGACGGATTTATTTAACATCTGCATTGTACTAGACTTGATTTAAACAGTCTTGTGTATTAAAGGGAGTACGTTTAAATAATACTTACATAATTATATAATATCGAAAATGTATGAAATAGGTTGATGTTATTCATGATTTTAAACATGGGTATTATTATTAAGTGAAAATGTATGAATATATACTATGTGTGATAAATAAATGTCAAGTAGAATGATTAAGTAATCGAATTCAATTCAATTCTTATTTATGGCTTAAAGACTTGCTAAGTAATCTAAATGGCCTCACTCCTTAAAATGGCATATTGACAGATTAACCGATATCCATAATAATTGACATTTCTAATTTGACAATTTATGGAAAATAATAGAATTCAATTGAACAATACCTTAGGGTCAGTTCACACCAAGACGCGACGCGACGTGACAATGCAATTGTTTGTCGCTGGGGAGCGAAACGCATCGTGAAGCCGCGTAAAGTTAGCTGCCAATCACCGGCGAAGCATCGCTGCATCTCGCTGCCCCTCGGAAAATATGCGAGGCTGCGAGGCATATTCGAATTTTATCAATTAAATTTTGTATATTTGTAGCAAATAAAGTTCTATTTTGTGTCGCTATCTTAAAAAGTGCGCGCCGCGTCGCGTCTCGGTGTGAATAGGTGGCACTTATTTTATTAGCCCTATTTAATTTGTTAAGTGTTAAATTAATATATTATTTTTGAAAGTAGCTAGGTAAGTAATTTTGGGATGTTATATGATTAAAATTCGCAGATATAATATGTGCGTTTTACATTATAATTGTGTTATTTTTAAAATTTATTTGACGGTAGCAGTGTTCCCATGGTTTGGATAACGCTCTTACAATTACGCTAAACGCTCTTACATTGTACATAAGTTTTGTAGTGGATTTTATAACAGGTTGGTAATTACTTTCTCTTTCCCCCAATCAGAGCAGGTAGCCTAAGTTCTGACTGCAAGATTACTACGCTCATCGAGTTTTCAATCAAAATCCATTTATTATATATAATTATGAATGGGGGAATACATCCCTTGCACCTTGCACCTTGCCTATCAAAACGTGGCCGTATCTTTAATCAAAATAATACTGAATGGTTCTTTCGGAAAAAAAAACATTGTCTCGTTTCTTTTATCACTACATACTTAGTATAAAATGAAGTCGCTTTCCGCGTCTTTCTGTTTGTCCGCTAACTCCTAAACCAAGCATGGGAAAAGTTATAAATATTTTTCATAAATCGCCGTTTTCTCGCCAACTGTACCTACCTTTTTCCAAAAGTATAAATGCTGATTGAAATAACTCAAAAAATAAAAGACAGTCACTTTAGACCTTCGCGTGGCTTTAACCCTTAAGGTAGCTGCTCTTACTGACCCGTATAAAATTTCCACCCTGTATATCTATATCCAATGGATAACCCAAGTAACCATTTTTATGAGATTGAGACTAATTTTTTTGTGGACTTTCGGAGTTATTTTGACCCATATAATATGAATCGTTATCTAATTAAATAAGTTAGTTACGACGGGCATTTAATGTAGATAAAGTTTGCTCTTTACAGAAAGTCATTATCATTTATATTTTAAAAGATATCACAGATTTAAAATGAGCAAGAAACAGTATTCGCGATACCGTGAATGGGCGCGCCAAGACGGGCTCGACAATCGACACCACACGACATTACACCCGTGCGAAGCCGGGGCGGGTCGCTAGTAAAATCAAAATCAAAAAGTCATTTATTCAGTTTAGGCCCTGGTAAGGCACTTATGAACGTTAAATTGGTACATACAGTTGAATTTAAGTAAATTATAATACACTTCACAGCAATGCAAGACCTTGAATAGTTTTGGTGGCTGTTGCGCACTTGGTCGCAACCTCGTCGCAGCCAGGCCGTGCAGCCAGGCGTAAACAGGTATTATTTTGTTACATTCATACGTTCTTGACGTATTCATATTAATTTTCATGTTTTTTTACCTGTGAAGGGGATTATAAAATATTTTAAAAACAAATGAGTTTTTTGTTTTCTAAAAATTTATTAAGTAATATGATTTTGATAAAAAAATACTAGCGGCCACATTTTCATAGGCACCCCGGCAAAAATGCATTCCTCCATACACAATTATACAAAAAACATAACCCTCCTTCCGGGTTAGTCGGGTAAAAATTGTACCCGATCAAAAACTCGATGAACTTAGTATTAATCTTGCAGCCGGATCTCGTACTAAGAGAGAGAAATCTCTTTTTACTCCTTTCATGCGTTTATACAACGGTTCGCGACTGTAAGCCGCATTTTTTATGACCTATGCTGATATCATGAAAATTTTAGTTTTTTATCAAATTAAATCGTCTGTGATATGTACATTCTGTTTTTATTTTTACGTTATCACTAACCTTGTTCTTGTTGCAAGTGCCGTAAAGTAAAAATCTGACTCTTAATTTATATAAATAAACTTTTTACCAAAAAAATAAACCGCCTTCAAAGTACACAAAAAGTTAGAAATAACTCAACTTCTTACTTTTTAGTGTACTTTTAGTGCGTTCGAATTGGAGTGATGTCGTTTTTAACAGTTTCAAAATGGGCATTTTTGTTTATGCGTTCGAATTGGAAAATTTCAACAATTTTGCAACTTTTGCCACAAACGATATTTCCCAAATCGAACGATTAGATACAAAAATGACATTTCCATGCTGATCGCCTGCTTGTCACTGGTCTCAACCTACCTTTTTCCTTCAGTTAATCATTAAACAAAGTTAATCTAACAAATTATTCTCTTGCCTGTTAGTATTTCTATAAAATTTTACAATAAAAATGAGAATTTTCGCTTCCCGTATGAATTTTCCGAAACTTATCTGTCAGATTTAAAGATGTCAAAATATGATCACAAACGACCCTGCCTCGGAGGTGGGTCAAAATTTGCAGTTCACGATGTCGTTTTTTAACTGTTTCCAAGCAAAACGAACGGTGATCAAAATCAGTTCAAAACGCCAATTTCGCCCACAACTTTCCAAATCGAACGCCAGTTGTGATCGTTTTTGGCATTTTTGACTGTTATTTTTGCTACCATACCCCAATTCGTACGCACCTTTTGAAGGCGGTTTATTTTATTGTTTTAAAAAGTTAATTTATTTTTGAATTTTTAGTTTCATATATACTACTTAAATACTTTCGCGTATAAAGGCCTACGTAAACAATGCATATTTATGCGATAGCAGCAATCGCGGTTGATTTGCTGTCATTTTTTAAGAGTTCCGTTGTCTGTCTCCGAAACTCATAATCAGATCGTATATGAAATTTATATGGGACCATTTCGGAATTAAACTCTTTCAAACAAAAAAGAATTTTGAAAATCCGTCCATATATGACGGAGTTATGCTTGAACATACATAAAAAAAAAATATAAACATTCGAAATGAGAAGGAACCTCCTCCTTTTTTTGAAGTCGGTTAAAAAGATTTTGTTGCATACTTAGTTATCTTTCACTAAAAATAAAAATTCACGGTAAAATTAAATTCATGGTAGGTAGTAAATTAAATTTTACCATAAATTTAATAACCCTGCCAGAATGGTCCGTTTTGGCAAGGCCACGTCAGGAACCTTATAAGTTTTGAACCAGGTACAGACAACATCTCATATCTGGTGACAAAGTTTAAAAAAATAACGATGAGCTCAGAACTCAAATTGGGTCAGGACGGGTCACAGTTACATGTTCCTCATACATGATATAGAGCAGGAAGCTATGATGAGTCACCATAGATAGATCATCATCATCAGCCTATAATGTCCCACTGCTGAGCACAGGCCTCCTTTCACAAATGAAGGTGAAAGTGAATGGGCAGATACTCCACCACGCGTGCCCACTGCGGTAGATAGTATAGATAGATAGCTGCATAGATAGATAGTAGCACATAATACCTAATATTGTTTTGTGAATTATTGACTAACGGACGGACAATCAACGCAGCCTAGAAAAACTAAATGTTGAAGGGATGTACATTTTTTGGAATGGCACAGGACACTCAGAAAGAAAGTATTTTTGCCATATTTTTGCGTTATAAAACTCCTACGTATGACGGCCGGTTCCAATATTCAATCTATCCTTGATTGTGGATTCATATTTTGACACTAATTATAAGAGAATGACAAATATCATTAATTAACTAGAATGCGGCAGTAAATTAGCAAACGGAGTACAGTATTACCCAACTGATAAGGCGCGTCGTGAATCTTTGTTCGCACAGAAAAGAAAGTATGGCCCCGAAGATTAACGAAAGAATGATTAAACTTACAATCAACCTTAGATCACTACTATAAGGTTCATTAATACAGTGCAGCTGTTAGTTCCGTCACAGAATATTTAATAGTACTACGTAGTTCCGTCTCACTCGCAAGTCACGCCCCTCCGCACACACGGCGGCAGCTGCCGACCAATAGCATTTCCCGCGGTTTGAAAATGTATCTTCTGCGCAGGTATAAATCGGTAAACCATATATATCAGTTTGGTACTACTGTTACATTGCAAACATTTTACTGAGTTTAACTTTAGGCAGCTTTATGAAGCTAAAATTCTATGGAGCCCTTCTAATAATAAAATTATTTTATTTATTATACTAAATATTATAGTACATTTAGTAACATTTTATGATTAATTTCTATTGTTTCAGCTAAGTGAAGTACTGCCTGGCCATTACGCCGTCTATGTCGACAGTATGGAGAGGAACTACCCAGTGGTAGTCTGGGAGTAAAGCCGGTTACAAGCTGTTAGCGCTTTGGTGGTCTCGTGATAATAGATCATCTAATTGCGGGTACAATATAAGGCCTGTATTATAGAACGAGAATTAAAAGTTATCAGTAACAAATACAAGTATCAAGAATAGCTTGTATTTATCAAAAATAAACCTTATGGTGAGCCACGCTACGCGAACCGAGCACACGTGGAGTACGGATTCGCGTAGCGTGAACGGACTTGCGACCCTCGAACGAGCGTTCGGTTCGCGCTCGACTGCAGTGCAGTCCGCCGATTGATAGTTTTATGACGAACACGGATTCGCATCACAGTCGTGTTATAGGCTCGTTGTACGTCCACACTTGACATCGCGAGCAACGAACGAATAGAGGCTCGGTTCGCGTAGCGATATTAGGGATCTAGAACTCATTGATATTATAGTGTGAATTCAAGGTAGGTAGTAATTTAAAAAAAAACTTGTGCTAAGGGTACTTACTTTAGTCTGTAATCTAATGACCTAATAAGTTTTGTGAATGTCCAAATTCTGATTTATAAATTATTCTAATCTAATAATAGTTCGGTGTTTTATTTTAGATAAAATTACGGTGCATACTTTACTTACACGCGAGTTAATATCTGCTCGTGACCAAAATTTAGAACTTATCGTGGTCAAGTCGCGTGCAGACTTCTGGCGGGCGGTGGTTAGTCACCTACTTCAATGCCTACTCCTTTTAAAAAAAGAGCGCCAACGGTATGGACTGGGTCAGCCTACTCCGAAAAGCGATACAGCATAGTCCGGTCATCGTATCGAAATACAATTACCGAGAGAAGTTGTAGGATAGTAAGAGCATCCCGTAACGCATTGAGATATTACTACGTATAGAGAAGCTATCAGAAGCAAAGGTTATGTCCCAATTTTTTAGACTCAACTTAAGTTCTCTTTAGCTCTGAAACAATAATTAGTCCTCTAAACAGACAACAGACAGATGAAACACTTAGCGCTATCAGAACGCTTTAAGGAGTATTTTTCTTGCAAATACCGCGATTTTCACGGCGCTTACGGGTTTCGTTCATCTTTCTACAACAAGTGTGGCCGGAAGGCCTCACTTGAACGGGACATAGTTGTGATGTGTGGCGTCATCTCTATACGTAGTAATAATAGCTCAATGCTGCAACGCCGAATGCTGCAATATTCACCTAATCCTGTAAAGTCTGACGCTCGCCAGAGTAGGTAAGTGTTCTGTGGTCTGGCGACTGGCACGGTGCTCTGTGTGTTTATATTATCTGATCGTTCGATTTGGGAAAAATCGTTTGTGGCAAAAGTTGCAAAATTGTTGAAATTTCCCAAGTATATGCCTGTGATGCGAACGCATAAACAAAAATGCCCATTTTGAAACTGTTAACTTATGTGTATCGTGACTTTTCAAGTTGTCTCAAAATGTCCGTGAAGAGTTTTAGTACAATGACCACCATTGTAGTAAAACATGACTTTTATGGACGGTGACTGACTGAGGACTATAATGTGAAGTGATTTATTGTGACTGAAAACTATAATATAACTCGACACTGGCAGAAATGAGCCCTAATTTGGGCTTGGTTGCCAAAATTAAAAATAAGAAGAAGAAGAAACTGTTAACAACGACATCGCTCCAATTCGAACGCACCTATATATTTGTCAATAGTGTCAAATCAAAACTGTCAATGTCAAAACTCAAAAAAAGTTCGTGCAGGCGCCAGGCAGGGAGTTATTGCTGGGAGTACAATTTCGGTCAATTTCCTCGATTTTAATCAATTAGTTTCTCCTATGTTCGCTTCGCTCTTGAATTGCGATTCGTTACGTGAAACTCGGTAATCAGTTCAGTAAATACAAGCCTTTAAAATCAAATATCCACCTCGCGTCTACTAGGTACTTTATTAGTTCTTACCTGTGGTTCTTACGTTGTTGCTACTAGTCTACTTTTTTCTTTGTGCGATAATTATCACGATAAGCGACTGGAAAAAATGGCATACCAAGTAAGTAATAAAGTGTTTTTCTTATTGACTATTGTAGGGACGCCGTTGGGCGGTTCCCAGTGACGTCAGACTAATAAATTAGGATGGAGGGCAATTGTTTCCTTGACCTTTCGAGTGTCGAAATGAAAGAAAACTTCGAGAAATGTGAATCCCCTTGTATTCCTTAAAATTTATATTCCATGTAGAGTAGGATGAGTATTTATATACCCTTATACACATACTAATCACTGGAGGATATCAAACTATTTAATATTGCTTAAAAGTAATATTTACAATCATTAGCTTTCTAATTTCATAAAAGAAATTCTACAGAAATGAGCAGGATTGCTACTCATCCTTTCGGAGGGAAATCAAGTGATCTCTTGTCAATATCCAAACTGGTTTTAGAGTCAGACTTTTCATAAGTGCCTGCGAAGGTCTATTTGAATAAATGATTTTGAATTTTGAATATCTCAAAAAATACTTTTTCCAGCGTGCACCAACCGTGGTAGGTGTTCCCAACTTTAATGCCGCACAAGATGCAGCTGATCTCCGAGCTGCCATGAAAGGCTTCGGAACAGATGAGCAGGCCATCATTGACATCCTGACCACCCGCAACAACATTCAGCGGCAGGCCATCTCTCAGGCTTTCACGCATGAATTCGGAAGAGTAAGTATTTTACCTTACTTAATTTACAGGCTGATTTCTGTAATCTATACATACCCAAATCTATACGATTTGGGTATCTGAATTAGAAAATCAACAAACTTTTGTTATTACAAATACAGTCAAACCCATTTATAACAACATTGCTTAAAACAAAGTACCAGTTATTATGACGAAATTTTGAGGTCCCATCATTTTTATTTTCTATAAATAGTTGTTTGTTATAACGACTTGTAACCGATGGTCCCTTTGAAGTCGTTATTAATGGTTTTGACTGTATTGCACTAAGTAATGGTGTCTTCATACTACAGAATTTCAATTAAAGCTTTGGTTTAAATTTGAAACCTAGGTCTATGACATAATATTGTTGATAGTCCCATACTTCATATCTAACATTTCGTATAAGTGCGATTTTTATCCAGAACCGTGTGAAATGATACAGCTTTCTGTAAGTAAGAAGAGTTAAAATTTCCTAAAAAGTTTATATGTAGATAATAATATAAAACAAATATTTGTGTATGTCTTATTTAATCAAGTGTGTTGAGTTTCATGTAACTTACAATAATACAAAATGAACTGGCAGAATCTTACATTTTAAAATAACAATTTTGGCTAGACTTCACGATATTTTCAAAGTCATATACTATAGTGCAATTGGCAATATATACAATAATAATATTATTATTTCTATTATAAAAAGATATATATGTTATAGGTACATAATATTTAGTATTAGTCCTGCAATTTTACCCACACAGGAAAAACATTAAATTTTTGTTTTTAATTTTTATTATTATTGTAAAAGAATTGATTATTACTAAAAATGATTTGTAACCTGTTTGACAAGTCTAATCTTTCAAGTGTATGGCTATGTTTTACTACAAGGCTGTATTTCAAAGCAAAGTTATGACAATAAATGATTCTGATTCTGAAAATAATTTAAGAACCTTTCGTTAGTTGCCTACACACACTATCCCCCTTATTAATAAATAAGGTTTAAGTCAGTCTTGTAATACCCAGGTATTAAGATTTTTGAAAGAACTTTTTGATATGACATTAGAAAGTGACGGATATATTTACAACCTAGGTATTACTATACTTATCTTACACCTTATTTATTAATAAGGGGGTATAAGTATAAGGAAGTTTTGTGAAGTTTCTATTATATATTTAAGCAATCGAGGATAGTGTAGCTTCCTATTAGTGAAAGAATTTCAGTATTGATCAGTAGTTTCTGAGATTACCTTCTATATCCAAAATTTAACTCTTGAATATATTAGTGTAGTTAGATAGTATCTGCAGGTTTTGTTAGAAACCCTACGTTATCACATACACATTGCGTGTGAAAATTACCATAATGATTAATTATATACGAAGCATCAAGTCAACAACACATATAGGAAGTGACTCACGCACGGCCAGTGTGTAAGAAGTAAACTTATGTAAGTCATGGAGCTATTTTACTATCAAGGTCGTCATCATAGTGAATCATCACTCGAGATCTTGCTCTGGTTTTAGAATTGTATTACTCAGCTGTGTTGTCTTTGAAATCACTATTTGGCTCCAATAAGAATCTTGTTGGATTTGATGACATCTACCATCATACTTTCGTATCTACGTAATGGGGAGGGACAGGCAAAGCTAATCTCAGATGGCGCCACCCTCACTGGTAACTGTCATTGATATTGAATTGATGGATTTTCATGAGTTTCAATTAATTAAACCAACCAGTAACCGGCTTTTATAATAAAATCGTTAGGTTTGAAGTGATAACTGCATAATCTTCCTATGAGCTTGGTGTAATTTTTTTTTTAATAATCCACGGTTTTTTTCTTTTCAATTGGTGTAAACCTTTATTATTGCATTAAAATTCTCTACAGAAAGGCATTATAATGATTGAATAACTTATTTGATAACGAATACGTAAAAAATGTATGGTGTTTGACAGATAGACGGCACCAGCGACTATACGACACCTAGCGGGATAAATTGTCAGTGTGCCTCCTCATTCTCTAACACTGACTGGCGCATAAACCTGGTTGGTCTAGGAACATGCCATTTTGTACAGGAGTTATATAACGTAGGTCAGCACTGAGAAAGGATTTCCCGAAATTCAACTCCTAATGGAACTGCGGGGCGGAAAGCTAGTCTCGAGATTTGGACATCTAATTAATTTAGTTATTAGCCCCCTTATTAATAAATAAGGTGTAAGTATAGTAATACCTAGGTTTTAAATATATCTGTCACTTTCTAATGTCATATAAACAAAAAGATCTGGGGCTATCTTAATACCTCGGTGTTACAAAACTGACTTAATAATAAGGGGGAACTTTTACGCAATATTTTTTACTGATGTAGGTACCTATTGCAAACCGTTTTTCATCGTCGGATTTTATACAGCGGCAATCGCATCCTCGCTATCCGTATCGTCGGAGTCGGTGAGACTGATACCGCGTAACTAGCTTTTCCCATAAGGCCTAACTTGGAATGAAATAACGGTGAAAAATTGGTCTTATGGAAAAAGCTATTTATGCGGTGTTGAAGTATCACCGACAATATATATTCTAATACTACTAAAAATAAAAGTGAAATGATGAATACATATACATACAAACATCCATGATAAATTTATACCCAAAAACAACTTCGGGGCAGAGTTTACTAGGTTAATAAATCCCTTATTCCCTTAGGACATAATCGAGGACCTAAAATCGGAGCTGGGCGGTCACTTCGAGGACGTAATAGTGGCTCTGATGCTGCCCCCCCAGGAGTACCTGTGCAAGGAGCTGCACAAGTGCATGGAGGGGCTCGGCACTGATGAGGACACTCTCGTCGAGATACTCTGCACTAGGACCAAGCGAGAGATAGCCGACATTGTCGCCGCTTATGAGAAATGTTAGTGGGCTTAAAGTGTCTCATAGGCTCCTTAAATGAGCTATTCAAATTGGATGGAACTGGCAAGCTGGACTTACAGATATATATTTAAGTATACCAGCAGAAATAATTTGTTCATTTACGAGCCCTTTTTTAATAATAAAATAGAATATATTTTTGGCAGCTGTCTTCTGGCAGCTATTTAGATCAGCTTTTCACTTTGAGGAAGACTTCTTTTTTTATTATAAATATCTATGTAAAATTTAAGTTTCTTGCCGGTTCTTTTCAGTTGAAGGTTGACTTTGGAACCTGTGGTATCTTCAGTAGCTTTTCTTCCTTCTTCTTCCGACTTTCATAAGTGCCGAATTGAATAAATGGCTTTGACACTGAATAGGTTTTTATTTGTCTGATAAATAAAATCTCATTACAGTGTACGACAGACCTCTCGCGGAGCACATGTGCTCGGAGACCTCCGGGGACTTCCGACGCCTGCTTACCCTCATTGTTGTTGTAAGTATACCATTTTTATACCATATGTATGTGGCTCTGAAGGTTTTCGATTCCTGCATGTAATTATGCATGACTAGAAACGAAATTCAAGTACTTTTGATGAAATTAAATATATGCTTTGATTTTTGACAAGATGAAATAGAGATACTAATGTAAAATTGAATACATTTAACAGACTTGCTGAACTGAGGTTCTGCTTATTTACATTATTGTTTTTGAAAGATATTCTTGAATTCGTCTAAAGTTAAAGCCATTTATTCAGTTTAGGCCTTGTGAAGGTCGGAAGGTATTGAAGTTACCTTTAATTGGCAAGAAACATTACAAGATTACATCTACATATACATAAACCCCTTGAAGTATCCCTCTTTACGAGTAAGCTTCGGTACTTTTTGTTAAGTAACAAACTGATAAACAAATTGAATCAGAAGAGTGTAAATCAACTAAAACCATACGATAATAGTTAAAATAAATATTAAATGTAAAGGTTTCGCTCACTACAAAAACTTTGTTCGACTTATTAAATTTTATATCTACTCATATAATTGTATAGTAATAACCACTTATGGTGTCATTGTGATTGAATGATAACTATTTCCTCACACTTTTGTAATGGGCGGATACCTTTAATACTAACAAAACTAAACGCGTGTAGAATGTTTTTAACGAATAGCTTTGCAGTTATTTTCTTTTGCACATTAACTAACTAAACAATAATTTATTAAGAAAGTTACGTACATGAAAATGCATGGAATTTAATGAATAAAAACATATTTAATGGCTTTTTGTGTCGTCAAATACCCCAAATGTATCAAATTTAAATAGAGGAGAGAAGGCATGGATAAGACTTATCAAAAACATTTATAAATGTGACGTGTGTGTGAATTCAAGACTAAACCTCTATAAAGGTCGTGATAAAATTGCCTATGATATAGAAAAGTACATAATATAAGTACTTTTTGAAACAGCAGGGGACAGCTAGTCTACTAATATTATAATTGTGTGTAGGTTTTTCTTACTCAACGATTCTAGATGAAAGACACATACCTAGATATAAGGAATATAGTATTCTTTTTTATCTCGAGATAACATTCGATCACTTGGAAAATATTTTTTTCATTCAAACAGTTCATATGTTTGGAAGAGAGCCAAATGTAGGGCAAATCAATAGTTGGAAAACATTGTGTTATTTACAAGTCCGTGACATAGTGGATGAGTCATGGTGATAAACCAGCCTATGGGGTGAGGCTTAGGGCGGGGGCTGCACTATCGATCTTTTACTTTCGCTTATGCTCTATACATCGTGCGGCCTTGGGTGCTGTGGCATTTAGTGTTCATATTGTAAATATTGATTTTGTTTATAACTTTGAAGATGTAATGATGATGAAAGATTATATTTATAGGTTTTTTACAATCTTATATTTTCTGAAAATGCCAAGGAAAGATCTAATTTAATTATTACTTGAATCTAGATTCATTTTTTCTTGAAAAGTTTTTCTTGAAATATAATTTAGAAATAAGTACAGTTGTAAAAGCTTTAGCCGACATGCTGCCATGAAATACTACATAGATTATATTTAAGCATCCAATTGAAGTCTACAAATGTAGTTATTGAACATCCTTAGTACTAAAATGATACAATATCAGCTGGGTTCAAAGTTTGGGGCTTTGTGTTTTCATAAATTCTAAAGATTTGAAATGAATTAACTCTCATTTCAAGCTGTGGGTGACATTTAGTTCAAAATCAAAAATAATTTATCACTTTGTTTTATTAGGAAAAGAATATACAACGCTGTACTATCTTGTAAAGATCACGTCTGTTATAATCAAAATATATCAACCTATGAAATCAGTTTATTCAATAAATCGTACCAAATGCCAGTCCACCCAAGGCTAATTAGAGTAGTGGCTACGTGTGAACATAGTCGTCGGTCCGTCAGGGTGCTCGTGACGAGGAGTCGGCGGTAGACCTGGAGAAGGCGCAGGAGGACGCGCAGGCGCTCTACGACGCCGGGGAGGCTAAGTGGGGGACGGATGAGGAGGTCTTCAATAGGGTGAGTAGCTTTGATTACCAGAAAATGTTTTTTTTTATTTCTTTCGTATTATCAACTCTTATTGCGATCCAACTCAGCGTGAACTGAATCGTTTTTGAGTTACGTCAGAATGTATGGACAAAAAATACATTTTACAAATAGGGATGTTTCCTGCGTAAAAAAATAATAATTCTAATTAGTCTGTCAGTTAGATTATCAAAAAATATACGACACGTATTTTTTGCATTACCAAATCATTTACAATTGACGAAGATGAAGCGCGAATAAGTTCGGGAGTGCGAACGTGACGTCACGCGGAACTTCAACAAACCATATCCTCGTATTTTTTTGTTTAATTGACACAAGAAAAAATAAGTGTCTAATATTTTTTGATAATGTAGGTAGGTATATGACGGACTAAATAGATTTTTTCAGGAAAGTAGCGTAGTGAGGTAAGGTAAAGTATAAATTAATAAGAATGGTATATAGGTACGTGAGACTATTTGAGACCCAAATATGAATCTCCTTTTATAAGACCTAAGTCCATCTGTCCCCTTGACTTAAATTGTTCATCCAACTAAACTAGATCATAACATCAGATACTAGCCCACGAGAGCTTCGCCCAGCTGCGCGCTATATTCGAGGCGTACAAGAACATCGCGGGCCGCACCATCGAACAAGCCATCAAGGCTGAGATCGGAGGGGAACTCAAGGACGCACTGTCCGCCATCGGTCCGTATTATATCTATACTATCAAAATTGTTAGACATTGTAAGAATAATAGGAACATGTTTAAAAGCCAGTTCCCCGATAGGTTAACTTGACATTATTAGTATGTAAGAACATGTTAAATAATAATAATAATAATAATAATTCGTTTATTATCAGGCTACTAGGGCCCATAGATATATACCTTACAAACTAACATAAATATTATAATAAAACATTTTTTTGTTAATATAAACACTTAAGCCTATGTTAGTAAACACTAAAAGCACTATGTCTCAGCGCGAACGTGTGGTACTTGTCCGCGAAACCGACGGAATACCACGTCCTGCGATGAGATAAGAT
Source organism: Achlya flavicornis (assembly GCA_947623365.1). NCBI lineage: Eukaryota > Metazoa > Arthropoda > Insecta > Lepidoptera > Drepanidae > Achlya > Achlya flavicornis. The sequence goes on from OX392467.1 coordinate 14,313,452, forward strand.
GAGGCTTACATCTTGCAGTTGACTAGTCTTTGGCATTTATAAAATTAGCCATTTTGAGAAATGCTTAATGTATGTCTGTTTGTTCTAAGTGGATGTTAAGATGATATGTATAAGTGTATATTTACAAGAAGTATATTAGTTATAAGGTCTACATAAATACAAGCTCAGCTTCTGCTTAGCTTGGAATCAGACGGCCATGTTTGAAAAATGTCCCAGATTTTATTATTATATCTTAACTACGGCACTCGTTAGTAAAGGCTAGTGTAAGCTAAGCAGCTGTGTCATAAATAAGCATTTTAGAGCTGTTATTGCGCAATATCAGAATCGATTTTATTTAAATATTAGCTGTGACAAATCATCACTACCATCGATAATAAATCATAACAATAATACTCCCACCACCCTAAAACAATTTCAGTGGAGTGTGTGGAGAACGCATCGGCGTGGTTCGCGACGCGCCTCCGCAAGGCAATGCAAGGCTTTGGCACAGACGACACTACCCTCATCCGGATCATCGTCTCCCGATCAGAACTAGACCTGGACGCCATCAAGGCCGAATACGAACGCCTTTACGATAAGACCTTGGAGAGCGAAGTCAGGGTATGTACTCTCAGTTTATTTTCCAGTGGAATGCGTCGAAAATCCCGCCTTCTGGTTCGCTCAGAGGCTCCGCAAGGCCGTGGAAGGCGCCGGGACTGATGATGCCGCCCTCGTCAGGATCATAGTCGGCCGGGCTGAACTAGATCTTGACAATATCAAGATGGAGTACGAGAAGTTATATGATAAGACTCTGGAGAGCGAGCTCAAGGTATGTGATTTGTTGGTGGTGACTATCCAAGTTTTTTAACCAATTTTATTAATAGCCAATTCAAGCATACCCTTGTGCCAACGTAAAAAGCAATTTTTGTAGCGCATAAGTTTTTTTGATTATTTACTTTTGTTTATAGATTTGACTTATTTATCATAAAAATAAAATCTATAGGAAATAATACGTTTTTAGCGGTGAAAACACTGAAAATTATCTTCCCTTTAATAGTATTTTGATTGTATTGCGGAAAATTAAAAAAACGTTAGAACCTAGATACTTTTAATAGTAGTAATAATATGGAATCCCAATCGGATTTGTGAAGTGGAAATGTCTACTTCTATGTTTCTGGCCAAAACTGCAATCTTTAGGTGATGGATCAAATACCACCAACAAATAATTCCGAAAATAGTCTTTACGCACAATAATATTAAAGCACATTATAAGCTCATAAAAGTTTGCTTGCTGCTCCTATGCATGAACAATTCTATTTCAATTCTACAGCTTTACTTGTATTATGTATTCTGTACATTTATTACTTTTATGTGGTTGCTAATGTGATTTAATATTTCCAACATTATTTCATATGGCCACATTCTGGTGATTGGATAAGGAGGTGAGGGTATATGTTTAACTTCTATTTTAGATTATATTTGTATCGCTTTACAACCTATCTCTTACCTATATTTATAGTTATTTAATTTGGATGTATAGATTTAAAAAACTTTAACGGCTCCAGTTAATGAAAAACAGCGACTTCTTGCAGCACCATGTTAGCGTCTTTCATACAAAGGGATTGTGATAGGTGTTGAAATTAAACAAACTCCTGATTATCTTGTTGCATCTTACAGTAAATAACACACAATATTTACAAAGACAACGCAAAGTATCTATTTAGGTATAACCACCGCAAATATACTAATCATGTCGCGTTTCTTCCCTCACGTCGCATGCGCATCGATCGCCGGCACCTGTCAACTCTTTCCAAAACAACGCCATCTCTCGGCAACCCCCGGTACTACTTGAATGTTGTTTCACGCGGCGCGGCAGCAGGGGGAGACTTCAGGGGACTACAAGAGAGCACTCGTGGCGCTCCTCGGACCAGCCTAGGAGCTCCTTCTTCAACATGAAAACATTGGTGTGCCTAGTTTTTGAGATTGTAAGATTTGAATACTGTTGTATTCTTTTATGTGTAATTCTGATATTTGTAAGTGTATGTAGATGTTCTTGCATCACAATTTTAATAATTACTATTTAATAGTACAATTTTAAAGACAGCTCAGATTTTAGATATAGTAATAAGAAAGAATTGTATTCTACATTTAAAATTAATAGCTTAATAGAAGTTCTATTTTAGTCCACTCGAATACTACTTTAATTTCGCAATGCCTAATTAAGTATTTTGCAACGAAAATATATACTTTAATTCCATGTTTTATCGGACAATGATCTGTTTTTATCAAATTTTATGACTGATTTATTTTTATTTCAAATACATATTGTTTACCCTAGGAGAATGTGCTTGTGACGCATAGATTAAGTATAATCTGTAGACAGTTGTGTCTTACAGCAGTGCCTTTGTTTTATGATCTTCATTTCTATGGTTATCCCTTTTAAAGGGCAATAAATCTGTAATAATTTGAGAATTAAATGTTATTATTATTATAATTTTGGAACAACTATTTGATTTAATATTGAAAAATATTCCGCTTTCATAGAGTGAAATATTATTATGAAAATGTTAACATTTCTTATTGGCATAATATATTTATTGAAATTTATCTTTTTCTTGCATTCCATTTGTATTTTGATCCCTGTGTGCATGTCGTATTTTAATTTATTTTCTATTTTAAAAATACATTATTTTAATGGATATATGTATGTTTTATTTGGAGTAGGCGTATGGCTTCAAACCATTCATTCATTTAAACGACCAGTCTGATTTGAAAAAATATTGTTGTGTTATATAGCCCGTTTGTTGAGAAATATAATAAAAGGACAGGAATGGCAACACCAATGGCACGTGACGCGATACTATAAATCGGCCGCGCCAATAATTTACGAATCTATAGTCCCACAAACGTATCTGGCCCGGTCAGAGTGGCGCTGTTATTGCATATTTGTTGGAGCAAACAACCAATGTCGAATGCTAGGCAGACTGCCTTTTCAAACTGGCGTCGTTAGTTCCTCTTTTGGCCACCGGGCCAGATAAGTTTGTGGGACTATGTGTATTCTTGTTACAAAAAAAAATGTTTTCTTTTATATTTGAAGTCTTGCATGTTAGGTAACAAAATTCGAAGTAGGTACAGGCCCAGTGATTTTTTTAACGATGACTGTACGGTAGCAGATCGTGCGACAGACATAATATTATAAAAATTGCTGTAGGTACCAATTTCGAGTTACAAACGAAGTTTTAATAAATAGCAAAGGGCAAATCAAAATAAAATTATTATTTTCAAATAGACCTTTGCAGGCACTTATGTAGTTTGCCTATAATACGGTTCGGATCGGAAGGTTGAATTTGCTTAAAAGATCTAAGTGATCTGTGTTTAATAATATTAAACATTAAATTTTGCTGTAAGTTTTGTTACTGAGCTGGCAACATAATTATTGCATTTTATATGTTGGCAATATTGTTCGCTCTCTTCCTATTCAATTTTGTATCAAAGACATGCGCATTTTTTGTAATATTCATATTTAAATAGTTTTCTTTATTTTAATTAGCAGTTTTAATGTACAATCTGAATTGTGAAATGAAAATCTCGAGAAAATACGTGTGAAATGAAATCGCGAGGATTAAATAATAATGCAATTCATCGTCATAAAACTTATTTATTCGCACGCCAAACGCGCGTAACAGCCATTCATATCATATTCAAAGTGTGATCTAACATTACAGTAGTATATAAACTTTCATAAAAATACTTGTAAATACCTAGTCAAGCTGATGTACGACAATAAAACATTTAAAACTATCCGCTCGCGAGTTGCATGCAACCACAGCGATCAATACACAATTATATATTTAATACACTTTATTATCATCAAGCACTGATTGCAAAATATTGATGTGTGTTACTAAACATGCGACATCTTATGCAGTCTCATTTGTGAAGCACTATTTACAGAATATTCTCTAGGGAATAACCACCTACAAAGGTTATGTTTTTTTCACTCCAATAAAAGGAATCATATATATGGTCTCAGATATGTTTTTATATAATGTAATTTTACTTTCCAGTTATGTATTGTTACACAAAATTAAAAGGCTCTGAACAAAACAACTGAATTCATAGTTTTCTGTGAGCAATAATTAATATTCAGCAATGACAGTAACAAATAATCGTGGCAACACTGGAAAAAGAAAACAAAAACAACAATTTTGATAGACTCGATACTAATTGCATATTTTATTAACTACTCTATAATGGAAACTACCAGATTGATAAGAAGTAGATTTCTCAACAAAATCTTAGAGCAGACATTTTGTCCAAAAATATTTGTTGACATTTCAATATAGTTTGGGAATTCACTCACCGTTCAACTTTGGCACCTCATTCTAAAAATAATATTAATGTAGGTTAAATAAGCACATTCACTAATTTATTTAAGCCGAAACATACTTTAACGATAATTATTTTACTCAATCACTTTCTAATATCTAACTAAAATGTCGATACGGACTAACGGCGAATAAAAAAAATCACAAAAAACTAATATTTACACAACAAATTAAAACATCAACAAATAAATTCAACGAACTCAGTACATAAATACGAGGAACATAATAATAATAAGTCAATACAAATTACAAACATCGTAACACCCTGCGTCTTACGACAAAAAATATTTACAAAGAAATATGCATCACTTCAGAAATGTTCAATAACCTTAAATTTAGGTTTGGCCATACTCCGGTACAGGCTATAGACCCAGTTTCTTAAATATTGCTACGATCATGTTCATACTTCTAAAAATATGCTTTTAAACAAACACGTAAGCGAATGAGGTCCCATTTCTTTTCAATTAATTTGTGCTCAATGATATATAATAGTAATTTACAATAATTATCTCATATTTAACTATATATTGTGCATTTTCTTACATTAAACAGATATCAGGCACTGATAATTTTATTCCATTAATTCGGATACGAAATGAAACCTCTATGCGATGAACTTGGATTTAGGATAGCAACATAGCATCGTAATGTCGTCGCCCATTTGGCAGGAATCTCCATTAAAATGTGTAGTAAACGATGGAGGATAACTACGATTTGTCCATTTTTAGTCATAAAGCTTCAACAAGTAACCTAAAATATAAACGAGCCCGTCGCAACAGACCGTAGACACCTGACTAAAAACTGCTGTTTGGGCATACATGATCGACAGTTTTGGTCGATCGACAAACTCTCAAGGGTTACACATACAAGTGATATAACACAAATTTGCACTCGTTTTTTGCGCCACATTTACCGACAGATTGCGTGGCCCACAAGCCGTCTCATCACGACGGGAATCAATATTTTTTCATAGGTCACAATGGCAGTTCCCTAATGTGAGGTCAGTCGGGACCGGCCAGCGGGAGTAGTGAGGGTGGCGGGAGGGCGAGGGGGAGAGTACTTCACTCGTTGGGGCTGAAGAACTTCGCTTGGAGCTCCTCCAGCGGCAGTACCTGCTCGTCGCCCAGGGCCGGCTTCTGTTCCGCTTTGGATTGTTCTCGCAGCTCTGCAAGTGTTAGGTTTTATTAAAAAAAATATACAACTAAGTCGGCAAATAAGCATACGGCCCGCCTGGTAGTAAGCGGTTACCGTAGCCATATGGACGCTTGCAACACACGGGGCATCACTCACGCGTTGCCGACCCATTCCCTCCCCGATGAGCTCTGGCGACGTAACTCTCGCGCAGGAACACAACATAAAGTTATTTGGCTGCGGTATTCTGTAAGGTGGAGGTACTTCTCCAGTCGAGCTGCTCCTCGAGCGAAACAAAAAGAAAAGTAAGTAGTACGTAAAAGTGTCAAATGCCAAATTGAATGTAAGATTACGTTAAATAGACTAGTTTACCACCAATTTTTAGGGTTCCGTACCTCAGAACTTATAAAGGAACCCTTATTTATAGGATCACTCGTGTGTCAGTCTGTCTGTCCGTCTGTCACAGCCGATTTGCTTTGAATCTCCAGTAGATTAAGTTACGTAAATTTGGTATAAAAATGAATTTCTGTAACACGGACACGGAAAATTAATTTGAAAACTGGTGGTCACTTTAGAGTGAGAAATTAAAAAATTTAAGTTCTGAAAACTTTACCGTGTGACATATCCATAGAGGAAAAATCACATTAGATTAGTAATACTGATCAATCAAATTCCGCAACTAGTCATTGATTTGTCACTGATTTTGAACAGTAAGGACCACAGAGTTCGATCGATTTCTGTGGTACGCAAGTACAGCCCTGGTGGTGAGCTAAGTAACTCAGGTCGGTTAACGAAAGCTGGCACGTTCACAGTACTCACTGATGCAATTTCACGATACAGGATGGTGTATTACATTATTGCAATTAATTAATTAATCAGTCAATCAATTCTAACTGACGAATGCAAAAAAAGACCATTCTATATTTTTGAGCAGTAGCAAAAGCAAAACAACAGTTACAGTAGTACCCAACTGATAAGGCGCGTCGTGAATCTTCGTTCGCACAGAAAAGAAAGTATGGCCCGAAGATTAACGAAATAATGCTTAAAACTTACAATCAACCTTAGATGACTAATATAAGGTTCATAATACACTGCAGCTGTTAGTTCCGTCTCACTCGCATGTCGCGCCCCTCCACACGCACACATGGCGGCAGCTGCCGACCAATAGCATTTCCCGCGCTTTGAAAATGTATCTCCTGCGCAGGTACATCGGTAAGCCATATTAGTTGGGTACTACTGTACCTTCATACTCATAAGCTTGACCCGCGCGCGAGAGAGACGGACAGACCTCTTATGATGAGCATGCAGAGACACTACACAAGCGCTACGTGTAAATCTGTTTAACGTGCCATCTTTAGGGTACATTCCGAATTAGCCGTAATTGCTCATAGCGCTCACATAAATACTATTGCGTACCAATTTAAATATCAAGTCTTTGACAGCTGAGAACTGTCAACAATTCGGAACGCTTGTGAACGCGCTCACAGTATTTTTGAGAATTTAATAAAAAACTGAATTAACAATGCGCTAGGACTCCTTATATTCTAATTCTGACTTATAATATAATATTATAAATGCGAATGTGAGTTTGTTTGTTTGTTATGCCTTCACGGCTCAACTACTCAACCGATCATAATGAAATTTGCAGATAGCCTATGGTATGGAGAACGACATAGACTACTTTTTATACCGGGAACGCGGCTGAAACCATGGGGGACTAAATGGTGGTGTCATCCACTTTGCACTTCCATATTGGTGACCCCGACGTGATGGATGGGAACATTTCCAACCTTCCCATCACGGAACATGCCGTAGCACTTCTGAGCAGATTCTCCAAGCTCATCACTCCGCACACAGCACGCCAGCCTCGCCTTATACAGTTCCAACGCAGCCGATTCACCGTGCTTCCTGGTCTTCAGCCCAAGCCTCACTACAGCGACAGCACTCCTTGCCTGCACAGTCGACCGGACTGTAGGTCCGCATCTCTTTTGCTTGCTCATCCTCTCCCGCGTGGCAGTCTCTGCACCACGTGCTCTCAACCCCGCTCAGTCTCGACTCACTGCAGACTTCCGAGCAGCACTGGCATTTGCAAGCTTAACAACGACAATTGCAACGACGCAGCAATAGATTGACCTCCGGTCTAGGAAGGAAGTGATGTAGCGACATCTATCACCCAAATTTTTCTCGAGAATCTGCATATATACAACTGTCCGACATGTACAGTTGGACCGCGGTCCCTGCGGCACGATGACACAGCCTGGCGGAAGATCTTCCCTTTTAAATGGAGGTGTCATCCCACCTTACACCTCCATAACATTAAAAATGAATCCAAAGTACTAACTTTTGAGTGGTGTAGTGGTCGTATATACATGTGTGTACCTTGCCAATGGTGCAGCAGGGTGGCGTAGTGGTCGTATATACATGTGTGTACCTTGCCAATGGTGCAGCAGAGTGGTGTATTGGTCGTATATACATGTGTGTACCTTGCCAATGGTGCAGCAGGGTGGCGTAGTGGTCGTATATACATGTGTGTACCTTGCCAATGGTGCAGCAGAGTGGTGTAGTGGTCGTATATACATGTGTGTACCTTGCCAATGGTGCAGCAGGGTGGCGTAGTGGTCGTATATACATGTGTGTACCTTGCCAATGGTGCAGCAGAGTGGCGTAGTGGTCGTATATATATGGGTGTGTACCTTGCCAGTGGTGCAGCAGAGTGGTGTAGTGGTCGTATATACATGTGTGTACCTTGCCAATGGTGCAGCAGAGTGGTGTAGTGGTCGTATATACATGTGTGTACCTTGCCAATGGTGCAGCAGAGTGGCGTAGTGGTCGTATATACATGTGTGTACCTTGCCAATGGTGCAGCAGAGTGGTGTAGTGGTCGTATATACATGTGTGTACCTTGCCAATGGTGCAGCAGAGTGGCGTAGTGGTCGTATATACATGTGTGTACCTTGCCAATGGTGCAGCAGAGTGGTGTAGTGGTCGTATATACATGTGTGTACCTTGCCAATGGTGCAGCAGAGTGGTGTAGTGGTCAGCGCGATGGTGCTGCTTGAGCTGCGTGAACACGTGCACCAGCCCGCGGTAGTCGTACTCCAGACCAGAGTACCGTGAACCGAACAACTTCAGACCTGCACATCCGAACAACATTCTGTCACATTTGTCTTTTTTGATAATAGATGGCGTCACTAGTAGCGCTTTAATTATTCTCATGTACGTACGCTATAAAACACATGATCTTTATTTCATTCTGACAGATACTGACGATTACCTTACACAAAATGTATGTTTTTTTTAAATTAAGTTTGCAACAGTAGGTGTCTCGCGCGTTGCCGATCCTTGTCGTAGTTGTTGGTAGAGATAATTAGAGTGCAATACTTACTGATTGAAATAGAGCGTAGATACAACTTCTCGGCGGCACAGTGCATGTTCATGTGGTAGTTGTAGAGGCTGGCGAGGTGCCCCACGCTGAGCCCCACCTCATAGTCTTCAGCACCGAGGAGCTCCTCCTTTATCGCGATCGCCTTCAGGTGCATCGTTTCTGCGTCCTGGACATTTTATGACACGTTATTATAAATAAATTATTAAACACATACAATGTACTTTTAACAAAAAAAAAAACGCAATCAAATTGGGTGAACAGTAAAAAGCATAAATAATTATAACTTTAATCTGTATGCAGAAATTAGGTAATATTTTGAAGTCAGCAAAAAAGGTGTTACATAGAAAATTTCATACTCTACAAATACTACCGCATAATGTTTTCTGCTGCCTCATTCCGAATGCAAGATATGATAGTAATTCCGAATGGAATTCGATCTTCCGACCTGAACAGTAAGTTCTACCAGCGTGTTTACGAAAAAATAATAATATGGAAAATGATATAGCTAAGGATCACTCACGTGACTGCTGTACAAAAAAAGTGTAGATGTCGTTTCGTTTTTGTCTAGACATAGGTCTTGATAAAACAGAAAATGCAACATTTATAATAGCATTCAGGAATAATCGAATAAATGGGTATGTTGTAATGGTATATTGAATGTTGAAGCTGATGTGCCACAGTTAAGAGAGACCTGGAACTTCTGCATGCTCTGGTAGAGGCGGCCGAGGTTCCCGTAGTGCTTGGCGGTCTGCACGTTCTTCTCGCCGAACGCCATCATCGAGAGCGCCAGCGCCGCCTTGTGCAGGGACTCAGACTCTTCCAGGAGACTTGGCTCTATATAACAGTCAATATTTATTTATTGAGAAGAAGTAGGTATATCGATGTGGGTTGGTGGGAGTGAGAGTGAGTCAGTTGGTGTGTGGAGGTGAGTCTGTGAGTATGTAGGTGGGTGATTGTGTGGGGGTGTGTGTATGGCTTAGTTAATCTGTACGGTGGGGTGTGTTTGTGACTGTATGAGTGAGAGCGAGGTGAGGGGAGTGTGTAAGTACCGCTGACGTCCTGGCCGGCGGGCGTGTCGAGCGCGATCTCCTCCAGTATGAGCGCCTTCACGCGCTTCGCCGACGCCAGCAGCAGATGGTCGGGGGGGACCAGGTTCTACAATCAGGACACATTTACTTATTAGCCTTTAATCTTTGCAATCATAATTAAGGCGATGACAGCTCACTGGTAGAGACGTCGGATACCAAGACGAAGGTCCCGGGTGAAGGAAAACATCGTGAGGAAACCAGTAGTCAGTTAGTTGCAGTACCCACATGGCTAGTTCTACCCTCAAGTTGAAAATCTGTCGCCAAGTAACTATCGTAAGTATTGTGTGTTTCGACAGCTGCACTTGAGAGTTAGTTCCTACTAGGTTTTGTGTGCTTACCATTATCATCACTTACCATTATGAGATTGTGGTAAAAAAAGGCCAAAAAATACACATACCTCAATAATCCTAATGGCCTTCTCAGCATGGTCCCTAGCCTTGTAGAACTTTCCTGAGGAGTACTCGAGCACGTAGAGGGCGTAAGCCAAGTCCTCCTGGGCAGTCGCTACGTGCAGGCTGCTGCGACCGAACACTTGCCGAAGCGACGCCAGCGCTTCCTATACAAAAAACATTCGTTTTAGACTCTATTTCTATATATGGAGGTAAGCATGACTTCGTAGCCGATGATGCTGCATGCCCACATTGTCTCTTATTAGTGTCAGTTTGTGATAGTGTGGATACAATTGCAACATTGTCCTTAAAAGATAAAGTTGATTTCAGCATGATCCCTACAAAAACGGCAGCACGAGCGAGCATATAATTAATTTGGAATTTTACGGTCCGAGAACTGGTCCTTTTAGAAGGCTTGCATGGCCCCCCATGGGGGATACAGGTTCAATATGTAGAGGCTCCTTCAAGATACTTGTAATGTGTTGGGATGTGTACACTAAGCGGATTCTATGTCTGCCTGCACTATTGAACAGATACGGCCAAAGACAGCACCCGCGAAGTGTAAGGATTGCAGACAAGAAGGGAACTATACTATGTGCTATTGATTGAGACAATCTTGATATCCTGGCAGACGGTGACTCGCCGCTAACTAAATGAGCACCCCAAAAACATACACCGAAAGGTGACAAAGGGAGCACCTTTCGTGTCGGTCGCTAAGGGTGTCTTGATGATAGCTACTTTTCTGTTAGCGAATTTTTCGTAGCAGATAAATAAGTCCCTGCAGTACGGATATTTGAACTCTACGATTGGAACAATAAGGTTTGTACTGTTGTGTAGTGTAGTGTAGTGTAGTGTACATACATCATATACGGCGACGCTGTGTGTGATGGAGTCTATGTTGAGCAGGTAGAAGCCGTAGTCGATGAGCGCGTGTGCGGTGCGCGGGTGGTGCGGCCCGAAGGCGCGGCGCGCGAGCGCGACGGCTTGCCGCACGAGCACGCCGGCCGCGCCGAACTGACGCTTCACCACGCACGCCTTGCCGCACGCGCGGAGCACCTCGATCGTTATCCTGACAATGCGTGTAAACGAGTTCAAACTATAAACACTCTTCTTTCTTGTTTTACAAATATTTAATTTACGATGACGAAAACACCAACTAATTAAAAATAGTCAATAACGCCCAAAGTTAGTGTAAATAAAAAGTACAGATCCTCACTTGGGCGGCGTGTGATGGGTGAGCATATTGAGCGCGCGCATGCTCCAGGCGTGCGCGGCGGTGTAGTCGCAGCGCACGAAGAACAACGAGCTGAACTCCTTGCACACCCGCGCACCGAGCGCGCCCGCGCCCCACGTGCTCGCTCTACCACTACCGCTGCCGCTAGCGGGGCCACACACGCGCTCCACTCTGCTAGAAAACAGGGTCGGATTAAGGTGACTGACTTGCGTGGCCAATGGAAATAAGGTATTGGTAGCCAAATTTAAAAGTAACGGTTTTGGCCCCCTCTTTCCTAAATACTTTCTAAAAACGCTCATAATGCAACAAGGTCGAAATCTTCAAATCAATACTAATAATATGCTATATCTGAGAGCAGTTGCCCCTAGTAACGTCACTGAACAACGTGTTTTCAATGCCTATAATACCAACATACATGTTAAAATAGCTCTTAAGGTTTGTTGTACGACTGAAGAATCAGAAGAGGATAATTTAAAAATAATAGTTTTATACCACACCTTTTTTTTGGGTATTTAAGTATTTTTTTAAAGGAATCCATGCATTACCAAGAACCTAGCATGTAAGCAATCTTTAATAGATACCTATCTCCCATCTTATTCCCTCATGCACAGAGTTGCGAGTTTAGTAAATAGATTAAAATTAAACCTCATTGCCCAAATATACGAGATAGATAACTAACATCAAAGATCTTACAGGGACTAGTTATTGACATCAAGCGTTAGAAAGTTAGAGTTTTTTCGATAGGTTTTAAAAAGATGAGTATTAAATGAGTATAGAATATAATGCCAAAACTAGTTTTTTGTGAATAAACGTACACTCAATTATAAACGATATTTTAAACCGACCCGTTTTAAGCGACTGTCTGTACCGACCGACAATATTCGAAAAAATCACTTTTTTTTTTTCTAAAAACCTTTAATTTTGTTTTCTTAATAATCGCCCAACTACTCACACAGTTTATAGGCGTGCGCTCTTTCACATTAATTAATTACGCGTGTACAAAAATTTAAGGTGTTTCTTTTTATACTTTTCAAACAATATTCCTTTCACGTGAGTAAGCAATATGAAATAAATTACCAATGCTAAGGAACCCGAGTACAGTCACCTTGTTTATTTTAATAAACATAACAAGTACCTACTTACGAATACAAACAAGGGAAGGATACAAGAGAATTTACATGGAAAATACGTCTAGGTCATACGTTCCGCGACTTATTGCGAACTGAAACGACAATTTAAAAATAAATAAATTTAAGATTATGGGAGCGTCCCACATACTTGATAAGATCTTAAATCACAACTTTCATGGAAGTGGCCTTCTAGGCTTTAACCCGTTGGCTCGCAAATGGGACACGCGTCCTATAACTATATACGAAAATAAAACAGGAATTGCTATTAAGTAATTCAGGTTAGCAACACATTCCATCTCACTGATATTGATGTCCATACGACACGGGTAAACTAACCATCAGTTTATTCAATGACAAAACTACAAAGTAGCCGGAATCGATATAAATAAATATTCTGGGACATTAAATTTTATAAGTAAATAAATGGCAAACTGAAGCAGACCGGGGGCTGGTCTGCTTCAAGCAGCACCTGGCAAACATCTACAACTATAGACCGCAGTCTCCTGCCACGATGGCCAAGCCTGGCGGAATACCTTCCCTTTTAAATGGAGGAGTCATCCAACCGTGCTCCTCGATATACTTATAGATGTTCCTCAAAAACTGAATGCTTGTCTTCTGAAATAAACAACAAACCGACCTGGTCTGCAGATCTTCGTCATCAGTCTGTACCGCCGTGGTGCATGTGTCTGCGGCGGCGAAGGGTCCGCTGGTGAAGTCCCGCTCGAGGGCCTGCTCCTCCGGCACCCCGAGCAACTTCAGCGCTAACGAGTACGTCTCAGCGGCTGCCGGGAAGCAGCAGTACGCTGATTGTGTGTTTAGTAATCTGTAGAGGGGAAAACAATTTATGTTAATCTTGGTATAGCTGATGCATTTGTGTACTCCATCTTTGTCAACGAGCTATGTGAGGAATAAAAATTCGCCGTCAAGTGAATCTGGCTCCACTTTTTGCTTAATTTTATAATTCAAACTAGATGTATTTCACTTCTTCAATAAACAGGCTAGTACGCAAAACAATTTATATAGATAAGCCCGTATATATCTAACAAAAAGACAGACAAAAGTCAAAAATGAATAGTCTCTTTTACCTATGACAACACTCAAGTGTCAGCCTCTTGTAGTAAGTGGTCTGTGGTTGAGCCTGGCACATGTCGCGACACTTGAGTAGCACCCGTTGTGCGTCCGCGTACCAGCCCGCCTCGTTCAGAAAACCACCTGTAAACAATTGTAAGATGAACTGAGGCCAGATTCTCGCGCATTGGACATATTCGTAAGTCAAAGCGTATTGAGATGCAAAGATATCTCAAGAATTTATCATGCTACTAAGGTAGTAAGCAATCAAGGGCCCCCGTGACGGTAAGAGGTATATACGACTCTTGCGTTGCCGTCTCGATAAAAATCTCTTCACACCCTTACAGTTAAACTTGAGTGATGATTCTAGATAATACAAATCCAGAATTTTGATTCAACCCATAAGGAAGCCTCGACATAGAATTTCATCTCGATTACTCTTCCATGTGTTAACTGGACTCTGATCGAGTATTACTAAAACTTACCAAGTACACTTACCTAGCCTGAGTCCAAGATGTATGAGCGAGTCGCGAGATCTGTTGCCTTCACATTTAGTTAGGTAGCAAGTCGCCAGCTCAGCTGAAAGCTTGGATCCGTGTTCTATCACCGCCTGTCCACAAATAACTATTAAGAATGGACTTGTCCTCTTAGATAATTGGGCAAAACTGTCCCAGTAGATGGAGGGAAGGGTTAAGACCTGCTATTGGCAATCACAGGGTGAAAAGCCAGCCCTTTAACCTTTTTTTTTTGCCTTTTTTTAACTGTGCCCATTTCTATAATTAGCTATTTTCATATGTTTTACTAACATAGTTTTAAGTTTTTGTATTACTAACAAATATGGAATGTAATTTTTTCTGAAATAAATGTATTTATTATTATTTATTATTATTATTATTTGATTAATGATCTCTAAAAAACGGCTTGGACTAGGATAGGGTATCAGGGTACCGCGTGAGAGCCTGGTGTTTAAAAGCCCAAGATGTAAGTATCAAAAGCTAACGAATGTATGTCACCGTAATGACATCGGTAAGTACCTCTGATATTTCATTAGAAACATTGCTATCAACACTGACCAATCAGTATCCTTCCCTCATATGCATATTTTCTCGTGACAGTTGTATGACTCAAGTTTCTCAGCTGAATAATTTAAGGGATTAGTGAATGACATAAAACTTTAAGAACCAATTGCTATATGAGGAAACTCTAGTTTAAAAACGACAGTGATGGATGAATGATGATTTTATCTACATGATTATTTTATTATGAAGAATATTCAATTGTTCGACGTGTTCACGGTCGGATGTGTTCTGCATACGTCCAGTGTTTTTAGTTGCGATTTACATGCTGTCATAATGACAACTACAGTCACTACTTTTTAATTAGATGTTAAACAGTTTCAGCTTTTATGTTTGTTCTGGTATCATTTAACATGACAATAGGTGACTGCGTAATGTAATGGATGCATACAGAGACCACCCGAACTGTGGCATTAAAAAAAACCATTAAAATCGCTGGTAATAAAAGAATTGTTTCCTCGTAGCGTTGACATGACGTAAAAATCATGTTTATTGATGATATAACGCTATACTAGGGATGGGCAGGGAAAGAAAAATATTGGGAAGAAAAGAAAAATACGGGAAAATAGGGAAAAGAATGGAAAAATACGGGAAAATTCCCAAACGGCGGGAAAATACTCAAATGGCTTTATGTTCCTCAAAAAAAATATTTGTTGATGCTTTTGATTGTTATTTTAATCATACTCGCTGTTGTATGTACCTACATCACCTACGCGGACCTTGGAGGAAGTTATCACACATTTTTTTTATACTACCTAGGTAGTAAACAAGCATACGGCCCGCCTGTTGGTAAGCGGTTACCGTATCCTATGGACGCTTGCAACACCTCCCTCGGGACCCGGGACGGGCTATGTAAGCGTCGTACATGTGCACACGTGCTCTTTCTGCACGAGACCGTCTGTCCGACTGTCCACCGACTGTCCACCACAACCCTTACAGCCCAAAACGTCGCTTTTTTTAAAACCAACGCAACATTATTTTTTTATTGTTTTTTTATTGTATATTATGAGTATGACCCTAATAGAAATCATGTTAAATGTTATTCAAACGATTTGGTAAAGGTATTTCTCGCTATATACGCAAAATCTACTAAATATGACCATTTGAGTATTTTCCCACCCAATGGGAAAATTCCCGGGTTCTTTCCCACTAAATTGGAAATTTACTCTAAGTTGGGTTTATTCCCGGGAAGAAACCCAACCCTACGCTATACACATCAATTGTTGAATTGATTGCGCACAGCATACGCTCCAATTTTATTGACCATAGACATTAAAAGAATAAAGACAGAATGCCATATAATTTCATTGCTTAAACAGATGATGAAACACATACACATCTCGAAGAGAAGTGAAGGACGCTGGCCAGTCCATTTATTTATTTGGACAAACAACATACTGAAGATTTGACTGATGACCATAAGAAGGTAGCCTAAGGGCCCTTGGTGCGGATGACAGATGATTCTGGGGAAACATTAAAAGCAATGGCGACAAATATTTTGAACTAGATATAATCTTCAGGTTTTGAAACGCGTGGCAGTCTTATTCTTTTAATAGTCAGAGGTCGCTTCGAATGGCCTATTCCGCGCTAGGTACCGAGCGGCGGCGCACGCGCAGCCGGCCACGTTATGACTATGACATTGAAATAACGACGTAAACATGCATTGTTTTGTTTACCAGCATATCTGTCTGTAAGTCGGGTTCATGGTTCGATTTGGGTGGCACTTACATAAAATATTATGACGAATTATCTAGAGACACAGAGGCTCTTCTTTTTTTTTTTACTCTTCTACCACGATGCTTGGTCTGATGTATTTGATTTTAACTATCCCACCAGTACCCTATCTTCTTAAATTTCTATCTCTATCCTAGGGTCTCCTAGTCATCCTAATGTTGGTATCCTTACCTGAAAGCACTGCAGTAGTCGCAGCTGCGAGCCTGTGAATCGCAGCAACCGCTCGAAGATGTCCAACTCTGATAGCTCCGCACCCAAGATGCAGAGTCGCTTCTCCTGCAGCATCTGGAATGATTGATAATATATAATAAGTATAATTACTAGGTTATGAATAGTTGTCTTTTTAGAGGGAACAGTTTGTCGTTATATGGACAATGGGCATGTTTTAAAGGAGATCAAAGAAACATGAAATTTGGAAGAAACCTTCTTCTCATAACGTAGGAGTATACTAAAAAAGAAAGATCCAAAATTCATAAGGAGATTAAAATAGAGAATCTAGCAGGAAACTAGTGAACATAAAACGAGTTACATTTTAAAGTCATCAACAACATTGTCTAATGTAGGAGGCAGTTAAACAACATTCCTTTCAGTTCAGTCAGCTGGTGTTACAATAAAATACTATGTTATACACATATAGAACTATTTTGTATGTCAACGAACAAGACGGTACCTATATAGAAGAGAACATTGTAAAAAGTGACAGTTTGTTGTGCTTTGGTTGTGGGGAAAGTAAGGAACATACAGCGGGAAAAGGTATTTGGAATCAGTGAAAATATATGCTATAATTTACAGAGCAAAGTTAAGAGACAGTTGTCTTCTAGTATTTATAAAGGTCGGTAACAATGGCCTAGTATTGTGAATGTCCATAGACGATGGAAGCCACTTAAGACTAGGTGGACCATGTTAGCCTGTTTATTAACAGTTATCGCGCCATTGCCTGCGGCTCACACCCCGCCTCGTCTGTAATTACCAATTGCACATGTATCAATTCATAATGTACTATTATAAATTTAATAGATTTTTATTAATTTTCACTGCAACATATAACTTTCAATCGCTTTCTATTTTTTTTTAATATAAAATAAGTAAAACGTGTTAAAGCCACATCTTTAGTAAAATTTCTAATATTACTTTATTTTTAGAAACATTTCCGAAAATCCATCGCTTCAGCTTCTTCTTTGTACCACTCAAGTATTACTTAGGACAATGTCCGCTTTAAAATCGATAACACATAAACAACTGTGTTGTTGGCCGTTGTCGTACAATTTGACCACATTGTCATATGTTTTACATACGATGGACTTTATAGGTTGGAAGGATTACCGGACAGGCGCAGCGAGCGATACAAAGGTAAGTAATAAGTGGTAAGGTAAAACGTCAAAGAATCACGAATACTAAAACTCGTGAGGTGACTACAGAAATAAGTGTTGAGGGGGTGTACATTAGGCTGACCATTTCATTCCGAGACAGGGATCTTATGAATATGGACGCAGTTCGCCTATGGTATAGAGATGGATGGTATGCGGTGGTTAGATAGTATACAATACATCAACTAGCGTTGTAGTCCGGCTTTGAGCCACATCCCTTTGTCCAAAAAGGATACGTTTTCTTTTACTTATAAATTTTGAGACAGATCCCTTTGTCCAACAAGGATACTTTTTTCTTTTACTTATAAATAAGTGACGATGTGTCCGGAGGTAGTAAGCACATACAGCCTACGGGAACTGCAGTATTTCAAAAAGCACCTGCCAAACACACCGTTAATTGCAAAGCGACAGGTTTTCAACGAGGGTGTGGGAGATAGCTAGGGGTACTACAAAGTATCCTATTAATGTGCTAGCCTTGCACAGAAAATACGTATATTATTCGGTGTTGCAAGTTTGTTGGTTTATTCCAGCCACAAGTATACAAAGATGCAACCGGTTACAGTGATGTTGCTTTTAACAAAATGGATGATACTTTGTTACTTGCGGTACGTACAGGCAGTATTATACTATGGGTAGCGTAGCCCCCGCGCTCCCGGAAAAATAGTACATATTCATTTATTGCCATGTGGTTTTGAATCGATGAATTTACAAAAAACTATTGAGACTGTTAAAGGTCGTAAAATGACCATTCAATGACCTTCTTTAACTCACTGGTGATACAAGTCACCAATAGGATGTGAAGACTCAATTGAAATCATACTTTACTAATTTCAATCAATTGCCAGTCGGCCGGCCAATGGTCATCAATGAGTGAAGTAATTGAATATGCATAAAGACGAGTCTCTCGTGACCGAGGCCGGCTTAAACTACATTACCGCAGTACATAGAATGATGAGTTTTATGTTAATTGTGTTGTGTAACGTACAAAGTACATACGAGCCAAAAAAAAAGGACGCACGCCTTCCGGGGAATTCTCGCGCATTCTCGAGTAGTCCCTTAGCTACTGTCGACGCCGGCTAAGGAATTCATGGGAAGAATCTTTCGCTATTACTTGTGTTTATAAGAAAGAAAAAGAATTATCCTGTCATAACTATATATTTTTCGGTATAGCTTATAAATATGTTTTAGTTATGAAGTAACATTTTTAGTTTAAATTAGGTATACACATATATACCCTAGAACTCCTTGAAGGCTCTCCAATGCAGCTGTCGGAATAAATATGTGCTTGGAAACAGATTTATAGACAGGTTAGGTACTATATACAAAGTACTCTACCACCGTGTCATGACTTTCTGACAATCCTTCACCGAAAGCTCAAGCTCATAGTTCGAATCCACAAACTTAAGTTCAGGTCAATGGCAGTGTGGTCATCCATAAATACGTGACCATTTTAACTGTACTTTAGTTAAATAAATAGCGTTCCACGAGACGTAGGTGTTCACGTATGCCCTAGCATAGATCATGGTGCCCATGGTCATATAATGGTGTCAGTGGACGGTCAATGCCGACAGCCGTAAGTGCAATCGACACGTGTCATCTTGCACCAAACATGTCGCAGTAACACGCACTCGCATTTATCCGTCATTCGGCAAAATTACTGTAAATTAACCTGTGGGTTCTCGCGAGAGACGCCCATCCTATAATGACAATAATTGGTTTCATTGTTGCCGCGATTCAAAGGGGGTCACCCAAGATGGCAATATCACAGTCTATAAAACTATAAACAGGTTTTATAGACTGTGGCAATATGTAATGTAGTACGTAGTGCTTAGTAGTTTTGCGCGCAGCTTCGCTAATACAACACTAGGCAGTACATACCATTCAGAGATACTAAGTAGGCAGGGTTGAACATTGTCAATTTGTTTTCATGAAAATGGGAAGAGTACCTATGCAGTTCAATTACTATTTTGTAACGAGACCATTCGTTACAAAATCGGCATTTTTTTTTGAAAAAAAAAAACTTTTTTTAATAGCTGGAAAGGTTTCACCTGCGAAACCTATTTTGTCCCCTTACAGGATACATTTTGAAGTTCAGAACTCTTTCTATGTTCTGACCTCAGCGGTTCAGGCTGTGCGTTGATAGATCAGTCAGTCAGTCAGGATCAATGATTTTATACATATTTATAGATAGTATATAGTGATACCTATATAATACCCATATTTGTAAATAAAAGATAAACCAATTCAATTGGGATCTGGGTGGCCAGCCAACTCTAATCAAAACAAAGGATCAATCTTTATCAAATAATAATGTCTCATTTTCTTAAATTAGGAAATTAATGTTTAATTTTATTTAAATATCTGATACACCGTACGTGTACACACGGCTACAGATCAAGCTATACATTTCTAGTATAAGCTGACCTCCCATTGTACTGAAATCGTATACAATGCGAGATCAGCTTATACTGAAAATGTATAGCTTGATCGGTAGCCGTGTGTACTCGTATCGTAACCATTGCCACTGTCTGTATTGTTTATTGAAAGTCACGTGTGACAGCCCTAACAGGACAAATGTACAATGCACGTAATTATTGCTAGTACATACCAGTACTATAAACAAATACAACGAATATAATGGTGGCTAAATCAGTTGTTTCGTGGCTGCAACCGAGGCCACACTAACAAATGCCCGCCAAGTTTTCTATCGACAATTATGGTTTATATTGGTATACTTCCTAATACCTCTGGTGTTTCTGATTTATGTATTTATGCTACAGCTAGGCAATAATACATTATTTTGCCAATAATTAAACGCGTTGCAGATGAATGAAAATGCTTTTTATTATTACATGATATTTCTTCTTCTTTGGTTAAATGTCAACTGTATATATGTCTTGATATGTACCTAGCCAGAAATACAAAGTCACGGATAAATTCATCTTCTAACTTTACAATTAGGTTAGTTATAAGAAAATTTGCTCCTATGTTTCCTGTAATATGTACGATCTCATATAACAAACAATGCGACCATTGAATTATTACACATAGAAGCAAAGTACACGCGCGAAAAACAATCCATTCAATTGGAGCCATAATGGCTCCAAATGACCGCCGCGCTGTCAGTGTACTGAGTGACGTTTTAGTGAGTGCAGCTCTGAGAAAAATAATAAATATGACGGTTTGAGCAGTAAAATTGTGTCATAATTCATGAGGGAAGAAAGATAAGAATTCTGATGTAACATTCCACAGGCAAGCCACTAATTTTATTGTGTAATTCATCTAAAATAACAAAATTCAAAAATAAAAATACTTCACTCAGATTTCGAGCAAAGTGTTGCCAGCTGTTTTTTGTGCGAATTTGCGTTGTTTTACGTAATTGATACTGATTTTGTTATTAATAAAGTAATTGAGTCCGATAAGTTGTTTCTTTTACTTATAGCTATTATAACGCGACTAGCTGTCCCCCGCGGTTTCACCCGCGTTCTTGGGATAAGTAGTTTATAATACTTGGGATAATGTAGCTTCATATTAGTGAAATAATTTCGAATCAGACTGGTAGAAAAAAGAGAATATAGCTATAAAATATTGTCAAAGCGGCAGTTGTTCCGGAAACAAATTCAACTAACAGGCTTTTAATATTTCAATTTTGTTAATGAAAATTAAATACCTAGATACTACTTAATCTTCTTTTTCTATACAACCTATCATATCTGAAACCTATCATTACCAAGGAAAGCTACAAATTGTACGATCGTTCATAGCACTGCATATTATCTTGGTTTATTATGTTAAAATACCCGAAATAAGTACTATGAAACAACTAGTGATAAATAAATAACAGGCCTGTGTCTATAATAAATTATCTAAGACGCAGAACTTTTTAAACTATTTAATTATTTTTATGAATACTTACTTCCAATTTCACTAGTAGGCGAAATCGGAAGGTTAATTTTACCGAAAAATTTCGTTTAGCTTGCAACATTACTCGTGCGCTTGTGTGCGTGTCAGCGAGTGTAATTATATGGTACTCACGCATACATTGGTTGTCAAGTGGCTTACGTGTCGCGAGGATTTTTGTTCGATACTTCGCTTCTAAGCGTAATAATTCAATGAATGCGACATAATTTATAAATAACATTTTTTTATAATATAAGATATAAGTTGTGTCACACAACACAAGGCATTTTTCATATAATGTGCAAAGGTGCTTAAGGTTTATTTTTCTATGACTTTCAAGCTGAAAATTATGTAAGTAAGTTATGTTAATGGTTACAAAATAAAAAATCTGAAAGTGAGTCTGTCTGTTTGCTTGACTAGATAGGTATCACGGCTAAAACAACAAGCAGAACCAATAGAAAACAGCGTCAAAATATTCGAAAACCACATTCCTTCCGCTACAAATAGCTACAACATGACCATTAAAATTATCATTAATGCAGACTGATTCTATCTATGTCTAGGTGGTCTTAAATCTAGGTCTTATTCAAATGTAACCACAACGAGACATGACTGGCTCGGCTGGCCATCGACCTCGACGAAAGGAAAACAACAACATTTAAGGGTTACCACTAGGGCATGTAATATCGGAAGTTTTCTCAATTCCGATATTGATTTCCGATATTGGATCTCAATATCGGAATTCCGATATTAATATCGGAATTAGAAATTTTTATTACAAATTGCACATATTCCTTTTAAATTGCACATATTCCTTAAAAACCGTACATAATTATATATCTATACTAATATTATAAACTGGAAGAGTTTTTCTGTTTGGTTAAACTGGGTAATCTGTGGAATTACCGGTCGGATTGTTTTTTTTCCTCCCTTATAGGAAGCTACATTATCCCCGAGTATTATACGCTACTTTTGATGCCGCGACGTCGGGTGCAACCTCGAGGTACAATACAACTAGTTCGTTATAAAGTTGGGTTGAAATCATCTTCTGCTCAGTCGAGCACTCTTGTCAGAGAGGTCGTGGTTGCAAAATAAATAGTGTACCTGTACACGGTGGGTCTTCAACACCAATGTTCTCCTTGACTATGGTTACAGCTTTCGCAATACTTTTCCATTTTTTTGCGGTTCGTACACTGAAAAAAATATTTATTTAACTGTAACACAAAATTTGACTAACAACAACCGAAACAGAGTGACTTGCGAACTAAAACTTACCAGTAACAAAATCAGGTTTGTCTACTTGTTTTCAGATACTTGCAGCTTAACTCATTTGTTAAAAGTAACATTATTATTTGATTATCTTGAATCTAACTGTTATTTATTAACAACACTTCTATAAGTGAAAAATAAAATAAAGGTTTAGCAATTTGTCCTGTTTGATTGATTTTAGGACTAAATTGAGCTACGGGTAACCAAACTCTTTGTTTATTTGTTAATAGTAACGATTGTTACCAGTAACAAAACTGTTTCTTCATCAGGAGCCAATCTCACTTTAGTCATTGGTTACCAGAATAATGTTTCTATTGGTATTATTTTTCTGTTGGGCTTATTTTAACTGCAAACTGCTTTATTATTATAATTTGGTACAATTAGTACACTGCTTAGGTTGGTGTAGCAAAATGGTGGGTGAATGAATATTTACGGAAGATAGAAGGCAAATTAAACTGAACCTTAGGTTTTTTTTTTTCATTATTTTAACTTAGTTTCTTTTGCAAAGTGGTTCAGTTTAATTTGCCTTCTATTTTCGTCAACTATTCATTCACCCTTGTGTTACATCCTGTATACCAACCTAAGCAGTGTACAATTTGAACCAAATTATTATAATTCAGCAGTTTGCAGTTAAAATAAGCCCAACAGAAAAATAATACCAATAGAAACATTATTCTGGTTATAAAATGCATAGGTAGAAACAATACTTACTAACTAATATGTATTGAAATATGTTGGGTGTTATCAATTAAATTCAAAATGAAATATTGATTCAATATAGATTTATTTCGATTATTACAAACATTATAGCATTGAATTCACAGAATAGGTCATACTGAAAATGTTAAGTGATCAAAATATTTAATAAATAAATTAACTCTCTGTGCCTACCTACCTCAGTATCCCACAATGAATATTATGTTACAAACACTTAATCTATAGATATCTCATTATTATATTTATAAGGATATTAAACATGCGCATCCTAGATGCATTGTCCAATAACCATGCTCTTGGTACTGAAGAAGGAGGCCTCTTCCTTCATTTCATGACTTAATTTTGATACAGCTCCTGAAAAACAAAAAATGAGGTTAGAGGCACGGAGGTTAGAACGGTGGGCAATGTTTTTTATGTTTATGTTTTTAAACTTAAGTGGAATCCGCTTATTAGTTACATAAGTAAAATAGTACTCACACAATTTTTATTAGGTATTATTTCTGATTCAATTGATGGACTCCTGGTTGTTTGTTCTTCTACGGGCGCGCAATCCAGCACAAATAGTGTATAATTTAGTATACAATTTGTATTATTGGTTGTTGTCATCAGCCTAAAAATAATGCATTAACGTTATACCACTATGAAAAAGTCAACAGTACACATTAGGTATGTTTTTTTGACCTGAGAAACGGCTATCATCGTTTTATTTGCTTATTTGCTAAGAGTTTTTGGAAAGTATAGAAAAATATTTTTATAAGAGAATAAAACGATGATGGCCGTTTTTCGGGTCAAAAACATACTGTGCAGTATAACAAAACAAAATGGGTGTGCGAGTAATATACTTACTGTAGGCATTTGTATCAGAAAATGCGTCAGTCAGATAAAATATCCTTGAACATAGCTATTTGTTTTGTTAACTTGACCCTGTGATCAATTATAGGCACCAATTCCTTTAAGTCTTCAGCTGACATTGGCAAAGTGTCCAAGTTTATTCTGAAATTTAAAAAATATTGATATTAATAGGTGGATAGGGTTGGAGTGCACTTTTGGGGTCAAGGATTTTTGCATTTTATTCATCAAAATCGGTTCATTGATTTAGCTGTAAATGGGTAGTTAACAAGTTTACCTAGCTACGACACTGATGCTGGAGAGTCTGGTTTGGCAATGCCACCCCGCATCGATGGTTTGCCAAGGTCCGCGTGAACTTTTACAGTTCGTTGCGTTAAGCGCTTAGAAATATTATCAAGCAAAAATAATTACATACCTCTAAACTTATCAACGTATATGGCCAGTCCCCAGGACTTAAGATAGTTCTCCATGTCACTTGCTGGCTCTGCTGCCGCCATCCGATTGAATTCGCTCATATTAGGAGGACAAATATGTCCTGCTTGACCAAATCATTTCTTGACAAACACCATTTATTCAATAAAATAAAGAAAACAAACCATTCAGTGCCGTTTAGCTCACAACTTCACAAGTAACAAACCAAAAAACAACGCGATAAAGACAGGAATGAACGCGTTAGGCGTCGCGTCACATCTTCCCCCACGCCCCGAAAACCTTGAAGGTTCGTTTACATATACACAATCGTTATTGTAATTGTCAACAAAAATGTGTATACTAGTTCAAAAGTCTTTAGGTTAAATATAACAAAAGTTTAGTTGAATTTAGTAAATTGGTTGGTATAGTTTTTATGCCAAACAAATAGGTTAAGAAGTAAAACTATTTTTTGTTAATAAATGAGAAATTGGTTTTGTTGCTTCAACCACACTAGTTAGTCTACGTTGTCTCAGTAAATAGTAACTGATAATTAGTTTACTGCTTATCGAAAAAAAATCTACATAACTAGTTTTGGATCAATAACTAAATAATTTGATTACATGTAATTAAAGTTTGTTTCCCGACAACATAAATGACAATTTACATAACTAGTTTTGTAGATCCTTTTTTTCAGTGTAGCGTTGTGAGTACACCCTCCCACCCTGTACAACCAGTCTCTTCACCGAGTGTTCTTTTCTGCAGATGTAACCAAAGAACTTGAGTATTCGAAGCTGCACAGTCAACGAGAAGAAGCTTATATGTAATTCAAAGCTCCTTCAGGATCGAGTTATTGGTGCAAAAGGCCGTCAACGGAATTTTCAGGAGGCGTCTTCAGTACCACATCTCCAGCGCGTAAATTTTCCGGAGATCTTGTATGCTTAAGGATCAAGTTTTAGCTCTTTAGAGAAAGATCAAAAAGACCAGGCATTTCATAAGTCGAATCTTTGTTTTCCTATATAGTTATCCTTCTGTCTTTCCAAATCTTCCTACTGATGATCTTGTGATTGCACATCGTCTTCTGATCTCATCTTCACTGTCTCCTGTGTTAGAAATGGTAGAGCCGAGGTAGATGTAGCTTTTTCGCAGTATGTCCATTTCATTAAGTTACTCCAGGTCTATTATTCACATATTCATCTTGTCTCTGTTGATTGCAAGTCCGAATTGGAGACTAGTGGTTTCTTAATGAGCCAAGAGGTCCTCCATATCTTCTTTAGTTTGGTTAAGAAGAGTAGTATCATCAGCGTAGCGTAAATATTAATACAAAATTAATAAAACTTAAAATGTGCAAGCAAAATCAACAGTTATGAACAACAATTTATAACTTTCCCCAGCGGTTTCACACGGGATTAAAAGTAGCCTATAATAATCGGGGATTATTTAGCTTTCTATTAGTGAAAAAAAAAACGATTCCAACTGGTAGTTCCAAAGATAAATGCATTTAAACTAGCAAACAAAAAAAACCCTATTATATTAGCATAGATATTAATATATCAGATATTATATATAGTATAATTTGTACGTAGTATTTATATACTCTGAGGTATAATTAATATTATATTGGTATAGATAAAGATGATATTGCCAATTGATTCTGTTGTAAATCACAATTAATAAATTTTAGTCACATCACATCTCTTTCTTACAAACATTATTAAAGGATAGAACATATTTAAAGCTGTCAAATTAGTTTTTGCCGTTTTCATTTGCGTGTATTTAGACGTAACCGCGATAGATGGCGACTAAATTTGTGTTGAAAACAAGCATTGGATTAATTAAACAGGACTAAATTTCTTACATACTTTTCTGATGTTCTTTGTTAGAAAGAGATATATTGAGACTAAATTAGTTTAGTTGTAAACAACAGAAACAGCACCATTGTATGTTTATTTTTAAACGCTTGTTTTTCTTGCTAATATTTTCCTAACAACAAAGCGTTTCAACACTGGTGGGCAAAATTGATGTACGATACGTTAATTTTATAGCTCTAGGCGACCATACCTTGTGGCGCACTTAAAAGCTTTATTTAAAAACTCAAATAGATAAAAATATCTGATTCCGATATTACGATATTGGATCACTCAATTCCGATATTGTAATATCGGAAATAATGTTCCGAGATTCCGATATTACGAGATTCCGAGATTCCGATATTAATGCCCTAGTTACCACGTTAAAAACGCGTAGAAAGAACCGATTTTTCAAATCACTCTGAATACTAGAGCCATTTAAATCTGAGCAGGTACTATACGCACTTAAGTCTCTAGTACATATCCGCTGTTCAGTAAATAAATTATTGCAATATGTTTCCACAACAAATAGAACATTTTAAAAAATCATGTATTTTTTTTTCATAGCTAAGGTGGCAACACTGTCTAGATGCGTGCGCGATTACAACATGCGCCGGCGGCGCACGGTTGCACAACAGGAGAAATACATTACAGTGGTGGCCATATAATTAAGATCGATTCTTTTACAGCATTATAAACTAAAATGTTCTGTATAAACTTTTCATTTCTTCCTGACAGATATTTATGACACTATCAACTAGTACGTTAATCCAGCTAACATAATCAAATGAATAAACATAATATTTTTAATTTGTTTAATATTACTTTATGTCAATATGTGTTCAAGTTCAAAGTTGTTTATTTGGCAAAACAGTATGGGGTTGGAATAATAATTAAGAACGAGCGAAAATCTTCACATATATTTAAAAAATACACACAATTGAAATTAAATTGAATACTACTTTTCGGGGATAACTGCTTTACAGCGCCGCGTGGCGTTGATGATATTACATTTTGACAAGCTTCCAACGAAATAGAGGTCCATTCTTGTTGTAAATTTCGTTTAGATTAATACATTGTATGTTTGACATCTTTTTTTTCATGAGGCACCATTTCGATCGATCGGATTCAAATTACACCTAGCTATTTGGTGGCCAATCTAACACAGTTACAAGCTAGTTGTTGAGAAATCTAGTCAGCTAGTGGACCGTATGTTTAGGATCGTTGTCCTGTTGGAATACTCCCATTTAAACTTGTAGCCCTACTTTGAAATTTCGTTCCCCATTTGTGTCCCTTGTACAAAGAAACAAATTATTATTTTATTGTCATTTTTAATAACGTTGGATAAGCTATATTTAAAATTTTCTGTGTTATTTCAAATCCGCTGTAACAGACAGGCGGACCATAAGGGTTCCCATTCTACCTTTTTGGTTTGGAACCATCCTACAGAGAATGAACCCTACAATTACTGTGGCCTCATAAACGCAATTTTCATCATAGGTTCTAAACCATAAGGTAGGTACCTACATCAAGCGCAACAAATTAATAAACACGTAAGTGGCTACAATATAAGCGATCTTATCACACCATCAAAATCATTATACGTATTAATATTAACAAAGAAGCAACAGACAAAGTAGTTGTTGCACAGACTGTGAAGGAAAGGCAATAACCGCTCAGTCCGACTGGTCAATAGAACTTTACAAGGTCAGTCCGGCTCCGAAACTGATTTAGATCTGTCGATCGAACAACTTTGTAACAAAAATCATCTAGGTGATTCTATTACGCCTGTTGTTGATTCATCATCATCATCAGCCTATAATGTCCCACTGCTGAGCACAGGCCTCCTTTCACAAATCAGGGTGAAAGGGAATGGGCAGATACTCCACCACGCGTGCCCACTGCGGATCGGTAGAGGTAGGCTAGTGGCCAACCTACTGTTGGAATTTTTCAAGCCGCCTAGAAGGCATCCAACTAGCTTAACGACTATCACAATTAAGTGATAACCGGGACCAACGGCTTCACGTGCCTTCCGAAGCACGGAAACGCTCGATTTGAAATACCACTAGACGGTCACCCATCCAGGCACCGACCACGACAGACATAGCTTAACTTTGGCGATTGATTAAGAACGGCTAATCATGCTACACCACGAGCGCATCTGTTGTTGATTACAATGTTGTAATTGTAATACATAAGTTAACTTCAGTTATAACGGATACAGACGGTTACGGAGGTTTATAATTGGATGGAAAGATGATATCATTTAGTAGCCTTCATTAGTAATTATCTAGACCAGGGTTTCCCAACCATTTTCTAGGGCGGACCCGTAGCGCTACCTTACCATAATCCGCGGACCACTAAAAATAAAACAAAAACAAACCGCTTTTTTATTTTTATTTTATTTGTGCGACTAAAATCGTAATAATAATAATATAATAAATAATAAATATCCTGGGACATTCCTCACACACTGTCATCTGATCCCAAAATAAGCAGAGCTTCTACTATGGAAACCACTGATATAATACATATACTACTTTTTGTTTGTAAGTACATTCTTTAATTACAGCCAGAATCAGGACATACAGACATGTTAATGCACACAAATGCATGTCCTGTGCGGGAATCGAACCCACGACCTACGGCCCGATAGGTGGAGTCTTAACCAACTGCGCCAACTGGTACGTCTGTAATGTTTGGATTGATGTTGCTAAGTTGGATCGGAAGGGAGTGCCCCCCGCTAAGAAGAGCCAAGCGAAGCGCAAAGGCACTACCTACCTGTTCTCGAAGCATAAACTCGCAGATTTCAGATCTCATGTAGAGCCAAGGTTATAACTCTACAAGCCCTTCTAACTTCACAAACTATACACCTTAGTCAAAATATGTGGCGTGGCCGTTTCGCTACTACAAGAACTATTGTATTACAGAAAAGTAATTAATAGTGAATACATTTTTCACCTTACGCCCATGTGACGGTAGCGAAACGGCCAAGCCACATATTTTGACTAAGGTGTAGAGTTTGTGAAGTTAGGGCTTGTAGAGTTAGGACGTGTAGAGTTATAAGCTTAGCTCTACATGAGATCTGATAACTTTTTGACGGTGCGAGCCATATTGTCTTGTCTTGGCAACGTTTTACATGAATTTTACATTGGTGGGATCCTTAATAATTCTGCCTCTACTTGTAGTCTATTTCTGTTTTTATTATTTAGATTTTTCTTACTTTTAATTTTGTCCAGTTTGGAAATCCTTATCTAGACAGATGGCTGCGTGCCCTTGGATTGATGATCATGATCTAAAGATAAAGACAGTATAGGAATTTTAGAATTCGAAATACCGATTGACTGTATATAGTGCAAGTACACCGAGAGATCCCAGTATATCCCAGATACATTTTATCTGACGGATAAAATATATAGAATTGAGTAGTGTTTGTACGTACTTCAAACGTATGAATACCTGCTAACTTGTTCCGTCAGCCAATTTTCAGGTACCAGGATTATGCAAGTTATGCACATTACGTACCTACCTACCTATTTTTCTTAAATTCTTCGAGCTGATTTTTATTTATCATACTCAAAGAACTATTTGAATTGATTTCAATACTTTTTGCAAGCAGCCAAACCAAATCAAATTTCAAAAATGGCATCAATTCATAGATACTATTATTATAAAACCTCCATTGCTACTGAATCGTATCGGCTGTCTCAGAATTTGATATCACTCACATAAATGGAGTAACGACAAGAGCCGTACGTGCGGCAGCCACGACCTTGACCTGGGAGGCTTGCACAACTGAGCACCACGAAGCAGGTCAACGACCCACAATTGTTATGTCTTCATGGATGAGAGAGATCGGCGGCATTCGGAATTGTTTTGAGATCAGCCTAGCCAGATAATTCTCGGTAAATAACTGTGGTTTGTGATTACATTGTAAGCATTCGGGTTTATTGCCGAGGTATCCGACAGAATAAGTATCAAATACGTACAAGTATAAAAATAAGTACAAGCATCTTTTACGATCCAGTGACCTAATTTATAACAATACAATCGAAAAGATTATACGAGATTTGATTTTCTGGAAAGTTCAGACGATCGTGAAAAATACAAGATAGTTTTGAGTGATACACAGAGTCATTGGACAATCTTGAAGGAATCATTCAATTGAGATGAAGGTATGGAAAATTTGCAATTGAGTTCATGAATACAAAAATAACTCATTGTCACGATGGAGCGTTTATATTGAGTAACAAGCCAACTCTTGTTGTACGTTCAATTTTACGCAGGTCAATGGTCAATCAAATGCTTTATACACAGGTCGATAAAGTGATTTTTCCGGAACATTCAAGCGTAATAAAATAATTTATTCAAATAGACCTTCGCAGGCACTTATGAAAAGTCTGACTAATACTCTAATACCGGTTCGGAAGGTTGCATTTGCTGAGAAGAGCCGGCAATAAACTCAGCAATTACTCTTTTCAAAACAGGCTTAGATTCATTACATAATATTTACATTCTAATCGCACTGAAAACAATTGCGTGCCCCGGCGCGGCGGCAAAATTACAAAGTAGACTAAATAAATATTTAATAAGTAAATAAATAGCAAACTTAAGCAGACCAGCCCCCACAAGCAGCACCTGTTGACAACGTCTATTGCTCATGATAATTCCGCAGTCAATACGACAGATTTGACTCATTGTATTCCTGAAGTAGGTCTGAATGCGGACGTGCCTGTAGTACATAATACAGAACATAATGAATACATAACAGAGGCATATTGCGACACCGGGCGTTATCGTATCGTATCGTGCGTGACCCGTTTTGAGCTCAGTAAGCAATTGTACAATGAACTTCCTCATGTTTCGATTAAATCTTTATTTGTCATTATTTTTGCATATCTCTATGAAGTTACATGTTAGTTTGATGGTTTTCGATTATGCGTTAATGACATTCCAAATTGTGTCAGCATAAGTAATTAAAAAGAATAATAGATGCATTAAATTAACATTCATATTCTCATACAGCTTCTATATCTATAAGGTTGGAGATTTGCAGGGATTTTTCTTAGAAACTGTCTGCAAATAAAATATAGCCACTGCCAACTGGTTACTTATCAGTAAAGTCGACGACCTCCGAACATTACCAGCATACAAAAAAGTGACTATTTTCTCAACGAGCCGGAGGTGGTGGCAAACTAATTTAACCTAACACACATAAGTAGCAAACATAATTGCGTCTAGCGATCACCGTGTGCACAAACATGGTCGCACGCAAGTGTGCAAGCAGGCCACCGGGTTACCGCGTTGCCAGAACCTAGAATGCGTAGTGCATACTGCCTAGATGCAACCTAGTCTAGACTTGTGTGAAACGCATGGCACACATAGCTAAACTATACGGGCTGGCAGTTAAGCATGGATGGCTCAATAACCACTAACTAGTCGGTAATTTGTTTAACGCGAGACCTCCCTCGATGCATACACCGTGACACACAATAGTCTTGCTTGATTGCCCAAGAAGTTCATTCCCGGAATAGTAAAGATTAGGTTATAGAAAGTTGTTTTTTTTAATGAAGAAAACTTAATAAGAAGGAAAATATACAGATTTATTGTGCAAATTAACGACCAACTAGAAAATGAGTCTACTTGAGAAACTGAGCAACTCAAATATTCCAACAAGCAAGTCTCCCCTTCACCATAGAGATAAATATAAAATCATATAACTCGAGATGTAGGACTGGGATCGTCCTCACAACCTCGTTTGCAGCTAACTGCATTCTCAACTAGCTTACTAAACGGGCACAGCATTTCATTGCGCTAGCTAATTGAAATTAATATGAGCAATCTTATAAATAACCAGCATCGTTTTCAAGCGACCTATACTAGTTTATATTGCACAAAAAGTTGCACCTTACATACATAGTTGCAAAAAACTAACTGATACCAACCGTAAAGGTGAAAAAAAAAGAATGTTATAATTTTCTATCACGCCTTAAATGGTAGTCAGAGGGAACGAGTTTCATTCAAAGCTCATGTTATTTTTTACACTGTGCTTACATTGTTTCACCCCTATGCTTGTATGTAAATGGAGAAATAAAGGCAGTAATGAGCGGTTGGGTATTGCACCTGGGCATTGAGGATGGTGCGAAACTTCTTACGTCTCTCCACCCGGTTGAGAAAATAGTAACTTTGTAATTGTAATTGGATATCGATTTCACAACTTGATGGATAGAATACAGCATCAGCTTGTTGAAGAACGAATATCAGTTTACAAAATAAAGCTAGCAAGGTCGAGTTTATGAATCTAAATTTAAAACTCTTTTCAAAGATGCTATTACTAAATTGTATTTACAGGAACATAACCTATTTAAATAGGAAATTGCAAGCGCATTATCAAGAGCCCATTCTATTATTTATTTATTAGTGCACATTTCGATAAGAAACTACGATAAGAACCGGCACGCTCCATTTTGTTCGATCGATACGCGACTTTGACGAGTGACATGATTTAAAAAGTTTTATTTTTCTTTGATTTATTGAGGTAATGATCTTTATTCTAATCCTCATAAGATCATCTGTTAAGGAAATCTGGAAACAGATTCAACGTTCATTGCATTGAAAATTTACCTCGAGCAAAAACCCATGACGCTCGGAGTTTATAAACCGCAGGCTCGAAATAACCTTATGATTATTTGTGTAATTTGGACTAACGCACATTTAAATTCCTTACGAAAACCCCTCAGTTAAATTATTTATTAGTTAAACATGTACCTAAGTGCATTTATTTTGATTCAAGGAAGATCAAATAAATCAATGCTGCTGTATTCTAGCACAGAGCGATAAAATGTAACCTAGTTTCCAATTAGTTTAGCATCAATAAACAATTTCTGACCAATTATGGCACAACTATCGTATTAGAAGGCACGTTCCACACTAAAGTTTATGACATTCTCATTGCGGTATTTACGCATTACCATAGGTAAACTGGACCTAAACATTATCACTGACATTACCAAGAAGACAAGACAATACGTCGTAATTAGCTATGATGCTATGGAAAATGATTGGCTAACGGTGTAATGCCCGGTAAGTAAATCATCTACATAAAGCAGGTTACGGCTTTATTTATCGAAACTATCGCTTTTGTCACAGAGTTCAGATGACCTGCAAGCCAAAACATTGACATTCTTATCTTTTGTTTCGAATATTTTTCAAGGATAATATTATTCTAGCTACTATGTACTTACCTCATTGTTAGTTAACTACGTATCTAATCCTACTGCTATCATAAAGGCATTTTTTTTCAAACACCATCCCCCTTATTACAAAACATGGTTTAAAGTAAAGCCAGGTTTTACTGTCATTTGGTCACTTTCTAACGTCATATAATAAAAAGGGACGAGGCTATTTTAAAACCTGGTTTTCCTTTAAACCATGTTTTGTAATAAGGTGCCATGGGTTTAACATTATTTGAATAGAACTCAGCCAGCACATAGATATGCTATACCCTGGATAACATATTGGATACGTCTTATCCCGAGAAAATATGTACAGGAACGCAGGTAGAGCACCGGAAGCTAATCAAGATACATACATGCCACATTTTCGAATATTATAACATTTAGGAGATGCAAGCATATTATTTTCTCCAGGTTTACCTACACATACTACATAAATTACAGCTATTTCCAGTACATACTTATCGGCGCCAAATAAATCCGTTCATCGTTTCGGTATAAATAATACTGACTTATTTAATTCTATTTTAATTCAAATGGGTCAAGAATATGTTTATTATAATTTTGTTGTTTAAATGATTTTGATTTCCAGATTTATTTCAGACTATATAAAATTTGTAATCAAAGAACATTAATGTTTTCATATTTTATCATCATTATTTAATTTTTACAAACAATTCAGTATTTTAATTGACAGCTCACTCTATGATTTTAAATCAACCGGAAGTCGGTAATTTTATTCAAAATAAAAGTGTTTTGTTCGTTGAGGGTAGATTCCATGCGTATAAAAGCAATAGTGAGCAGAGCTTGCGGATTCATTCTGTGTTCAGACGTGAAGGAGTAACAATCGTGAGTTAAGTACAAACGTTTTAATATTTAATTGTTATATTTGCTATATTGTTGATATATTTTATGTGTGTGTGTGTTCTAATTTAATTATTTACAGTACCTGTATCATAAATAGATACAGTTAATATGAATAACGGTGTTTTCAATACAAACGGCGATTGTCCGCCGATATACTCATGGTACTAATTTCTCCCATACAAATTTATTGTTAACGCAAACGCATTAGTAAGCGTTTATTTACGTCAATTCCCATTACACCAGGGGGAAAAGACATCAGAGAGACAAACCCAAGTAGTGATTATAGTGTTTTGGTTTCTTTGAATTCACATCCACTGTCAGATTATAAATAACATTACCGCAGAGTTGATTTTACCTAATCGCCAGTTTTACTCAACAGATATGAGTATGCTTGTAGTAAACTCCTGCGTAACTAATGCATCGATTCATTAACCAACACTGTTACCGTTTAGTTTTTAAGATACATACACAACAATAAATGTACCGTAAGAGAATAATACTAATAGGTGGTCTAAGTTTAACAAATTTCTAAGGAAATGAAACATGTGACTTATTTTAACCCCTTGTATTTGTAAAAAGATTATGCAACTTTGAAAAGATTAAATTCCGAAATCTTTTATAGCACCGTGTGTCCTAAACCTGCAATTATTACACACTTATTTGTGGCCTAAGTAGTTCTTTTTACACGTTTAAGCGTGTAATACGTGCGGTTTTATGACACACGTGCTATAAAATAGTATACGATACTCGTGACCTAAGTCCGTTATTGCACGGCGAAGTTAGCACTTATATGATAATAAGACTACTTACTACTTTGGAAGAAATTCGTCAATCCCAATATTTGGAGTTGGTACAAAGAATATTGCAGAATTAGACCTATTTTTAACAAACTTGATAATTCTTTAATACAGACAGAGTCATTAATTCACCAATATAAGTGACAGGTCATAACAATGAAGCAAGTTCAGAATATGCATAAACTACGGCTGCATTCACTACTGAGTAACGCGGCTATGCAACCATATAGATCTTGATTTATGGGAAGTGTCTAGCAGTTATAATTTCTTTAGGTTCTTGAAACATAAAAACTTAATGTAAGTGTAGGTGTCAAGTACCTACGTACGAAGAGAACAGTTGGAACCGCATTAGCTCTTCACGGATGAGAGCCGTTATGATGCAAAACGGTAGATTGTCCTTCTTATCTGGTTCTAGGTATCTACATTATTTGTCTATTTGTCTAACAGTTTGCTCAAATTTAATCGATTTATGACAACTATCCGAGTGAGATTAGTACGTAGGCGAACCAAGGTCCATGTGTCACGCACGACCCAAACCTAAATGTAGTGGGACTTTTGGGAAAACGATATGATTAAAGTTGCTACCCACTTATGCCAATAAAATATACTCATCTGGGGAAACACCAGTCACACCCAGAT
Source organism: Achlya flavicornis (assembly GCA_947623365.1). NCBI lineage: Eukaryota > Metazoa > Arthropoda > Insecta > Lepidoptera > Drepanidae > Achlya > Achlya flavicornis. Next base: position 14,349,952 of record OX392467.1, read on the forward strand.
GAAGCCCATTCCTGTCAAAAATATAAGTGCAGCATGTCTTGGAAGGTGAAATTTTATTGATGCCCTATTTCACCTCATTGGGGGTCGATATTTTAAAGACCCTTCCATGGTTCAAATTTCTAGACCCTGGTGTTTGAGTTGTGCGTGTATCTGTCAGTCAGTTAGTTTCTCCTTTCATATTATAGATTAAAGCATAGCTATACAAATTAGCTCAAATATAAGGCGTCAGTTATTGCCAAACTGCATGTACTTGACCGTTGTTTCACACTATTTGTTCTACATACATTGCTATATGCGAAAGTAGGTACATTACCACGTAATTGCAGGCACAATGACCTCAAATATTACCTGCAAAAATGAAAACAACTTCGTTAGCACTCCAAACTAGTTCAACATACAATTCATTCATTTTTTTATAAAATAATGTGCATTGGACATTCAGTTGTGCCACCGATTGCATAACGTGTCTTTACTACCGGAATGAAAAACACTGAGGCGGTGATAGTTCAGTCGAGAACTGTTACGAAGGTCGTTGTTTGGAATCCAATATGTCCAATAATAAATAAATATCCAGGGACATTCCTCACACGGTCATCTGATCCCAAGCTAAGCAGAGCTTGTACTACGGAAACCAGATATAACACTGATTATTAACAAGTATGAGGAATATATGTATGGAATAATGTCGGTTTGTATTTGGACTTGTGATACCAATGTCCCAAGATATAATTTATTGTTATTATTAATTAGTTTAACGTGGTTGGTTAAGATTCCACCTATCAGGTCGCAGATCGTGGGTTCAAACAAAAACTGGGTGTTAAGAATGCCTCAGGATATTTATTATTAATTATTTACTGGCCATCGATAATATTACTTAAGTCTCTCTGTACTAAGCAGCTTCAATCCATTTTATCAGTGTAAATAAATATAGAATAAACAATGTGACGTAATGTTATTGTTCATTAAAATAAATTACTTATTCTTTATGCATCTACTTACATCTAAAGAACAACATCAATTTTCTATACCATTCATGCGATTATAATGAAACTTTGGTCATTCGTTGTGTTCGGGCATCGAATATAATATTTTATCTACACTATAATAATGATTGTTTGTTTGCATTGAATAGGCTCCGAAACTACTGAACCGATTTCAAACATTATTTCACTGTTGGAAAGCTACACTATCCCCGGGTGACAGGCTATATTCTATTTTAAAAAAAATAAAGATCCTACTAAAACTCCAACCCAAGTAAAAAAAAATACCTAAAATATTCTTTACATCGCGTGCGCCGCGCAAAATATTGACGATAGAATAAAATAATGTACTACGACTTTGCAGAACACATCATTATTAACAAAAAATTTCGCGACAGTCTAACTATTATAGTTATGCCACAAAAAGTGTTCTTTTATTTAAAAAAAATAATTGAAATACCACTGCTAGAAAAGGGTCTTTATTTGTATCTTGGTATTAATCCTTATCTAAATAAATCACATCATATTGAAGACTGATTCAATACCTTAACATAAATTTTTGAATTATTCAATTCGGACATTCCATTCGAAAGATATCACGGGTGACCATGACCGTGTGTGAGGAACGTCCCAGGATATTTATTATTATTTATTAAACAAGCATACGGCCCGCCTGATGGTAAGCGGTTACTGTAGGCTAGAGACAATTATTGTAACACCAGAGGTCGCGCGTTGTTGATTATACAACAATATTTTCGTACCCTTCTTGACGAATCTTTTATGAGTCCGAGGTTTTTACCCGACTGACCCGGAAGGAGGGTTATGTTTTTCGAGTGTATGTATGTATGTCTATTTCTTTGGCACGCTCTGCAGCCTTAACGGCTTGATGGATTTAAGCATATGAGGTGTCGTTAGATTCGCCTTGACTGTAGGAGTGTCATAGGGTATATTGTTTTTATATGGCGTCTACGGATAAGAAAAGAGGGGGGGTATTAAAAACAAAAATTTCGTTTTTATAACAATATGGGTATCAAATGAAAGCTTGTGAACAGCCCATTCCATATATGTATATATTGCAATACTTTTGTGCTACCATTTTGACGTAAACTGCAAAAAAACCATGTTTAATGCAAGGACAGTAGGTACTATGAGCGGTACCGTACGTAACTCAACAGAGTTGCGATGGTTCTTAGCGTTACTTTACCGTACCACTCATTTACTTACTAATACTTACAACTCATTCTGTATAGAACTAAAAAGTCTGAAATAAATTAAATTATTAAAAGAAACAAAAAACCCGACTGCGTAAAACAAAAAATAACTGAAAAGAGAAAAACAAGCTCTGGAATATTACTTGAATGTTATAAGGTATTGCAGTCGGGGATAAACAAATATTACAAAAAAAACACATACCTAGGTTATTGGTTTGTCCCCGACTGCAATACCTTATAACATTCAAGTAATATTCCAGAGCTTGTTTTTCTCTTTTCAGTTAATTTTTGTTTTACGCAGTCGGGTTTTTTGTTTCTTTTAATAATTTTTTGAATTAAATATATTTTAATTATTTTTATAACCTAGATTAAAACATTGCCTTTTTTCATTCATCGTCATCTGTATTTTCAGTGAAGAGTAGGCCTGCAGGTTCTTTTTCTTTCATTTTTGGAGCAAATCGACCTAAGTCGGTAAACTACCATTGTGACCAAGTGTGGGCTTTATATGCGAAAAATATGTTGTTCTTTAATTTTGAATGTAACTTCAATGCTATAAGGTATTGCAGTCGGGGACAAACCAATAACCTAAGTATGTTTTTTTTTTTTGTAATATTTGTTTATCCCCGACTGCATAATACCTTATAGCATTCAAGTTATATTCAAAATTCTATAGATTAAAGAGCTTGTTTGACTCGTTTCAGTTAATTTTTGTTTTACGCAGTCGGGTTTTAGGTTTCTTTTAATAATATATACATATACGGAAAGAGCTGTTTACAAGCATTCATTTGACACCCATATTGTTATAATAACGAAATTTTTCTTTTTAATACCCCCCTCTTTTTTATTCGTAGACGCCGTATAAAAATAATATACCTACCCTATGATATTCTTTACCGTGCTATGACACTCCCACAGTTAAGACGAATCTAACGACACGGCAGAGCGTGCCAAAGAAATGGACATACATACATACACTCGAAAAACATAACCCTCCTTCCGGGTCAGTCGCGTAAAAAGTAGCAAGTTTTTCATATGTCTCAAATTCTGCCAAAATGTATGACCTACTCTAGATTTTTATCGTTTGATAATGACCTCTCTCATGCCTGTTCTCTTTGATCCATATATCCAGGGACATCCTGTAAGTGTATTCTATTGCGTGCCCGGTGTAAATTACAAATCGCACGACATCGAAGCATTCGACAAAAGGTCGTGTTTACGTAAGCGAGCGAAAGTGAAATTTCACGCGTAGCCCCACTCGAGTCGCGCCGACTGGGTAATTAAGGGGTATACACGCGCTCTGTTTTACCCTTTTTACAACATTTTCGTAATACTCACAGCTGTTATTGTATTTGGAAAGGTTAAAGTACCTATTTCGAAAGAAGAATGGCGAAGTTGGACCCATGAAATGTAAAAAATAACCAGGCATCGTTTACGTGCAAGCTTTTAATTATAACTAGCGATCCGCCCCGGCTTCGCACATGTGCAATGTCATAATGTGGTGTCGAGCGATTTGCGCGCCCGTGCCCGTCTCGTCCCGCCCGCTCACGGTATCGCGAATTCTGTTTCTTGCTAAATTTAAATCGATCGAGCGATATCTTTTAAAATATAAATGATAATGATTTTCTGTAAAGAACCCCGTCATAAATAACTTATTTAATTACATAAGGATTCATATTATATGGGTCAAAATAAATTCAAAAGTATAACCCACCAAAAAAAAAAACTCAGTCGCATAAATATGGTTACTGTGGGTTATCAATAGGATATACCATCGCGGACTTTTTTGTAGATATTTTTAAGATACACAATTCGTAGTACATCATTTTAATAGTTAATAAGTTTAATTAGCGTTAGCGTGTTCGTTCACAAAATTACGGTGTCACATATAAACCTTCCTTTAAAAATTATGTAACTGATAGTGAAATCCGTTGCGTGGTTTAGAAACATTTAGTGGATAAGCAGACAGACAGACGCGAAAAAAGACTTTATTTTATACTAGCTTTGCCACTAACTACTACCATTTGCTTTTTAGTTACTTTTCATAACGCTCTATAACTATTAATAAGTTTCCATAAACGTTACCCCTTTCAATGCTCGTTATGGCACGCAATTGTTTTCAGTGCGATTAGAATGTACCACAGAGAAAAGAAATATAATAGAGACGCTATGCTAGCAGAGCCCGCGCGCCACACATGACATCAAATGGGCATATATCAACCAAAACACGCGTCAACGCTTCGTAGTATCCGCCATACTTAGCAGAGGTGCGTAGCTCCGCGAAAAATATTAATTATGTCGTGATGCGCTATTATTTCCTGTAGGAAACGAAGTGAGGAGTCGGAGTGTAACTCAAGGAGGGATTTCCTTTCATCGATGAGTCTACAAACCTTTATTTAATTGTGATATTTATAAAAATGTATTCGAGATTATGATAATTTTAGGTGTAAACGATAAACTCTGATACTACTGCAAAATTATACATTGAAGGCAATGTACTCACTTTATTTGTACGCAAGGTAGCGAGCGCAACTCCGCACGTAATGTAGGGTAAACATACCGGCTATCGACCAGTTAAGCGACTTGTTGACTTCAGAGTTGATTTCTATCATGATGCTGTACTCCAAGATATTTCATAAAATTTTCATTTCATCCTACTATAGTCTAGTTTCATAAAACCTAACGTTCATAGACGTATCAGTGATACATAATTTAAAAAAAATATAACTTCGTAAAAATAGCAAATATACCGGCTATCGGCCATTTCACTCAGTTTTCGTCCACCAGTGCACCGGTTAACGGCCACCTAATTAACAGTAGTAAAACGACTCTTATTCAATAGATCATAGGGTTCATAATAGTATGAAAGTAAAAAATGAATAAATTCACTAAAAGCGTTATATTTTCACTCTCTTCTATGAATTAAGACAGACACACATAAACAGATTAAAATCTCGATTCAAACTAATAACTGCTTTTAGCTTTAGCATCAATAAAAATGTCTTAACAGTCACAATCATATAAAAATTAAATTAAAAAAATATGAATTCTATGCCCGTAAGTATACCGAGACTTTAACAGCAACTAAAATAGATACTAAGCTAATTTTCCGTGTGTTTCTCGGCATAGAATAGGGCCAACCCTTCCAATCCTGAGGGTGTTGTAAAAGGCGACTAAGGGAATACACCAGGGGACGGGCAGCAGCGTCCATCTGTGATACGTCATCACTCTTGCGATCACCAACCCGCCTGCCAAGCGTGGTGATTACGGCAATACCTCTCTACTTGACAAGACAAACACAACTACGGCCTCCAGTCCTGGCAGCCCCGATATCCCGGGCTACGGTAGCGGTCACGGTAACGGCGGGGCAGGGGTGCTAAGAGTCTCAGGCAGAGATCCGGCTACCAACACCGACGACTGGACCTGGTAACATACAATACACGGACTCTGAGGAACGAGGAGAAGCTCATTGAGCTGGAGGAAGATGTGGACAGGTTGCGCTGGGATATAATGGGATTATCAGAAGTCCGAAGAGAGAGGGAGGACACGATTATCCTTAAATCCGGTAACCTGTTCTACTACCGGGAGGGTGATCACCTGTCACAGGGTGGTGTTGGGTTTATTGTCCGCAAGCCCCTCATCAAGAATATAGTGAGGAAAGAGAGTGTCTCACCGAGAGTCGCATACTTGATACTCAGAATCACCAAACGGTATTCACTGGGGGACTTTAACGTGAAGCTATACATTAGGAATGACGATGAACTGAGAGTGGGGCATTTTGGAATTGGGTAGAGGACCCTAGGGGGCAACGTCTGGCCGACTTTATGGAGTTGGAGGGACTATTTATGATGAACTCCTTCAAAAAGCGGCCGCATAGGAAATAGACCTGGAGTAGCCCCGATGGATCCACCAAAAATGAGATAGACTTTATCTTGACGACAAAGCGGCAAATCTTCAGTGAGGTATCTGTGATCAGGGTTAACACCGGCAGCGATCACCGATTAGTAAGAGGCACACTGAACCTGAACATCCAGGTGAAGAGATGTCGTCTACGCTCCGACCACCATATGCATGTATGTAAGACCCTGAAAGCTTTCAGCTCGAACTTCATAATAGCTTCCAATGCCTGGATGATTGCGTGACGGTGGACGATACAAACAATAGGCTCGAGGAAACTTCCCATGCGTTACGATGTAAGTTTTTTAAAACGAATATAACACAAAAACTCTCGGTTGCAACTCTCAAACTCATGAAGCGACTTCCGGCTTTCGCCAACTTAATTATCCAATCAACGATTTTCTTTTCTTTTCTTCGCCTAAACTAATTTTAGAGTCTGGACTTTTCTCCTTTGATGAGCAACACTACCGGAAAGCCTGTCATAGTGGAGCTTGGAACTCCGTAGTGCCAGCATGCTTCTCTGATGCCGCGTATATCTGAAAGAGTGGTTTTCAGTGCTTCTTTACTATAAGCAAACCTTCGGGAAGTCAAAGCCATTTATTCAATTTAGGACCTAGTAGGGCGCTTATGAAGGTCAAAGCTACTGAAGTTACTACCGTTCGTAAGTTAGCCTTCAACTGAGAAGAACAGGCAAGAAAGTCAGCACTTAGTTAAATTTTTACCATTTATCGGCGGCTTTTAATGTCCTAGGTCGAAAACAGGTTTATTTTTTACTAATTATCGGCCGTTCTTTTTCGAAAGGCCGGAATCAGGTGTAATTTTTACCAATTTTCGGCCGCTCTTTATTTCAAACGGCCGGAGACAGGTTTTGTTTTTACTAGTTATCGGCCGCCAAACGTTCGGTATTTTTGATCGTTGATATCTTTGAAAATATGAGGTATACTAGCGGCCGGAATCTAGTTGTAAATTCACAAAATTCTAACTGTTCACAAATATAATGGAATCTATGTTGGTGAATTTAAGGTTTCCGCAATAAAGGCAAAGAGAAATGACGTGAATAAACCGGTTGTGCGACCACCCGGTCGATAAGTAGATTTTTAAATTAATTGTTAACGTATTGTCCGACCACCAAAAATATCACAAATTATGAAATTTTTGATGAGTTTGGGCACTTGAATATTGAAATTAAACATGCTAAGTATACACAAACCAAATCAATCACCAATAAACCAACAGTAACACTAAAAAAATTACATTTGAAATTCCATCCACCTGCTATTTTTTTCGCTAAATTTTATACGCGTCAGTACACCAAATTTTGAAATAGCGACTGAGGGCTCAGTTTGCAAATTTCGAGTTCATGCCGTTGGAATATGAACCGTGAAGTTTGTCCGGAACAAATGGCGTGAAATGAGAAAGGAGTGGTCTTTAACACTGTCTATTATTTGAAATAACGTGCGAAGTGGTCGATAAGGGGTAGTGGCCGGCCAACCGGTATGTTTACCCTATTGCGTTCTTTTTTTTTTTTTTTTTTTTTTTTTTACTGTGTATAGGCCTGTGTTTGACCACAATCTCACTATGGTAAGTGATGATGTGGTCGAAGGTGGTAAGCACACAAAGCCTAGAAGGAACTGGCTCTCAAGTGCAGCTGACGGAACACACCGATAGGTGCTTGGCGACAGATTTTGAACTTGAGGGTGGTAGCCAGCCAGACGGCTTTCACATTTGTCGTGACCTGTCGTGACCCCAAAACACGTGCATCGATAGTTTTGTTCGATCAATATCGATAAAATACATCTTTTTATCACTGATTTGATTAAGGCAATAGTTGAAAGTTATATCAATATCCGCATTCATCTGTTAAAATTAAGCTTTCAAAACGAGAATATCGAAACAAATAAATTTTATTTCAAGGGCAATAAACCATGTAAAAATAACTTTTTTTTAATTTACTTCATCATTTTACACGTTTTTTTTTACAATTCAGTATTCTTTGCACAATTATTCTTATCGAACGTGAATTTTCTTCCGAAATTTCTAAAAATATATCGACGAAATTAAAATATCGATAATTTTATTGATATTTTATCGATAACTTTCGCTGCATTAAGCGAATAGCAATAAGTGTTGCTACTCGACGCCAGTCGACGCAGCTATTACGCAATTATCAACATTATGTCTAATGCGTTTGAGTTCAAAATTGCGTTCCATGAAAATAAGGCCATCTAGTGCCGAGTGGCAGAACTTTTTCGTCGATTGAATCTAGTTAGTTTGTAGATTACAAAACGACGTAAATACATTGTACGCTATTGAAAAATAAATTTTATATTAACGTAAAGAGGTATATTTTCATATGTATGACCTGTGTGATTAAAGCAATTTTTGAGTAAAATAGAAACGACCAATCAAAAGGATTGTTTATTTGTAGTACAATATATGATTTAACATTTATTTGTGTGAGTTTGGCGACGCTGGTTCCGATACAAATTCTAACGCATCGCCCTTCCAGTGTATTCTCTTTTCCGTGGAATGTACTTAAATATTATGTAATGAATCTAAGCTTGTTTTGAAAAGAGTAATTGCTGAGTTTATTGCCGGCTCTTCTCAGCAAATGCAACCTTCCGAACCGGTATTAGAGTATAAGAGTCAGACTTTTCATAAGTGCCTGCGAAGATCTATTTGAATAAATGATTTGGAATTTTGAATTATTTTTACAAAATACAATAAAATATGTACGCATTTTTTTTTTTTAGTAAGCGCGGCAGCCATCACGTACAATATTTGCGTTCGATTTCTATGAATGACTAGCTGCCCGGCGCGACTTCGTTCGCGTGGTGCTACCCTACCCCACCCCACCCTACCCTACCCTACCCTACCCTACTCTACCCTACCCTACCCTACCCTGACAGCAAAATCCCCATTAACAAAATGATCCGCCATTTATTGAATTCATTTGTTACAAAAAATGTGATAAATGAAGAACCGCTTGACCGATTTTGTGCAAACTTCACATAAACAATCTACTAAATAGTCCGAACAAAGCCTAAACATTTGGTTTGATAGGTGAGCCCGTTCTTCAGTTATAAAATTACAACGAAAAGTGGCATTGATTTTTATATATATAGATAGATAGATAGATATATATGTTCCAAATTCAAATCTCATTTCCGCCTGCTAAAAAGTTCCTATCGGAAAAGAGCTATTTTGCTCCCACTTATAGAGGATCAAAGCGACACTTTTCGAATAGAAGGGATGAAAAATATTTTTCTGTCCGTTCAGTCCGATACCTATCTAACTATATTGAGCTATTAGGGCTTCTATTGAAACGACAAAAAAAAAATATTTCACACCTAAAACGAGATCTGCCATAAAAAAAACGAATAATATACTTAATTAATTACTTGACAAAAACACGACAAAATTTAAGAAATTGAAAATGAATTTCTCCTTAACACGTGCCTAGAGAAATTTACCTTGAAAAGCGAAAGGTGTTCGTGTCACGTCACGTGTAGGTACCAACGATGATAGATCGATTGCTTTGCTGCGTGAGGTGTATCAACGTGAACTATGACCGGAATAGCTACCTATATTCTTAACCTATATTGTAGTTTCTTTTTAGATTGCACATTTTGCAACTGTTATCGGAAAAATAATTTCAAACTTTACGCCTTAGTCAAAATATGTGGCTTGGCCGTTTCGCTACCGTCACATCGGGCGCGGCGGCGTAAGGTAAAACATTTATTCATTGTTAATTACTTTTCTGTAATACAATAGTTCTTGTAGTAGCGAAACGGCCAAGCCACATATTTTTACTACGGTGTGTAAAGTTTGTGAAGTTAGGGCTTGTAGCTAAGGAGCTATAAGCTTGGCTCTACATGACATCTGATAACTGTTTGACAGTGCGCGCCATATAGTATCGTCTTTGCAACATTATATGCATGTTTTTGGTGGGATTTATTTCGCATATATAGTCGCACATATTCACTCGCAGCAATATTTCACTTTTTAAATTCGACAACCGGAATTCGGGCCTGATTTTTCGCAGGCAACCCTATACCACCGTGTTCAAAATGAAATAATCTTTATTTTCATTTAATTTTAATTCAATAATCAAACCAGTGCAAAATGCTATAGTATCGATTTACCTGTTTATACCTGGCAACCCGAGAGTTGTGACCGGAAAATAATAGGCAACCTAACGTTTGCGTATTCTATGGACTTCATACTTTCGATTGGTATAAAATTTGTCTAATAATCAAACCGGTGAAATGTTGCAATTTTTTTTTTTTATTATTAATCTGGCAAATTTCAGTCCAGGATAGGATTACTATCCTGGACTGAAATTTGCCAGGCAACCCATATGCAATATATTTATTGACATATTAAATTAAATATAAAATACGTTTCATCAAATAAACATCTCGGTGAAGGTCGTCGAAGTTATGAAGTAAATTTGGGCTGTTATCACAATTCTAATCTAAAATTAATGCACATCAAGAGTAATCAAAACGCCATTACTGATTACCATTCTACAATTCTGGCCTTCATCTGATAATTTTAACTACAATTTATACTATTTATTTCGGTGATTCTTCACCAAGCTTTTGGATTAGAATAACGGTCAACGATGTCGTAAGTCAACCGGTAGCCTGCCTCCAAAACTCATAACAATTGAATACATAACGCTATGTGCATGTGCCTACGCGACAAAACGCAGTGTTCTTGCTACCTAAATTCATGTACTTGCCACTTGCCAGACTTTGATTTATTCAGTCTATTTCTAAATGTAAAATGTATATACATTATTTGCATAGTAATTGGTTGGCTATGCGGAGATCAGTGGTGTAGTAGTACCAATGACACACGCTTTGTACCTTTCGCTGCCGGCATAGCGCCTACTCTCAAGCCCTCCAAACACTTTTTAAAGATAGTGTGAAGAGATTTTAATAGGGCGCCAAAGTACAAGTGATACCCCCGCCTACCTAGACAAGATGGATGTCGACAATATTCATCGTTACTTAACGATCAACCTTTGTATAGGATTGACATAAGAAATTGTTAAAAATCACGTAATATCTCGATTTGAAATGTCAATCCTACAAGTACAAATTTTAAATGTTCATATACACTGCATTACTGCATTACTCACAGACACACACACACTGCCTTACACATAAACACACCCCTTCCTACACACAAACACACACCCCCCTACACACAAATACCTTATAAGTTACTTAAATTTAGTTAACATTTTCAACAAATTGATCCATGTTTGTTACTACTATGCAGCGTCAGACACGTTTTTTTTTTTGTAATTTCATCATTGTATGTTTTAAATTCATTGACCGAATCCTGTCCCCCATAATACAGGCTCTTGCCTAGCTTGGGTGTCAGTGTTCAACGTTTGTGCAACAAATACATACATGACTCTCTTGTGTGCATTAATCTTGTATAGCTGTTTATATGTGTTTCTTATAAATAAATAAATTATTAAATAAAATTATTATTAAACATTTGATCGTTTAGTAACGATGAAAATTGTCGATATCCATCTTATCTAGACCCCCAGAAGTTTTAAGCGTCTATAGGCTACGCGAGCCGTACACTGATTGCTACATTATTAGGTAATATAAAAACCTAACCAAAACAATTTATTAAATGAAGTTGTTATATTATGGCGCAATAGAAAATTTGCCGGAATAATACATTTAATGAATTTGTCATCTCTCAGAAATTTTAAACAATAACATTAGTAGGAAATTCCTGATTTTCTCATTATATTCACTGGCCGACTAACTGTATCTCAGTGGTAGTGAATTCGAATTCCGTGAAATAGCTTGAGCTTTCCGTTTACGGAAACTTACAGAGGAAACTTTAGCAGTTGGCTATCCTCAAGTTGAAAAATATATCGCTTAGCATCTACCGATGTGTTTCATACATCCACAAGCTGTCCAGATTTTTCTTATCAAAAAAAGCACATGCCCGCCCAGTGCCCACTCTCTTTTTAATTAAAATATTTGTTGATTCTATTATTCAAGTCAAAGACTCAAGAGTATAAAGTAACTGTTATTTCACCTTGAGCTACAGATCAACAACTTTAACAACATAAGATGCAGCAGACGCAACAACACTTACAAAATGATATTCGCAGTAGGTCATACATATAAACATATTAGCACTTATATTTCGAATAACCGTTATTTTCTTATAAAGACGTTTCTTTGGATTCGCAAAAAACAACATTCAATCGTAAAGCGATGAGTCACGTCTGATGATGCTACGAGCCCGACCTTACAGTAATAATAAATAAATCGACAGCTTCCATACGATTTTGAGTATTATAACAGTGATATAAAGGTGAAAACATTGTGCATGTTCTTGATAAGCCTACATACCCGGTGAATCACTTTTGGGATTGACGCCTGGTTTCTTTGTTTCATGAGGAAATCATAGCATGCTCACCATGCTATGATTTCCTCTGTTGATGTACTCTGTTTCTGTTGTACCTGGCTGGCTGGCTAACACGCTCACTCAAATTATCTGTCGCTAAGTACCTATCGGTGTTTTGGCAGTTACAACTGGAACACCTGGAAGCCCTTTTAAGGTTTGTTTGCTTACTAACAAAAGCCTATCCATCCATTGAAAAAATATCAAATTTTATGAAATCATTGACTTTATTGTTTGACATTTTAATCTTTGACTTTATGGTTTGAATCATTGACCTGTCTAGCTCATCAAATAGCTTTGATAACCTGTTACAATTTTTCACTGACTCTATAACACGCAGATAATACTTTCTTTCTAATATGAACTATGCAATAATATACCTTATAGTACTAATAATAAGCGTGTTATTGTAAAAAAGAGGTGGCAGACTCACGTGGCCAGTTTGCCTTCACCTAAAATGCTAATGCTCGTATAGCGGTAACTGAGTCGGGCCAAACAGATTTCTAACGGTAAAGGATTGGTTTATAATCTTCGTGCTCGTTGCACATACCTACCTACGGAAAATGACTGACATTAATGCGCAAGAGTGCTCAAATGATATTTTATTACATTGTAGAGTCGCATACGCATTAGAGCAAATGATAGCGTAAATCATGTAGCTAATGAAATTATGAACCAGAGCATACCTAATAGATTAATCATTTGTGTATGAATTTATCTATGAATAACAATAAAAAAAATAAAGGTCAATAGTACCTATTGATGATGAACTAGCAAAAAATATGCGTTAGTAGGTTAGGTACTTCAAAGTAAAAAATATTTCATGCAAAAAGACCTTCATAAACTTAAATGTCTTTTCTAGCGATTTGGAAGGTAGCATTAGCAGAGAAGATCATGTAATAAGTACAGCAACTCTTTTAAAAACAAGCATAAAATTCATTACGTAACATAAACATAATCTCAAAGGTATGCGGGCACAAATGATAATGTAGACATTATTCATGGACGTAACATTATTTAACTATTAGAAGCACATACAAAAAGACTAGACTACAAGCTACTCGTTCACTTTTAGACGAATTTTAATTTATATTACAAAAGCGTCCCATCAGTGATTTATGTAGATAAAGTGCAGGAGGAAGTATCTAAAAAGATAAACCCTGAGTAACAAAATTGACAGCAAATATCCTGTATCTATACGGAAGGTAAATAATGTAAGTTTGTGCGTTGCCAAAACAACCGAATGTCTTTCAATTAGACCTTGCTATTTCTGATGCGATCCATAAATTAACCGTGAATCTTTTTAAATCGGAAGGCTGACAAGCACGTAGACGTTCCACTCATAGTATGTAAAAACTAACCTATAACCTATGCGACCTATGCGAACATTAGTTAATACTAATGTTATCACAGAATGTATTACCAGAGGAATTCTGCCAATGTGATGCCGACCCTTTACAAAACCTAGGAGGCAACTAGCTCTCAAATGTTTTTACATCTTTTGCATCTTGAGGGTGTTGGCCAAGACTGGTACCTACTAAAAAGTACCCTACCTACCACTTTGCCATGGTTTCCTTAGATTTTCCATCACTGAAAGCTGAAGTTCAATGTAAGATTTAAAAAAATACTTTCTTCACAGCATTCTGGCTTTTTACTTCTTGCTGGCTGAGCTATCATAGCTTTATTTTCTTTATTCTTGAGGCTTTAGTTATACTGAAACTGAATGCGATCCAGCAGAATCTCGAATTATACTTGAAAGTCAAAAAGAATTCGAAGTGTAACATCCTTTAACATTATGATTAATTCAGGAAACAGTCATCCAACAAAAGTAACAAAGGAACTTTTCCGTACATTTATTTCATTAAAAGGTGATGTCATTATTGATAATAAAAAAACGGGTTTGAAATAAAGGGCATGTATTGTATCCTGACCTGAATAAGTTTATTCATACTAATATTATAAATGCGAAAGTAACTGTTTGTCACCATTACCCCAACTGATCACCATGAAATTTGGAACGTAGATAGTCTATAGTATGGAGACAGACATAGGCTACTTTTTATCCCGAGAACGCGGGTGAAAGCGCGGAAGACAGCTAGTAACCAAATATTTGTAATAAAAATCATTCAATGAACCGATTTGGGAAAAAGGTTCTTTAGTGGCGACCACGCACTGGAAAGCCCCGAGCGGGAGGACGTTCCACCAGGTTGAGGTCCACCTGGTCTGAGTCGCCGGGAGCCGCTGAATGCAAGAGGCCCAGTCAGACTAACTTACAAAACAAACAGGGTCTCATATTGAACTTGTGTTTACATTACAAATCTAAATATAGAAACGAGTGCGGCTGTCACAGAACCGCTCGTTGCGCAAATCAACGGGTTCAGCAGAGTTATCCTTGGGCTGAATATGATGAGGGAAGTAAAGAAATTTACAAAAACAAACATCTTATACTTGCACCCCGACTGTCGTCGATTCCCTAATCTCTATATGGTAGCGGGCGTGTCGCAGACGTGATTTTCATAACTGCATGATAAAAAACTTGATTAGATATAAATTATGCGTGCGTAGAGCGTGGAAGGACTGTTGTCGTTTAAGAACCTGGAGGGAGAACGATCATACACAACATAATCAATCGCACACAAGATTCAAATATGCTGCTTTTGATCGACTAAAGGGCAACTCCTTGGTGTTGGTATATTGCTCATATAAGCTAAAGTCACGAAAGACCATTTAGATAATTGAATCTTCAATATATAAACTAAATGATCAGTACCTCGGTAGACAATCCGATTCGTCTTTATAGCGAAGTGATACCAATAAAAATAACAATTATCATGAATAGTGAATATTGCAGCGTTTCTGCTGCAATTATATTTTTATTTGAATGTCAACATAGACCTTAATCGATTAAATTTAAAAGAGTTTCTCTACTGGCCGCTCATATAAAAATGTCACAGTTTTACTATTGTATATAATACTGTGAAAATGTTATGTCATGTTGGATTTAAAAGTTTGAATATCCAATGATTGTTATTTTTCACTATTTAACAAGCTTGACTAATGAATAAGATTTTTGGAAGGAAAGTTTAAAATATTTCGTTTTTTTATGACTTTTCCATAAAAATACCGTGTTACAAATCTCAGTAAATATGATATTCTAAATAAATTTATTGCTTTGTATAAAATTATGAGACAATGTCTCAATATGTTATTTTATAAATAATTTGGTGATTTTCTTCATGTGAACGATTTACATACTATTGGATAGGTTAATTTCGTCCTAACATTTTAGATTATTAACGAAACAAGGTGTAATACAATTCCTGTATTGGATTGATGATCCGCCTTTTGATCCTTATGACGACGATGAGTACACGACACTACTTGAGGAGCCTGTCGTGACAACAACGAGTTATCAACGATTTATCGTAAAATTGATGTGTATCTTGGACATTTAATTTATTAGATTTGAATTAATCTTAGTTTATTATATCTATAACAAACGTCGGATTTAACCATGGTTAACCTAACGATTTCTTTTAATGTATTTCGTACATAAAATTTTATTTGTACCCAACATATATTTGACGTGTGTCAAATTTTTATAACCCGTTAAAATTGTATTTTATTAAAAGTTCAAACTTGTTGTCGAGGAAAATAATTTAAATTTGTCGCAAAGGTCTCGTTTTTATATTAAAATTAATATTTTCTAGCTAAATCCATATTTTCAAAAAGTTATGTATTAGTTACAAATACCGCAAAATATACTATTTTCCATGGTAAGTCTGTATTATTGGTTAAAACCCATGGTTAACAAATCCTTAATACAAATTTGAAACCGCCACAGCGTTGCAAAATTTTATAAAGGTCATTGTTTCACTTCTCTTGAAACAATGTAAAATGTAGCGATTTTTTTAGGGTCTTGATATACCTGAGTGTACCACTACCCTTATCTCTATAGAATTTATCTTTCAATTCAATTTATTACGCTACAATATGCAATATAAAATAGATAAATCAAGTAGGTATCTGCATACATAATAAAAATAAAATTAAGCGGCAAACCTGAACTAAGTGTTTATTCAGGATAAATCAATTCTTCATATTATTTTGCCAATTTATTGACAATTATGTACGGTAGGCAGCTAATATTGTATCTATAGAGGGAAAAAAACAATATTTTGAGCCATAAAGTTTAATTAGTCTAATTAGAAATAATATATTACGGAAATTAATTTAAAATAATAATTATACACGCATTTTTAAATGTGAAATTGAGTTTCCTAGGCACGATCTTTATCATAACACCCAAGTGACATGTAATCCCTAGAAGGAGAAATAGTCCCTCAGGAGTAGATATTAAATCGTATGGCGAAAGCTGGAATGCAATAAAATATTAATCCTAAATCCTTACTAATATTATAAATGCGAAAGTGAGTTTGTTTGTTTGTTTGTTACGCCTTCCCGCCTCAACTACTCAACGGATCATGATGAAATTCGGCATGCAGATAGCCTATGGTATAGAGAAGGACATAGGATACTTTTTATCCCGGGAACGCGGGTGAAACCGCGGGGGACAGCTAGTAATATTATAAATGCGAAAGTGAGTTTGTTTGTTTGTTACGCCTTCAAGACTCAATTACTCAACGGATCATCATGAAATTTTACATGCAGATAGCCTATGGTATGGAGAAGGACATAGGCTACTCTTTATCCTGGGAACGCGGGTGAAACCGCGGGGGTCAGCTAGTTATCTATATACATATAACGTACGAACTAACAAAACCGTTACTTTCTTACGTCAACTTTCGCTTTTCGTCACCGTCGCGTCGCCCTTTCGTTTTGAATGTTTTCATTTAGAAGAATCGATGGAAACCTAATAAAGGCAATTTTATTTAAATTGCAGTTGCTTATGGTTTCGCTCAATACAGTATAGTTGCCTGTATAAAATGTACCACCAATCAGATCGACACCTTTCCATACCATAAGAAATGGGCCAGCTGTTATTTCGTGATATAAAAAGAGAGACATACAAACACAATGATGTTCACTAATACTGTTATTTTAATGTCCTTTAACATTATTCGGGCTATCGTTCTATTGGGCAGAACGATAACCCGAATAATGTAAAAGGACCGGTGCGAATTTAGCCTTTCAAAGGTACTAGGACTAGCCTACCTAATGATATTGATAAGGATTATCCGAACTCAAAATTAAGATACACCGAATGTCTATTTGCCAAATAAAATTTATTCGAGTCCAACTTCAATAACTATTTAGATATTTTGGTTATGACTTGCGACAACAATTTTATATATTGTATGGGAGTGGTGTATGAATTTTAACACGTTATCCTTAGTTGGGTGGGAATGAAACCATGCCCCAGATCAGATATGATCACGATTCAAGGAAGGCCTTGCAATTACTTCGAGCGTCAAAATTGCGTAACCAACAAGTTTCAAGGATCACCATCTCTTACATCTCGGTCAGAGTAGACGCAATAACTTTCACATGGGGAAATTGGATCGGTTGTTTGTTTGTAGAAATCTATCAGTATTCCATGTGGCACTGACACTTTCGATGGACGAAATCGTCAGCATTTACAAGTGTCTGCGAATTGGCACCGTTCGCGAATTCGAGACAGCATGAGGTGTCGTCGCGAGTCTCTGGGTCTGTTACGCGGTTGACTTTCGCTGCTCGAAAGTATGGCTTGATTAACTCAAACTAGCTGGTCCGCGGTTGTCGTAAACGAAAGTGGTTTTAGTTAGGTCTTCGATTACTGTTACACAAGCTTTGATGATTTGAAAATACATAAGTCTAATAGTGGATTCCAATGGAAATCTGTTTCAACAAAACTGCATCTCATTATCGATTTCAAACATAACTTTCGACCACAGAGAATTCGACCTACACAATTTAAGTAAACAACTATAAATTTGTTTATTGATCTACATATTTCTTCACTTATGTATGACTGTTTGCCATTTAAACTACACTGAAGATAAGATATCGCTAGGCATATATCTTTATCTTAAAGACCACCTATTAATTTCTGCTGGTTATGAGATATCATTTATATTTTGAAGTCCTTTACATAATTAGATGTACGGAGAGCAATTATTTATTTATCCTGCATCTTCTCGTCCAATATTGGACAGATCACATGCCTAAATTTATAGTTTTTGACTGAAATGACAGAATATGAGCAACATTTTATGTAGGTAGTTTAGTGTTTAAGAGTAAGTTTTGACCTCTCCTATACCCCCGCAATGGAAATGTAACAATTTTTTATCGTGGGGTAATCACCACCCGCAAAAAAAAAGCCTGCCTACGGCTGGACACGTTATAGGTACAACATGTTTAACAACTAGCCGTCATTCCGATACATTCGCACCAATAGACGTATATATAAAGCAACAATTGCGTCGGAACCAGGGGCGTAGCTACCGCCGTATTAGGGGCCCCCAATAGCGCCGAGTGCCCAGGGCTTAAGCCAGGAGGGGGCGCCGAAGGCATAAATTTTGCCCAGGGCGCCGCCCGGTAGTGCTAAAACGGGCACTCGTGGCCCCGAGAACTTGTGTAAGCAAATATTCGTAAAAAAAAAAAAACTCTCCATTTGGTTTCGCCGCAGTCAGGTAGAAGGGCTCGCCAACAAATGCTGATACAGGGCAAGCTACGCAACTGGTCGGAACCGTGTATTGTTGTGCCAATGAAGACAAATCAAAGTGTTTGAGTGATCATTCTACATGTTAACTGTGTAAGTACACCTCTTCTAAGGCAGATAAGACATATTCTTCATCAAGCTGAAAATCTGTCGCCAAGCACCTAGCCGCATTAGAGAGCTTTTTAGGCTTTGTGTGCTTACCAACATTAGCCACATCGTCACTCACCATGATGAGATACATTGAATATTGTTGAATTTGAAGCTTATAATTGTACTAATTTCATTTAGTTTTATTAGGCGATATCCATAATAAGAATATACTGGAGCTGGGTCGCGTTAATGTATTCTTAAGCCTACGAAGTTTATTGGAATTTTTGTTTGGCTTACCTACTACATAATTATTTAAAGATAACCATACGTTATCCGAGCTAAATAATAACCTATGCTATGCATATAATGATATTACGTTTTTGACAACATAAAAACCTTTGATAATAAAGTATGACGACTGACTGTCCACTTAAGTCACTAGGCTAAAAGAGAAAAAATCTAAATGTATTTATTTTTTCCTGCAATGAATTAACTATTTAAAAAATGAGATCAAATCATCATACTACATGTTCTAATTCTAGGCAAATTCCGACTCAAGTAGACGAATATGAGATGATGTCATTATTTATTATTAGGTTACATGCTGTGGAATGTAACCGCTCGTTACCAAATTAGGGCCTAGTTTAAATACGGTCTCAGATGGCGTTTACACCATTTCGCTCATTTCTCGGACAAAAACATTATATTTTTTAGTCCTATAGATGTACCTACCTACCTACAGATAAGGATATCATAAGTAGATAGATAGGTACTGTGGATAGGTAATAATAAATTATATTCAAAAAGTTATGTATGCAACAGAAGGAGCGCTGGCGTCGTCGCGTCGCGCGCGCATCATTGTATCGAACATTGTGAATTGTAGGTATTGTAGACATCATGTAAACATACAGTATCATATCAGATATTCTGTAGATACCTACATAATATCATGAGGATGTAATGTAATGCATCAAGTACTGGCACCAAACCATAGAACAATACACACTACAAATTATTGACATTTTACCCGCGTTCAGTCATTTAGGAACTCATTTTATATAGTTTTATATGCATTGATTTGATAGATAGATCTTGTAGTCTCGAATTAAAAGTATGCTATGTTATTAAGGGTATGATTTAATTATGAGCAAAACTTTTGTAGTAAGGCTGGTAGTGAGCCTGCTGCAGTTCCAGAACGGTTCATACCCGTTTCTACCGTCCATACATGCTTGCTTATACTCGCTTGATGAATTTCCAAGGATATTTATACCTAACTAGCTTTTGCCCGCGACTTCGTCCACATAGAGTATTTCTTTTTAGGGTTCCGTAGCCAAATGGCAAAAAACGTAACCCTTATAGATTTGTCATTTCTGTCTGGCTGTCACAGCCACTTTTTTCCGAAACTATAAGAAAGAACTATAATGTTGAAACTTGGTAAGTAGATGTATTCTGTGAACCGCATTAAGATTGGGGTTCTCCATAGTTAGAACTGAAACTATTTTTTTTTTAATAAAACCCATACTTTTCTGTGACTTGGTGATATAGGTCTTCAAAAATGATATTGAGGTTTCTAATATCTTTTTTTTTTAACTGAATAGTTTGCGCGAGTGACGCTTCCAAAGTTGTAAAAAGTGTGTCCCCCCCCTGTAACTTCTAAAATAAGATAATGATAAAACTAAAAAAAATATATGTTGTACATTACGATGCAAACTTCCACCGAAAATTGGTTTGAACGAGATCTAGTAAGTAGTTTTTTTTAATACCTACGTCATAAATTGAAATTCATATCAAATACTCAGGTCTATACTACCATTTACTTATATACCTACAGGTTTGTACCCTCGGTGCGCTAGTCTGACTCGCACTTGGCCGGCTTTTTTTCTAGATATGAATAATTGTAACGATATAGAGCTTTATTCATGGCTATTGCCCGCCACTACGAGTGATATTTGAGAAAAGTTCAGGTAGATTGAGAGCTCACACGTACCTAACTAAGCATACCACATAAAACTGGCCGTGGGAGAAACAGTCCTGCCGCAAATCAACTATATCATATTTCAGAGTTTTTTGGTGTGATTTATTAATAGTCATCACGAAACACCTTGATTGGGAACTGCACTTTTTTAAATTCAAAGGGAATGTGATTTGGGATCAATGGTATACGCGGCACGAAGACTGTTTCTCCTCTGGCAGTGTCAGTTAATATTTTGGCCTCAATAACATT
This sequence comes from Achlya flavicornis, assembly GCA_947623365.1. Classification (NCBI taxonomy): domain Eukaryota; kingdom Metazoa; phylum Arthropoda; class Insecta; order Lepidoptera; family Drepanidae; genus Achlya; species Achlya flavicornis. The sequence continues at coordinate 14,371,462 of OX392467.1, forward strand.
ACGACGGAGAGCTGCTACTTTTAGTCTAGTTCCATAGCACAATTTAGGAGGCAATATATTTCTAAGCAATATGACAGGAGCACCTTCACGTCACATAAAGATTGAGAGTAAAATATTGAACAGGATTATTTACCGACTCATGCATATCGATCATGGTGGCAACAGAATTATAAATAATTTCTTCACATTTGGATGTATTTATCAATATTTCTTTGATAGCAGTGGCTTGGTCGGGTTTGGGAGTCAAAATGGCTCTGTCGCATAGCCACTCTATGGTTTATTTTATCTATAAATTCCACATAAGGCATCTGGTATTTGAATCAGCCCACCTATTTGTGAAAAGTTTCCCTTCCCGATTTGAAAAAGAAGATCTGAAAATTTTCCGGCAGAAACATACATACATTGTCCGATTACAGCTGTTATGGGTCTATGTATGGGGAGGTGAATTTTCATTTTATTTAAGGACCTGTTTCCTTGAAAAAGCAGTGTAGTATCGTTGACTTGCTACACTGTTAAAGTTTCGCTTAAACTATAATTTATGTTTTTTTTTGTGATGTGGGATCGGGATTATTTGTCTTAAAATACGCCATGAGACCTATCCACGAGTTCCTCAACCATTTCCAGACAGCTGAGATATTTGCTCGTGGCAGACAGATGAATAGACAGTGGAGACCTATCCACAAGTTCATCAACCATTTCCTGACAGTTGAGATATTTGCTCGTGGCAGACAGATAGACAGGCGGAAAGATGGGCGGAGATCTATCTACAAGTTTCTCAACCGTTTTCAGACATATATTTACTCGTGGCAGACAGTCAGTCAGGCAGATACACAGGCAGCAGGAAAGGCTACGTAATAAATAACACGATACACGTCGAGTACATTATTTTTACTTGAATATAAAATTTTGTAAGTAAACAACTTAAATACAAAATTTAATCCCCCTTTTGACCCCCTGAAGGGTTGAAATTCAAAAAACAATGATATACATTGCGTGAGTTTCCAATCATAAGCCGAAATAATTAATTTACATCTTTATTTTTTTGTTTGAAAATAAAGAACTTTGAATACAAAAAATCACCCTTTACACCCCATTAAGGATTGAAATTCCAAGAACACCGATATACAATCATAGTAAATGTAGTGTAGTTTACTTTGAAAATAAAAGACTTCCTTACACGACTTCATCCCTCATTTCACCCCTTCGGGGGTGGAATTGTAGAAAACGCTGCGAAACCCATAAATGAATTTTCAATCTTCAGCCTAAACACAAAATTTGAAGATCCTAGCTTGCCAAAATCCCATACAAAAGTGGATTGTTTACTAAGATGTATTGTGATAGAAATATAAGGTACCTACCTATACAAGGTATAGAAGAATGAAAGTTCAATACAGCTTGTCGTAGACTAAAAGACCAGATATTAGATAAAGTCACAAACTCTACATACCGTAGTCCAAATATGTGGCTTGGCCGCTTCGCTACTACAAAAACTATTGTATTACAGAAAACTAATTAACAGTAAGTAAATAAATTTTTCACCTTACTCCCATGAGTCGGTAGCGAAACGGCCAAGCCACATATTTTGACTAAGGTGTAGAGTTTGTGAAGTTAGGGATTGTAGAGTTAGGGCGTATAGATTTATAAGCTCGGTTCTACATGAGATCTGATAACTTTTTGACAGTGCGAGCCATATACGATTGTCGATAACCATCTTGTCTAGGAGGGCAGGACTAAATTTCTTACATCCTTTTCTTATGTTCTTTGTTAGAAAGAGACATAGTGAGATTAAAATTAGTTTATTTGTAAACAACAGAATCAGGTCCATTGGCTATGAAGTATTTTATCATGCTTGGCTGTTCTGTTGGGACACCAAGAGGTGGAAAATAAATTCACTTTTGCATCTATTATAATAAGTATTTCCCACAAAGCAAGGAGTACTGCATGCTTAATTAGAGACTATTTACTCGGAAGGCAATGAATACAATGACATTAAGTATTAGTTGAACAATATTAGAGGATGCATCATGCACCTGTGAGGGCGGTACATATCTAACTAGATAAAATAAGACGAATAGCCAACAATAATTTAGGTCTTCTTAAATCTACAGAACAGTTGTTATCAATTTTTTTTTTTTTTATAATCTTCTTTGTCTCAGTCCAGTGGTGTATTTGCCCTAGATGGGCCCTGTATCCAAATTAGTTTGTTTTGTTTCGGAAAACAAACGAGGTCAATTTTTAATTTTTACTAACACACCTTTGGGTCCTCAGCCCGGGGGCCCCATATCATTGATATAGCTTTTACAGCAGTAGCTACGCCCCTGTCTCAGTCAATACATACTATCAGTTATAGAATGATAGTTTGTATGTCTTTAAAAGAAATAGGTACCTATCTACATGTCATAGATTTTGATTTATCATCATGAATTGATAGAAGCAATGGGTATGAAGATCAAGGCTGTGATAAAAACATTGATGTTATCTATTTAGTATCTGCTATTTTGAGAGAATCTTCAGAAAAAAAATACAAGTTTCATAAAAGGTTGGATTTCATAAAGGATCATGCTTGTGATTAATACCAAGGTAGGTATTTCTGCAAAAGAGAAAGAAATAGGATCTTAGCTTACGAATGAAGGAGGTACTAATATATATCTATACGAAAAATAGTTTTGTTAATTTTACTCTGTGACTTTACTAATTGGATTTTATTAGGTACCTACTACTAGACTAGTACAATCTTTTATTTCTACAAAAAAATATAAAAACAGTACTCGTGGCTATACTTAGAACTATCAACATTATATCAAAGCGTGCGTGGTCCGTGGACTTAGCAATATAAACAAATGCGTTTTATTGAGCGCACGTTATCGCAAATATCTAGACGTTTCGTAACAAAGAGCTGGCGGCGCGGATCGTATGACAAACGGCAAGTGCACCCAGCGCCATTTAGCCAGCAGTGAAAGTGGCCAATCTGTCTCATAACCAAACCACTCTAATTACCTTCACGGTCACCCTCGCTACATGCACCCCAAAAACAGATTTCACCGCCTTATCGATACCCTACACTTCACTGATAACGATATCATAGCAAACGAAAGTATACAGACCGATTATAACGGTATGTTCAATGTCCCAACTGTTTTTTATCGATAAGAATAAACGAAGTGTGGTCCGCTCGTCGCATAACTCACCTTAAAATAAACATCCATGAGGATGCTGTCCGGCAGCGAACGCAATACATTCCTCTCGCACTTTGATTTCTGCAAATAGTTCACTAAATTCGTCAGACACAGCTCATATAAGTCATCGGGTATTTTCTTTACGCGTATCGGCGACGTAGACGCGTCAGCCATTTTGGAGAGATAAAATAAAACTCTTTTCATTTTGCATGGAAATTTGACAAGTGCTTAGAATAGAAGCGCGCGATGTTCACACCTTTCGTGGCTCTCTCATTGGTCAGTTATAAGCTTCTTTAGTAAGCTCGATTATAAGCCGCGTTATTATTGGTCAATAATTTGTTTGAAAACAATAGACAAAATTCTGGTAGCCCTTGTTTGTCACGGGGTCGATGTCATGTGATAAGAAACAAAACAAGTATTGTGTGAAAGAGATAGATACGATTTCTCATGTTCTTTAATTTTTTTAACAGCTGATTGAGTCAGCTTGCCAGCTGACAACGGCTGCGCGGGAAACTTTGAGTAAGCAAAGAGTTTGCAAGTCTTTTTATACCTATGTATGTCGGTCGTAACTCGTAATCTTTTATTGTCGCAGTGATAAACAGCTATTTGATTAAATTTCACGCATCCAGGCATGGACAGACATGATTTGTCCATGACTTGATAGGTACTTAGTGTCCGTGTCTCACATATTGTTGTGATGTCCAGAAATTATCGGTGGATTATTTATAGATTTCAATAAAGGTAACGCAGGTCTCGCAAAAAGACTATAAGATTGTTTACAATTATTTTCATGATTATTTATTCCGTTTATATCGATGACAAAGTCTGCAAAGGTGATACTTTTGTGAAAACAAACGTGTAGTGTGGCGTGTCGAATGCCTTGGTGAAAGCTGTGGATTTGAATCCTACAATGTACCTACTTGAACTTTCGGTGAAGGACTTGAGAGCCAGTTCCCTTATAGGCTTTGTATGCTTACCGCCTTCGGCAACAACATAACTTTCCAACGGACGGACAGTTGGCGCAGTTGATTAAGATTCTACCTATCGCGCCGCGCCGTGGGTTCGATTCCCATGATGCACGCTGTACTTATGCATTTGTGTACAAGAACATGTCACTCTACCAGAGTTTTCTACACTAACGCTACTCACTAGTCGCTAGCGACTACGGAGACACATTTTGTATGAAATGCTTCCAAAAGTGTCCACTGGAGGCGGTGCTCGCTATACAAAATATTCACCGTAGTCGCTAGCGTGTGTAGATTACGTTAGTGTAGAAAACTCATGGTAGAGGTAGAAAGAAAAGAAAAAATACGTGTGGCACTCGGAGACTGCCGCGGTAAAGCTATTGCGTTTGAGAATTTAAACTATACGTGTGTGTGTGTATATATTATATAAGTATATTCTTTTATTACATAAACTAGCTGCCCGGCGCGACTTCGTTCGCGTGGTGCTACCCTACCCTGTGTTACTACCCTACCCTGTGGTGCTACCCTACCCTACCCTACATAAGAAAAAAAAATCAAAATTTCATAAGAAAACAGCCACACGCAAAGAGATTACTCCCGTACGGTCCGTACCCCAGTCACAGAATATTTAATAGTACTACATACCCCAGTGACGTGATTTTTCTGCTAATACTTATATTTTTAAACTCGTGATATATATGACGGGCCAGTTGGCGCAGTTGGTTAAGACGTGGAGTCTTAACCTATAGCGCCGCAGGTCGTGGGTTCGATTCCCACACAGGACATGCATTTGTGTGCATGAACATGTCTGTATGTCCTGAGTCTGGGTGTAATTATGTATATTAAGTATGTATTTACAAACAAAAAGTAGTATATGTATTATATCAGTTATCTGGTTTCCATAGTACAAGCTTTGCTTAGTTTGGGATCAGATGACCGTGTGTGAGGAATGTATCAGGATATCAGGATATAACATAATACAATTGCAAATGAACTTAAATAAAAAGAAAAACAATGCGAAAATTACCAAAATATTAAACAAAGAAATAAAATAAATGTGAAGTGTGCTGTGTAGGTGTGTGTGAGAGATTGTTGGCTTATTATGTAGGTTGATTGCCATGGCTCCTACACTACGCTAAGCCTATCCTGTTAACCATTAACCCCCTTACTCATAAAACGTTATTTAACTCACAGATTTAACTAATATACTGTTTAAATAACTGTCACGTAAATAACGTCACTCGATTGTCATTGTCAAATAATGTGACATTATTTACGTGACCATTTAATCAGGATATTAGTTAAATAGCGCTTTATGAGTAAGGGCGTTATTCGCCAAGTTTGCAAACAATGTCAATAAGGTTTGATATGATGTGGGGGTGTGTGTGTGAATGCTGTGCGTGTTTGTTGGGGGGTGTGTGTACGAATGCAAGAGACTAATGCAGGCTATGAATGAAAGAGTTAAGAATACGAAATACGAGATTAACCTGATTACTCTCAGTAACAGTTCGATTTCATTATATGATAGGTTCTAAAAAACTCGAAAATTGGCTCAAAGCCAATTTTCGAGTTTTTTCTTAAGTTCCAACCGTGCAGTACATTCGGAAGCGAATCTACGAGCAAAAGAAGTTTTGATTGATGGCATGGGGAGCTTGAACGTTCTTTGCTGAAGCATAAACTCATAGCTTATGAAGCATAGGTTTATGAAAGTACTATTTTCAACCCCTAGTTTCAGAGGGATATAATGTTTTTCGTGGATTAAAAGGATCCTATGTTCTTCCTATGTTTTAATCAAGGTATCCTAATATTATAAATGTAAATTTGTTTGTTACGCTTTACGTACCACCCGCCCGAGTGTAAAGAATTTTGACGTTTGCGTTTACGACATATCTATATATATAAAAATCAATGCCACTTTTCGTTGTAATTTTATAACTCAAGAACGGGCTCACCTATCCAAACCAAATGTTTAGGCTTTGTTCGGACTATTTAGTAGATGGTTTATCAGAAGTTTGCACAAAATCAGTCGAGCGGTTCTTCATTTATCACATATTTTGTAACAAACGTAGGTATTCAATAAATGGCAGATCATTTTGTTTATGGGGATCTTTTTTCAAATGGGGATTGTGTGCGTGATGGTTGAGATAGGGTAGGGTAGGGTAGGCTAGGGTGGGGTAGGGTAGGGTAGGGTAGCACCACGCGAACGAAGTCGCGCCCCGGGCAGCTAGTTTCTCTATATAAATTGGCACAGCGCCTCTAGCCTCGTGGTACTAATTTCTCCCATTTATAGTTAACTCAAACGCGATCATCATCTTTGGCACGCAGATAGCCTATCGTATGGATGGAGAAGTACATAGGCTACTTTTTATCCCAGGAACGCGGGCGAAATCGTGGGGGACAGCTAGTTTATACAGTTTATAATAATTACTACCACAGGAATAAGTACCTATATCCCAAAAAATATTAATATACACTTGCATATTTATGGGACATACAAAAGGAAACTTATAAAATAAATGAAAAATATTTTATTTTTAGTATTAACATTAGGTACTTTTATACACAGACATATAATAAACTTTTATACTACCTATTTCAAGATTATAATCACAACACTATTGGCTACTATTATTGCTACCACGAGAATTACAGCTACTAAATACTAGCTGTCTCACGCAGTCAAAATTAAAATCTAATCGATTAGATTTTGAGATAGAGCGTATACTTATCGTGTCTCCGCTCGTCACACAATCAACTTATTTTTTTTGGTGCGCGTAATTTTAAATCTGTGATTAATTTAAAAGATATCTTGTAAAGTGCACTGTAACGAACATACCTATCTAAATGGATAAGGATCAATACTATATTGGTGAAAATCGCTTTGCAAAAACCTTTAAAATATGATATTATTTATTCATTTATAGGGTTCCGTACCTCAAAAGGTAAAAAAAGGAACCCTTATAAGATCACTCTCTTGTCCGTATATCTGTCCGTGTGTCACTCACCACCAATTTTCTCAGGAACGGGTGGACCTAGCAAGTTGAAATTTATACCAGACTGAGGTCTATAGCCCTTAGTAGTTAGGTAGTTAAAACGATTACGATTTTATTCATTTAACAGTAAATTTAGTAAGGTTACCTACATTATTATTATTGTACGGAACCCTCCGTGTGCGCTCGTGATATTAGGAATTTTATAGGTTTTTTTTACATCTTGGGTTACATTATTGAAGATTTTGTAGGTACCCTATTTTTTTGAAAATAAAATATAGACTATTATTCCTCATGAATCTGGCTATTATATGTATACAAAAATATTTTTTCGAATCCGACTGGTAGTTCCAGAAATTTGCGCGTATAAACAAACAAAAAAACTCTTGCGCTTTATTATATTACTAGCTGCCTCGCGCGGTTTCACCCGCTTCCCGTGATAAAAAGTAGGTAGCCTATAATACTCGGGGATAATGTAGCTTCCTATTCGTATCCGACTGGCAGGTCCAGTGATTAGACGTTTAAACAAACAAAAAACTCTTCCGCTGTATTTTATTATTAGCATAGATAGATGTTACAATTTACTTTATTCTTCTATATTTAAGAGCTGAGCTCTTATCGGTGTAGCTTCGTCCATTCTGCTCTATCATTAGCAACATTTTGCACCTTGTACGACGTGACGTCTATTTTTGCCTTCATTTGATCTATGTAACTTGTTCTTGGTCTTCCTCTTCCTCGCTTTCCCATTATCTTTCCTTCTATTATGTTTTTGATAAATTCGTCGTCTCGTATAAGATGGCCAAACTTGTTTCCCCTCCTATTCTGTATCGTCTTCATAATGTTCCTTTTCTCTTTTACTCGGCTCAATACTTCTGTTTTTATTAATTAATAGTGTTAATAGTTCATTTACTTTATATATATTTAGGTTAGGTAAATGTGAATCTTTGTCAGTGTTATCTAGAACAAATGTTCTAGATAAGACTGACAAAGATTTGCATTAAATGCTAATGCCCATAATGAAGTTTATAAATAAAAGTGTTTCTTATCTCATGTTCATAAAACACTGATACATAAATACATTAGTGGAAATACATTATTGGAGACACCTTAATATAAAAATAATTAATACAAATTCAATTTGAATAATATTTATTCAGACATTTTAAACTAAACATATTTAACACTAAAATTGATAAACAACAAAACATGTGTTCACTAACTAAACTAACTTTTAAAGCTGTACTATAGCAACGTAAATGCCAGTCCTTCATTCGGGTTGCATCATATAAAATGAATGAATATACTTACAAATAACATTAGGACATTTGGAGTTGTAACAATACCATAATCCTATTGAATATCCAATTAAAAAGAAAAAGTGACAATACCTTATCTTTTTATTTGTACTATATTCACTCAAAATTAAATTAAAATCCTCTGGAATTCTAAACTACAAATATACTTTACTCGACTAAAATCTTTGGGAATTAGACAGACAGTATATTTTGTAGTCAAGTACTTTATTTAGTTATCTAGTTTTTGCCGATGGTAAACTTTGAGATTGATTCGAGTAAATTGATGTATGCGGTGTGCTCGTATGCGGTGCTCAAGTCGGACAATTTCTGTACGAACTCGTTGCTGACGCCCTTCTCTTCTAGCAGATTCATTAGCAGGTCGTAGAGGTACTGGAAAGATGGAGAATACTTTTTAATATACAACCTTTTTATTCGGTTTTTGATCTCTTATGTTACCAAGGGCCTTTGCTTCAGGAAATTTTATTTCATCATATAAATCTTGTAATGTAGGTTTTTTTTATTTTGCTAATATATTTTATTCCTTACTACATTATTATTGCCGCGAAACGAAATAGGCATGATAGTTGACGAAAGAAATTTATTTATTTTGAAGTTCCACTCTACTGTACCAACTGTACCTAGTGTTTGACGGGCCAGCTGGCACGGTAAGACTCTGGTTAAGATTCCACCTACCGCGCCGCAGGTCATGGGTTCGATTCCCACACAGGACATGCATTTGTGTGCATGAACATGTTTGTATGTCCTGATTCTGGGTGTAATTATGTATATGAAGTATGTATTTACATACAAAAAAGTAGTAGTGTAATATATCAGTTATCTGGTTTCCATAGTACAAGCTCTGCTAAGTTTGGGATCATATGACCATTTGTGAGGAATGTCCCAGGATATCTATCTATATATATAAAAATGAATTGCTGTTCGTTAGTCTCACTAAAACTCGAGAACGGCTGGACCGATTTGGCTAATTTTGGGTTTGAAATATTCGTGGAAGTCCAGGGAAGGTTTAAATGTAGAGTAGGGTATTACGCGAACGGAGTCGCGCCGGGCAGCTAGTTTAGGTATTTATTTATTTTCTTAAAAATTAAATATTTAAACATTTGGAAAAAAAAAATGCTGAGTTTCCGAAATGGCGGTAACATCAGTAGCTTCGACTTTTATAAGCGAATAGATGGCTTTGACAAAAGGTAGAAAGAATTAAATTGTCAACGTAGAAAGAAGTAGATCAGAAAAATAATGTCAGCCCATTATGGGGCAACGGCACTGATTGTTACTGCAAAGTGTGTTAGTGATTCTACTGATGTACAAAAATATGATTCGTTTATTCAAATTATCATGAATGTCCTTATTAAAAATATAATGAATAGATGTTATATGAACATGCTTTTCGACCGACACAAACAAGATAAAACCGTTATAAATAACGCTAGACATCGTACTAATATTATAAATGCAGAGGTTTGCATACAGATACGTAAGATGCTATAGAACACGAGTGAACCTTAGGGCACAGCTATGCGAAATTAACTCTGACTGTTATCTTTTCACGCCTACACCGCTGAACCGACTGCGATGAAATTTGATTTGCAAATAAGCCTATGGTATGGAGAAGGACATACGCTACTTTTTACCCTCGGAACGCGGAGGACCTTCTAGTTATATATAAATGGGAACGTCACATTTAGTAACCATAAATATCATAGATAGATATAATAAATGTCCATTGAACTTAGTAAACTTTTTTTTGTAAGAAATAAAATGTAGCATATCTATGAATATTACTCACATTTAGTGAGGAATCGACTTCACATCAATGCATTCGCTTTCCCCCATTATTGGCACCCGACAACTACATGTATAATAGTGTCAAGCGTGGCATAGAAATGGGGTGACTTGGGATCGAACCTACGTCCTTACGGCATGTGTGTGTGTTACGCCATAAGGCTACGGAGTAGCGAAAGCTAACGACGAAAAAGTTTATGTGATTGTAAGAACATGAGTCCATTACTAATTTCCGACCTACGTGTATGAGAGTGTTTAAGTCATTCACTTTTGTTCTTACCTATTCAATAAATATTGGCGAAGTGAAGACAAAACAATTACGCTATTTACACATATAATTCAAAATAAATAAAAAAAACCTCTTCAGTTACGAGTTTAAAACATAAGATTACAAAATTATTTTTCGAAAACACTCAATAAATCATTAAAATAAAATAACTGTTATGAAATCTTAATCATAGATGGCGCTGCAATATTTGATTCGGCAACCACCCGTTTTAGTATTCTTCACTACTACCACGACTACCACAGTCTATAAAACCATACAGTCGTTCGACAAAGGCGTCTAGACAGGGCAATCGTGTGGGTTGTGAGGGTCGAGACGCGGGAATGCCGAGCCCGACTGCGAACAAAACGATGTTAGTAGTTCAGGACTAACGCGTGTTTGTGTTTGTAATTATTTTATACTAGCTTTCCGCACGCGGTTTCATCTGCACCCCCTTCTTTCCCCCTTACCTACCTACCCCACATCGCACAGAGTATCGGGATCCTTGGTGTCGATATTGCGAGTGATGGCCAGTTCCGAGGTCATTTGGATAGCAAAGCCAAACTGGCTTCAAAAAAGTTGGGTGTGCTTAAGGCGAGGTTCTCCGACGAGCTGTAGGTATTTTACGCTACCTCGTACCCCGCCATTTGAGCGCGTTACGTATTCATCTACGCACGATGCAGCTATTCGCGCCAAAATTCACCGCGGCGCACCATTTGAAATTCCATTATGGCGTCCGATTTTATTTTGCCACAGTACAGAAAATAAAGCAGTAGATACTTACGTATTTAGATAATAATTAAGGTTCTAATTATCGATTTGGTTTTATTGCAATACTAATATAATATTGTGAATGGAAAGACTGTAGGAATATTTGTTTATTTTATTTGTTGAAGCGATGTAGCTTGATTAGCCGTTCTTCATCAATCAACAAAGTTAAGTAATTACCGGTGTGGACGGTATCCAGAGTTCCAGACGGGTGACCGCCTATTGGGCCTTTTTTTACAATCTTTTTACTAACTTGCAATGTATGTTTGTATGTATGTATCTTCATACAAATCAAATCAAATCTTGCAAGTCGAATTTCACCTACTTCCAGTGGTCGGATTGACTTGATATTTGGTATATTAGAAGACAATGCATGTACAATCAACAAAATGTACAGTCACCAAAAAAAGCTTGAATTAAAAATATTTTTTTAACTAAAACTTATATTTTTGTTCCTCGAACATAGTTCCTGAAATAAGCCGGCACTGCTAACTTCACACAAAGTTAGCGGGACCATACGCTGTAGTGAACAGGTACAGGTACAGAAATATTGAAAATTAAATTTGAACCTTGTGATAAAACGAAGCAAACCCATCGATTTGGGACTCGTTTGATTCTTCGGATCTTGACTACTCTGATCTGATGATTAAGTTAGTCGACTTAAGATTGATTGAGTATATAAAAAAACGTATATTTTACCTACTTACTCTGCTAAAAAGAACCTAATAAGTCGGTATATAGGCGGACGAGTCGGAGTAAATCGGTTTCGCGCGGACGGGTTATTCATATCACTAAAACGTTTGTGTAACGTCACAGTAGGTGGTAAAAAAGTTACACGCTTGGTTTCCATACAGATTGAGCGACAGGCGGTATCTATTTAGATATTAATGTCTGTGGTTATACCAATGATAAATGTAATTGTTGGTTTTGGGAACAAAACAATGTAATATGATAGCAATAGCATAGCAATGTTATGAGTATTTAAAATATTTAAAAAACCTATGTAAAATATGTTTGAAATACTTTAATTTAAATAAATTAAAATGTTCCTGTGACAAACAATATCTACATTATGAACTTTTTCTGATTTCGCCTGGTGGTCTTGCTCTTTTCATTGGCTGGATGAATTTTCAAACTGGTTCCCTTTCACATCATCATATCAGCCTAACGATGTCCACTGCTGAACATAGGCCTTCCCCATTAACTTCCACCTGGAACGGTTTTGGGCCGCTTGCAGTGACACCCAGCGACTCTGATCAACTCGTCGGTCCACCTGGTGGGAGGTCGTCCCGCTCGGCGCTTTCCACTACGTGGTCGCCACTTAAGAACCTTCCTTCCCCATCGGTTATCTATTCTTCGAGCGATGTGGCCTGCCCATTGCCACTACAGCTTGCTAACTCCACGAGCTATATCGGTAATTTTTGTCCTCGTTTCGGACTCTGTCACGTAGAGAAATTCCGAGCATAGCTCGTTCCATAGCTCGCTGAGAGACTCTGAGATTATTTATGCGGCCAGCAGTAAAACACCACGTGTCTGTTTCGTGTGTCATAACTGGTAACACGCACTGATTGAAGACCTTTGTCTTCAGACTCTGAGGTATTCTGGACGTGAAGATATGCCGTAGCTTCCCGAACGCTGCCAAGCCGAGTTGGATTCTTCGATTGACCTCTTTATCGAAGTTGGGCCTTCCTAGTTAGACAATTTGTCCTAGGTAAACATACTCGTCTACAACTTCGAGAATAGTGTTCCCAACAATCACAGGTATTGGCGGAATATGAACATTAGACATAATATTTATCTTGTCCATATTCAGCTGCCCCCACCTGGATTTCGTACTTTACAATATTATGATATGCGTAAACTTTTTAAAAAACGCTGCGTGTCCGGTCAAATTGCATTCATGCATAACGTGACCTTATATTTTTTTTCGTTGAGCGGGAAGCCTGCTGAATTATTTAAAAAAAGTGATTTTACTAGATTATTTTGGAAAATTAAGAACTATTTCTTCATTTTCACGCTATAAGTACTTATTTCTTATACGTTAGCCGTAGTGACATGATTTCTGAATTCTAAAGTCTAAGCGGTTGTATGCAGAAAAAATGAGTTTCAAAATAACGGGTCAATTCGGGTCTAGTTTTAAAGTAAAGTACGAACGGACCTCATTATTTCTTTACATGATTTGTTAGTTTGAAATTACTTTCAATCTTTCAATGCTGCGTTTGGTCAACTTTGGTCTTTGTAAATATTTTATTAATTAGTGGAAAATCTTCTTCGAACCGAACCTATCTAGGCACCTAAGCTATTGAAAATAACCTAAACCGAAGTTTTTGAAAACGAGACATTTTTCCCTCACCGGGGCCTGAAAGCGGGACTGTCATAGCTGTCGTAACCATACGGTATGGTTACGTAAGTAATACAAAACATATTAGCTAAGTTCAGCAGTGGACATCCATGGGCTGATATGATGATTAGCTAAGTTACTAAACTTTAGTGACATGACTTCTAACGTCCGTGTGATGTTTCGAATTTGTCGGCAGAACAAATCAGTTTCAAAATATCGGGTCTAGTTTTCAAGTAGGAATGGTGCTCATTACAAGATTTGTTAATGTTGGTAATCAAAAAGGGTTTCAGTACCTACTGCCACACTTGCTGCGATCTGTCTCTTATATATATTTTATTCATAACAGAAAAAAAAACTCATTCGACGCTTACCGCAAATTATGTTATCGTTTGTTCTGTTTGCGAAAGCGGGACATTTTTGCTCTCACTGGTGACAGTGGGGCAGACAACCTGAAAGCGGGATAGTCCCGCCTAGGGATTGCAATCCGGATACTTCGATATTATAAATCCGAATATTGATAATAAAATCCGGTTTTTTCGAATTTTAGTAATAATTTAACTAAAAATTTTCATTTAATATCTAGTAGATGTAGGACAGTATTACTCTGAAATCTATACACCGCTCGGCTCACAAGCGGCTAGCTGCTACCGCTCGTCCATCTAGCTAATAGCTCGATCTAAGTCGGCCAGTGAGTGTTAGATGGAGGCGATGCGCCCGCGGCGCAAAAACAAGTCTTTGCACAACATAATATCACAGTCTATTAAACCATACAGTCGTTCGACGAAGCCGTCTAGACAGGGCAATCGTGCGGGGTGTGAGAGGCGAGATTTGGCAACGCGCGCGTGATACCCCTGGTGTTGCAAGCGTCCATAGGCTACGGTAACCGCTTACCATCAGGCGGGCCGTAAGCTTGTTTGCCACCTAAGTGGTATAAAAAAAAAAAACAAAAAAAAAAAGACGCGGGAAAGCCGTTACCGACCTGCGAACAAAACGATGTTAGTAGCTCGGTAAACAGCATTCAGGGCTAACGCGTGTTTGTGTCTGTAATTATTTTATATTAATTTGTTTATTTAAAATGGTGCAAACGACGTGTGCTGTGAGAGACTGCAAGTCTTCATCCTATTTAAATAAAGATCTGCGGTTTCATCAGCTTCCACACATAGAAGAAAGGTAAATAAATCATGGTTTGTTATCGTAGAGTGCATACAATATTAATTTTATATTTGTCATGTCGTGTCTTGTTAATAACGCCAACAAAATGGCCGAATGGCGGACGGTAAAAAATATCTAATAGGTACACAGGTATAGGTAACAGGCACAGGGCATGAGTATTTGGAAATCTTTTTTTTTTTTCAATAGGTCTGATGATGGAGTAGGAGGTTAAGCACTGGAACTCCATAGTGGAACATCGTATCCTAGCCTTGTTTGGGGTTGTAGGAATCGTCGTGAGATGAACTTTGACCATGTATGGTTTTCAGGGTCTGCTGATGGAGTAGGAGGGTAAGCACTGGAACTCCATAGTGGAACATCGTATCCTAGCCGTTAGGGTTCAGAACCGGGAAATCCCGGTCTCGAAAGTACCGGGAATTCCCGGTTCTTTTGTCAGTAAAATGGAACCGGGAAATCAAATTTGATTACCGGTTCTTTCGGTATTTTCGGGAATTTTATTTTTTTCGATATTTTCTTTCGGTATTTACGCGATTCACACTACTACTTCTACTGTTCAAAAGTTCAAAACTAATATAAATAATTCAGCGCTAAAAGAAATAACGTGCGACTGAATGATGCGCTCGCTATATACTCTACATTCGCTCGCAGTTGCTACTTGCTAGGATGGAAAGTAGTAGGTACATACGAGACTGCGACACGATCAAAAAGAATAATTTCGATTTTCCAAAGTCTTGTCTTACTTAGTTATGACAATAGGAAATAGAAGAAAAATGACTATGAGAAGACTTGAGTGATTAAATTCTCTTTTATTCTTAAGTTTTTTTTTAATTACTTAAAATTTTATTGTCAAGCTTTTTTAATTACTTAAAAATTACTTGAATATTTAATTGTGGTATACTTTTGAGGCGTATCGCTGCTTTATATAACAAAAACTACCAAGAACCGAAAATACCGAAAGAACCGGGAAATCCCGGTTCCTTTAAACCTAAATCCCGAAATTCCCGGTTCTCAAAAAAGAGACCGGTTCCGGAAACCCTACTAGCCGTGTTTGGGGTTGTTGGAATTGTCGTGAGATGAACTTTGACCATGTATGGTTTTCAGGGTCTGATGATGGAGTAGGAGGGTAAGCACTAGAACTCAATAGTCGAACATCGTATCCTAGCCATGTTTGGGGTTGTTGGAATTACGCCCCCCTGGGTCAGAAGCTGGGTACACCCATGTATCCACTTCATCTAAATGGTAGAAAACTCAGTATTTTGCACATAATACCCCATCATAACCCATACTACTTACGGAAAAGAAACTACTATACTATTTAGACTACTATACTATTTAGTTACTGGTTCGATTACTCTCAAAATTGATATTTGAGAGATCTTGGGTTCACAAAACATGAAACTTTTGTGTTGAAAAAGTGTTCGCCATTTTGAACTTTTTAGATACTGGTTCGATCGTATGATATGTAAGATACCTTGGGATCAAAAAACAAGAATCTTTAAACAAAAATAAATAAACCGCCATATTGAACTATTTGGTTACTGGTCCGATTGCTCTCAAAATTAATATTTGAGACACCTTGGGATCACAAAATATGAAACATTTGCCAAACTTCAAGGAAGTGTCCATCGGACAAGTAACTAAAAAGTTCAACATGGCGGACACTTTTTCAAAATTTTGATAAAAGATTCTTGTTTTGTGACCCCAAGGTCTCTCAGATATCGATTTTGAGTGCAATCGGACCATTAACTAAAAAGTTCAAAATGGCGGACACTTTTTCAAAATTTTGAGAAAAGATTC
Source organism: Achlya flavicornis (assembly GCA_947623365.1). Lineage (NCBI taxonomy): Eukaryota > Metazoa > Arthropoda > Insecta > Lepidoptera > Drepanidae > Achlya > Achlya flavicornis. Next base: position 14,388,029 of record OX392467.1, read on the forward strand.
TTGTTTTGTGACCCCAAAGTCTCTCAGATATCGATTTTGAGAGCAATCGGACAAGTAACTAAAAATTATCTCAAAAGATCAACATGGCGGAAACTTTTTCAAAATTTTGAGAAATGATTCTTGTTTTGTTACCCCCAGGACTCTCAAATATCGATTTTGACAGCAATCGGACCATTACCGTTAAGTTCAAAATGGCGGACACTTTTTCAAAATTTTGAGAAAAGATTCTTGTTTTGTGACCCCATGGTCTCAGATATCGATTTTGAGAGCAATCGGACAAGTAACTAAAAAGTTCAACAGGGCGGATACTCTTTCAAAATTTTGAGAAAAGATTCTTGTTTTGTGACCCCCAGGACTCTCAAATATCGATTTTGACAGCAATCGGACCATTATCTGAAAAGTTCAACATGGCGGACACTTTTTCAAAATTTTGATAAAAGATTCTGGTTTTGTGACCCCAAGGTCTCTCAGATATCGATTTTGAGCGCAATCGGACCATTATCCAAAAAGTTCAACATGGCGGACACTTTTTCAAAATTTTGAGAAAAGATTCTTTTTTTGTGACCCCCAGGACTCTCAAATATCGATTTTGACAGCAATCGGACCATTACCTAAAAAGTTCAAAATGGCGGACACTTTTTCAAAATTTTGAGAAAAGATTCTTGTTTTGTGACCCCAAGGTCTCTCAGATATCGATTTTGAGAGCAATCGGACAAGTAACTAAAAAGTTCAAAAGGGCGGACACTTTTTCAAAATTTTGAGAAAAGATTCATGTTTTGTGACCCCCAGGACTCTATATATCGATTTTGAGAGCAATCGGACCATTATCTAAAAAGATCAAACATGGCGCACAATTTTTCAAAATTTTGAGAAAAGATTCTTGTTTTGTGACCCCAGGTCTCTCAGATATCGATTTTGAGAGCAATCGAAATAGTAACTAAAAAGATCAACATGGCGGATACTTTTTCAAAATTTTGAGAAAAGATTCTTGTTTTGTGACCCCCAGGACTCTCAAATATCGATTTTGACAGCAATCGGACCATTATCTAAAAAGTTCAACATGGCGGACACTTTTTCAAAATTTTGATAAAAGATTCTTTTTTTGTGACCCCAAGGTCTCTCAGATATCGATTTTGAGCGCAATCGGACCATTATCTAAAAAGTTCAAAATGGCGGACACTTTTTCAAAATTTTGAGTAAAGATTCTTGTTTTGTGACCCCAAGGTCTCTCAGATATCGATTTTGAGAGCAATCGGACAAGTAACTAAAAAGTTCAACATGGCGGACACTTTTTCAAAATTTTGAGAAAAGATTCTTGTTTTGTGAACCCCAGGACTCTCAAATATCGATTTTGACAGCAATCGGACCTTTTTCTAAAAAGTTCAACATGGCGGGTCACTTTTTAAAAATTTTGAGAAAAGATTCTTGTTTTGTGACCCCCAGGACTCTCATATATCGATTTTGAGAGCAATCGGACCATTATCTAAAAAGATCAAAATGGCGGACACTTTTTCAAAATTTTGAGAAAAGATTCTTGTTTTGTGACCCCCAGGACTCTCAAATATCGATTTTGACAGCAATCGGACCATTACCTAAAAAGTTCAAAATGGCGGACACTTTTTAAAAATTTTGAGAAAAGATTCTTGTTTTGTGACCCCAAGGTCTCTCAGATATCGATTTTGAGAGCAATCGAACCAGTAACTAAAAAGTTCAACATGGCGGATACTTTTTCAAAATTTTGAGAAAAGATTCTTGTTTTGTGACCCCCAGGACTCTCAAATATCGATTTTGACAGCAATCGGACCATTATCTAAAAAGTTCAACATGGCGGACACTTTTTCAAAATTTTGATAAAAGATTCTTGTTTTGTGACCCCAAGGTCTCTCAGATATCGATTTTGAGCGCAATCGGACCATTATCTAAAAAGTTCAAAATGGCGGACACTTTTTCAAAATTTTGAGTAAAGATTCTTGTTTTGTGACCCCAAGGTCTCTCAGATATCGATTTTGAGAGCAATCGGACAAGTAACTAAAAAGTTCAACATGGCGGACACTTTTTAAAAATTTTGAGAAAAGATTCTTGTTTTGTGACCCCCATGACTCTCAAATATCGATTTTGACAGCAATCGGACCATTATCTAAAAAGTTCAACATGGCGGACACTTTTTCAAAATTTCACAAATTCAAAATTGAAAAGAAAATGTATCCGCCATCTTGGAGCAGCGGGCGGCCATATTTAAACAAACAAAACAAACTTCCGCTTTATAATATTAGTATAATAAGGGATTTTAGGAAATTATAATGTAATATACAGAGTTTAGATAATTTAGATAATACTTATGAAATGGAATAGTCATACTGTCACAATTCTATACTGTGGCACTTTTTGTATTATGGTCATGTTGCTAGACCAAATAAAATATTCTGTTTCGTGCAAAATCTAAAACTACTAAAATGTCGTGCTAAAATTGTACGCATATGCTAAACACGTAAAACTAAATATTGCACAGAGTTTTCAGATTTTATATGCCATGTTTTGAGATCTAAGAATAAAATATAACTGATTGTGGAATTCTTTGTATAATACTAAGCAATACTGGGCAATAAGGCAGAAGCTCTAAACATTTGGGTCTTTTAATACAAGGTAATTAATTTTAATTTTTTTTTTGTTCATTTAGATACTGGAGGTTGTCGTTATTGAATGTTCTTTTTTCGATTTATCGGTATATTGTTGAGTTTTTAGTTTTTTAGACATTCTATCACCGCCTAAAAAGAGACAACGGACAGCTTTGTCTGCGTCTGAAAAACTCATGATAATGAATGCCTACCATGCACGTGTACAAGAATAAGCCTATACATATATATCAGTTTATAATAAGAGTTTACTGATTCCGATTCTTCATCACCTTCACGAATCAGAGAGTAATTTATTTTTTTAGATTTTTGTTATGAAGCCATATTTTATGTTCGATAACAATTGAAATTTAATAAGTTATCAAATGAAGACAAATGAACAACTTGATACTAAAAATTTAAATATTTTATTTTCAATATGAATAATATTATAAATACGACTGTTTAGGCAAATGTTGACTATCTCTGAGTCGTCACTCAGGGGGTGGAGTATATCTAGAAAAAACTGGCATACGTCCGACCTCCAACACGATCCGCTCGGGACTGAGGGACACGGCGAGGGAGTTGTAGCGCGAACAGCGTTTGAAAAAACCTTATTTTTGGATTTAGGAGGATGGAATTTTACATAATTCAAAATATGAGGGCCGTCATATAATGCATTTTTCATGTACTTTTTTATGGTATAAGTTTCATTACCCAAAAACTTATATAATTCAAATGAAATGAGAACCATTAGACCATTTAGACCTGTCTTTGCGATTTAATTCGATGCAGCAAAGTGCTCGTAATCGTGTATCGAAAGGCCGAAATAGGAAGCTTATATAGTCTAGAATAACATATATTTTTTTCAAAATTTTAATCACTGCTATTTACTAATGAAATGAGAACCAATACTCCGGTTTTGGGAGAACCCCGCCTTAATAAGGCTAAGTGGTACTTCACGATACGCCAGCGGCTACAGCTTTATAAAGCTCAGGTTAGGCCACATATGGAGTACTGCTCGCACCTCTGGGCAGGCGCACCCGCTTATCAGCTTAATCCACTTGCCTCGGTTATTGTACTCGTAGCATACGAGTACAATGACTTTGCGAAAGAGGTTCTGACATATTATGATTGTACCTACTTATATATTTTTTTTCATTGATTACACTTATCAAAGCTTATTAAAATGATGATAGTGTTATTTAATATTTAAGAGATTAACCCCCTTACCTTACTCATAAAGCGTTACTATAAGGTGCGTTCGAATTGGGGTATGGTAGCAAAAATAACAGTCCAAAATGCCAAAAACGATCACAACTGGCGTTCGATTTGGAAAGTTGTGGGCGAAATTGGCGTTTTGAACAGTTTTCGTTCACCGTTCGTTTTGCTTGGAAACAGTTAAAAACGACATCGTGAACTGCAAATTTTGACCCACCTCCGAGGCAGGGTCGTTTGTGATCATATTATGACATCTTTGAATCTGACAGATAAGTTTCGGAAAATTCATACGGGAAGCGAAAATTCTAATTGTTATTGTAAAATTTGATAGAAATACTAACATGCAAGAGAATAATTTGTCAGATTAACTTTGTTTAAAGATTAACTGAAGGGAAAAGGTAGGTTGAGACAAGTGACAAGCAGGCGATGATCATGCAAATGTCATTTTTGTTTCTCATCGTTCGATTTGGGAAATATCGTTTGTGGCAAAAGTTGCAAAATTGTTGAAATTTTCCAATTCGAACGCATAAACAAAAATGCCCATTTTGAAACTGTTAAAAACGACATCACTCCAATTCGAACGCACTAGTAGTGTGTACTGTTGTGTATGTAAAGTTTTTTACGGCTTTGAATTCTGCCTGTGACAGTTGTCAATGTCAAATAATGTGACATTATTTACGTGACCCTTTAAACAGTATATTAGTTAAATAACGTTTTATGAGTAAGGGGGTTAAAAACAACTGTCACGGGCAGAATTCAAAGCCGTAAAAAGCTTTACATACACAACAGTACAGTAAGAGACACAGTAGTTATTACGTCTACATCAGTTTAAATTTAAAATCTCTTTGTATTCGCCTCACCTGCAGTTTTTTATTATCATACTCAACTCCTTCTAACGGCATGTACATATACGGGGTGGATACGACAATACGACATTAAATGAAACCACGTGAAGTACTCATGTATACGATCATTACTATGGGATTATATTAAGTTATAATATTGTTTTAATTTTAACAATGTTGATCTGCAATAAATAAATAATTTTATAAATATTATTTACTTGTGACAACCCTGGCCATCGCGATACTGTCTAGAGAGACGGTATCGGCATTTTCCACGATATCAAAGGCGTCGGAAGACTATGGTTTTACAGACTGTGTGGTAGTAACCATGACTTTTTCACGGTAGGTAATTTAATCGATACTCGCTAGCTACTACGGTGAAAAATATTATATGAAATATTGTGATTCCAAAACTCTATTATATTTGTATGGGAATGTTATAATATATCATAATGAATACTGACCCCATCGAGCACGTCGCCTGCGACTGCGTACACCTTGTCGTTCCACTCCCCCTTGTAAATAGTAACCTCGTCGATACCGAATATGTCATCTGTACAAACAATTTTGCTTTATAAAATCTGTCCCATGTAAGATTAAGTGTTTTTATGATTTTCAATTAGATTTTATATATTTTCCATACCTTCTTTCCCATTCTTGACTTGGAATGTTGATGATAGCTTAGTTTGTGGTGAGGCCAAAGGCTACAGTGAGTCAGAAAGACAAAGTTAAAAACCTACTGGTTGATCAAACTGTTGTATTTCAGACCGATTTTGCATTGAATGGTACAGTGAAGATCATTAGATAAATACCAACCATACCATACGTTCCCATTCTTGTTTCAATATAAGCTATAGAATAACTCAGTTCTGGGTTATGGTTCAGCTATGGGTTCTCAATAATCCATAAGGTTCCCAGTATGTTGAGGACCCGACTCCCTATAACATTATTAACTTACTGTACTCATCATTGCCAGTCTGCGGTGGCTCCTGGAGGTATGAGCAGGTGAAGCCAAGGGTGGCATCTCCGCGGACCAAGTCCACCTCAAACTGAGGCTTAGAGCGCATCTCCGAGAACTCCTGCTTCTCCACCTGCTGCGAGCTTTCGCCCTCACCCAGGTCTTCGGAGTCCACCGTGTGGTTCACGTTAAATGTGATTTTAACTCTGTTGGCGAGTGACAGGTTTTTAACGCAATGTTTGGTGAAAGAAATACAAGTCACTGGACAATAGATTCTGTTTACAAAATATAATATTCAATTACATTCAACTGTTATATTATTATTATATTCTGATGAAAAAAAAACGTTTAGCAAATATCCAAAAATATTAATGAATATGGTAAGAAAGAAGTCTGCCAAGGTTATATTTTTATTTACTGGCATACAATAAAACCAAACCAATTTTAGCAATCTTAACTAATATTTTGAATGTAAAAACCTCTTGACATCCCAACAGCAAAACAAACACAGGAAAGGAACATACTTTGTATCCAAGGAATGCATGTGAATCCACAGGGACAGTAAGTACATAACTTACACTTCATCCTTCAGCTGTTTAGTGAGGACTACCTCAGCTCCATCTCCCTTCACAACAAAGCCATCTACTTCAGCAGGCAGGGTCTTCACCTTCTGAGCTTTGCGTTCTGCCACTATCTCCTCCGTGAGGAACTCCACCAATTCCCTCTCACCTGAATATAGAGGCATACAACTGTTAGTTTTGGAAAAGGTGTTTTTAATAATCTTCAGGTAATGTAGAATACTTCTTTCTTATTATTTGTTAACTTTACTTACATTTTATAATTACTTAATAATATTGAGCAAAATAAAGATTAATGACTTTCAGAAATGATTATAGAAAGTTACTGGAAAGTTTAAATAAATAGTTTAGAAAATTAGTTAATTATAGAAAAATCTGGTGTTATTATTGCATAATTGTTCAGACCTGTAATCACTTAAGATACAATTTTAAACCAATTAATTTCGACACAAACCTTACAGTACAGAAATCTAAGAAATACTTACCTTTTGATGTTTATAAATACAAAGAAAAGTAGCCCTTATATCTTTACATTAAGGTTAATCTATTATATAAATAGCCAGAGATTAAACAGATCAACCTTATTGTGATGCAAAAAGCTTAATTTTACAATGACATTATTAAATATCAAAGGTATTCATTAAATTTGTCATAGCTAGGTTAGGAGTTTTTGTCTCACACTTTTATGAAGAGACAAGACACAGGTCCATGTCCCTGGATGTGAATATGATGATTATCTACCCTGCAGTTGGCTCTGACACCCTTCTTGTGATGAAGGGCCAGTGTGGCAAGTATGCAGGGAACAATTAAAAATCTATACTAATATTATAAAGCTGAAGAGTTTGTTTATTTGAACGCGCTAATCTCAGGAACTACTGGTTCAAATAGAAAAAATATTTTTGTGTTGGATAGTCCATATATCGAGGAAGGCATTATAACATCATGCTGCGATTAATAAGAGCGAAGCATCAGTGAAAAATTTTGTAAAGGGTAGGGTAGGGTGGGGTATCACCACAGGGTAGGGTAGCACCACATTCGCGCCAGGCAGCTAGTATATAATAAATCCTTCATTATTTATTACTAATAATTATGGTCCTAGCTACAGTAAGAATAGATTAAATGATACAAACAATAAATGAAACTAACAACAAGATATATCTTGAGACATCCTTGTGACAAATATTCAATCCATATTTTTTTTTTATACCAATAATTTGGCAAACAAGCATAGGACCCGCCTGGTTTGGCCATAGGCTACAGTAAGCAGTTACCGTAGCCAAATCATTTGTGCATTGCTGACCCTGAAGAAACCCCTTCACACCCTTCTTGAAGAACCCCATGCTGTACTCCATTGGGAAAACCACGGCGGGGAGCTCATTCCACAGTCTGAGCGTCCGCGGAAGAAAACTCCTTTGAGCCCGCACAGTTCGAAGCAATTCTTACCTAGATATTTTACACCCACAACAAACAGATAAGATAATGCACACAATTTTGTCCTATGTGGTGACTGGGAATGAGACACATTGTGTACAGTACTCGCAACTAATTAATCAATTGGCTTTCAAATTGTATGCATGTCCCATAACTACATAATGAAAAAGAATAATAATAGGAACTGCTAATCATGTACTTAACTGTGTCAATAGAGCAACAATAAATTATATACAACTGATTTTTTTGTAACTCTTAAATAACTACATAAAGTTTCTACTGTAGATCATGTTTGAATAGCTTACCACGAAATCAGGAGTTGGAAAGGGATGGGAATAGGACTCACCAAGAGGCCTTGGTCTGGATGTTGGCTCATCTTCTCTATCTGCTAAGAAATTGTAATCATGACATTTCATTATCTATCCTGATTCCTGATTAATTTATAGTAGTCTCTAGTGGCCTAGATTTTGCGGTCAGTAGATTAAAAACTGCACTGTTTATGATATGGGGTTTGACCAGTCTATACAAGGGTATAGAGCTTGAGAACATCCTGGATACCAACCATGGGCATGGTGCAATACCTAACCTAAAAATAATTGCCAAAGATTTCGGTTACCTTTCGTATGTAAGGCTTTAAGACCGCATCCACAGCTGCACGTGTTGGAATGGTTGTGAAGCAACCCCGAAGCCGCAGGTCCATCAAGCCTTTTCGAGCAGCTCATATGCCATATCCCTCTTGTGAAATCACGTTTCACAGGTGCTTGCGTTCGGGTTACCAATGCACTCGTTAAATTTGAGCTTTTAACACAGCTGTGTATTATTCTATGTGCCGATTTTACTAGCCCATTCATTTTGTATTTTTATGAGTTATGTATGTCACGATTTTTACCAGAAAATATTCAAATATTGCGAAAAGAAAAGAAGGCGGCCGGTTCCAAAAAGAATAATTCGCAGGCTCTAAACAGTGTTGCCAACTGCTAGCTTTAGCTAGCCACTCTAGCCAGTAGCTCGCAGTAGCTAGCTAGACATCTTGCATTCTTTGCTAAAAGATGCTAGATTACCAGATTGTGTTACCCAAAAAGGTGCTAGAAGTAGCTAAATATTACTAAGTAGGTAGATAACAATAAAGAAACATGTTTTATTAAATCAAACACGAGAGTATTAAAAATTAGTAAATTTGGAGTTTGTAAGGTTGTTCTTACCATTGAGTTTTGTTCAAAATACTTGTCAAACTATTGATAATTCGAACTAATTTGAACCTTATAAGTACACGATTTGACAGGTAGGTATTTTAAACAAAAGTCTATGTTAAGAAAACTCCTCATTATGTACGTTTTTATCAACAGGTTTAATTCCATTTTCACAATAATATTGTATTAAAAACAGCAAGCATTCGTTATAGATTGATAAAACAACTCAAGGCAGAAGTGGTAGAACACAGGTAGCACAGATTACTATAGGAATAATATACGGTTTGAATGAAGAAATGAAACCTATACGCACACACGGACCCATAGCTTAGAGTTTTGTTTTCTTCTTTCGAGACCCAGTGCCCTATTACGAACTCTCGAAAGTATTGAAATGTTGCTAGGAAAAGTAGCTAAATATATTTAGGTACAAGTTTCACAAAATTGTAGCTGCCTAACACCAAAAAATAGCTAGATCTATAAAGAAAAGAAGCTATAAAGTTGCTAAGTTGGCATCACTGTCTCTTAGTGTTGCATAGCAATAGTGAAACTATCGATAGTATTGAGATTCAACAGTATCGATTATATCGGTAGTAATGCCTTGATCAATAGTATTGGCACAGTCTATTAAACCATACAGTCGTCCGACGCCTTTGATCTCGTGAAAAATGCCGACAACGTGTAGACAGTATCGCGACGGCCAGGGTTACCACAAGTAAACAATATTTATAAAATTATTTATTTATTGGAGATAACAATAAAACATTGTTAGCATTATTATTGTTGACGAACCCTACCAGGAGTAGAGGTCTGGACGGGTAGGAACAGCTTGAAATGAAACTCGATTTGTGCGGTGGAACAATCTTGAAACTGGTACTGCAGTATTGCCTCTTTCTGACTTGTTCTTGTAAGGAGAGTGCGTAGAGAAATGAGTGCCGAGCAGGCCTGACTGCGTTGTTTATATTGTAATTTTAGTCTTTGCGCATGCCTATGTCAGATTTACAAGTGCGCATTGTGAAATATTATTATTATTATTACTAATATAACAAGATACAAACGGTTGCTATGGCAACGGTTTGATACTGAAAAGTGGCAATACCGTAGGGAGAGCCCTATCCAAATTCTTTATTAAAAATAACTTATTTCTAATCAAATACAATATGAAATAACTATAAAACAATAAATGCCTACTTATTTACTTACATCTAAAACAATAACCTAAACGCCTTAAAGTATTCAATAGCAATAATATTTGTTCGAACTTAGTCTATGTAAAGTAGGTATATAATAAAAATCTTTATTTACAATGGAATGGGCAGGCATACATAGCACAATGTGTTATGTGCGGGTTGAGGGACGATTAAGGCATGTTAGTAGGTAGGTATAGTCGTGAACAGTCTCCCCCTCGTGCGAAGATGAGTGTCTGAGCACCAAATACAGAGTTTCACGACGTTATGCTATCTTCACTATGCGGGATGTGGGTCGTCGTATCTCTCCAGCTGTAGTTCTTACATCTACCACTCGAACTTTGCCATCTGGTCCTGGGTAAGTATGGGTAATTTGCCCTCTTGGCCATACTCCTCGAGGTAATGATGAATCGATGATGAACACGATATCTCCGACTTCTGGGTTAGTGAATCCCTTGGAGTTGGAACTATACCTAGGTGTTATAGTAGGTAGGTATTCGTTGAGCCATCGATTCCAAAACAGATCAGTCAATCTTTGTACAGTTTTCCAATTGGCTGTACCTATTAGGTTTTTGTCGTCGAATGTACCCATTATCACGTTGCCACTCGATCTTCCAATTAAGAAATGATTTGGAGTCAAACTTTCTTCGTCTTCAGGGTCTAAGGAGACGTCGGTAAGTGGGCGTGAGTTTATTAAGTGTTCGGCTTCCAACAGTATTGTATGCAGGACTTCTTCGCGTGGTTGACGAGATTTTAATGTGGCGGTCAGCGCGACCTTGACAGAGCGTACCAAGCGCTCCCAGGCTCCACCCATGTTAGGTGCCCCGGCAGGTATGAACTTCCATTTGATGCCTTTTTGTTGCGCTTTATCAGTCAGTTTTTTCAGTTCTATTTGCATGTCCTTGTTAGCGCCTACAAAGTTGGTTCCGTTATCACTATACATTATAGATGGCGCTCCTCGCCGAGCTATCATTCGACGGAGTGATAAGATCATACTGTCGGCAGACAGAGACGGCACTATCTCTAAGTGCACTGCGCGTGTAGTTAGGCAGGTATAGAGTGCGACCCATCTTTTTTCTTGTTTGCGGCCTACTGTTATGATAAGAGGGCCGAAATAGTCAACTCCAGTGCATGTGAAAGGCGGTTGATGTTGTTGTAGACGTTCCGGTGGTAAGTCGCCTATGGGGGCCGGTATAGGTAGGTATTTGTGCGTTCTGCACCAATCGCATTCTCGCGTTATGGATTTTAGTGTGTTTCGTAGTGAAGTAATGTAGTACTTTTGGCGTATTTCATTCATTACTGTATTGTGATTGGCGTGATTATACATGCAGTGATAATGTTGTATAAGCAACTTTGTAATTGGGTGCTTGCCGTCTAGTACTATGGGTTCCTTATACGTGTCACTCACACAGTCAGCTGATGACACACGGGTTTCGATTCTTATTATGTCGTTCCTGAGCATCAATGTCAGCCTTTTTAGGCGCGAATCTTTTTCGTTAGGTACTTTGTTATTTCGTAGCGATTTTAATTCGCTCGCCCAACTTTCTTGTTGTATGACTTTGATGAGCAGTGTCTCGGCGTTTTGTAGGTACTCTACGGGTAAAGGTACGGTACGGGTGGTGATCGCCGGCACACGTTCGGTGGGAGTTTGTTTACGTTCGTATTTTCTCCATGACTTGTCTTTGACGGTTTTCTTGATAGCGGCGACGGGTTCCGGTTTTTTCGTAATTTTAGATTTGAATATGTCGACGCAGTGTAATAAGCGTGCCGTGGCTCGTTGTAGGCGTTTCCAGGACGAAAACCTTGATACGTCGGGAATAGGTATTTCGATCCGTCGTATGGTGGCTACGATTTTAGACTTTTCTTCGCCCGTGGTAGGTATTGAGCGGTCGCTCTTATCTTCGGGCCACTGATTAGGGTTGTGTTGTAGAAATTCAGGGCCGTTGAACCAACGGTGATGAATGGTGAAGTTTCTTGGAGTTGACCTTGTGGCGTCGTCGGCGACGTTGTCGTTGGTCGGTATCCACCGCCATTCTGTTGGTTTGGTTGTGTCCTCGATTTCTGCCAATCTGTGTGCGACGAATGGTTTGAATGTACGCGGATCGGCTTTTATCCATGCTAAAACGGTGCGCGAGTCTGACCAAAAATATCTTCTTGTAACTTTTGTTTGGATTTCTTTTTGAATGTTTGTTGCCAGTCTACAACCTAGGAGCGCTGCTTGCAACTCTAGTCTAGGTATTGACGTGGGTTTCAAGGGTGTTACTTTAGCTTTTGCCGCTAATAATCTCACGCTGGTTTTGTTGTTCTTAGTGGTTTTCCAATATGTAGCTGCTGCGTAGGAGCTCTCGCTCGCGTCTACGAACGTGTGCAGTTCTCCCTCTTCGCACGAGCTAGTGCACCTGGGTATGTCTAGGTGTTGCAGGTGTTCAAGGCTGTCGAGCCATTTCGTCCAGTCTTCTATGAGTGTGTCGGGTATGCTTTCATCCCAGTCGGTCCCAGCTCGCCAGAGTTGTTGTATGAGCTTTTTTCCTTGTATAAGGACGGGCGTGGCTAGTCCTAAGGGGTCGAACACTGACATCACCGCACTGGTGACTTCTCTTTTTGACGGTGGTCTGACTCCCTCCTTCACTTCCTGAGGTGTGTTTCGCAAGTTAAGGGTGTATTGCATTGCATCCTTTTTGACATTCCACAACATACCTAATGTTTTTTCAGTCTGGTCTTGCCCTAATAGAACCTGATCGGTTTGAGAGTTCTTCTCGAAGCTTTCAATTGTTTGTGTGTCGTTCGATGCCCATCCTCGCAGCACGAATCCGCCGGCCTGGTGGATACGATCAACTTGCTGTGCTGTGTGTTTGGCTTCGGTGACAGTTTGAAAACTTTGTAGGTAATCATCCATATAGTGACATTTTTGGATAGCATATAGAGCTTCCGGTTGTTCTTGACCGAATTCCTTGGCATTTCTGTCCTTTACATAGATAGCTGAGCACGGGGACGACGTCGCACCGAAAATTAATGACTTCATTCGGTATTCGCGGGGTTCAGAGTCTGTCTCGTTTTCTCTCCATAGGAAACGCAAGCTATCTCTGTCTTCTTCGCGCATGCCTACTCGCAAGAACATTTCTTTGATATCGGCTGCAAGGGCGATCGGTCCGCCTCGGAAACGTATTAAAACGCCGAATAGCGATTGAAGTAGGTCTGGCCCAGACAATAATGCGTCGTTGAGGCTTTTTCCGTTTGTGCGTGCCGCTGCGTCAAATACTAATCGCATTTTTCCCTTCTGCGGGTGTACCACGGCGAAATGGGGTAAATACCATGTACGAGATGATGTCGGTTGACTCGTCGCGGGTTCCGCATATCCGCTAGCTAATAGGTTTTGAATCTGTTCGGTGTACTTTTTCTTGAAGTCTCTATTTTTCGCAATTTTCTTTTCAATACCTATCAATCGTTGCATAGCGTTAGCGCGGTTATTTGGCATCGTTTCATTATCGGTGCGCCATAATAATCCGCATTCGAATCTTCCATTGGGGAGACGTTTCGTTGTCTTATCAAGTATGGCGAGCGCTCGTTGTTCCGGGTCGCTTGCTGGCTTCTTGGGTGTTATACCCAAAGAGTCAAGGTCGAAATGTGACTTGATTAAGCATTCGATGTCCTCGTTTTTCTTTTGTAGGTGACCTACGAATGAAACTGGCTTTGGTGCTTCTGACCGGCATCCATGTAGTATCCAGCCGAGGCTAGTCAACGATGCTACTGGCTGATTGTTGTTTCCCGATTTTAACTCCCTTGAGACAATCAGGTGCCAGTTGTCTTGGCCTATCAAAAGAGCTGGTTTCATCCTTTCGTATTGGATCTGATCTTGGATGTCGTAAAGGTGGACACATCCAGCGATATCGTCTTGTCGCACTGATTGCGATGTAAGGTTGAGTTCGTTGATAGTGCAGGCTCTCAAGTTTTCGTAGTTTCTAGCAAACAGGCCCTTAATACGTAGTTTGAGTTGACGCGAGTTAGCCGTCTTCATTTGCTGTCCACTAATGCCCTCTATCGTCAAAACTTCTGTGGGTCCGTCGGCCCCTATCTCGTCGGCAACCTCGTTCAATAACAACGTTACGGTGGATCCTTCGTCGAGGAGGGCTGCCACGGTTTTAGTACCGGTGGGCCCGCATAGCTCAACAGGAACGATCTTTAGGTATGCCTTTGTTGAGTTTAGGTGGTTCACAGACGCGATTTTTATTTCTTCCTTTTTAGGTAATGTTTCATGAAGTAATGCATGATGTTGCCTTGTGCAATTATTTTCTCCACACGGATTGGCCTTGCATGTTGAGTGTCTGTGGTTTGATTTCAGGCACTTGAAACACACCTTTAGTTTCTTGACAATTTCCCATCGATTTTTCACGGTTTCCTTGAGAAACTGGGGACATTTTACTAGTCTATGTTCTTTTTTACAGACGAGACATGTGATTGGTTGTTGTTTTTCTCCGGTGGTTGCGAGGACAATATCTTCTCTCTCTTTCACCGGTATCTCGTTCAGTGTTATAGCTCTCTCTCTTTCGAACTCGGAGTCGCTATCGTAGTCATTTTCAGTTTCAGTGTCACTCTCGCTGTCAGACTGTACAAAGTTGGTGGTGTTGACCTTCTGATTGCGTAGTGGCCGACTGCGGAATGGTAGTTCTCTCTTTTTCTTGACGAACTCCGTGGTGGACACGTCGTATGCTTCGAATTGATCCGCAATGTTGTTGAGAAACTCCGACAGTGAAATCAGTATGGGTTCGTCCTCTTTACTCGATCTGTACTCGTACCATCTGAATTTCACGTTCATGTTCATTTTGTCAATTATTTTTTCTGACAAATCGTTTGAGTATAAGTAATCTTTGCGATTCATTTGCTTGATGACGTTGACACTGTTCGCCACTGCGCTGGCAAATGTGCCTATGCCCTTTATGTCGTTGGACATGGGCGGCAGCTTGTTGATAGCTGCTATCTCACTCTTTATGAGATGTGTGGGCCGACCAAATCTTCTTTCTAATGCTTCCAATATTTCCTTAGGATGCGTGTTGGTATATAGAAGTGACTTGACGGACTCTCTTGCTTGATCTTTGATAGCCCTTCGTAATCTGGCTACGTTCTCGATGTCAGAGAAATATTTTTCGGTATCTCTATAGATAGCCTTGAAAGCTATCCACTCCCTCGGGTTGCCGTCGAAATGATGCAACTCGTTTATGTACTTCGGTGCAGGAGCAGGTTTGCTTTCCTTCACGCTCTTGATCGCGCTCACGATCGCGGATGCAAGGGTAGACACGTCCCCTTTTTCCGGCATCCTATTTTTCTTGAGGTTTGCTTCACGCTGTCGTTGAATGGATTTCTGTCGTGACTTCGCCACCCAATCCGATACGTAATCGCTTTTGTCCACGTCACTCGCATTCGATGAATCTTCCTCGTCCTGAAGTTCGATCAATTCCAGTTTGGTTTTCGCCATCGCAACGGCCGCATCTGCCTTCTCTTTCTGGCTTCGCTCGAGTTCCAATCGTGCTTCTAATGCGGCTCTCCTTTGTACTGAACTTGATGAAATCACCGAATTTGATGCTCTTCGTGGCCCGGTCCGATTTACCACCGTACCTTCCCTTGACACGCGTACCTCCTGGGTTTTGGACATTCTGTCCTTCCGCGACTGCTCGGATTTCTCTGTACTTTCTGTACTCGTTTCCGTGCTGCCTGTGTTCTCGGTGCTTCCACTCTGCACCGTGCTAGGAGTCTCCTTCTGAGAACTCCTCAAACTGCTCTCCGGAGCTGACTCCTCTTCCTCCCTGGACTTCGTCTTGTTTCTTCTTGCTTGACTCCTGGTGCTCATCTTCGCCTGGGGGAGATCTTCCATGCCGTCTTCCCTGTTTTCCTACCTCCCTAACGTCCCTACAACCCTATCAGCCTGTTTGAGTGGTTCTTCGGAACACGCTCTCCCAGGAATGGAAACGTGCGGGATTGGAAAGGTGGGAATCGCCCGGCAGAGGGATATGAATGAAAGTAGCGTGCTCAGGTATGGGGGGATCGTCCACACCCTCAGCCGTGCCCTCAAGAGGCCGTCTACTTCACCCACACCGTACTGGCGCGATCGGACTGTACAGCGCGCCTTGACAAAGGCACCACTGGTAGTGTCGTCCGGTCCACTACTCCCGCCAACAGGCGTTAACTCACTCTACCGTTTGGCACCGTTAGGTGGTAGACCGTGAGCCGCGGGCGCACCGCGTAAGAAACAAAGACGTTTGACTGTGTCCGCCACTCTTCCTCGTTGAATCCGAAGTCTCGACCGGCCGTGTTGTTCACTCGCTGCAGTGGTCACGACGATACCCGCCGTGTCGTTCACACGCTGCAGTGGTCTCGATGATACACGCCGTGTCGTCCACACGCTGCAGTAGTCTCGATGATACCCGCTGTGTAGTCTCGCCGCTGGGCACCGATTTGCGTTCGTGGCTGTAGCTTGCCCCTCGAACCCAACGTTCGTGGCCGTTGCCTGCCCCTCGAACCGCGCCAATCCCAATGCCCTTGAGAACCCACAGCTTGCACAGTCTGCCCCGATCTTCCAATGTTCGCTGCTAACAAGCCCGACGAACCGAAGCGGAAGAATACCGAAGCTTCTTGCACTGATTCTTGATTTTTTCTTCTATCCGACGTCGATGGACCAAACGCTGTTGACGAACCCTACCAGGAGTAGAGGTCTGGACGGGTAGGAACAGCTTGAAATGAAACTCGATTTGTGCGGTGGAACAATCTTGAAACTGGTACTGCAGTATTGCCTCTTTCTGACTTGTTCTTGTAAGGAGAGTGCGTAGAGAAATGAGTGCCGAGCAGGCCTGACTGCGTTGTTTATATTGTAATTTTAGTCTTTGCGCATGCCTATGTCAGATTTACAAGTGCGCATTGTGAAATATTATTATTATTATTACTAATATAACAAGATACAAACGGTTGCTATGGCAACGGTTTGATACTGAAAAGTGGCAATACCGTAGGGAGAGCCCTATCCAAATTCTTTATTAAAAATAACTTATTTCTAATCAAATACAATATGAAATAACTATAAAACAATAAATGCCTACTTATTTACTTACATCTAAAACAATAACCTAAACGCCTTAAAGTATTCAATAGCAATAATATTTGTTCGAACTTAGTCTATGTAAAGTAGGTATATAATAAAAATCTTTATTTACAATGGAATGGGCAGGCATACATAGCACAATGTGTTATGTGCGGGTTGAGGGACGATTAAGGCATGTTAGTAGGTAGGTATAGTCGTGAACAATTATAATTTAAACAATATTATAATAACTACTCCATCATCAGACCCTGAAAACCATACAAGGTCAAAGTTCATCTCACGACAATTCCAACAACCCCAAACATGGCTAGGATACGATGTTCCACTATGGAGTTCCAGTGCTTACCCTCCTACTCCATCATCAGACCCTGAAATCATACATGGACAAAGTTCATCTCACGACAATTCCAACAACCCCAAACACGGCTAGGATATGAAGTTCCGCTATGGAGTTCCAGTGCTTACCCTCCTACTCCATCATCAGACCCTGGAAACCATACATGGTCAAAGTTCATCTCACGACAATTCCAACAACCCCAAACACGGCTAGGATACGATGTTCCACTATGGAGTTCCAGTCCTTACCCTCCTACTCCATCATCAGAACTATTGAAAAAAAAAAAAAACCAAACACTCATGCCCTATGTAACTATTAGATATTTTTTACCGTTCACCATTCGGCCATTGTGTTGGCGTTATTAACGTGACACGACATGACAAATATAAAATTATTATTGTATATGCAGTCTACGATAACAGACCATTATTTATTTACCTTTCTTCTGTGTGTGGAAACTGATGAAAACGCAGATCTTTATTTAAATAGGATGAAGACTTGCAGTCTCTCACAGCACACGTCGTTTGCACCATTTTAAATAAACAAATTAATACAAAATAATTACAGACACTGTTTACCGAGCTACTAACATCGTTTTGTTCGCAGGTCGGTAACGGCTTTCCCACGTCTCGCCTCTCACACCCCGCACGATTGCCCTGTCTAGACGGCTTCATCGACCGACTGTATGGTTTAATAGACTGTGGTATTGGTCTGCGATGTCGATAGTATGGATACAATCGATAGCACTATCGATAGTAAAACTAGTTTTCGAGGTCAACTATCGATATTCAAACTATCAACAGTTTGACAACACTCTACAGACAGCAGACCGTAGACAGAGAAAGCTACAGACTTGGCTACATTCCGAATTATATAATATCACTCACAGTGCTCACAACAATTATTTGCGTACCTACCGAGTTAGATATCACGATAATGACAGCTGAGAACTGTCAACAATTCGGTACGCCCGTTATCGCGCTCACAGTATTCAAAACAGAACATTTGAGAATTTAATTAAAATCTGAATTAACAATGCACTAGGATTCCTTATATCTTTTATAATTTAACTCGCAAAAAGGAATATTCGCGTTATTTATTATTTTTCTCTCATAAAATCATAAAAAGTATCTTTGCCAAATAGAAAACCAAGAATCTTATTAGACTTTTTGCCGAAAACACAATAATTAACCGTCACTTTTGACAGCGCTCACGGTGATATCAGTTTAGGGCATGGTTGGTGTGAGCGCAATATGGCGGATATCATGACGTCATCTATGACGTTTCACGGAAGATATTAATTTATGAAAATAAAAACGTTAATGCAACGTCACTCTGCAAGTTCCCGCCAAAATGTCCTGGCAGCCATAATGGGCATGATCTTGCCGATATATTACTATACTCTTTGGCATGATCCAAGAAAACATATTATACCATGATAGTGGCCAGGGGTCTACCGGAATCAATGCCGGACGGTTGCCAAGCGCCTATTGCGAATGATGCATGCATATTTATTAATAAATTGGTGGGAAAAATATTCAAGTACTCAAACATCGTGAACAATTATTTATTCTGTCTTAGTACGCTAAAATGAAGGTAGAAACATACTACATCGACTTTGTCTGATCTAATACTAACAAGGATCCGATCCTCTCGTTTTAAAAAGCATATATCTAGCTACTTTCGATACTTGCATATCTTCATTCTAAACTTTCGTTTAGAATAACTAATATTTAACATCCAGTCAGACAGGTAAAAAATTTTGACTATCTGCGGACTACGTCACTAGTTCTGTCACTTTCAATTGCTGACTGCTGTCAAGCAAATGTCAGTCAATCTCCTCTGTCACTATCACCTGACGTCCGTCACATGGAAGAGGTGTGTAACTCATCAAAAATACGCGAGCTGCATAACAGCTCAGGTGTGTGAGCCGGTTCAATGACTCAGCTCGCAGATCAGCTCAATTTGTACCTATAGTCCACGATACGAACGCACGCTCACTGCGTACCGCGCGTCGAATCGAGCCGACTGAGCTGCCGCGATTCGTTCGACTCCGCCGAGCGACTTTTTTCATACATTAGATTTCGAATTGGTTTTGTAAAATATTATCTAGTTATGTTACATATTTATTTTTTGAATTAAATTATTATTTAAATGTTTAGAACGACATAATAATCCGTAGATTAGAATCACAAGAATAATCTATAGAGGGAGTCGCAGATACAATAGGAGTTAGATTGAGCCGTGAGCTAGTCATTTTGTTGTTGAGCTGTAGCTCAACGGCTCAAACCCGTGTGATCTGATTCATTGAGCTGGTTCAGAGATGAGTTACACACCTCTAGCGTTTCCTCCTTCCTTCTGGGCATTTGCTTCTCGGTCCTCGGTTCATTATTTTGGAAGAAATGGCTAAGAAAAGAAAGTTAGAATCATCCAGCACCACTATCCATAAACCTTCACCTGTCGAAGTCGTGGTAGAAGATGTTAAATCACATCCGATTTGTATGCACGGACCGACACTTCTGTTTTCAACTGAAAAAGGCCGATATTTCGCTTGTTCCTCATGCAGGAACAAGAAAGACTGTACTTTAAACATCAACGAAGAAGACTGGAGGAAAGAAAATGTGAAAAAACGGAATGAGAAGTACTATAACATGATCCCGAAGATTGATAAGGCAGAAGCATGGAAGTTTCTGAATGAGGTTAGTTTTACCTTATGTTTATTTGGCAAACTTTAAGAATAAAATTTATTTGTGCATAAAAACCAGAATTATCATATTTACAATGAGAAACGATGAAAGTTGCAGTAGTTAAAAATAACTGTGTCGCAACCCTCAACGCCCGTTTCCAGACTTGGTATCACACAATACAAAAGCATTAACTGGTGATCATATAATTAAAATTATTAGCAACATCCAAACAAAAACCTTGTATTGCTTATAAACCATGCTGGGCACTTGATGTCTATGAATTGTGTTGATGTCTGTACTGCTGCTGTATGTGCCGTATAAAATGAATAAACTTCTCAGGTAAAATCACGTCATCCATCCGACAGAGCATACTGCAACACATGCAAGGAGCTGTACATACTGTCACAGAACAAAAAACATGGCAAAGACCATAGAGTGGTCACTGGTTTGAGTAACGAGCAGCTTGTGTCACCATCATCATGGCTGCCAACCTTGGAAAATGATGCAGTTGAAGCACAGTATATATTTGCTAAGAAATCTGTTAGCACAGTGTTGGGTATACTGCGGAATAATAATATACGGTTAGTGTTCTATATCCTAAAATGTGAATGCTAAATCGTGTTTTTTATTTAATTAGAATTAAGATGTGCACTTATAACTCCCATAGTCTAACCTCCTTGACTGGCTACGGTACCATTAGTCAACATAGTACACCAGTCTCTTACTTACCAATGAAAGTCATATACATACATAATTTAGTTATAATGTTATTGTTGTTTTTATATTTTAACATGTTTTTAAAAAGGAACTTTAGAAAGCATCTTTATTCACCCCCTTACCACTCTGCCACTAATAGTCAAATAGAAGGGTCTATACAAAACTTGCTAAAGCTCTATATTATTTACGCACTGTTCCAAACAGTAGTACTAATAAAACTCCAGCGGAAATGTTGAATGGACTTAAATATAGAACAACAGTGTCTGCACTTCACCCAAATAATGTGACAAGTTCAGTGTTTTATTAACCTGTTGGTTTTGCTT
Organism: Achlya flavicornis; assembly: GCA_947623365.1. Taxonomy (NCBI): domain Eukaryota; kingdom Metazoa; phylum Arthropoda; class Insecta; order Lepidoptera; family Drepanidae; genus Achlya; species Achlya flavicornis. Next base: position 14,409,199 of record OX392467.1, read on the forward strand.
GTTATGTATGAGACCTGTAGGTAGGATTATTAATATTATAAATGTGATTGAGGGTAGTTCATTCATATACAGGGTGTTCGGCACACGGTTAAACAAACGAAAATAGCATGGAAAATAGCTAATAGATGGGGCCTTCTGCTACATGCTCAGCCCCAATAATTGGACCTAAGCCCACAGTTTTTTTTTAAATTAAGCCTGATTTCGCCACTGCGTATCAATAATATCAATTTAAAAACAACCTACATTTACATTAAATACAAATAAAAAAGAAAAAGTTGCCATTTTTATCAATTTTACACAAACTTATTTGAGTTAAAAGTTTTGAAAGAGGCGAAATTAAGATTAATTAAAAAAAAAAAAAAAACGTGGGGCTACTATCTACTTATAAGCAATGGTGTATCTTTTAATTAAAAGGAGTAAACCTTTCTGATACTCATTTTTAATATCATTCAATCCTACTAATATTATAAATGTGAAAGTATGTCTGAATGTTTGTTACTCAATTACATAATAATGGCTATGATTTGGAATAAACTTGGCACATTAAATAGCTTATAACTTGATTATAACATAGGATCCTTTTTATCCAGGGAAAACATTAGATCCCTCGGAAACTAGGGTCGAAAATTGTACTTTTGTAAACCTTTTCCAGTAACATCCTCTGCATTGGTGTACCATCTATCCATGAAGCAGCCAGTGCAAGTCCTGACTACAACTCCATACTCTTGGACTACGACACCCGTCACCACTTGTTCAATGCACCCAACAAGTACTTATGGTACAACATGTTCAATGATTACTTATTCAATGGGAATGAAGATGAAAAAGTGCTCAAGAAGTTTTTTAAGAGTTCCAAGTATGTGTTATTTTGATTATTAAGATTTGGGCTTATTATAATGTTATTAAATTAGCCTTTTGGCTCATGGATGGGATGGGCACCCTATGACTACATATTAATAAAATATAATTCTAGGAACAGTTCTAGAATATAATATTCAATATAAATATTCAAGTATTTAATCGTAAATGATGTTGTACTCTCGGCTTTTTGGTGAAGGAAAACATACTGATATAAGATATACCAGATGAATTCTGTTGCACTGTTTAGCCATGCTCAAAAGAGGTCTTTAAATTCACTGCAGTCTGCAGTTGTTAAAACTATCATCTGATTTTTCAGAGATGGAGGTTTATGCATAGTCATGGATCCACCATTTGGAGGTAGAGTTGAACCTCTGGTTCACACCTTAAAGGAGCTCACAACATTATACAAAAGAGTCTGTGAGAAAACTGAAGATGGACTGTTACCTGTTTTATGGGCTTTTCCATACTTTTCAGAGCCTTATATCAAAAATATTGCGCCAGAAATCAAAATGCATGATTATCAGGTATACTACATTAAATACTAATGCAATTTAAATGGTGATCGCGACTTTTAATTCAGAAGTAGTTCTAAAACACTAACTTGATTTCAGGTTGAATATGGTAACCACAAGAAATTCCAAAGCAAAACAAAAGATGGTCGCAAGTTTGGTTCTCCAGTCCGTTTCTTCACCAACCTGCCACTTTCCACAATAGATTTATCAAATGATAAGAACTACAAACATTGTGACAAATGCAAATATTGGGTGTCTATCACCAACAATCATTGTGCCAAATGTGGCCAATGTACCAGCAAGAATGGTATGACTTACAAACATTGCAATGCTTGTAAAAAATGTGTGAAGCCAACGTTTGTGCACTGTCAGGAGTGTAAGAGGTGTAATTTGGAAAAGGGACATGTTTGTGGTGCTGTTATTGAAAGTCAGGTATGTTGTATTATGCTATCATAGCTACTTAATGGCTTATTATAGACTAGCTGTCCCCCGCAGTTTCATCCACATTCCCAGGATAAAAAGTAGCCTATGTCCTTCTCCATACCATAGGCTATCTACATGCCAAATTTCATGATGATCCATTGAGTAGTTAGGTGTGAAGACGTAACAAGCAAACAGACTCACACTCACATTTATTATATTAGATAGGATTTAAAACTGGTCAAGTGCAAGTCACACTCGAAAATAAAGGGTTCCATAGAGACGTTGCTTGCGTGTATGGGGTAATTTTAATTCATGTTGTTATAGCATAAATAGAAATACACTTTCTGTGAAAAATTCAACTGCCTTAACTAATGCAGTTCATGAGATACAGCTGACATACGACTGATGGACAGCAGAGGCTCATAGACAATAGGGTCCCATGGCACCCTTATGGAACCCTAAAAAATTTGCCAAGGTCAAAGAATTATATTTACGTTATTGAAATAAAGTTCTTTTTATCGTTTTTTTATTAGGTTCTTACATATGAAATTGGCGTTTTGTACGGGAGGAATATAAAGTCTATTTTTTGTTTGTTAAATAAATTTAATTAATCAAAGTATGCACCGTTGTTATCTATGCACTTTTGCCACAGTCTAATAACCATACAGTCGTCCGACGCCTTTGATCTTGTGAAAAATGCCGACAACGTCTAGACAGTATCGCGACGGCCAGGGTTGTCACAAGTAAACAATATTTACAAAATTATTTATTTATTGCAGATAACAATAAAACATTGTTAGCATTATTATATTTTAAACAATATTATAATAACTACTCCATCATCAGACCCTGAAAACCATACATGGTCAAAGTTCATCTCACGACAATTCCAACAACCCCAAACATGGCTAAAATACGATGTTCGACTATGGAGTTCTAGTGCTTACCCTCCTACTCCATCATCAGAGCCTGAAAACCATACATGGTCAAAGTTCATCTCACGACAATTCCAACAACCCCAAACACGGCTAGGATGCGAAGTTCCACTATGGAGTTCCAGTGCTTACCCTCCTACATCATCATCAGACCCTGAAACCATACATGGTCAAAGTTCATCTCACGACAATTCCAACAACCCCAAACACGGCTAGGATGCGAAGTTCCACTATGGAGTTCCAGTGCTTACCCTCCTACTCCATCATCAGACCCTGAAATCATACATGGTCAAAGTTCATCTCACGACCATTCGAACAACCCCAAACACGGCTAGGATACGAAGTTCTGCTATGGAGTTCCAGTGGTTACCCTCCTACTCCATCATCAGACCCTGGAAACCATACATGGTCAAAGTTCATCTCACGACCATTCCAACAACCCCAAACACGGTTAGGATACGAAGTTCCACTATGGAGTTCCAGTGCTTACCCTCCTACTCCATCATCAGACCCTGGAAACCATACATGGTCAAAGTTCATCTCACGACCATTCCAACAACCCCAAACACGGCTAGGATACGATGTTCCGCTATGGAGTTCCAGTGCTTACCCTCCTACTCCATCATCAGACCCTGAAAACCATACATGGTCAAAGTTCATCTCACGACAATTCCAACAAACCCAAACACGGCTAGGATACGATGTTCCACTATGGAATTCCAGTGCTTACCCTCCTACTCCATCATCAGACCTATTGAAAAAAAAAAAAAAAAACAAACACTCATGCCCTGTGCCTGTTACCTATACCTGTGTACCTATTAGATATTTTTTACCGTCCGCCATTCGGCCATTTTGTTGGCGTTATTAACGTGACACGACATGACAAATATAAAATTATTATTGTATGCACTCTACGATAACAAACCATGATTTATTTACCTTTCGTCTGTGTGTGGAAGCTGATGAAACCGCAGATCTTTATTTAAATAGGATGAAGACTTGCAGTCTCTCACAGCACACGTCGTTTGCACCATTTTAAATAAAATAATTACAGACACAAACACGCGTTAGCCCTGAATGCTGTTTACCGAGCTACTAACATAATTTTGTTCGCAGGTCGGTAACGGCTTTCCCGCGTCTCGTCCCTCACACCCCGCACGATTGCCCTGTCTAGACGGCTTCGTCGACCGACTGTATGGTTATTAGACTGTGCTTTTGCCATCTCATAGGTAGTTCATTGATCCCTTTACTTAAAAAAACATGGGGGCGAGAATCAATAAACTCTTTGAAGGCGGTTTGGACTGCCCGCATCGAGTTGAATTTTTTTCTTGTAAGAAGTTGTCCGGAAAAAATGGTAATCTGTTGGAGCAAGGTCTGGGTAGTACGGTGGATGTCGCAGACATTCCAATTGTAGCTCATCTAACTTAGTGGTTGTTTGTTGTGCAGTGTTTGGTCTTACGGTGTCGTGTAGCAGAAGTGGCCTAGAGCGATTGACCAATCTCGGTTGTTTAGCAGATAGTTCTTCCTTCCTAGTTTGCAATTGCTGACAATAGATATCTGCCGTAATTGTTTGGCCAGATTTTAGAAAGCTGTAGTGAACGACACCGGCGCTAGTCCACCAAACACTCACAAGTAACTTTTTTTTCTGAGTAAATTTTCGTTTATGGCAGGATTTGGCTGGGTCTCCAGAGTTCAGCCATTGCGACGAGCGCTTCCGATTATCGTACAGTATCCATCCACTTTTCATCACAAGTAATTATTCGATTTAAAATCCCTTCATTATTGTGTCGGTTGAGCAAAGTAACACAGCAGTCGACGCGTGTTCGCAAGTTCGATTCACTCAATTCATGAGGTACCCATCGTTCAAGTTTTTTTTACTTTCCCGATTTGCTTCAAGTGGATTAATCCTTCGAGCTGTTTCTGCAGCGCTGGTCCCACACGGTAGAACTCGTACTCGTGAATATACCGATATTTCATGTTTTCATGTTTTTTTGTAATAATCGACGCCAAAGAAGAAAATATTGAGGAAAAAACAAATGAATGACTGTTTTCAAAACTCAAATGTACCAGCTAAATGAATTTATAAATTTGAATTTGGAATTCTTAACCAAAAAGGAGATATTCCAGATCAAAGTGGTCAGCACGAAACACGCAAATTTCATATGTAAGGACCTAATATTAAAATACATGACTTTGCTTCATTTATCTCAGATTAAGGTTTATTTTCAATTAATTATTTATTAATATATATATTTAATTTTAATTCAACAATTATTTTTGGGGTTGGAAGATTTTAGTATGGAGCCTGGCATTCCTAACATTCCGCCAATTGGATTTTATTTTAAAATGGTGTCCACATATGACTTATATAAAAATCGATAGCTGACATCAATACAATCATGTTTTTTTTTTTTTTTTTTTTTTTTATATTACTGTGGTAGCAAACAAGCATACGGCCCGCCTGAAGGTAAGCGGTTACCGCAGCCTATGGACGCTTGCAACACCAGGGGTGTTACTCGCGCGTTGCCGACCCTGCAGAAATCTCTTCAAAGCCTTTTTGAAGAACCCCATGCTGTACTCCATTGGGAAAACCAGGGCGGGGAGCTCATTCCACAATCTGAGCGTCCACGGAAGGAAGCTCCTTTGAGACCGCACAGTTCGAAACAATTCAATATGTGAGGATGGACTCCCCGTCGATGGCGAGAGTTGCGATGGTAGAAAATATTAAATATTGAATAATAATTTGAGACAAAACCTCGTAAAGTGTAACGTTTCGAAGATCTACGCAACTAAAGTTTTACATTACATTTATAAAATATTTTTAAAGCTACTGTTTGTACAGTTTAATACTCGAAATTGTTTTTTTGACTAATTTATAAATATTATGCAGATGTGACTGTCCAGTTGTGCGACACTGGAACACCTTGCACATGGGGTCCAGGGTCGCACTTCTTAATCTTAAATAATAATGTTTTTAGCTTATTTTCCCTACTAACATAGTTTTTCAAGCACATAGGCCTATAAACAGTAAAAAAAAAAAAAAAAAAAAAAAAAAACACTAACAATATATGGATTATTATCTGAATTAAATCAATAAATAAATAATAAATAAAACAATATTTTTCTGAGAAAATGTTTAATCAATTTTAAATCAGAATAACAATTGTATTTGTTGCAGTCATGCTACAACTGTAATGAAAAAGGACACAAGAAGTCACAATGTCCGAAACTACAAGGAAAAGGACAAAAGAAGAGACGAAAATTGCCATAATATTTTTTTACAAATAAATCACTATACAATTCTAGTAAATAGTTTAATTCATGCAAAATCAATATAATTAAAATCTATCATGATTGGAACACTCGTAATCAAATAAAATATGTACAAATTATTTGTAAATCAATTCAATATAAACGTCTTTAGGTAAATCTAAATCTTTTACTTGTTGATTCAAAGGGCACTGAAACAAAGAAAAAATATATCTTAGCTATCTAGATTTCAACTAATATTTGCCATAGTATTAACATTAATGATGCAAAACAATTAATTTGATAAAGCTGTGTTAGGTAAGTTCGGGTAGGTGTTTGTGAGAAGTTTGCATACAAATATTTCTGAATGTCGAAAACAGACGGTAATCTACAAAAAAATAAAACCAAGTTCAATTGCAATGATTTTGACTTCCCTGTTTTTATTATTATTCTTAACATTATAGTCGAAGTACTTTATATGTCTAGCATTATTTAGCGGAGTATCTACGTTTCCTAGTCATACGCTTATACTTATACCCCCTTATTAATAAGTATGTATAGTATGTATAGTAATAAGTATTTATCTACTCTGAGGTAATACCTAGGTTTAAAATATATCCGTCACTTTCGAATGTCATATAAACAAAAACCGGCCAAGTGCGAGTCAGACTCGCGCACCGAGGGTTCCGTACAAACCTGTAGGTATATAAGTAAATGGTAGTATAGACCTGAGTATTTGATATTAATTTCAATTTATGACGTATTAAAAAAAACTACTTACTAGATCTCGTTCAAACCAATTTTCGGTGGAAGTTTGCACCGTAATGTACATCATAAATTGTTTATAGATTTATCATTCTCTTATTTTAGAAGTTACAGGGGGGGGGGACACACATTTTACCACTTTGGAAGTGTCTCTCGCGCAAACTATTCAGTTTAGAAAAAAATTATATTAGAAACCTCAATATCATTTTTGAAGACCTATCCATAGACAACCCACACATATGGGTTTTATGAAAAAAAAAAAATTGAGTTTCAGTTCTAAGTAAGGGGAACACCCAAAATTTATTGTTTTTTTTCTATTTTTGTGTGAAAATCTTAATGCGGTTCACAGAATACATCTACTTACCAAGTTTCAACATTATAGTTCTTATAGTTTCGGAAATAAATGGCTGTGACATGCGGACGGACGGACGGACAGACAGACAGACAGACAGACAGACAGACATGACGAATCTATAAGGGTTCCGTTTTTTGCCATTTGGCTACGGAACCCTAAAAAGGGATGAGGCTATCTTAATACCTGAGTATTACAAGACTGACTTACACCTTATTTATTAATAAGGGGGATAATATGACAGGCATATAAGAAGAAGGATTATATACATATATAGCAGTGAGTGAATGAAAGTTATAATAAACTCACTTGACATTGATATTATTGAGCAACTGTTGCGTGTTCTCATATCGCTCCTCCACCTTGAGGGCCTGGTCGAGCCACGCGCGGCGGACGCTGGCCCAGCGATGGGAGTGAGACTGCAGTAGCTGTTCGCGGCTGGGTGGTGGGGCTTCACGCTGGACAAACAATAAGCTTCTTGGAATGGTGGCAAAGCTGGATGTGGGTGGTGAAGAATTTAAAGAAGTTGCCTGCTTTGGGCGAGGCCATTGTCGAGCACCGGATGCAAAAGGCTTTGTTTAAGCTGAGGTAATGTATTAAGGGAGTGATGTTAAAAATATTGGTGTGGAACTGAAAAGGGTTTTTTAACACACATGCTCGTAAAGTGACTCTTATTCCATTGCTGGCAAGTGATATTTGTAAAGACGAAGCATTCTTAATGTAACCAGGTAAAACAGTTTGAAAATGAAAAAAAAAACTGCTACTTTCTACTCTAAATGATCCTTCACTATAGCTGCCAACCTATTAATTTTAGTACCTCCATTCATTTTTTATAAATCCCAATTTCAGATTAATTTGTCGCCGCATGCCATAAGAAAAAATGTGAATAGTTAAGTTTTTCTTAGGTTTGTTCAATATTTTTGCTGATTTCCTTTCCAAGGATTAATCTTGAATATTTCTTTTTTATTATGGTATTTTTTTAGTTATTATAATTTCCTAATTATTGAGATCTTTGGAACGTAACTCGGCCTGTTTTCGTAGTTTCACGGGAGGAGGGTACGGAATACCAATTTTATTGTATGAAAAGTATGATATTTTTATTTCCGTTTTGAAAAAAAAAAACAAAATGGCGGAATGGTAGGAATGCCAGCCTCCATACTAAAATCTTCCAAACCCATTTTTTTTGTAAATTGGGCTTGAAGCTCAGTGATTAAAAATAAGTTTATTTCTAATACATACATAATTTAAGTTAATATTGTCCTTATTTGCAGCTAGCTGTTCAGGAAGCAGTTCCGGTATGCGAGTCACAGGAGGTCCCTCGGGTCCTGGTAGCTCTACCATGTCCTCACTGGGCTCTTGGTTTTCATATTTTTTACTAGAAATCAGTTTATTTTTTATTTTAATCAATCATTGTCACAGTAAGCATTTTCATCTTAGCCCAGTAGTACAATATGAGATATAGGCAAGACTAAATTGTGTTCAAATAAACATTTCATCATTGCTCCCCAGAGTTTAAAAGCAGCGTATAAGTTGACAAGGACATAAATTACAGGATGGAGCACCACCTTATAAGTAAAGATGCACTCCAAGTATGTTGTCAGGCTGTCTTGCAATAATACAAACCTCATGCAGTTATGCACACATATGCACCATAGTATGCTGATAGACGTTGAAAGTTACAATTAGGCTCAGTACCATATGGGGCGCCTGCTTGGGTCAGTACTGATTTTACTCACGCATACATATGGAATATCATGCTTCACTTTTTTATAAGGCTGTTATTTTTTATCAGTCCATGAGGTTGGCCTTAATTTTATAGAAGATGTGGCAGATAGTAACTCAACTTAGGATAACTAAGGGAACTCACCCAAAATCTCTATAATTAGCTTTAGGCTGATTTGCAATCCACGCTCGACATATAGGATATAAAGGTGATGCTTCACTGAACTGTGACAAGTCTACACTCCTGTCAAAAAGCTTCAGGACATAAGATTGGCGTGGTGGTGAAAGTCGAGCTACTCGGTGACGTGTTTTCACTTCATCCTCTGATACATAGCTTGCATCATTATCTCTGTCAAAACATTTATTGTTACAGTAAGTGCCATGTATATATCTCTGTATTTTTGTGAAAACTGTTAGTTTAATCTACCTAGCAAGATTATAAACTCTCCGATATATTGTGCACTGTACCATACTGCTTACAATATAACGTATTTATTTCCGATAATTTATAATCTATCCATGACAAACCATCATATTGTAAACTGGCATCATACTTGAATGCATCGGAACGCACCTTGCACGCTGATTGGTTAAACGTCATGTGTCCCGCCGTGTCACCATCTTTGGCAATATGTAACATAGTTGATTGTTATTATAGTTTCGTAAAAAAAATATTGATTGACATATTTAATTTTGATCTCAAACAATTAAATGTGCATTTCTTTTATTTCATGTTTGTTTTCTAACTCTATGAATACAGAACCAACTATTGCCAACTATGACCAATCAGGAACGGTTCACAAAATAATGGTTTGACAATGTTACATTATAAACTATCAAAAATAAGTATGTTATATTTTAAACAGTATGGTACAGTTCACAATATATTGGGGAGTTTATACTCTCACTAGGTAGATTATAAACTAAAGGTTTTTACAAAAATACAGTGACATATATAAAAACTAACTAAACAAACATAAAACATGTTAGCATTGTTATTATTAGATTTCCATAAGTTGTCAAAATTACTGAAAGTACCAAGATAATTCTTTAAAGATTAAATATTGATTTACAAATTGGATACTTATAGGTACATGTTAACACTGTATTCTGTCTGAGAAGCCTTAAAAATTACGTTTTTAATAAGCCAGCAATAAAAACAATTGAATAGAACAATTTGCAGCAAAACTTTAGCTAGTTCGTGTAGAATACATGAATTATATCATTCAGATTTTAACCTGTCTCTTTTAGAAGGACTCTCTTCTGATGATGCATCAGATTCTTCCAGGGTCGGGTCCAGCACTTCCATTAACGCCCCCTTAAGGCGGCCTCGAGCTGTCGTAGCTTTATCTAAGAAATAAAAAGGGTATAATGTTTTTATTTGAAAAGTTTCATTATCAACATCAAAACAGTACCTTTGGCATCATTATCTTCACGAGATGTATTCAACTTCGCTTTGTTCTTGATGTGTGTGTATAATCTCCTTCTTTTCGGCGGCATTTTAGGGTTGAATTAAAATTGTAACAAGTATTGTATAGTAATAACTTAGAAAATATAGTAATAAAAACAAAATAGTTTAATTCTAATATTTCTATGTTTAAATTTTTGTTGATTGATATAAGAATGAACGATTGGATTAATCACATCACATCATTCACATCACAAACTAAACTACCAAGAGAACCACAGACCACTTGAGACCACTATAGGGGAAAGAGAACTAAAGTTATTCACATCACAGCTTTAGTCCAATTTCTTTGCATCACACTTCACAGACACACAGAGAACATCAGAACATGCACTTTTACAATTTGTTTGCCGGCCTCTGTACGAGGGATTGATTTGATTGAATGAGTGAATTGTAAAGTAAACCAAAAAGAAAGTTATAATATAAGTATAGGACTTTTTGGCCGGAACTTGCGGAGTGACGTTGGTTTTCGTTTTATTTTTATAAATGCATGTATTTTGAGTTTTATTGCATATTATCGGTGGTATTTTATCCAATAGAGATCAATCCATGTGCACCAGTGAAGTGAAAGGAAATTAATGATGGGTATCGTGACTTCAAGTTGTCTCTAAAAAGCCCGCGAAGAGTTTTAGTACTTTATTGACCACTATTGTAATAAAACATGACTTTTATGGACAGTCACTGACTAAGTACTAATGTGAAAGTGATTTGGTATACTGTGACTGGAAGCTATAATATAACTCGACTCTGGCAGAAATAACTCTTAATTTATAATAAGAAGAATATACGTATAATATTCAAGGATTTTATATACTACCGTTACGTAGTATAAAAATTCCTTGATAATATTTATTATAATATAGTGCTGCTCTTCTTCTTATTTTTAATTTTGTCAACCAATCCCAAATTAGTGCTCATTTCTGCCAGTGTCGAGTGAACTCAAAATACACGAATTAATGAAAATAGAAACGGAAACGCAACGTCACTCTGCAAGTTCCCGCCAAAAAGCCATAGTGCTGCTCAAAAAGTCGAGTTTGATTCTGTCTTCTATCGAATATCCGAGTGGATAATGGACTCGACACCTTGGTATGGTTATTATTGAATTTATACCTCTTTATCAAGTTAGTTTTACTTAGTTATTACGGTAGTAGTAAATTCTAAATCTACGGGTATTGCCGGCACGTAACTTTGCAAATAGATAGTCGTTCGATTATTTTTCTTTAGTTAATAATAATAATAAAAGTTTTTTACTGGACTAACGAAGGCGAACTTACTCCCGCTACGCCAAAACCTTACCTACGCCCTATATTCTACACATCAAATCAAAACCATGACTAAAAACTTCTTTTCTGAAGTAAACCATTGGATTTGGTCACGATTTGGTAGGTCTCACAAACATACGAAGGTCTTACATAGTTATTGAATACTCTTTGTACAAAAAAACCTATGAATAGAAGCCACCCACAGACCTTTGATTAAGGATACATCCAGATACAGTGTTGCAGCTGTGCACTCGTCGATAAAAATAGCCCCTAACTGTTAGAGGCTAAATCATATAAAATAAATAAAAATGCAAAATAATGTTAAATATTTGACTTTTTCCCGATTTTAATTGAAATATTTCAACAACTATTATCATTATAAACGTCACTATGACAAGCAGAATGACGCAAAGGGAGCGTAAAACGTAGCTGTTACGCGCAGCAGCCTATAAAAGTTGGCCTGTTTTATATATTCGTGTAGTATGGCAACGTTCTTTCTAGGTTTATTTATTTCTATGCCACAGACGTATGAACAAGAAGCAACCCCATATTCATATGTCTGTGAAGCAACCTTATCAAGGTAACTTTGATCGTTTTATTCAAACTCTATGGTTAATTCTCGCTCGGCCGTAACCGGCCGTTCTATAGCACTAACCACAGACCACTATAGGGCTCATGTCATTCGTTCAATTTGATTCATTCGCTAATTCGTTTCGTTTGCTTTTTGTCAAACAAATGTCAAAATAGTTGTATGTAGGTACGAAAATAGCAAGCAAGAGATTTCGCAAGGCTTAGCACTTTCAGAGGTTAATAAATGTTAAATTAACATATAATCGTGGCTTTCGTATGTAAAAATGGCTACAGCTACAACAGCATATGAGCATGATGCAGATGGTGAGAACGATTTCGAATTTACTATACGATCTCAAGGTGCTATTTATTTTACCAAATTTTGTGCGCGCTTTAATTTATTTGTTTTTCCTACCATACCTCTGCGTTCGATTTGGACGCAGTAAAAGTGAGCACTTGTTGCATATAAATTGGATATCAGTTTCAGTTTTTGTCTAAATATTCTTGCTTGTATTTGAATCAACAAACCGTATACTCTTAATTTTTTTTTCTCAAATCTTTCAGGCAGTAAGTTCATCCCAGCTACTCAACGTCCAGATGGAACTTGGCGCAAACCTCGACGGATCAAGGATGGCTATGTCCCTCAAGAAGAGATTCCTCTCTATGAGAGTAAAGGCAAACAGTTTAAGGCCCGCCAAAACACGGGACTGCCAGTTGGCCTCACCCCAGAGATAGTAGCTGCTGCCCAGAAGTCTAAGAAAGGTGGCAATGTCCAGACCATACCTGGCATGACTATAAATACTGATAAAAAGAAGAAGAAAAAGAAGATAGGTTCGTAAAGTTTTAAGTAGTTTATGTATATGATATAATAGCAATAATAAACATGGCCTAAAAAGTATTGTAGTTAATAAATATAATCTATTGACTTTAATTTTTTCAGGAGGGATTGAAGAAACTGTGGACAAACTTGCCAAATGTGAAATAACTGAGCCCACATTTAACAGTACCTCATCATCATCAGTATCAAGTAACTCTGCTTCCATCACAACTGCAGATCCAGTGAAAAGACTCAAAAACCTCCGCAAAAAACTAAGAGATATCGAAACATTGGAGGAGAAAATAAAAATAGGAACTCTTAAAACCCCTGACAAAGATCAGAAAGAGAAAATGTCAAAGAAAATTGAGATTCTAAAAGAAATAGAACTGTTAGGGGAAGCTAGTTAATGATTTTAAGCCAAATTGACGATAAAATGGTGATGAAATACTTTTATGATCATGTCTATTATTTTAACTGATAAATGTGTTGACATTATGTGAGGGTGCAAATTAATGAAATATTCCTTTTAATTATAAATTATTTACAAATATTCTTGTGTATAAATGACAACTTGAATACCTATAGACAAAAATAATATAAATTACTAAGGATATTACAATATCAATTAAATACACCACAAAATTAAATGTATAAAGTCATTATATTTCAAAGTGATGCGTCAGTAGATATCATTATTAGATACATAACAATTTCCAATGAGATTTAATTATTACAATACTAATAAACAGTATGCTTACAACTATTTAAAAAAACTAAACTTAAAACAATATCATTTGCAAGGCAAGTAAGTCAATAACATCTGGAGATACATTATGGTATTCTAGCATTATAGTCCGCCACTTTACTTACTATTTCACCTAACACAATAGCTTTAGAGTAAACTGAATAACATGCTTGATGTCAAAAAAACATATTAATTTGGTTGGGGTCACATGTTCATTGAAAAGCCATCATGTAACATGAGGCCTGATTGAGTTGAAGGGGTTCCTGCTTTAAGATAAAATATAATACAGGAAGAGGTACATATTTGCCTTATCTTTAGAACTATAGTCATCTGGCATATGTTTTAAAAAGAAAGGAAGACTAGTAAATGATATGATCACTTCAAACTTTTTTCCATTAGGTGCACCATCATAGTTTTTTTTATAAAAAATATTTACTTATATACCTAGGTATGTCCTTTGAAGAAATTTACCATTTCTTTGTTATCTGAAAAAGACCAAATATTCATATATGTATTCAGAATACCTTTAAATTTTCTTCAACATCCAAAAACATTAATTATTGTTCAACATTTTAGTTCTTTGCCCATTATCTGATTTTTTAAAGTAGATGATTATCAGCAAACAAGTTCTAAAATCCTTACCATATCCATAATAACTAATATTATAGTATATGCGAAAATAACTGTTTGTATGTTAGTTTGTTATGCTTTCACTCCTTAACTACTCAAACAATCACAATGATTTGACAAGCAGATATTTTTGCCTACGGTAGGGAGAAGGACATTTTATCCCGAGAACGCGGATGAAACCGCGGGGGACAGCTAGTTAATTATTATTTCATTCTACAAAAAATTAAATAATAGCCAGTTAGTAATTAAGCCTTTGTACCTTATTCCAAGCCTACAAATTGAGATGGCAATCCTGTTTCCGCTTGCGAACACGCCCCTTTTTCCCCCTCCTTACGTCCGACTTTCCTGTATCCGGCAGCTGGGGCGCACAATGGCGCCGCTTCAGCCATTGGCGTTCTGTTTTTCGCAGAAGCAACACGTCTAAGTTTCAAATTATTTAATTCATTTAAATTAGTTTGAAGTTTTTCATAGTAGAACATTATACGTTCAAGAAATTTAAACCCTCCTAATTTATTTATTTTTTATCGTGCAGGTGTCCGACATGGAGTCATCTTCATCGTCATCGACGAGGAGCTCGGGAAATTACCGCCGGCGCAGTCGCCGCTTTCACAAGAACGACCGCCTCGGTAAGCTGGAAAAGGTGGTGAGTGATTTGGTGAAATCTGTGAGTACCTTACATAAGGAACTAAATAAGAACGGGTCTGATGGGTCTGTTGTGTATGCACCTGAGGAACAAGATTTAGAAATTTCTCAGGCTTCCACTCCTAATGCCATAGCGAAGGAGGGTATACATTTTAAATTAGAGACTACCCTTAAATCTTCCAATCTAAAGACTTCTGAAGAACATACACAAGTTTTACAAAAATTACAACATTTTGATTCTGAGAACTGGAGTCAAGTACGATATATTGAAACTCAGAAAAATTACCTTTCTTCGCCTGGTTTTGAGGAATTGGAAAGTAATGATATGATTAAACGGTTCGACCGTAACCGAAATCTAGCTGCTACTGAAAAAACTTTGGCAGCCATTTCACATGCACTAATTATTCAAAATGAAAAATTACAAGTTGGTCTTGAAGGTGTATTGAGCTGGCTCACTTCTCTTCAGGAGCCTTTATCTGTTGACATGATAAGAGACCAAATAAATAGCTCTCTAGGTGGGTATACTCAAACACATTTAGATTTGCTTCAGATGGTTTGTGGTCGTCGAGCCAATTTAATTCAACAGCGACGTGATAGCGTGTTAACATTTGTCAAAGACAAATATTTAAAAGAATGTCTTGGAAAAATACCTCCAACAATAACCAATCTTTTTCATGATACAAGATTTTCAGAGTGTGTCAGTAAGAACGGTGGAATCGATAAGGTCTTCGTAGCTTCAACCCGCCCTCCTATGTCAGGAGGTGGTAACAAACGATCTCTGGCTCAAAGAGTCGTTGCATTGGAACCAAGGCGCCATGAACAGCTAGTTCGATTTCGTACGAGTGACCCTGGTCCGTCTACCAGTTCTGCACCCCGTGCTCAGGGTCAGAAACGTAGATTAGACTCGACATTTCGATCTACCCCAGGAGAAAAGTTTTATAAAAACAAACAGGGTAAACGATCCCAACGCCGCTACGAATGACTATCAAGTGTTTCATGCAGGCCAACTAAGCAATTATGTCAGCCGTTGGCAACAATTAAGAGCTCCATTACTGATAATAAGATTTCTTACAGGGTACCGAATTCCATTTTTCAGGAAACCATTACTACTAAATCCATTAAAGATTTCACGAAATTTTCACACGAAAGAATCACTGGCAATGTCTGTTCAAATAAAGCAGCTAAGGAGCCAAGGTGTTCTAGAGCCTGCTCCCCTGACACCAAGCTTTGTGTCGAATGTTTTTCTTGTGCCAAAAGGAAACGGTACAGTGCGTCCAGTTTTCAACCTGAGGAGGTTAAACTATTACGTTCACGTGAGCAAATTTCATCTGACCAGTATGTTCAAAGTACCAGACTTCCTTCAACCAAACGATTGGTTGGTCAAACTAGATCTCCACAACGCTTATTTTCACGTTCCCGTCAAACGAGCTCACCGTCGCTTTTTGCGAATCATTTACCAAGGAAGTTTGTGGCAGTTAACGTGTCTCCCGTTCGGCCTAGCAACGGCACCGAAAGCTTTCGCGACTATAACGAATTGGATCGCTCAAATTCTCAGACGGAAGAACATCAGAATCCTCATATATCTGGACGATTTTTTAATAGCCTGCCAGAGAAAAGATCTATTACAAAATCAGGTCAACGAAACTATTCATCTTCTGAAGTTTTTGGGGTGGACAGTGAATTTTCAAAAGTCTGTACTAATTCCACAGCAGTTAATCGAGTTTCTAGGGATAGTTTGGCATCCATGGCAAAATTTAAAAACCCTTCCGAATCAGAAAATTTTAAAAATAATTCACAGTTCCCAGAAAATATTACGTCGAAGGAAGGCGTCACTGAGAGAGATGCAGTCCTTGCTCGGCCTTTACAATTTTGCCAGCTTCATAGTTCCTCGGGGTCGCCTCAACAGTCGAACTCTTTTATTGTTCAGTCATCAATTGTTGAACGAGAACCCATTTGTGAAAATAGATCTCCCGAACTCTGTACTTCTGAGCCTTCGTTGGTGGATAGACAATGCCTACAATCATTCATTACTTCATGTCCCAGCTCCACTTCATATTCTGTCAACAGATGCTTCGAAGCAGGGCTGGGGAGCATTATTGAACGACCTGGAGCTGTGGGGAACATGGTCTGCCCAAGAACGGAAACTACATTCCAACTTATTGGAAATGAAGGCAATACAAGAAGTGATTTCGTTACAGGGATCAAAGATGTCAAAGTCTACGCTTATGATTATGTCAGACAATCGAACTGTGGTGTCCTACCTTCGCAACGAGGGCGGAACGAGATCCATACCACTGTTGAAGTTAACGCACCAGTTGTTAAATATATTGGACCTGTTTCAGATTCATTTGTCAATTTACTACCTTCCAGGTCGATACAATACGACGGCAGATCGTCTTTCGAGGCTCCGCAACCAGTCAGAATGGAAACTTACGAGTCAGGTAACGGATCAAATATTTCTGATTTGGGGAAAGCCGGAGATAGATCTCTTTGCCTCCAAAAGAGCCCATGTAGTCTCAGTGTATGCGACGCTAGACCTGAAAGATCCCAAAGCAGAATTTGTCAACGCGTTCAGCAGAACTTGGGTATTTCAAGTAGCGTGGGTGTTCCCTCCGCCCTGTCTCATCCCTCGTGTCCTAACTCACTTGAACACAGCTCAGGGCCTATTTCTTTTGGTAGTTCCGAATTGGGAGAAGGTTTTCTGGCGCAGCGATCTGGCCAATCGTTCAATAGCCCCCCCAGTGGAAATATCCAATCTACAACATGTTTTAATAGATGTGGAGACGTCCAAACCTCCTCCGGATGTCAAGAAAATGACCCTAGAAGTTTGGCCAATACGGGGTGGGCCTCCTTATTAAATACCTGGAATGATAGTCAAAAGAGTCTTCTATCTAGTAGTTGGCGAAAGTCTACGCTAGCCTCCTATAAGCCTGCCTGGTTACGTTGGTGTAAATGGGCAGCTGTAAATACTGTTGCTCAAAATAACCCTTGTCCACAAGATTTAGCTAAGTTTTTGACTGAGCTTCACCTCAAAGAAAAATTGTCATACAGTTCGATTTGTTTACATAAATCAGTTGTTTCAACTTTTTGTCCAGTTACATCTGGCCATCCTCTAAGTACTAGCCTTATTGTCAAGCAAACATTGAAAGCTATAGCTCTTAATAAGCCTAAACTTCAGAAAGCACCGGTATGGAATATTCAAGTTTTGTGCAATTTTTTAAACACTACTGAGCCTAATAAAGATAGTCTATTTGAGGTATCTAAACGATGTGCTATATTGTTATTATTGAGTTCTGGTCGTAGGGTACACGATTTAACACTTTTGAGAATTGATACCCCTCATTGTACTCTTGGAAGTGATTATATAATTTTTATTCCAATGTTTGGGTCTAAAACAGATAGTGCTACTATCCGTCAGTCTGGGTGGAGATTGATTACCTGCGAGTCTAATGAGAACATAGATCCAGTTTTTTGGATAAAGAGGCTAATTTTACTTACAAATGAAAAAAGACTAAATTTGTGTAATTTGTTTATTACTACATGTGGCATAGTGAAGCCAGCTACTCGAACAATAATTGGTGGTTGGATAAAGTCAGTACTTCGTGATGCTGGTATTGATGCTTCTCCTGGTAGCGTGCGGTCCGCAGTTGCATCGGCTAGCTGGCTGGACAATCATAATATTGAAGAAATATTAAGTCGAGGTAACTGGAAAAGTGCCACTACTTTTCATAAGTATTATAAAAAAGAAGTCTTGAATAGAAGCAATGTTTCTAATCCACTATCAAATTGTTTTCAGGTGGTATGATTGTAATAATTATGTTGATTTATTCACTAAAATATTATTATTTTTTATATATGTGCTAATGTAGGTACTTAATTAATCATAAATATGTAGAATTAATTTATGTTGCTTATCAGTATAATAAATTCATGTATATTATATTGAGATACGAATTTATTTCACTTGCACTATCCTATTACTATCACATTGGCGCTTAATAGTCCGGCAGCCGATAACAAACACTTCTCAATTTGTAGGCTTGGAATAAGGTACAAAGGCTTAATAGAAAAATTTTACCTGAAAATAAAATTTATATTAAGCAGTTACCTTATTCCAAGCCTAATTTTATAGCTGTCTGCCTTCAGTGTAACACTAATTTTAATTGAGTTTTACAGGCTTCCTTTTCAGAACATTCTAGCTATATATGATTTGCTATAATAGCTCATAACTATTATGCATATACTGCTTGCCACCAATACATCCCATATTGTGGCTGTGTGCCGCCCGATGAATCTACATCGACGGCAAATACATATATCAGTCTACTGCCACCAATACATTCCATATTGTGGCTGTTTACCGTCCGATGAATCTACATCTACGGTAAATACAAATTGAATCCAATGACTGAAGCGGCGCCATTGTGCGCCCCAGCTGCCGGATACAGGAAAGTCGGACGTAAGGAGGGGGAAAAAGGGGCGTGTTCGCAAGCGGAAACAGGATTGCCATCTCAATTTGTAGGCTTGGAATAAGGTAACTGCTTAATATAAATTTTATTTTCAGGTAAAATTTTTCTATTTCATTCAATAATAACAGGGCTTGAAAATTAAGTAAAAAATACTAAAATGATTGGAGGTGAAAACAGGAAATGACTACTCACTTGAATGAGTTTTCTAAATGAATTCGTTTCTCGCTTTCTGTCTCGCGTAATTACCCAAACATGCAAGTATTCCGATCACGGCGATCCCGATGCCCAAAACTGTGGCTAAAAAGTCGCCAAAATCATATGGATGAGCTGCTTCAACATTTGTTATGGCTAGCAAAGCGAAAAGAAGCACGCAAAATAGAGAATACATTTTCGAAAATAAAAAGATATTTAGATGATGTCTTCTTCTGATTTGTTTGATTTGAGTGGATTTGAGTTGCACAGATCACAAATAGTGCGTTCGAATTGGAGTGATGTCGTTTTTAACAGTTTCAAAATGGGCATTTTTGTTTATTTTCAACAATTTTGCAACTTTTGCCACAAACGATATTTCCCAAATCGAACGATGAGATACAAAAATGACATTTGCATGCTCATCGCCTGCTTGTCACTTGTCTCAACCTACCTTTTCCCTTCAGTTAATCTTTAAACAAAGTTAATCTGACAAATTATTCTGTTGCCTGTTAGTATTTCTATCAAATTTTACAATAAAAAATAGAATTTTCGCTTCCCGTTTTCCAAAACTTATCTGTCAGATTCAAAGATTTCAAAATATGATCACAAACGACCCTAAATCGGAGGTGGGTCAAAATTTGCAGTTCACGATGTCGTTTTTAACTGTTTCCAAGTAAAACGAACGGTGAACGAAAACAGTTCAAAACGCCAATTTCGCCCACAACTATCCAAATCGAACGCCAGATGTGGTCGTTTTTGGCATTTTTGACTGTTATTTTTGCTACCATACCCCAATTCGAACGCACCTTATTAGTGCGTTCGAATTGGAGTGATGTCGTTTTTAACAGTTTCAAAATGGGCATTTTTGTTCGGGCGTTCGAATTGGTAAATTTCAACAATTTTGCAACTTTTGCCACAAACGATATTTCCCAAATCGAACGATTAAATACAAAAATGTCATTTCCATGCTGATCGCCTGCTTGTCACTTGTCTCAACCTACCTTTTTCCTTCAGTTAATCATTAAACAAAGTTAATCTAACAAATTATTCTCTTACCTGTTAGTATTTCTATAAAATTTTATAATAAAAATTAGAATTTTCGCTTCCCGTATGCAATTTCCGAAACTTATCTGTCAGATTCAAAGATGTCAAAATATGATCACAAACGACCCTGCCTCGGAGGTGGGTCAAAATTTGCAGTTCACGATGTCGTTTTTAACTGTTTCCAAGCAAAACGAACGGTGAACGAAAACTGTTCAAAACGCCAATTTCGCCCACAACTTTCCAAATCGAACGCCAGTTGTGATCGTTTTTGGCATTTTGGACTGTTATTTTTGCTACCATACCCCAATTCGAACGCACCTTATATTAGTAGCTACACGCTTCTTCTTCTTATTTTTAATTTTGGCAACCAAGCCCAAATTAGGGCTCATTTCTGCCAGTGTCGAGTTATATTATAGTTTTCAGTCACAATAAATCACTTCACATTATAGTCCTTAGTCAGTCAACGTCCATACAAGTCATGTTTTACTACAATGGTGGTCATTGTACTAAAACTCTTCACGGACATTTTGAGACAACTTGAAAAGTCACGATACACATAATTCATTTCATTTCACTTCACTGGTGCACATGGATGATCTTTATTGGGTAAAATACCACCAAAAATACACAATAAAACTCAAAATACACGAATTTATGAAAATAAAAATGATAACGCAACGTCACTCTGCAAGTTCCCGCCAAAAAGTCCATTCATCATTCATTTATTCAAGTATATACATACTGTACTCTGAACTACTCTACTCTGTAGTCTTTCTTTTCTTTGCATTCATTCATTCAATTTCATTCGCTCGCATTGGTTCATCGATGTCGTTTTGGTAGTATTTATTCTGAATATATTCGAAATTATATCAAATATTTTAAACAAAATACTATTAAACTTTATTTTATGTGTACCTGCAAATACTACCAAAATCGTAGACAAATACTTAACTTTAAAAACACGTAACCAAGCTATTTAGTTGTAATGAGAGACGTATGATTTTGAGTGCGATTTGAGGTGTTAGTGTGTGAACATGAGTTATAATTCGGGTGGTAGTGGTGGCGGGAAGGGGTTTGGGTTCGCTGGTTTCACAATGCCAAAGCGGAATCCATCGAATGTGTCGTTGCATGCAGTTCCGCCACCGTCGGCGACTATGAACGCTGTCCCACCACCTAGCTCAGGCCTTTCCAAACAGGGGTATTCTACCATGAATGCGATCACTCAGAACGCTGTCACTGGCAATTGGGGAACTTTGGGCAAGAAGAGATCGAAGACTGAGGATGAGTAAGTGATACTGTTTTTAACCATCTAGCCAATCAAGGTTCTGAAGCAAGTATATTCTAGGGTTAGCACCTATGTCAAAGAGTAGCCTTTACTTTATACTACATTTATATAATTTAATGAGAATTTAAAAAAAGATAAGTTTGACTAAATGTTGAGTCTCAGCAATCAGTTTTTCCTTGGTCCATGATTTGCAAAGATAAAGTATTATACCAGCTGTGCATCCTAGGTTTTCCCTGTTGCAGATGTGAGTGGCTGATAAAGGCTTTCTAACCGAAAGTAAACAGCAGGGTTTATAGTGAAATAGTCTAGATATTTATTTCCTGGACAATTGGATAACTTGACATGCCAACTGGCACAGTTGGTTAAGACTGGTTAAGATTCCACCCATTGCCCGCAGGTTGTGGGTTTGATTCCCACACAGGACATGCATTTGTGTGCAAGAACATGTCTGTATGTCCTGAGTCTGGGTGTAATTATATATATTAAGTATGTATTAACAAACAAAAAGTAGTTTATGTATTATATCAGTTATCTGGTTTCCATCCAAGCTCTGCTTAGTTTGGGATCAGATGACCATGTGTGAGGTATGTCCCAGGAATATTTATATTTATTTAACTTTGACAGGATCACAAATTAAACTATTTACAAAGAGGTTTGATCAAAAAGTAGACTTAGAAAGATTTTCCTTTGCTACACAGTATTTACAAACAGCCAATGAGTTACATCTAAGTATAAAAATAGGATGCATGTAAGTTGCCACAATGGTTTAACTGTCAGCTTTGACTCATATTTGGTTTATTAGGTGTTTATAACAAGTTGTTATCTCTGGATTTGTATACCTATGTATCTAGGACAGAAAGCCGCCAACAATACTGGGCAAATCATCCAGCTGATATTTGGATTCGTTATCATCCTCATTAGAGGCGAGATTTGGCATAGAACAATCACCAGCCTACCAAACTTAAAGCTCCAAAATAAAAATAAATATGGATGAAGTACCCAAATTTCATAAATTAGAAGGGATCACATCTTAAGCCAAACTATGGTGCACTTTTTGGATAAACAGGCAGGAGAACTTTGAAATATTGGAGATAATAGAATTAATCCAACAGCAGAATTGTTTTATTTGAAGGTGAAAACAGCCCTAGAAATTTTACTAGCAATACCTTATTCCAGGGCTACAGGTCATTCTGTACACTTAGACACGTAAAAACGTGTCTGAGATCAAAGATCGAAGATAGGTTAAATGGGCTTTGTATGATGCTCAGTGTACATAAAAAACTTGTAACACAGTATGGGTGATTCTTTCACGGAAGATGTCATAAACCTTTTCCTGATGATGAAGATCTTCGAAAGTTAATTTTGAAATAGATGTATGATTAACTCATTGGCGCAGTTAAAAATATAACAATGACTTCAATTGTTATAATAGGACGCGAGTCCCTTGCGGGAACCGAGGTAGAGGCTGGGTATGCCCATATACAACCGTACATTTAAAGTCATCAATATTTCAGGTACTTTGATGAAGATGATGAGCCGCCAACACCAGCTCTTGCTTATATCCCAGCTCCTGGCAGCCCCACATATGAGGCAGCTTCTAGTTCTAAGGTACAAACATTATTGACGATTTAATAGATCCTAGTTTGGCTAATCCACCATGTGAATGACACAAAAGTGATTGTTGTTTTTATTTGGAATCTGGATTACTAACATGTGGGTTTTTGGCATAATAAGCTAGTGAATATCTCATGGTATAAAACAGGAAGGCAAATAAAGCGCTCAATAAACTATGAATAAAATTCATTGTTATCCTCTGTGATGTTTTTTTAAGGATAGGTTTATTAATTCTTTTAAACTGAATTCATTTCTTTTTACCCGACTGACCCGGAAGGAGGGTTATGTTTTTCGAGTGTATGTATGTATGTATGTATGTATGTCTGTTTCTTTGGCACGCTCTACAGCCTAAACGGCTTGATGGATTTAAGCATATGAGGTGTCGTTAGATTCGCCTTGACTGTGGGAGTGTCATAGGGTATATTGTTTTTATATGGCGTCTACGGATAAGAAAAGAGGGGGGGTATTAAAAACAAATATTTCGTTATTATAACAATATGGGTATCAAATGAAAGCTTGTGAACAGCCCATTCCATATATGTATATATTGCAATACTTTTGTGCTACCATTTTGACGTAAACAGCAAAAAAACATGTTTAATGCAAGGACAGTAGGTACTATGAGCGGTACCGTACGTAACTCAACAGAGTTGCGATGGTTGTTAGCGTTACTTTACCGTACCACTCATTTAACTCATTCTGTATAGAACTAAAAAGTCTGAAATAAATTAAATTATTAAAAGAAACAAAATACACGACTGCGTAAAACAAAAATTAACTGAAAAGATAAAAACAAGCTCTGGAATATTACTTGAATGTTATAAGATATTGGTTTGTCCCCGACTGCAATACCTTATATCATTCAAGTAATATTCCAGAGCTTGTTTTTATCTTTTCAGTTAATTTTTGTTTTACGCAGTCGGGTATTTTGTTTCTTTTAATAATTTAATTTATTATATTTATTTATTTTTGATTTTGTCTATATGTCTACCGCATTGATTTGCTTTGTAAAGTTGTAGTTATAGGTACTATGTTTGCATGCTGCAAAGTGTAGTCCTATGGTTGTTCTTTCTGGAATATGTATAACTTTATTTATAACTTATATGTGAAGATTTGTAAATGGCATATTGTTATCTGCTACTGTTATTATTACTGTTAAAAAGCTGTAAATCTTCTGAAAAAAAAACAAAAAAAAAAAAAAAAGTAAATAATCATAAAAAAATCTCTTGTATATTCCTACAATTAAATAAGCACATGTATGTAGCTAAAATGTCTACTACTAACATAATAAAAAAAATACATACAGTAGAGTCTCACTAATCTGGCAGATCAGTAGTCCACTGACATATATCTAAGGTACGTCCATAATCCGGCAGCCTCCGCTCACGCCTCATGTTTATAAAGCATTTCACAGAAATATAAACTCTTATCTTTCTGTGAAATGTTTTATTTTATTAACATATTATGAGTTTTTCTATACAATCCAATAATCTGAACATTGCAATAATTCGGCACCCTCTAGATATTTATATTGCCGGCTTAATGAGAGAAACACACAAGTTAATGCAATTTTTTTTCTGTAATGGGTGACCAATCCATGACCTTATTACCAGTAACTCTAGAATAAAAAAATATGATTCAATAAGTTTTAATTCAAAGTATGTATGGCCTAGTATATTCCTGGCTTTCTCTAAACAGGTAATCTCTATTACCTGTTCAGAGAATTCATTCATAAGTGCTCAAAAAACTAAGAATAAAATATATTAATTATACAGCGTGATGAGGACGAAGAAGACCCCTTGGACGCCTACATGGCAGGATTAGAACAGCAAGCAGCCAAGGACCTGGTGACCAGCAAGGAGAATGCAGTAAGCGGTAAAGGTGATAGTGGAAGAGGCACCAGGGGTGATATAGATGAAATGGATGATGAAGAGAGCTATTATAAGTGAGTTGATGTTTTAATTTATAATTTGAAACTACCAAGAAGTGATTGGCTTAGAACTCCATTATATTTAGCTGAATACATTTAAGCTATAAATGATGGTCACAGTGACCACGAATAAAACCAACTAACTCACCTAGGTTATATTTTTAAGACTCTTGTACGTATTTCAGAACTTCAATTCAAGTTCAAATCTAGCTTTGTGTCGAGATTCAAACATTTGAATTTGAATTTCTGGCCCTTGACATAAGTTTCATTTTCATCAACACAATCTATTCTTGAGAACATTTGTTTTATTTTTGATCAACACAATCTATTCTTGAATTGGACTTAAGTTTTGTTTCGCGTTATATTGTGCAGGCCTTAGAAATTCAGTTTGTTTGACAAATAGCTTATAGTAAACAAGTCAAAACAATCTTTAAATTGCTTACACTACTCCACAGATACATGGAAGACAATCCCTTAAGCCATGGCGATGACGCATCAGATGTTGAAGTAGAATATGATGAAGACGGCAATCCTCTAGCACCGCCCAAGAAGAAGTACATTGACCCCCTGCCCCCTATAGACCACTCTGAGATAGAGTATGAGCCGTTTGAGAAAAACTTCTACACGCCACATGAGGAAATTGAGAATCTGTCACCTGAGCAGGTTGAAGATCTGAAGAAGAACCTAGGAGTGAAGGTATTAACTACGGTTGTAGTTTTACTGGCATGGCCTATGTGCTTTTTGCGTCAATTTCGTCTGTTGATGCGTCAAGAGTTAACAAACTACGTTATTTTAAATATTTTTTACGACTTACATGGTAAAGTTTATTTTTGTTTTGATGGTAGTGAAGATAGGTGGATAATTTTGTTTTAATGTGACTTTTATACATTGCTTGTTGCGACCTGCGGTTTCACCCGCGTGCCCGACGGATATCCTACCCTCTGAAATCAGTATTCGTTCTCAAGTTATGGCATGACCAAGGGAAAGTGGGATTAATTTTTATATATAGACATTTTGTTGATAATAAATATCAATTTACAATGACAATTTGCACTGAGCTATTCAGCACGCGAGTACAGGCAACATGTAAAATCATTAAACAGTTTGTTGAAGAAGGTGGCATATAAGGCGATCCACTGAGCCAATTGATCTGGTGAGCTATTAAGTGAGAAGTGATGGGAGCCAAAATGAGCATAAGGTCATTCCAAATTCAAACTCATTTATTTCAAATATACCTTTGCAGGCACTTATGAATAGTTTGACTCTAATACTGGTTCGGAAGGTTGCATTTGCTGAGAAGCACCGACAATAAACTCGCAATTACTCTTTTCATAACAAGCTTAGGGTCAGTTCACACCGAGACGCGACGCGGGAAGCTTAAAGAGCAGTAGAATATGGAACTTTATTTACTACACAAAAAGGTACACATTTTTTGAGAAAGGTAGAGCATAGCTTTTATTCGCGCAAAGAGCAGATCGACTGGGTAAGTAACTCCACCTTACAGAATACCGCAGCCAAATAACTTTATGTTGTGTAAAGTTGTGTTCCTGTGCGTGAGTAAGGTCGCCAGAGCCCATAGGGGAGGGGGGAAAGGTCGGTAACGCGTGAGCAATGCTTTTTGTGTTGCAAGCGTCCATATGGCTACGGGAACCGCTTACCATCAGGCGGGCCGTATGCTTGTTTAACGACTTAGTTGTATAAAAAAAAAAACATATCAGTGAGAGAATTCGTAATAAGTGACTTGCGCCGTCGCGAGGTATATCTGAATTCTCCCACACATCACGTCTTGGTGTATTACGTAATATTTACATTGTAATCGCTCTGACAATAATCGCGTGCCGTGGTCTATAAATGACACTCGTGTAGACTGTTGAAGGGAGGGTGTTGGTTGTTTGTTCGCACAGATATCAGGTCCGGACCCGCCTCGGCCGGTGAGCAGCTTCGCGCACCTCGGGTTCGACTCGCAGCTGATCGCCGCCATCCGCCGCTCCGAGTACACGCAGCCCACGCCCGTGCAGGCGGCTGGCGTGCCCGCCGCACTCTCTGGGAGGGATATTATAGGTTTCTTTTTTTCATCAAACCCATATGTGTGGGATATCTATGGATAGGTCTTCAAAAATGATATTGAGGTTTCTACTATCATTTTTTTCTAAACTGAATAGTTTGCGCGAGAGACACTTCCAAAGTGGTAAAATGTGTGTCCCCCCCCTGTAACTTCTAAAATAAGAGAATGATAAATCTATAAAAAATATATGATGTACATTACGGTGGAAA
This sequence comes from Achlya flavicornis, assembly GCA_947623365.1. NCBI lineage: Eukaryota > Metazoa > Arthropoda > Insecta > Lepidoptera > Drepanidae > Achlya > Achlya flavicornis. The sequence continues at coordinate 14,436,960 of OX392467.1, forward strand.
CTTCCACCGAAAATTGGTTTGAACGAGATCTAGTAAGTAGTTTTTTTTTAATACGTCATAAATTTAAATTAATATCAAATACTCAGCTCTATACTACCATTTACTTATATACCTACAGGTTTGTACGGAACCCTCGGTGCGCGAGTCTGACTCGCACTTGGCCGGTTTTTTTGTATATGGTTCGCCTTATGGTGAGCGGTTACCGGTATATCTTTATACTGGGGTTTAAGAGAGGAAGGCCGTAGCGTCCTACCTGTACCTAACAGAATACCGCACTCATATAACTTTATGTTGTGTTCCTGCGTGTGAGTAAGGTCGCCAGTGCTTTGGTAGGGGGGAAGGGACGGTAATGCGTGAGTGATGCCCCATGTGTTGCAAGCGTCCATATGGCTACGGGAACCGCTTACCATCCAGTGTGCCTAACGCTTGATTGCAGAATTCGTAGAATTGAAAATATACTGAATAACTTTTGAGCTTGTTTGAACTCTCGTGAGTTTTTTTTCCTATATCATGGTAGTTCCCGTAGTAAAAGTTGTTTAGCATAACCTCAGAGTAGATAAATACTACGTACAACAGAGGGTCAGCGCCCATACTTCAAAAGTTACCACCGTAACTCGCGCAAGTACAGCGCCGGTGGTGAGTCAAAGGTACTATTTGCTAGTCTTGCCACGTATGTCACTACAGCAATGTTAGTTTTGTCAGTAAATGACAACAGATGTCACTTTTTATAGAACAGTATTTTAAAGGACGATGGGCACTTTTTATTTTTTCCTAACATTTCCAATTCTATGGTATAAACATTTTTTTATTGTTTGAAGTTTTTAATTTAAAAGGCGTGAAAGTTAAAAAGTTTAAATAATGCTTACCTAATTATATCCTTTAACATTTTACCATTTTTTGCCTGGTTGGCTAAATCCTAAAGTATAGGGCAAAGCGACAAATGCTGAAAGGAGCCCCAATGCCGATTTTAATAAAAAATAAAACTGTATACTTGGTACTCGTTGATTTGAAAAAAAAAACTGTATTATCACTCCATCTCATAGTGTCGCTTATAAAGATCTATTTCTGGGAAACAAATAATGTCTGTGGAAAATTAATGGAAACATCTATTTATTAAGAAACCACTACATACATCTAATGATAAGTAGAAGATAATATGAAGAATAATGAAGAGTAGAAGGTCAACGTTCCCGCGGCCGATCACCCACAAGATGGACAGATCTCATAAAATCAACAACAAGTTGTTCCCTCAGTGAATGTACACGCAGTGCCGCGAATAGAGAAAGATGGAGAAGTCTCGCAAAAGCCGCAACAAACTCATCAGACGATCCATAACCACGACCACTCCGCCAGGAGTGTACGACTGAGAAGAAGAAGAACATACATCTAGTCTGGTCGCAGTACTACAAGCTCTGGAAAGACTTGAAACAGCCACCTAAGAAACCACTATCTAACAGTCATCAAGTCGAACAATTCCTTGGAACACTCCCCGTTGTACAAGCGGTAGAACACACATAAGGCAAAGTCTCTCCTCAAACTGAGAGGCTCGTAACCGTTCGTGAGCTCGGGATCGTCGACAATTCTAGCGGCACGTCGCTGAACCGAGTCTAAAGGCCCAAGCTGGTATCCAGGTGCCCCCGCCCACATATGGCAACAATACTCCATATGAGGCCGGACTTGCGACTTATAAAGATGCAGCCTTTGCCCCGATGTGAAGTACTGCCTCGCTCTGTTGAGCACTCCAAGCTTTTTGGATGCCAGCTTAATCTTGTCTTCCAAGTGACTTCGGAACAAAACGTCGCTAGAAATGTCGACGCCAAGAATCCCAATGCTTTGACTGATGTTCAAGGAAGTGTTCTAGAATTGTGGAGCCACAGACCATGGGATTTTCTTAGCGGTGAACGCGCAGGCTTGAGTCTTGGTGGGGTTGAAATGGACCAGGTTTAGTCGAACCCAATCGGAGACACAAGCTAGTGTACTCTCGATTTCAGACACCAGCCGTTCGCGGCTTTCCTCCACCTCGGAACGATTTGCACGGCCTGTATAATGAGCGTCCCCTGTACTGTCGTCCGCATAGCAATGAATTATATGCTGTCTATTGACGGCATTCATTGCTATGCAGAAGGAACAGTGTTGGGGACAGCACAGAGCCTTGCCGGCATTCATGTCCATGCTATTAGAGTAGCTACCGTCGACGACGGCTCTTATGCTTCTGCTGGACAGAAAGCTGGCAACCCATTTGCATAATCCCTCGAGAAGCCCGTATGATGGTAACTTCCTTAGAAGACCCCTGTGCCAGACCCGATCGAACGCCTTCGCTACATCTAGGCTCACTGCCAATGCCTCACCTTGACTCTCGATGCAGTGGCGTGCCTAGGGTTTCAGAATAGGGCATGCCGAGAGATATGTTACTGTAGTTTTTAACAGTGAATGTAGATAAATCCGTCAGTAGTGTATCAGTCGTAGTTTTAAACCGAATGGTGTGTATATAAGGCGCCTCGGGCAGTGGCGGTACGTCCATACAAGCCCAAAAGCCGGGCTTACCCTACTAAAATAATTCTCGAACAAGAATATAAACTTCCGAACTATTTAAAAGTTCGCGCTCTTCGCTATTATTGCTTTTCGGTGTCATCAACCCCCGAGGCGCCTTATATACACACCATTCGGTTTAAAACTACGTAGGTACGGTATATCTATATCTGTGTACGACCCGCCTCGCACCACCTCGCACGGTCAGTCAAGGCGTCTCGCTCGCACGCGTGGGCTTGCAACCGGGCTTCGTTGCCAGCGAGTGTATCTCTTTCTAACCTATGAAAAACTATCCATAATGAGATATAACTATTGTTGGTTTATATAGCACAACAGTATGAGATATTTGAGATAATGAAGCCTTGCATGCGTATGAAGTTGGTTGTGACGGTTCGTAGTAAATGCGAAATGACGAACATCGCGCATGCGCCCCGCCTGTGGCCCCGCTCGCGCCGTTTGCGTCAAATTTCATTACATATGCATTTGTTTGAGCGAAAGTTGTTTTTTTTTAATTGGGAACCCTGCGAAGTTTCCAAAAGACCTTGCTTGAAACTGCAGAATTTCCGATCACTCTGGTGATTATATAACTGTTAGTATTCCATTTTATTCCTTTGTATTTATAATTTACCGAAATGATCTTACGACCGTCAGGGTTACCTACCTATATCAACTACACCTAATTAATTAGGATACTGATAAAAACACCGTGTAAAATTAACAAAATATATGTACTTACTGTCTTAAACTTCAGAATATTGCAGCAATTTAAAAACCAACAACTTAAATAAAAACTGTTTATTGCGACAGCCGTTAAACTCAAATTATTAGTGTTACGGTTCTCCATTATAACAAAGTGCAGTGATAATTGATAAATAAATATATTTCCTAGGTTAACATCGCACAAGAAAACAAATAATCACGCATTCTGATTTTGGCTCCGACACAATTGCGTACAGTGTGCTCGCAAGCGCGTGGTGGCCCCGACAGTTTAGTCGAGCCCAACTCGAAGCGAGCTGTAGATGCTTATCGCGGTAGATATAGGCAAGTGACAGAGGCCTGACCCGGCGCTATATAGGCTATTGCCGGCCCTGATTAGGAAACGATTAAAAATAGGTCAAGATAGCAATTTCTTAATCTTCTATATGTTTTAAAAATCACTTTAATACCGAGCAAGCGAATAGTCTCCGTTTCAGCTTGGACAAAAATGCTTTCGTATGTATGTCCAGATAACCGGCTGTTCTCCACTACAGGTCAAATTACTCATCCGATCCTCCATAAATTTTGTGAGCAGGGTCGGTGATTTACGAATGGCTTTAATCCTTTTGACCACAAAAGACTTAATAATTGTTCTTATTTGATATTTTGTTGAATAAATGAAACCACTATACGTTTTCCTGCACTAGCTAGATACAGACTTAAGCCCATAAAACAAATGAAATACAATTGGTACGAAACTGCCCATTGTACTTTTAAAAATAATCGTTGTAGATTTCAAAATATTTAGACTATATTTATTTACCGTTGAAGTCTCTGCTTATTAGAAACAGGTTAATATTAGATTTATTTTATTATTATTTGATTGTTTCGTTTCTAGACGATAAAAAGAAATAAAAATAATCGACGGTAAGGCCATCTATGTAAGGTCGAAAGATTTAAATATAATTAAATAAATTGCAAATATTGAAAATACGAGTTTAAAAAAATAATTATATTAAATTATTATTATCAAATTGTATTCCTTTGCAATAAATCTCAATAAAAAGTGATTTATTAGCGTTTTGACTAAGAATTAATTTTCAATCCGTCCATACGATGTCTGTAGCGACATCTTTACGTGTGAATTCTACACTAATTATAAAATGTATGTGATTGACCAGACATGGCATAACGAACCCAACATAAATGTCGAAAAGATGTCATCTCTTCATACCTTTGAAGAACCCCATGCTGTTACTAATATTAACTGAATTTTCCATACAGATAGAACATTAATACAGCGACTGTACTAGTGTATGTGCCGCGAGCACGGGTATGTGCAGCGCTGCTTTGAAACAAACTGCGCGTACATAGTTCGAACGACTACATACACATAATTAATGCCAATTTCTCGTTTTTTATCGATTCTTTACCGAGAATAAATAACAAGACACTTATATCGGCATTTTTTCTGATAGTAAATCACTAGCGTACGATATATCTATGAATGCGTCTATATGCAAACAGCTCACGCTTCGCACGAGGTTGTTAGCGTTATCACTCTATTAATATTCTCAAAATGTGTTAATTTAAAAATGTTGTCACCAGGTATCGCCCGCACCGGTTCCGGTAAGACGGCGGCATTCCTTTGGCCTCTATTGGTCCACATAATGGACCAGAAGGAGCTCGCGCCCGGCGATGGACCAATAGGCCTTATTCTGGCACCCACTAGGGAGTTGGCACAACAGGTACGGACTATGTTAAGGCAGTTGTCCCACCGCCGGCGAGGAAGCGACTAACTATCAGCTATTTTCTCGCCCAAGAAATGTACAATAGATGTACATTCTGTGTAAACAAAAGAGATGCATATATTAATAGTTGATCGCTAACTGTTCAAACCTCCGGCGAGGACTGGCTCCACTAGTTTGTCGCTGAGCGACAGAGCTAGAAAAGATAATACTCGCTCAGCGATGCTCGCTTGGCGGTCAGAACTTACGCCGAAAGTCTAAACAGCGTTCATTTCTACCGAGAGTGCGAGTAATCGCCCGTCGCACTCGGACACTCGCTTACAGCCCAGCGACAAAACTATCTGAACTACACACTCGCTTCCCGATGCTCGCCAACTCGTTTTTAGTTGCTAGTTTTACTCGTTACACATTCAACGTCGGCGGTCTGACAAGGATTTCAACATTTCTATTTGAAAGAAAGAAAGAAAGAAAATTAAAAGAAAGAAAAATAATTATTTATGTATTCTGTGTTGAGCAGCTGTTTTTTGACCTTAAAATTAAAATACGGGACCTGCTATTGCCTGACGGGAGTATGCTTTTGGGTAAAATCCAAAGCTTAGGTTTATCAAAATCAAATTACTTTGGTTTTCACCAATTATTATAATTCAACAAAATATGTAGGTTTGCATTGTTTATTTCCAGATATACATGGAAGCGAAGAAGTTCGGAAAAGTGTACAATATACGGTGCGTGTGTTGCTACGGTGGCGGCTCCAAGTGGGAGCAGACCAAAGCTCTGGAAGGTACAAAAATATAGAAAGTCATTTAATAGTATTTTATTCTCTTAGTCACATTCTTTAACAATTAGAAAGGTTGATAAGTATTTGCTATCTTTTATCCCTAAATATTATAAAGCAATGTCGCTATTTTTGTCTGGTTGATAGCAGTTTTAGGAACTACACAATTGATTTTTATATGCAATAGATACCATCAATTAGAGAATTTCTTCCGGAAGTTCACATTACCCGGGCGAAGACAGGTCGCTAATTCGTACCTTAAGGTTGAAATAGATACTCATTTGTTTTAAGTCTTTTATACCTCACATTTCTCTTTGTTTTATAAAGTACTAGCTGCCCGGCACGACTTCGTTCGCGTGGTGCTACCCTACCCTGTGGTGCTACCCTACCCCTCCCTACCCTACCCTGACAGTAAAATCCCCATGAACAAAATGATCCGCCATTTATTGAATTCATTTGTTACAAAAAATGTGATAAATGATGAACCGCTCGACCGATTTTGTGCAAACTTCACATATACCATCTACTAAATAGTCCGAACAAAACCTAAACATTTGGTTTGGATAGGTGAGCCCGTTCTTGAGTTATAAAATTACAACGAAAAGTGGCATTGATTTTTATATATATAGATAGATAGATTGATGTATAGCAATTATTATTTATTAACAAACTTCGCGTATTGTCCTATGTTACACATAGGTGGCGGCGCAGAAATTATAGTGGGAACCCCTGGCCGAGTGATAGACTTGGTTAAGTGTAAAGCCACCAACCTGAGAAGAGTCACTTACTTGGTGCTTGATGAAGCCGACAGGATGTTTGATATGGGATTTGGTAAGCATTTATTTTCTACATAATTTTTTTATAGTAGTAGTTAGCAAGGATGGCAAGGAACCGTGAGGACTCATGCATTCTAGGATATGTTTATGAACATTGGGATGCGAAATTTGATCATGAAGAATAGGCTAACTATTGACAACAATCTGAAATTGCCGGTACACAGGTAGGTGTTTGGTGATAGATTCTCACCTCGAGGGTGATATTCAGCCAGGTGGGTACTACAAAGTACGGCACCACCGTTCAAATGATGATACTCTCGCAGGAATTGCTACTTGGCATATTTTTACAATCAATGGGAAAATATATAAAGATTGTAGAGGCCAGAGGCGTATTGGGACTTTTTCTGCGGGAATTTGCAGAGTGACGTTGCGTTTTCGTTTTTAGGGTTCCGTAGCCAAATGGCAAAAAACGGAACCCTTATAGATTCTTCATGTCTGTCTGTCTGTCTGTCTGTCTGTCTGTCTGTCTGTCTGTCTGTCTGTCTGTCTGTCTGTCTGTCTGTCTGTCTGTCTGTCTGTCTGTCTGTCTGTCTGTCTGTCTGTCTGTCTGTCTGTCTGTCTGTCTGTCTGTCTGTCTGTCTGTCTGTCTGTCTGTCTGTCTGTCTGTCTGTCTGTCTGTCTGTCTGTCTGTCTGTCTGTCTGTCTGTCTGTCTGTCTGTCTGTCTGTCTGTCTGTCTGTCTGTCTGTCTGTCTGTCTGTCTGTCTGTCTGTCTGTCTGTCTGTCTGTCTGTCTGTCTGTCTGTCTGTCTGTCTGTCTGTCTGTCTGTCTGTCTGTCTGTCTGTCTGTCTGTCTGTCTGTCTGTCTGTCTGTCTGTCTGTCTGTCTGTCTGTCTGTCTGTCTGTCTGTCTGTCTGTCTGTCTGTCTGTCTGTCTGTCTGTCTGTCTGTCTGTCTGTCTGTCTGTCTGTCTGTCTGTCTGTCTGTCTGTCTGTCTGTCTGTCTGTCTGTCTGTCTGTCTGTCTGTCTGTCTGTCTGTCTGTCTGTCTGTCTGTCTGTCTGTCTGTCTGTCTGTCTGTCTGTCTGTCTGTCTGTCTGTCTGTCTGTCTGTCTGTCTGTCTGTCTGTCTGTCTGTCTGTCTGTCTGTCTGTCTGTCTGTCTGTCTGTCTGTCTGTCTGTCTGTCTGTCTGTCTGTCTGTCTGTCTGTCTGTCTGTCTGTCTGTCTGTCTGTCTGTCTGTCTGTCTGTCTGTCTGTCTGTCTGTCTGTCTGTCTGTCTGTCTGTCTGTCTGTCTGTCTGTCTGTCTGTCTGTCTGTCTGTCTGTCTGTCTGTCTGTCTGTCTGTCTGTCTGTCTGTCTGTCTGTCTGTCTGTCTGTCTGTCTGTCTGTCTGTCTGTCTGTCTGTCTGTCTGTCTGTCTGTCTGTCTGTCTGTCTGTCTGTCTGTCTGTCTGTCTGTCTGTCTGTCTGTCTGTCTGTCTGTCTGTCTGTCTGTCTGTCTGTCTGTCTGTCTGTCTGTCTGTCTGTCTGTCTGTCTGTCTGTCTGTCTGTCTGTCTGTCTGTCTGTCTGTCTGTCTGTCTGTCTGTCTGTCTGTCTGTCTGTCTGTCTGTCTGTCTGTCTGTCTGTCTGTCTGTCTGTCTGTCTGTCTGTCTGTCTGTCTGTCTGTCTGTCTGTCTGTCTGTCTGTCTGTCTGTCTGTCTGTCTGTCTGTCTGTCTGTCTGTCTGTCTGTCTGTCTGTCTGTCTGTCTGTCTGTCTGTCTGTCTGTCTGTCTGTCTGTCTGTCTGTCTGTCTGTCTGTCTGTCTGTCTGTCTGTCTGTCTGTCTGTCTGTCTGTCTGTCTGTCTGTCTGTCTGTCTGTCTGTCTGTCTGTCTGTCTGTCTGTCTGTCTGTCTGTCTGTCTGTCTGTCTGTCTGTCTGTCTGTCTGTCTGTCTGTCTGTCTGTCTGTCTGTCTGTCTGTCTGTCTGTCTGTCTGTCTGTCTGTCTGTCTGTCTGTCTGTCTGTCTGTCTGTCTGTCTGTCTGTCTGTCTGTCTGTCTGTCTGTCTGTCTGTCTGTCTGTCTGTCTGTCTGTCTGTCTGTCTGTCTGTCTGTCTGTCTGTCTGTCTGTCTGTCTGTCTGTCTGTCTGTCTGTCTGTCTGTCTGTCTGTCTGTCTGTCTGTCTGTCTGTCTGTCTGTCTGTCTGTCTGTCTGTCTGTCTGTCTGTCTGTCTGTCTGTCTGTCTGTCTGTCTGTCTGTCTGTCTGTCTGTCTGTCTGTCTGTCTGTCTGTCTGTCTGTCTGTCTGTCTGTCTGTCTGTCTGTCTGTCTGTCTGTCTGTCTGTCTGTCTGTCTGTCTGTCTGTCTGTCTGTCTGTCTGTCTGTCTGTCTGTCTGTCTGTCTGTCTGTCTGTCTGTCTGTCTGTCTGTCTGTCTGTCTGTCTGTCTGTCTGTCTGTCTGTCTGTCTGTCTGTCTGTCTGTCTGTCTGTCTGTCTGTCTGTCTGTCTGTCTGTCTGTCTGTCTGTCTGTCTGTCTGTCTGTCTGTCTGTCTGTCTGTCTGTCTGTCTGTCTGTCTGTCTGTCTGTCTGTCTGTCTGTCTGTCTGTCTGTCTGTCTGTCTGTCTGTCTGTCTGTCTGTCTGTCTGTCTGTCTGTCTGTCTGTCTGTCTGTCTGTCTGTCTGTCTGTCTGTCTGTCTGTCTGTCTGTCTGTCTGTCTGTCTGTCTGTCTGTCTGTCTGTCTGTCTGTCTGTCTGTCTGTCTGTCTGTCTGTCTGTCTGTCTGTCTGTCTGTCTGTCTGTCTGTCTGTCTGTCTGTCTGTCTGTCTGTCTGTCTGTCTGTCTGTCTGTCTGTCTGTCTGTCTGTCTGTCTGTCTGTCTGTCTGTCTGTCTGTCTGTCTGTCTGTCTGTCTGTCTGTCTGTCTGTCTGTCTGTCTGTCTGTCTGTCTGTCTGTCTGTCTGTCTGTCTGTCTGTCTGTCTGTCTGTCTGTCTGTCTGTCTGTCTGTCTGTCTGTCTGTCTGTCTGTCTGTCTGTCTGTCTGTCTGTCTGTCTGTCTGTCTGTCTGTCTGTCTGTCTGTCTGTCTGTCTGTCTGTCTGTCTGTCTGTCTGTCTGTCTGTCTGTCTGTCTGTCTGTCTGTCTGTCTGTCTGTCTGTCTGTCTGTCTGTCTGTCTGTCTGTCTGTCTGTCTGTCTGTCTGTCTGTCTGTCTGTCTGTCTGTCTGTCTGTCTGTCTGTCTGTCTGTCTGTCTGTCTGTCTGTCTGTCTGTCTGTCTGTCTGTCTGTCTGTCTGTCTGTCTGTCTGTCTGTCTGTCTGTCTGTCTGTCTGTCTGTCTGTCTGTCTGTCTGTCTGTCTGTCTGTCTGTCTGTCTGTCTGTCTGTCTGTCTGTCTGTCTGTCTGTCTGTCTGTCTGTCTGTCTGTCTGTCTGTCTGTCTGTCTGTCTGTCTGTCTGTCTGTCTGTCTGTCTGTCTGTCTGTCTGTCTGTCTGTCTGTCTGTCTGTCTGTCTGTCTGTCTGTCTGTCTGTCTGTCTGTCTGTCTGTCTGTCTGTCTGTCTGTCTGTCTGTCTGTCTGTCTGTCTGTCTGTCTGTCTGTCTGTCTGTCTGTCTGTCTGTCTGTCTGTCTGTCTGTCTGTCTGTCTGTCTGTCTGTCTGTCTGTCTGTCTGTCTGTCTGTCTGTCTGTCTGTCTGTCTGTCTGTCTGTCTGTCTGTCTGTCTGTCTGTCTGTCTGTCTGTCTGTCTGTCTGTCTGTCTGTCTGTCTGTCTGTCTGTCTGTCTGTCTGTCTGTCTGTCTGTCTGTCTGTCTGTCTGTCTGTCTGTCTGTCTGTCTGTCTGTCTGTCTGTCTGTCTGTCTGTCTGTCTGTCTGTCTGTCTGTCTGTCTGTCTGTCTGTCTGTCTGTCTGTCTGTCTGTCTGTCTGTCTGTCTGTCTGTCTGTCTGTCTGTCTGTCTGTCTGTCTGTCTGTCTGTCTGTCTGTCTGTCTGTCTGTCCGTCCGTCCGTCCGTCCGTCCGTCCGTCCGTCCGTCCGTCCGTCCGTCCGTCCGTCCGTCCGTCCGTCCGTCCGTCCGTCCGTCCGTCCGTCCGTCCGTCCGTCCGTCCGTCCGTCCGTCCGTCCGTCCGTCCGTCCGTCCGTCCGTCCGTCCGTCCGTCCGTCCGTCCGTCCGTCCGTCCGTCCGTCCGTCCGTCCGTCCGTCCGTCCGTCCGTCCGTCCGTCCGTCCGTCCGTCCGTCCGTCCGTCCGTCCGTGTATGTCACAGCCATTTATTTCCGAAACTATAAGAACTATAATGTTGAAACTTGGTAAGTAGATGTATTCTGTGAACCGCATTAAGATTTTTACACAAAAATAGAAAAAAAACAATAAATTTTGGGGGTTCCCCATACCTAGAACTGAAACTCAAATTTTTTTTTTTCATCAAACCCATAAGTGTGGGGTGTCTATGGATAGGTCTTCAAAAATGATATTGAGGTTTCTAATATCATTTTTTTCTAAACTGAATAGTTTGCGCGAGAGACACTTCCAAAGTGGTAAAATGTGTGTCCCCCCCCCTGTAACTTCTAAAATAAGAGAATGATAAATATATGATGTACATTACGGTGCAAACTTCCACTGAAAATTGGTTTGAACGAGATCTAGTAAGTAGTTCTTTTTTAATAGGTCATAAATTGAAATTAATATCAAATACTCAGGTCTATACTACCATTTACTTATATACCTACAGGTTTGTACGGAACCCTCGGTGCGCGAGTCTGACTCGCACTTGGCCGGTTTTATTTTTATTTTCATCAATTCGTGTATTTTGAGTTTTATTGCATATTATCGGTGGTATTTTTATCCAATATAGATCAATCCATGTGCACAAGTGAAGTGAAATGAAATGAATTATGTGTATCGTGACTTATCAAGTAGTCTCAAAAAGTCCGTGAAGAGTTTTAGTACAATGACCACCATTGTAGTAAAACATGACGTGTATGGACGGTGACTGACTGAGGACTATACGTGAAAGTGATTTATTGTGACTGGAAATTGTAATATAACTCGACACTGGCAGAAATAAGTCGTAATTTGGATTTGGTTGCCATACTTACATCGAGGAAAAATCCCTTTAGAGTAGAATACTGAACAATCACATTCCGAAACTAGTCAGTGATTTGTCACTGAATTTAAACAGTACGGACGAACGTTTGTTTTTGAATTGGCCAATCAGATTGCATGCGTCCTTGACTTAGCCAATCAGAGCGCAATGTCGACGGTGGGAAATTGGCGGAATATATTTCAACCAAAATGAGCATCATTGCGCTTCTTTGGGTTAATTGTTCGATGCATACTTACAACTAAGAAGAGAGGCGTACGTATTGTAAGTAATGTGTGTGTGTACGTGTATGTCAGAGCCGCAGGTCCGTTCGATCTGCGGGCACGTGCGGCCGGAGCGGCAGGCGCTGCTGTTCTCGGCGACGTTCCCGCGGCGCGTGGAGCGGCTCGCGCGCGACGCGCTGCACGACCCCGTGCGCGTGCAGCACGGCGCCGCCGGGGAGGCCTGCCACCTCGTCGCGCAACACGTCAGGTACAATCATACGCACACGCACACGCACCCCCCCACACACCACACGTGTGTTCATTACACACACCACTATATCGTACTAATCCTAATCCTAATTAATATGTTTTGAGAATATGGTGTTTAGTGATTGTGGTATCACGAGAATATGGTATTTTGCGACTGTGGTATCTTGAGATTATGATATATTGCGAATATGATGTTTTGAGAATATGATATTCCGCGACGGAGCCTTATAAATGTGATAGTGAGTTTGTTTGTTTGTTACGCCTTCACGCCTCAACTACTCAACGAATCATCATGAAATTTGGCATGCGATAGATAGCCTAGGGTATGGAGAAGGACATAGGCTACTTTTTATCCCAGGAACGCGGGTGACAGCTAATAATATAATAAATTTGAAATTTTGTGAGTATTCGTGCAAAAACAACTGAACGGATTTAGATGAAATTTTGACACACAGATAGAATATGTTCTGGATTAACAAATAGGCTACTTTTTATCCCGGCAAAACATACGATCCCTCGGGAATGCGGGTAAAACCGCGCGGGACGGCTAGTCACGTATAATATGCAACACACACACACTAACATATCACGTACGATACTCAAGACACGCACTGCCACATATCATGTAACGCAACATACATATAACATACGCAACACAGACAGTAAAATTTATTTTATATTATCTAAATACCAAAAAGGGTCAGTTCACAACGAGACGCGACGCGACGTGAAGATGCAATTGTTTCGTGAAACCGTGTAAATTTGTAGCTAGCACAATACGCATTACATACAGAGCAACATATTTTTTTTTACTGTGTATAGTCCTGTGTTTGACCACAATCTCATTATGGTAAGTGATGATGTGGTCGAAGGTGGTAAGCACAAAAAGCCTAGAAGGAACTGGCTCTCACGTGCAGGTGTCGGAACACACCAATAGGTGCTTGGCGACAGATTTTCAACTTGAGGTTGGTAGCCAGCCAGACGGGTACTACGAAGTACCCTACTACCGTGCTATGGTTTCCTCACAATGTTTTCCTTCACGGAAAGCTCAAGCACATTGTAGGATTCGAACCCGGGACCTTCGTCTCGGTATCCGACGTCACTGAGCTACCATCGCCTTAAAAATAATTGATACTTACCTATTTCAATGTTTTTAGAATATTCAACAAACCAGAAGAGAAATGGCCGTGGTTATTGAAGAACTTAGTGGAATTTCTATCTGCAGGCAGTATTTTAATATTCGTCACGAGAAAAGTAAGTATATATACTTAATTCATTTAATCTATTATATAAAAATATATTTCTGTGTAGTTATTCGTTCGTCTTCTATACAAAACGCCTAATAATTACGAAGTTATATGCTACCTTTATATACGTAACATGCATATCCAATCACTCACATATTCAGTTCCTCTCTACAAAATTTATTTCATACCCGATAACATTTATTGACATTGATAAATACATTTAATTACCACTAACAATAGTCATGGTAAAGTTTCGCCAGCTAATTATTTAAAGTTTCAATTTAACTTGTAGCTAGAAGCTGAACAAACGGCGGCTAACCTGGGCGTTCAAGAGTTCGACGCATTATTACTGCACGGTGACATGGAACAGGCGGACAGGAACAAAGTTATCACGGCGTTCAAACGACAAGAGAGCAATATACTGGTCGCTACTGATGTAGCTGGTATGTTTTTCCTTTATAAACTTTCTTTTAGTTTGTAAGTTATCGCCTGCGATACTTTTTTGTTATACATTCTTATTATTATCAGGAATTAAGGGTATCGTCACAATTAGCAGGAAGTAAGTATCGACCGGAAGGAGGTCAGGAGAGAGATTTTTGTAAAATATTTCCACAAACATAGTCCCCACGTAGTCATACAGCTAGCTTACGCTTTAAGGAAACTAGTCAATATTTGTGTTATGTTTAGCTCGTGGTTTGGACATCCCGCACATCCGCACGGTGATCAACTACAGCTGCGCGCGCGACATCGACACGCACACGCACCGCGTGGGACGCACGGGACGAGCCGGAGTGCGCGGCGACGCCTACACGCTGCTCTCGCGGGACAAGGACCGGGACTTCGCGGGACACCTGCTCAGGAACCTCGAGGGGGTGCAGCAGGTACTTAACTATACTATACACGCGGGGACGCCTACACGCTGCTCTCGCGGGACAAGGACCGGGACTTCGCGGGACACCTGCTCAGGAACCTCGAGAGGGTGCAGCAGTTGCTATTCTATATCGCATGTCAATCTTCTCTTGGTATTGTCGACAATTTCGTTGTATGTCTGTAGATTTACGGAACAGCAGACCTTTTAGGGCACCGCCCTGTTATTTTTGCGCTGTGACTAGAGGGATCAAAAGAGGGAAAAGTAATCATGCCAAAGCCGCGGACCACTAGCTAATATACATAACTAATTCCAAGTATCAATCCTAGGAAGTGCCAGAAGAGCTTCTCCACCTCGCCATGCAGTCGTCCTGGTTCCGCAAGTCCCGCTTCAAGAAGGGCAAGGGCAAGAACCTGAACGTGGGTGGATGCGGGCTCGGGTACAAGGAGCGGCCGGGCCTGCCCGCGCACACCGACGACCCGCCGGCCGTAGCCGTCGAGAAGACTCACGGCCCGGCCACTGATAGACTTGCGTCGCTCAAGCAGGCCTTTAAGTCGCAGTATAATCAGGTAAATTGAATTTAGTTTTTGGTGGTTATTGAAACACACTTGATATGTCTATGACACCGTATAGGTACTGAATTGATGGAACGAGTTGATTCAGGTGTTATTTTTATTTATTTTTTTGCTTCTCAGTAGTATATACAAAAGTATGAATTGACTTTGATCTGATACTGTTTTGAAGTCAGTGAAAGAGCAAGAAGTATTCCATTGAAAATATTTACATTCACGCTTCGCACAAGGTAACGTTCTTAACGCTATCACTCTATAATATTCTTACTGTATGGTTTATCCCATGGTAAAAGTTGTTCAGCATGACTAACCTAAGATAGGTTTAAAAAAATATGCCATCTCAAATATCCAACCTGTATAAATAACCATAGCTTCAGCGGATTAACCTTATTTTGGTGCAATTAGGTTATTTTTGCTTGGTATTTCTTAGGTTTAAACAAATGCATAATTACACCCAGACTCACGACGTATATAGACATGTTCATAATTGAATCCACGACCTGCAGCGTGATAGGTGGAATCAACCAAACTCGCCATCACTCGTCAGTATTACATAACTTTTCCGAAGTTCCGTGACTAATGTCAGCTCCCACAGTTCACAGCGTCCACTGACCACTCGTGGGAGCAGACCCGGCCGGTGATCCAGCCCGGCGTGAACGCGCCCGCTAACGACAACAGCGACGACAAACCGGAACGAGTGCGGAAGAGCGGCAAGAGAAGCCGATGGGAGTAGCACTACTAGTTCACCACTTACATTGGTGTCATTGCAAAATCTGCCCTATTACAATACGCGTGAGTTCAAACTTGATTGCAGTTTATATTCATTATCCTTCTTATTCCTAAAACGCTATTTAGCTAATATACTGATTAAATGATCACGTAAATAGCGTCACATCGTTTGACAATTACAGTAAGGTGAGACGTTTTATGAGTAAGGCCCTATTTGTAATAAGATTTAATTTGTAAAGAAAAACAATGTTGCTGATTCTGTTGTTTACAACTTGGTAAAACTAATTTAGTACTATACCTATCTCTTTCTAACAAAAAAGGATGTAAGAAATTTTCTTGCTTGATTTCAACATAAAGGATGAGAAGAGTTTGGCATTCCTCTCGTCAGTATTTTTTTTTTAAAACGGCTTCCACGGATAACTTATAAAAAATCGATAGCCGACATCAAAAAAATCAAGAAATATTCTATGACAAAATCACATAAAGTGTCACGTTCCGAAGATATAAGCAACTAAAGTTTAACTGTTAAGAAAAGTTAAAATATAATCTTATGATTGCATAATTAATTACTACACCCAAAAACTAATTATTAAATAATAGTTTATCGGGTATATTTTTCATTGAAAAAATCGCTTACACTAAGGCGCTCTTACAGGGTACAGATAATGTAGGTTAATTATTATTTTACACTTTTTAGTGCAGGAATTTTGAAAGCGTGTTTTTCAGTTTTTTTTAACTCTATACTAAAATCTTAAAATCCTTTAGTGGCAAATTAAAACGGTAAAGACTAATTTGACAGCTTTAACTATGTTCTATACTTTTTCAAAAGAGCGGTGTTAATAAAATAATAAATATCCCGGGACATTCCTCACACACGGCTAACTGATCAGAGAGCCAAGCAACCAAACTAAGCAGAGCATTTACCATGGAGACCAGATAACCACCAACATATACTACTTTTTTTACACCCAGACTCAGGCCATAAAGAACATGTCCAGGCACGTAAATGCATGTCCTGTGTGGGAATCGAACCCACGACCTGCAGCGCGATAGGTATGTAATCTTAACCAGAGTCTTAACAAGCCGCGCCAACTGGTGATGTGATTAAAATTAGTTTAGTGCGATTTACAACAGAATCGGCACTACGAGGGATCGTATATTTTCCCGGGGGTAAAAAGTATCCTATTTGTTATACCAAAGTATAATCTAACGATGTGCCAAATTTCATCCAAATCTGTTATGTAGTTTTAGCGTGAAAGAGTAACAAACCTCTTTACATCCATATATCCTTACAAACTTCTCATTTATAATAGTCGTAAGATAAAATTAACTTCGTCACTAGGAGAGTCACTTTGTATGGATTTGATTCAAGCAGTTATATTAACGAACATAATTATTACCAACAGCCATCTTGTGGCTGGTTAGGCATATTGTAATATGTCAGATTTGGCAACGGATATAGTTGCGACATTAGGGCATTATGTTTCGCTGCCGATGAGGTTTTTTATTATTATAAAAAAATCTAACGTTTTGGGCAAAGGCTGTAACTACATATAGTAACCGTATAAACGTATATCGTTATTGCCTACCTTCTTTTTGTGATGCGCCATATACTTGTGTGGCTCGCATCACAAGCAATATCTCTAGAAATAAAATTACCGATACATGGTATAATCTATCGTTTCCTCGATCGCAGTGAGACGTATGCCTATATCGTGTGCAAAGATACTGTGTGTTATTGTACTGTCCTTTTCTAGCAATATGGAATGTATAAAAGGTGGAAAGGCAAGAATGATTAGATAAATTAATATTGGGCTAGTGTACAGTGTGTAAATTTTTTTCTAAATGTTGGGTTTTGTTTGAACTATCTTTATATTATAACTACCCATAAAATACAGCAAGCATGAAAATACATTAAGCACAAGTTCATTTATCTGCTAACATGCTCATATAATATTTGTATTTTTTACAAATATAAATGTTGTTATACCGTGTTTGAATCTTACGTTGTAAGAAATACAGTTGAAAATGATTTAATTTTATACTACACTCAAAGTATACATGCAAAAATGTATTTTATTTTAATAACGTTAAAATTGTTTTTAGTTTGTATTGATTTTATTTTAAACACCATCAAGGCCCCAACACCATTGTAAGGTAAACAGTGTATATTTAATTTAAATTTGTAATGGGAAAAATAGTATATTTCATAGGTTCATCCATAAAATACGTAAAATTTAGTTACTCTAAGTAATATTAGCGTACAATTTGTCACTTTATTTTGGCGTATTTTATTGAGTCCTATTTACTATTGATTCTGTTAATATAATGAGATCATATCTCTCTCACACATGTGCTTATACATAGATTGGATTTATACATTATGATATGCAAATGATTTTGAACTGTATGTAAATAGTAATAAAGTGCTAATTAAAAGAACATGTTTTTTATTTATTATTTTTCTTACTTATTCTTAAAGTTCATAAGAATTAATAGGCGCAAATGCATTACGGTCTGTTAAAAAGCCGAGCCGAGCCGATATCTCACCGGGTATCTTGTATTCCATTGGTGAAACCGGATAACGCCTGGGTAAACGATCTAAACGACTTAGGTAGATGTATTACCTACCTTTTGAGATTCGATGGTTTTGAAGACTGATGTAGGTATGATTTATAAAAGTGTTTTACTTAATATATATAACTAGTGGAATTAAAGCCAAAGTCCGCCACGTCTCACACAACTATTCTCGCTATTTCGACAAAACGATGTCGCACAAGAAATTTGGACAAAAACATACTAGTGTCCAAAAATGCTATTTAAAATGCATAGAATTTTAAGATCACATCATTCCGAACATATGAATTTAAAAAAAATAAAAAAATATACTATAAGTTGTACGTAGTATTTATCTACTCTGAGCTATAAGTTACCTTACATAATAGGCGTAAGGTAACTTATAGTATTTTTTTATTTTTTTTTACACCTATTACACCTATTATGTAAGGTAACTTATAGTATTTTTTTTTAAATTAGACTTATCCTTTAGTTGGGAGGTCGGTTTGGACCATTAGTTTGATATTCAATTCAACGTTTCTTCATAGAATTTCATTCTAAAACCTACGATTTATTAACATCATTTTCTAACTAAGAATATAAATTGGCAATTTCAAGATCCATCGTTTCACGTATACCTACAACACTAGCCAGTGATTAGGTACAAGAAATGGTTTCCCAACACGAAGTTTATTACAAGTACAAGTGTAATCGCGCGTCGACGGAGTGTTATATTGAGCTCAAGTTTTAATTTATTCACCTAACTGCCGGCTAGCACGGCATCTTGCGAACAACGGACGAGCTCAGCGAGTAGGCATAGTTTTACTTTGAAACATGATTCGAATTTCTACTGATTATAATTTTTGTATTCGCTATTTCGGGTTTTCAATTCATAAATCAGTTGTTATTGATAGCTAGACACTTTCAACCACTTTTACCTATGTATTGGTAATGTTGCAATAAAAATAAATACTAAAAGTATTAATTTTATAATTTGGTAAGTAGGTATTCATTGTAGTATAGTACATTATGATACATGTGTGCAAAGTGTGTAATTACATAAGAGTCATTATAAAGGCGTAGGCGAACGCGATTAGGAAGCCGAGAGTGTAATGATCAATGCACACGCGTGTCATACGACGTTGTTCCACACTCGCAATGAAAAAAACAGACTTTTCAATTGGATTGAGGTACAAACTTAACATAATCGGGATTATATCATAAATCTGCGATAATGTAAAGTAAAAAGCACTAGTGCGTAATAAGCTTCATTATGATACTAAAATCGGTGCAATAAGAGCCATTTTATAAGCGAGTGCGTTGACATTTTTTTATACCAACAAGTGGGCCTTCGGGATCTATTGGATAGATTTACAAGGCGACAAGCCAACCCTGGCCCTGGGCGCCACACTGTTACCTACGCCACTGTCCCAATAATTGGTAATAGCATTTGTACAGTTTGTTGAGGATGTAACAAGGAATTTCGTGTATTCAAAGGAATAGAGCAGATTTTTCCATCGTCAGTTAACTTTTGAATATTTTAACAGTTTTCCTACATAAAATCGGTCACACATAAGTTTATTCCTCGGATAAAATAAAAGATATCTGACGATGGAAATATCGGTGCTTGAAAAACGATTACAAGCCTATAAATTCACCAGTCAAGAACAACTATTGTTGATATTACAAAATCCAATACAAACAAAAGTAAAACACATCCCATAAACTAGGAAGTCGTATATTCGCTCGAGTGACTCATTCATTACTCAAAAAACTCGCGCCGGAGCCACATAGAATAGTCCAAAGTTTACCACTTTAATTGTTATACTTCTACTTGATTGGGGGGTTGATATGTTACTACAATTGATAAGGTTATCTGATAGTAAGTTGGGCTTAGTAGAATGAGTTCAAAACAATCGTAGATTAGTAAGGAATTTGTCTATGTCTGAAGGCTGAGAAGCTGGCCGACTATGACCATAGTAAGAGCACGTAAGAGGCTACGGTAGAGATGATGTGGCCGAAGCACAGGCCGAAGATTGTAAGAACACAGAGCCTAATAGGGAACTGGCCCTCAAGTGCACCCTGGACGGAATCATGATCTAATGTTCAGGATTAGTATGCTACTTAATCACCTTCGCTAAGGTCATCACCGCACGTATCATAGTGAGATTGTGGTAAAACGCAAGCTTGTAAGAAGTCTCCACTTCTCTCTGTCTTGTTTGTTAGTGTGCTTATAACCTATATCTCGAGAACCACCCAAGGGCGTCGCCAGCCGATGGCGCAGGGGGGGGCAAGTTGACTTTACCTACTACAATTCACACCTTTGAGAAAAGTAGGTATGAATTGTAGGTAAAGTCGACAGCACATGAAGCTTTTCACTTGTACTACGAGCCTTACATCTACAGCGATTGTAATAACAACAGTATCTTAGTACTATATACATATATATTCTGTGACAGCTTCAACGATAGAGTAGAGCAGAGCGTAGTTGAGCGTACGGAATATTAAGAGTGGAATTGGTGAATTCATTCGAGTTTCGATGTACGGGAATGATTGTTCAAGGCTTGAACTTCAAGCAAATCAACTAAAAGACTTAGGACTTTGGTTGCATTATATTTGGCAATTTTTTTAGAATCTCTAGGGGGGGGCAGCTGCCCCTCCCTGCCCCCCCTTGGCGACGCCCTTGCTTCACAGATTTTGATGCAATTTCTACTGAAACTTAGGAGATTTTTTTAGGATAGTTTCAGGCTATGTATAATATTATGCTGTGAATTAGGAGAGCTGCTCAGTGTCTGCTTTAGTGTAACACGTCACAGAAGAAAAGAACTATGTGAGTAAAGCTGCGCGGCGAGCATAAGCTAGTTTAATATATTTTATCTAGGAATACGATACAAACAAATGGCACCTAAGTCCTAGGTGTTTTATAAATTTTCGAGGCTGTTTATAAATTATGTAACGCTTGTACACACGGCTACAGGTCAAGCTATACATTTCTAGTATAAGCTGACCTCCCATTGTACGGAAATCGTATACAATGCGAGTTCAGCTTATACTGGAAATGTATAGCTTGATCGGTAGCCGTGTGTACAACCGTGCCTAATATGGCAACAAAATGGATATAGATATGTGTGAAATTACGATTGATGGCCAAAATGGCAAAATGTGTTTTATGTGCTGTGCTTAAATTACAAGATATTTGTAGCTGGCTGTTGTCTCACTGCTGGATAAATGTTGCCTTTAAGATTATTGACTTCCTGTTCTTTTTCGTTTTTTTGGGACTTGTCCTTTGTACCTATATTATGTTTTGAGAACTCGAAACTGACTCTAACCATTTCGATGAAATTTACTATATGGGGGTTTTTGGAGGCAAAAGTCGATATAGCTAGGTCTCATCTCTGCGAATTTCTGAGTTTTGAGCAAAGCTCGGTCGCCCAGGTACTATTAGTAATATAGGATGACACACTTGTGAACAGGTGCTGCTTGTGGAGGCTGGTCTGTGCGAGTCAGAGTCTACTTTGTAGTTTTCCCGTCGGCACGCAATTGTCCGGGAGACTGAATCTGTGCGTCCACGCTACACGAACCGAGCACACGTGAAGTACGGATTCGCGTAACGTGGACGGACTTGCGAGCCTCGGACGAGCGTTCGGCTCGCGCTCGACTGCGCTCCGCCGATTCTCAGTTTTTTGACGAACCTCTGACGAACACAGGGATTCGCATTGCACTCGTGTTGTAGACTCGTTGTACGTCCACATTAGACATCGCGAGCAACGAACGAATAGGCTCGGCTCGGCTCGCGCTCGGTTCGCGTAGCGTGGACGCACCATTAGCTTGCAGTGAGTTGGTACCTAAGTAATTTTAGAGTTTATGGCCGGCTCTTTTCGCAGATGAAACCTTCCGAAGCGATGTTAGCGTCAAATTATTCATTACTTAAATAATTACAAATCTATACATTCGCAGTCAGAATGTATAGATTTGTAATTATTTAAGTTAGAGAAAAATATTAACATGCAGGTGAAGTCGTAGGCATAATGCTTATTCGCAATATTAATCGCATTAAGCACTAGTTTGGGTCTATATCAACTTTTGTGCAAACTAAAGTATAGTATAGTTTCAGCGGGGAACACGATGTACTCGTAAAAATATATCTTCTTATCTCTTCCTTCCCAACTTGAAACACTAGCATATTATCTACCTGAATACCTGGGGTAGTTCTGTGATGAAATGTAGAGGTAAGGATTCCAGGTTACTGATTACAGTAAAGTCGATAAATATTGAATAGTCTGTACATAACAATTTTTAATGAGAATATTTTATTGTTTCATACCTACTTTTTTGACCGTGATTTTTCAGTAGTCGGGTTTAAATTTTTGACTAGTTATTTTTATAATATGTATGTAAGTGCTGCACACAAAACCTGACTGGCTTTCAAGTGCAGGTGTTTGGCTACAGATTTTTAATTTGAGGTATTTATATAGTTATTTTCACCCAGATCCAGAACAAACTGAGATGTCAGCTGAGGTCTCAGCGTACGAATGTACATCCTGGGGGTTAATTGCGATGGGTCCATGTAGAGATATTTACATTATTTATTTACCGTCTTCACAGTCTTAGGGCCTATGTAAGGCTATGGTGTAAGCCGGCCCATAACTTACGTGTTTCCCAAGGTTTCTGTGTTAATTGCGTCCTATTAACGCACTCCATTGTTTCTTCAATAATGAGTTCATTATCTCGCCTCGGCATAATGACGTCAGTGCCATTCCTAGATATAGTACTTGGGAAAAAGTGTATGTATAATGAAGTCTTGGCGAATAGTGTGCCGTCTTTTATACCTTTGGGTCAGCAAAGGTGGCCACTATAAAAATCTCAGTCATGATGGTTATGCCTAAATTAGGTAGTCTAGCGTGGTCTAACCCTAATGTGCTTTTAATTTATCACTACTACCGTCTTACTTACTATTATAAATGTGAAAATTTATATCCCACCAAAAACATTGTCATGTAAAATGTTGCCAAGACATATGGCTCGCACTGTCAAACAGTTATCAGATATCATGTAGAGCCAAGCTTATAACTCTACATGCCATTACTCTACAAGCCCTAACTTCACAAAATCTATACACCATAGTCAAAAAATGTGGTTTGGCCGTTTCACTACTACAAGAACTATTGTATAACAAAAAAGTAATGAACAGTTAATACATTTTTCACCATGTGACGAAACGTCAAAAAAATATTAAAAATTTCAGCTTTCTAGGACTTCAGGATAATTGATAATTGTTTATCCCCGACTGCAAAACCTTATTAAATTCAAGTTATATTAAAAATTCTATATATTTAAAAGGTTTATTATTTTTTGCTTTTCAGTATTTTCGATGGTTTAATTTTTTTGTAAAAAGTTTTATGGGTCAAGTATGACCGAGGCTACTTTTTATCATTCACGGAAACGCGGATGAAACCGTGGGTGACAGTAAGTAATGAATATAAAGGAAAATTTATTAAATTTATATATTTGTATATAGATAATTGCATGATTTGGTAGAGTACATTTGATGATATCTTTCTGATTAAAATCATCATCAACAACTCTCGCTGGACCGGAGTCTGAATCTTATCGTTATCGGACGCTGTGCTCATTTATATTTCAATGTGAGAAGCATAGAAATAGATATACCTAGAAAGAGCGTCGCCATACTACACGAATATAAAACCGGCCAACTTTTTTCGGCAGGTACTGAACAGCTAAGTTTTACGCTCGCTCTGCGTCATTCTGCTAGTCATAGTGACGTTCATAATAATAGCACTTGTTGAAATAATCCAATTAAAATCGGGAGACATTTTATCTATTTTTATTTGTGGATGTATCCTTAATTAAAGGTAAGAAGCAAGAATTTTCCTCACAATGTAATATGTTTATTAAAAATCCTGGTCTTTCTGTACGTACATACTTTTAGTAAGTATTCCATGTTTTAAACTAGATGAGCTGGTAGGGATTCGATGTGCCTTTATAATCATAAGGCTCTATGTTCACAAGTAAATTAACTTTTAAATACTTACTTTATTAAACCGGCGCCATATTGCCCTATTTCTCCAAACAAAACTCAAACATCATTTATAGATAGAGGTATACGAGGTGTTCCTAATAGCTTTTTAATTTTGGCGCAAGTTTGGCGTTTCTGAACTAAACTGGAACATAAAATGTTTCAAGCCGATAACGAACTATTCTAAGCACGGGCTACTACACAGTAGAATAATTTATTTGTCTATGAAAATTATAGCGGGATTTCTTTCGGGATTTGTGTTATAAATTATAGCGAATTTGTCAAGCGTATACGGAATGTGTTCAGCCCAAAGAAATTTGAAAATCCTTTTTCTATGGTTCAGCCATAATAGGTTTCGGGATTTATGTAGACACTTATTTCATGTTTAGTCATTTAATTTGCTTTTCCAATAATTCGTGTTAGTTTATTTATACAAACTTGATTTATATATATAAGGTTACAAAACAATTAATGAATTTAAATTTAAGGAAATACGAAAAGACTCAAATCACCCTTATTAAAAACTAGCTGTACCCCGCGGTTTGCGCGGATAAAAAGTAGCCCATGCCATAGGCTATCTGCATGCCAAATTTCATTTGTGAATACATTTTTCAACATGTGACGAAAACTCATTTTTTTTTTTTAAATTCAGCTTTCTAGGACTTCAGGATAATTGATAATTGTTTATCCCCGACTGCAAAACCTTATAAAATTCAAGTTATATTCAAAATTCTATATATTTAAAAGGTTTATTATTTTTTACTTTTCAGTATTTTCGATGGTTTAATTTTTTTGTAAAATGTTTTATGGGTCAAGTATGACCGAGGCTACTTTTTATCATTCACGGAAATGCGGGTGAAACCGTGGGTGACAGTAAAATTCAAATTCAATTCAAATTCAAAATTCAAAATCATTTATTCAAATAGACCTTCGCAGGCACTTATGAAAAGTCTGACTCTAATACTCTAATACCGGTTCGGAAGGTTGCATTTGCTGAGAAGAGCCGGCAATAAACTCAGCAATTACTCTTTTCAAAACAGGCTTAGATTAATTACATAATATTTACATTCTAATCGCACTGAAAACAATTGCGTGCCCCGGCGCGGCGGCAAAATTACAAAGTAGACTGAAAAAATATTTAATAAGTAAATAAATAGCAAACTTAAGCAGACCAGCCCCCACAAGCAGCACCTGTTCACAAGTATGACGCGTGTGGCAGCCATCGCCCTCCTCGCCATAAGCCTCGCCGTAAGTAATGAATATAAAGGAAAATTAATTAAATTTATATATTTGTATATAGATAATTGCATGATTTGGTAGAGTACATTTGATGATATCTTTTTGATTAAAATCATCATCAACAACTCTCGCTGGACCGGAGTCTGAATCTTATAGTTATCGGACGCTGTGCTCATTTATATTTCAATTTGAGAAGCATAGAAATAGATATACCTAGAAAGAGCGTCGCCATACTACACAAATATAAAACAGGTCAACTTTTTTCGGCAGGTACTGAACAGCTACGTTTTACGCTCGCTCTGCATCATTCTGCTAGTCATAGTGACGTTCATAATAATAGCACTTGTTGAAATAACCCAATTAAAATCGGGAGACATTTTATCTATTTTTATTTGATTTTTCCCCTAACAGTTAGGGGCTAAATCAATCTGGATGTATCCTTAATTAAAGGTAAGAAGCAAGAATTTTCCTCACAATGTAATATTTTTATTAAAAATCCTGGTCTTTCTGTACGTACATACTTTTAGTAAGTATTCCATGTTTTGAACTAGATGAGCTGGTGGGGATTCGATGTTCCTTTATAATCATAAGGCTCTATGTTCACAAGAAAATTAACTTTTAAATACTTACTTTATTAAACCGGCGCCATATTGCCCTATTTCTCCAAACAAAACTCAGACATCATTTATAGATAGAGGTATACGAGGTGTTCCTAATAGCTTTTTAATTTTGGCGCAAGTTTGGCGTTTCTGAACTAAACTGGAAGATAAAATGTTTCAAGCCGATAACGAACTATTCTAAGCACGCGCTACTACACAGTAGAATAATTTGTTTGTCTATGAAAATTATAGCGGGATTTATGTTATAAATTATAGCGAATTTGTCAAGCGTATAGGGAATGTGTTCAGCCCAAAGAAATTTAAAAATCCTTATTCTATGGTTCAGCCTTAATAGGTTTCGGGATTTATGTAGACATTTATTTGATGTTTAGTCATTTAATTTGCTTTTCCAATAACTCGTGTTAGTTTATTTATACAAACTTGATTTATATATATAAGGTTACAAAACAATTAATAAATTTAAACTTAAGGAAATACGAAAATACTCAAATCACATTTATTAAAAACTAGCTGTACCCCGCGGTTTGCGATTGGATAAAAAGTAGCCCATGCCTTAGGCTATCTGCATGCCAAATTTCATGATGATCCGCTGAGTAGTTGAGGTGTGAAACCGTAACAAACAAACAAACTCACTTTTGAATTTATAATACTAGTTAAGATATTGAAGCATTAGAAGTGCATATTATGAAATTACTTATATCCCTAATTGAAAGTGATATATGAAGTGAGCCTCTCGAGCGCTCAATTATTATTTAATATTACAGCAATATTCTTCTAAAAATAACAACATTGGTAGTAGTTAGTGTACACAATGGCTAAGTTAGCTTCCGTTCACCGCATCGGTACACGAGGGGCAAACATTTGTTTGTTTCGCGCGCTTTGCTCGCTGCGCGGTTGTACGGCCGGGAGCCAAACTAAAGCCGAATAAAAAAAGTTCTACCGCGCGGTAAAATTTTCACATGAGAAAGAAAATGTTTTTGTTGTGAAGTGTTTTTTGTTTTGTGATTATTGAGGATTAGGTATGTTTTATTTTGTAACTTTTATTAAAATATACTATGCTACATCTGGGACGAATAGTAAAAACATTTTTATATGAAAGGTGCACGGTAAACGGTAACAATTGTTAATTGTGATTATTGAAATAAGAATGTAGGTAATGACAAAATTATGTATCTACTAGCACCATTCTTTGAACCATTCATAATTTATTCGATGATTCTATGTGATGTGCCTAATAGCTGGTCTATTGTTATCTAACAAGTCTGTCATCCATCCACCTTATGGAATACTTACCTATCGTATATTATAAGATAAACTAACTATTATAACTACCTAATGCTGAGATTTTGTTAACAATAAGATAATAGTTAGGTATATTAACAATAAAATATTTTTCAACACACTTGCTCGTAAAGTATTGCACCGTTTTGTAAACATCAGTTATGTACGAGGCGGGAAATTTGATTTTTTGCGAGTTTTTAATTTTTTTTACCTTCGTAGAAACATATGTATAGATGTTTCAGTGATTAGCGACAGTAGAAGTTCATTTGGCACATTGTGTTATAAATGTTTTTTGTATTATATGAGCCATATTTGAACATTTCTCACGGTTTCTTTAAAAACGGTAAAACTTACTATTTTGGGAAAACTACACCCGCGATTATTGGCGTATCCGAAAAAAATTGCTATATAGGTAGTCCCCATGCTATAAGCTATCTGCTTGCCAAAATTCATCGCGATCGGTTCAGAGGTTTAGTTAGACGTGTAACAAACATACAGACAAATAGACAGAGTTACTTCATTTTTACCGACTTCAAAAAAAGGGGGAGTTCTCAATTCTGTTGTATTTTTCTTTGTTTTTTTATGTTTGTTACCTCATAACTCCGTCATTTATTAACCGATTTGGAATAACAAGTAAAAGTAGCCCTGTAAACTACTCACAAATACCAACGCTAGCAAATAAAATCCGTTCTGACTAATTATCGATTGTTTGAGTGTTTTTGTGACATTATACGCATCACAGAATCATAACAAGTAAAAGTAACCCTGTAAACTACTCATAAATACCAACTCTACCAAATATAAATGATTAACAATCCGTTCTGTCTAATTATCGATTATTTGAGTGTTTTTGTGACATTAGGCGCGTCACAGACGAGCGACTGTCGGCCTTCCGCCTCCCGGCGCGGCGACTGCAATGACAATGGCTTTTGTAAATGACATGTCATTTGGAATTGATTGTCATGTTATGTGGTGATTACGGCAGGTATGGATGCGATGGACAGCGAGTGGATTTGAAGAGGGAAATATTAATATTCGTACGCTAATATGAATTTTATGGATTTTATCTATCATTGTGTAGGCAGCACTTGTGTGGCTTCTGTGCTTATCACTTTTGATCTCATCATTGTTTTCAATGCTGTGATTATGGTCTATCATATAAGATTAAAATGAGTAGGCTTATTTGTGTTTTTTTGTAATGTTTTTTAGTTTGTGTAAGGCTGTGACCTGAACGAATAAAATAAATAAAAAGTAAAGCTAGCATTTATTTATTTATTTTATACTTAGGTACGGTCTACGGTGGGTCTTTGGTGCTCTAAGCTGGGTTTTTGTATTTATTTGTAGTTTTCTTTTCATTTTCTTTTTTTTGTATTTTATGTTGTAATTTTATCAATGTTGTGTATATCTATAATTGGCACCCACATCAGTCTATCTATTTTTTTATCTATGTAACTTTGTATTTGTTTTAATGTGTGTGCTCTTGATGTACCTTTTTGAAAATAAATAAATACGGTAAGCGTAGGTACGGTCCTATTGATGTAGGTTACCGTAGCGGATATGAAAGATCACACAAGCGCTCCTTCCCGATGAGCTCCATTCCTAAATCTTAAAACATATACCATACCGTATCCATCAGATGTGACGTATGCCCTTTGCTACCTTTGAGTAAGTATATATATCAAAGGAAAGAAACAAGTCATTTCCGGGAAATCCTTCGTCAATTACCATACCTCTATAATATGTACATATGGGGCTATATCGAGGAAAAGTATCTTTTTTCAGATTTCACCAAATAGGTACATTTTCTGTACAGTCACCGCCACCATTGGTTTGTCTTTAAAAAAATGGCGAATCACCATAATCACGTACAAATAGCTACACAGTTGTATCGAAATAGATCTTAACATCATATAAATAAAGGTGAATATTGAGTGTACATAAGATAAAAGTTTCCCAACTCTAATCCTAGCAATGGGTCGTCAGATAAGAAGAGATTTAGGTGAAGGATAGGAACAGTTACAGATTAACTACTTGTTTAACTGAGGTTTAACGAGTTTATTGGTCACAATCTATCTTAACCATGTGAAGTCCATGTGAAGTTTTGTGATGTAGTAAAGTTATTATTATCAAGATAAAATGGAAACTGTAGGACACGCATTCCTTAATGCAAAAGGAAAGAAAAAAATAATACAATAAGAATATTATTTATTTGACGGCTAGTTGGCACGGTTGGTTAAGACTCTGGTTAAGATTCCACCTATAGCGCCGCAGGTCGTGGGTTCGATTCCCACACAGGACATGCATTTGTGTGCATGAACATGTCTGTATGTCCTGAGTCTGGGTGTAACTATGTATATTAAGTATGTATTTACAAAAAAAAGTAGTATATTTATTATATCAGTTATCTCGTTTCCATAGTACCTACGAAGTACAAGCTCTGCTTACACTGAAAAAAAGGATCTACAAAACTAGTTATGTAAATTGTCATTTATGTTGTCGGGAAACAAACTTTAATTACATGTAATCAAATTATTTAGTTATTGATCCAAAACTAGTTATGTAGTTTTTTTTTCGATAAGCAGTAAACTAATTATCAGTTACTATTTACTGAGACAACGTAGACTAACTAGTGTGGTTGCAGCAACAAAACCAATTTCTCATTTATTAACAAAAAATAGTTTTACTTCTTAACCTATTTGTTTGGCATAAAAACTATACCAACCAATTTACTAAATTCAACTAAACTTTTGTTATATTTAACCTAAAGACTTTTGAACTAGTATACACATTTTTGTTGACAATTACAATAACGATTGTGTATATGTAATCGAACCTTCAAGGTTTTCGGGGCGTGGGGGAAGACGTGACGCGACGCCTAACGCGTTAATTCCTGTCTTTCGTGCGTTGTTTTTTTGGTTTGTTACTTGTGAAGTTGTGAGCTAAACGGCACTGAATGGTTTGATTTCTTTATTTTATTGAATAAATGGTGTTTGTCAAGAAATGATTTGGTCAAGCAGGACATATTTGTCCTCCTAATATGAGCGAATTCGATCGGATGGCGGCAGCAGAGTCAGCAAGTGACATGGAGAACTATGTTAAGTCCTGGGGACTGGCCATATACGTTGATAAGTTTAAAGGTATGTAATTATTTTTGCTTGATAATATTTCTAAGCGCTTAACGCAATGAACTGTAAAAATTCACGCGGACCTTGGCAAACCATCGATGCGGAGTGGCATTGCCAAACCAGACTCTCCAGCATCAGTGTCGTAGCTAGGTAAACTTGTTAACTACCCATTTACAGCTAAATCAATGAACCGATTTTGATGAATAAAATGCAAAAATCCTTGACCCCAAAAGTGCACTCCAACCCTATCCACCTATTAATATCAATATTTTTTAAATTTCAGAACAAACTTGGACACTGCAAATGTCAGCTGAAGACTTAAAGGAATTGGTGCCTATAATTGATCACAGGGTCATGTTAACAAAACAAATAGCTATGTTCAAAGATATTTTATCTGACTGACGCATTTTCTGATACAAATGCCTACAGTAAGTATATTACTCGCACACCAATTTTGTTTTGTTATACTGCACAGTATGTTTTTGACCCGAAAAACGGCCATCATCATTTTATTCTCTTGTAATAATATTTTTCTATATTTTCCAAAAACTCATAGCAAATAAGCGAATAAAACGATGATAGCCGTTTTTCAGGTCAAAAAAATATACCTAATGTGTACTGTTGACTGTTTCATAGTGGTATAACGTTAATGCATTATTTTTTAGGCTGATGATAACAACCAATAATACAAATTGTATACTAAATTATACACTATTTGTGCTGGATTGCGCGCCCGTAGAAGAACAAACAACCAGGAGTCCATCAATTGAATCAGAAATAATACCTAATAAAAATTGTGTGAGTACTATTTTACTTATGTAACTAATAAGCGGATTCCACTTAAGTTAAAAAACATAAACATAAAAAACATTGCCCACCGTTCTAACCTCCGTGCCTCTAACCTCATTTTTTGTTTTTCAGGAGCTGTATCAAAATTAAGTCATGAAATGAAGGAAGAGGCCTCCTTCTTCAGTACCAAGAGCATGGTTATTGGACAATGCATCTAGGATGCGCATGTTTAATATCCTTATAAATATAATAATGAGATATCTATAGATTAAGTGTTTGTAACATAATATTCATTGTGGGATACGTAGGTAGGTACAGAGAGTTAATTTATTTAGTAAATATTTTGATCACTTAACATTTTCAGTATGACCTATTCTGTGAATTCAATGCTATAATGTTTGTAATAATCGAAATAAAGCTATATTGAATCAATATTTCATTTTGAATTTAATTGATAACACCCAACATATTTCAATACATATTAGTTAGTAAGTATTGTTTCTACCTATGCATTTTATAACCAGAATAATGTTTCTATTGGTATTATTTTTCTGTTGGGCTTATTTTAACTGCAAACTGCTGAATTAAAATAATTTGGTTCAAATTGTACACTGCTTAGGTTGGTATACAGGATGTAACACAAGGGTGAATTAATAGTTGACGAAAATAGAAGGCAAATTAAACTGAACCACTTTCCAAAAGAAACTAAGTTAAAATAATGAAAAAAAAAGCTAAGGTTCAGTTTAATTTGCCTTCTATTTTCCTTAAATATTCATTCACCCACCATTTTGCTACACCAACCTAAGCAGTGTACTAATTGAACCAAATTATAATAATAAAGCAGTTTGCAGTTAAAATAAGCCCAACAGAAAAATTATACCAATAGAAATATTATTCTGGTTACCAATGACTAAAATGAGATTGGCTCCTGATGACGAAACAGTTTTGTTACTGGTAACAATCGTGACTATTAACAAATAAACAAAGAGTTTGGTTACCCGTAGCTAAATTTGGTCCTAAAATCAATCAAACAGGACAAATACAGGTAAAAATCAGTTTTTTTAATTATTGCTAAACCTTTATTTTATTTTTCACTTATAGAAGTGTTGTTAATAAATAACAGTTAGATTCAAGATAATCAAATAGTAATGTTACTTTTAACAAATGAGTTAAGCTGCAAGTATCTGAAAACAAGTAGACAAACCTGATTTTGTTACTGGTAAGTTTTAGTTCGCAAGTCACTCTGTTTAGGTTGTTGTTAGTCAAATTTTGTGTTACAGTTAAATAAATTTTTTTTTCAGTGTAGTTTGGGATCAGAAGACCGTGAGTGAGGAATGTCACAGGATATTTATTTATTTGTAACACAAAAGTAACAAAAATAACATACATAACAACTGTTTTTTTTGTAAACTGAGGGGTCCTAATAGTAGGTGTGTAGCGTGCTCAAACATCTGGATAGAGCTCTACGAGTTATTAGTTTTCAGGCCCAAAACAAGGAAAACTTATTTCAAAGATGTATTGCCGCGTGCCTGCAACGCCTGTTTTTTGATTTCTTTTCCATAGAAACTTCCCCGATCTCGATCCCGATCGAATAGGATACATACGCGGTATAGGCCCACATAGGTACGTTACAAACAGACAAACATTGATTTCTATATTGCTACGAGGCAGCAGCTTCTCGCTCTCTTGCAAAAATTACCAAACTTATGCTGCATACAGAATCATGAATTAGAAGTATGAATGAATTAGGTTTGAACTCAATCTTGCTGAATGAATTGATGTTTGAATGGCATTCATTTAATAGAGGAAGTTAACTGATGTCTAACATTATTACAATATGCCTATACATTTACTATTCTCTGTTTCAATTAACCAACATGACTTTTATCCCCATGACAGTAACGTTTATATTGACTTTGGCGGGTTTAGGTCGACGTAGAGTAGATAAGTACTAAAATTTATAGTTTTTTTTAATCCGTAACATGTAAATAGCATTAAAAGTCATTAGATACAACTCACGGTCACCTGTGCGCATGACCGGCGACACATAATACGACTTCCGCCGGAAGCTGGACAATTGGCGCCGTTTTGATTTCGCCCCGACATTGTGCGCCCGCGCACGCTGTGATCAAATGTTACACAATCGATTGTTATGATTGGTTTGATGCACTTGTATGGGTAAAATATAGCCCAAATTTCTATTTTAGATGGATCTAGAAAGGAAAACAGCATTGTTCATGCTGTGTTTTGGTAATACAAGAATTTTGTGTTATGTAATGTCTGTATCAACACTATGATTTATTGTATAACATCTAAGTAGGTACTTACCTGACTTATAGACAACACAGAGAGCAACCGGTGGGGTAAAAAGCATAAAATTGTAAGACAGACCAGCAGCAGGGTGATAAAAATTGGGTTATATAGGGTGACTGGTAATTAGTAAACGATACTCAGACACATGATTGTACTCATGATAATAAACAACTTTCCCAAAGACCCTATCTTGGGGCAATGTAAGCTTCAGGTCGCATTTTATTTTATTTATTAGGGTTACCAACGATTGATACATTTATGTGAGTAATACTAAATGTATAATCAGTTATTGCTAAACACAGCATGCAAAACATTTATATCATCGAAAAATATATTTTTAACTTAAAACTAGACTACAGCCTACATGAATAAAAATATGGAAAAACACAAAATAATAAATCCACAAATTAATAAAACCACCAAATAAAAGAGTAATTAAAAGAGAAAACAAAAATTTTAGATTATAAATTAAAAAGAGAAACAAGATATATTTTTTGATATAATTAACAAAAGAAAGCAGCAGCACTCTGCTCTGGTACTGCTAATATTGCAACATCACGCATTACCGACCCTTCCCCCCTCACCAATGAGCTCTAGCGACTTTAGTCATGCGCAGGAACATATATAGTATCAAGAACATAGTAAATTATTTGGCTGCGGTATTCAGCGGGTTTAGTGCGAGTTTTGAACCTATTCATGAGAACGTTAACTCTCCGCCTAGAGGCAACTGGCGGCACCTGGTCCAAAAACAAAAAAATTAGAGTTAACGATCGCGATAGATTTGGTTAAAAATCTCGCACTTCGCCCTTTGTTCTGCTCTTTAAACGAAAAAATGCTATGCTCTACCTTTCCTAAAGCAATTTACTCCAAAGTAACATTAACTCTTCAGCCATGGGGTCCAGCGCATCAGCAGTAGCGTGCGAGCTGCCGGGCGGTGACCTCCGGCTGCCTGCGTCAGGCCTGAAGTTCACGGTCAACCAGCTTCGAGGACTTAACTCTTATGTGGATACCTTGTGTGAGGAGGATCAGAAGGGTAAGCTAATTACTAATACTACCATTATCATTAAACCATTTTCTCAAAATGCCCGCAATCCGAAAATATGTAAGGAAAGCATTAAAAACCAACCTATGTTACTGGATAATAAACTCATATTCATACAGCACTGTTCTGAAGTTCATGTTCGGATTTCGTCAGATTTAAGATCTTTGATTTCGATTAGTTTTTAGAGTGTACCCACAAGGTGCCAAGCCAACGGGACCCTATTACATAGTCACCGCTGTCCGTCCGTCTATCTGTCTGTGGGCTATATCTCATGAACCGTAATAGGTAGACAGAAAAAGAGACAAAGAATGTGTATTTATTCCCACTATAACAAAAAAAAATAAGAAAAAAAAATAAAGAAACCAATACAAGGAACGCCTTTACGGACCCCTGCGTGCGCGAGTCCAACTCGCACTTGGCCGGTTTTATTTTATTATTGAAAATTTAATTCCGATTATACCAGCGAACACGTCAGACAAAAGCCTTCTTCGTTTTTGTATAGGTTGGCATAAAATTAGCAATAATTCGTATCCCTATTGGTATTACTAATGACCTCATGGCCACCAGGTGACAGTGGCCCTCACCACAGTATTACATGCAATTGTAAAACTGTGTCCTCACCATTAGGTGGACCACAAGTATTTCAGCCTACTCACATAAAAAAACAGTCCTTAAGACTAAGAAAATATAAAATCGGTATTGAATAGAGCCAACTATCGGGGACTAAAAAACTGGAGTCTGTAATACCCAGGATTTTGATTATTTTATTGAAATTATTTGTCTTGTCAATTTAGGTAGAATATCGACAGAAATGGAGAGTGCAGTCGAGAGCCTGGTTCAAAGGATAGTGGATGGAGCTGGTCAGCGGGATCCCCGGTTTAGATGCTGTCATCTCATCGCCTTGCATAGAGGGAAGAAGGTAAGTGAGATTTTATATTTCAACAATTTTACTGCCTATTATTTGTACGTAGTATTTATATACTCTAAGCTAATATTGTAAAAATTGCGATGTTTGGATGTTTTTGGTTCAACCATGTAAACATCACACGATCATAGTATAGACTAGCATATAGGAAAGGTACTTTTTATCTGGCAAAAAATATCGGGAAACAAGATCTGTTGGGAAAGCCGGTCCAATAGCGGGGGAAAGGTGCTGAAGCAGTGAATTTTAAGAGGAAAGGATGGCTACTAGAAATTTAAAAAATAGGTTTTTAACATATATATTGCTGTAGCGCTGTGCCAGAGCTATCCCGCCCGAGGGCGATAGAGACAACTACAGCTTGGACCGATTATACCTATTTCAATTAGACGAAATCGCTTTTTCGTAATCCCCGGTTTTCTCCTCCAAAACTGGGTCGATAAAAAGAAAAAACAAGAATCAAATTTGTTCGCTGGACGTCTGACAAAGGGCGTTAAAAATGGTAAGTTTTTGTGATTTTAGAAGTCTCCTAATTCTTATAATAATTAATTTATGGAGAAAAACACAACCGAGGGACATACAGTGGTACCTACAGATTGCATGGTAGAATAATCATGCCTTTAGTGTCATTATCCAGAGAGGAAACTGAGGATTACGTTTGTATGGAACAAACGCCACCAGCATATCCTCTTAAGATACCACATCTTTGACAACTAAATTATTCGTAATCTATATTGAAAAACAGCAATCCGCATATCCAATTTCTTTGCAGCATGCCCTATGGCATTGAGTCACATTGACACTCATTCCTATGCACATATACTATTCTACATTTACATTAATATTATAAATGCAAAAGTAAATTTGTCTGTCTGTCTGATTGTTGCTTTTAAAGCTGGTGAAACCGAGACAGATTATGTAAATAAAAGGACTTATAGGTGCTTAAAAATATCTAAACATCCGACACATAAAATCTTATCATAGCAAATGCATAGAAACTATTCTCCACAATTTTGTGAAGATAATAAATTCTGTGCAACGAGTGCAGTAAAAATATAATAAGCAGTGGAGGCTGGCATGCCGGAAATTAAATTTGTACAGTCGTAGTCTAGCATATAGCTGCCTACTTTTAGTCATATCCATGCGCTTCCCAAACTTATTTTAACTGTGACGCCCTTTGGAAGTTTCCATATTTTTGCGACGCCCTGACCTTGTTGCAATACATTAACCTACTAGTTGTAGTTCTAGCCTTATAACAATTTGTCAGAAAAACTCCAAATAGCATAAAAAAAATTGAAAAAGAAAAAGCACTGGCTGCCCTCTCCCGCAGCATCACAATACGCATGGAGCACACTCGACTTGGTCGCATGGACACAGAAAGCCAACCTATTTAGATCGCCTCACGACACCCCTGGTATAATACCGCGGCGCCCCAGGACGTCGCGACGGGGGCGCCGCGCGACGCACAGTTTGGGAAGCCCTGATATATATCAATGCTATATCAATTTTCTTCTGACAAAGAATTTAAACAATGATATTTGTCGTCTAATGATTAAAAATTTTTTGATGTGTAACTTTTTTTACTCCATCCCCCAGATTTCAATATAGATAATTGGAAATTCTTACAATTCCTTGTTTCTATCGTCCTCCAAAAGATACCATTATAAATAATTATTTATAAGTATAAGTTTGTCTTCAGCTCCGTGGAAAGGTACTATATAGGTAGTGAATAGATAGGCCATCAAGTTCTTTTCATCCCGGGAACAAATATTACGTTCAATTAGAACATAGGATGTTTTTTATCCAGGGAAACCATTAGATCCATCTGAAAGCACGGAATCATCCATCCAAACCATCGAAACTAGTTAGCAATAAAGTGAGATAAGACGATAACGAGTAAAAAGTCTCGAGTGTCACGTTCAGCATCCGGTAGTATCATAAATCGTGGCAGATTGCAACGTCTGAAGCTTGGCGGACTGAAATTATCTTGGAAATGCGCTCTTACACTAGCTTTGACTTTTATTTTTAAAAGGCTGAATATCGTTTGTAACCGACTTCAAAAAAAGGAGGAGGTTCTTTTATTTTTATTTTATGTTTGTTACCTCATAACTCCGTTATGTAATAACCGAATTTTTTATTTCTTTTTTTTGACTGGAAGGGTACACTTCCCGTTTGGTCCCATTGTCATCAGATCAGGATTTGATTACTTCTTAGTGTACTTTGAAGTCGGTTTAAGTTTTTTGTAAAACAGTCAAATTATATTTTATTAATGTTAAAGTTGTGTGTTGTGTGTTTGTTTTATAAGTAAAAATCACTGTTTTGTGTAATATTTTTAAGTGCCTAATATTTATCATAGATATCTAAAAGCTCTATAAATATTATAAATGCGAAAGTAACTCTGTCTGTCAGCTAGTGATCGATAATCGTTGTCTCCAGATGCGCTCCCGTTCTCTAGAATACCTGGTAACATTAGATGCCCTGCCAACTTTAAACGCTTGTAATGAAGAGTGTCGTCTGCAAGACGGGCCGGTGGGTTATGGGAAGGTCAGGCTGACGGGCCGAGAAGCTGATAAGTGGGAGGAGTTCCTCACACCTTCGGGGTATTTGTGCAGGTAAGATGATTTATTGTGTAGAATACTCTAGAACATGTCATCATGAATGAGGTGTTCAAACTGTAGAGACATAGGAACTTGATGCACTTTGTAGGGCGAAAGTGAGCGAAAACCAGACTAAGCATAAGCCATTTACATATGTATAACCATCAGAAATATGAAAGAACTCCACAATCAGCAAAAAAATTAACTAGCAATTGGACAAAACTCACATAACACTATATTCTTTAAACTATATTATTACCACTATTCCACACGTGATTCCCAAACTCTGTACTGTCCAGAATGTTAAAAGTGGTCATTAAAGATATATACCCACCGGACAGCGTCACTGAAGCGCATTGCGATTTGGCACATTTCCAATACACGTGGTTTACGATGTATTTTGATAGACGACGTTATTGACCTGTCGATATTGCGACGGGATCAAATTTTGTAAGCGTGTTACGCGTTTTGTGTACTTTTATTGGTTTGATGTGGACAAATCTGAATAAAGTAGGAACTCTACCCAGCTTTCCAATTAAATTAATTATAAGTAATTTGTCGGTGTGTCGGTAGTTATACTTCAGAATTACGATTGACGCTTACAATCTAGGAACTTTAAAGGCCAGAGTGAATAGGTTTCTTCTGGGTAAGCGTGTGTGGACCGCACTGGTTCAACACTCGGAAGCAAGGACTTTGAATACAAAAAACACCTTATACTTTGAGGATCAGCTTTATTGCTATAGTTACAGCAGTACAGTTAGCAATACCAACAGCAATACAATATAAGTGACTAGCACCGATGTTGAAAAGCGAATGCCCGGGCATACCACTAGAATGCTCGAAGCTTCATTATACTTGCTTGTGATTGGTCGTCGACAACTGTCAAAGCCTCGACCAATCACACGCAGTAAATACAACTACTTTTAATCATACAACTTCATAGAAATTATTGTTACTAGTCAACAAACATAAATAATGTATAGGCTATAATAATATAATTTAAATATTTATAACAGCTCGGCCATCCGGCTTCCAACGAGTCTCTCGTTGTCTAATTACTAGAAAAAAAACATTAAGCAGTCTATTCAGTATTTCATCATACATAAATTACAAAATGTAACTTATCGAACATACATTATCTCATTAGTCCTTAAATTAATAATTATGACCCTAAGTAATCATAGTAGCACATTTTAGTATCTAAATACATATTAAATACAATTACTTTACAATAGATTTACTCCTAAATGTATTTATTAATCCATGACTTTGATTAATAAAATGCTTATAACCTTTAAGGGTGTCGGTTTCCTGACACCCATAACTTAATCTATATCTTTTATATCGGCAATAGGTATATGTACCGGTCCATGACCTTGACCAGTAGATATACTGATGACCCAACTGCTAAAATGAGAGGCATCCGTTACCTGATACCTCACACCAACTCATCAGTACATGACCCTAACTAATGAATCGGTATTTACTGGTCCATGACGTTGACCAGCAAATATTTCAGCAAGTATTTCATACATGACATTAATCAATGTAACTTAAAACCAAATTATAATAACTTTTTACTATGATATTGATTTCTTATTCTTTATAATTTGATCGATTTATTAGAAATACACAGTGCAATTGACAGCCAAGATTATTATAGTGTCATTAATTGCCTTCTTAATTTTAATGCTATGTACAATATTCATCTTTATTATCTATTTACAACTCTTCACATTCAGATTCGCAATCATTACGTTCGGGTTCACAATCGGTTGATACGGGTCCGTTAAAGCAGATCCATGGGAATATTTTATCAATGGCTACCACAGCCTCGTACCTCTTACTAGTCCTTGTCAGGGGAGTGTCCTCCACCACGAACCTGTCGTTGGGGAGCACCTTTTTAATTCTGTAAGGGCCTTTACATTTAGGTTCGAGCTTCTTAGACTGTCCTTCTATTCCTGTCACGGCTCTTACTACTCTAACTAAATCACCTTCTTTGAAAGCCCTTCCCATTTTCCTGTACCTATCATACCGTTTCTTGTCTTTGTCCTGTTGTGTTCTAATAAGCTCACCGGCCGTAGCCCTAACATCGTCCAGACTCTCCCCGACCTCAGATGTAACTTCGTTAATTACGTCATTTAACAAACCTTCAGATGGATTAGTTAGATTTCGCCCGAAAAGAAGCTCCGCTGGAGTCTTTTTGGTGGTAGCGTGGACTGTGGTATTGATACCCAACTGTATGTCTGGTAAATGTTCATCCCATAAACCATTTGATTTTTCGTGATTCATTGCCCCGAGTGCTGCCAAAATGGTGCGGTTGTACCGTTCCACTTGGCCGTTCGCTCGGGGTGTGGCAACAGCATTGAGCACGTGCTTTATACCACATGATTGAGTAAATGTTTTAAACTGCCTACTAGTGAAGCTTGTCCCTTGATCCGTAATTAAACGGGTGGGCACGCCGAAGTAACTAAAATGTTCTCTGAATACTCTAATGCTTGTGGCCGATTTGGTATTTCGCACAGCGGTGATGTCAACAAACTTAGTAAATGCATCTACGATAACAAGGATGAATGTATTGCCACGCTTGGTGCGGATAAAAGGACCGAGATGATCCGCATGAATGGTATGGAACGGTATGATAGCTTTAGGGATGGGGTGTAGTTCACCGGGCCTGGCACCACCCGGCAGCTTGTGATGTGCACACTGAAGGCAAGCTGAGACGTATTTCTTTACAAACCGTCTCATCTTTGGAAACCAATAAGTGGCTTGTAAGCGTGCAAAAGTTTTGTCAAACCCGAAGTGTCCCACATCGTCGTGATTGGCTTTCAGCAGTTGCCATCTAGTGCCACCTGGGACAACCCAACGGATAGTATTTTCGTCAATTATACGATAGACCCGCCCATTTACAAGCTTGTAATTTTTGAATATGTCAACGGCATCTTTACATTTAGAATCACCTAAAATCTCCGCGATATTTTTAATGTCTTCGTCCGTCTGTTGCACCGTTGCAAGCCAATCGTCAGTACCTACTGAAAGTACATCTAACACGTGATCAACGTCTGGAATACCGTCTATAGCACCCCTGCTGAGGGCATCTACGTGTGCCATTTTGTCACCAGGGCGGTATTCTATTGAGCAGTCGTATTCTAAGAACTGCAGCCACCAGCGAGCAATTCGTGGGACTAAGTCGCGTTTACTCAAAGTGGTACGTAAAGCGTTACAGTCTGTTACTATGGTGAATCTAATACCAAGTAAGTAATGCCTGAACCTATTCAGTGAGGAAATAATAGCGAGGGTCTCTAACTCGAAGGAGTGCAATTTTTGCTCATCCCGACTGGTTTGCCTGCTATAATAAGCAATAGGTTTGAACACCCCAGACTTATCATGTTGCATTAAAATGCCGGCTACCCCGTACTTGCTCGCGTCGGTGTGGAGTTGGGTTAGTGCGGTAGGATCATAAAGTCCTAGGACCGGTCTTTGTACTAAAATCTGTTTTAATTTCTCAAATGATTCCAGTTCTTCACTACCCCAACTCCAAGTAGAGTCCTTCTTCAACAGACCAGTCAGAGGACGTGCTATTAATGCGAATCCTGCAACAAACCTCCTGAAGAAGCTAGCAAGGCCTAAAAACCTCCTAACTTCGTGAACATTTGTTGGCGTAGGGAATTTGGATATGGCGTCTGTTTTGAGCGACCCTGGTCTAACACCCTCTGAACTGACTTCGTACCCCAGGTAATCTATTTTGTTGTAAAAGAAATTACATTTACTCATTTTGAGTGTTAGGCCGCTTTTTGCCAGTAACCGCAACACCTCCTCCAAACGTACCATCCCCTCATCGAATGACTTGGCAGGAATCAGAATATCATCCATGTATACCAAGGCATACGATGAAGCAGGCGAATTATGAATTATCTTATTCATAGTACGCTGAAAAACTGATGGTGCGTTCACTTACCCAAAGGGCATCCTATTGTACTCGTATTGACCCTGAGGGGTCACAAAGGCGGTCTTCTCTCGAGAGCCTTCAGCTATTGGGATTTGATAGTATCCAGACGCTAAGTCGAGGGTAACAAACAGTGAACTACCTGATAATAAGTCTAACTGATCCTCGATACGAGGGAGGGGATAGTGCTCTTTCTTAGTTTTATTATTCAGAGCACGGTAGTCCACACATAACCTCTTCTCCCCAGACTTTTTGTTAACTAGTACTATAGGGCTCGCGTACGGACTGTTAGACTCCCTTATAATGCCGCTTTCTAGCATTTCTTTGATCATCTTTTGAACCAGTTGGCGTTCGGTAAAGGACAACCGGTATGGGCGGTAAACGACAGGATCGGGATCATCCAGTTGAATCACCATTTCAGTTTCCGTTGTGAACCCTAGATCTTTTAAACCACTAGAAAAACAATATTTATATTTATCCAACAAGACCATTAATGACTCTTTTTGATCCATTAATAAATTTTCTCCGCAACTGATTGGTGATTCATCTATGGGTGACTGATCACTAAAATCTAATTTTTGGACTTGTAGGCTCTCAGCTAAAGTGTGGCTTCTAGTTATAAGACTACCCTTCTCCATAACCAGATGTTTGTCACTGATATTCTGAACGAGAACCCTACCCGCACCTTGTGTTAATTGATACTCGCCGGGCAACAAATAATGTTCATGACCTTCAATATTACGCACAGTTCCATTCACGAAGATTTTTCCCGAGAAAGAATTACGTGAGCTAACTGGGATCGCCCCTAATTCGCCCCGTCCTATACGCGTGTCCTCCACGCAAAAAAGCGGACAAATCAAAACAGACTCCTCACTAACCCGCTGAAAAATTACATCCGATTCAGTCTTTACTATTTTGACTGAGGGCCTTTCGGTGAATGTATGGCCTAGTAGTACAGAACAATTTATTAAGTAATCATCTACTACCAATGACTCCACTTGATTTTCTACTACACCTTGCACTTCGATCGTGACGTTGGCTTTGCCAAGGGGTTTATATGGCACGTTACCTATTCCTCTTAATAGTGGTACTTCTCCTACTTTCCAATCTAGTCCTAAACGCTGAGCTTCACTAAGACGAACCAAAGTACCCTCGCTCCCCATAGCGTACCTTTTTATTAAGCATTTCCGTTAGTAAATCTGCATAATTATCCCTAGTTGGAAAAGATTCCCTCAGTTTTAATTTCCACTCTGACCAAGAAAATAGTAGTGAGGGTAGACCCTGATACCAGGTTTTAGCTACCCCTGTTAATTTCGGTAGGGCATAATGGACTACTTGTTTATCGTTCCAACCATAGATCTGTGCACATTCGTCAACTTTATGAAGCCACGTATCAACCGTTTGTTCCTTACACAATGGATCAAAATCAGGAATTACATTATTTAAAACAGGAAACCTATCGCGATCGCTTGTATTATTCATACCCTTAAGCACATTAATAAAGTTCTCAATAAGCAAATTATTAACTGACTTACGATCACGATGTGTTTCTTCATGGGACGGTGTACGAAGCCGAGAAGCTCTGCTCCTAGGTGAATGCCTGGATTCCACGTGACGTGTATCGCGCCGCTCTGGAGTGCGCGAACGCGTCCTGGAGCGCCCAGTACGACGACGCCGCGAGCTTGTCCTTCTTGAATAGTGTGACCGGGAACGAGACCGACTAATCATCAGTCGCGATCGTCTTCCTTTCGACCGCCTGGACCGCGACCGTCGGTGGCGGCTGCCACGATTTTCTACAGGTGAAGGTGTACGCCCTCGGCCACGGCTGCGGCTTCGAGTTGCATCACGACACTTTAGTGGCGGCGTCAGCGTCTCGCGAGAGGTCCGTCTAGGTCCATCACATTCTCTTCGAGAACTAGACCTACGTTCGTCCATGTTCTCGCAGCCTCAATACATAACAAAGAAAGGAAAACACCCGAGTTAATAAACCTCGCAATACTAAACTTGTAAACATGATTTTTATTGACCTGCACATACTTTATTAATTTATTAACGACCATCAAACATGTCTATCTCCAGGGGGTACCCTGGCAAGATAAACATGCATGACTAACCATATAAACCTCCGGAATGTCTCCGTTACGGTAAATACAGTTCAGTTCCTCAAACTAAAAACGAAAATATCAAACATGTTCATCTCCAGGGAGTACCCTAGCAAGATCAACATGCATGACTAACCATATAAACCTCCGGAATGTCTCCGTTACGGTAAATACAGTTCAATTCTGAAGTATCTCAAATAGGACTATCGAATCATTTAGTAGTCTGATAAATAGAGGCAAACTTGACGAAAGACAAAAAAAAAACGTTACAGGAATAAACTTGTAGCCTACTTGCTATACTTTGGTATTAAAAATTGCAATAATATAAATTCACTTATAACCGTATTCGATACACAGGTTTGTGAGGGTAGGCAAACAATTAAAATAAAATTAACAAAGAACACTTACGTTTTCTACGTACGCCGAATACTTTAGCGTATCTCCGATCCTTATGTGGGCACTAAGTTGCTAATCCCACTTCGGAGATGTGGACCGCACTGGTTCAACACTCGGAAGCAAGGACTTTGAATACAAAAAACACCTTATACTTTGAGGATCAGCTTTATTGCTATAGTTACAGCAGTACAGTTAGCAATACCAACAGCAATACAATATAAGTGACTAGCACCGATGTTGAAAAGCGAATGCCCGGGCATACCACTAGAATGCTCGA
Source organism: Achlya flavicornis (assembly GCA_947623365.1). Taxonomy (NCBI): domain Eukaryota; kingdom Metazoa; phylum Arthropoda; class Insecta; order Lepidoptera; family Drepanidae; genus Achlya; species Achlya flavicornis. The sequence continues at coordinate 14,481,659 of OX392467.1, forward strand.
AGCTTCATTATACTTACTTGTGATTGGTCGTCGACAACTGTCAAAGCCTCGACCAATCACACGCAGTAAATACAACTACTTTTAATCATACAACTTCATAGAAATTATTGTTACTAGTCAACAAACATAAATAATGTATAGGCTATAATAATATAATTTAAATATTTATAACACGTGTTTCATCTTAGGCTTCGTCATCGCCCCGATGGGCGTGTCGGTGGCCAAACGCAAGCCCATTTATAAAAAGAATCTGTCAGTATTCTAAGCTTTGTGACGGTCGGCAAGACATTGACGATTCCTTTTGTATTGTTAATATCCTCACTAGCCACTGAGCATTAAGTGGACTACAGCCTAGAATTCTGACATACAAAATCCTTTGTTGTACGTCTAGGTAGCTCAATGGTACTTAATCTATCTTCTTCTTCACATTCATTCAGGAACATCTGACTGATTCACAACTTAAACTGCAGGATCTAGAAACTTGAAATGTAGCACACAGGATCCTTATAATACAAAGTATAAGGGTATAAGGTATAAGTAATGAATTTCGAAGTTTTTTTTGCAATAGATGCTTTTGAGCTAACGTAAAACGAACTCATAAACATTCGAACTACCGTCAATCGGTGTTTCAAATTTCGAAATTCCGAAATACAGTTGAGAGTCTGTTCCCTTCTAAAGCGCTGACCACCATTGGTTACTTCATCACTTCTCGTCATGATGCGACACAATGGGAATGATTTGGGTCCTAAAGGTGGTATGTGTGTGGTGTGCATGTGCAGGGACAAGGTGGTGGAGCGGTGGGTGGAGCTGATAGCGCGGTGTGCGCAGGCGCGCGGCGGCGGCGGCTCGCGGGTCTTGTGCGCCGGAGCAACGCCTAATGCGCAGCCCTACCATTACTGCTACTTGGAGAGGGGTGAGCACCTTTGTTTTTTTTAGGGTAAACGGGAACCTATTAGGTATTAGGCCTAAGCCGAATTTGTATTTCTATTGCTGCTATAACAAAAAATAATAATAATGGAATAAAATTTAAAACCATTGGGGCCATACAAGCAACGTTTTTACGGAACCCTTCGTGTGACAGACCGACTCGCACTTGGCCGGTCCTTTTTAGTATTTATTATATAGTTTTCAAGGTGAATAGAATCATGGCGAAACATACATTGATTTGTACAAATGCTACTGTATTCCTTGTGTCGACCGTTGCATAATGATATTGATAGAATCATCATTAGCCTATAATATATAGGGATATTATATTATATGAAAGAGAATGGGTAGAGACTCCACTACACATGCTCCTTGCGGATCGATGGAGGTAGGCTACCTACCACTAGGCTGTCACCCATCCAGGTACCGGCCACGACGGTGGTAGCTTAACTTTGCCGGTCGATTAAGAACGGCTAATCATGCTACACTACGAGCGCTTCATATTTATAGCTTTCTTTCTTATATAATATATATACAGGTTGTCTCAATACCGGATACCTACCGGGTGAAAGGCTAGTCTATACCAGCTTTAGTAAGCAAAAGAAAAAACCGTGTGACATAGTTACGTGATAAAAGCCATAATATATTTGAACTTGTTGAGAATTGAAAACACCCTTGAACATATCTTTGCGGCACTGTGATCACAAATTTACCAATCTTGCAGTGTTTTATTTTAACGTAATCCTTCATAACCATGCACTAAATCGCAGTCAATAACCTGTATAATATAGAAAACCCCTATAACTTACGAAGTTATACTAACGGATTTTTACCCGATTGCCCCGTAGAAGGAGGACTTTTTGATCTTTTCCTTAACTATGTAAATTACTAGTTAATAAAGAGTGCTAGTTCCCTTTTCAGTTTCGTGTGCTTATCACCTTTTCATCATCACTCACCATTATTATGAGTCTACCAGACTACCAGAGTCTTAGACGGCCAACCTAGGGCCTCTACCTGAGCATAGCGTTATTTTGCTCAAAGCGTAGCTCGACTGGGGAATTATGTACCTCTACCTTACATAATACCACGGAAAAGAGAATACAACCAAATAATGTGTTCGTGAGTGATGCCGGGCGTTGCAAGCGTCAATGTGGCAATGGTAACCGCTTACCATCAGGCGGGCATGTTACCAACGTCGTCGTATAAAACACAACAGAAAAGTGGCCAAACACAAGCCTATCAAAAGTAAATGTAAGATAAAGGTCAATTTTGACGGGCCAGTTGGCAACGTGGAGTCTTAACCTTACGCGCCGCAGATCGTGGGTTCGATTCCCATACAGGACATGCATTTGTGTGCATGAACATGTCTGTATGTCCTGAGTCTGGGTGTAATTATATATATTAAGTATGTATTTACAAACAAAAAGTAGTATATGTATATCAGTTATCTAGTTTCCATAGTACAGCTCTGCTTAGTTTGGGATCAGATGACCGTGTGTGAGGAATGTCCCAGGATATTTTTTTATTTATTAATTAAAGATCACCAAAGCTTCATTAACATTTCTCACAAGAACACCTACATTTCAAACATTGATTTTTATCGCTAACTAATTCAGGTCAAAGGCTATCAGCACGTTTATAACGTAACATGCCATAGCACGTCAGATATTCCCACAAACCACGACACGATCTCATAGCTCGTCGAGGAATCCGGTAAATTATCGGTGTTCCCCACACCGGGCTTCCGACGTTACCGGGAGATACTCGCAAACAATTCTGTGGAGTTGCCGTCTCATATGAAAATATACCCTATTTCTCAAACCTCAAGAATAGATTGTGTTATCCATGAAAACATTATGTCAAAGGTCCAAGTTCAAAATTCAATTGCTTTTCTTCTTGACTCAAAATTTAACATTAGCTTTGATTGACGTTCTTAATTACGACCAAAGAATTTTATTTTAAAATTGTCATAATCGAAGTAAGTAGTAAGAAAATTCCTTCTCTGTTAGCAGTGTTTTGGACATTTTGCAAGGATTAATCAATGGGTTTCATCGTTCTTCATCTTTCTAAAATTATCGAAATACTAAACATGTCGACATAAAATCGTAGATTTAACCTAAAACTCAGTTAATCCGGCAACACTCATCACATAAGCATACATTATTATAATAGCATACGCGGTCGCCCTACAAACAACTACCCACTCTGCGTCATGGAACTTTGGTGAAGTTTTAATTAAAATGAATTTTGTTATAGTTCGCGCGTGGGAGTTTGTGATGGAGACTGATTGGACGGTTTTTTATAATAAGGATTATGGGGATATTTTGATTTTATTTGGGTTTGTAGTTTGTAAAATATAGATCAGCAGGATAAAGGAGTGTCGTCCTAGGTCGGTTCATAAAGGAAATAGATATACAGGTGTAACATGTAGGTACTCAAAAATTACATCTACATAGGTATATTTGATATACATTAACATCCCTCTCGGGCATCAATTAAACTAACCGGTGTGATTTTATAACCGCAGACCAAAAGCACAGAATATAAGCCAATAGGTTGATGATGAAAATATAAAAAAAAACTATATATATTTCAATGGAGCGCATCGAATGAATATGCCAAATTGCTCTTGTTTTACGTAAATCTCAGAAACAGTACCTTTGGATGGGACGTAACAGACAGCCTATTAAAGCAAAACCTTGTCATGTAAGCCGTAAGCTTCGTCATTGTTCAAAGGTCAAACAAACGTAAGCCTTTTTTACGAAAATGGAAGAACATTTTCGTAAAAAGAAAACCGGCCAAGTGCGAGTCAGACTCGCGCACCGAGGGTTCCGTACAAACCTGTAGGTATATAAGTAAATGGTAGTATAGACCTGAGTATTTGATATTAATTTCAATTTATGACCTATTAAAAAAAACTACTTACTAGATCTCGTTCAAACCAATTTTCGGTGGAAGTTTGCATCGTAATGTACATCATATATTTTTTATAGATTTATCATTCTCTTATTTTAGAAGTTACAGGGGGGGACACACACATTTTACCACTTTGGAAGTGTCTCTCGCGCAAACTATTCAGTTTAGAAAAAAATGATATTAGAAACCTCAATATCATTTTTGAAGACCTATCCATAGACACTCCACACTTATGGGTTTGATGAAAAAAAAAATTTGAGTTTCAGTTCTAAGTATGGGGAACCCCCAAAATTTATTGTTTTTTTTCTATTTTTGTGTAAAAATCTTAATGCGGTTCACAGAATACATCTACTTAACAAGTTTCAACATTATAGTTCTTATAGTTTCGGAAATAAATGGCTGTGACATACACGGACAGACAGACAGACAGACATGACGAATCTATAAGGGTTCCGTTTTTTGCCATTTGGCTACGGAACCGTCTACAGAAACCGAAATTCGTCTACAGCATCATCCCCACAAACAACATCAGAGCATCGGCTGGCTATAGTAGAAGGGGCAGCGTGGGTGATGGTGCGAGTAGGCGCGGGTGAAGCGGAGGCCAAGCTCATGCTGGGCGCGAGAGTCGCAGGCTGCAACACTAACGCGTACACCACCAGGGTGCCGCTCACGCATCCTCTGGCGATGCTGCATTATAGTGCAGCTCAGGGGGTCAGTACAAAGAAAAATCTACAATTCCCTGACTCTCTTCCAGCGTCTCTACATCACCTTCCTCATCATCAAGATAATCTATTGTTTCTTTCACTTCTTAAAAGTTACTTACGTTATCTCCAAACGTACGCCAAATGTAGTAATTATATAAATGAGAACCAGCAAGATGAATTTACATGCAAAACAAGAAGGAGATAGTTATTTATAGTTTGACATTGTGAGGTAAATCATCGTCAACATCATCATCAGCTATATATCCAAGCAAATATGAAAATCGATCATCTCTGTTATTGCAAACTGCTGAGGCCGGCCGTTGTAAATTGTACTTGATTTACAGAAAACCCCATAATATAATCTACAGGAAAATGTAACCTAAATTCCTCACCATTCACTCAGGGTTACTACGCCGTAGCTGTCGGTCCACCATCATCAATAGTGTGTGCTGAAAGGGCATCAACATGGCAGTTATGGCACCCAGCGTTAGAGGCAACTCTAGACGCGCACTGCTCTGAACTGTCCACTGTCGCCAGAATCGGTGCAGCGCTGAATGCTCTCATGGACAAGATGAGAGAGGGCGTTTATCAGGTAAGGGTGACATTAAGAAGAATTGATGGGCTGGTTGGTTTCGGATACACTGACTATTATACTTGATAAGATTTTAGCTGGATTAACAACACGCATCATACTCCTGGTGTTGCAAGCGATTTTATTTGGAAAGAGGTTGTTGAAGTCAGTCTTCAGTGGTCTTTGGCAAAAAGTTACAGTTCTTTAGCAATATCATATATAAAATGTATAAGGGGATACTTAAGTAGCTATTTAAATATTTGCTAATCTTGTCATGCTATATGCGATAATAAAAGTTTCCGGAAATATCTCTAACATGCACAAGTTATTTTTTTTTTAGAATTCTATAAATATTTTCAGCGATGTCTTCCCATTCACATTACTTTAGTTATGGAGAATGTTATCAGCAAAAGTTTTCAGGATACTTAGGAAGTGAGAAAATTCCTAAACTCTGTGAGTCTGTCACGTTTTTACTGTTCCAAACCACGATAATTTTTATCTCAGATAGATGTTAGCTTCCTACAATGCGTGTGAAACTTTGTGATTTCACTCACTAGTATTTAAATAGTGTTGAAACATGTGACAGGGTTCTCTCCGCGTGCTAAGCCGGTACGCAGGTGCGTGCGCAGTGCGTCGTCGGATGGACCGCTGCGCCGCGTACGCGCACTCGGCCGCGCGCTGCTGTCTTTCACTACACGCCGCTCATCATCTGCTACTTGTGCTGGATTCGTCAGTATTAATTTATTTTACTAATTAAATAAAAAAAATGAATTGGTAACTTCAGTAAATTTGACTGGCTTTGGCTTTATACCGCCTGCAATTTTACCAATCTGATCAATTTGAAAATATCAAAATGATTTATTCAAATAGATCTTCGCAGACACTTATGAATAGTCTGACTATTACTACAATACGAGTTCGGAAGTTTGCATTTTCTGAGAAGAGTCGGCAATTAACTCAGCAATTACGCTTTTCAAAACAAGCAGATTCATTACATAACATTAACATTTCGATTCGACAATTGCATCATAGACTTTTATTTGCTGCCGAATGCCCAAACTGAACACCGATAGATGCTCGGGGATAGATTTTAAAATTGAGCGTACTATGGTTTCCTTCCTCACGATGCTTTCCATCTTTTCTTCTCGATGTTAACTTCAGTAGCTTCGCGCCCATCATAAGTGCCTTCGGAGGGCCTTAATGAATGGCTTTGACTTTTAGCTTGACATTCATTTTGAGAACTAAAGCTCATATAGTATTCGAACTTCATCCAATATCACGAAACTACGATCTCTTTAAAATAGATTTAATTCTCTTTCTCTTACAGGCTTCTATCAATATGTAGTGTGGGCGGTGTTGCCGGGTATGTGTACCCAGTAGAGCGAGGGGCAGTGGTTCGACGAGCCGCCAGAGATGCGGAGTGGGCGGGTGACGCCGCCTGCATCAGAGCTTGTCTGCTGCAGTTGCATCGAGCTACTGGTATAAATACTACACTATTTTTTTTTGTGTTTGGACTGACTGTTTCCATATATAGTCAGATTTCTATTTCGTTGCTTTGTTTCATTGTAACTGTAATAAGAACCGCATGTTCAATCTTAGCTCATCAATTAACTGCTTTATTTATCACGCCAAGTTCAATTCTCTGCCGTTTTTTTGGGCGTAAACCCTTTGCTCCTAGATCTATACGATCATTATTCCAACTCAACTCTCAGTCTAAAGGAACATCTTTTGGGTTCTATGATTTGACCGCTTCTTCTATTTTTCATTTCTAAATATATCCTGATAATTCTGATCACACAGGTGAAGAGATTCCCCTAACACCATCAGAATGTCTAGAAGCGGCACTGTTCAGTCGATGGGAGAACCTCAACAAAGAGTCAAAGACTTCAGTAGGAACCACGCTGACATACACGCGTCGACAGCTGCGCTACTTGTGGAGAGTGGCTACTGAGCTAGTCAACTGCAAGAATATGATTGTTTGTGTGAGTCTACTATTCTTCTAATATGAGACGACCTTGGCGGGTTTCTTGTGGTTTCTTCTCAATAGAAGACAATACTTGCGACCCCGGTAACTTCATTAACTTCAACTGAAGTGGTCTTATATCTCAAACTGAATAAACAGTTTTGAATTTGAATGGAAAGGTATGGTAAGATAGTATGATTGTGAATGAAAGTGGAAAGATCATAGAGAGAGGAGGTGGTAACTTAAGTAGCTTTGAATTTCATATTTTTTTCTCGTTGTGGTTGGAACTATCAATATTACTCATAGGGTATTCCACATTCCAATAAGCTGAGAGGCTTTTTAGGCCTCTCACAGGCTCAGTAACATATTTTTGTTTTTGGCTAGTCCAAAAAAATCATTTTTTCTTCTGTGTTTCTTCTGCAGGAAAACCACAGCACATTCCGTGCCAACTTAATCCAAGCGACGTCTCTGAACCAGGAGAGCATCGAGGAACTGATCCACATCCTCGCCATTATGCTGGATCAGGCGAGGGACCTGTATCTCAACAACTTGCATACCAGGACTCTCGCGGAGTTTGATAGGGAGATGTCTACTTACAGGTTAGGTTCCATTATTTTTTGTGAAGACATATGGAAGCTCTTCAGAGTTTTAAGAAAGGAGACCTGTGATCACGGTCTTTTGCTATTGGCTTTAGTTAGATTTCTCTTTAGAATACTGTTGGTATTTAGATCCCTCTCTAATGAGAATTGCATCTCTGACATCAGCCTAGAGACAAAAAGACTTGCCTTCAATCATCATCAGCTAATATACGTTTCCAACTAGCATGACCTGATAGAAATTATCGACAAAGACTAACATGTGGGTCCAAAGATTGTCGACTTCAAATGTCTTTAAAGACTTAGGCTCTCCCAGTGTCAGACAGTCATGAAGATACTCTCACAATGTTTTCCATAAAATAAAAGCAAAAAATCTAGAGAATTTGGTCACTGTCTCGATAACTTTATAACCGGGTTAGTATTTTAGTAAGCTTGCCAGCAGTATAATCAAGATTTAATTTCTTAGGTCAAAAAAATGGAATAAACTCAAAGACTATTACGACGCATCATCAGCCTGCCTCATAGATGCAGTCAGACGAGACCCTGACTTACGGCGCGAAGACCTCTCAGACAACCTAAACATCATGAAGAACATCCTCAATTGGCTCCATAAAGGAGCTAAAGACGACAAGAAATACCTTGGACCAGTTCTCAAACCTTACTTAGAAAGTCTTTTTAATACTTCTCTGGAATACTCCTGGTTTTTAGAAGAATTCGATGGGAGAACTTGTAGGAAAGAGTTTGAGGGTTTAAGAGAGTTTTGTGTGGGAGTCCATGATGGGAATGTGGAGCCTTGTATGGGGTTGCTAGATGCAGCAAAGAAAATGGCCTGGGCTAAAGCTGCCGTTGATTTTGTTGACAGATTTCGACATGTTGGTGAGTGTTATGTAGTATTTCCGTAGTACTTCAGAATAATTGGATAAAAAAACCAATTATTGATTGTATCTGTATTGCACACCACTCAAACTGTAACGACTTTTAAAGGCTGGACTTTAAGCCAAGGTTGTCAAACTACAGTGAACATAATTCTATTTTTTTTACTAAAATTGCTGTTAAACTAATATCAGATACTTAGCTTAGGCTCTGTAACTGTTAAGTAAGTACCATATAGTACGTAATAACATAAGAACGGAAGAACATAGGGCACGAGCGTGATCCTGTGCTTTATAGTAAATAGATATGAGCTTTGGGCTGGTTTCCACCCTCAAGTTGAAAATCTGTCACCAAGCACCTAACGGTGTGTTCTCATATTTAAGAGCCAATCCTTTTTTAGGCTTTGGGTACTTACCACCTTTGCCCACATCAGCATGGTGTGATGGTGAAAAGGAAAATATATTTTTCCGACAAAATAAATTATTAAATTGTTTTTAGGCAGTGCTCCCACATTAGGTCACCTGTGTCGTGGGAGATACGCTATTACTGCGAACATAAAAAAAAAAAAGTGGATGTGAGTGTGAATTTATGTGTGAGGGAAGTGTATGTGTGGTGTGAGTGAAGTGAAGTATGTGAGGCGTGTTTATGAGCAAGTGTCATAACACACCTCACATACCTCACTTAGTGTGTGTATGTGTGTTTGATGGTAGTAAAAGCCTATTAAAATGAATAAAAAAATCTATATAGCTCGTCTGTAGCAAAGCAACCCTAAGATATTGAGGTAGGTAGATAGATATTTGGAAAAAACGCAGAGTAATTGATATCCCAAATCCGACCATTTGCTTTTATCCAGCGATATAAACGCAACAGAGCTACAATTCTCAATTGAAATCCTACTGGATCAAAATTTTCGTCACAGCCGTTTTGCATTGCGTTGGAATACGTTAACATTTTAAATAAAACCAGCATACTCTGGTCCTTCAATATAGACTGAGATATGGTAGTTTGTGGTGCTGTTTGAAGTACGAAGCTCTACTGTGGCTGGGTATAAGCTGATGCTGGTTGAGACTGCTTCGTGTTGATTTAGAGATGCTGGAAGAGGCGTTGAACTAGTTAATATTGGTTAATACGTATACATAATAACATTAATAGCAAAATAATTACCACTTATATTTGGGTAGAAATGATAACAGTTTATACTACTAGTGTTCTGCAAGCGGTAGTTTTCTTGGGTGGGAATCACACCCATGAAGTACAAACTTCCCTAAATTGCCAGATTTGTTTGGTTTTGAAAATTTGTGTGTTGGTACGAAAACATTTTTAGATTTTATTGGATCCTTATAGCTGATGGCCGATCTAAACGTCGATTGTAACCATTTCCACTATATTTAACTCAAAACCACAAGTTTGCAAAGTGTGGGTAGTTGCAAATCCCCGTTAAGTTCTCGATACACTGTCCTCCGCGCTCCTCCGCGGGTTTTGTTTCCGACAGTTCTCTGTGACAGTTGTCTCCTACTTTTTAACCGACTTAAAAAAAAGGAGGAGGTTCTCAATTCGGTTGTATGTTTTGTGAGTATGTGATTATGTAGCGTTGCTTGGTTGAACTTCTTTATCATAAGAGTGATGATATGAATAGTTTAATATATCTATCTATATCTATACTACTATTATAAAGAGGTAAAGTTTTTAAGTTTGGATGTAGAGCGTAATTGCAGGAACTAAAGATCCCATTCTGAAAATTCTTTCTTAAATGGGAAGCTACATTATCCCTTTACTTTTATATCCCAGGAACTTGGGTGACACTGCGGGAGACAACTATTGGGTGATAAAACGGAATCTATTTTAGGCGTTCATTTGTTAATATTAATCTTTGAAACTGTAGTCCTTAGGGACTTCGATAGTTAGATAGCTGAAAAGTTAAACATCAAACAGACATCAAAATATAATTGTTCATTCCATCACTACCTACCTAAAATGGCAATCAATTTTCTCACCAGATTTTCGGCTAGTATTCCCGACAGGCGACGGCATGGCTATATCATACCCAATCAAGCTGCCTTCTAAACGCGAGCACAGCTCGGCTCGCACGGTGACCCTCAGTCGCCGGGACAAGGCCGAGGCCAAGCTGCGGCTGGCCAGGAGGTGTGTGCTCGGAGCTTTCGCTTCTGGCATAATTGGGGATAGACGGTGAGTTGGACATCGTAGTTTAGATTTGGTTGTTTCAGGTTTTTCTTATCAAGAAAATAGTGGAGCTTTATATGATTCCACAAAAAGAAATAATAACATTAATACAGAAGATAAAAATAAATAGGCTTGTTAAAAATCTAGAAGCTTACTTTTTCCCCGAGGATATACTCGCATTCCAGAGAGATGGATTCAAAAACAGCAATTTTCCATGTTTCATGAATATGGCACTCATTACGTTGATGTATCATTATTAATCAGTCACACCTGTTTCTTTTATATGTATATAATATTTTATATAAGATATAATAATATGTAGTATACATAATGAAAAAATAATCCGTAGGATACGTTTAATAAGGTGTCCAAGAGATAGCAATATTTAGAATAGTTAGCATAGTTCCAAATGAGACTCGAATTACACACTTCCTTGATGGTCAGACAACTTTTTGGAGTTGTTTTTAATGTCCCAAGAAACGCAATAAGCAACAAAATATTTAATTGTTACATTGTCATAACTTTTTATCCTACTAATATGTATTATAAATGCGAAACTTTGTGAGTATGGATGTAAGGATGGATGTTTTTTTTTATTTTGAGTGAGGTAGAGCATAGCGTTTATTCGCTCAAAGAGTAGCTCGACTGGGGAAGTTATACCGCTTACAGAATACCGCAGCCAAATAACTTTATGTTGTGTAAAGTTGTGTTTCTGCGCGTGAGTAAGGTCGCTAGAGCTCATAGAGGTGGGGGGGAACTGTCGGTAACGCGTGAGCGATGCTTCTCGTGTTGCAAGCGTCCATATGGCTACGGTAATCGCTTATCATCAGGCGGGCCGTATGCTTGTTTACCGATTTAGTTGTATAAAAAAAAAAACTGGATTAATACAAAGGATATATTTTATCCCGGGAAAACATACGATTCCTCGGGAATACGGGTGAAACCGCGTGGGACAGCTAGTTATTCCATAATACCGTCGTACGTCAGCGTCCTGGCGGAACGGATGTTTCCCCGGGATAATAAAGTATTATAATATTAGCAGGATTAAAAGATACCGCCCTATAGCATACAGAAGTACGGATGGCGTAGGCTTAGTAGTAAGTTCATTTGGCATTTTTTAAGTATGAAACCCTCAATCAAATAAATAAAATAAACTAAACAATCTAAACTATATAACCCGTTCCAATAAGTTATCTCGCTTTCAATTTAAAAGCTGTCATCATTAAAAGTTTAGCCGCCGCCGGTCGCTTTCAGTACGCGATAATGTTTCAGTAGTGGGGGTGGGGACGATCGATTTGGCACCTGATTTTGTTACAGAAGACGTTTAATATAATAGAAGCCTAAGGCGCTATGATATCTATCAAGTGTAAGCGTATGCTGTGTAAACTGGATACCTATTACCTATTACGGACCTAAAATTGACAAAAGTGGCTTAACACAGATTACAGAATTGTAATCTGTGAGGCTTAGTAATAGAGATCTCTAAAAAGATATTCCAATAAAGACAGCAATTTTTTTTCCCTACAGTCCAAAAGCTCGCGCAATATCACGCCATGAAAGCAGTGATGAAATCCTAGACAGCGTTAAATCCGGCAACTACTGGCGAACCACAAAACCTGATATAATTCCATCTACCTCCATCCAAGACTTGCCTAAAGAGACAGACTTACCTAAAGTGAGGAGAAGATCCCGTCGACATAGACCAGCAACTGCATATGGATTCCCTGAAATTTCGATAACGAATCAGTCAGATACGAAGACCATGAGGAGGAAGTATCATACGCTGAAGAGTTTGGTGTATACGGAGCCGGTGGAAAGCATCAGGGAGTTGCGGCAAAGGCCTCGGTCTGCGGGGTCCACTGTGAGGAATAAAGAGGCTTTGAGTAGACCAACTATACTGGAGACTTTGGATTTTATTAACAGCGTGAAAGATGCTTTGTGTGGTAAGTATTATTACTCTTGGATTTAACGCTGACAAATTAACTATAAACAAAATGGTTAATGAAGAAAACATTGTGTCTTGACTCTTACCAATTCAACATTTTTCTGAAAAAAAAACCGGGGACCGATTTAGAGACCCACCTGGGGGAATTCGATTCAATGAGATATATGATAGCTTAAACTCTCACAAAATAACGACATTTAGATATATAATGCAATATTTAGATTTTCGAAGACCATATATGTTAATTCCCAAGAATTACTTCGTTTCAAGTTTCATCATATATCATTAGTACATGGTAGAAGGTATGTTTACTTATCCGTTTATTCCGGAAGGCCGTACCTACAATGTAAGGGTTCAATTGTTGACATTGTTGAAATTGCTCTGCACATAGGGTTACCAGGCGACTCGTCAGGCCTTTCACCTGTTTGTCTAGCCAAAAGTTCAGGAGTTAGTTTTTGATGAGCGTAATGAGTTCAAATAGCAAGGAAATGTAAAAATATTTCCTTAATGTTCGGCCCAACAAATGAAACGATGATGAACGATGAAACAATGATCAACAAAAATGAACAAATATCCGGTCTTTGAATCGCGATGTCCGACTTAGCGAAATAACAGCAACCCTGTCTGCACACCTCACTGATTTCACACGTAACACGTCGTATGAGTTTAGAGATAATAAATATTTTGTTGATATTTGGGTTCAATATTCAATCAGACTCTCAGTGAGTCAAGTTTTGAGTCGAGATTGAAACAAATGAATTTGGATCCCTGTATGGATTCCAAATTTTACGGTATAAGGTTTATTTTTAATTTATACAATCTACTAGCTGTCCCCCGCGGTTTCACCCGCGTTCCCGGGATAAAAAGTAATCTATGTCCTTTTTCATACCATAGGCTATCTGCATGCCAAATTTCATGATGATCCGTTGAGTACTTGAGGCGTGAAGGCGTAACAAACAAACTCACTTTCGCATTTATAATATTAGAGGACTCTTGATACTTGATGTAAGTTTCAATCTCTTTCTAATACAGCCTAAGAGAGAGAATGTGTAATGTGCATATTTGTTGTAGTGTGTGTCGAAATAAATGTTTTTACTTTTCTTTTCCGCGTATAGTTGAAGAATCAGGGGCATCAGACGCAGAAGACAGTCCATGGTCGATAGAGGACGAGTGGCTGGTGGGGCAGACGGCGCCACTCAACTTGTTAGCGGCGCGGTGTGGCGGCCACACGCTGCACTTGGCGCTCGGGGATCTAGTGCAGGCGCTGCTGCAACGGGGGAGGTTCACTGTGAGCTGAGATACGATTTTAAAAAAGATTTAAAAAGGCCGACAGACACACTTCTGTTACAATTCTATAATAATAGGAATAGTTACCTATCAAAAAAGTTAGTAGCATTATGAACCTTCATTTTTCTGTTGTAGAGATTCGTTTTATTTAACAGATTCTCCAAGAATTATGTGGGTGGTTGGGCGATGCAAGTGAAGGGGCACTGTTCGCTCTTCACAGACTCGCTCGCGCTGCCAGATCTAGGAGTAGTGAGAGAGCTTCAAGGTATGTGGAATTGCATAAAATATCTATGTAACACATTATATTTCTTGACAAAGTACGTGGACTTTCAAGATGAGCTGGAGAAGGACTCCAATCAGAAGCGGATTTAGAATTTCGGTTTGGATGGGCTGAGGGGCTTAACCCAACTGAAGGTAGCCTTTATCGAGATTTATAAGGAAAGGATCTGATGCTTTTGAGGGACTTGAGCCACTTTGCCCTCCCTGAATCCGCTACTGCTCCAAGTTATTTAGAGGCTTTGCCTTTAACATCTTCATTTATCACAGCGAGAATATGGTCAAAGGCGAGTTTCTTTGAAACGGATGAAAGCAGTAAGTATAGTAATGATAATAAATACAATAAATCTTCACGGACAACGTTGCAATCCATGTATAGTATTAGTAAAAGAAACAAAAGCTATGTTAGTAACAAAAAATATTAAAAATTAATAATGTATGTTCCCGCCAGTGCATGGAAGCTTCCAGAAGCTGAGAGCAGCACAGTGGAAGCTCCACAGAAGTACCGAGCGCGTCCCCCGGACTACACGTCCGGCGACGAGGCACCGCCCCCGCCCCCGCCCCTGCCCCCGCCACTACCTAGGCATGCCAGTAGAAATCAACAGGTAAATCTATTTCTCTCATAATATGAGTATCGCAGAGGTAAAGTGGAACTAGAGAGAAGGTTCAAGGGGTAAACATAATAAAATAGAATTAATTCTCTGCAAACTTTACACCAGGGGTACTGCAGAGGCGCTACAGGTACACCAGAAAGATTTCTTACAGATAATTTTTGGTCTGAAAGGAATTTAAAAAAAGAAATACTCAGTAAAATACAACTGATATTAGTACTACTTTTAAATACATAAATATTAGTAGTATTTTAAGAGAGGTAGAGCATAGCGTTTATTCGTTCAAAGAGCAGCTCGACTGGGGAAATACCTTCACCTTACAGAATACCGCAGCCAAATAACTTTATGTTGTGTAAAGTTGTGTTCCTGCGCGTGATTAAGGTTGCCAGAGCTCATAGGGGAGGGGGGATAGGTCGATAACGCGTGAGCGATGCTTCGTGTGTGGCAAGCGTCTATATGGCTACGGGAACCGCTTACCATCAGGCGGGCCGTATGCTTGTTTTTCGACTAAGTTGTATAAAAAAAAAAAGTATTATTACGTCGTTTTATTAATTAAAAGCTCCCAGAAATGAATTGCAATATAGTCATAAAATTTCATGTAAGCGCTAACAACAAAGATTCATCACAATCGCATGAATGTTGCTCAAAAGCATTTTTTTTTATATTTAAGATATATTACCACTTTAGAATAAAGAATTATTTTATTCATTCATTAACTTTGTCAACAGGTCACCCAACGCTACACGGACTACCAACCACCAAACCGTCTCCAGCAGCTAGAAAACCAAATAACCTACCTAGAGACCATAAACACACAAACACAGAATCAACAAAACACATACACAGGCATCATCAATCCAATTTACGACATCAAAATACCCAGAGACAAATTCATCGTTAAAAGATCCAAGTCTTTAGGAAGGAGTTTTAGTTCTAGGAACTTAGGTCTAGAAATAAGTAAATATAATATAACTTTGGGTAGGAATAGTGGTAAGAAGACTAATGATGTGGTAACAGCTATTACAGGTACTACTGGCGAGACTGGTTTGGAGCCGAAGAATAATTTCTTCCAGAGATATAGCACTGCAGAAGTTGTTGGTGACTCTTATAAGATTAGCAGGGTTACTATTGACTGATGGCTTTTTGATTTAGATTTTGGATAAAATTCTACTCCGAAAAACGATAGAACGTCCGGTCAACGTTGGCAGCCAAGACAGATGTGGCAGGGTATAAATTATAATTCTAAATTTTGAGATAATCTATCAAATCAATAAAATTTGTCAAAGATAAAGATCGTCAAAATTCGGGAGTGGAGGCTCATGACTTCACTTCTACACAACATATCTTCGTCATTTTTGTTTGATTAACAAAAGAAAAAAACTACGTTTTTGATAATGTTAATTGCGGATCAAATAGAATTTTTCAGGACGCTAACCTATTAACCAATATAGTTGCAGTAAGTTTACGTCTCATCAGCGATGCTCTAATTCTATTGGTTAATATTTTGACAACGATGATCGAACTATCGTTTTTCGGATGAGGCCAAGATTAGGCCTTCAGTTTTGAATGTATGGTCAGGTGATTACCAACCTATTGCCTACCTCAGCATCTGAGGTCTCAAGACGACTGTGTGCTTTATTTTAATTAAACCAACAATTTTTTTGAATGTAATATGTAATAGGTACTTATAGATATTATTGGAAATAAATTAAAAAAATAAATTAAAGAAATAAAAAATTAAAAGAAAACTAAATAGTCATCTATATGTCAGAATGCTGATAAGAAGCCTATGGACATAGCCGATGAGTTGCTGACCTTTACAGTCGCAGGTGCTTGACGATATATTTTAAAAGTGAAAAATAATAAAATCTTTGTTGTAGAATAAAATATAAATGTAACAACATTGTTTTAGGTTTAGTTAGACCCGTAGACCTTTAGATGTGTAGTTTGGGACTTAGTTTAGAGGAAGGAAATAAAATTACTGTACTTTATTTCATTGTTAAAAATTCGTCACAAAAAAAGTTATGAATATGAAAGTGGATGGATATACGGGAAGAGGAAGACCGAAAAAGAGATGGATGGATTGTGTGAAAGATGATTGGGTAAGAAAGGAGTGGATACTAGTATGACGGATAGAAGAGACA
Organism: Achlya flavicornis; assembly: GCA_947623365.1. NCBI lineage: Eukaryota > Metazoa > Arthropoda > Insecta > Lepidoptera > Drepanidae > Achlya > Achlya flavicornis. The sequence goes on from OX392467.1 coordinate 14,498,653, forward strand.
ATGGAAGAAGCGTACATATTGCGCCGACCCCAATTGATTGGGAACAGGGAAGGCAGATGATGATGATTTCATTGTTAAAAATAGATTTCATGTACTTAAATAGTTTTAGATTAAAATAGACATTTAAAGCTGATGTCATATTTTTTATTATGGATAAGCTTGTAATGATATCAGTAGTTGATAGCTGAGTGGTAGTTGATAGATGCCGAGATGAACGTTCCAGGTTCGAATCCTACAATGTGCTTGAGCTTTCAGTGATGGAAACCGTGAGGAGTAGAAAATCTGTCGGCTTCCTTCTAGTCTTTGTATGCTTACCACCTTCGGCCACATCATCACTTACCATGGTGAGATTGCGGTTAAACACAGGTCTATACTCAGCAAAAAAATGTGATGATAATATTTCGGAACACCTAATTAGGTGCTTGGAGACATATTCAACTTGAGGATAGCAGCCAGCACAGCGACTGCTATGGTTTCCTCATATTGTTTACCTTCATCGAAAACTCAAACTCATAGGTCAAACTCAAAGCACAACCGTACCATACTTTACTTGAATTATATAGACTATATACATATATACATATTTTGTGTGACTAGCTGTCCCTCGCGTTCCCGTGATAAAAAGTATTCTTCTCCATACCATAGACTATCTGCATGCCATATTTTATGACGATCCGTTGAGTAGTTGAGGTGTGAAGGCGTAACAAACAAAAAAACAAACTCACTTTCGTATTTATAATATTATAGTAAGGATTAGGATTGTTGATGTTTACTATGTTAATTTTAAATAGAGATGTAAAATAAACTAAAACGTAACACTGTTTTGCAATGCATAAAATGTTTTCTCATAATTATTTAACACAAACCCTCTCTGCGGAGTTCAAACGTGAAAATACCATGTGTGAAAATATTAATGTTCATTTTCAGCTTAATATTACAAGTACTTACCCTCTTAATAAGTATCAACGTGGTACTTAAATTATGTTGTTGCTGCAGATATTAAACTAGGTATATGTTTTCTGTAATTGCGTTTTATTTTGAACTAGCTGTTCCCCGCGGTTTTACCCGCGTTCTAGGGATAAAAAGTCCTATGTCCTTTTCCATACCATAGGCTATGTGCATACCAAATTTCATGATTATCCGTTGAGTAGTTGAGGCGTGAAGGCGTAACAAACAAACAAACAAAATCACCTTCGCATTTATTATATTAGTTAGGATTTTATTACATTGGGTTTCCTTCCAACCAGGTAGTAAAAATCTCGGGGTCATTTGTTCTTGAATTTATTGAGTCTTCTGGACCCTAAGTTGTGGACATCTATAGGCTGATAAGCTGTAGCTCTGTAGAGTATCTGATACCAATGGTAATAATATGTTTATCATATCAGATCATAAGCCAAAATACAACGAGGTTGGTGTAATACGTGTAAAGTAGTTTTTCAATACATTTTATTACTAACTATAGATTGTGTCTTGGTACCTTTTTTTTATATACGTGGCCGATGGTGGCACAGGAATATTAGTGCTATTGGTTGAATATGTCGGTAAGTGCTTGAGAATTGAGGGTGGTAGCTAAGGTGATAGCCAGTCAAGCGTTTACTGCTAAGTACTTAGGAAAAAGTATGATAAATTACCGAAACAATTTATTACGGCGGTACCACAGATTTACAGGAGGCTAGATACCGCAAACCATAGCCGCAAACCATCGAGGAAAAATCCCTTTAGAGTAATTAGTAATACCGAGCAATCCACTTCCGCAACTAGTCAGTTCCTTTGCACTGATTTTAAACAGTAAGGACCAACGCTTGGACAGTGTACAGTGTACTGAAGAATTGTTTGACCTGATGCCCACAGCTACTTTATACCATCGCACCTCTCGCCATCGATGGTTCATCATCGGTTTTCTACTGTGCGGTTCAAAGGAACTTTCTATCGCGGACGCTCAGGCTGTGGAATGAGCTCCCCGCCGCGCGCTGTGGTTATCCTAAGGGAGTAATGGCAGCATGGGGTTCTTCAAAAAGTATGTGACGAGATACTTGTTGGGTCTTCTTCTTCTTATTTTTAAATATGGCAACCAAGCCCAAATTAGGGCTCATTTCTGCTAGTGTCGAGTTATATTATAGTTTCCAGTCCCAAAAAATCACTTTCACATTATAGTCCTCAGTCAGTCACCGTCCATAGGCGTCATCAGGCGGGCCATAAGCTTGTTTACTAACTTAGCAGTATAAGAGAAATACAAAAAAAAATATTTATTGAACATGGGGTATCTAGTCTTTCAACTCTGTGGGTGGTCTGGAGGGGATTTATCCCCAATACAAAGTAAACGCAGTTAAATCAGGTATTATACGATATAATATAAAATAATTTGATACACATGTCATGCGGTAGAAAATAAGACAGACATTTTTACTTCTTACATTTTGAATAAAGTACCACTCGGTTGCCAGTAGTTTAACTTGCATATATAACCTTTTACACGCCCCCTCAATTAACTACTGAAGCCCCAAACCATTAATAAACTTATTATGTTTACCCACAGGTAATGCTTTCGTTAAAACGTCAGCCAGCATCAAATCTGTCGGCACATGCTTTAACTCTATGACATTATCCCTGAGTACGTCCCTGATAAAATGAAACTTTATGTCTATATGTTTACTACGAGCATGATAAACGGGATCTTTAGCAAGATAGATCGCCCCCTGATTGTCAGCATAGACAGTTGTTTTAGATAACTGTAAACAACCTATCTCCTTTAACAAACTACTTAGGTAGAGAGCTTCTTTCATTGCCTCACTAGTACTAATATATTCAGCTTCAGTAGAAGACGTAGCTACTGTTCGCTGCTTCTGAGATCTCCATGTAATAGCTGCTCCTCCTAAAATAAAAACATAGCCAGAATACGATCGTCTATCTAATAGACAATTCCCCCAATCCGCATCTGAATAGCCTATCAACGAATGACCACCCTTTTTAAAAGTCAAACGATAGTCAATTGTTTTCTTTAAATATCGAAGAACCCTTTTTGCCGATATCCAATGAATGTGAGTAGGACAAGTCACAAATTGAGCCAATTTTGAAATTGTATTGCTTATGTCAGGTCTCGTACCTACGCTAAAATACATTAACGTACCTATCAATTCACGATATGGCCATCGTTCTTGATTTATATTATCTAGGCTTTCTTCCTTTGGTTTTGCAAACTTCAACCCAACTTCGAATGGAGTGGATACAGTCTTGCACTCTTCCATACCATACTTCTTTATTGCATCTTTAATATACTTCTGCTGTGATAGACTTATAACTCCGTCCTTTTTCTCAATTTCGATACCTAAACAGTATTTAGCCGGACCAAAATCTTTAAGCTCAAATTCTTCAGCTAAATCCTTCTTAAATATCTCTATCCACTTGATATTCTGGGACGCCACTAATATATCATCAACATATATAATAACAATCAGAATAGTTCCATCTCCCCTTCGCTGAAAATATAAACATGGTTCGTTTATAGTAGGCAATAAATTCATACTTCGTAATTTCTCATCCAATCTCAAATACCACTGCCGCCCTGCCTGTTTTAAACCATAAAGAGATCGCTTCAAAAGACAAGCATCTCCTCCAGCATTGATATCTAATATCATTTGCCTAGCACGCTTCGCAACTATTGATTGTTTATCTTCTCTTTGAATAAGCATATTAAGACTATCTTTCAGTACCTTTGGTACCTGCATATAAACTTCTTCATCAAGTCGGCCATTTAAGTATGCTGTATTGATATCCAGCTGATGAATTTGTAGATTCAGCTCTACAGCAAGTGCCATCAACAATCTAACTGTTTCTAGTCTTGCTACTGGGGCATACGTTCGGTGATAATCAATCCCATACCGTTGACTAAAACCTTTTGCAACTAAACGAGCCTTTTTCTTGAATGTTTTATCAACATTAAACTTGGTCGTTAGTACATATCGACAGCCTACAATGTCTCTATTTTTAGGTCTTTTCACAATATCCCAAGTATCATTCTTAACTAAACTTCTTACTTCAGAAAAGATTGCCTCTCGCCATTCCTTGTGTTCATCGCTTGATAGCGCTTCTTCGAGGGATATTTCAGCAATTGCAGAAAAATATTCTTCATTTTCTTTAGAATGGTTTCCTTCTTCAACCATATTATACACCTTTCTAGGACGCCCACGATTCCCTTTGACAAGCTTGGGTCTTCCGGGAGCTCGTTTCAACATCACTTGTTGATCTTCTCGTTCTTGAGTTTGCTCGACATCATTTGGGTTTATATTAAAACCTAAACCTTCCCCTCTACTAGAACGCTCGCCAGTACCCGAATGCTCTCCTCCTCCCGAGTGTTCGCTTTCATCAGTATGGTCGACATCGTCTGTAGGTTGTCGCAGAATAATTTCATTATCCATCTCAAACTCGACTTCTTGAACATTTGGTCCTTCCTTTGATTGTGTATTCTCGACTCTTGGTTGAAAAATATTTTCTGGCTCTATTCGAATGTTCTTCTGATCCCTTGATACATTTTCTTCTTTTTGGAATTTAACATCTCGTGCTTCTATTACTCTATGTTCATTAGGTATCCATATACGATATCCTTTGGTTGATCTAGGGTATCCTACGAATATTCCTTCTTTGGCACGTGCATCAAACTTACCCTTTCCTGGTGTCTTATCTAATACATATGACTTAGTTCCAAAGCTAACCATATTATTAAGGTCTACAATATTTCTAGTCCATTTCTCGAACGGAAAATCACCTTTTAAGCTGCTAGTTGGACATCGGTTGCGCACATAGCATGCGGTCACAACAGCGTCCGCCCAAAAGCCTAAAGACAGACCAGAGGATAATAACATGCATCTTGCCATTTCCTGCAAAGTTCTGTTCATACGTTCACTAACGCCATTCATTTGAGGTGTATGAGGGATAGTCAGTCTTCTTTGAATACCTTCACTCTGTAGGAATTCATCGAATTCATAGTTACAATATTCGCCACCGTTGTCACTCTGAAGAAATTTAATTTTCTTCCCAGTAAACTTTTCTGCGAAATTTTTATACGCCTTAAATGCACTGAACACTGCACTTTTCTTCCCTAATAAATAAACTTCACACCATCGAGAACTGTCGTCAATGAAAGTAACAAAATATTTTGCACCACCCATTGATGCTGTTTTCATCGGACCTACCACATCTGAATGTACAATTCTTAATATTTCATTACACGGACCGTTCGACCTTGAAAATGGTAATGAACTCATTTTGCCCTTAGAACATATATCGCAATTATCTAAAACACGTAAATCTATCTCTTTTATGTTATGACCACAATGGTTTAGTAATTTTGAGAGATCTCTACCATTTAAATGTCCCATACGTTCATGCCACGTACGGATATCAACTGAATTGTAAGCTATATTAACCTGTTCATTCAAGTCTCTAACATGATAAAGATTCCCAATACGTTCAGCTGTCATCACGGTTTTACCTACCTCATCATTTATATAGGCTTTATCTTTAGTAAAAGTTACTTCATACCCATTATTAGTAATTTTGGCCACAGATAACAAATTACTACGAAGATCTGGTACATACAAAGTATTTCCAAAAGTTATTCGCCTTTTGCCTGATGCTGACAACCTTACATCACCCTTGCCCTTCACATCAGTCGACAGATTTGACGCTAGATTCAACTTATCCTGAAAAGCACAGAAATTATTAGTAAATTTATCTCTATCATTACATAAATGTGATGTAGAGCCACTATCGAGGATCCAGTTATTTTTCATAGATTCACAAATATTTGTAAAATTAGAATTACAATTAAAAAGAATATCAAAATTACTGTCCTCCTCGTTCTTTATTTCTGTTGCACATCTGGATTCAGGATTATCACGCTTCGTTCTGCATTCTGAAGCTTTATGTCCTAGTTTATGACATTTGAAGCATTTGTAAATTTTGCTCGGTCGTGCCTTTTGAACCTGAGTCGGTTGGTTCCTTTTTGGTCCTTGATGTTTCGCATACATTGCTCCTTCTACCTTCTTAGTTTCATCTGATTTCAAAATATTACCTTTTTCTAATATTTTAATCTTGAGTATCACTATATTCGGTAACTCATCTCTGCTTTCCATTGCGCATCTAAAATTCTCATAGTTTTCCGGAAGGCTATATAGTAGCAAAATTGACAGCATGTCCTCGTGTATCGTAACACCCATATCGCTTAGGATATTTGCGGCTTCAAAGAAATCTCCAAGATGTATTTTCACATCATCAGTCTCTTTCATACGGCTCAATATCATTTTTTTAAGTAAATTTGCCTTCCTCACGGGACCTTTAGAAGCATATACGCTTTCTAACTTCATCCAAATTTCGTGCGACGTCACGCACCCACGAGTATGTTTCAACTCACCTGGATTCATCGCCATGATAAGGTCAGCCTTTGCCATTTCGTCCTTATCTGACCAGGTCTCCGCTGCCTCATTAGATGTTGGCCTTTTAATGGTACCGTTTACGTATTTCCATACCTGATTTTTGACAAGTAAAGCTTGTACTTGAATTTTCCAAGTTTCATAGTTTTGCCCATTCAGCAATTCTATTTTTATGTTGCCCATAACCTCTGGAGGGGATTTATCCCCAATACAAAGTAAACGCAGTTAAATCAGGTATTATACGATATAATATAAAATAATTTGATACACATGTCATGCGGTAGAAAATAAGACAGACATTTTTACTTCTTACATTTTGAATAAAGTACCACTCGGTTGCCAGTAGTTTAACTTGCATATATAACCTTTTACAGGTGGTACAAAGTTAAGCAATAAACTCGGTTAGGTATATAACACATAACTCGACCTTCTCCGAAAAACGCCATCAATCTCAAAGTTTTGCATCGTAATAAAAGTTTTCAATCAACTTCAATATATCTCAAGTATCTAAGGGACCGACGCAATTCGATCTCAAGTGCCTATCGCTGAGCCGACAAAGCAAATAGAACTCGAGCGTTTATCTCTTATAGTATCGGATTCCTTTACGTATCTGTAATATTCCTTATTTTGATGTTTTTGTTATTATTTTCGACTTGAAGTATGGGTAGGAAAATTAAAATGCATATGACAACCAATTCATTACTAGCGTCCGTCTGGCATTCCCGAAAGGGCTGCGTTTTCGGGTTATAAATATCCTATAATTTATTCTAAGATATCATCCATCTATGTCTGGAGTTATTTATCGGTTCTTCTCAGTTGAAGGCTTACTTCCAAACCGATAGTAAGTTCTAAAGGCGTTCATAAGTCCCCCGCCTAGTACCCAAACTGAATAAATGTCTTTGACTTTAAACCAAAAGCATTCAGACAGTCATCGATCATGCCTAAGTTTCTTTCTGCTTGCAAACTTTGATGGTATTGAATGAGAACTTATGGATGTGCGAGTTCTTGGTGTTTGGAATTTTAGTCGCAGGAAGTGTCATACATATTGTTTTTTCTTGTTCAAAGAATGAGGAAACGTTAATTAGTACATGAGTACTTTGTTGTACTCGCTTTCCTGACAACAACAGACAAGAGTTGAAAATCTGTCTTGAAATACTTACCGTTGTCTGCTCTCTGAGAGCAACTGATCTTGAGAGCCAGGTGCCTTCTAGCTTAGACTTTTAAAGGTTCGCAACAGCTTGGTATTTTCTTAGTATTGTTTATGTCCACAGTGGCCATTTCCATATGTAGTAGATTGTCTGTCTGCTTGTCAGAATTCTAAAATTATAAATTAATAGAGTGATTTATTTTGAGAGAGGTAGAGCATAGGGTTTATTCGCTCAAAGAGCAGCTCGACTGGGGAAGTACCTCCACCTTACAGAATACCGCAGCCAAATAACTTTATGTTGTGTAAAGTTGTGTTCCTGCGCGTGATTAAGGTAGCTCATAGGGGAGGGGCGAAAGGTCAAAAACGCGTGAGCGATACTTCTTGTGTTGCAAGCGTGCTACGGTAACCGATTACCGTCAGGTGAGCCGTATGCTTGTTTACCGACTAAGTTGTATAAAAAAAATGGAGGGCGATTTAATAGATATATTTTAGCCTTTAGCGGAGAAATTATGAGAATAACTACATGCCTGAGAAGTATACAAAAGTCATGAGTCATCTCATTTTTACCACAACTTTTCAATGTCTTACTCCGTTGAGGGTCGTACTCCAGCAGTGGCAGTTTCATATTTTACCATTTCCCCATTGCGATTAAGCTTTAGAGGTAGCTATATTTCGGCGATAGATTACTTGGTTCTGACAGCTGCGCTTGATAGCCAGTTCCCTTTTAGGTTTTTGTGCTTACCAACTTCGGTCATCATGCGCCACGGTAACACAAGTATACCAAATGGTAGATTAGAATTATACAAATCAATGTTGTCTGCTTATCTTATTGTCTGTACGTAAATTATTGGTGTCGATAACATTCATCTGATTTGTGAGAACGAAGACAGAGGAAGATTAGAGAATAAAAAAAAGTGTTTAGGGTTCCACGCAAAAAATTAAAACCGTACGCGGGGTGATGCGGGTGAAACCGCGGAGGTCAGCGAGTTCACTAATATAACGCTATATTAGCTATGCATTATGCCTGACATGAGTGCATGGCTAAAAAGCCATGCACTCATGTCAGGCATCACCCGATAAAAATCAGGAACGCGTGAGTGGCCAAGTGCGAGTCGAACTCGTGCACGGCGGGCTCCGTATAATTATTTGTATGTAAAAATTTAATATAATTAATAAATAATTATTATTTGTTGTCATAGCGGTAATAAAATTTCAACAGTCTACCTATTACGGTTCATATGATACAGCCCAATGACAGACAGACGGACTCCGGACGGAAGGACGGATGAACAGCGGAGGCTTAGTAATAAGGTCCCGTTGAGACCCTCTGGGTACGAAACCCTAAAAATGCGTTGCAAAGCACACTGGGCGTTGGCTTGTTCAAAATAAAAGTATAAGGTTATATGTTTTTTTACTAAAAAAAACTAAATATGAAAAGCTGTTGTAAATGCAGGTGTGAGCCGGTTAGTAGATACACTTTTAAATATTTAATCCGGGCCATTACACCTCGGCTGCATGGAACGTGCTATAATATGACCCAGTTCCAGCAGGGAGCTGCATGTTTATTTGTGTAGTTGTTTGCTATTGTATTAAATTAAAAAACAAAAACATACAACCGAATTGAGAACCTCCTCCTTTTTTTGAAGTAGGTTAAAAACAATTTGTGGGCAAACACAACTACAAGCTAAAAAAAAAACACGTACGTCTACGTACACGTAGATAGCACGTAGCCATAGGGTCTACGTCGTAGCACGTTTCGTAGCACCCACTAATTACGACTGTTTGTATTTTGTTTTAATTATTGTTTGTTGTATGTGTTATTAGTCAGCTATAATTTGAAGGCGGCGTCTGAGATTAACTCATAATTTAATAATATTTGTTGAATATTATATTTTAATAGTAATATCCCATATTCGTTTGCATTTTGAAATGTAATTTAAAATGAGTTGATCATTTTACGGATATCTATCAAAATGAATCTTCTGAAAATATACTAGTTTTTTTTTACTACTAGGTTATCTACTATAGGTTTATTCGCTCAAAGAGTAGCTCTTTAGAGTAGACCTTTGCCTTACTTAGTACCTTCGGGGAGAAGGGTCGATGACGCGTGAGTGAAGCCCCGTGTATTGCAAGCTTCTATATGGCTAATGGTTATTGAAACCACCTACCATCAGGCGGGCCGTACGTTTGTTTACTGACTTTGTCGTATATAAAAAATAAAAACTACTACGGTAGCAAGCAAGCATCCGGCCCGCCTGGTGGAATGTAGCTATGTTTTGATTTTCGTTCTACTCGTATAATAGACTTGTTTTTTTTTTATGTAGATAGTATAAGCAGTTACCGTACCGCTTGAAAAACCGCTTGCAACAACTAGTTTAGTTTGTAAACAACCAAATCAGCAGTATTGTAAAATTACATCACATATATTGAATCCGCTGCAAAGGATCTCCTTTGTATTCCCAAGGACGTTAGAATCATCGAATGAATCCTGAATAGGCAATAACATCGAGTTAGTTTGTCAATTGATAACATTAGCGTCACACGTATTATGCTGGCTGTATCTGACGGGAGCCGGAGTGGTGCGGGCGACGGCGGTACGGTGGAGCGGGGGAACGGGCGGCCCGGGACCGACGGGTCTTTGTTATGCTCACCTTACTATGCCTCTACTATGAGTTCACGGTAACGTAACTGATACTTGCTATCAACTACAGTGGACTCTTATGGAGCTCGCCCACGTGCTACTTTTTGTAACTCCGATAATCGCAGCCACAAAAAAATGTATTTTTAAATAGACTTTTTATAGCCCGTGGGCGGAACTCGGTTTTTTTAATATTCGACGATAAACTAATCGCTCGGCGATTGTCGCTCGTGGGCGAGCTCCCTTATAACTCTCCACTAGAGGTGCTGCTCGAATCTAAACACACAATCCTCAAAGTAGTTGCTAGAGAGGTAGAGCAGACTATGCGGTGAGTAAGATTAAATTACCAGAGCTCAATGATGCTGTGGTGGCAGTGTGCAGGGACTAGGGATGTAGTACTTAATGACACTGTGCTTTGTCCCTTTCGCTACCGTTACAGTGACTCCGCGCAACTCCTATTCTGGATGTGTAGTGATTTAAGCAGGGTCAGTAAAGCGTTAATTTTTTTTACTAAAGAAACAATTAATTAATGAATGTTTGTGTCGTCACACTGTTATTTTAATTTGAACTATAGGACAGAGGCTTTAGTATCTGAATAGAGATCGAATTGTTTAAGATACCGTTTCCAATAGTAACAGATTTCAATAGTAGTGGTATATTAAGGCACGTGCTAGCTGAACACAATAATGTGAGGAAGCAATTAGGAACCCGCGCCGCCTGTGAACGTGTGTCCGAGGTTCCGTAGGTTCTTACTAACAAAGCTTAGGCTCTACTCCGAAAATCAATACACGGTAGTCATTGCAGGTACAAACTGACAAAACTATTTTTTTTACATTTCTATTAGTTTATATTTTAAAACAATGATCGAACAGTATTGTTTGTGGAGTAGAGAATCTTTCGGCCGATTTGAGTAAAAGCTGTTTTTTAAACGTAGGCCCTCATCTTACTTATCCTACTTCTACTGTTCTATACTATAATAATATATGTATAATACGATATAAGATAAGAGAAGAGAGATATAAGGAAAGATTAAAGTGTCTGACCACAGAATAAGAAATAGTACTGACTTTTTTAATCAAACATTTTGTTATAAAGCTTATGATTCGATTTAAAAACTAATATAATTATTTTATTACGCTATAAAAAAAAAAACGGGAGCCGGGATATAATAATCAATCCATATTTTTTCACAGACAAGATACACAAGTACATTGAGTACATTCATATTTTAAAAAGAAGATCAGTATTGAGTGGCCCTATCACAAGATGCAACGCTGGTAATGGCATTTTTTATAATCGAAGACGGTGGACGAATACACTGGCAAAAGCTAGGTTATTATGCATCTGACAGTTTGTTTGACACTCAATCATGACGTAATGGCTGCTCAGATTTGAATATAACTTGGCCTATATAGGGCATAACATAAAGGTTACTTTACTTTTAACCCGCGGAAAACATTTATATCCCGCGGTAACATGGGTAAAACCGCGGGGCGGAAGCTAGCTATAAACCTTTTGCCCTTACTTTAACTTAATGTCTTCGAATCATATCCTAAAAAAAAAGCGGTCGCTGTAGCATTCGTTAAAAAACGTATTTCTTGTATTGTTATTACAAGTACCTACTTTTTTTAAAAGCACATAAAGAATGTTGAAACAAATGTCTAATATAATCGCGTGGCATGAGACGGGGATAGCGTTTTTTGCGGAACATAAATGAACTAAGCGCTCTAATCTAAATAACTCGTAAAGTAAAGAATATATAAAAAATCGTTAGTATCAGCCCTAGGTCTTACGTTAGTGATATTATTTATCAAATTTGTGTCTTAATTGGATACACCATAAACGAATAAAAACGAAAATTAATTAATATTAGAGGTAACTTTGTGTTTTTTTTTTCTATAGAGGAATTTTCATTCCATTATGTTTTTGCTCTGACCCCTTGCGTAGGTATATAATGAAAATACACATATAAAAATATTTTTTTAATTATTTACTTGGGTAAATTTCAATTATAAGAAATGTCATTTTGCTTTATACGCACTCTTAAGTAATATCATACATATTCGATCACAGATAGATTTTATTGACAAATCATCATCAAACATCTTTAACCGACTCTGTAATAATGCGTGATGTCGAAAAGGACAACTACTATAGAAACCTAGTAAGTTTATGTAGCAAATCAAAGCTCAGTGTAAAGTAGCATATAGCGCGCACGTAAGTGACATTTGTTAAGTTTTTTTATGGAGCAAAATATTTTTTTCCAAGTTAAAATTTTTGAGTAATTGGTGTGGTAATGGTCATAAGTCAAAAGAGATTTTATAGTAGATTGTTCACCAAGGGTTAAAAGGGACCAATCCCACTCAGATGTTTGTCACTTCATTTGAGCGCCAATAGTTCACGTGTGAGATTGGTAACTTTCACCACATACAAAAAAATAAATATTAATAATCTCGCTACGCTAGGTTGGTTATAGTATATTTATGTTACCACTTTTGAATAGGTAAATCGAACGAATAAAAAAAGGTGGATGAAGTGAAGTGTTGCGTGAATCCCTTGTCATTGACAGGCATACAAAGCGGAGGCGGGTTGCATAAATTCAACACTCATGTTGAATCCTTCCCCTTTGTTTAAGTACAACTTATCTGTATTGATTACATGTATCAATAAATCTATTTTATTTGCTTTATATTAGACAAACTACGCACCTGATAAACTTAACTGCTTTACAAATTGTTCATGTTTGTCTCTAGTTAAAGGTTTAGTGAGAACGCCAGCCGTCATACAATCAGTAAATAAATATTTAATTACTAACAGTACCTTTATTCATAATACCACGTATGAAATGATGTCTCACATCTATCCCCCTTATTAATAAATAAGGTGTAATTCAAGTATAAGTATATATATATAATTCAAGTTATATTCAAAATTCTATATATTTAAAAGGTTTTTCGCTGGGTTTTTTTTCTTTGGTTAAAGTTTTTATTTTATATTTTTTTGTGCCTATAATCTACTAATTACTACATGCTTAATGTTTGATTACTTTTATAATGTAATACACAACTCGCCGTTAAAATCGGTGAGTGAACAATAAATCACCCCTATTTTCCCACCCTTAAGTAGGTATTTTTTATCCAAATTTATATGGGACCATCTTCGAGTATACCCTATCCAATAAAAAAAGAATTATCAAAATCGGACTTCTCTGTAAAAAGTTATGCATGATCATACATAAAAAAAAATATACGCGTCGACTTGTAAACATCCTCCGTTTTTTCGTCGGTTAATAAAAATAAGGTCCACTTACGTCAGCACGGGTTAAAATTTTAACCACTTAACTCGAAGTTACATAATCCGATGATGCGTAATTTTAACCCAGCTTTTAGGTTATGTTACTTCGGGGTAAATCGGTAAAACCCAAATTGACGCATATTGGTCTTAGTCAGTTACTAATATACTATTTTAGGTAAACGCGAAGTTTGTGAGGATGTTTGGAGTTTGTTTAAATTTAACGCAAATGCTGCTGAGCAGATTTAGATGACATAGAAAATATATGTTCTGGAAGGCACGATGCCCTATGAAAATCTTTGGTTCTGGATTAACACTACGTTTTATCCCGGGGAAACAAAAGGTCCCCCGGAAATACGAGTGAGACATTTCTGTTATTTGTTAGGCAAACTTTTTTTTTTTGTTTTTTGATTCTATTGTTTACTAGTGTTTCTACTCTTGTTTAAAAATTTTGTCTTCTATAATAAGATTCGTTTTTGGCTATGCAAGCTGTGAATCTATGAAATCCTAACTAATATTATAAATGCGAAATTGAGTTTGTTTGTTTGTTTGATACGCCTTCACGCCTCTACTACTAAACGGATCATCATGAAATTTGGCATGCAGATAGCCTATGGTATGGAGAAGGACATATGCTACTATTTATCCAGCGAACGCGGGTGACATCGCGGGGGACAGCTAGTAATAAATAAAAAGCGGAACGGAAGCAGTCAGTTATAATTTCACATCAAAAATATATAAAACAGACAGGACGAAACAAAATCTGCTGAACAAACTCAACTATGTAATGAACTATAAAGTTTTATGGCGGCATGTACACACAATAAGAACCAGGCTTCGTACCTTGAAAGGGTTCCAACCAAGGGTACATAAACCACAGGATGCGAGGCTTCCATCCTGGACCGTTTAATAACTCATGATAAACTATTTTTAGTGAGGGAAAAGGTTTTATTTAGGCTAGGTTTCGATCAAAATAAATAAAATAAAATTATAAATGGTACTCTTATGGTACTCATCTACTGCACTTAAATAATTTTGAACTAGGGATATTTTTCATCAATTAAAACTAAGCAGAGTTTGTCCTATGGAAACTAGAACCTGAAAAGATCGCGATTAAATTTGGCACAACGTGGCGTAACGTAAAAAAAGCGGAAAACTTTTTTTTTCGCGTTAAAAATCTTTAAAGCAAACTATTCACTTTTCTAGTAATGGACTGCAATAAAATAATATGCATGTATGGAAAATAAATATTAATAAAAACAAAGACAATCAAATTTCTTTTAAAATTCGAACGTGTCTAGAGTACAAATTGAGAGGATTATATGCATTCTCGACGCTATTGTCATCTCTTTTATCTCATAACTATCATTGTTTCTATCCCTCTCGTATTTTCCAGTTCACGCTTGCGCAATGAAGATTTTCCCGAAAGATGTCGACCGGTCGAAGCTGGATAGGGTGAGAGGTTTTCTGCGAGTTTATATTTGAATGAACTAACCACAAAATTATTTTTAACATTTTTTTTTATTCTCATTTTCATTAATAGTGTTCTCCAATGAGTATGTTGCAGATTTTTTTTAACTTACACTATAGTAAACTTATTAACAAAAATATTAAATATTTAAAAAATAAGTTTATTGGCATAATAGTTAAAACACGGCTAATAAAAATAATATTTTAATAATATAAATAAACCGAAATACCTATATTTTATAGCAATATCAGTTACGCAAGAGGGGAGGCGCAACATACGAAGCTTCGATCGTCAGACGGGCGAGAGTCAGCCTCCGGAGCCCGTGGGACAACCCGGGCAGCACTACGTTCGCACATTAAAATCCGGGTTACATTCGAAATACGAACAAAATCATCGAAATTTAAATAACCAGTGACGTTTGTATTTAGAAATGAATCTCCCGCCTATTAACTGCCGTGATTTTTTTGAATTTGGCACACTTGACCTTTATTTTATGTGACACGGCCAGTTTGTGAATGAAATTCAGTCGAAGTAATTGTGACCTCTGTACGAAAATACTGCTTTGTTTAATTTTAAACGTTAAATATGGGACGATAGAGCTGTGATATGCTGTTACTGTAAAAAAAACGGTAAGTAATATGTTTTTTTTAAAATCGTTGTTTTGATAACTAAGTGCAGCTTTCAATACTATATACCTACTACTATTCTACTTAGGGCCGATTTTCAGTAGCCAGATAAGCATTTGGATTTAGAATAGTTTTTGTCTGGACTTATGAGACGAATAGCTAATCAAGTTTTTTCTACAATCAATTAATGAAATGTATCGGTTAGGTATGTTATGTGGTTTAGCCATGCACAAACGTTTATTTATTAATACGTTGACTAAATGTATGCTGGATCTAAAAAATCTTGAATGTATATTATTTTCAACATTTAGGTATATTTGCATATTTTCAAAGATTAATTAAAATATAGATATTATAATTTTGCAGTTTTTATTTTCCTCATTGAAATCATATAATTCATACTTAGATAAGTTATTGTGTTACTTATATGTAATGTGTAGCTATTGAATGAAGAAAAATGTTATAAAGCCATTAAAAACGTGTTCTTTAAAACTTTGTCATTTACAAAAACAAAAGTTACATATCATAGGGAATCATTCGAAAAACATTTTCATTTCTTTATCCTACAAACATAGGGAAAAGTGGAAACCCCTAAATTCCATTCAATATTATAAAATCCACCATTTTGTAAAGGTCTTGGTTCTTTCAAAAACATAAGCTTTGTCAGCCTCATTTCATAACAAAACGTATCCTATAGTACTAACTAGGGTTGTCACTTTCAAAATAAGAGTGAACAAGCAATGGAATAAACAGAAAACCTATCAAAGTCCGTCAGTTATACAGTTCAAAGCTGGGCCCAGTAACTGATGGGCAGTTACTATATATCTGAATGATAAGCCAGTAGCTGATCCTGTGAAAATCAGTCCTAAAAACTATTTACATTCAATTTTTAAAGAAAAAGGCGGAAAATATAGTCGACATACGATGGCGAACGAGTGAGATAAAAGTTTTGACACACAAACAAAGATTGTAAATAGCTTTTCAAGGTCGGCTGCTATTGCAGATATCACAGACAAACAGTTAAAGCTGAAAAAAAGAGGGAAACTTTCGTATTTTCAATTGGCAACCCTATTACCGTCTGACCGTCATCCGTTCGTAAACGAGGCCCCCACCAAAGTGGAGACTCTCATTTGTCTCTGAGAAAAGAAAATGTTACTTTATCCTCACACTACCATACAAATATAGAAGTAAGCTTATGTGACTACTTACGGTCGGGAGAGGCCATCCTATTGGTCAAATAGGCTTTTTAATGCGCTATATATTTTGTTAACTGTCTGTGAAGTGGTAGTTTTTGTTTCTACTCGGGGATACATTGATTATAGTTAAAAGGCCTCAAAAAATCTCAAGGGAACCAACGAATGGAAGGAAACCAAGGGAATCTACGCGTATTTTAAACTTTAAGGGGTCTTTTTTTGTCATCCTTTCTTTAAATATGTGTTCCCTTGGTGTTAAAGGAATATTACTTCTAAGATTCAAATTTCTAGATCTATCTAGAGACTTAGGGCCATTTGCTATTTATAGCCCACCTAACGATTGTAAAAGTGTCGCATAGATCTGATATAGGTATAGATTATTTCATACAATATTACATTATGATACAAGTGTGCAAAGTTGGTTATTACACACGAGGCGGTATTAAGCGCGCGAGTCGCAGGCGAGTGCGATAAGGGAGCCAAGAGTGTAATGATCAATGCACACGCGTATCATAAGACGTTTTTCAACACACTTACGAGGAAAAGATCATTTTTTGATAATAAATCAACCACACAGCGAAAAATGTATGGAAAAGCTCAGGTTTTATTTTTGGCAGAAATGCTCGCGCAGATAAGAAATTTCGTATTTATAAGATATTTTTTGTGGATTGTGAATAATTTAATATAATTAGATGTTTATTTATTATATTGAAGGAGATACAACTTCTTTATTCAATAAAATGTGTACCCTATTTTTAGACGCATAACAACTATTTGTTGGTATAAAATAAAAACTGTTTTACCCGGTTAAATCAAGAATGCTTTGTCTACACGCATATCACTTGCAATGAGGTACAAACTTAACATAATCGGGATTACTTATACCTATTATAAAAGTTTGCGGTAATGTAAAGTAAAAAGCACTAGTGCCTAATAAGCTGTTTTATGAAACTAAAAGCGGTGCAATAAGAGTCATTTTACGAGCAAGTGTGTTGAAAAGGACTTTTCTATTTCATTTCCATACTTTTTGGCTCTTCATCAAGACAAAGAAAATGAAAAATACACAATTTCTTCAGAAATATTTACTAAAAATATTCTGGTTACAAAATACACACACGGGAATTGCTTCATTCCTTTGAAATTTTAACTTATTAAGGTCTTGCCATTGAATAATTCTTCGTTTGTTTTAAACCGTTTTTAAGTCAAAGTCATTTATTAAATTTAGGCTCGCTCCCGGCTCAGAAGTCACCCTTCAACTGAGAAGAACCGGCAAGAAACTAAGCCAGGTTAAGATAGAATTAAAAAAAAAATACCTTTAAACTCTCCAGGAGTCAGGATTTATTATTGAATCAGTATTGTAAAGCGATGATGGCTCAGTGGCTGTGATGCCAAATGCCGAGCCGAAGGTCATAGGTTTACAATAGTAAACATGAATGAGCTTTCGGTGCAAATGTTGCGAACAAATCACATCATAGCTCGATGGGTACATTGTACCTGTCTGGTTGAAAGTGTTACAATGGGCGGCCTCATTAGTAAAAGTACCTAATACTACTAGGCAACATTTCAATGTTAAATAAACTAAAAGACGAGGGTGTAGGTACAATGCAACAAAAATTGTATTACAAAAAACAAGGTGAAATGATAATATACAGGTGTCCCAAGAATTAGTGTCAAACGGAAGTCCCGAGGCACACTTGACACTTATTCGTTTAGAGGTAGAGGTACCCGAATCACCCCAAATATGTTGCGCGATTTTTTTGTAACTTTCCAGTTATTTATGTCTGACATGACAAAGACGCCAACAGAATTGATTGTAGATTAACATTGATTTAGCTTTCAGAAACATTTTTGATCATTTGAATACGTCTGTATCAATGCTTCGGTATAGGTTATTTTATTGTTATTTATTTGGAAAAGCCAAACATAGTCAGATTGTTCAAAAATAATTAAAAAATGTTACCTTTTAAGTTTCTTGCAGGATTTCCCCAGTTCAAGGCCGAGTTCCGAACCGGTGGTAATTTCAGTAAATTTGACCTTCATAAGTAGGTACCCGTCTGGGGCCTAAATGAATAAATGGCTTTGACTTTGACTTTGAATACTTGAGATACAATGTGTGATTTTTAAAAAGAAGCCAGCGTCTCTATCATCGCCTTTAAAATCTGAGTTCTATTGAGAAGAGTCTATCTCTCTTATCTTTATATCAGAAGATATTCCGATAAATCCAGTTGACTCGTTAATTGGAACCCATCTATCAGTGTGATGAGCAGCATTCATTACAACCCCTATTAACGTCAGCCCTTAATTTACAGGCCCTTCTTAAAAGTGAAGCTGACTCAGTAGGCTGATTTGTGTGTTCTTTACAAACTTTATACTTATTTTTAATAGAAACACATGGATTTTTTTGCTACATTTAATATTGAGAGAGCTTATTTAGCAGATTTCATAAATATCATGGAATTTTAATAGAATTGCTTATCCTTAATCTAGGTTTCATATAACATCGAAATGTGACAACATAATCGTTAAAATGCTGTACATACATTACAATGTACGTACTTAACCCAAATAAAAGAGCCCATGCCATTTATAACGTCGTTGAAGCTTCTCCAAGGAGAAATTAATACTCATAAAAGTAAAATCGGTAAATTTTCACCTAAAGAATATTTTATGCGCCAAGCAAGATAGATACCGATAGAAAATGGGGACGTTTAACTTTAGAAAAATTACAAGCACCTCACTGCAATACCTTCATGAACACTGAATTTAAAATGAACACATTAAAAGGGAAAAATTCTAATATCGTACCAACGTAGTAAATCGATTATTCCCAAGGTATTTTGTATTCTATGGGGTTGCGCGTGTCAGGGTTGTCAACTGATTTTCGTTTTTTTTTATTAGTTGCCAACGGGTTGGGTGTAACGTGTGGCTGTTATGCTCCCTTTCCCTTAATCGATCCCTTATTGAGGGATTATTGAGGGAAAGTATTCTGGCACGTAAATATTGCATATAGGGTAGGGTATGTGGTTTCAAACTCCATTGTGATTTGAAGGCGCTGATATTTTTTGAAAGCAGTAAAACCTTTTTTTTTTTTAAATAAGTAGACTTGTTTTTGATCACTAAGGTGTTTATGATAAGGGATTATGTGGCTTATACCCAGACAAGAAGGGAACCGGTGTAGGTTGTCGCACCCTCTATCCGCTTTGCAATCACTCAATGTTGCATATACCTGAAATGTGTAACAAAAAGGTCTAACAATAACTTCAGGAGCTGGAAATTCAACAGTTTTGGAGAAAAATGACATCAAAGTTTTTTCATAATCATGTTCGACCCTACATTTCCTTCAGTTTCAGATACACCTGTTATTGTCATCAATGCCCCGGTTTCAGTCCTAGTACTCAGTGATCAGTGCCGTACAATCAATGGGTTCGTTATTTCGCTCAAAGAGCAGCTGGATTGGGGAAGTAACTCCACCTTACAGAATACCGCAGAGTTCGTGTGAGCGATGCCTCGCGTGTTACAAGCGTCCATAGGGCTACGGTAGCCGCTTACCACCAGGCAGGCAGTATGCTAGTGTGCCGACTTAGTTGTATAAAAAAACTAATAAATTATTTAATTTGAATGATTTCATAAATGTTGTGTTTTTCAATTCAGTAGGGAGCTTATATTAACAGATCCATAATAATTCTGTGCATTATAACATGTTTGTTAATATCAAGTATTCGTAATTGTTACAATTACTAGTTACAATTAATAGGAAGAAGTTAAGACTTTTAACGGTTAAACCACTAAGCCGATCGCGGTTAAATTATAGGTACACACGGCAACAGATCAAGCTATACTTTCTAGTATAAGCTGACCTCCCATTGTACCGAAATCCTATACAATGCGAGATCAGCTTATACTGGAAATGTATAGCTTGATCTGTAGCCGTGTGTACACAGATAGCCTATGGCATGGAGAGGGCCATAGTCTGCTTTTCATCCTGTAAACGCCGATGCGGGGGGCAGCTAGTAGCAAAGTATGACATGTATATATTTGTCGCAATCTTAAAGTTGAAAAGAAAAAACCTATGGGTATATAAGAGAGCTCGTAGTCTTGAAGATAAGAGTATCTAAGATTAGGTCCGCTCTTAACTTTCTACCATAACAAATTACGAATAAATATTTATGTTTTGTTAACAGACTTATACATTAGGAATGAAGACGTTGTTTTTTTATGTTTTTTAGGTATTTTCTAACTATAATAACCTTTCTTTGATCCTAAATTGAATAAATGATTTGAACTTTATTTTCAAGTTTTCTATGAATCTTAATTTTTAGGTGGGATTCCAAATCCTATTTATTTTATGTTGTTTTCCTTTTACTTTCTAAGGAGCAGGTTGCTTGTATTCCTTTCTTAAGTCTATCTATCTTTAAAGAAATAATATGAAGCATGTTTTACAAAAAATATTTATATTATCATATTGCAAACAGATATGTATGTATGTCTCTCGATTGTGGTAACTAAACACATTGTACATCGTAGTTAACAACTAGCTGTCCCTCGCGTTACCGGTATAAAAAGTACACAAGTGTTACACTCCGGCCCATAACCTATGTCTATGTCTAAGTCAAGCCATATTCAACATAGGCCTCAGAAAAGCATTTATGAAGGTAAAATTTACTGAAATTACCATCGGTTCGGAATTTGGCCTTTAACTGAGAAGACTTCGGCAAGGAACTCATCAAGGTTACATTTGATTTTTATATCGGGATAATAAAACACTTGCGACTAGTCGGCTAGGCTATATGCGACTAAATTGCTTTGCGGCTAAATGCAGGTTGCCGAGGAAATTGTTAGTGTCGTTTCTCTACGCGCCAATTATCTGCCGCCCTGCCGCCGGATGTGAGGGAAATGCGTTGCGGACGCAGGTTATGGAGAAGCTATACTTATATTAATAAACCTTCTACAGTATCAAAGCATTGTATACTTACCGCCTTTGGCTACATTATCACTCACCACATACCTATGTGCCATGGTATAGTAAAAAAAATTAAAGGGGCAATAGCGCCATGTGTAATTCAGTTCTTAATTAAGTCTTAATCAATATCCAACGCATTTATAATAATAAAATTAAGATGAAGAATTATTTTCTCCGTCGAGTTAATTGCTTTTAATAATAAACAATGTGATAAAGAAGTATATTGCTTTTAAGTATTGTTAATTGTTATCAACTACTGCTTGTTTCTTGTGGATAAATGGCTGTGAAGATATTTTAACGTTTAACAAACCATCAGATATAATCACTTTATATTGCCAGAAATAGTAAATAATTGGACTGTTTTACAAAAACTTAAACCGACTTCAAACTACACTTAAAAGTAATCAAATCCTGATCTGATTACAATGGGACCAAACGGGAAGTGTACCCTTCCAGACAAAAAAATAATTTTCCAAATCGGTTAATAAATGACGGAGTTATGTGGTAACAAACATAAAAAAAAAAAAAAACAGACGAATTGAGAACCTCCTCCTTTTTTTTGAAGTCGGTTAATAATTTCCAAAATAAGTAAATGATCACCAAAATTAAATACACATTTTAGCGTGAAATTAGAACAAAAAATTTTACAACTTGCGATCCTACTTTAAGCAACCAACTCCAAAATTATGATAATTTAAACTTAAAATAGTTAATTACCACAAATGTATACAAAGCACAAACTTGCATCTAGCGCTCGCCGGCCTTGTTCACGGTATTGTCAGACTAACCTAACCTAACCAACTGTATTTGGAGTAGCCCGATTCTAAGGTAGGTACGGTAAGCGTGTTTAGGCTAGGTGGAATAACACGACGCCAAAAAACGGTGCTGGGATGAGCTCCTGGAGGGACTCAACGAGGATCCGTGGGGGCGCCCTTATAAGATGGTCCTGGGTAAACTCAGGCCATGGGTGCCCCCCCTGACGGAAACCCTAGATCCGGGCCTGCTGGGTCGAGTCGTGAATACTCTCTTCCCGGTAGGCCGGTCAGGTCCCTCAGTCCACCCCCTTACGTCGTGGGAGTGGCATGACGAGATGGGGGTGACCGTACAGGAGCTAGATCGAGCTGTTGGCCGCTTGAAAGCCCGAAGCACCGCACCAGGACCCGATGGCGTACCGGGTCGGGTGTGGGTGTTGAGTCTGGCTGCCTTGGGGGACAGGCTGAGGCAGTTGTTCAACAGCTGCCTCCGTTATGCCAAGTTCCCTACGGCTTGGAAGGAGGCAATTCTGGTCCTCTTGAAGAAGGAAGGCAGACCCGTAGATTCTCCCTCGGCGTACCGTCCCATATGCCTGTTGGACGAGGCTGGCAAATTGTTCGAACGAATAGTTGCCGCTCGTCTCAACGGGCATCTGTCGCGCGTTGGTCCCGATCTGGCTGATAGTCAGTTCGGTTTCCGGCAGGGGCGCTCGACTGTAGATGCAGTCTTGCGCGTCCGTTTCCTGTCGGAGCAGGCTGTGTCTCGGGGTGGAGTGGCGTTGGCGATAAGTCTTGACATCGTCAACGCCTTTAACTCTCTGCCTTGGGACGCAATCAGGGGGGCACTAGTATATCATCAGGTGCCCTCCTACCTGCAAGGCGTGGTCGGTGACTACTTGCGCCATAGGTACATCCTGTACATGGACCAAGATGGTACGAGAATCCGGAGGGAGATTACATGTGGGGTTCCACAGGGGTCGGTGTTGGGCCCGTTGCTGTGGAACCTTGCGTATGATGCGGTTCTGCGTGTCGACCTCCCCACTGGCATAAATGTCGTCTGCTATGCAGATGACACGTTGGTGGTCGCCAGTGGGGATACCTTCGAGAGGACCAAGGAGCTCGCCGAGCTTGGGGTAGAAGTCGTCGTCGCCAAAATCCGCGAGTTGGGTCTGGAGATAGCGCCTCACAAGACCGAGGCGCTATGGTTTCACAAACTGCCTAGGAGCAGGGAACCACCCGACTCGCGCGTTCAAGTAGGTGGGTCGGAAGTCAGGGTGGGGCGGTACATGAAGTACCTGGGCCTCACCCTAGACAGTCGCTGGGGCTTTGAAGAGCATTTTGATCGCCTCGTCCCCCGGATCGAGAGGGTAGCGGGTGCCATGCACAGACTGCTGCCCAATCTCGGGGGACCGAGAGAGGAAGTTCGCCGCCTCTATGCGGGGGTCATACGATCCGTGGCCCTGTACGGGGCGCCCGTATGGGCGAAGAGGCTGGCCATCCGACGCTGTAGGACGAAAATCTACAGCGTCCAGCGAAGGATGGCGCTACGGATTGTACGAGGATACCGCACAGTATCCTTTGAGGCGGCGACAATTCTGGCTCGCTTTCCGCCACTTGATATCCTGGCGGACATGGATGCGAGGGTCTATGACCGGATTCGCATCGTCCGTCAGAGCGGTGGAGGCGACCCAGAAGAGGCGATCAAACGGCAGGAACGAATTATCGCATTCGCGACGTGGCGCGCGAGGCTCCGAGAGGAGCGTCATGCGCGCAAACGCGTCGTTGGAGCAGTCCTGCCGGTCTTCGAGGCCTGGATGCAGCGACAAGGTGGACGACTCACCTACAGGCTCACACAGATACTCACCGGGCACGGGTGCTTCGGTGATTATCTGTGTAAGATTGGACGTGAGGCGACGGCGGCCTGCTTCCACTGCGGTGGGAGCGGCCAGGATTCCGCATCGCACACGCTCGCAGTGTGCCCTGCGTGGGAACCCGAGCGGCGGATCCTGGTCGGCCTGATCGGGCGGAATCTCTCCCTGCCAGCAGTCGTGTCGGCGATGCTGAGCGGGGATACAGCGTGGAGGGCCGTAGCCTCCTTCTGTGAGACCGTAATGGTCCAGAAGGAGGCTGCTGAGCGGGATCGGGAGAGAGCCGATGGCAAAGCCCAGGAACAATGAGTCCCATGGTAAAATATTAACGAGAAAGATTTTTTTCTGTAAACAGTTATTACATTATAATTGGACTGTTTTACAAAAAACTTAAACCGAAACAGAAAAAGAATTTTCCAAATCGGATAATAAATGACGGAGTTATGCGGTAACAAACATAGCGTTAACCGACTTAAAAAAAAGAGGTTCTCAATTTGGTTGTATGTTTTTTTTATGTTTCTTACCCCATAACTCCGTCATTTATTATCCGATTTGGAAAATTCTTTTTCTATTTGGAAGAGTACACTTCCTGTTTTGTCCCATTGCCATAAGGTCAGGATTTGATTACTTTAATGTACTTTGTAGTTGGTTTAAGTTTTTGTAAAACAGTTATCAATTATTTTGAAGTCGGTTAAAAATAGAATATATTAAATTTTATATAACATCACGCTAGTGCGGATAAAGACGCCGGAGAAAGCTACAAACTTGATTGTGCGACCACATTGCATTAGCAGTCTTCCTATTAAAACCCATTATTACACGATTTCATACACTTACCAACGTCGGAAACAAATGTAATTGCAGATAATAAAAGAAAGTATAGAGCAACCCTTTGTAATCTGCCCCAAAAGGTTTATCAGTTCCGCATTACGCCCCCGAGCTGTACAGTGGAACCCTTTTTGCTTGATACAACTCTGTCCGAGTTTCTGTACACTGTCAATATATTTTTATTTTTATTCTCACGTTTTTTGGATTAAATCGCTCGTGTATAATCCTACGAAATAACAGACCTCAAAGGATTTTGATGTATATTGATGAATTTGAAATCGTTGGTTTTAGGGTGTAACCGTTTTAGATTAACATTTTTTATATTCTGATGCCATACATACTTCTCTTTTAGTCCAAGTTGCGTTGTTGAATATCTTAAATTAGCTTTCCGTTACGCGGTGTGATCCCCTGTTTTTTATACATCGAAGCTGGCAAAGAAGCTTATGGGCCTCTTGGTGGTAAGCCGTTATCGTAGCCTATGAACACTAGAAACACCCGGGGCATAGACTACTTACTACCCGGAGCCGGCGTAGTAAGTAATCGGCGCCCGGGTGCAACTCGCGCGTTGCTGACCCTTCTCCCCGCCCCGATGAGGCACTCCCCCTGACACTCCCCGATGAGGTCTGGCAACGTAACTCACGCGCAGGAACACAACATTCAGTTATTTGGCTGCGGTATTCTATACGGGGCGGAGGTACTGTCCCAGTCAAGCTGCTCTTTGAGCGTAGAAAAGCTATTCTCTACCTCTCTTGAGTTCTCCCTTTCCTATTTTAATCCCTTAGGGTATGGCTTTTGAAATACCTTTGATTAGTGGACGTTATCTATGGAACGTGTATCCAAAATTTAAAGTTTCTAGACCCTGCGCTTTGAGCTGTGCGTTGATATGTCAGTCAGTCAGTTCCTCTTTTAGTTTGAGGTCAGATGGTCATGTGTTAAGAAAGTCCTAGGATATTATTATATTTTCCCAGCAGTCCAATATGTTTGCAAATGGTATGTTTAACATTCATAATTGCCTTACCAGGGCCTAAATTACGTAAGTACTTTTTGAATTTGAAACCTAATCCTTGTTTTTTTATACGAGCAAAAACTCATTTAATATTACTTCTCGTTCCCTCGCGCCTGCCATCTTCACACGAGACCACGCCATGTTGCCCGACTATAAAATAAGTTAATTTAACTGTTAGATTTCCCCCGGGCAACCGCGAATTGTTTTACGAAACAAAAATACCTGCGAAATGTCTCTGATAGGGGTGGCTCACCATCATTTAAAATGTTGTATTGAAATAGGTATGTACTTTATTTTTGTATTGTTTTGAAAACATAGCCAAGGTACCAAACGTTCTACGCAAAATATCGAAACTTTCGGACTGTAATTCCGTTTACGATCTAGAGACCCTTGACTTACTGACGGTCAGACAGACGGACAGAGGTAGAGTGACAACCATGGCCATATAACAAGACAAACTATAATGAAGTCCAAACAGATATTCGGTTATTTTTCGAACAATTGGTGTGGCTTTGTGTGTCTTAACAAGCCTCTTAAAATGACACAATGTAATATTTTTCTACATTCTAAATAAATATCAAATTTTTCCTTTAAAAATAGTTGGCAACCCTATGTACGATATTTTTTCTAAACTAGGTAACATCTCGCGCCTCGGATAAAAGCCCATAAAAATGATAATAGTATCACATTGTATTCATACTTTCGTAATTGTATTATACAAATAGCTTAGGGTTTAATGTATAGGCAGTGGTATTACATATTTATAATAGTGCTACAGAAATGTTGGTTATTTTAGTTAACCAAGTCTTGGTATTTCAAGGTCCTGAATCGCTTTCGAAATAAAAACTTGCGGACTTGCTATTTAGGAACTTTTAATCATGCTATTCATGATCCAAAATATTGTTTTAAATACGTTTTGGTAATAAGATATTTAGCGTAAAAAAACTACTAAAAGCATAATATATACCTCTAACTATACAAATATTATAAATTCCCGTTTATTGAACATGTTATAATAAGATCGTGCTACGACTAAATCCAATAAGATCCAACATCTATGGTAACATTCTAATATATCGTAGCAAAAAACCTTTTCTAAAAATGAAGGCTTAGCGTATTTCACATGCCTCCAATTCCGCATTTCTTCACGTTACTTTCCTAAACCCTATTATCTATCATAACACGTACCATCGCGAGCTGGTGTTTTATTTTCCAGCTATATATTAACGCCTCGATAGACGTTTAGCGATGGGCAGTCATTTATAAACAGCACTTGTCTAAAGTTACTTTGCGGTCATTTTGTTTGTGGATAACGAGAAAATACCCTTTTTTGTTGGGAAGACTAATAGTTTGGCGTGTACAAAAAGCCGCAAGTTGTATTCATAGTACTTTTGAAACATAGTAGAATGAAGACAGCAGATTTAGTAATGATCTTCATTTGTTTTGGAGATAATTGTAGGCTAATGTTTACTTCCAACTTCAATATGACTATCGCTTAAATCAAATAGATTCGTCAAAGCAGAGTGAGCAAATTAAAAAACTGGCCAAGTTCATTCGCATTATGAAAAGTCTGTCTGTCTCTCTCGTGTGCGATCAAGCTTATGAGTATGAACGAGACAGTTATTGTTTTGCTTTTGCTATTGCTCATAAAAACAGAGTGCTTCTTTTTTGCGTTCGTCCATTAGAATTTACTGACTAATTATAAGCAATAATGTGATAAAACATACTGTATCGTGAATTTGCATAAGTGTGATTGCTGTGAATATGCCAGCTTTATATAACCAACCTGTACCCCTCAAAAACTTTTCCCTACTATTAAATTTCGGACCCCAAATTCCGACCAACGATTAATTTTATTTTATATTATGTTTGGTTTAGCAATATTTAAAATGATTTAAAACTACTCCTAATTTCTAGCATTGGCTATGGTTGCTGTAATATACCGCTGTGACAGACGGACGGAGTTGCACCAGGGTTCCTTTTTACCTCTTTGCTTCGGATCCTTAAAACGAAAACGAATAGTAGACTTTCAATGCATCGTTTTTTATCTTCCATCGATCCTTGTCTTCCTCGAGCGTTAGAAAGAGAGATAAGCACGTTCGACGATGTTAACTATAGCTTAAGAGTCGTTTAGTGCTCTCCCGGTTTATGTTATCAGCTGGAATTTATCTTAGCGCTTACCGAGGCAATTCAGACTGTTTATGACTTAGTGTTGTGAGTAAAATATTATTAGATCGTATGACGTTAGAGCCAAGGGACGTAGGGAGTTTTAATACTGAGATTAGAAATAAAATTAATAAAAACCGGTCAAGAGTCTGAAGCTGACTCGCGGGTTCCAACCTTCTACTTCCTTAGATTCTCTTCTTAATCTTAAGATGTCAAATTCCCCTTTTTTCCGTAGTAATTACTAGGGGAAAAAAGGGGAATTTGACATCTAAAGAGCTCGCAATAGCTCAAAAATCGAATAACCTGTAATTTAATTTGCTGCTATTCGCTTGTTACTAACTACTAGCAATGAACAAAGGACTTAGACCATATATTACAAGCAGGAAAGCTTAGATAAATAATTATTATAAATTCCGTAGTTATCCGTCATTACCAGTCGAAACTGAAACTGAACCATTTACTTTACTTTACTTATTTCATTGTCACCAATATTTATATCCTCCGTCCATTCACCACTCATCCCTAGGCCAAGCTTACTCTACCATAAAATGAGTATAAAAAATAAAACGTTTGAAATATACCGTGATATTTCTCTTCAACATCGCTTACTCGGAAATGCGGTAAATTGAAGTTGACAAATTGCCCGACTTCTCACAAAAAGAGTAAAGTCATCGCTTACTCATATTTCCTCGTAGGCTTGTAGCGGTTTCGTAGAGGGTCTACGGTATTTGGAGTATTGAGTTACTTTCGTAGCTTAATTGTTTTAAATTGTCGTTTATTAGAGCATTTTGTATCGAATCATGTTTTGATTCCAATAATGTTTAGGAAAAACTACTTTCAAAACTACAAATTATCAAAAATCTTTCTTCACACATAGCCGATCAGAAACAAATCATAGTTATATTATACACCCCAACTACCTATGGCGTGGAAGTCATAGTATCTAAACTCCACGCCAACCCGTCAGTATGTAAAGTCCTTCTGGACTCGTGTAGTGGTATATCGCTCTACTCACTGATGTTAGAAAGCTGTTGCCTTTGCATTGCATGATGACAGATGAAAGTACCTACCTGGCTACTACTCTTAAGTTGATAGCCTGTCGCCGATCACCTTCCGATGTATACTTGCTAGTATACATCGGAAATACATCGGCTTGCTAGTAGTAGTTAAGAGCCAGACTTTCTAAGCTTTGTAAAGGTTAGCAGCTCTGGTATGGTGTATGGTAAAGACCAATAGGGGATGGTGGCCACTTACTATCATGTGGTCAAGACGGACCTGCTAATCAGCCTTCTCATATAAAAAAAAATAACTTTACTAGTTCCTTTATTTACTAGCTACTCAGCTTGGTTTTAGACAACGTTTATTTATTTAGGGTTAATATAAGCTGCAAATCTCTTTATACGTATAGCTACTTAGTAAACAAAAAATATTTATAAATATGTATGTAAGTTGGCAAAGTGAGTTCTTTAAACAATTCCTAAGTAGACTATTTCTGAAATAAAAGTTCTGGTTGATTCATAAATCTTAAACACTAACATAATTTTGTGTTGAAAATAAAACTGAAATATGCATTCTCATATCAAACAAGATAAATAAAATAAATATCCTGGGACATTCTTCACACACGGTCATCTGATCCCAAACTAAGCAGAGCTTGTACTATGGGCACCAGATAACTGATATAATACATATACTACTTTTTGTTTGTAAATACATACTTAATATACATAATTACACCCAGACTCAGGACATACAGACATGTTCATGCACACAAATGCATGCGCTGTACGGGAATCGAACCCACGACCTGCGGCGCAATAGGGTGGAATCTTTACCAGCGCCAACTGGCCCGTCAAGATAGTTAGATAGTTAAGTCTTCAGAATTATTTTATATTAATGCTTCAGTATATGTCACAAAGCTTCACCAAAATTACAATTTCACGAGGAACTACTTTCCTTACCAGATTTATTCGTAAACTTTGAAATCTCAATAGTTATCTCTTTGTTCACAGGTAAAGCCGCAAAACTGTAATGATATAACTTGGAGCTGAAAATGAAGTGAAACTTCGTGACCTCGATGCTAAGATCAACTTGAGGATGAAAACTTAGCTCCAACATGACTAACGTTAAATTAAAGTTGATGTTTTTCTTACTAAACGCCTTGTTGGCGGCGGACATTGTACATTCAAGACCGTATTCTGATTTGAACTCTACCGACATAGTTATAAAGTTCTCCAATAATAATACTTTCAAACCAGTCGATCCTAATTCTGATACATTAATTGTTGCGAACGAAGAAACGTCTGGCAGCGATAAGGATTCTAATACAGAATCAGAATATTCTGAAGAAGAAAACTATAGGAATGAAAATGATAAATATAATAGCGAGAGACATAGTGAAGGAAACTATAGGAGTAATGATGGTAGGATAGAGGACAGTAAAAGAGATTTTGAAGAACAAAACTATAGAAGTACAGATTCTCAACATGAAAGTGAAGGACATTATGAAGAAGAACACTTTAGAAGTGAGGATTCTAACCATGATAGTGAAAGACACTACGAAGAAGAAAACTATAGAGGTGAAGAGAATGACAGAAATTTTGAAGAAGATAACTATAGAACTGACGACGATCAAGATAGTGATAATCATAGCTATGGTGATAATGAAAAACCACTAAACATATCAAAAACATTATTAGATGATATAATAGACGCTGAAACGAATCGCGATGAGCAAATAACTGATCTATTCTTCAGGCCCGAATCAGAATTCGCTGAAGACATGCCTAGATTTGAATTCCTAATCGCGGGGAAGATAAACGAAAGTGACTTTGGTAATAAAAGTGTTAAAGGTTATAGTGATAATAGTTTAGATAGGAACACTAGTGACGTCATGAAGAAGATGGACTATGTGGAGCTTGTGGAAGTGGTGAAGGCTTCTAAGGAGAATAGGAGTGCGTATACAGTGAACATTACCGGACATGAAGTGGACAATGACCTGGCACCTGACACAAGTGAGTATTTAGAAAACTTATCTTAGCATTTTTGTCTGCCAAAAAATAAATAAAAAACCAATAATAGTATTTGGAGGTTAATGTTAATGTCAATCTCCTATAAATATTGGTTGCCATACTCCGGAGGAGAAATGAGGTGGAAATTAATCCAATTTTGTCGAATTTAAATATTGCCCCTTTCGAGCTTTTAAATATATTCTGTTTAGGTTACATTTTGTGTCAACTTATCTCATAATTTCTGTTTGAAGACCTTAAAATATTGTGTCTATGTAGCCCCTCCAAAGGGCCGTTAGGTATCTAACCTTCGTAAATGTATCCGGTTTTAATAGAAGCCTTCGGTAGAGTCATAATTACGTTCTTCCAAGAAGTTTTAGAGTACCTACCTATTTGCTGAAACACTGAAAAATCTATCAAGGGAAATTAACATTTTGGTTGTTTTCTTTGAAGTTAAAATGTTATTAAATATACTGGCGGTAGACTAGCGAGGTCAGGCAGAATTAGTATTTTTTATAATTATAATTTAAAAAAATATGTATAAAAGGAATTCAAGTCAAAGCCGTATATTTAGAGGGTTTCTACCGCGTATCTTTGGTGGTAATCGTAACGAACACTATTAATAAATGTCTTACAAAGATACGCGATAGCCCGGCAGTTTAGGCTTTTAGGAGGGCGCATATGATGAGGGAGCTACTGTAGTAAACACCAGTTCATCATTCATCCGTTAACTGAAAAGAACCGGCAAGAAACTCATCATTTATATTTTTTGAATGTACGAGAAATTTGGATAATCTGACCACACATCATAATATTAACGCAAAAGCGATGTAAAAACATCAAAACAAAATAAGTATTCTATAACGATATTTACAAAGTCTAGAACTCCAGCAACTAGCACGTAGCACATTTAAGTAAAGTTGGGGAGCGGGGCGGCGGCTCGGCGTCCGCTCCGCCAGATTGTCTCCTTATACTTATACATTTTAGCCACTGTTTCACTGGATACGTGTTTCATTATATGCTGCCAATGTAAAACTTTGAATTTGTATATGCATTCTTTGATAGGTATTTGTTGTTTTTAGAATTAGAATGTTATTGCTTGTACTGTTGCGCTTTTTGATACTCAACACAAAAACATGACTGTGTTTTGTGTGTGGCCTTAAAGCTACTAAGCACGTGCTATATAAGATGTCTATTATTACATTGTGCACACAAAAAAGCAAACATTTTAGAAAAACAATTAAAAGGCAAATACATGGTATATATAATTGTATTCCCATTGTATAAAACTATAAGTAATCTTTTAAATTGGACATAGAGAGTTTTAGTACAAATGAAAAAAAACTATAAAATAAGCTATGCATGTTCAATACGATTGTAAAGAAAAGGATACTACGTGCGGTTGTATTAACTTTCAAACCATCTATACTGAAAGTTTAAGTATACGGAGATTTTTCTGAGAATTTAAAATGTCGAAATGTTTAAAATATGAACTGATAAAATAAACGCTCAAACAGCCAACAAAGATAAAAAACGACCAAGTCTTAAAAATACCCGATCGTTGAGATGCTTATGTTCTCGCTATAAATACTGTTAATATTGCGTTTTGAAATAAAATCCGTTTGTTATATTGAAAATTCCGAATAAAAGCTTGTTACATCCAAAGGAGAGCCTTTTTTTGACAAATTAGCGGAGGCTTGTCGAAAATTTATGCTATTGCCAGGGCCGCACTCAGTGCGAATTTGTATTCAATCCCCGAGAGCGAGAGAACAACGCCCGTGAATCTACTTCCAGAGACGGACTAAGTAAAGAAGGCAGAGCGAGTAGAAAATCTTTAAAAGTCATCTCTTCACAGTAATCTCACTAATATTATACACCCAGATAGGATGTGTTCTCCATATCCAGATAATGCACATAGGATACTTTTTATCCCGGGAAAAAATTTGATAGAGGAATATAAGTAAAAATTATTATTATTTAATTTTTTTGGGGATTTTATTTCTGTGAAATTCGTATATATACTACAGTAACGCAACTAACAAATTTTATACTAGTTTCTTGCCAGTATTCGTAAAATAACTATATAACTATTACATAAAGGAAAATATTACAGTTACATTATATTTCAATCACTTGTATCTTATGACTTGTGCCATAGAGTCTGGTTTTGATATGCCAATAATGAGCGAGCACCGCAGTACCACTCAAGTGGTATTTAAATGAAAAGATATTAAATTGTTATTTATTTGGACTTAATATACAAATGGAATACCGCTCTATGGTTATTTGTGCTTATTAAATTTCATTTTTAATAAACAGAATTTCAGGCTATAATTCGTAAATAATAGTGAGAATTCCGGCAGTTATAACATTAGGATTAATTTATGCATATAAAAATACTTGTTCTGACTAACTGACTGATATATTAACGTACAGTTTAACCACTGTGGTTAGGATCTTGAAATTTTGCACTATTGTTTTTTTTCCCAGCCAGTGAGAGCAACTTCTGAACTACAGGTCTTAGAGAAAAACGCTGAAAAGAACCCCGAACTAAATTTTGAATCGTCTCTTAGACCTGCAGTTCAGATTTTTCAATACTGAAAAAAAAAACTGCCTAGTAATGAAGGATGTTTTTTTGAAAATTCCCCGAGGTGGTAAAATAGAGAACCGTGGCTGAAAACATCAGGGGAAAACGTAAACAATAAATGTCACTTTACGAGCAAGTGTGTTGAAAAAGCTTTTTTTTCACACTTGCTCGTAAAGTGATTTTCTATGCACCGATTTTACTTTCATAATGCAGCGTATTACGCTTTTTACTTTACATTTCCGCACAGTTTTATGATAGATATAATCCAGATTATGTTAAGTTTGTACCTCACTGCAAGTGATATGTATTTAGAAGACGAAGCATTCTTAATTTAAACGGGTAAAACAGTTTGATAAAGCATCGCTGTCAAATAAAAACCGGCCAAGTGCGAGTCAGACTCGCGCACCGAGGGTTCCGTACAAACCTGTAGGTATATAAGTAAATGGTAGTATAGACCTGAGTATTTGATATTAATTTCAATTTATGACCTATTAAAAAAAAACTACTTACTAGATCTCGTTCAAAAATCTGTTTTTTTCTTCGCTAGTTTGTTGAAAAACGTCGTATAACACGCGTGTGCATGACCAACTTTGCACACATGCATCATAATTTACCGTTATATATTTTTTCGAAGCGTGAGAAGCCTCAAGCCCCACGTTGGGCGCCAGTATGTAATTACACTTTTTATTTTTATTACATTTAATTAAAAGTCTTCTGTGGGGTTTGGTTAAGGTATATTTGTGATTCCTAGTTTATTGTATAATGAAATTAAAACTGCCTATTCGCATCAGTTTTCAAATGACTAAGAGTCATGATTTAAGTACGAAATAATATACTCTTGCAAAATGTAGTTCCACCTCGTTTGTCTTTGGCGAAGTGACAAATGGCAATATTGTCTCTTTAATCTATAAGGTTTATTAATCAAATCATAATCAAATATATTAATGACTATGATCAGTTACATAATGTTTCGAATCGGTCCCCTCACGAGGCATGCAATCAATTAAGGTAAATTAATTGAGGCGATACGTTTTTCGTCGACAATAAGTCAGAGAGAAGGGTCAAAGGGCTAGACGTGTGTTGAGTTGGAACTCGGCGCAGACCGTAATGTTTCAATCACGAAAATAATGAACGAAAAGAAAACCTATATGCTGAACCGTACACAGTACATGGGCTATATAAAATGTGGTGTGTTTTGGCATGTGACCTGTCGCAGTATTGTCTGTGTTCTCAGGTTTCACCGACGTGCAGACGTTGTTCCTGGCTTGCTTCGGGACGCTGCTGCCACTGTTGGCTGTGTTGTTTGCCACGCTACTTATTAGGTAAGCATATCATATTTATTATATTTAGTATAAGTATTAGTAGTGAAAGAAACTAAACTGATTATTATTCTATAAAAAAAAGTTACGTCAGTAACTAGCAAGGCAACTTCTTATGCTTTTTCCATTGAATTTACAGTAATTTGCAAGCTTGTATCTATACCATGAAAATAAATCTTCTAAGATATCATTGTAACAAAAAATTTAATCGAATGAAGCAACTCAAAACAAAACAAATAATTATATACAGGATGGAATTTTCAACAAAATGGAGCTCATTTCGAGCAACTAATTGGTTAGTTTACCCTTTTTTTCGTTCATTTAAAATAAGTTTAATGAGATTTTAGAATTTATGAATTTAAGATTTCATGGTTTTCCTTTCATTTATTTTATCATGTTTGTTAGACTGATTTGATCCTTATGATTGACCCTATCGATTGATGCCATAAAAGTATGGATGTTATTTTTTAGAATTTTAACCCGGTTCGATTCCCGTGTGTTGCAAGTGAATTTTCGAAAATCTTTAAATGCAGATTTGTTTCTTTTTGAAAATAAAGGAATGTTTCCCTGGAATAAAATTTGCTATCTCCAGTATTTAGAGTACTTTCCCTCCAGGTGAGGTTAAAAAATTCCACCCTGTATAATTTCAATTATTAGCTCGCTGGTAAATACAAGGATCAATTAATCATCAAGACGCTTAGTCCAGTTCAGTTGAAGTATTTATTTGTTACCCTCTCCCCCCATATCTAGTCTCAACCAAATTAATCTACCACCACGTCAAGTCATTACGTTGCGCGTTGATGTTTTGTACAATGTACAATTATTTTGTAAGCAATGCGAGTATTTGTTATTCGTCATCAATGCAAATTAATTTGAGTTTTTTGATCATTTATGACGTGTTTACTGCTGCTTTAGACATGATTTTATAGGAAACATATATTCAGGTCTAAAATCTGTAGAAGGTTGACCATTATATCGTCGCTCGATATTACAGCTAGGAGCTACAATGTAAATACAATTTGAAATGCAAAATTTTCCATTAAGCTATTTCGCACACTACATAGGCACATTCCACTTACAACTGACTAGACCCGCGTTCCCTGGATAAAATTAGCTTATATCTCTGCTGTGGCTGCATGTTTAAAATAATAAGGCGCGGTCTGACTACGATTTTGACAGCACTCGTTCTTCACTGGAATAGGGTTGAAAATGGTAAATCATAAATGTGTCGACTCTATGAAATGGGCATTTATTTACGGTTTTTCTTTAGATTATACAGAATATACACATTAAATTGAATAAGTTTCCGATTAACATTCTAATATAATTCTGCATCGAATATATTCTTAAAAATAAAATTGCTGTCAAAGCTGAAAATAAGAAATCAAGTCCCACTGCTGAGTACAGGCCTCCTTTCACAAATCAGGGTGAAAGGGAATGGGCAGATACTCCACCACGCGTGCCTACTGCGGATTGGTGGAGGTAGGCTAGTGGTCAACCTACTGTTGGAATTTTTCAAGCCTTCGCCTAGGAGGCATCCAACTAGCTTAACGACTATCACAATTAAGTGATAACCGGGACCAACGGGCTTTACGTGCCTTCCGAAGCACGGAAACGCTCGATATGAAATACCACTAGACGGTCACCCATCCAGGTACCGACCACGACAGACGTAGCTTAACTTTGCCGATCGATTAAGAACGGCTATTCGTGCTACACCACGAGCGCTTCCTAATGTTGTGTACCTAAGTTTTATTTTGACACTGGCGGGTGTCACCCCTGACCCAGTGCGGTGTGCCCCTGCCGATCCTACCATGCTAAGCTCATCATACAATTGGCTACATGCGTGCTAAATTTCATCGCGGTCGTTCCAGACGTTTAATCTTAGAAAGTAACAGACAGACCGAGCTACTTTCATGTGATTTTAAAAACAGACTCCCTCCCTTGTTTACTTCTGTGCTTTGGTCAATATGAAGCGTATAGGTAAATGAATGTCGTTATGTAGGTACGAGTATGTACATCCCAATTCGTTATTTCATACGTGACCTAAAATTCCATACCACGTAGGTACATAAGAATTTTAATATCGCATTTTTAATACCGCAGTAGAATAAATTTTTAGGTAATAAATTTTCCCAGCAGTTTTACGCAGTCAAAGGGTAGGAAAATTCAACGAATGTGAAGTATCGCTGTTTGAACCCTAGACTTTAGAACAAAAGTTTCAAATAAATTCCAATAACAGTTTGCTTGGATTCAAAGGACCCTGTACCTATCTTTTTATAATTTCTATAATCTTACTTAAGGCGCCGTGTGTTCATAGATTAGCAAAAATGCGTTTGTTTGATTCGGTTTTACGTAAAGAAAAGGCAATAGTTCTAGTTCGGAAAAAATATATGTGAAAGTTGACAATATTTCCTAAGGTCCAGCGAGCTCCAAAACACGATTGCAATAATTTTACTAGATAGAAAAAAATCGTAAAGTTACCCCTTTTTATTACTTTTATTGCGTTTTATGGCTATAATAATCAGAATTTTCAGAAGAAAATTATACCAAAATAATAGTCATAATATGATCTATCGCCCTACGTTTTGTTTTTTTTATTTTATTTCTTTACTTTTACACAAATCCAAAATACCTATAAAATTCATCGTCTCGCGGTCAGCGGTGGCCCACTCAGTCGCGCTGGAGCGCTTGTGGAGGTCGGACCTATGCCAGATTTCTCGCCGAGCGGTTGATCTTGCTTTCATAACACTTCGATACACCATTTTTGTGCGTATTGATAGTAATCATTACAGATATTAGATTTTTTATTGCCGCGTTTCGTCCGAGAGTTAAAACATTCGTAGAAAAAAGTCGTAACTAAAATATAAATGTTTTACAGTACTTATAAATTATTATAAGTAGGTAATATTATTATTTATTTATAATTTGATCTTTCTTTTCAATTGAAACATGAAAATATTCAAATGACAAGGTACAATCACTTTTGTTATTTATCAAATTGGGGATCCGTCAAAAAAATTATGATCAATTAGGGTTCCGTGGGAACCGCTTTATTGTATAGCTATATAGTTAAATTGTGTGTGATTCAATATGGGCAATAAGATAAATAAGAAGAGAAAACAACTTTTTAATTAAATTATGTTGTAAAAAGTGTTGTGTGAAAAATAAAAATAATATTATGATTTATCAAAGATTAGAGTAGGTGCTTTTAAAATAATTAAAAAAGCTTTTAGGTTACGTACTACCAGTGCGCGATAAATTGAGACCCTAGTCACAATCACAGTCGCGCTGTAGCGCACGTGTTGTAGACTTGTAGTACACACGGCTACATATCAAGCGATACATTTCCAGTATAAGCTGATCTCGCATTGTATAGGAATTCCGTACAATAAGAGTTCAGCTTATATTGGAAATATATAGCTTGATCTGTAGCCACGCGTACAAAACGAGTGCTTTCGGGGAAGTACAGGGGAAGCGGGCAGATGAACGTGGGCCTCAACGCGAACGGGTAGTACCTACGTTTTATTATAAATGTTATCAGAAAATTAGTAACTCACATTCATTTCTTTGTATCAATTCTTTTTTTTTTGTATTTTTTTTTATTCTGGAATTGGAAAAATACCGAAAATTCGTTCTATGTATTACTTCCGTGTAGTTTTCTAATTTCCTTTATTTTACAAAAATACCGCTAGGAATTATATTTTTGTGACTTGAAAATAAATCAGAAAAAAATATAAAGGCACAAAGAAGTGTATATGCTTTAGGGCATGTAATATCAGAAGGTTTTCAATTCCGATATTGATTTCCGAATTAATTTTATCGGAATTTTCATTGCAAATATTCCTTATAAACTGCACATATCTATCTATGAGGGCATGTAATATCGGACGGTTTTCAATTCCTATATTGATTTCCGATATTGAATTTCAATATCGGAATTAGATATTTCTATTATAAATTGCACATAAGTCTTATAAAATGCACATAATCTATCTATACTAATATTATACAGTGGAAGAGTTTTTATTGTTTTGTTAAACTGGCTAATCTATGGAACTACCGGTCGGATTATTTTTTTATTTCACTTATAGGAAGCTACATTATCCCCGAGTATTATAGGCTACTTTTGATCGCGGGAACGCGGGTGCAACCTCGGGGGGCAACTAGTTCGTTATAAAGTTGGATTGAAAATATTATCTGCTCAGTCTAGCACGATTGTCAGAGTAGTCGTGGTAGCAATAATAGATACTGTACATGGTGAGTCTTCAACGCCAATGTTCTTCTTGACGAGGGTTACAGCTTTCGCAATGCTTTTCCATTTGATGATTCTCCTGAGCTGTCTTTCTCCCGATGAGTCTCCTGGCTCGGCGGTCTATTGAGTCGAGGGCCTCAAGCTGGTACTTAGCTGATCCATTCCAAAGATGGCAGCAGTACTCCATGCATGACCGGACTTGTGCTTTATAAAGTTGGAGCAACTGCCCAGGTGTGAAGTACCACTTAACCTTAGAGAGGATACCCAGCTTTCTGGAGTCTTCAACGCCAATGTTCTTCTTGACGAGGGTTACAGCTTTCGCAATGCTTTTCCATTTGATGATTCTCCTGAGCTGTCTTTCTCCCGATGAGTCTCCTGGCTCGGCGGTCTATTGAGTCGAGGGCCTCAAGCTGGTACTTAGCTGATCCATCCCAAAGATGGCGGCAGTACTCCATGCATGGCCGGACTTGTGCTTTATAAAGTTGGAGCAACTGCCCAGGCGTGAGGTACCGCTTAACCTTAGAGAGGATACCCAGCTTTCTGGCAGCTGTTTCTGCCTTCGACTCAATAGAACAGCCAAAGTTTATTTTGGCTGTTAATGTTATGCCTAGGAGATCAAGCCGATCGCATATTGGCAAGGATATATTTTGGAAAGTAGGAGCCTGATGGTAAGGACTTCGTTTGGCAGTGAAAAGACACGCCTGTGTCTTCTAGGCGTTAAACGTGACCAGATTGGCTCTGCCCCAATCAGAGACTGCCTGTAAGGTCACGTTCAAACGCTCAACCATGGCCTCTCGAAACAATTGGATCTCGTCACTAGTGGCTCGTGCGCTGGAAATGTATCTCTCTGCAACAGTGCTGTCGTCTGCGTACACAAAGATACCGGGTTTTAACAGATCGTTGATATGCAGCAGAAATAAGTTTGCAGAGTGAACTGATCCCTGAGGAACTCCGGCATTGATTGCCAAGAGGTCCGACGAGCACCCGTCTATGACCACTCGTATAGACCGTTCACTCAGGAAATCGGAAATCCAAGCGCACAGGCCATCAGGATTTCCATATGAAGGAAGCTTGCTTAGAAGGCTGGTGTGCCAGACCCTATCGAAAGCCTTAGAAATATCGAGGGAAACGGCAATTGCTTCCCCGTGTCTCTCAATGGCTTCTCTTCAAAGATGTGTGGCATATACAAGAAGATCCCCAGTAGACCGTTTTTGGCGGAAACTATACTGTCGGTCGCTGAGGAGTTCGTTATCTTCAAGGTATGCCAGGAGCCTCCGATTCA
Source organism: Achlya flavicornis (assembly GCA_947623365.1). Taxonomy (NCBI): domain Eukaryota; kingdom Metazoa; phylum Arthropoda; class Insecta; order Lepidoptera; family Drepanidae; genus Achlya; species Achlya flavicornis. The sequence goes on from OX392467.1 coordinate 14,539,478, forward strand.
ATACACGCTCCATAGTCTTGCAGAGTATGGAGGTGATCGCAATCGGTCGATAGTTTGTAGGATCGGCACGGCTGCCCTTCTTAGGCACAGGTTGCGCAGAACAATGGCTGGAATGCCGTCGGGACCACTGGCTTTATTCACGTCTAGAGCGCGTAGTACCTTTACAACCTCCTTTTGTCGGATACGGATGTCCGGCATTTGGCAGTTGCAAGTAGGTAGTGGGGGTGGTGTTTGTAAACCAGCGTCTAGACATGAATTCTCCGCGAATAGAGAGGCGAACAAATTGGCCTTATCACAGCAGTGTAAGCTAGTGATCCATCAGGCTTCAGCAATGGCGGCAGCGACGGGCGGCAGAAATTGGTCGCGACCGATTTGGCAAGGGACCAGAAAGCTTTACTCTCAGAGCATGATAGCTTTTTTCCGATCCGGCCAACATAGTTGAAACGCGCCTTCTTCTTAGCTTCTTTTTAGGTTAATTTCTAAATTTTTTCTTAATTTTTACAAAATATAGGGATAAGTAAAGATATACATCTGTAATTTCTTGATGATTATAACAAGTTTATTGAATAAAGGTGTTTTATTTTAAAACTCAATTCCGTAACTAATTGTGAAATTGGTTCCGGAATGAACGCATAGTCCAATATTAAATTTCACAACCGGGGTTTAAAACCATTGCAATATTGTTGAGATACATATCTAATAGTTCGTGTTTTATTTTAAAACTCAATTCCGTAACTAATTCTGAAATTGGTTCCGGAATGAACGCATAGTCCAATATTGAATTTCACAACCGGGGTTTAAAACCATTGCAATATTGTTGAGATACATATCTAATAGTTCACATTATCCGGAATCCCGGACTAATTTTCATGTACTAAAAGTGGAAGATATTTTTTGTTTGTTTGTTAAAACGGGCCAATAACTAGAACTACCAGTCGGATTCGAAAAACTCTCACTAATAGGAAGCTACATTATCCCCGAGTATTATAGGCTACTTTTTATCCCGGAACAGCTATTTTTCACATATTTCAATTCCGTATCGTAATTCCGATATCCATAAATTTTTATTATAATTAATAATTTATATCATATAGGTATTTAGCTTTTCCGGACTTATATTAAATATTAAACACGGAACCATGGCTCCAACCCCTCAAAAATATATATCGGCAATAGTTTTGCTAGTTTTTTCTGTTCTTATTCCAAATCATCTAGAAACGAAAAACCGTTCACAAGGTGCTAATTCCGAAACTAGTTCTCTGGTATCGGAACTCATTTCCGGAATTGAAAACTTTCCGATATTGCATGCCCTATTTCGAACAACATAAATGACATTTTATGACTTTGTTGTGCAAACGAATATTATGTACCTATTTTGCAATTATTTATGTAAGTAGATTTTTGCATTGCGAAGTGATACTATTTTATACTAAGTACCTACTTATTTTATTCAAACCTAGACACAAGACATAAAATGTATGACCTTTCTTATAAATAAGACACACGTATCGTTCTTATGATGCGTAATAGGACTATAAGTATTTAGACAATCAAAAGCATAAATCGAAATTTCCGGAATCTATAACAGCCAGAATAAGGATTCCGACAGAATACGGACGCCGGCGGACTGCGCGGGTAGTACGCGGGGCGCCCCGAATTGAGCGCCGTCTTCACCGCTGCTTCACCCCCTCAAATGTGCGAAAAGTGTCTTCGCACAGCGCCTTAATATTAAATGTGAGACTGTGAAGGCGTTTGTTACTCTTCCACGCAAAAAAACTATTGAATGGATTTGAATTAAATTTGGCATATAAATAAATTATACTCTGGAATAACAGTTAAGAACTTAACGTTACTCTGGTAATGCGGGTGAAACCGCGGGGGACAGCTAGTGCAAACATAACTATGGAGGTGCGAGGTGATGGTGTCCCAAGGCCAAGGAGGGAATCGTTAAATATTAAAGAAATGATATTTGACTTTATTTCATTATTAAAAATAAGTACGGCCGTTTTGCATTCGCTGCCGCAATCTAGGTTTGTGATGCCATATTTTATCTATTGTTCAAAGTCATGGTCGTCACCTGCTATGTATTTATTTATTATGTGCTTATCCCGGGACATTCCTCACACACGGTCATCTGATCCCAAACTAAGCAGAGCTTGTACTATGGACACCAGATAACTGATATAATACATATACTACTTTTTGTTTGTAAATACATACTTAATACACACCCAGACACTTTATACACTTACACCCAGATTCAGGACATACAGATATGTTCATGCACACAAATGCATGTCCTGTGTGGGAATCGAACTCACGACCTGCGGCGCTATAGGTTAAGACTCCACGTCTTAACCAACTGCGCCAATGGGCCCGTCAAATTCATGAAAGTTGTCTCAAGTGATACTCACAAGTTGATTCTTTGTGTACCTAATAAATGGGTTTAGGGTATACGAACCACGTTTGCTTTGTGAATTTAATATCAAAACTATACCTATTAAATAATGTATTATTTGCCAGCCCTTCTAACTCGGTCGACATCTTACAAAACCAATAATTGCTCATAACCTCGACCGCGTGATTCCTCAGAACTTTCGCATGTCTAATACCTTACGGCGATAACATTTTTAATACAATCTCAGTTCTATACTCTTGATAATAAATGCTATTTTCGATCACGCCGGACATATTTAATATTTAAAGGCAGAAGTTGTTCCTAACATATCCCATTGAAAGTTTATTATTAGATTATTGTGAGGGACTCGTTAAATAAAAGGAGCCTAAAAAGACCTAAGTTTTTCATATCACGAGAACTAGGTATATCCTATGTTTACTAAGTTTTCGATCGAAACGCCCATTAAATGTACTTTATTTAGAACTAAACTTGAACTTTTACTTTGTTACATTTACCCCGCTGTGATAAAACACAATGTTAAATGCAGTAGTTAAGAATGTCTAGAACACATCTAAACTTGCTGGTAGCCAGTCAGACGTGTTTTTTATGTCACTCTGCTTTGGTATTCTCCATCATCGAATTTACTATAAAATGTGTCTTTTGACCTTTGCTCCTATGTTATCGTTACTTTTAATCACGAAGCAAGCTTTTTGAAATAATGTATGTGCTTCAAGAACCCAACATCGACTTTGTTTGCACTTTTTGTATGCTCAATATTCACAAAAATAGGTTTATTTGAGAGGCGAGTATGACGCAACCCAATGAAAATAACTTACACAAAAAATATTGTGGACAGACAAAGATCTGAAGAAAAATGTTAACCGAATAGAATAGTGAAAAGTGGTTTGTATTCCCCACAAAAAAATCGTAAACTAGTGCATAAAAATAAACTTTGGCGTTGAAATTCTCTGTATTTTCAGCGACTACAACAAATTTTTTTTTAAGAAAATATTAGATACTGCATTATATTGAAATGTTAACCGGATAATTATTCAGGCTAGCTGTATGTTTATTTGCTACTTAGTTTTATAAAAAAATATTTATGCAATTCATACAACCACTAAAAAAATTGTTAATATTTCGACACTCAAATTCTTTATGATACTGCGGTCAAATGTTTAACAAAGCACTCATCTAATTATAAGTAACTTATATAATCAATTACATTATATATGATTGAATAGGCTATGTCATAGCGCAACACATCGGGAGCCGGTAACTCAATATCGGGTCGACACCGGCAGGCTGTATCGTAGGTAATTGTACTCCATGGCCTCCATTAGCCTTTATTGTGGGCACGTCTATTGGAATTTGTCACATTTCACCCTTAGATATGTACCAGAAAGCCTCTGAAAAGCCTCTTATAGCTATTGGTATTTAATAGTTTCAAGGATGCTTTGAGATGTCATCTTTTATTAGTCTATGCTGGGTTTATTATATGGAACCAGTTTAACTATGATTCTTACTCTATAATATGAATACCATACCATATGATACGAACCCAATTTACCCGGTACAGTTTTAAAAGCTTAAAGGAGGTCACGGCTATTATATCCTCTGAGCATTATGAATTTAACTTAAACGTAAAATATTTAATAGTTTCAACATAAAACAGATGACAATATTTTCTTAATATATTTAAGCCTTCTTCATTCAAGCATTCTGTTTTTCTTTTTGACACGAATTTTACAAATTCATAATAATAATTCAGAATTATTGGACCTCTCGTTTGACCTTTACAAATTCAATATTCCTTCCTCGGCCCTGTTTCCTGATAGAATAAACTATTTGATCCGTGGAGCGTTATGCCGCCCAACGTGGGCCCTGCGGATCTTATCCGGTAGAACTAGAAATGTTATTCATAAAACAGTGGAAATAAGGATATTCTGAAATGTTTTTCATAGGATCTCGCTTATAAGAGCTATCCAATAGATACAGTTGTAACTATCAAATTATACTCTTCAAAATTATCTCTTGATTAAATTATTTTAAGTCAACGAGCAGTACCGACGTAGAATAGGTACTAGAAATAGCTATTTATATGCTAACTTCGATCGTTGGAATCGCAAAAAAATCACGATAAACCAAATAACGTTCCGATGCCAAATTGCAAATCGTCAATCGCGTACTTTTACGCAAAAGCCATTCACTTTAAAATAAACCTCGGATAAGCTTTTCTTCTGATAAGTCTTCCATAAACTGTTTTAATTTCAAAGTAACAGCTAGATACCGTTATCTGGCCATTGAAAAATAGACCTTAACGCGAATAATTTCTTAGTGAATGCGATGCTCAGACACAAACTAGCCCAGAAAGTGGGTAGAACAATAGCGACTTAAGTAACTAGAATTTCCAGAATGAAAAATATGCAATTAACTTGGTGCAGGCATTTGAAATTGTAGAGAGTTTGTTTTTGTAGACTAGAAATATATTTTATACTAGTAGTAGGTATATTAATAAATCTGTGTGACAAACATGTTGTTAACTATCTACACTACATTCCAGACGAAGTCAGAAAAAAATGTAGGTTTCTTAAACAAGTATACGATACGCCTAATGGTAAGCGGTAAGCTAGGGCATCATAGGCGCGTTGCCCACCCTGAATAAATCTCTTCTTATCCAAAAGGAAAGAAGAGGGGTTGACAGGAGTTGCAGTGCGGGAGCAAAATTGGCAAAGCTTCCTTTTGTGATTTTATACGTTTTAAAACCGATTCAGATGGGTAAATAATGGTTATTATTTAATAAAAGCTCGACTAAGCAAAAAGTGGCCTAAATACAGTGGCAGTCAAATTAAGCCTTTTATAAATTCAGCCGAGTTAACCAGAAGCGAGCGGCGACCTAACTGGACTGAGGCCAACATTCTATTCAATCGAATACACCTCCGCCCAGGTTATTTTACCAGTGACTTTATCGGAGGAAATCTTAAAGGAATTTTGGATAAAAAAAATAATGAACTTTCTTTTAAATGTGGTTACTCTAGATTTATAGCCGTGTTTCCCAGTATAATAATAATATTATTTCTTTAGAGAACCTGGTATATGATTAATAAAATTGATCTTGGCAATTATGATCTTGTCAGTCATTTAACCTAATTTTGAGAACATTGCCGCCAGCCAGCTCCATACAGATGAAGTATGTTTTTATTTCAGGAATTAAACTCATTGACATTTTGTAAACAACATCCAATAATCCAGTAACTAATATATAGGGCAGTGACTAGCCAAATTTCTGTTAAAATAAGTATAAATTAAGTCCCAACTAATAAAATTGCAAGGACTTAAACTTATTCCCCCTTATTACAAAACATGGGTTAAAGTAAAGCCAGGTTTTACTGTCATTTGGTCACTTTCTAACGTCATATAATAAAAAGGGACGAGGCTATTTTAAAACCTGGTTTTCCTTTAAACCATGTTTTGTAATAAGGTGCGTAGTGTTCTAAAAATTACTCATTTTGATGCTGTATTTCTTTAGTTTCTGGAGGGTATTAATGTCATTTTGTTTGCAGGTGTATGTGCCGGCGCTGGTGTCCAGGCTTCTGCAAGAAACCCACTGGCTCCACGGTATCGGAGAGCAGTGAGAAACAAGACCCCAACCATGAACAGGTAGGAATATAGCTTAACTGTATTTCATGCTGTTTTCTTTGATTATTCGAATAGAAATAAACAACTGCAAAACCCAACTCATTAGGGATGCTACTGCATTTAAGATAAGTAGGTATTATTTCCTTGAGATAAGGCATATTATTCTTTAACATATAAAACTGAATCATCAATGATCATAACTTCAGGTAAGATTCATTGAAAAACAAACCATGTGTAAAAACTCCTGAAATCTAATTAGTAGTCAATTTGGAACAAACTAGTTTCAGGGATTGCGTTAATTCTTTTACGGGTTGTTTACTTAATTGAACTCCAAGTAAGAAATGAGTTACCTATTCTTACACATTTACATTATTTTATGGAAGAACGCAGTGCCTAAAATAAGCTTAGAAATTTTAATTTGTTATTTAAATACCGTTTTATAAACTTAATTTTAGAGGGGTGTTCGTCTGACTATCATGCTTAATTTATTCAAAGACTGCTAAAAGTAGAGTTTTGCACAGGTATGTACTTAGAACAGATAAAATAGTAGAAATTTGCGTATATTCTACTCTACAATGTAAAATGGATGTGATTTTATCGTCACGTATTACATTATGGTGGATAATTAAGTGTGATTTTGAATACACAATATATCATTGAATAGGTTTTTTTAACATTATTAGATTAGTCTTAATAATTAATTAGTTATTTTGTTAAAATATTCACGTAGTAGAGCGTGCTAGTTACGAGATTTGTATCTTTTTATATTACTTATTTATTTTATCTAAACTATTGAAGACTGATAGACCCGGCTTGCAGATGTCACCCATCCGCAATAAAACAAGTTTAACCTCCTTCTCCTTCAATACATTTTCAAATGGCGCGAATAGTAATTTATTTTCAACGTTTGCAGACAATCTCAATTTACATTTTTTGGCGAATTTAAAGGAACGTATGTTCCAATCGAGTGAAAAGCTTTTGACGTTGTATTCATTCTTGGGAATGTGTATCAATCGAGATCTACAAAAGGCGGTATTAATACGACCGCAAGGCATGTTCACTGAAAAAAAAAATATGTTTATTTCCATTTTTGATAGAGATCTTATAGATTGATGTTGATATTAACTTTACTTGTTAGTTTCTTAATTTACAATTTCAAAATTCTTCGGGTTTTTTAATATAGGTATTCAATTTAGATACGTAAACTAAACATAATAATTCGTGGAAAATCTAACGATTGATTTGATAAGTTGATTCTCTTTACCAAAAATTTACCATGACTGTTTTGGTATTCAAAATGTGGTATAGTTGTAAAGCTCGTTAGCTCTTTTACATAGATAATACACTATACTAGAGACTCTTTTACACGTGAAATAGCAAGTTTCGCTTTGTTAGTTCCAAAGCGCCTGTTAGTTTCACCGCTATGTGTAGCAGAAGCGCACGATTGCTCACATAATTGATGTAGGCGCTCTAGATTTAGAAACTGAACATTAGCAAAGTAATGAGGCACGTACACCTTCAGTAGTTACTTAGAAATACTAAATAGAGTTCGATTATTAAATCGTAGTTACTCAAGTCATAACAAGAAGAAATAATAATTACGACTTAAGTCAAACTACTCTAACAACGTATGAATATAATAGTAGATTATGCACCAAGGGGATAAAGCAGTGTCTTACGTCACGGGCGGCATGTAAAGGGTATCGAGGGAATTTAAACTTAAAACCTGAGCGAAGCGAGGGAGTTATATAGAGTGACTCTACATAACTCCCACGATTGGTTCTACTAGAGTCCTCAGCATTACCATCATTACCTACTTATCTAAAAACAGAAGTGCCAGTTTAATATCTTTAAATATAATAAAACACAGTAGGTCCTGGCGTCTACTAGGGCGCCGAAAAGAGCTGATTCAAAACGAAATTCACCTTCTATAATATATTTATAATGGAACTGTGTCATCGTCAGAAGCGGAGCGCGTCAAAGCGTTTCAGTTGAACTCCACGGTTCTTCCTTGTAGATGCCAGATTTTACAAACATGATAATAATCAAGGGGCCAACCACCATCTCTTATAATGATAATAATATAACCTTACTTACCTTTTGTTCTTTTTTAACGTCGGATGTCAAAGGAGGACGTAACACAAGTAAGGTTACATGATAGTTTTAAGAGCTGTTAGTTGTCTCCTAGTAGGTAAAGAAAACGCCAGATCCGACACGATTAATTATTATGGTGCGTCCATGCTTGGCGAACCGAGCACGAGCCGAGCCTCGAACGAGCACACTGCGAGCACGATTCGCGTAGCGTGGACGGGCTTGCGAGCCTCGAACAAGCGCGATTGTCAGTTTTTTCACGAACAAAGGGACTCGTATCGTGCTCGTTGTAGGCTCGTTCGTATTAGATGCGGCAGTGAGTGGATAAGTAGGAAGGTATTAATTATTTACCACTTATCAATTACCTATGTACAAAGCAATGTACAAATCCCTCACTTAGCCACAAATTCTACTGCATATTCAATGGTAACTAGGTTCATCATTGCCGTTACACATGTAGTTGAGGTTCAATTTTACACATAACCGAAATCACTTGTTTCTTGCGCTTGCGTGAGTTTGAATAATTGAGATTGGGAACATACGGTGTTTTATTCCGACCGATATTGCTGCGATAATATTACAGTAGGCAGTATAAAGCAGCATCAAAATAATAATATGTTCTGTAATAAAAATCATCTCATCGTCAAACCTTTACTTGGAGTATTATGGTTTGACGATGAGATGATTTTTATTACAGAACATATTATTATTTTAAAGAATACTGTGTGATTGAGTTTAATATTTCACTATTGTGCAGACATATAGTCTGAATGCTTAGAATGGATCATTGAGCCTTTTTGTGTACCCAATTATGTTTTCAGTAAATACTGAGCATCGAGGCTATATCTACGTCAAACTGGGAATACCTCAGTGGTCTATTTTGGGACCTTTTTTCTTCAATGTAGATATAAGAAGGTTAGTAATAAAATAATAGCTGGCGGCATCGGGTGAAATTTCTACCTGTATGCTTTAGTTTCCTTGACTACTTTACTTATTCAGACGTGGCACCCTACTCACTTGGATTTATACGTATCTGGGGAGATCCCAAGACTGTTTATTGCTATGATTGCGACTGAATGTACACTTGAAACGTCTACGCAGCTTCTTAGCGGTAACAGGGGAATATAGGGGGATATTTGCAGTCCTTTTGGGGCTGGTCGGGTGGAAACTGATTCTTAGAATCACGTTCCATTAGTTGATTTAAGGTTAGAATAGGTTTTAAGAAGCATTTTCTACGTTTCAATGTTTAAATAAGTGTCTCGAGGGACTATAGATGGTAGATATTAGCAACTGTTCTAAGCAGTTGATGATTTTATTATTTGTGCTTTGATGATGCGTTTCTAAATGAAAATATACTATATGTCCATCTTTAGGTTTTGACCTATCCCCCAGATAATTTAATATAATATTCGGTTCTGTTGGTTAAGCAAAAAGACTTGTTGACTTGAAAGTTAATCTTAATATTAAGAAACAAATTCAATTTCCTTTATTATACGAACATTATTTTTATATTTTTCTTTATTATTCTTTGACAGCAGTCTGTAGTTGTAACATCGTCCGAAAGCCGACTAAACAAGCTACCAAATATCTCATTACACTGTCGATTACGGCTTGACCAAACTGCATTTTTGCCATCGAGTTCTAGAGAGCAGCATCTTTGTCTCTCTCAAACGAGGGTGTTAGATAAGGACGGAGAGAATGCATTTGACCTATGCGTTCGCGGCGACGACCGATTTTGGCAGCTCGATCTTAACGGCTCGTTTGCGATGAAATATAGTTATTATGACTTTATATTGAGATATTAATGAAAAAATTGTGTGGGTATAATATTCAAACTCGTCATTCCATAAAAATATGTATTCGAAGGAGAACATCATTGAAATATCTATTTAGTTAAGTACCTATAATTTTCAACCCATTGTAAAAAGTGGTGTATTTAGAAGGATACATACTTTTTTAATGCTTTATAAACTCTAGTGTAAACTAAATTAAATAAAGCAACATTGAAAGCAAGCCATAACTCAGTCGGGCTATTTGTCCGGACGATAGAACTAATCTTATCTACTAATTTGTTGAAGCAACCTCTCGCGTAATTATAAAATGAAAGCGACTGTGTAATGAAGGCACAGGGCTATATTTGGGTTGTCGGTGAACAGACGCCAGGCGTCCTTTAATGTAGGAAGCAATTAAACTTTTGCTAACGCATTTCCTTATGTTTGCTTATTTTGGGTGTTCGTTCTGGGATTATCAATATTTATGATTGTACGACACGGATTTATCATTACAGGATGATGTCTTATCAGGACTTAGCACATTGTTGTGTGTATGGACGTCAGTACCCCGAGTGTAAAGAAAACGCTTACAAATGCGTTTGCGTTACTTATAAATTTGTATGGGAGAAATTAGTACCATGAGTATTCCGTAAGAGGCGCTGTGCCGATTCCTATAGAGAAGTGTCGTAAACGCAAATGCATCAGGTAAGCGTTTACTAACGTCATTTTTTTACACTCGGGGTGGTGCTTGTTCTTCATCTACGTTATTTTTGGTACATCAGAAAACCGATAAACACGAACAAGATTTTAAGTACTTTCATACAAAAAGAGTAGGTACTTAATACTTACATTTGAGACCAAATAAAATTACATAAAACTCATGGAGAACAATTCTAATAGTAAAACTAAAGCAACCACATTTCTAGAATTTGGTACACATTGAATAATCCCATGTTAAAAAATATTTACAAGAATAAAGAACAGCTGGGCAATGTGCGAGTAGGTTCAGTAAAGATGTTTCTAGCAAATAGGGGTCCATTTTTTTTATTTCATTTTTTTTAATACGACTATGTCGGTAAACAAGCTTACGGCCCACCTTACGTTACCGATCTTTCCCCCTCCCCTATGAGCTCTGGCGACCCTACTCACGCGCAGGAACACAACTTTACACAACATTAAGTTATTTGCGGTTTATTTGATATAGCCCACTGATAGATAGACGGACGGAGGGATAGTAGAGGCTTAGTAATAGGGTCCCATTGGCACCCTTTGGGTACGGAACCTTAAAAAGTAGAATACACTTTGTTTGGTTTGAATTGAAGTCAAAGTCAAAAAATGAACGTTAAAGCTTCTGAAGTTACCACCGGTGAGGAAACCAGCCTTCCTTTGGGATCAGATGACCGTGCTAAGAGTATCCCAGGGGAGAAATGTGGTTGATAAACAATAAGTTCTTAAAAATATGCTACAACGTCCATAACTCAAATAAACCATTGTGAAATTACGGACTGGTAACCTTATTTTGGCTCTGTCAATTAATCACTCTCATTTAATAATTTTGCATAATTAGTAAAATCCTTCAACCGCTCCTATTGATTCTGGGGCTCTCGAATATGTTGGTTTAGTTTTATTATTTCTCATTTTAATTTCATGTCTAGATCACGATTTAGATTAATTAAAATTTAGTTTATTAGATAGACTATACTCTATAAAATATACTTCGGCTTCATATTGCGGAGTTTTAAAATGCCCTGGCAAAAACACGAAAGTATTTACTCCTTATCTATGCCATAGATTACCTATAAGTTTATGATGATTAGTTTAGCATTTTTGAGTTTAGCAGATTCATCTTGTAAGTGTAACGAATAAAATATTTTTATATCCTCGCTTGTTTTCGCCCAACGTTTCGAGGCGTCTAATGTTTTGCAGGCTGATAAAGTACCCTATGTGTTGAGTTAGAAGAATTTCTATGTGACAGCATTTTATCCAAATCCGTTCAGCAGTTTATGCGTGACCCAAGCATCTAAACTTTCACATTTATAGTGAGTTTTTTTTTCTTTATTTTTTAGGGACTTTTATCCTATAAGGATATGTCAGTCCCATCATAATATTAGTGAGATGATTCATACTATGTTCTTAATACTATTTAAATATAATATTTTTTTTATAACTTACAAGATACTTAAACATCACATAAATAAGGTAAAACCCATAGTCCTCTTATCGGAGGTCAAAAAGTATAAAGTCATAATTTAAAGGAAACATTGAAGAAAGTCCAAATATATTCTTTTAACAAGTATCTTAAAGTTCAAGCTCATATAAAACACGGCTATATGACCATACAGACCTATCCTCTAGTACTCACGAATAATGATCGCCTTCGTACACATACAGACACACCTGTGCACTCACACATTTGTGCCAACCAATACATTGATGTTTACTTGTATTGCAGTAATATGCGTATACTAAAAGTTGATGAAATTAAAAGATAGATGCAGAACACAAAGATATTATTGTGCTACACTCTGCGGCTTTGTTACACACTGGCCCATAATCTGTCTTTGCAAAAATCACGTCGATCCGTTGCTGCGTGAAAGAAGGACAAACCAACAAACGCTCTTTCGCATTTTCTAATATCAGTAGGATATTGTTACAACTTTTTCCTAGATCTGATAGTAATATTTACCTAAATAGGTCTAACTACTCACTTGTTGAATGTTGGTTTAGAGAAAAACACTTAACAAAATACGATTACATGAAGATAGAGAATATCTTCAGAAATTGTTTAGTTTGCAGCCAGTGTTGTGTTGTGGGTAGCTCCCACAACTTTATACTGAGTCGAGGCCTTATATATTTACTCCGCGACGCACAGATTTATCATTATTGCTGCAACTGTTTTATTTTTTAATATTGTTATACTTTTTATGTACCTATTTGTATTTTGTGAGTTATGGTAGAAATGAAATGATTTTTCTCTCTTTTTTAGTTTCAAAATAACTTTATATTGGCCTATTATTCCAACCAAGCGATAATACTCTTAATAAAGCTTTCAATGTTCTAGAATCTAACTAAGAAGAAGTAAAATGTCGCATCTAATAACAACGAATGTAGTGTACGTACGGAACGAAATTATTGCCAAAATTTCCCTTTGCCCTTCATGCTTATGTGTGGGTGATGCGCTTGGGCAGCCACACCTCACTACACGCGTAAGTAGGGGTAAGAGTGTGCTATGAACATTTACAGGGTTCTGTATTTATTAAATTGCTTATGGAGTTTTAGTAGGTACTGTTTTTTTTATGTTAAATATAATATGAGGGACGCCTTCAGTGGTATATTTGATGAAGTACTGTTTACTACATCCGATCTATTTTCATACTGGGTGAGGGGAGACCAACACTGAAATATAAAAAAAAAATCCTTTTCATACATTATGATCGAGCATGGTTGACATTTTGTAAGAAAAGTTTAAAAAAATTGAGAATTCACTACTGTTCCCATAGTAAAAGTTGTTCAGCATGACTAATCCAACATAGGTGTCGAAAATATGCGATTTCGAAATCTCCACCTGTTATATTCATAAAAATAGTCATGTGCCTTTTAAAATATTCGCAATGTTTTTGCAAATCATTGATCGTCTATGCCTATGTTAACATCACCTTGTTTTTAAACTAGCTATCAAGAACTATCATAACAGATTAGTTGTACTATAAAAATAAGTATTTTGACAGTTAAGTATTGAATTTTATTTGCAAGCTATAATGAAATAGTTGCTATCGGAAATAGGCGCATTTCTTTAATTCGACGAGCATTCTCTTTAGAGGTTTTTTTATTTAAATTTCCTCTCACAGACTCCTAAAATATCAAAGTGTGTGTGCTCCCACTGGTGTAAGTGTAAGCCGGTTTTAAAGTACAATTTTAGGGTACAAGTAAAGCTATAAATAGTTTAAATAGTTATGTTGGTACAGGAATTTTTGGGGCCAACCATTGCTGTGGTCTCACTCGCTACAGAGTATAAATATATATGCGACCATGGCATCTGTTTAAATACATTGCTAAGTGGGTACTTTATCATTTGATAATGTTGTCAAGTTATCATTACTTGGATACATCACTGGATCCAGTTTCATTGGGAACTAAGCAGATGGTTTCTTTAGGTTGTTCAGTCTTGTTATCGATGAGATTTTGACTTTTCTATGTCCATCTGAAACGATCCCATTACAGTTCCATTGCCATAGAGCCAATGTGCGCGGTCTACTAAATTCATAATAGTTTCAACGTTATAGAATTAGTAGCTTGATTAGTAGACTACCAAAACTAACAAATCTGTAATTGGCACCACTATAGGCACTGGTAGTTCATGGGAACATTTGAAAAACAATTATAATAGCAGACTTCGGCCATAGATGGTCAATTTGATGAAATCATGCCTCGTTTTAAAATCTTCTTTCATGCAAGTGTGCAAGACTCCATTTTGATCAGATTGTCACCAAATATTATTGTGTTATAGTCACGGGGAACAATTGTACAGGTACCGAGCAATTTTTTTAGAATATGGTATGGACTGAATAGCGATGTGTACCTTACAATAGTTTTACTAAAATTTCAACATGGTTATCATCATATGGAGATTAGATCACACATCTTAGAAGAGAACTAGCTCTCAAGTGCAGCTACCAGTTTATACCGATATGTGCTTGGCGGTTTATTTACCACTAGCTCCTCCAAACTTTACTTACCTATGTAATTGTAGTTTCAACTTCCAACTTTGAAAAGTTTGAAATACCTGTATTTTCTCATAATACACACTAATCTTATTTTATAAACAAGACTTATAGGAAACTTTTTGGTAATTTCCCACTCGAACAAGTTTGAATTATTCCCTGTTTTCTTTTCAAGCTTTTTTAGCTTGGAATCTTAATTTTCCCGTCATAAAAAATATACAATGTATTAAATCCAGGATGTTAGTCTAATCGCAGAACTGCGAACAAACAAACAAACTTAATAGCATTTAATAATATTTATAATAGTAGGATTTTCCACCGAAAAAGTTTTTGATTACACGGAAATCAGAACCAATTATACAATATATAAATCCAGGATGTTAGTCTAATCGCATACCAAATTTCATCTAGATTGGAAGGTCAGTTGAGGCGTAAAGAGTTACAAACAAACAAACTCACTTTCGCATTTCTATTAGTAGGATTTTCCACCGCATAAGTTGTTGATTACACGGAAATCTGAACAAATTTTCATAGTTATATTATTTCCAAACTATAAAGTTTTAAACCGCGACCGGAGCAGATACTGTGGGTTTGCCGCAAAATTTTGCCTCCGAGTGAAACTATTATCGCTTTTAGTTCATAGTGTATTTAGTTACTGCATTTATAACTAACTAACCTTGTGGCTCAGCCGATGAGGAAATGTTTTTATCTTATTTTTTCCTAAATTGGTCACTTAATAAGCGTTTTTAATGTAATAGTAGGTACCCTAGGTCATTATGAAATCCATCCAGCAACAAATATAAGTAGTGGTTCTCGACTTATATACATACTAACGGATTGACAGACAGGAAATGTCGCCCTTTATAATATAAAGTAAAGAATATTTAAGTAGATCTTACATTGTCAGTTTCCTGATTCTTAAAATCAAATAATTAAAAAAAAACAGGCTCGCGTTAGGCCATGATTCAGTCGGGAGTTATGGCGAGCTTGAAGATGTATCTCACTTGTTCAGAAAATGCCCATTCATGTTTTATGTGTCCAGCTTATAACAAGAATTATTTGGCTTCTCCAAAATGATTTAAAAGTACATGGACTTGGCATAGTAAAAAAAAAATTTGGTCTTCAAAACAGTACCTAATTACAATTAGATTCGAGTTCTTACAACGTTATCTTATGCGTTTAGTGCTATCTCATTTGGAGTAGGTTTTATTTTTAGTAAATATTAATTAATAGTATCATTAATAGTTTTCTACAATATTGAATTGGATAATCTTAAAAACAAGTCTGGAATCATATGAAAAAGAACTAGCTGATCGTGCCCGGTGACACCCGGGTAAAATTTTCAAATTTTCCAGTGGATAATCCAAAAATAACTTTCGCTCAAACCTTGTACTGACAATTATGAACACAACAAAAAAAAAGGGGCCAATCAGTCGAGCCGTTCTCAAGTGATGTTCTTACATACATGTGACAAAATTTTATGATTTTTAGTAGGTATAGATAGATTGCAAATATTGAAACAAACGCACCAAATATATTTCAAATTGAATCATTTCGCGCGAATGTATTATACGAATTTAAAATATGCGCGTAAATCCCCACATGCTCGCACGTTAGTAGTTAGCGAGAGATTCGCGGCGAATTCGTCCTTTCTGGACAAGGTCTAATGGTGCGTCCATGCTTGGCGAACCGAGCACGAGCCGAACCACGAACGAGCATACTGCGAGCACGATTCTTGTAGCGTGGCTTGCGAGCCTCGAACGAGCATTCGTAGCGTGCTCGACTGCGCTCAGCGGGCTCAGCCCGATTGTCATTAGTTCACGAACACAATGATTCGCAAGTACGTCTACGCTTGAAGTCGCGAGCAACCAACGAATCCTGTTCTTTCGTGGCTCGGCTCGTGCTCGCTTCGCGTAGCATGGACGCACCATTAGACTTTATTTTCGCTGGAAAATTAATTCAACGGAATAATAAAGTCACGTTAATATGGCGTAGTGACATTTTGGAACTCTGGATTTATTGCGCAATTTAATTTTCGTTTTGTTTTGGCGTTATTACATTTGGTATTTTTCACTGTTTTCTATTAATGTACTGTTTAGGTACTGTGTTAATATTTACATATACCCACATACCTTTCGATTGGTATCACACGAGTTGTATTTTCACATTTGTACGATTGCCGGCTCAGGCAAGGGATTTTTCAAAAAATAATTTTAATTTTATATGAACACAGAATGCTAACAGATTATAATATCTGTCAAAATGTAATCTGAATTTTATTTTTATTTGTAAATTCTTTATTTTATTTTTGAATTAACACAGAATGCTTATAGATTATAAAATATCCGTCAATGCTTGTATTTACTGTAATCTGAATTTAGACATTCTATAAACGGAACAATAAATACAACTCGGCAACTTTTATTATATTCCGAAAACGAATTCCTCTGCGTCAGTATTATAACCGAAAACCATTTGCACCATTGTCTTGCAGGCCCCATACAATTTTCACAACCCGAATGTGATCACAACCCTTACTTTACACTTTTCGTAACAGTTTTCAACTCTAATACAAGCGTAGTAAGGTTGTGACCAAAATTCCTGTTGGTAAAAAAATTGGTGTGCTAACCACAGCATCTTTGTTACTGGCTGTCTCAGTACCTAACGGTATATCAGGTTTTGTAAGTAGTACCCACCTATGTAACAATGTTTTGTAGATCGTTATATTTTCCTTCATGAGCGAATGTGAGGGCAGAATACTAATGTTTCGCCGGAAAAGTGATTGTATGGTGACAAAAGAAATGTGTTTTTGGGAGACAATAATATCGTTTGTGATTTTATTTTGGTATATGTTTGGTCTTGATAATCTGTGCTATATAGGGTGTAACGGAAAGGGTAATAAACGTCCGAAGGGGGTGAAGACTAAATCAGGTACAGACTCTCTATAAAAAAAATTCAGCTCAAAATAAATTACAAACTAAAATTCAAACCAATTTTTGAATTCAAGTTTTTTGAATTAAAATCATAACCAACATGTTACCGGTCCATGAGGTATTATTTTGCGTCCCTTGCTAATCTTTATATATAAAATTCTACTGTACGTGTGTATGTCACTGTCATACAATACACACGTACAGTAGAATTAACTTCCTGGATGGCTTAGATAGGGTAGGGTAGGGTAGGGTAGCACAGCACCACAGGGTGGGGTAGCGCCACGCGAACGAAGTCGCGCCGGGCAGCTAGTATTAATATAAAAATTGATTTTTCGAGATCTGTGCGCCTAGTACCAAAAAAGTGGACTACTGTATATACACTTTCCGTAACAGTCTGTATAGTCACCCAATTGAAATAAGACTCATCTAAAAATTTGAGTCACTCAGACTGAGAAAGGAACAATGGCTTATCAGATGTCCGGGACCCTAGTTGCGTGTCTTTGATGACGAATTCAATATTCGGCAGAATCTATGAAATTCAATATATTATACGTATATTGATATTTATGTATTGCCACATTTTTGTCTGAGTATAGTGCTGGGGTACTATTACTTGCTTAGTTACCTACTTATGATTATTTTTTTCAGGGATTTATCAAAGGGATATATTGCATTTGTGCGGGATCACTAAGGTTGTATTAATTATTGTACATTAGACGATACACAATTAGCTTTCTATACCGCGGTTTCGCCTTTTTTACTCCCATATGGTTTGTTTATTGAAAAACTCTAGGCCGAAGAAAATTTCTAGACCATCCGGATTGACCTGTACGTGCATCTGTCTGTCAGTTTCTCCTTATATATACAGATAATATACAATATATATAGAAGAAGAGGGTGAATAGCTGATGTTTAGTAAAAAAAAGATTTGTTAATTTAAAACATTAATTATAAAGTTGTTTTTCAAAGCTAATGTATTTGAAACACGCATTTCGTTAGGTTGTTCATTTTGTAACATCTGTCTCTTAATGAGCAGGTGCGAGGGATGTCGGGACTCTTTCTTTTCGTGTTTTAACTTACATGTTATGTTTTTAAATTTTTTGGGGAAAATAGGATATACTCATATGGAAGTCAGCCGGTTTCTATCAAGTATTTTTTTAAAGATGTATGTTTGTGTTTGTCCACTATCTCGCCATGGTAAGTGAGCACACAGAGAGGAACTATATTGATGCTTTGCTTTATTGTTTTTTATGCGAAAAATAAGGGATTGAAACTCAGTAAAGCCATCTGAGTTTCCGGACACACAGGTTAATAACATAGTAATGCATACATTCAAGGATTGCAATAATTATATAAATATAATAATATATAATAAATAATAATAATAAATTAATATATCCTTGGTAAGCGTGGTATAGCACCATTAGCCGTTCTTAATCGATCGGCAAAGTTAAGCTACGTCTGTCTTGGTCGGTAGGTACCTGGATGGGTGACCGCCTAGTGGTATTTCAAATCGAGCGTTTCCGTGCTTCGGAAGGCACGTAAAGCCGTTGGTCCCGGTTATCACTTAATTGTGATAGTCGTTAAACTGGTTGGATGCCTCCTAGGCGGCTTGAAAAACTCCAACAGTAGGTTGGCCACTAGCCTACCTCCACCAATCCGCAGTGGGCACGCGTGGTGGAGTATCTGCCCATTCCCTTTCACCCTGATTTGTGAAAGGAAGCTTGTGCTCAGCAGTGGCACATGGACATTATAGGCTGATGATGATGATGATGAATCGTGGTATACTCTGTCCTATGTAGAAATTGAACCTACGACGTATGGCGCGACGGGTATCTCATCAACCACGCCTTTCGGCACATCAAAGGGGCCTTTTTTTCGAAATCTAAATAAAGAAATACATATCGACTATCGTATAAGCAATAAATTTAAGCTCGAAGTCGATCAGCGTTTGCGGCTTCAGTCGATCCAAGCTTTAATGAGAGAAAGCCTCCACCACGGTTCCGAGAATAACTTGGATTCGCGATTACTTAGTAACTTTAACTTCGGATTTCGTTTGGTAAATTCTCCTTGTTTTTGAAATCTGAAAAGTACAGTTGGCTATTTATTTTTATAAACATGCAAGCGGTCTACCAATTACGGTACGGTATTTACAATGTGTACAGACTACAAAACTTATACTCTGTCTACCAGTTAATCACTGTTTGACGTTTAATATTGTCGGCATTCTTAAAATTTATTATTCCTTGATAAGGTTTATCTGACAAATCAAAGATTAATTGTTAAATGATATAAATGAATCTTACTGTTTAACATTAAGATAATTTTTTCTTGACATTTTAAACGTCCAAAGCTATTATACTGGTGGATAGAGTCATAATACTTTTTTCAACACACTCGCTCGAAAAGTGACATTTATTGCACCATTTTTAGTATCTTAAGGCAGCTTATTACGCACAAGTGCTTTTTACTTTACATTGCCGCAGTGTTAATGAAAGGTATAATCCCGAAGATAAGTTTGTACCTCACTGCATGTAATATGTGTGTAGACCAAGCATTCTTAATTTAAACGGGTAAAATAGTTTGACAGCTAACCGCTGTCAAAAAAATCATAAAACTTGCGCGCCATATTTGTAACGTTCTCATTGTGTAGTTGATTATTATCAAACAATCTACTTAAAAAAATACAAGTCTATTTTTTTCTCGCCAGTGTGTTGAAAAACGTCGTATGACACGCGTGTGCATTGATTATTACACTCTCGGCTCACTTATCGCTTTATACCGCCTCGAGTGTTAATAACCAACTTTGCACACATATTTCATAATGTACTGTTACTCTATGATAGAGTTTAGAATGCTATTATTTGGCTCTAACGGACTCCTACTTCAAATCAGATTGGTAGTTTCTGAGAAATTCTTCAGCTTTATAATATTAGAATAAATTATATAATGAACAAGCCAGTTTTTGCTAGGTTAGGTTTACAACTAAAGGGTTAACTACTTAAATCTTGTTGAAGTTACTTTTAAGCTTACTTTTAAAGGTAATCATAATTATTTTCTCATTACTTGATGTCTTGAACAACAGGGTCAGCCACTAAATAAAACGAGACCCTACCGTGAGAGTCTGTCTATCCGTGTGATCGATAACTCCAAAATATCATGTATGTGAGTCTGTAACGGCGCTTTCACTGAAACCTCGTCGCTAATGTAACCGACACACTTTCCGATACCATTTGTCAGTATTTTTTATTAATATTAAGCTTTTAAAAGTATATCGTTATTATATTTAAAGTCATTTTTTTGCGCCTCGTAACAGTAATAAAATATTTACTAATTTATGAGTTATATTAAAACTTAAAACTGCATTGCTAAATTAATTCGCGTCAAAATATTCGGGCAATTAAAGAAATAACGTTAAACATTAAAAAAACTATGATATAAGTAATGTCATATAAATAATATAATCCATGTTAAGTAAATCAATACAGCACTCTAGCGTTTAAGACCTGTTTGAGTTATTTCGTGTAGGAATGGCAATATCGCTTCAATCTTTCATTTGTGTTTTAGTGCATAAATAGCTAAACATTTCCACCTTGAATATGATCTAATTAGTTTTTCAAATATCTCTCATTGTCAGAATATCGTAAAATTTCCCTGATTTTTCATATTATGTCGTTTTTCAAATATATTATTATTATAATGTATTAAACTATACCTAGTTCAGTTTTGTGTAAAATCGCTGCCCCGGGGTAGCGTGCCAAGGAGCCTGGTAGCATTGCCATTGCCACGCTGTATGGCTTGAGCCAAGTATATGCCAGTCCTCTTGTCACGAGGGGTCACATAGAGACAAAATGAGACCTCTTTGAACAATTGATGAGCCTCCTTTCCCCGGGGACCTAGAGTTTCAACCGCCATTTTCTTTTCATAATAATGTCTCGCCAAATTGGACAAATAAATGTATGACTGTGGGGACTACAGGTTAGAGTAAATAGAAACATACATAAAATGCACATTCCAGTCCAGTATTAATAATAAATACACCTGATTTAATTTATATGTACAGCTATAGGAAATTATAGCATTATTCTTTATTTGGCAAAAAAACAATACTTAATAATATGATAGCTTCCTTTGAATCTTAATTGAAGTTTAAGTCACGTTAGATTGATAAACAGATAATTCTACATTGCATGGGAAAATCAAAACTTGAAAATGTTGTTTATGAATATCTATACCTATAAAAATATCGCGTCTTTACAATCAGTTCTCCGAACCGATGATATCGAAATTCATAAGTGCCTTTTTAGGACACTAAATAAATAGCTTTGTTCTTATACAAACCTACGTTTAAATTCCACATTGTGGTTAGGTACTTGACATTTGTTATTCTACGCGATTAAATTAAAATAAATAAACATGTTTTGTTAATATCTAGGGAAAACCTGCATCAAACACTGTGCTGACGTCATCTCAAGGAAGGCGTTTTATCTATTTTTTTGCGTAGGTACTAACTTTTTTAGTACTCTTTTGTAACTGCGTAAAAGAATGAAGGATGATATTATCATAAGTCCTTAAAATTTTCCGTTGTGTTGCAATTTGTTTACTGCGTATTCGTGAATTAGTTACCTTTTGGTTTTATTATTTATATTATTTAAAACTTTATAGACTTTGGCTTATGATAGTGACGTCAAATGTCGTCGGTCGAAATCCTTATGGCGAAGGAAGATATCGTGACGAAATCAATGACAGTACTTTGTAGTACTCACATGACATGACTGATTACCACCCTCAATTAGAAAATCTATCGCCAAGAACCTACCGAGCGGTCTGTTTCAGAGTCAGCTAGTTACTTTCTACTTTACCGTCTTCGGGCACATTGTCCCTTACATAACGCTGAAGCATAAGCATATTATACGATTAGAGTCTACCAACTCCGTTAAACCACACTTTTTGTAATAAAACAATATGCCTCATGAAAATTCGTTCAGCTTACGGAGCTAAATGGTAACAGATATCAACTTTCGCATTAATAATATTATTATTAATTGTCCTGAAACATTGTTCACACACAGCTATCTGCAGCCTAATAAGTTGAATCTGGCCCATTTGACGTTTTAGGATTCTTTCCCTTTCTATTAATTAATCTTGACAGTTACACAAAAACATTACGCGGCATTACGCGTAAGACAAATCTCCACTAGCACATAAGTTGTAAAACAAACGAGTTTCTCAAATTAGAATTACGAGCAAGTGTGCGGAGATTTCTTATTTAACGACGAATTCTAGAGATTATATCTCTCATAAAGAAAACAACATTTTACGACTTACTTTACGTGAAATTTTTTGGGCATATTAGACATGCTGAGAATTCGAGATGGACTGTGAAAGAGTTCAGAGCTATTGTGCTGGCATCTTATGACCGTAGGGTAGGGTAGTTTATGGATCCTTTTGTCCATAAATTGAGTATGTTTTATGGATTTACTACGCGGTAACAAGGTAAATGTAGTATGATATTGTGTAGTTTCAGAGTCTAGTAAAAATCTTGCAGATCTTTGCGTGGATCTAACTTTGTTGATGTTTGAAAACAATGTGTGTGATGATGCGGCCAGTACCTTTGGCCGCATCATCACACACAAAACCGAGAGAGTTACTGACTTCAGAATCACATCAGTAAATGCTGGCAATAGATTTTCAATGTAAGCAAACAGCCCCTGATTTCTTCAAAACAAAAATCACCGACAATACTACGGGCTTCTCACGTGACTGCTTAATCGGCGAAAGAGACAGAGCATAGTAACAGTGGATTCTTGTAAGACTTAGCTCACTAAATCCCCCAGGAGTTAAGTAACTGAAGGCCCAGTCAATAACCGCTTGAACACACACATTTTCTGAAAATATCTGCCATTACTTTGTCATAATATTTTTTTTTACTTCCAAGACAATGACCTTAATCCTATTTATCGTTATACTGAAGTAATACTCATCGGTTAATGTATAGAGATGCCTTGAGGTCGGTGTCCTCCGACAAAGAGGACAAAAATCATTGCCCTCAGAGTCTGGGGCCAGAGAGGTGTCTCGGTGACTCTAGTACCGTCTCGCGGCTGTTTGATACATTATTTATTGGGTTTATAGACCTTTAGTTCGAGTACGAGACATTTTGGGGCTTTTAGACTTCTTAAAGTGTATTAAGTATTTACTTCTTAGAGTGTATTTAGTGTATTTATATAAAACACCTTATATAGAGTGAATACCGTCTTTAAGATAGCTATTAGATAGACTAAGGTTTTTGAACGTATATAGGACTTTATAACAATAGTAGTTATACGCTCCGTGGGTTCACCCGAGAATCCCTATTTTATCATCTTGTTGGTTGAATTTCAGGGTATGCTCACCTAGCACTAAGAAAGGATCACCTGAAATTTAGAGGATAGGATGGAACTCTTGTGTAAAAATTGTGACTACAAGACACTTGTTTTGGCTGTACGTTGTATATAAATCAGCCAGTGTTAGAGTTTTATTATGTAGATAGTCAATTTAATATCTTAGGCTGGTAACTCCGTCCACGCTACGCGAATACGTGCTCCACGTGTTCGGCTCGTGCTCGATTCGCAAAAAAATCTGTTAAAAATCAAGAGTACACAATTCACCTCTGAAACTTCAGCCACTGAATATAGTAAAGATATTTCTTACAAAAGTAATATAATGACTTAGTAGCAGTGCCCTCGGCTCGGGACAACTTCCGGGTGAAGTCCAGACGCGCGCGGACGGTACCGCGTGCGCGAGATAATCCGTCCCGACAGGAATGTACCGCCCGCAGAAACAAAAGAAAATATATTTATATAATATGTATTGCTCTGTGTTTGACCACAGTCTCGCCGTGGTAAGGAATGATACGGGCGCAGGAGGAAAGCACACAAAGTCTAGTTGCTTTCAAGTGCAAATACCTACTGGAACATACTTGTAGCTGCATGACAGATTTTCGACTCCCAGCTCTACCACCGAGCTATGGTTTCCTCTCCATGTTTTCCTTCACAGAAGGCTTAAGCTATCAAGATTCTGTGTGTCTTTTCAAGATTGCTTGCGATGAAGAAAACGAATTGCAAGCAATCTTGCCTCTACTAATTATGTATAAATCGCTAACGTCCTTTTTTAAGCATATTATAACCATTCACAAATTTAACACACAGTTTATTACAGGTAATTTATTTCATACGGTACATAATAGATTTAATCTTCTGACGTTACCCCACATTACGCTGAGGTATTAAGGGCTCGAGGGCGCAGTCGTTACCGTCCTTATTTACCGTTTTTGCCACACACTATACAAACCTTATTACTTCAGTTCGATAACTTCGATAGTAGATAGTAGGGACAGGGACCTTTATAATCGAGCCATACAGTTTAGGACCTGTCAGAGACAAAAGACCTAACTAAAGCTATCACGTGCTATTACTACGATCAATAATTTAGAAATCTGCCTTGAACTAATAACAACTCTTTTCGTATAATAAGGATCTGAAACGGGTATACTGCAAATGCTTAGCTCTGCCTTCATAAAGTCATATTGAGTCATTGTTCATATTTCTATAGTAGGATTAAAAACGAGTAGGGTGCAATAAAATTGGTAGAGTGAAATGTTCAACTTTCAGGTTTCTTTTTGCAATTTTTCATCAAATTTGGAGCAGCAATAATTGGCAAGAAGCCAATAAGACAGTGGAGGCACAGCCTCATTGAAATGCAAGATCATGTCTGTTTTATATTAATTATCTTATAATATATATTATCTTACTAATATTATAGGTCTGTGAAATTGAGTACGTGAGTGAAACCGCGGGGGACAGCTAGTAATTTAAATTGAAAAGTGGTAAAATTATGTAATTTTTCAATTATATGGTTACTATAGTATAAGTTCTGCTTAGTTTGGGATCAGATGGCCGGCTGTAAGGACATGAATATTTATTTTATTGATTTATTCCTAGAAAGGGTAAAACCAAGGCGCGGTTGCTACTATCAAATATTACAATATATGAATATTTAATATTGAAGGTACCGCTAAAACGACAAACTTTCGTTATTTTTCTTTTCTTTTGAAGAAGTTTGAACCTTATTTGTTATTTACCTCGTGTGTGTACACGCATTTTCTAGCAGTTTCTTCCTAGTGACATAAGTAAGGTTCAATAAGGCCCTAGAATTTGTCCGGGGTAGGTAAGTAGGTACAATAAATAAAACATTTAACATTATTGCCAAAAAACATACAACGGCGTCGGCAACATACATACATACATAGTCGGCAACGCGCGCGTGATACCCCTGGTGTTGCAAGCGTCCATAGGCTACGGTAACCGCTTACCATCAGGCGGGCAGTATGCTTGTTTGCCACCTAAGTGGTATAAAAAAAAAAAAAAAAATAATACAAGTGCGGCGTCACAAGAACAGCAAAATTTTTCTCAAAGTATTAAGTAACGATCGTAAACCTGTGACCTATACCTTGCCGCAGCCTATCCATGTTTTGATATTGTTTAACACATGGGTGTAACAGAGACTACGGATTCCGGAGTCATGTACCTATAGATTTGAATTAATTTCACAGTCGAAAACAGAATATATGAAAACTGTCTGTTTCTGTATCATCATCATCATCATCAGCCTATAATGTCCCACTGCTGAGCACAGGCCTCCTTTCACAAATCAGGGTGAAAGGGTGGAGGTAGGCTAGTGGCCAACCTACTGTTGGAATTTTTCAAGCCGCCTAGGAGGCATCCAACTAGCTTAACGACTATCACAATTAAGTGATAACCGGGACCAACGGCTTTACGTGCCTTCCGAAGCACGGAAACGCTCGATTTGAAATACCACTAGGCGGTCACCCATCCAGGTACCGACCAAGACAGAAGTAGCTTAACTTTGCCGATCGATTAAGAACGGCTAATCATGCTACACCACGAGCGTTTCTGTATGGTCTATTAAAATTAAAATTATATAAAAAATTTGAAGGTAACTAATATTAACGTATAACCTCTTATTATTTGAAGTCTTGAAAGTCAAAGGCACCACGTGGCCCTAATACGTTTGAAAATTAAAAACAAAACCTCAGCAGTCAATATAATTTCGCCGAGCAATTTATTTCACATAACATCATTTTATATTGCTTATCATAATTAAATTCATTTGAAACCAGGGCTAACTCATCAAAAACTCATAAGTCCATGTGCGCGGACGCATGGCATGAGAGGCGAGGGGTCCGTCAGTCGTGTGGGGGAGGAGGGTCCCGAACCCGCGCATGCGCCGTTCGTTGCCAAAAATCTAGTCAAACTGGCTCACTATAGTGCAACGCACTTCTCGATGAATGCGTGTGGGCACGGGGCAGGGTGTGGAGTGGCCAATGTGAGATTTTAAACTGGATTATTTAATGGAATTTTGTCAGTATTATATTTTTTTAATGGTAAATAGAAATAAGTTTTTTTTAATTCATTATTTTTTTTTTTTTTTTTTTTTTATTGGTTTAAACTACTTACTACAGACACGTGGTCCATACTCTTTTTAGATAATATGTTTTTTACAAATTTTATGTTTTATGATTTTCACAATTTGGACATCTTGGTCCGCGCAATAAATAAATTATTCTAATACCTTTACATTAATAATAATACATTTATACATATCCATACATATTATTAGCTATTACTATACTATATTACATATATTATACTATTGTTATTATTTTGATTTATAATATATTATACTTATGGGCGATTAAATATTACAAACATTTTCGGTTTTCATTTTACATTCTAGTTTGCTTGCCTGTTTGCCCCGGAGGAAATCCCCGCGCGTATTTGAGCTTCCACGACATTATAGTCTCTATTTTTCATGGCCATTTTTAGGTTTTGAGAGAGGATTTGTTCTGTTGTTGCTGCCATCGCCCGTTTTGCGAACCTGCCTATGGCGTCATCACTGTCATCTGTGTAATATACACAGCTGAGAGTGTGACGCGACACTTCTACGACCGCATGCGGTACACTCTCGTGGATTTGCAACCTTTTTGTTCTTGTTTGGAGAATGATTACCGACTCGTACGTTGAACCCTGAGCTTCATGTATGGTAAGGACGCGTGATCCCATGGCAGCCCCGTATCCCTGGTTGGTAAGAGATGCCTTTTCTTCCTGGGTGTGAACCAGGAATAAGGTGTTCGGGAGGGTGCTAGGTATTTGCGCGTCTGTGTACCTCTTCAGCTTCAGGGAGTGTACGTGGTGTTTTGAAGAGTATATACCTGAGTATATCTCATTTAGGGCATACGCTACATCCATTGGGTTCCGATGCGTGCATAACAACTCCTGGCTGATGTTGGCTACCAGGTTTGGTCTGTTGTACTGAATATTGAACAGATTATCTCTGTCAATATAGGGTAGTTAATACAGCCGAGTTGCCAAAATAATGGATCCGAAGTGGTTCATTAGAGCCTCGTCAACCGTTAGGCGGTTACAACTTTTCGGCTCTTTAAATCCATTAGCTAGCACGGAAGCCATTGTCCGCACTTTGATCTTGGCTGCAGCTTCTCCTACGCGGGGTGTTATTTTTTCGCGAAGGTCTTTTGCTGCCTCGATTGTGGTGGTGATTATAACTTCCTTCTCCTCATCGAAGTTTCTTACTACCCATGTCGTTTTGCCGCATCCGGGGACCCCATTCACCCATTTTATTTTTGGTACCGTCCATTTTTCCCATGCTGCTCCGGGACTAAGAGTGCCTGAGATGGTTTTCGCCATTTCCAGGATCTTATCGTCCAGCATGATCTTTGTGCAACGGGCGGTGACTACTATGGGGTCATTTTGTGGAGTATAGAATGTTGGTAGGCCAACCTCTTGGGAATCCCCTTCGACTAGGGTCACAAAGCCACTTGTCGCATTATATGCCGCCATATAACTCCCAGACATTTCCCCCATGAGGACTTGGGATGTTTCGTTGTTGTATATGGCAGCATCTGCTTCCTCGAGTCTAACCTTCAACAAACTTAGGTTCTGGTATTGGAAGGCCTCTAAGATGCTTTTACAAGTCACGAGATTGACCTGCTTGGTCGCTCTTGTGATTGCTATAAACTCGAGAAAAGCGTTTAATGCGTGGTCTACTGGCTCCGTCGCTGGTATTCGAGTCGGTGGGATGACCTGCCCCATGTCGGCTCTCGTTCTGGTTACAATTTGTTGTCTTGGACCTGGAGGGGGCCTCCTCACAAACTCCTCCACTGCGGCAGCTAGTTGTGCCGTTTGATGTGCGTTTTTTGTGTGGTCTAGTAATTGAGTAGGTGGGATGACCTGCCCCATGTCGGCTCTCGTAATTGTTGCTTTTGGTTGTTTTGGGCCTGGCGGGGGCTTCCTCACAAATTCTTTCACCGCAGAAGATGGTTGTGCCGGTCGTTTAAAAATTTTTGATTTCACCCCCTTTACTACTGCCCCAATGAATTTTTTGAAGGCTCCTATGCGTTTCGTCTGGTCTTGACCCTCTTTTGGACTGCCGCTCTGTTCTGCTGCGGCTTTTTCGTCATAATAAAATTCATAAATATTATTCATAAATAATTCATTATTTACAACAAGTATGTACAAATTACAATCTATAGAAAATTTCCTCAAGTCTGCCGCTGCTTCCAATTAACGGCAAGGTTCCAAAATAAATTGACCATGGAATTTCATTTCTAAGACATCATCTCAATCATTAGGACTCTCTATTAGATAGTCAGTGCAAATATTTTCTACAATTATATTACTGTGACGTCTATCAAGTTATTTCTCGTATTTTTTGCATTAATTCTGACTACTACTTACTTACACTTTTATTATATTCCTTGACAACGAGCTTTAATTTGATATAAAATTGTATATGTACACGGACTTAAATACCCAATTTTAATTAGAAAACGAACAAAAACCTTCGATGGTTCTCTATTCAAATCAGAATAAAAATGTGCTTTAGGTACGAACAACAACTCCACAGATTTCACAATTCAGTCGTTAGATAGTCGTACAACGAGAGTAGGTGCATCTAAAAACTGCAACTCGATGCAGGCTGCGGTAGGAGAGGGCGGGGGGAGGTGGGACCGCCGAAAAAATAAAAGACGACCAAAATGTGCGCGGGCGTCGACCGGTCAACGAACCCCGAACTTAGGTCTAAAGCTAGGTTTTGGGAGATGACTTAAGTGCTAATGTATTTGTTGTGTGGGCTGAGGTGCTGCATGTTGTAGCTTATGGCTGTTTGTGTATAGAATATATGTAGGTATTGAACAGAATATTTTTTAGGATTCTGAGAAAATTGTAGACATGTACTGAACTGGTAATTCACAGGAGATTCAGATGTTAATGCTCAACTTAAGCCGATACAGGGTTAATTATAATTCACCAGCACAGCAATGTGGAGGTACTCCTGGGTGGAGGGAAAAAAACACGATTGCGTAGTTGGTTTCATAGTAAAAGTTGTTCAGTGCGCGTGAATTAAAGTTAACCCCGTATAGTCAAATACATCTTCTGTTTGATTGATAGAACATGACCTGATAAAATTAATAGACATAACAATAGACATGGGTGGACATGGACAAGGGGTGTTTTTTGATCGATAACGTAAAAGGTTGTCTTACGAAATAAAGCTGATAAATACTTGGAGACCTGTGTAGACCGCACCGAAATGTCAAAACTTTGAGTGAGATCAGCTACTAATTATACTCGTACAGTAGTACCCAACTAATATGGCTTACCGATGTACCTGCGCAGAAGATACATTTTCAAAGCGCGGGAAATGCTTGGTCGGCAGCTGCCGCCATGTGTGCGGAGGGGCGTGAATTGCGAGTGAGACGGAACTAATAGCTGCAGTGTATTATGAACCTTATAGTAGTGATCTATGGTTGATTGTAAATTTTAAGCATTCTTTCGGTAATCTTCGGGCCATACTTTCTTTTCTGTGCGAACGAAGATTCACGACGCGCCTTATCAGTTGGGTACTACTGTATCTTTTTTGACTAAAGTTATTAAATCCGAACGTTCCGTACGGTCAGTTTTACCACCGTACCATAGCATAGTTATGGTAATACTGTGGTACGGTCATACTTTATTACGTTACAAAAGTCGAAATACCCTGAGATTATTCTCATTTTTGCACACACAATTTTATCCTCACAAAAAATATTATATAATATTGAACCTTAATATCTTTGAAATACAGTTAATACTCATGATTGGAAATCAAGATAACTTTGTCAAAAAAAATCTATCTCATCGTGAAAATGTGAAAGGACCAATTTTGTAAGGGACTCCTTGATTCCCACATTTCTGTTATTGTACTTTGAAATGAAGGTTTAAAATGATTTTTTAGGGGTCTTCTTATGATGGCATTAAAATCATAATAAGTTGTTTAAATGATAAACTGAAGCGTTGACAATATTAAGCAAAGTTCGTTTTTGTTGGCAGTGCCAAGTTTGAATCTCGAGCTAACGAAGGATTCTATTGAATTGAATTGAAAAAAAAAACGAGCTCAGCGAGTGATTCTATGTTAGAACCGTTTGTATGAGAAACATACACTTTGCTCTCAAGTGACAAATTTTTTGTAAGCTGCAATAGGCGTGTTTGAAGCTAGTAAAGTGTAAAAAAGTCCTCAAACTCAGCATGATATTGAATAAAGAGCTTCATTTGACCCTGGTTTTCCTTTGAGGTCTGTTAGTGATGTCACGGTTGGATCCGCTCTACCAACGATCTTAGGACACAAAATGTGGGCGAAGGTGAACGATTCGTCAATATGCGAGTCATTAGCAATGTCCGAAAGGCACCGAGGCAAATAGCGCCTTCAAAACGCCTTTGTGCTGCCTCTCAGAAGGTCTCAATGCTTGTAAAGGTCTCTTCATATTATCAACCGCTGTAGGTTGGCAGTGAGTAATGATATTCGTATTTTAGTACATTATTTTAATATGTTTCTGATTGTATCATGGTTTATTTATGAAATGTTTTTTGTATAAATTCTAACGCTTGTAATGCAAAATATTAAGTACTATCTATGTGATAATATGATAAATAATCACGCCCCATGATGAAAGGATTTCATGTTACTGCTGGGCGGACAGCTAGCAATATAAAATCGGCTCAGAAGGACTAGTGGTAGAGTCAGACTATTCATAGGTAGATTGCGAAGGTCTAGTTGTACTATTATAACATAGTGCGAAACAATAATTACCTTCTAAATATAGGCTACTACTACTGGGATTTAAGATATGCCTACTCCTATTGACTGCCATGACACCCTGACTATAAAACACTTGTTTCCACAAACTTATATATTAACCAGTTCACCAGCTTTGTGTATTATTGACTTATCCATAGAGTCATGAGTTTATTTTTAAATGTAGTCTCAAGAAACAGTGAAGTGTTGCCGTGGGATTTAAATAATTCCTTGGGATTGGAAAACACCAATTCGAGCGTATAATCTGTAACACTCAGGATATATTTTGCTACAGCGTACTTGTATCTTACAAATTCTACCAATCATAATAATGAAAGAAAGAAAATTCTTTATCAAAAACAACTTGAAGAAAAATAGTAGATCAAGGGGACTGAAATAATAAGGCTCAGATGGTAGAGATATTTTTCTGATATTACAAAAAAACCTCTCGTCATGTGGGTGTACACTGTGTACACTATACAGATCATGCAATCTTTTTGAAACCTATGTTGTGTTTATCTTGCAACTATTTTTATTAAATGACCTTCCGTTTGGCAACTGCCCATAAAGGGCGATGCCGAAGCCTAAAATGGAACACGCTTGTCCTGAAGAAACTTATTCACGAGTATCAATTTTTTTTGTGTGTACTGACCTTTCTTTTTAGGTATTATTCGTCATGTCATGATATTCAAACCCTCCGCCTCGCCTTTTAATGATTTAGGTATAATGTATGAACAGTTATGTTATCAGAAACAATTACGTTTAATGTCAAAATATACCAAATCCGCTGACGTTTTTATGTATTAACACCATATATGTGGGTCGTATGTTATATTTTATTGGGTTATTATTTGTACTTTAAATATAAATCTAAATTTCTTGTTTTTTGTAAATGCTGTAACAACTCTACGAAAACATCGGCTTTGTATCAAATATAAGCCTGTCAGATGTTAGAAACAGTCTTGATAGTGATATTTTTTGAACACATTTGGAATTCTCCTATATTCTCTTCTTTGCCACTTCGTACGGGATTATGACGAGGCCGAGGATGTAGCACGCTTACCCAGAAAAAGCCTATTCTCTCTGGCCTTGAATACATATAGGTTGTAGGTGTCGGCATACATTTTCTGATAATTCCATAATAAACTTATATTACTTCTATTTATTCCAGTTAAAGTCACCTGCTGAAGAGAGCACCAACACTGAAGCCGTGGAAGGAGAGGCTCCTCCAGCCAACGGCTCTATCTTCACCATGACCCTCAAGAATAATCACCTCATTGTGGAAACTGAGGAGAGAAATGTGAGTATTAATTACGTTTGACCACTATTGTGGTCCAACCATGGTAAGTGAGATTGGTAGTTTAGTCGCGGGAACACCTTGGTATCTTGAAGGTTGTAGCCAGCCAGACAGGTTCTCTGAACCTTTGAACTACCCTAAATCTGCTTCGAATCTGTTAAAGCGAATGCTTAGGGCTTGGCAACACCTTAGTGGTTTAAAATATCTTTGATTGTGTGGCTTGACAAAATATTTAATAAGGTCAAAGTTCCACCTCAGTGCTTATATTATAGCACAAAGATCACTATAAAAACTGAGATTCCTCATGATATTATTACTCTCTTGGGCAAAGGGACAATATTAGGATGTTTTAATTATGTACCCAGAAAAAGAATATTAACTATTTAAATTTTTATATTTCTGCTTTATTATTCCAGGATATCACCAAAAATGGACGCGAAACGAAAATGAAGTACTCACCAGACAACGATGGCATATTCGTCGTAGAAGTCCAACAATCTACCGCCTACAGACCCATCCATAAATCTATACAAAACTCCCCTCCCCACGATCCTCAGATGTCAACAAACCAGGCTCTCATCCACCGCGTACCTGAAGATTTAGATAAGAAGATCATAGAAGAAGACAGCGAGAGAAGTTTTGAAAGAGATAGAGCATTAGCACTTTCCAGTACAGGACTTTCTATTTCTGATCTAAGCATGTCTTCAATAGGATCCCATAACGCAAGTTATTCTTATGGAAGCCAGTTAGGGTACGAGCAAGGTCCTTTCGGGTACCCTGTATATGCTGGCTACGATATCACCAAAGAAGATATACCTGAAGGTATAACTTACGATAACTCTCGAGAACCTTTAATAAGTAAAACCCCAACAGATCCTGATAAACCGGTAGTTACTGCAGCAATTTTCAAGCAGGATTCTATTATTGGTAATGATATACAAGGGCCAGGATATAACATTGAAGGTTCCACAGATGGACCCTTATTATCTGATGTCCAAGCTCGAGAAGTAAGTCTACAGCACCTACAAGAGCAAAGAGACAAGAAAATAGAGAATGGTGTAGCTGTAGCTATTACTGAGAAAATTGAGAGTCCTAAGAAGAATTTGAACAGGGCAGACAGTTTGCCAGTTCGGTTAGATGAAGAAAAGGAATGCGAAGATCAGGTTCAGAAGTTCTCTGGTATGGAAACAATTAAAGAAGACGATTTTCCTAAAGACGGTCTCAGAGGTAAGAGATCATCAATACCTATAATAAGGACAGATGTGTATGAGTCTGTGAAGGATGTAATTTTGTCTGGTTCACCGAAATTTGAGAAATTCATGAACGATTCATCACCTTGTGATAGCACGTTTGATTCACCACCGATGATCACGATAACCGAAGAAAGCGAGTCAAGTAAATCTGATGGAACCAGTTAATTTTGGCTATTTAGGATTTTATCGTATGTATATAGCATAAATATGTGATTAGGTTTGAAGATGTTGTTTTTTATATAGTTGTAAAATGGTTCTAGTGTGAGAGAGATAGATAGCAATTTTTTACCGTGCATTTCATAATTGAATTCAATATTGGCATTTCGGTATTTTGCTGAACAATCTAATGATATTTTGGTATGATTTTGGAGAATAAGAAATAGGCATAATTTCGTATATAAGGAAGTGGAGAAGGTTGTGAAAGCACAGCAGTGCTGGTTGATATTTAGTGAAGAAATGCGAGTATTAAAAAATAGTCAAAAATATGAACAAGAAAATCAGGTAAGTATATAATAGAGAAGAGAAGAGAGAGATCCATGCGGAGATGTATAGTTAGAAGTATTATACGATGAAGAATGAAGATGGAAAGTTAATATCTAGATGACAGATAGAAGAGTTGAATGGTAAATTATACATTAGCACCAATCACAAACAATTTAAGGATTAGGTATGCAGAATTACTGAATGTTAATCGTAGCTATGGAAGTTAATCAATTTAATCATGAAAGGGTTAGGTAAAGATGTAAAGAAACAAATTTTGTACAATG
Organism: Achlya flavicornis; assembly: GCA_947623365.1. NCBI lineage: Eukaryota > Metazoa > Arthropoda > Insecta > Lepidoptera > Drepanidae > Achlya > Achlya flavicornis. The sequence continues at coordinate 14,574,536 of OX392467.1, forward strand.
TCAGGAGATCACCACTTACATTTAATCAGAAGCAGTGCCTAAGAATTCTGCAGATTCATTAAATTCAGAAACATTAAAGAATATCCTAAGACATATTTTTTCAGTATTTCCTCACACACTAGAACTGTAAGCATTAGGTTAAATTTTGTAAAATCAATTGGAAGTAGTATCTACATTAAAGGCTTTTGTGTCGCTCTGTGTTTGTTTCCCGTTATGACGTCACTACCGTTACGTTTCATGTTGCTATACTTCTCAGCTATACTTTGATATTCTAGTTGGTTGTTCGTGTGTCGCTGAGTAGCTCTCTGTATACAACTAATTATAGATTTAGTAATACCTATATTACTTTTACTAGATCTTTTGGAGAATCTTTATTTGGTTCTAAAACGCCCCACAACTATGATTTTGATTGTAAAATAATTGTTTAAAACGCCCCTATAGTGGTTAAAACCTACTCTGAACTTTATTACTAGGTCTTTTATACAATCCTTATTTGGTTCTAAAATATGTGTCATTGTAACTACTATCTTAATAGATTATAAAATAATTTGTTATAAACGCCTCTAGTGGCTACTTTGAACTTTAAGTTTTTTTATTCAACGATGGTTTCTAGAGCGTAAAAAATAAATTATAATGAGTTAACGTGTGGGATAATGTAGCTTCCTACTAGTGAAAGATTTTTTCGTATATAACTGGTAGTAAACCCGTTTAAACAAACAAACAAAATACTTCCCCTTTATTATATTAGTATTGATCATTTTGTAATTTGAAAAGCTCATGCGTCCTTGAAACTGGTTAATAATTTAAAAGTTATATTTTATAGAATTTACTTTTATAATTCATAATTATAGGATCTTTGGTAAAATAAATGACTCATTTACTAACAGTATCTCTTTTGGCGAATCCCATGTAAATATAGTTGAAGAATTATTATGTATATTGGTTGATTTAATATGATATTGTGCCAAAGCCTATGTAGTAGAGAAGTAATCTTGATTAGCTGGTAATTATATGCAGGTACCAACACCTCATAATCAAATTGATTTTGTCACTATGTTTATTATGAAATTCCTAAAATTTATATATAGTTACATTAATAAGTTATTATATATAAAGCAGTTTTACAAGAAGATATATTAATGCCTGTACATAATTGAAATATCAGCTTTTCAAGATACCTATTTCATGTTTGTTAATAAACATTGTGAGGGAATTGAAATTATTACCTGAAAAATCAGTGATACGAGCTGTGCGTTTGAATGTTTTTTTTTAATGTGGAATGTTTTTGTTTTATAATTTACACTTGTTATTTGACTTTAGCTTAACTTGTATAGTTTAGATAAAGAATTTGAATTTGCCGGTCAAAATAGGCTATAAGATAAATATTATAAAATACAAAAAAATACCTGGTTGTTTCTGTTAGATCATATGTTGTTTTTATTAGATTTAGTGCCGTCCGTATATAAATCGAATATTTTATGTGCCAAGCAAATTTGATCTTTATCTTTCGCGTGTTATGTATAAAATATAAAAGAGTCGTAGTGCATTAAAATTATAATATTTCAGAGATTGGTTTTTTGTCTCATTATCACCTACTAAAAAGGATGAGACAGTAAATCTAAAGTGATTATGATAAAGAAAAATTATAAATAGTTACTAGAAAATAATTAATTAAATATGAATAATTATAATTTCCGTTTGCATTAAATAATTGATAATTTTTAATATTTTATGTATAGTTACTTTTATATAAATAAATTTGAAAGTAATTTGCGAGATATACCCTGAGTTTTATTATATCCTACTCGCTACACATCTCTGGTGGACATGCTGCCTTCTGAGAGCTCCTGTCCGCGCGAAACAGTTTCAAAAGAAGAGCATTTGACACGTGATGTACGAGTACATACACTCGCGTCATCTATTTAGTTTTATATCTGTGATCTCATGGTGGTCTCTTATATATTCTTTTTGTCGAGTAGTCATGAGCAGGTCCACCCTCTGCTACCCGCTTATCGATAAATTTTGGGAAACGTTGCGTATTATATTAGGAGACGCATAGTCATTTCGCTACACTTTACCGTTCAAATACTTTAGGAAGAAATTAATTTATTAATTAATATTTCCTTCCTAAAGTAGTAGTTGTACAATTAGCACTTTATGGTGCCAATTGTAGAACATTTATACAAGAGTGATATCAACTGAATATAGGGCTAATAAAAAAAAAGATTTTTGGTTGGTACACGGAAAGTCTGCAGTAACGAAAAAAAATGTGAGCAGAACTTGTACGTAGTATTTATATACTCTGAGGCAGAACTAAATTAAAAAGAAATTTAATAGGAAAATACTAAAATCTATTTTTTGAAACCTTTCAAACTTGAAACAAATTTTCAATTTAATGCTAGTTGGTGGAAATTATCACAGATGGCGCACTTCACGCTATATTCGTGAAATTATTTCATGAAAATGTCTGTCAGGCATTGGTCAGAGAGTAAAACAGAGACATCTCGCGGGGGGTGTGAATACTTTTTAGAAAGTTCCAGAACTCACTAAAACAATTTTAAAGTAAACGTTCCGGAATGCACCGATAGGTGGGAGTTAAGTAAAATTGAGAAAATCTTATGAGTTTTGAAAGTGATATATTTTTATGACACTGGAACATTGATGGAATTAATATTTATGTCCTGGAACGTGCCCACTGCTGCTTGCATCCAGTGGTTTCCAGTCGAGAGAGCTAACTTTGCTAACCTATCACGTGGAGAGTTCCATTCGGTGTATTTCGGTACGCGGTAACTACTCAAAAGCTTAAACTTTTCTATGGCTCACTTATTGATTATTAGTACTATCGGTTCATAAAACACTTAAACTGGGACTACGGCAAGGTTCAGGAAAATAAATAAAAACAATGGTGCCGATTCTGTTGTAAATCGCACTTTGTTGATAATCACATCGCATCACTTTTTTACAAACATTATTGAAAAAGGTAATACCTCAGACTTTGACTAATGATATATCCAGACTGAGCTACGAAGCTGTTTACGCGTCGATAAAAATAGCCCCTAACTGTTAGGGGCTAAATCAAATAAAATAAAAAAAAAATGCAAAATAATGTTTAATATTTAAATTTCTCCCGATTTTATTGGAATATTTCAACAACTGCTATCATTATGAACGTCACTATGACACGCAGAGGGAGCGTAAAACGTAGCTGTTACGCGCAGCAGCCTATAAAAGTTGGCCTGTTTTATATATTCGTGTAGTATGGCGACGTTCTTTCTAGGTATATTTATTTCTATGACCTCAGAGTATATAAATACAACGTTCAGGTAATACATAGTTAATACTATAGACTCAATACAATTATAGCGGCTTTATTTCTAATAGGTAGATACTCCGATTTTTACCCGACTATGTCAGCGAAGAAGGAATCTCACTGGCTGATTGTTGCTTCACACAGTCCAACAAAAGAGGTGTCGAGGTCTTGTTTGACTCAGAGAGTGATAGGGCATACATGACATCATAGGAAATTCAATATAGCAAACGCTGGATGAATGAATAGGGTAACTGGAAATGTCATACAGTATACTTTGAATTGATTACATTGTTCGTTTGAACGATGATTTATGAATAGTTTAAATTCTAGAGAAGAATTAATAGCTATGATTTCAAGCAGGACATTTTCCTGTTCCTATTTTCGTAGCCCGTTTTTTTTTTGTTTTATTCGAGGATTGTATAAGATTTGTTCCGCAAATCATGACTTCAAATTTCGATCAACAGCAGCATCTTTAAAGTACGTTTTTGTCTGTAACCTAACATAAAAATAACATGAAAACAACATGTTTATTCACACAATTTAATTTTAGTCACTCTTCACGTAATTTTCAATGACGTAGTTAGGCTCCCTTCATCAACGTGTGTGTGTATGTGTCTCTCACGTGTCGATGGTAGGCTAAATGAATACACGTAACGTTACGTGCTCAAGCGACGTTAGCCATGTTGCAACCCACACGGTGCAACGTGGCTATGCCTAAAGTGAGTATATGACTTAAGGGAGCATAGAGATAAATGGCATAAATAATTGAACATTTTACTACAATGGAAATAACTGAATAACATATTAATGATCAAAAAATAGGTCAAACAAGATGGCGCAACATCAACGTTACACCCTTCCACACCGCCCGAACGTGAAGCCGGAAACCTCCTCTGAAAAAATTAAACATATAAAAAGGCATTATTTGCGTCACAAACATCACAACTACCCTCATCTCACTGCTATTGATTCACTGCGGATAATTGAGTACACGCGTGTCGCCCCCCGGGGCCCCCTGGAGCTCACACACACGCGTCGCACCTCATTTGATTACAACGGAAAAAGCGGCGAAAAATCGTGTAGATGCGATGCAGTAATCGGCTCGTCGCCATGGCAACCGATATTAACGCGAGGGGGTATATCACATAAATAGGTTCGCACATAATACGTCCGATTCCACACACTCCCCCGCTCTACCTCCACAACATTTTTGTACAGTGTTAAAATGCCTAAAACCACCCCACGGCCCAGTTTAAAAAAGCCACCCGCTTCTCCCGCGCGGGCCATGCAGATTAGCTAAAACTACGCATTTTTTACCCCACTCCATGGGGATCTTTTTTCTCGTTTTACCCCTCCATTCGCTAACTACCGAAATGTGGGCACTTTGGGGGGAAGCAGAGGGGGGAGGATGGGTACGGAAAAGTTTGTGTTTTAAATATGTCCGAAGGCACGCATTAAAACGGTTTACGAAATACGAATCATTAGTGCGAAACCCTTTTCGTTTGTCGCGTTTTATGTAACTTATATTTTATGTACGTCATGTTATATTTACACTCACAATAAAACGTTTGGTAGCCAGTATGTATATTGTATATTGGACGACTATAAAAATGCGGTTTTTGATTGCCTGTTATAAATAAAAACAAGCTTTAAAATATTTTATACTTTACACGTTTTAGCATTATTTCAAAGCTCAAAAAAACATTAGAAAATAGTCCAAATTTATTTACCGATTGCTTGACAAAAAAAAAAAACATATACCTATTCTAATTGATCTAATCCATGTGTCTGTTTAGTACACAATATCTGTAAACTCTACGAAACCATAGATCATACTTATGGTTTCGGACTTATTCCATCTTGCGGTTCAGAGGTTTAATCGTGAAAAGGTAACACACAAATAGACAGACAGACACTTTGCTACTTTTGCTTTTTAACCGACTTAATTTAATATTAGTATGGATGACAATGATCTTAAGGTCGACCTAAAAACCATTTTAATTTTCTAAATTTATGTAAGTTCTTCCTCAGCGCTGTTTTTGCAGTGCTTTTTTGTTCAGTGAAACTTTTTGTTCCATCATGGTCATCATCAAGTTCATGCTTATAATCACCAACTAATTCGCTGTTACTCTCAGTGTGCTGTCACGGCATATACATCATCATCATCATCATCAGGCTTTTTTAAGTCCACTGCTGGACATAGGCCTCTCCCAGAGCGCGCCACTCCTTCCGGTTTCTTGCCACCCGCATCCAGCCCAGTCCGGCCACTTTTTTGAGGTCGTCAGTACATCGGCATATACGTGGGGTATGTTATTAATCATCATCTGCCTATAATGTCCCACTGCTGAGCACAGCCCTCCTTTTACGGCTAGGGCAGGTAGGCTAGCGTTCAATATTTTCAAGTCATCTAGGAGGCTTCCAACTAGCTTAACGACTATCACAACTAAGTGATAACCGGGACCAACGGCTTTACGAGCCTACCGAAGCACGGAAATCGTAAACGAAAAATACCACTGGGCGGTCACCCATCCAGGTACCGGTCTCACCAGTGGTAGCATATTTTTGCCGATAGTCAGACTCTAATGCACGGTTTGTAAGGTTGCTTTTGCTGAGAATAGCCGGCAATAAACGTTAGCCGCATTTTCAGTTGTATTGTCAAGTTAACCCCTGGTAAGCAACTGGCTCTGAGTTATTTAGATAACCCAGGTTGACACAAATGGGCCTAAGTTCGCTATCTATAAATTTTAGTGCTTAAGTACTTTGTACAAACAAAAAAATCGGCACCAGTGTATCCGTACGTGAGTTTATGGGTTAGTGAATGAGGATATCAGATACTGGATAAAGCAGGCATTACTAAAAAATACGATGGGTTAGAATTAAAATAATACATTGACCCAAACCTACATATGAGGAGTGGGAGGGGGGGTTATAAAAAGGCCAACGGCGTCCGTTATTGTTTCACAATTTATCAGGCACGGGGTTTGTACCCCACTAATTCCTACAGGGGCGATGTGCGCGTTTTATTTTCAAAACGTTTTTAGATAGGGTTGGTTAGGACGCGATTGTGTGTGGGGTAAGTTAGGAGAGAAGCACGAGAGGTAGTTAACCTTTTGACCGCCATAATATTAATGAAGTGGCTCTCCACGCTACGGAACAATCTTTCTAATCAGAAAAACTAATTAATCACATTATAGAAAGATTTAACTCTATTTGATTGTTGGTCGTTTATCGACGTTAGCGTGTGAGTCACTTCATTGGCTGTCATCACTGAATGACGGTGGCGGTCAAAAGGCAAAAAAATTGTTCTTTGTAGGTACGTAATTTCTGAGTCAAATCCTTCTATTCGTACGTAGTATTTATATACTCTGAGCTCCTATCCTACTAATATAATAAATGCGAAAGTGAGTTTGTTTATTTATGTGTCTTATCTTGACGCCTCGACGGTACTGACTGACGGTGCAACTAATCCTGATGTTATTTGTCAAAATTGTAAATCATAACCGATATCATATAAAATACGAAAGAATCACAATAATAGTTGGTGTTTTTAACCGACTTCAAAAAAAGGTGGTTCTCAAATCGAATGATAATATTATTTTTTTATGAATTTCCAAAATATTTTTTTTGTTTGAAAGGGGTTTATTCCGAAATAGTCCCATATAAATTTCATATAGGTCTGATGAATAGTTTCGGAGACAGACAACGGAACTCAAAAAATTACAGCAAATCAACTGCGATTGCTGCTATCGCATAAATATGCATTGTTTACGTAGGCCTTTATATGCGAAAGTATTTAAGTATATATGAAACTAAAAATTCAAAAATAAATTCACTTTTTAACAAAAAAAAACCGCCTTCAAAGTACACTAAAAAGTGAGAAATAACTCTTATCTGACACTGTTTTGAAGTCAGCGAAATAATTTCTACAGAATACGTCATGCGAGAAATAACTCTTATCTGACACTGTTTTGAAATCAGCGAAATAATTTCTACAGAACACGTCATGCGATTTCGCTCACTTCAAAACAGTGTCAGATAAGAGTTATTTCTTACTTTTTAGTGTAGTTTGAAGGCGGTTAATTTTTTTGTTAAAAAGATAATTGGAAATCTATTGTTTATTTGTTGCATACATGTATGATGAACGCTATGAAGTCGAGTGCCAAATGGGAAAGGCAAGCCTTGCAGTGGGACACTGTAATAAATTAATCTGCACAGGTAGAGTACACTGAATATGAAAATTACTCATTCACTACAATTTTAGAGGTAGAGCGTAGAATTGATTCGCTCAAAGAGCAGCTCTACTGGCGAATCGACTGGGGAAGTAACTCCACCTTATAAAATACAATAGCCAAATAACTGACTATTTTGTTCTTGCGCGTGATTATGGTCACCAGTGCTCATTGGGGAGAGAGGAAAGATCGGTATCTCGTGAGTGATGCCCCGTGTGTTACTAGTGTCCATATGGCTACGGTAACCGCATACTATCAGGCGGGTCGTATCCTTGTTTACCGACTTCGTCTTATAATAATTGGACTGTTTTACAAAAAACTTAAACCGACTTCAAAGTACACTAAGAAGTAATCAAATCCTGATCTGATGACAATGGGACCAAACGGGAAGTGTAGGCTCTTCCAGATAAAAAATAATTTTCCAAATCGGTTAATAAATGACGGAGTTATGAGGTAACAAACATAAAAAAATATACAACCGAATTGAGAACCTCCTCCTTTTTTTGAAGTCGGTTAAAAAAGATGTTTATTAAGGTCTATTAATAGTTTTTGATTAAAGCGTAAAATATAGTTTCTATTCCCGCTGCCGCTCATGTCTTAACACTTTTTCTAATATGTGGTTCCGTACAGAGAATCTATGTCGCCCTCAGGCATCGTTCCGAACGCCAATAATGTTTTTTACACAGGATTCCTTATATACGACCTATTCTAAGTGAATTATAAGTTTAACTTGAGAATTTGGGTTATTTTTTGTTTTACAAATCGTATGAAATTATCCGCAAGGGATAGGAAAGGAGAGACTGAAAGGATAATCCCTTTTGATGACTATGGAGGATCAGGGGCTTTCGCGGATAATTCTATTTGTTGGCCAATTGTTGTTCGGGTATTTTATAGAGCTGTCTGCCCCTGGTTCCACCTCTATTTTATCGCCTTCTTCATCTCATGCAACCTACCAGCCGAATTTCACATATTATGTACATTAATTTTATTGTAATTGTCTTTTCATAACTAATTTCATATATTTTTAAACCGTAGTTCATATAAAAACTCTAAACCCCGTACTATTTTATATCCACACAGCAATTACTCGTAGAGGGATCGTTGGTTGGTACTTCCAACGTTACCTCTACGAATAATTGCGAAACAAAGAGCAACACACGCTCAAATCTATCCATAGCACACATGAATCGAATTAGCGACCTCCGGCCACTTTCACGTATTTGTTTAGGCAACCGCGGACCCACCCCGCGGGCAAGGGGCCAGGGGGACGGGGACAGGGGGACGAGTGACCCCCGCGTCACTGGTCCATAGGAAAAACCCTTTAAAATTGAAGTGCAAAGTTAGAAAACCGCGGATAATCTGTATTGGATACTATAGCATCCATGCCGCATTTTTCCGCGTGGAGGAGAGCTAGTCGTGTCTTATAAGTACTACCGAGCTAAAATTCTTACGGCTTCATTTTATGTATTAGGTTTAATAATTTTATAAGTAAACACACGCATGTCATAAACTTTATAATACCTACCTAGCAAAATGTTAATAATTCGGTAGCTACACGATAATAACAATAAACAGCCGACGTGGGGTACCAAGTAGTAATTTGGCGGATTTGTTCGTTTGCTCCTAAAAGACTAAATATATTTTATGGGAGCATATCTCTTGGAGCTAAGTCGGATTCGGATCTTACGAGCTACGCATATAATGTAGGGGTGTCCAGAATGTAGGTTAGTTTTTTTTTTAATGTATATCCTATATGCTGTAATCTCATCGTAGTGATGCTATGGCTAAAGCTTGTGATAGCAGAGTGGTGCCGTAGCAAATCTTGTAGGTACGAACCCAAAACTATATTATAACTTTCATTGAAGGAAAATATCCTGAGTGTGTGCTCGGTGGTAGATTTCTTTGTAGTACCCGCCTTGCTATTTTCTACCGTTAAGTAGAAAAACTGTCTCCTGACAGTGTGTTTCGGCAAGTGAATCGGCTTCATAATATACAATATAGAATCCAAAGTCTGTGACAAATTAATTAATTAGTAGTAAATCAACATCGATCTTTATCTCAGGTCAAAGTAAAATCCATATAAATGTGTTCATTTTTGTTTATTAAGTTCGCCAAAAAGTAGGCAAAGAATTAGCCTTGTCTTATTTGTTTTTTCATTCATTTGTTGAGATAGGATTGCTTGCGTCCAGCAACTCTAACTAAATCCTCAGTAAATCTACGTCTTCAGTGACGTTTGAAATCTATGTAAATAATACTTATGCTCCATAATATCTGGAATGTGGCAACTAATTTCATTAATAATTTAACCCAAGTTCTAAACGCAGAGGATAAAATATTTACATAACGCTGTAGGTATTTGAAATTCGTGGAAAAATTATCTTCACTAGGAATACACGGTGGGTAATAAACATGAGTTAACTTTAAAAAAACACTTTTTCCTCATTTCACTTTTGCATTTTTATGAAGACAAGGTGATGCAACGGAGTGAACTGTAACCTTTGTGGTTTAATTTCTTTATCTTGTACCATTGATAATTTTCAGAAAATTGGGAGTAATTTAATGAGTATGGGTCAAGATCGAAGAGTGTGTAGCTGCTGCTCTTGAGAGCCTATTATCATAAGGCTTTATGTGCTTATATACTTCGGCCACATATATATAAGCTTACACAAACTAAAAATAAAAAAACTTCTAGGTATCTAATACTGTGTATCCGCCTACTATCGTTCCTAATCATTAGGGGTCGGCGCAGTTCTTCTTCCATTACACTTCTTTCCGTTTCATCTGTTTAACATTTTAGTTACATGACTCATTTTCCTCCTCTTTAAATAAAGATAATCTATCTTTCAAGCTAAATTAAAATTCATATCGAACTATCTATCAGCCCAAAATCACTGATAGAATATAAGTAAAACATTATTATTTTCCCGCAGAAATGTATACCACTAAGCAAACCCGCCAAAACTGAAACTTCAAAATTAAACTCTGTATTTACGTAGCGTAATGCTTTATTTCGATCACAGCTTCATTTCAACAAGTTTTAAGTAATATTAGAGTTAAAAAGCCTAATTTCAAGGTAGAGCAACCCTATAACGTAGGGCCGCGAGTATGTCGGCGAGGTCATTGTCCTAGGCACCCGAAATTCGAAAGCACTAAAAAAACTTTTTCAAAATGGCCGCTTCGAGACCTGTTACCCATGTAACATTACTCTATGCCAGGTGTTGCCAACCTAAAAAAGTTTGCTCACTAATGTTATGTGAAAAACTAATTAGGAGTTTTTTTTTATTCATAGTATTGTTCTGTGTTGTTTGCAGTAATTTTGTGTAGATACCTATTGATGTTTTGATGAGTTTTAGTTTGTGCTAGTCTAGTAATACAGGCGTTGGGCATATAGGGTACTTAGCATATTTTGTATTAACTTCGCAATTACCTACAGAGTTGGTTCCATAAAAGATATTTCTATTTAAATGAATACTATTTCTTATTATTTGCTTTCAGTGTAGGTACACATTTTTGTTACACGTTATTTATTCATATAATTTACTAATTAAAAAGGCTATCTAAATTTAGCTTGTGTTCTAATGAACTATCATAGGAGTGAAAATTGAGAGATTTGTCAGTTTTGTTAGTAATAATGTAAAATAATGTAATGGCGTCGAAAATTATTATAAATTTCCTAGACACAGCAGATCTTATGCAGTTTCCTTCCTTATGCAAAGTGTGACTATTTTACCAAAAATATTGGAGTTACGTAGGATCTGCCAAGAATTCGAAAAAATGAATTCCATTAGCAATATTGCTCTTGATTCCTTTTTAGCCCCATGGATCTGCTAATTCTATAAAATGAATTGCGAGTAGCCTCTTAAGACTTAGATTACCTGTGACTTGGCAGAGTATTTAGCTTCTACACTAACTGATCCGTCCAAAATAAAACCATTGTTCGATGCAATTCCGATCGGACACCGTTTTGCTGATCCAACAACTAATATAGCGAGGTCGTACCAAGTGTACGTCAGTGCGGTCATGCATGGAGTACTGCTGCCATCTTTGGGATGGATCAGCTAAGTACCAGCTTGAGGCCCTCGACTCAATAGACCAGCGAGCCAGGAAACTCATCGGAGATGAGTCTTTACACTGAAAAAAAATTTTATTTAACTGTAACACAAAATTCGACTACCAATAACCTAAACAGAGTGACTTGCGAACTAAAACTTACCAGTAATAAAATCAGGTTTGTCTACTTGTTTTCAGATACTTGCAGCTTAACTAATTTGTTAAAAGTAACGTTACTATTTGATTATCTTGAATCTAACTGTTATTTATTGACAACACTTCTTTAAGTGAAAAATAAAATAAAGGTTTAGCAATAATTAAAAAAACTGATTTGTTACCTGTATTTGTCCTGTTTGATTGATTTTTGGTTTAAATTTAGCTACGGGTAACCAAACTCTTTGTCAACATTCTACTTATATTTTTGGTAACAGATTACGAATGTGTTTGTTTATTTGTTAATAGCTACTATTGTTACCAGTAACAAAACTGTTTCGTCATCAGGAGCCAATCTCAGTTTAGTAATTGGTAACCAGAATAATGTTTCTATTGGTATTATTTTTCTGCTGGGCTTATTTTAACTGCAAACTGCTTTATTATTATAATTTGGTTCAATTTGTACACTGATAAGGTTGGTGTAACAGAATCGTGGGTGAATGAATATTTAAGGAAAATAGAAGGCAAACTGAACAACCTGAGCAGTGTACGATTAGAACCAAATTATTATAATTCAGCAGTTTGCAGTTAAAATAAGCCCAACAGAAAAATAATACCAATAGAAACATTATTCTGGTTATGAAATGCATAGGTACAATCAATACTTGTTAACTAATATGTATTGAAATATGTTAGGTAATTTCAATGAAATTCAAAATGAAATATTGATTAAATATAGTTTTATTTCGATTATGTCAAACATTATAGCACATTATAGTATATGTTAAGTGATCAAAATATTTACTAAATAAATTAAAACTCTGTTCCTACCTACCTTAGTATCCCAAAATGAATTATTATGTTACAAACACTTAATCTTTAATTAGATATCTCTATATTATTATATCTCATATATTTATAATGAATTTACACATGCGTATCCTAGATGCATTATCCCATAACCATGCTCTTGGTACTGAAGAAGGATGCCTCTTCCTTCATTGCATGAACTTAATTTTGATACAGCTCCTGAAAAACAAAAAATGAGGTTAGAGGCACGGAGGATAGAATGGTGGGCAATGTTTTTTATGTTTATGTTTTTTAACTTAAGTGGAATTCCCTTATTATTTACATAAGTAAAATAATACTCACACAATTTTTATTTGGTATTATTTCTGATTCAATTGATGGACTTCTGTTTGTTTGCTGTTCTACAGGCGCGCAATCTAGCACCAATAGTGTATAATTTTGTATACAATTTGTATTATTGGTTGTTGTGAGTACATCAGCCTAAAAATAATGCATTAACGTTATACCACTATGAAAGAGTCAACACTACAAATTAGGTATGTTTTTTTTTTTACCTGAAAACGGCTATCATCATTTTATTCGCTTATTTGCTATGACTTTTTGGAAAATATAGAATTTTTTATTATAAGAGAATAAAACGATGATGGCCGTTTTTCGGGTCAAAAACAAACTGTGCAGTATAACAAAAAAAAATAGGTGTGCGGGTAATATACTTACTGTAGGCATTTGTGTCACGAATTAAAAAATATCTTTGAATATAGCTGTTTGTTTAGTTAACTTGACCCTGTGATCAATTATAGGCACCAATTCCTTTGTCTTCAGCTGACCTTTGCAAAGTGTCGAAATTTTTCTGAAATTTAAAAAATATTGATAATAATAGGTGGAAAGGAGTGCACTTTTGGGGTCAAGGATTTTTGCATATTGATTCATCAAAATCGGTTCAATGATTTAGTTGTAAATGTGTAGGTAACAAGTTCTCTACTTCGCAATAATGTACCTAGCTACGAATCTGATGCTGAGGAGTCTAGTTTGGTAATGCCACTAGAGATCGATGGTTTGCCAAGGTCCGCGTGAACTTTTACAATTCAATAAAGTAAGCGCTTAGAAATATTATCAAGCAAAAATAATTACATACCTTTAATCAACGTATATGGCCAGACCCCAGGACTTAAGATAGTTCTCCATGTCACTTGCTGGCTCTGCTGCTGCCACCCGATCGATTTCGCTCATATTAGGAGGACAAATATGTCCTGCTTGACCAAATAATTTCTTGACAAACACCATTTATTCAATAAAATAAAGAAAAAAAAAACATTCACTGCCGTTTAGCTCACAACTTCACAAGTCACAAACCGAAAAACAACGCGCAAAAGACAGGAATGAACGCGTTAGGCGTCGCGTCGCGTCTTCCCCCACGCCCCGAAAACCTTAAAGGTTCGTTTACACATACACAATCGTTATTGTAATTGCCAACAAAAATTTGTATACTAGTTTAAAAGTCTTTAGGTTAAATAAAACAAAAGTATTGTTTAATTTGGTAAATTGGTTGGTATAGTTTTTATGCCGAAAAATAGGTTAAGAGGTAAAACTATTTTTAGTTAATAAATGAGAAATTGGTTTTGTTACTGCAACCACACTAGTTAGTCTACGTTGTCTCAGTAAATAGTAACCAATGATTAGTTTACTGCTTACCGAAAACAAATCTACATAACTAGTTTTGGATCAATAACTAAATAATTTGATTACATGTAATTAAAGTTTGTTTCCCGACAACAAGAACGACAATTTACATAACTAGTTTTGTAGATCCTTTTTTTCAGTGTAATTAAGGCGAAACTCACGAGCCTCGACCATCGAAGAAAGGTTGATTGCTTATCGGTTTTCTACAGGATATATTTTGGAGAGTGTGCACAGGAATTGTTCAACCTAATTCCACCATCTACATTTTTACACCGAACCACAAGACGCCGGGAAAATTTTCACCCGTACGTTGTTCACATACCGAAAATACGGACACAGCGTTTTGCGTCCTCATTTATAATGCGGACAGCAAGAGAGTGGAACTTGCTTCCGGCTCTATGTTTCCTGACGCTTACAATCTAGGAACTTTCAAGACCAGAGTGAATAGGTTTCTTCTGGGTAAGCGTGTTTCATCTTAGGCTTCGTCATCGCCCCTTATGGGCGGGTCAGTGGCCAAACGCAAGCCCATTTAATAAAAAAAAAAAAAAAAGTGCGTACTTTTTCGGTCACCAACGCGGTCGCATTCATTAGCTTCTCCAAATAGATAATAGAATAGATAATAGACGAAACAAATATTATTAAAGTGTTACAAAAGTCTTATTAATCAGCAGTCGTACCACAACGGTCGCGTCCCCTACAACCATAATCTAGAAAACATGCGGTTTTTATATATAGGTAACCTTTTTTAATCTTTTACCGAATTGTAAATCAATAACAAAGATTTTCATTTGAAAAATTAATCCGCTTAAATTGGCCGTGGCTAAAATTGTTGATGCGTTTGATTGGAAATGCTGTCGGTATTTAACGTGAATATATCTAGCCGTTGCATATTCACAGTTTTGTGAATAGAAATAATGCGAGTAGAATACGCGTGAAAATTGAATAAGTTAAAATAATATTTGAACTATGATAGGTATGTCTAGTAATATCGTTCCCATATTGTTCTGGCCATTTCTGTCTCATCTACTGTACGATAGTAAACAAGCATAAGGCTCGCCTGATGGTAAGCGTTACCGTAGCCTATAGACGCTCGTAGCACCAGGAGTTAAACACATATCCTTTATGATTTTTAAGAAATATTTCTTCAATATAAAGTCTTTCATTTTTACCTATTGTCAAAAATCTTTCTTAAAATAGATATTATTAATTTCTCATTAATTTCACCAAAGCTTCAAACCTCTGTCGCGAGTCTACTCCTTAGAACAAGTTGCATTTCACTGGTCGCACACACACACAAACCTACACGCACACACAGAAAAATATCGTTACTTTTGTGCACTAATATGCACCTGTGTACACTGAGGCCAAGGGACGAATTCGGCACTATTCTCGCTGTAACTGGTTCTAAGCGGACATATGCGGTTATTGCTAGTTTTGCGAGAATTAGAAGGCACCCTTTTCTGAGTAGAAAAATATATCAAAAAACGGTAAGTAATGAGGTTTGTAATTTTGCAGTCTAGTTTCATTAATTGCTTTCCCTTAATTTTAATACCGTCAAAAAATACGGAGATGAATAGTTAAATTATAAATTCTTTTCTTTAATTAATGTATGAATTTAACGTGATTATAATTTTATTATAAACATAGCCAATATAGTAAGTTTATTCAAAAGATATTAAAAAAAATATTCTTGCCGAATCTTCTCACCTAAAGCTCAGAGTAGATAAATACTACGTACAACCTAAAGCAAAGCTTGCAAAGCTGGCTTGCGAGCCAGTGCGTGCTTACTTCAGTAGCTTCGACCTTTATTAGTGTCATCTTGGCAGCAGAGCAATTATATTTAAATTAATATAGGTATCCATTCCATACGCAGATCGCTACATATACTGGGTTTCTCGCAAATCAAATCATTTTCAAACATTCCAAAGCATCTTGTTTCCAAATGAATAATTACTATACTAGAGTAGGTGTCGTGCGCACGGATATGTGCGAGTATTAACGCACTATTACGGTTATTATTCTAACTCTATATAGACAAAGTAATTGCCACCCATCTTTCTCTCATATCGCTGCTGAATGAAAAGTTAGAACTCTCTTTTCTTTTTCCATTGTAGAATATTTTTCCGACGAGTCATTTCATAAGAAAGCAGGATCAGTAATAACCAGTATCAGTAATAATCAGTAAAAACCCTTTCCAAGAGATTGAATTTAAAGCATCCACATCAGCTTTGGATAGAAAAGCGGGAAATATAAGTACGCATCTCGCAAAGTTTTAACTGTTGTTACTAGATGGCGTTACTGAGCTCTAACTTGTATGTACGTATTACCTCCTCGTGAGAAGAATGGAAACTTCTAGAAAAGCTTATAGTTAGAGTGGAAACACTTTTTTACATCGTTAATAAGGTACGTTTATATTGTGAAAATTATTGCTTAATTATGCGTGAATTATGTTATTTTTATTAATAAATACAGGTTTATTTCTAGTTATAATAGTTTCCTCGCATCGGTTTCGACTTCCTGTACGTTAACAAGTAGGTACACTTGTATTGTTATTTTTTAAGATAAAAAGATCCATACAGGTACATTCTAATGAGAAGAGCTGAACTAGCTTTTTTAGTTACATCTTACATGTTATATGTTATACAAAATGTAAAGAAAAAAATCATCTTTATTGAATCTAAGAATACCTACTAAGCCGAGTAGATTTTCACTTGGCAATAAGGTAGTGTATAATTCCTTTATGAACCGAAGATTAGGATTCCATTCCAGCTGAGTTTCCGATGTTTGACAAAAAGTTCGATCTCATGAATCAATTCGAATCGTGATCATGGAGATAAATTCAGAAAAAAAACTATAGCTAAAAGTTCGATCACTCGAAAATCGATTTTTATAACATCCTTTTTTAATGATATAAAAGTTATATGTTAGTAAGTAGTAAAGCATATTTGAATATTTTTACACATGAAAAATTCCAATTCGGGACTTATCGAAAAACTAACGATTTAGATGGACAAAAAGGTGATAAAAAGACAAAGGAATTGGTTTAGGTTACTGCTATACCTAATAATAACATCGAAATCGTATAGATGTTAAAAAATCTATTCTTGATCTGTTAATTTCGTGGCGATCTGTATCTAAAAAAAGCGAATCAAAAGGATATCTTCATCGTTTTGATTCGCTTTTTAAATCGATCGCCTCTTTAAATCGAATAGAGATCGGAAACCCTACAGTCCAGAGTGCTGATCTGTTAGTATGTAAAAGGTCATCTCTTAAGTTGAATTTCAATTTATAATTGCCTAAAAAGTAGATACATAGTAAAGTCAATAAGAAAGCCGCTAGTTAAAATTCAAAAATAATGTAGGTACAATTATTTTATCCCGCCATTTTTCTACGCACTTTCGCGTTCACACACTATTGCAAAACCACTCGTAAACATGTGACCGCAACGCACACAGGCCCACGACCAATAAATAGATTGAACTAAACGGTGAAATTTAAAAAAGGAACAAAATGAACGAATCGCTCACCCTCACATCGAAACATAATGCAACCCAATCATTAACTTTCACATTGTATTATGCGCTTTAAGAGAACTAAATAAGGTTTAAAATTAAGTAATGTGCATGTGTTTGTTGAACTAGCATGTTAACACATAATGCATGCGTGGGAATGCAACGAACACTCACGCAGTAATTTTGATTATAGGAACACCAAATTTTGAACGCGTGTGAGTGTTTATAGGTGTGTGGGTGTATAAATGCATTCATTTTACGCTTGTATCGTGTGGTCTTTTCTCATGTGTAACGTGGAAATGTTCATGTGTGAGTAATTTTGTTGTTCGTATGATGGATTCGCGTGTTTGTATTAGTGCCTTTTTCGTTTTTTTTTACGCTACAAACACACATTGGGCCGGGTAAGCAGTGAAAAAATAATTTTAACTGGCACACTGCAAAGCGTGTTTAATTTTCGTGCTCTCTGTTCTGTCCTGCGCGAAATGGAACGTCATTACGTTTTAAATTACGAATGGCGGCTGTTTTTCTTTTTTTATTTATTTATTCGGTTTTTAATTTGCATTGTTTGCTTAATTTCTGAACGGGAACATGGCAGTGCGTGCATAACGTTCCGTTTGCTGTGAAATGTATACTAATGGCATTGACAGAAAAGAATAAAGGATTGCCGAAATTCAGAATACTTACTATGTTTAGTATGTTTACGTATGACTCAGAAATCTAAAATATTTAAACCCGAGCTACTTTAAACGAGAATACTTTCACATACTACTGGCAAGAAGTCACTTTTTAATTAAAACGACAAAAGTTTGTGACAAAATGGGTTTAAGTTAAAATGATCACATACATCGTAGGTACACATTAAAAGATTTTCTCGAAACATAAGGCAATCTGCATAGATAATTTCCATATTTGTACCTGCCTGCAAGTAATGGCAGTAAATAAATAAGACTGAATTTCCTTCTAACTTTTTAATAAAAAAAAGTTACAATAACCTATAAAGAGGAAACTAGGTAACTAAATTATCATACACTTACTAAAGGTTACCTCAACCTGGAAAGATTCCTTAATTTTTCCTTGATCTTTATTATTCTTTTTTCCCGACAACAAAATATTCAAATAGTATTAATATAACCAAGACATTACAAGCTGGAGTCGACGACCGCCCGTGACGGTCACACGATTAGGACACAGCGCAGTCTAGTCTAGTCACTGTATGTTGTGCTAGGTCAGGAACTAGACTCACTCTAGAGTAGCTAGTTGTTAGGAAGCTACAATTATGTTTAGTTTTATATCGGTAGATGGCAGAATGGAGATTTAACGGAGAATTTAATATATTGATGTTTACTTTAGGGAGTACTAGTATTAACCATACCTTATTTACTGAAAAGAAGTTGGCTTAAACAAGCTAAATCTGTATTTACACCGTTGGTAAACTTGGTAATTACCACAAAATGAATTAAAACACTTTTTCCAATGGCCGCCATTGTTGCGATTATACTTTTCTGGTGTTGCCAATCCTCGATATTCAAATACACAATATCAAAATAAACCGTTTTATACTTTCATAATAAATAATGCTGACAATTAATTATAATTAATCAATATTCAATGGTATGAAATTTAATAATATTCAAATAATATAATGTTAATGCTAACAGACGGCCGTCCTGTTTAACGGAATGTCCCTGTTCCGTTTCGGCCATTCGTATACTGTATGTCTAATACATTTTTGCATTATGTGATATCACCATGTTTTATCATTTTATACTATTTTAGAGGTCGCCATACTCGCCATGAGTCGATTCGACTATATTGAGTTTTTAGTGATCACCGCATACAGCGGCATGTTTCACTTAGGAGTTTTTGGTGATCACGGCATACAGCAGCACGTTTCACTTACGAGTTGTTAGTGATCACCGCATATAGCAGCATGTTTCACTTACGAGTTGTTAGTGATCACCGCATATAGCAGCATGTTTCACTTACGAGTTTTTAGTGATCACCGCATATAGCAGCATGTTTCACTTACGAGTTTTTAGTGATCACCGCATATAGCAGCATGTTTCACTTACGAGTTTTTAGTGATCACCGCATATTGCAGCATGTTTCACTTACGAGTTTTTAGTGATCACCGCATATAGCAGCATGTTTCACTTACGAGTTTTTAGTGATCACCGCATATAGCAGCATGTTTCACTTACGAGTTGTTAGTGATCACCGCATATAGCAGCATGTTTCACTTACGAGTTGTTAGTGATCACCGCATATAGCAGCATGTTTCACTTAGGAGTGTTTAGTGATCACCGCATATAGCAGCATGTTTCACTTAGGAGGTTTGAGTGATCACCGCATATAGCAGCATGTTTCACTTAGGAGTTTTTAGTGATCACCGCATATAGCAGCATGTTTCACTTAGGAGGTTTGAGTGATAAAAGATAGGTATCTCTAGGTATTTCAATAATTATTTTTCATTGTTACTTGAATAATCTATATTACATTTCGTTATTACATTTAATGTTGATATAACTTTATTTTGTTAAAATTCAAAATTCAAAAATTGTTTATTCAATATAGGCCTTAATAAGGCACCTACGAACGCTACAATTGATTTTACCACCGGTTCGTAATACACTAACTAAGAAGACTCCCGGCAAGAAACTCATACTTTAATGTAGAATGATTCTATTATCAACCTTTTATTTACATAAACAACTGTTTACTTAAGATATATCAAAGAATCTTTGTTAGTGGCATCGTACTAGCCATAGTTGATTATCCGTCACGAGCAAGACACACAAAATAGAAAATAAAAAAAATACATACTGGTGAGCTGATTTCTCCATCCCTCTTCTGATTTATTAACCATACCTTATTTACTGAAAAGAAGTTGGCTTAAACAAGCTAAATCTGTATTTACACCGTTGGTAAACTTGGTAATTACCACAAAATGAATTAAAACACTTTTTCCAATGGCCGCCATTGTTGCGATTATACTTTTCTGGTGTTGCCAATCCTCGATATTCAAATACACAATATCAAAATAAACCGTTTTATACTTTCATAATAAATAATGCTGACAATTAATTATAATTAATCAATATTCAATGGTATGAAATTTAATAATATTCAAATAATATAATGTTAATGCTAACACTAGTCTTCGGAAATATCATCAACTTACGTTGGTGAGCTTATGGTGAAAACAATCAGCAGGTAAGCAGTTACCGTAGCCTATTAACGCCTGCAACACCAGGAGTATCACTTCCGCGTTGCCTACCCTGAAAAAATAGGTAAGGTAGGAAACTCCTTTGAGACCGCACAGTGCGAGATAATTTTTGTATCAATTGGCTTTTGCTTCCCTAAAACAACATTCTATAAAGCAGACAATCTAAATACTTTACGACTCAAAAACCTCTGTTTCTTCGGCTACAAGGCTTCGTCATAGTCAGCAAGTTGCAAGCAAACTGACATATACCGTCATGAATGTGACAATGATCCTACTATATTATAAGACTACGCGTTCTAAACTATATCCTGTATGAGTTTATGAGGATTTAATATGACTTCTATGTATTGTTTGTTTACTCGTCACATTATTTATTAGCCTTTCTATAAAAAGTAGCTGTCCCCCGCGGTTTCAACCGCGTTCCCGGGATAAAAAGTAGTACATATATAAAAATCGGGGGTAATGTCACAGTGTAATGTAGCATCCTATTAGTGAATGAAGTTTTCGTATCCGTTTGGTAGTTCCAAAGATTAGCCCGTTTAAACCAACAAAAAATTATCCCGCTTTATTATATTGTTATTATTATAGATAACATCCTCATCAAATGATTTAGATAATATCATAGCGTGTCCAGATTTTTTTCTAGAAAAAATACCGTTATTTGTTTGGTTTCATTTCCTTTCAGTAGCTTCATGTTAAGGCTGTACCATGGACGTACAAGGCTATAAAAAGAGCTTGGTAAGCTGTTTTTTTTTCTATCGGTACCTACAGGTTCTAAGCCGACGTGCAGTAGGTACGGTGCGGTGGTGACCTTGCAATGCGGTCGTTACTCTGATCTTTCCCTGGTTGGCTAAATCTACGCAACTCGTAAATGTGTTCACAATACCTTATTCATTAGATATTGTCACGGGTTTGCTTGTGTTTGTCGAAGTAGTGTGCGAGCATCGATAAGTATAAATATCGAATAATACGAAAAATTCTTAAAGAATGTTATCAGTGACAGAATAAAGTTTAAAATAATCTAGGGGGCAAATGGAGCAACATCGCGGAACATGTCCCTCAGCAACTACGTGGAATGTCCCGAGATAATAAAAATATAATAAAAATCTCCGTAAAATGTTGCGGGGCATGTTGCCGGACACAGGGCAACGTTGCAGCTTCACGTAAATTGAGCGTTGCGCGTCATGTTGGGGGACATTTTGTCCCCCTAGTGTATCTGAAGCTTAAGCGGTTACCGTAAGCACACTAACTGCTTTCACTGATTCAGACCCTCTCTATATATTGTCTCTTATTATAGACAATATTTAGTACTACACCGTTGATCCTGGATACTGCGCTGCCAGCACAGCGCCTCCTCATTGAGCTCGGCCACTGTACTTTGGCCGTACTTCCCCGGTCGGACTGCTATGGACGTCCAGAGCGGGAGAATCCGCATATAAAATAAAAATATAACAATACGGCCAGATTATCCCCAAAATGGAGTGTCCGTCGGATTTAGTCACTATAGCAATGGCAAAAGCCATTATTTTTCTTATTAGTTTTCCTCCGATATTTCACTCTATTCAGCCAGTCATCAATTGAGCTAGAGCGAAGCAAGATTTAATAACTTCTTAGAAAACACTTCATAAAAACTGTTAAGGTAAATGTTCTTGGGTTCTAATTTCTACGATAAGCTTGAAGGAAAACATCGCGAGGAAACAATATTACATTGGAGAGAGTACGTAGAGTTTTTTGTAGTACCCACTTGGCTTACAGTGTGTTCCGCCAGCTGCACTTGAGAGGCAGCTCTCTTCTAGGGATTGTGATTCTGTCGACAAAAGTCTATCCATACTAAAAAAACAAAAAAAGATTATCGACGACATATGCTTCAAAATTGAAAATCCAAGCACGTATAGTTATTCCGTGATTAAATGACTGTCAATATACTAAACAGCCTAAAATTTCAGACCTAGAAATGTAAATCTTACGGGAGCTTTCAAAAGAATTAGTTCACCAAAACTTTGCGAAATTCTCCTACGTGAAATGTAGAGATAAATAAAAATAGGCAGAAAATAGAAAAGATTAGAAAAAAAATCTTGAATAATTTTATGGAAGAATTTTAGTAGGTAGGTTTATTAACGAATAAAATAAGTTTATTATCTATCTCAAATATACAATGTACAAAATACAATCTATATTTACAAAATACAATCTATATATAGAAAATTTCCTCAAGCCTGCCGCTGCTTCCGATTAACGGCAAGGTTCCCAGAAGGCTGGCAGCGTTTCCTCTTTGGATAGCCAAGCTGACGCGTTGGCGGAAAAAGCTCCCCGCCCGCTGGTCTCCGGAGGTCTCGATCAATTTTGAAGACAAGGTGCGAGCAAAACGGCGAGCTTCTGACCGCCATGGTCCCAAGGTCTCAACCGCAAAAGGCATAAAAATATAATTGGGTCCAATCGATGCATATTTTTTGAATTTTGAATTTTCCGCACTGGCCGCCGCTGCCCCTGCAGCTTTACAAGTCGCCGGTAAGTGAGATGGCGCGAGTGTATCGACACATGTGGCATCCCACACCAGTGACTTGCCGACACTCCAAGGGATCAAAGACATACCATCCGGTCTCTTGCCATCGCCCCGCGCAATACCGACTGGTTCCAGTGCGGAAGGCACGTTAGCGACAACAAGAGCCCTGCGGATAATGTCATTAATAGCTGAGTGTCGTGATATTCGACCAGCACTTAGGGAGCACGAAAGCCCATGGTGGCCGAGCTCATTGACGAGGTCTATCTTATATATACTTACATCTATTACTATTATCAGAATATAATTACTTTGTCATAAGTCATCAATGCTCAGTTTCTTGCCAGTATTTTCAGTTTTAGTGTATACCGAACTGTTGGTAGAGTCACAGAATAGTTACCATATAGTCACATAATAGATATAGAATAGTACTGACGTAGAGTCAACTGTAACGTTCATTAAGTGCCCTAAGTAATCACCTAGCATGGTTAGATTGTTGTCAAACACTTCTTAAATTCACAATTAAGGTGTAAGTATATTTAGAAATGTATTAAATAAGTTATCGAGGAAATATATATTATGCTACGTTACGTTGCGCTATCTATCTATATATATAAAAAAGAATTGCTGTTCGTTAGTCTCGCTAAAACTCGAGAACGGCTGGACCGATTTGGCTAATTTTGGGTTTTAAATATTCGTGAAAGTCCGGGGAAGGTTTAAATGTAGGGTAGAGTATTACGCGAACGAAGTCGCGCCGGGCAGCTAGTCAGGGATATATATTTTAGATAAGTTATCAGGAATTCAAGAAACCTGTGAGACAAGCCCCTTGTTAATGTAACTCTATCGAGCGAAAACATTATCGGTAATCCCTTCAAGGTCACAGAAAAGCCATCTATGATTTCATCGTGTAGAGTAGAGCACTTTCCCAACGCAACGGAAGGGCAAAAACTATGTTGTTTTCCTTAGCGTCTGCCCGCACACGTACACATGTGCTGTGTGCGCGAACTATTGTCATGCGCATGTGTGCGTGCATCCTTGACTAGTGCATGCGTGTAGTAGTGCGAGGAGGGTTTGCATAGAAAACTGATGGTATGAATATTTAATAATTTTGTCAGAATTGAGGGTGGTTCTAGGTAATGGTTCTATAAGCGTAAAGGTTTAATATGGGTATTGGGATAAATGGTAGTTCGATGTTTTATTTATTTGAACGTAAAATATTTTTGTGAAAATGTTTGCTTTATTTATTTTCTTTTGTAATTTTAGAATAAGTTTATTATGAATTTAGTATACTTATCTGTTATTATATACCTACTTCGATTATACGATGCTAGATTGTCTACTTATACACGAGATTTTAATAATTATTTTAGGTGTACAGTAAACATTCAGCCGGTAATATATTCATTTACACTTCGACAACTTAACTTTTGTCAAATAACAATGTTGTTACCTTGTTTGTACAACCTCAAACATAATCGCGGCCATGTAACTCAGCTCAGGGGCGCTTTCCGGCGAACATGAGTTTGACAACGTTTCAGTTGTCTTGGGTAATTAGCGCGCGCCAGATTTCGTGTGACTACCTCCTCCAGCGCATGCTTTGTAATGTTTGATTTCGAAATTTAGAAACTGCTTGGCAATTGAAGTGTTTATTCTGCTTCACCGACTTACAGTTTATATGTTGAGTTAAATCGAAATCTATTAAAAATGTAAGATAAAATTATTGTTACGCTCTATTAAATAAGTGGAAAAATTAAGAACTAGACATTGTTTTTAGGTACCTACAAAAAGATAAATAAAAAAATACATTTTAGACGTTTTACAAAAGTGGTGACCGAACAAAGACACAAAAGTGAATAAAAATTCTTTCATAAAAAGTAGCTGAACTTGTCGAAGCCATAGATTTTTCAAAACTCGGAACATAAAAGTTTTATCAGCACGTGGCAAGGAAAGTGAATTTTTCCACACAAGCTTTTGTTTCATAACCTGTTTTCGTTACGGAAAAATATTTTTTGACGTACCGAGAGAGTTTTTTCCTTTGTAGTAGATGCAATAGTTTAAGTTTGCAAATGTATCACAAAATAGTTTATCTAAAAGAGATCTGAAACTCTAGCTAGAGTCTGCTAATTACTGATTTAAAATATTGATAGGATCTTTATAGTCTTTTTGAATAAATTAATTTAATACAAAAATATAAAAGGCATTATACAAACTACCTTTAGTAAACATATTTTAAAATGTCTATCATACCTCTATTATTTTGTAGGATAGGAAGTCGGTTAAATAAATTATTATTAGTGCCCTTTTCTGCTAACCGTGAGTCTCGCTAGTGTGTGTACTAGACATCGCCTAGACGCGCTGACCCACTGTCCGCCGACCTTGCATTTCTTATGTTATTTTCCCATCTCTTTCCCCCTCACACGGAGACCATCGACTTCTCGCTCGTGCGTGTCTATTGATAGTTAAGGCGGGAAACGTTCCAAGGTCTTACATGGTCGGCTGAGTTTCCTATGTCATGGCGCGAACTTATGGGATTGTTCGAATGTTACTTCGACTGTGGAATAGTTTTGCGTTGAATTATCTGTGGAATGAAACTATTATTGGATATGTATTTGTCACAAAAGCCTAGTTTAAAAATGTACTCATGACTTATTTTAATGGCGGTTTGCAACTTTTAACTGGTTTTCACGTAAATGCATTATAGCATATTATTTAACATTTTATCTGTACAATTTCATGTCAAAGATAAATTCTCAGGTAAAAATACCGAAATAACTCTGATAGATATAGTTACTGGGTGGATATTTCGCGATGGCATATTTTCGAAACCTATGTTGGATTAGTCATGCTGAAAAAATTTTACTATGGGACCAACACTGAATTCTCAAAAAATATTTTTTACTTTTCATACATTATGATCGAGCAAGGTTGAGATTTAGTAAGATAAATTAAAAAAAAAATTGAGAATTCACTTTTGGTACCATAGTAAAAGTTGTTCAGAATGACTAACTCAACATAGGTTTCGAAAATATGCCATCTGGAAATCTCCACCTGTTATAGGTAGTTCATAATACTTTTGTAGAACACATTAGAAAAACGGCGCTGTTTGTTTGATCCTTTAGTGTGTCTTGTTTCTATTGTCATAATATGACTAACTTATAAAACCCACGATTTTAAGGCGATTATAGTTCATTGGTAGGTAGTAGGTAGTTAGCATAGGTAGCAAAAATATCCTAAATCTATGGACACCAGGGTCGATAAGCATAGCCGAGAAACGTGAGTCTGAAACCTAACAGTCTCAGAGAAAAACAACATCAAAGTTTTCTGTACAAACTTTCATGGTAAAGCTCCTTTTTGTCCTTACCTGTGGACAGGTGCAGGGTGTATTTATTTCTCTTGATAATCCCAAACACAATAGCCTAGCCGTTTTCGAGATCTCAAATAATATACAAATTATATTATTTGAGATCTCGAAAACGGCTCCAACGATACCATGAAATTTGCTAAATGGCGGTTTTTGGGGACGAAAAATTGATCTAGTTCATCTCTGGGAAAACACGTTTTTCTGAGCTTTCGAGCAAAGCTCGGTTATCCAGGTACTATAGAAAATTTCTTCAAGACTAACGCTGCTGCCGATTATCGGCGAGCTTGCCAGCGCGCCGGCTGATTTGAAGATACAAGTTGTATTGGAATAAAGAAACAGACAAAACTTCATCTATGAACCTTGAGAACGATATCAGGCTGTTGTGTGTCTATTATGTCGCCGAAGATCCATGAAGAAGCACTGTGGTGACTGGCAGTATAGGAACCGAGACCAGCCAATGGGCAATGTATATCTTTCTCTAATACTGCTGTCGGCACACCGACTCCTCTCAATCCCTATTCAAACCCATTTGCAAGTCCGGCAACGCGCGAGTCATACTCCTAGTATTTCAAGCGTCTATTATAGGCTACGGTAACCGCTTACCACCAGGCGTTTGCTACTATAGTATAAAAAACATTGCTCAATATTATCTCTAGGCAATATTCATTCATATCCTTTAATATTACCCCCATAACACGCATAATAATATCAATGTTTTGGTACAAAGTAAACACGAATATCAAAACTAGGGTACACACAATAGCGATAGTTGAGCCGGTCAACTAGCGACCCTTCGACCCTTGACCTCGCCTCAAGGGTCAAGGGACGGTAATGACGTCTAGACACGTTACAGTCGGAAGTGCTCATTGACAATAGAGTTGTCTAGTTTGGACAGACGGACGCATTGTTATGTATATCATGGTTACGTATGGTTTGCTGGAATAATAATTTCAGTTTGTGACATACTATAATTTACAAATTTTAGTGTATTTGTGTTTATTTGTAAAATAATAATATATTTATTTAGTTACATATTAGGTAAAATTACAAAAGAGTTTAAAATAAATTTATAAAATTAGGCCCCTTCGGCATTGTTCCGAAGATGCTGGCAGCATTTCCTCGCTGTATCGCAATGCTGATGCGTTGTGCGAAGAAGCTGCCAGCTCTTCGGTCCCCAGTGGTGACAACTAATCTTTTCCCCAGCTCTTTATATAGCTTGCGAGCACCGGAACCCCATGGACCTAGGGTCTCGACACCGAAAGGAATGAAATTATATTCGGTGCCGAGACCCCTATATTTCTGTTTTTTTATAGTCTCGGCCGCTTCGGCCGCCGCGCCTGCTTGGTTGCAGGTTCCAAGGTTCCATGGAGATGAGAAGGGGCCAATGTGTCTACACAGGTAGCGTCCCATACCAGCGCCCTTCCCAAACTCCACGGAATCAGGGACATCCCGTCCGGTCTCTTGCCGTCGTCCCTAGCAATGCCGGTTGGCTCCAGTAGAGCCGGCACATTGACGGTAGCAAGAGAGCGGCGGATGATATCGTTCAGCGCAGCGTGCCTAGAGAATCGGCCGGCACTCTTCTGGCATGACAGCCCGTGGTGTCCCAATGGGTCGACTTCACTGCCGCAGGGGCACCTATGTGGGATGCAGACACGAACCCCAAGCCGAAGACATGTTGCCAGGCGAAGTGTGTCGGGCATTAAGAACGTGCCGATGTTTGGCGAGGGGTTGGCGTGTAGCCAAAGACCGGCCTCCGCGGTGGCTGACGCCAGTAATCTAGCCCGTTCTGGCCCCGTGCTACGGCTTAAGAGAGAATCATATGTCATTTTACATACTATGTCATCCCAGCTCCTTTGGGAATTTGGGTGGTCAGGGACATCCTGTCTCGCGCAAGCAATTAGCCAAGAGTTTATGGCCTCATCTAAACTAGCAGTCTCATAGTTTGAGGGAAAAGCCCTTAGGATTTTACCTATGAGACTAGCTGAGCTATGGGTAGAGGACAAAAAGGCCGGTAAGGAAATACTAGTAATTTTGCGGATCCCTAAACCACCATGACGAATGGGTAGGGATGCCTGTGTCCAGGACTGGTCGTGATAATTTGATAACTTTGGTACACAACTAGATTGCCGCCCGCCGCCGAATCACGCGCGATTTCCCCTTTTTTACCACGTTAGGAATTTAATTTTGAATACAGTAATCTGCAGTTTATAAGGAATCTAATGCAAAATTTCATGTTTGTAGATCCTGATTTTTGTGCTGTGCGTGCATTTATCAGTTTCTCCCTTTATTAGTAGAAGATAAAGATGACAGTGCATTTCTATAGTGACAATTTAATTAAAGCCTCCGGCAAACAGAGGCGGCGGCGGGCGGTGTAGCCGTGGGGGGCACACATTGTTTTTTGCCCGTCTTGATTTGAAGTTATCCATAGACTGTTGCCTAAATAGGGTTAGAATATTAATAGATCGACTTTAATAGAGCCTAGATTGCCTATTACAACTAATTGCTTTTTTTATAATGGCATCACACAGCTTGTGCATTTTTCCAATATCCTGTTATATTATAAGTTCTAAGTCACAATTAATCACTTTCACTTAGTCCTCAGTCAGTCACCATCCATAAAAGTCATGTTGTACAATGGTGATCGGGTCTTTTAGTCATTATGGCCCACTGTCAATATTTATTTATTTATAATAAATTATTTCACATAGAAAATGAAAAATTAAATTTATTGTACTAAAAATATTAATAAGCTTTATTTGTTAACTCCACAAATACATACATTTTTACGGACTTCTTGAGACAACTTGAAAAGTCACGGTACACATAATTCATTTGATTTCAATTCACTGGTGCACAGGGATTGATCTTTATTGGATAAATTACTACCGATATACGCGATAAAACTCAAAATACACGTATTTATGAAAATAAAAATGAAAACGCAACGTCACACTGCAAGTTCCCGCCAGAAAGTCCGAGGCTTTGCTTTATTGACATCTTTTCTCCACAGTCCCACAAACTTATCCGGCCCGGTGAGAGAGTCGCTGTGTGTATCTTTTACCTTGTGTCATAAAGATATGCCAAGGTGGAGAAGAGGAGCAATTTAATATGAGCCTTGCATGTATAATTTTTATTGCATAAAATGTACATAAATCTATATAATAAGTTACGGGCCCGATGATCCTTTGAGATAGAAGGAATTAAATTAATTAATTTAAAATAATAATATTGTGAAAAAGAGATGGTTTCAGCTTTGATTAAGGATACATCCAGATTGAGTAATAGCCCCTAACTGTTAGGGGTTAAATCAAATAAATATATAAATAAAATTCCAAAATAATGTTTAATATTTATTTTCTCCCGTTTTTAATTGGAATATTTCAACAACTGCTATCTCTATGAACGTCACTATGACAAGCAGAATGACGCAGTGGGAGCGTAAAACGTAGCTGTTACGCAGCAGCCTATAAAAGTTGGCCTGTTTTATATATTCGTGTAGTATGGCGACGTTCTTTCTAGGTATATTTATTTCTATGGGTTTTAGTTGTTGTGATGGCATACTTCGGTGTACCTATGTCGTAGGTCCAGATCCTTGGGTTTTCGGTGAATGAGAATCGATCGGAAAAAAATCTCGGTGGTTTTTACCAATATAGAATTTGAACCATAAAAAAATATTTATTCAGTTAGTTTATAGAACGTTAAGAACATCCAAAACAGAGAATTGGATGATACTCACTCAAGATCGAGACCAATTGAAGGCACTGGAGGAGGCATACACCCAATAGGGGTCCTAACCTAAAATCATAATAATAATTCATAGTTTTAAGTTATATCTAGTTACTACTTCTTTTTGTTTTTATTTTAATATTTAAAACTTATTTAAAAATGTATTTACTAGGGTTAAATAGGCTTTTTTTTTAAGAACATACAGTTGAATCTACCACCGCGGAATACACTTAAACTGAGAAGACTCCGGCAAGAAACTGAGCAAGGCATTTTTTTATGGATCTTTCTTTTTATGTTACAGTTATTATTAGTTATATAAATAAATATATAATTTCTTTCTTTTTTTTGTAGGTATCCTACCAATAGTTACAATAACAATAGTATCCAACGTAACTTTAACACATACTTGTCGTATAGTCATACGTTTTTAGAGTGAAATATGCCGCATCACTTAATGATATAACTAATTTCTTGCAATCTTGTATAAAACATCTTATATTTTAAAATAATCCAACTAAACAGCAGTTTAGGTAGCTAATAGTTTTTTTTTTAAACTGTGAAAATAAAAACAAAAGTACTTTGTCTGAAGCCTAGCTCGTAGACTCGTAGCACATCGTAGCATTCTATTATTTAGATAAAAAGTTGCGCACGCACAATATCATTAGGAATTTCCAATGATTAACAAGCATACAAATAAGTAGGTAGATTTGGATACTCCCATCTATCTCCGCCATTTTGAGAGCAATAGCATCGAGTGCAAGAACCACCAGGTCGTTGCGCCGGCACTGAAGTTGCAGTTCGCGTGACTCGCCACCAAAAGGTGACGTCAATTATCTAAAAAATATACAAGGACATAAAAAAATCACACACACACATATGTATGAGAGCAATTCGCACACATGTGCGCGTGAGTCGATCTAAAACACTCGTCCGGCCGGGCCGATAATGGCAGCTGGGGTGAACGAACGCGCGGTTACATATTTAGAAAAAAATATTTGGCAATATGCTCAGTGCAGTGCTCTTTACACTGCATGCCAAGGAAACGTGGGTATTTGAGGTAAAAGTCACATGTGTCGAGAACCGCCCAAAGAGGTTTGTGTGTCGGTACTATCCGCCCTCAGCCTGCTTTGGGTTACGGCTTTTATTTTTCACTGAAGAGGAGGTTTTTAACACGAATATTGAGAATATTATGTGTATCCTAGGAGAAGTTGTTTTATTTGGAGTGATGGTGTAGAAAGTGAAAAAGATTTCAACGCTAAATTTAATTTAATTAGTTATTTTATCTGTCTGCCTGACAAATTGTTTGCTTCGAATATCTAACTAAATAGATTATTATACCTAGTTTTAAACCATGAAATATTTAATCCAAGATTAATAATCTACATTTTGCTATGTATTCTATAGCTGTAACAAAAATACCTGTGGCTTACAGAGTTTTCATTATTATTGATAGAACTTTTTTATAACGGAGTGTTTTAATGAACATATTTGTGGTGTTTTATAGACCTTTTTTAACACATTGGTCCAGTCTCGAAATATATTGTTTGTCATTGAGGCCTATTTGTTACGTACGAAACTGCCGCAATGGCATAATGTATTTTTCAACACACTTACTCGTAAAGTGACATTTATTGCACCGTTTTTAGTATGTTAATGCAGCTTATTACGCACGGCGCACTAGTGCTTTGTACTTTACATTACCGCACTGTTTTATGACAGGTATAATCCCGATTATGTTTAGTTTGTACCTCACTACAAGTGATACGTGTGTAGACGAAGCATTCTTAATTTAAACGGGTAAAGCAGTTTGACAGCGAAATAACTGTCAAAAAAATAACTTGAGCGCCATATTTGTCAACGTTCTTATTGTGTGGTTGATTATTATTATAAAAAAATCTACTTCAAAAAATACAAGCCTGTTTTTTCCTCACAAGTGTGTTGAAAAACGTCGAATGTCACGCGTGTGCATTGATCATTACACTCTCGGCTCCCTAATCGCTTAATACCGCCTCGTCTGTAATTACCAACTTTGCACACATGTATCATTATGTACATTATTACACTTGACACATACACACATCAACAGAATCTAGGGATATTTTATATTTCATCAAATATCTAAAAATCTATAAAGAATTTTCTGATATAGTAAATGTAAGAATGATAGGTTATTTTAAGGTCTTTAATAAAAAATAAAAAACATTTCATGATTTTATTGTTTTAAATTAAAAAAAATGTTTTTAGAAAGCCATAGAAAATTTGTATGTTAAATAATTTTTTTTTTTTTTTTTTTTATACAACTAAGTCGGTAAACAAGCATACGGCCCGCCTGATGGTAAGAGGTTACCGTAGCCATATGGACGCTTGCAACACACGAAGCATCGCTCACGCGTTACCGACCTTTCCCCCCTCCCCTATGAGCTCTGGCGACCTTACTCACGCGCAGGAACACAACTTTACACAACATAAAGTTATTTGGCTGCGGTATTCTGTAAGGTACTTCCCCAGTCGAGCTGCTCTCTGAGCGAATAAACGCTATGCTCTACCTCTCAAAAACCTAAACTTCATTTTTTCTTATAAAACTATTAGTTTTAATTAAAATGGAAAAAAATATATAAAATATAATTATTAATAATCAGTGTTGCCACCTCTGATATTAATTACACATCGACATCGATTGTTCATACTTAAAATTAAATTGTCAATATCTTGCTGTGTTATGAGGTCCTCTGTCTTTGCAAGTGTTCGTAAAGTTGTTGTTCCGTCGTCAAATTTGGCGGGAAATCTCTCAAAGCTTTTCATTGTAGCATGCCCCAAGCATGCCCGATAGGATTTAAGTCGGGCGACAGCCCCACCCAAAACTTGAATATCGCGGTCTCGGAGAGCGGCTGACACCAGCCGCGCCGTATGGGAAGGAGCATTATCGTGCATGAGTAGAAATTCCAGGGCCATTTGACAATAACAGGCTCTACTATCTCCTCGTGGTATTTCTGTGCAGTCATGCTGCCTTGGATCCAAACGAGCTGGGTTCGTCTGCCAAGACGAATTCCTGCCCACACCATGATTGTCCCGCCTTGGTATGAGTGGACCTCCTGAGGGTGCCGTAGACGGCTAACTCTCCCTGGTATTCTCAAAACGCGCGTTCACTTGAATCCGGCTGAAACCCAAACCGGGACTCATCGGTGAACAGTACCAAAGACCATTGTTCGTCACTCCATGCTAAATGCTCCCGAGCCCACGAAAGCCGCCGACCGCGATTGCCAAGTCGCAATGCTGGAACACGTAGCGGTCTTCGAGAATGAAGACCAACTTCATGCAACCTCCTTCGCACGGTTTGGTTGCTTAACAGCAGCTGGTGGTCCTCCTGGAACTTTTGTAGTAGTTGCATCGCTGTGATATTGGGTGGTCTTCTGGCAGTCATTTGGAGAAATCGATCCTGTCGCTGCGTAGTAACACGATATCTACCCGTGTGCCGTTCAGCTACATCCCCAGTACTGCGATAACGTGACCACAACCTTGATATCACGTTTTGGCTTGTGTGTAGGGCCTCAGCAATGACGCGTTGAATAGCACCATTTTCTAACATGCCCACGGCTCGTAACATTTCATCTCGGCTCAAATGACGATGTGACATGACTCTTAAAGCTCACACGGCACGTTAAATTAAAAAAGAAAAACAATCTAATCCCTTTTCATTAATTAATATTAATAAAACAATTGTAATTTTCCTTAACTTAACATACAAATTTTTTATGGCGATTAAAAAACATTTTTTTTTAATTTAATACAATAAAATCACTAAATGTTTTTTATTATTAATTAAAGACCTTAAAATAACCTATCATTCTTCCATTTACTATATCAGAAAATTCTGCATAGATTTTTAAATATTTTATGAAATATAAGATATCCCTAGATTCTGTTGATGTGTGTATAGATGAAAACTTGAATAAACGTTTTATGAAGGCAAAATCGTAGGGCGGAAAATTATATTAAATAAAAAAGCGTGCCATTTTAATGTCTCGCAGTGTACGAACCAGCAAGCTGCAGTAGAGATGAGTTCACACATAATGTATAGATGCCACCATCTACTTTGTATACATAAACATTATACATATATGATGTGTGTAAACTCCAATATATTTATACTTTTGTACAACGTATCAAAATAACGAATGAGCTGATCAGAGATTTTAATGTTTAAACATTATTTTACTTGAGTAAAGTGATAATTTTTTGAAAGATTCATCCTAATCTATACTATATTATAAAGAGGTAAAGTATTATGTTATGGATGTAGGAGGTAATCTCTGGAACTACTTATCCGATTGATGATGATGAGATGAATGAAAATTCTTTCAGAAATAGGAAGGTACATTATCCCTGAGTGTTAGTAGGCTACTTTTCAGGCCGAGAATATGACTAAAACCACCGGGGACAGGAAGCCTTTATTGTTTATTATAAAAAGCAAAGTCTCTTTGTCTGTCTATATCCGTTACAATGAACTACAACATAGATTTTGTTTCAGTTTCCATTGCTGTCTAGGCGGTTTCTTGAGGTATCGAACAGAGCAGCACGTACTCCCATCAGGTGGATCGACGACCAGGAAACCAATTCTCACCCATTCAAAATTGATTGCTCGATCGAAAAAGTATGACTTTGAACTTTTATCGAGTGTAAATCATGTTACGTTTTTCTGGCAATTTCGAGGCATATTTAGAAGGAAAGCCAGTGAACTCGAGCTTTGATTGGTCGGGACCGTATATTTACTCCGCCCCTCAAAATTTTACAGTCGAATAGGACTTGAACCGTAAGTTCAATTCGAAGGTTATTTCGAAGGATGTGGGAATTGGGTACCTAGTTCCATTCTTTAGTTCGTTATGGAATTTCATGGAAGAGTCCTATTCTTTTTTTATTTACTATAAAGTTACGACGATGAAGCCTAAAGTGATATGTATAAAACGCTTAAAACAGAACTCTATAATGCAACTTCCGGAGGACACCTGTAGGAATTTGGCGACAGATTTCAACTTGATGGTGGTAGCCAGCCACTCCAGAAAGGCAGGTGCTGCAAAACCTTACCATGTGTTTTGCAATAAATTACTAAGTTGTTTACTCACGACTTCACCGGAAGCCCAAGAACATAGCAGTATTCAAACCCACGACTTTCGTTACATAATTCAATCTATCTATTTAATTTATACTATCCTATGAATCATAAGTATTTTTATATTCTAGGCTTTAGTGTTTACTTGGCTTTGTGTGGCTGCCACCTTCGGCTAGACCATCATTTACCAATTTTGCCATGGTTAAATTGTAGTTATAATAATAATAATAATAATCATTTATTTTCTCCCACATATAGATAAAAGAACAAATTTTAAAATTATAACAGGTAAGTACATTTAACTGTGGGAGACAGGAGCTCAAACTAGGTTTCCCTGTGCTATGAGTCTCCTGCTGTTGTATTAATGTTATCATGTTGACACGTTGGTACCACTATGCTGAAATGCTATTTAAATATAGACCAATCAATCTCAAAATCTTTCTCCATATCTTAATATTTATAAACGATATTTAGACACATGATTGTACTCATGATAACAAACAACTTTCCCAAAGAACCATTTTTTTTAATTGTCTTGGCACATGATCCCATAATATTTAATACCTAACAAGAATAATTAAATTATAAAAAATATTTGTTACTTTGGGAAAGTATATAGAGGCTTTCCTCTTGTAGAAATAAATTCAATTCAAATACTTAAACTCTGCAGAAAAGATCTTTCATCAATCGGCTATTTTATTATAAACAAAAAAAACCTTTGCTTATCGCCCCGCCCGCGAGACAGTCACACTCCCATTAGTTACACTATAGGTACTATAATCTCTTCAAAAATACTAATAGCTTTAAATACAACAAGGGTATACAAAAAGAAGATCCCTCATAGCGATTTAGCACAAACACCACTTTGCGACGTTTATTATTAGTACTTTTAGGTAACACAAACGAGTAGCTTACCCTTTAACTGACAGTTTGCAGAGTATCACAAAAGAACGACTTGCAAAGTAGCTGTAATGAGTTATACAAAATGGATCCTTAGTGCAACGCACGGTTTTCTGTTAGTGCCAAACCAAGGTCAAGAACGTCTGTTCTAGACTTATTTCGTACAGTATGTTTAGTATTAGTAATGCATCTTTGCAACTGGTAAGGCAGATGGCGCCACATTATTCTAGAATAATGTAGAGCGAATTTTTCACCAAATCTCGCAAGATCCACCTAGATCTTTCTCCTTGAGTATAGCGAGAACGCAAAAGTAGTTGCTTGGGAATAGATTTAAAAGGTGGGTGGGGGTCGGTACTACAAAGTATTTTGGTAATTGGTATTGTTAAGTAATGGTTTAAATACACAAACATTTTTTTTTGTCTTAGTAATGGTTTTCCTTCTAAAAGTTGAAGTTTATTGGAAGATTCAATTCAAATCTATACTTTGCCTATCGGTTGACCTAATAAGTTTTAGAGGTTTCTGCTTCAAAAGATTCCATAATTACAATACAACGATCTAAGACTACGATCTTTATATCGGTGACCAAGTCTCATCTATGACACTACAAAGAAAAATACAACTTATTTTATTCATTCAGTCACATAATGAAATGAAATACGTGACCAAAAATACAATACGTTTAAAAGAATGAAACATTCAATAACCTACCCTAACATGATAGAGCAAAACATAAACCGGTTTGACGCAAAAACATCAAAAAAACTAGCACCTCAATTTCAAGTCGGTAGGTAGGTATCTAGGTGGCTACGAAAACAAAATAAGATCCTTTGCACAGATTCAAGGTCTTAATGCTCAAACGAGGGTTCAGGGTCGGGCGGACATTACCTTTCCTAAAACGAACTTGAGCTGTGACTGTATTCATTAGCGTACGAATTGAGTATCAATTTTTAATCTATTGCTCGTAAAATGGGATATTATATTTTATATAATATCCAATTCATAAAAAAAGGTTGGATTTGAGAGTTGAATATTGGTAGGTACTATTTTTTGTTGTTTTTCTCTCTGTATGCATGTTTTTATTGTTGGTCAGTCAATAAATATCAGTACTCCTGACTGATTCTAGAATTAGTAATGAGGAGTCCAAGGATCAGCGCGCTTGCTCAGAATAACTTCTAGCTTCTATTTACGTCAGTTTGAACTTTGAAGCAATCCAGCAGCGCTACGATATGGGGTTTTTCAAAAAAGGCGTAATAAGAGCTGTACAAGGTCAGCAACACATTGGCGATCCCCCTGGTATTGCAAATGTTCATTGCGGCGGTGACCACTTACCATCAGGTGTCTGGCTGCTTGTCAATCACAAAATAAAACAAAAACGGTTTGAGAAGAAAGGAACGACCAAATAAGTTTGCATCAATACTACAAGACTTATTTAATTAAAAGGATTAGTTGTGTAATTAGTATTTTTTTTGTAATTTTTCTATAAAGGTAAATTCCACCACGTGTCTAAAATTTAAAAACGGCGACCTCTAATAGTTTTCTCGAACACGCTTTTCCCATGACATTTTTCTCCGGACGGCCACGCTATTTCACACAGACAGCTAGCATTGATTGAATAGCTAATAAAATGAATCAAGAACCAACTGCCTAATATGTAGGTATAATTTGTGCGTCGTAGACAGCAGGGACCAAGGCAAAAGTTCGACAACACCGCCAAGGCTAAGCGATGCGATCACGTCAGGCCGACAAAAAATACCTACTACAATATTATTTTTATAATGCTATGTATTTGTGGCTATTTATTTTATTGGGACTGTTTGAGACTATTAATAGGTGGTTGAGCTCGTGCACATTAATTATTTCGGCAGTTGTTAAAAGTTCAATAAAATCTTTCAACACGTGACACGTGTTTATCGTATATGCAATCATCATATTTTATTGATTCTAAACATTCTTATTTCGTATAGAGACAGTTTTCTTTTG
The DNA here is from genome assembly GCA_947623365.1 of Achlya flavicornis. Taxonomy (NCBI): domain Eukaryota; kingdom Metazoa; phylum Arthropoda; class Insecta; order Lepidoptera; family Drepanidae; genus Achlya; species Achlya flavicornis. Next base: position 14,613,080 of record OX392467.1, read on the forward strand.
AAGGTCCCAGTTTTTGGTTTATCCATTATTGTTTATTTCGTTATTGTAATGTTTACTTGAGATTTCATTGAAACTAGACTATGCTAGTGTCTCCACCTGCCGCCCGTCCCCATATGTAGGTATTACATAGCATAACTTAAGCCTTCCTTAAGAACACCGATACTTAAAAACCTCCTTCTAAGTAATCTTAATAGAATCCGTGTTACAAGCACACATACATTTTCCTAGCTGCTTATTCATATAGGCATTAAAACTGAATTTTATTCATTACTAATCAATTTACCACGAAACTATCGACGAAAAATAACAGGAAACCATTGAATTATTACACATAGAAACAAAGTACACGCGCGAAAAATAATCCATTCAATTGGAGCCATAATGGCTCCAAATGACCGCCGCGCTGTCAGTGTACTGAGTGACGTTTTAGTGAGTGTAGCTCTGAGAAAAATAATAAATATGACGGTTTGTGCAGTAAAATTGTGTCATAATTCATCAGGGAAGAAAGATAAGAGTTCTGATGTAACATTCCACAGGTAAGCCACTAATTTTATTGTGTAATTCATCAAAAATAACAAAATTAAAAAATATTAATACTTCACTCAGAGTTTGAGCAAAGTGTTGCCAGCTGTTTTTTGTGCGAATTTGCGTTGTTTTACGTAATTGATACTGATTTTGTTATTAATAAAGTAATTGAGTCCGATAAGTTGTTTCTTTTACTTATAGCTATTATAACCGACTAGCTGTCCCCCGCGGTTTCACCCGCGTTCTTGGGATAAGTAGTCTATAATACTTGGGATAATGTAGCTTCATATTAGTGAAATAATATCGAATCAGACTGGTAGAAAAAAGATAATATAGCTAGGAAAATATTGTCAAAGCGGCAGTTGTCCCGGAAACAAATTCAAATTACAGGCTTTTAAAATTTCAATTTTGTTAATGAAAATGAAAAACCTAGATACTACTTAATCTTCTTTTTCTGTACAACCTATCATATATGAAACCTATCATTACCAAGGAAAACTACAAATTGTACGATCGTTGATAGCACTACACATTGTCTTGGTTTATTATGTTAAAATACCCCGAAATAAGAACCATTAAACTAGTAATAAGTAAATAACAGATAAATTATATAAGACGCAGAACTTTTTAAACTATTTAATTAATTTTATGAATACTTACTTCCAATTTCACTAGTAGGCGAAATCGGAAGGTTAATTTTACCGAAAAATTTCGTTTAGCTTGCAACATTACTCGTGCGCTTGTGTGTGTGTCAGCGAGTGTAATTATATGGTACTCACGCATACATTGGTTGTCAAGTGGCCTACGTGTCGCGAGGATTTTTGTTCGATACTTCGCTTCTAAGCGTAATAATTCAATGCAGGAAACTTATTATTATGCATAGTTATTCGCTGAATAGTGACTATGTGAGTCAGAATAGATCCCTGCCTACCGCAACGTCCGGCCTACATAGTTGGCAGTGACCTGATGTCCTTGTGCGCCCGCGCAGCTCAGATCGACGACCGTCTAATGCTAATAGAAATATATGCAGCGTAGATTATTATTATGTTAGGTTTGTCTTATGGTGTCTTGGCATTTTTTATATATGATTTATTACCATACAAGTAACTAAGGGTACCTCTTATTTTCGCTATATAAATAATTTAAATTTTACTAATTGGAACGAATAGATTTGCAATTAGATAAAAAGATTAAGTATCTGTTTATTTTTATAATAGTAATTCTAATTTGAATGTACCTATTACGAATATAACTAGTCTTCATTCAAGAATTAATGTAACTAATTTTATTCCAGAAAAAACACTGAATTCTACCTATCAAAAGAAATGAAAATATTTTTAAAGCATTTGTTTTTTTTTCATAAGTGTACCATTACCATTGGCAGGATGTGTACGCCGTTATTTTGAATTTACCTAGCGGCAAATTGCCTTGACTCTTCGCTCTGTCTGGGTCTGTGCGAGTCGGATTGATTGTTTGTTTGTACGTCACAAGCTCATAAATATCATGTATTAATGCCTAGACCACGGAATTATTATTAGTACCTAGTTACCTACCTGCATAACCAATACATATTTATTTATAATTCTAGGTACTACTGTCGATTTGTTTTCGTATTCTGTATTCCGCTTTTATGAGTTTGGCTTGGGAAACTTAAATAAAACTCAGTTGTTGCGCAGCGATTTAGAAGAGTTTGTATATTTATAATCAGTTTTGTTTTAGCTCTTAAGTAATTTTTTTTATTTTTATTTGATATATTTATTTACATGAAATTAAACATTAGAAAATATAATCGCTTGGGATATCATAAAATTTGAAATAACAAAACTGTTAACCCGTCGGTTCTCGCGAGGGGCTTGTGTCCTATTATAACAATTGATGTCATTGTTTTATTTTTAACCGCGAGCCAATGAGTTTTAACAAAAATCTTAAACCGACATCAAAGTAGACTAAAAATTAATCAGATCCTGTGACCTGATGACAATGGGACCAAACGGGAAGTATACCCTTCCAAACAAAAAACAATTTTCCAAAGCGGTTAATAGATGACGGAGTTCTGAGGTAACAAACATAAAAAAAAACACAATGAGAGCCTCTACCTTTTTTGAAGTCGATTAAAAATAAATAATAACTAGAACTGGGTGATTAAATCAATATTTCGATTTAATCATAAAAATATATAATAGGTAGTAGGTATACAAAAAAATATTAATATCCAGCTTCACCCGGGTAAAGTTTTATACACCATCCGGAAGAAATTATCTAATTTAAAAATCTATTGCATACCTAGTAAGAACAAAGCGCAAAGAAACATTGAAATCCTGACTTTTTTTCACTACTTATTTAGAGATTTAATAAAATAAAATTGTGAAAACAATTACGCAACCTACGTGTTATTGCATATAATTAGACATATACATTTCCTAGCCTTCACTTAGTCCATTCACTGTCCGCCATTATATTTTACTGGCTGTATGTAATGTTTTAGCTTATTTTTAGCGCTAACAACTTTGTTTGTTTGAATAACGACCCTTGAGATAGAACGTGTTTTAATTTCCGTCTTATATGCGTCTTATTTTTAAAATATGTAGTTTTCCATACTACGTAGGTGGGCGAGAATGGCGTATGCCGTAAATTGTTAGGTGTGTTTTTTTTCTTTGTGTCAATAAATAGTGAATGATGATATGGCCGAAGGGGTAAGCACATATTAGAAGGGAAACTATTAACTAACTCTCATAAGCAGCAGTCGGAAATTTTTCAACTCGAAGGTATTTATAGCCACTATATCGTTGAGGGGTTACCCTTTTAAGGCAGTATTTCTATACTATGTGATATAAAATAATAAGTATTATATTGTCAATTGTGAAATACCTACGAATGTGTACCTATTAACTGATAGACTCCAGAACCTCTCAAATGAGGAGCAGGTCAGTTAATTAAGCTGTACATGCATATGACCCGTCCGGTGCCTGATAGGTAACAACTCTGATACTTTTTTTCTCATACGTGAATTCTTTGGAAGGCGGGCGGAAAATTTTCAGCATTTAGCGTCTGTGTTGCCTTATTCTTACAATCTAGGGACTTTTAAAGCCAGAGTCCATAGGTTTTTTTTCTGGGTTAGCGTCCATCTTAAGCTGTTTCACTGAGAATTAATCACTGAAATATCTATCCATATTGTTCTACGAAAGTAAAAAAAAAAATACTCGAAAAAATTCAAATTTCCCGCCTCGTAACTGATGTTTAACCTTAATGTACTTACGTTAACAATGTTAAATATGGACTTCTAAATTGTGAAAGAATATTAATGTATCGTTTATTTAAATTAATTTCTTCATAAAACATGAAATTATAATTACTAATTGACACATAGGACAATGGCATCGGGTTGTTTACTATTTCAATTTAGTTTAAAAGGACGATTCATATGATCAGTTGACGATTATTTACATTTCTATATTCATATTTATAAATCCGGATATGTGTGAATCGGACTCGCGAAACAAAAATGAATTTTTTATATTAGCAGCATTGATATCCTACCTATATGTACTACGTAGTACATAATATATCTCAATGTAATCATTGAGATATATTATGTACTACGTAATAGTCGTCGTGTCCTAATGGACACAATAAGTAAATTAAGAGACCGCATAGTTGATATTCCTTTAAAAGTTGTTTTTTATGTAATTATTCTATGTAGGATTCAGTGTTCTTCTTAAATGAGGTTGAGGTCTTTTTTCGTGAAATGCAACTTATTTTATCAGTAAGCGAATGAGTTGAGGGAAAATCACAGACCTAGGAATTTTTCCCATATTTATGGGTAAAATAGCCTAAATGACTTTCTATTTCGGGTATAAACGATAGCTGTTAACAACTATATTTAACGTAACTAGTGGATAATATATAGACTATTACTTAAAATAATGTACTATTTATTTTATATTCGCTACCACCCCACGATTTCACAAGCATGAATATGTATTCATTCTTATTTATATTTTTCTAGAAAAAAAAAACTTAATTATTACGGTATAAAGTCCATTTTCACTAACTAACGTCTAACTTTGTAAACTCCTAACAAATATCAGTCTAGTAATGATGTTTGAAAAGCTCTCAAATAATCGTGTCGCACCAGTGCCACGTATCGTACAGTATAAAAGTACGAAATGTGGTGTGACGATAACCTAACGTACACTAACGTTAGAATATTTTGTGGTAAACACTGAGTCATTCATTATCCACCGGTCATCGACCTGACATTGACTAGACGTGACCTAAGCTTCGCCTAATCATGTTGAGCTAGGTCCGAATGACGAATGTGGTTTTTTGAATATATTTGGGAATGATTATAAGCTATTCGTAGAATTAAATATATATTATGGCATTAAAAATAAATTATGGGGAAGCAAGTTTTAATAATAATGCTCAATTGTATGCGCTTACAATTTATTTGTATTTTATTTAAGTAGGTAGGTAATCAAAACTTATTTTATTGTCTATCAAAATTCACTGAACATTTGTTCCAGCCTTGGAAATGTAATTGGACTTCATTGAATTAATATACCTAATTAAAACAACATTTGCTTAGAGCCACAGTATACCAGCTATTTCTGATATTAATAAAAGTTTTCCATATTTTTGGAAATCACTAGACCAATACAAATTAAGTTTGACCACAGATTGTTATCTATAGTTCTTGCTATGGAGGAATTTTCCTAGACTCGTTTACTGTCTCGCATGTGGCTTAGTTTCTATAAAAAGCAACGTTGAAGCTATATTCATTTCTTTACGCGATAGAGCCCCCGGTGTTGGTTGCCTGCCATGTTCCATTTTCCTTAATAACCTTGATTATGATTTTTATAAGTAGGTACTACGATACTTGATAAGTAGTACGTTTACACCTAAATAATAATAATAGTATAATCATAGCCTTTTTTATTCCCTATAAACCTTTTAGAGTAGTTAAAAAATATTTCGTCTTTCGTTAGTGTTAGTTAACATTTATACTCATTTATTTGGTGTTAAGTATTTTTACAAGAACACCTTGACAGGGTATAGGCCTCCGCCAAAATCATCCATTCTTTCCTATTCTGTGCTGCTCCAAACCATTTTTTTCCTGCTGCCGATATTTTGTCGTCCACCCATCGTTTGTATGGTCACCCCACTTTTCTCTTACTCTGTGGGCCATTCCATTTAGGTGTCCATCGTCGGTGTTTCTCGCTACATGATCGGCCCAGTGCTTGATGTAGTGCATCAGAAAGCTCTGTTTTTACTTTATGAATTTTCCTTAGGCTTAATATCCTTCTTTCCATTGCCCGCTTACAAGTTGTTATTTTGTTCTTTATCTTATTTGTAAAGTACATGTATCCAAGACAGTCTTTTTCATATCTAGATCGTAGTTACCGTTTAGTATTTCTTCAGGTGCATGTCATTCTTCTGTTGACCTCGAAGTTTACAAAAGGATACTTTCTTTTCTTACTTCTTTTTTATATGTACCGCTGAACACACTCTAGTTCAATACCGCATAGCATGGCATAGCATATTTCCTGTTATGATGTTTGTCATTATTTTTGTTTTGCTTAGATTCATATGCAAGCGGACGTGTTTACTTTCTTTATTTAGTTGAGATATCATGTTTTCTAACTTCTGATGGGATTCAGCGAAAACGCTATGAACAGTTTCGGTGATAGAGGGTCCCCCTGCCTGACGCCACGAGCAATTTTGATCTCATCTCCTCGACTTTCCAGTTTGACTCTGCTGAACTCTGCTTACACTATTCTGATAGATGTTTTTTTAGAGTTTCCGTGATTATTGGGTCTATGTTGCAGTTGTGTAAAGCTTGCCAGATAGAGTTATGGTAGAGACTATCAAGTGCTTTTGTGTAGTCGATGAAACTTGTATAAAGGTTTTTGTTAAACTCTATATACCTACATATTTTTGCACGACTTGTTCTAGCGTGTGGTCCATAGTCGAAAATCCGGAACGAAAGCCCGCTTGCCCTACCAGTTGCATCCTCTCTATTTGGGGGCTAATTATATCATGTATGATGGAAGTGAATAGTTTGTACACACTGGCAGGCTAATCGGGCGGTAGATAGCGATGTAAAGTGGATTGCCTTTTTTATACAGCTATATTATGTCTGATTTTTGCCATTGTTCTGGTATTTTGCCTGTGCTTAGAGCCATGTTAAAAATGTGTGACAGTGGTCTGGTAATTAGTTTCACTCCTACTATCAGCGCCTCGTTCTTTATACCATATTAGTCTTCACTCGCTTCATCTTTTAAATTTTTTTCAAGACGTATTCTTCTTTTATAATAGTTGTTTCACTCGTGGTGGCTGTTTGTTTCTATGACTGTTATCGTGTCCTGTAGTTTAGGAGCGTATAGAGCTTTGTAGAAGTTCGTAGCGCAGGATATTATATCTTTTCATGAATTAGTTTTTTTTTTGCCCATATTTTAAGCTCTTGATCCAGCCCGTAAGAGTGGTTATTTGTTTGTAAGCTCTTTTTGTGTTTTATTTATGTGTTAGGTAGTTTTTTTTCCCTATTTTCTTATTAGCTTGCTGATTTGTTCGAAGAGACGTGACAGAAAAAAAAAAGTTTTGTACTAACTTACTTCATTTTACCTCTTTGCATTATTTGTATATAATGATATAGATAATCCAATTACTTGAGCGCTCTTTAATCCCAAGTGATATTCAAATTAAAATTATACGTCATTGCAAGCAACAATTTAGTTACGACGGGTATTAAATGTATATAAAATTTGCTCTTTACAGCAAATCATTATCTTAAAAGTATTTATAATAATAATAAATATTTTAAATGATATCACACATTTAAAATTAGCAAGAAATACACCTACAAATCTGCGATACAGTGGCCGGGCGGGGCGCGGGCGGCGCGCAAATCGCTCCACTGACACCATATTACGACATTGCACCCGTGCGAAATCGGGCCCGGTCGCTAGACTCGCTAGTTACTAATAAATTATCTGATAAATGTTTATTTGTTTCGTAAATGTTTTTTCCTTCTTTTTTTATCCACTTTGTTGTCCGTTTATCCATCTGTCAAGATGAAGTCCGTCTGTAAAATCACGAAATTTGACAAAGAGAAGTAAAGTTGAGACGTAGACAAGATGGTTATCGATAATCGTCATCGTTAGTAAACGATCAACCTTTGTTTGCTACTTTTTATCACGGGAACGCGGGTGAAGCCGCGGGGGACAGCTAGTATTACATAAACATCGATTATAAACTTACTTTTGCAGTTAAAGTATTAAGTTTCCCAGGCCCGTTTTGCTTTTTTAACATTAAATATACATAGGTACCTGCTATATAATTATAGAATTGAAAACAATATTTTCAGTACTATCAGTGACTTTATACCTACATATGACCTTAGCCTAGCACGTCATCAGTCTAACTGACGAATGACCTCGTACTGATGTCATCACATGACCTTCGGAGTGCATATTGTGGTCATTGCCTCTGCACCTACGCCTATCCGGGCATCTATTGTGTGTGTATACATGTGTGTGCGAGAGTTAGATAAATCGCTTTATGCAATGCGCAAGAGTAACTGACATTTTATTCGGTATATAATTTGATACTGCAAGATATGATGTTTTGTGGTAATAATTTATAAGAGATTAGCATACTTAATTTTTATTTAGATATAATATAAATAAATTAATAAATATCCTGGGGCATTCTTCACACGCGGCTATCTGATCCTACTTTTTGTTTGTAAATACATATACATACATAATTACACCCAGACTCAGGATATGCAAACATGTTCATAAACACAAATCTATGTCCTGAGTGGGAATCAACCACGACCTGCGGATTGATAGGTGGAATCTTAACCAACCACACCCCAACTGGCCCGTCACAGCCATAATACATTTTATTCTTAGACAATCTATTTTATTGAAGTTTCTGAATATATTGGATTCACGTTGCAGTGAAGGAAAACATCGTGAGGAAACTAAAACAAGGCCTATCTGGCTATCACCACCAAGTTGAAAATCTATTGGCAAGCACCTACCGGTGTCGGGCAGCTGGGCTTCGGAGCCAAGTTGCCTTCTAGGCATTGTAAAGATCGGCAACACATTGGCAATAGGGGGCCAAGTATGCTATTTTACCTAAAAAAGATATTCTGATATTAGTCGCCGATCCCACAGCGAGGCGGTTTAGAGTTCTGCTGTTTATCTTTGTACCCACTAACTGTGGATCTCTGTTTTTTTTTTTTTGGCCGCCAATGGGCAAGCTCCATACTTTGCCCATTTACCTTTAGAACTCTAGACTGCTCGCTCGCTGTGTGTACAGTAGTGAACGCGGAACTCGGAACTCGGAACGCGGAACGTGGAACGCGGAACTCTAGAACTCTTCTCTGTGGGATCGGTGCCTAAAGACGCTTCTCAGATATTTTTAGGTCTACTTTAAGAGTACGAGAGGTGAATAAATTTATCTACTGCCGCTTATTGTTTAGTAGGGAGGTACTTATTTATAATTCATGTTATTTACCCGTTTATAAAAATTATCCTGTTAATGAAGTAGGTAAAATTATACGAGCATTATACATAATTATATTATTATTATCTTTGTAATGGCCTTCGTACATTCTATGAAAAGCTAGAAGGGAATTGAGTGAGTCCGGAGAACACTGGCGAGCACAATATTAATATTATTAATATTGTAAATGCGAAAGTGTGTTTGCATTTCCTGTAATAGGCTAGAACTGCAAAGTACTATCCTACTGTGATACGGTTTCCTAACGATATTTTCCGTAAACGACAGCTTAAGCTCATTGTAGGATTTGAACCACAACAATCGACCATCGAAATCGACCATACTACAACTGAGCTACCATCGCCTTAAAATATAATAACATTTTTAATAAATTCACCTATTCTTTTATGTTTTTTTTTATATGACTAAATCGGTAAACAAGCATTCGGCTCGCCTTATGGTAAGCGGTTACCGCAACCATATGGACGCTTGCAAGTCTAGCAACACAAGAAGCATCGCTCACGGTTTACCCATCTTTCCCTCCTCCCCAATGAGCTCTGGCGACCTTACTCAAGCGCAGAAGCACAATATAAAGTTATTGGATATTCTGTAAGTTGGAGGTACTTCCCCAGTCTAACTGCTCTTATCGCGAGCGAATAAACGCTATGCTCTACCTCTCCTAATACAATTAAATTACCTAGTTGTACTGCTCGCCACTATACAACAACTACAATCTATTTCTAGGTATGACGTGGCACAGAGCGATTGTGTGTGCTAGTGTCGACGACCGACAGACTCACTGTCAAGGTCAATGTTAGACTAATAGACGCTAGCTTGACGTAGGTCATTGTTTATTTTAAACTGCATAGACATTGTGTGACTAGATTTTAAAGTGTATACCTACCTACCTAAAGCTTGTAATTTGTTGTGTCTGAGAATTAATTATATTTTTGAAGTTATAATCTTTTGGTTGGCTGGCTAGCACCTTCAAGTAAAGGATTGCCAAGCACCTACTAGTACTGGTGGTGTGCTTACCACCTTCGACCACATTATCACATACCGTGGTCAAACACAGTCTATCAACGGTAAAAAGATGCACCGATATAAAGTCTCACTCAAACAATACATGTTATGCAACCTATTACCTAAGTACCTACTTATCCTTACCTTAGGTACCTACCTAACTTGCATTGCATGCATTTATTGACCACCTTTCTATTATCCATTATTTTATTACAACGTGCACTTATATTTGTTTGTGACCATTCCGTAAGAGCTTTCCTGGGAAGCTGTCCAGGAATTTCCTCTATAAGAATAGTATTCAAAACCAAACGCTCTGTGTAGCGGTTCTTCCTGCCTTTATCTGGCACACTTCCAACCGTGTTCTATATTTAACATCCTTCCTTCCTATCTTCAAAATTCCAATCACATTTTACCTTCAATCAATGAAGACCTTACATTTTCATGATATAAATGCTAGAAAATAATACTCCGCTGTAGATGCGCAGTAATTGTAAGTAGGTAGATATTTTGAGTGACCTTATCAGAAAATTTCTCTTTTTCTCAAAAGAAGAATCATCAAATCCACACAGACTACGTCGGACATATTCTCGCTATCAAAAAACTGTGTCTATGAGAGTCGGCCACCTCTCACGCACACATTCACACATTAGTTGGCTATTCCGCGAGAAACGGGACTCTGTTGCCGTTTACCCGCGCTCGACTAATGTGTGAATGTGTGCGTGCAAGCTTGTACGTACAGCGTGGTGGCCGACTTGAGCGACACAGTTTCTTGTTAGTGAGAATATATCCGATTTTTTCAACATCCTTGCAAATCCATTAATATTTTCTGGACTTATGGCCGAACATTACAGACGAATCGAGAAAAGTGAACCTTCTCCCTTTCCCTTTCCTGTGTTTTTTTTTTGTAATAGGTTGTCAGTCGAAACCATGTTATAGTTTTTTTACCTTCAAGTTGAAACACTGTTAACAAGATCTTACCGTTGCGTTTCAGCAGCTGTATTTTAGGACCAGATCCTTTCTATGCTTTGTTAGCTTCCACCTACATTTTTACAATACAGGTAAAACTAAATTGCAAAAAAATAATATTAATAGACCTGACCTTCTAACTTTGTATAAGAATCTTTTAGCATTAAAATGCCAGCGAAATATCCGAAAATCTAGAGATGTTTGAATTTAGCGCGTGACGTAACACAGCTATTTAGTCGTATAGACGTGGCGTCAACGACCGTATCGAGGTCAGTTAGATAGACCAACCGAGAGGAGGTTGGCGTAGGTCATGGTATACTTAGACGATTGAATGGAACTATGTTGAGTTATAGCGCTATAATTGGACAATTTGTGAATTTTCCCGCCTGAGTGCTAAATAGAGTTACAGTAAAATTAGGCTAGAATGAAATAAGAGCTCATATTGAATTATTGGGTTATACTATAGTGGTTCATATCTATTTTTTTATGAACGATAATACATATATAAGATGGCTTTGAAGTAAAACTGAAATTTCCACTACGAGAAACGACACCAAAAATAGACCTATGTTGAGCTAACTATCTTTTTACTTGCGGCTTACGGCAGTTACGGCCCACCTGATGTAAGCAGTTACCATAGCCTATGGACATTTGCAATAGCAGAGGTACAGAGAAAATAAATAAACTCTTTTCCGTGAGCAGGGGTAACAGTCGCGCGTGGTCGAGTCTGGTCGACCCTGCAAAAATCTTTCACATCTTTTGAAGAACTCCATTCTGTACTCCTTTGGGAAAACCAAGGCAGTGAAATCATTTCATATCCTGAGCGTCTGCGATGACTACGATAGGAAGCTCCTTTAAACTGTACAAGAGCATTTTGCTTCTAATGTATGAGGATGGGCTACCCGTATATGGAGAGAGTTGCGATGGAATAAGGTGGCTACGGGCATTCGTTCAAACAATTCTCTAGAAAACTGTCCGATGTACATACATCACATAAGTTATGTATAGATTCATCATCATCATCATCAATCATTATCATCATCAGTCGAGATTGCAACGAAACGCAGCTTAAATTTCATAGACTGCCAAAGATAATATTGACAAATATAATTAGATTCTAGGAGGAACTCAAGCCAAAGCTATACTGAAGTTACCTTTGGCTCGTAAATCGGCGTTTAAATAAGCATTATGCGATTGCTAGGTCATTGATCTATTCACCTTCAAACATGCAGCGCAACTACGATATACAAAAAAGCATCGTAAACAATGTTTCAGCATCACACTATTCGTTGGGAATGAATTGGCGTTTTTCAGTTTCTTTTCATAGCTAGTGAACGGCTGGACCGCTTGGCGAGTAGGAATAGCACCTTGGAATTTATTGATTAGGTAGTTAATTATTACTTTAAGTCATATTAAAGTAATGTATAAAGTTTCAGGATAAAGGTACGAAAAATATTGCAATTATTGTTTACGATTTCTACATAAACATACCTATACCAATGAATGCAATTTTGATAACAATTTGAACGCGAACATATAGATAAATATAATTAACACAGAATGTTTAGCTTTTTAACAAATTACCAAAATAATGGTAAAATTGTTCAAAAGCTACAAAAATCTTTTAGACAAAAACAAAAAATCATTCATACATACAGTCATTTAATTTTCTTTTTTTTGTCGTCAAATATAAGACTATAAACTTAGTTCATATGCTGTATGGATTTGAAACTGTAATAAAAAACTGGCCAAGTATGTTGGTATAATTTAATTCCAGCTGCTGAAAAGGCGTTCGAATGAGTGATAATCACTGAGTGAGTATTATGCATATAACATTTCGATAGATAATTGTTCTAACTCTTGCATATTTGTCATTGCATTGAACAAGGTCGGTTATATTCGGCTTATAGTTTGCGATTTGAAAATAGTTGTAAATAAGCGCGCGAGGATGCAAGTTCTATAGTGCAGTTTTATAATGTTCTAATGTGTTGTATTGTGGTGATTGTTTTTACAGTGAACAGGTAAGTTCGTGTTGCCATATTTAAAAAAACGTGTCGGTAACTTTAGAATGACTGTTTTGACGATGAAAAATAATAAGGTGGATGCAATTTGTTACTTAATTTATTCAGAGTCATATAGTTGTTAATAATTTATTTATTGCATTACTAAAATTCAAATAATTTAAATTCATTAATGTAAAGAATAAATCCCACACGAGATATTTTAGTTCAAGTTTGAGATTTATAGCTTCATTTCTTGTATGAGGAAAGTAACAAAGTAGCAGAATAATGCAAAACATAATTTTCTTTAATCTTTTTACCCGACTGACCCGGAAGGAGGGTTATGTTTTTCGAGTGTATGTATGTATGTATGTCAATTTCTTTGGCACGCTCTGCAGCCTAAACGGCTCGATGGATTTAAGCATATGAGGTGTCGTTAGATTCGTCTTAACTTTGGGAGTTTCATAAAGTATATTATTTTTATATGGCGTCTACGAATAAAAAAGAGGGGTGGTATTATTTCGTTATTATAACAATATGGGTATCAAATGAAAGCTTGTAAACAGCCCATTCCAAATATGAATATATTATAATACTTTTATGCTACCATTTTGACGTAAACTGGAAAAAAAACACGTTTAATGCAAGGACTATGTAGGCGGTTACCGTATACGTAACTCACAGAGTTGCGATGGTTGTTAGCCTTACTTTACCGCATCGCTCCTTTACTTACTAATACATACAATTCATTCATTAATAAAACTAAAAAGTCTGAAATAAATTAAATTATTAAAATAAACAAAAAGCCCGACTGCGTAAAACAAAAAATAACTGAAAAGATAAAAACAAGCTCTTAAATCTATAATCTAGAATTTTGAATATAACTTGAATTTTATAAGGTACTAGCTGCGCCGGCTCGACTTCGTTCGCGTGGTGCTACCCTACCCTGTGGTGATACCCCACCCTACCCTACCCTACCTTACCCTACACTACCCTACCTTACCCTACCCTACCCTTCCCTAGCCTACCCTATATGAATAATTTTCCCCGTTTATGCAACATTTTTCACTAATGCTTCGCTCCTGTTAGTCACAGCGTGATGTTATATAGCCTAAAACCTTCCTCGATAAATGGACTATCCAACACAAAAATAATTTTTCAATTCGAAACTGTAGTTCCTGAGATTAGCACGTTCAAACAAGCAAACTCTTCGGCTTTATAATATTAGTATAGATTGCAGTAGGGGTAAACAAAAATTACCAAAAAAAAAATACATACTTAGGTTATTGGTGGTCCCCGATTGCAATACGTAAAATTCAATATATATTCAAAATTCTATAGATTTGAGTACTTGTTCTATTGCATTAGACAACAAATGAATAAAAAAACTGACTGGTATTTTAAAACATGAATGCCATTATAATATAGTGTGTGCGTGTATGCATATAATTTATAAGAAAGCCTCCAAATAATAGAACATTATGATATATTTTTTTTATACCACTTACTACAATATATACTAATTTACAAAGTTGCACACGAGGCGGTATTAAGCGCCAGCCGCTGACAAGTGCGATAAGGGAGCCGAGAGTATGCACACGCGTTCATACGACGTTTTTCAACACACTTGCGATTATTCTATAGTAAACAAATTATTATTATAATCAACCTATTATATATAACCCAGCGAAAATGTATAGGAAATGGCGCGTAAAGCTTTTTTTTACAGCGTTCAACGTACAAAAAAATATATAATATTATCATATATAATATTATTATAATATTAGTTTCAGCGTACAACAAAATATAATAATATTATCGAAATATAGGTTTCTGCCATTGCTCAGTATGGTTACTTAGTTTTTTTTATCGCTCTAGGGACATAAACTAGGTATTATTTACATCCCGCTTCTTACATACTTTTAGGTCTACTTTCAGAGTAGGAGAGATGAAAAAGAATTTTCTTCTATATCACGGTTTGCTTATAGATCTTTTTATTCATTTCATTGACCGAAAGAAACAAGATCCTCATGAACATATTAGGTACCAACGAATCTGCTACGTATATTCTATATCAAAATGTATGTTCACACGAACTCATACATGTAAAGTCTAAAAAAAGTGCGCCATTACCGACTAGCACTGCAGCCAGGGTTTCTGACCAATTCTGGGTGTGATTGACCCTTGTACACACACATACAAACACACATACACATAGGTGTTCAATAAAATGTACAAGTAATCTTTACTTTTTCAATGTGTTTAATGAACTCATGTTTGTGGAAATCTCACATTTATGTCACGTATGAGCGAACATAGGTAAAGATGGAATAGGTTGGTCACTAATTTTGACACTGTTGCTGAAATCCAAGGGGTTTGAATCGCTAGTGATTTTGGAACCGAAGGTGATAGGCGTAAAAAACTGGCTCTCTAGTTTGGCCACGGCTAAACGCCGGCTGGAAGATGCTTGGCGACGGCATCCGGTAAATACCTATGCAATCACTAGCCAACCCATGATTAAAAACACCGGTCAAGTGCGAGTCGGACTCGCGCACCGGGCAACGAGGGTTCCGTACAGACTTGTAGTTTAAATAGTTCGTTCATCACGGGAATCGAGTCCTGAAGATTTTCCCTTCTTTCCGATTGTTATTTTTTTTTGTGATATAACTAAAAATTTATGCTTTTCACAATTTTTCCTTTAGCTGTGCTATAAGACGTTGCTTCGTACCAAATTTCAAGATTCTGAGTTCACGGGAAGTAAGTACCCTGTAGGTTTTGATTTCCTTGCGAGTGTCGAAAATTTGCTGCATAAACGGCTGTATCTCAGAGCATATAATATAAATACTACGTACAAGCAGTATCTTTGATTGCGTTGGTTTAGAAGTTTGATTTTTTCCAACACAGCTCCAAGGGACAGTAGACTTGAGTATTTGGTATGAATTTCAGCTTGATACCTCCACGCGTTCCTGAGAAAAAGGGTCTTGACAAATAGACAGACGGGCAGCAAAGTGATCCTATAAGGGTTCCGTCTTTTCCTGTTGAGGTACGGAACCCTAAAAATTGATGACAATATCACTATGGCAAGTGATGAAATTGTCGTAAAAAGCTCGTAAAGCCACTAAGGAAATTGGCACCCACCTGTAACTAACTACCTAGGATGAAACCCAGCCAGACTACAAAGTACCCTACCACTGTTAATAGTGCTATGGTTTCCACAAAATGTTTTCTTTCACCGAAAGCTCAACCTTAGGTCACTCCAACTTCCATTGATCTATAATCTTAAATTTAGGTATGTCAAAGAATTGAATATCTTTGTTAAATTTAAATCTAAAAAAACTATAGGAAACAATTTAAATGCATCCGTAATTAAATAGCTTTATAAACCAATAAAATAACTCAGGGATAAAAAAACGACTTAGTCTGAATAAAAATTTGAATTTTATGAGAACAAAAAAATTGAATCCCTTTTGGCTGAGTGTCCCAAAACAAAAGGCGTCTACAAGCCTGCGCGCGGGCAGTTTGTGTATGCGAGTGTGAGATGCGTATGTGTGCGGTAGTAGAATATGAGAGAATAAACTTAAATTGAAAATCGTAGAGGTGTCATATTTTCATTGTCATTAAGTTTACTTGGCGTATACCTTAAATTTGAAGCTTAATAGAACATTGTGATGTGATACATGTGTGCAAAGTTGTTCATTACAGACGAGGCGGTATTAAGGGTGTGAGCCGCAGCAGTCGCGATAAGGGAGCCGAGAATGTAATGATCAATGACGCGTATCATACGACGTTTTTCAATACACTTGTAAGGATAAAAATCAGACTTGTATTTCTTGGAGTAGATTTTTTGATACTTATCAACCACACAATTAGAACGTTAACAAATATGCCGCGAAGGTTTTTTTTTGACAGCGGTGCGCTATCAAAATTTGTTACCCGTTTAAATTAAGAATGCTTCGTCTACACACATATCAATTGCATTGAGATACAATGTTAACATAATCGCGATTATACTTATCATAAAACTGTGCGGTAATGTAAAGTAAAAAGCACTAGTGCGTAATAAGCTTAATTATGATACTAAAAACGGTGCAATAAATATCACTTTACGAGCAAGTGTGTTGAAAATGTCTATTAAATCACTTCCTGATTTATAAATTCACAAGTAACGAGGTAAGTTGTTTTCGGTAAACGCCTTCGTAATCAATAGGTTCATGGGTTAGTGACTTCTTGATTTGTTCTCATCTGTCTTCTACCAATTCTAACACAAAGACAGAGATGCCTCACATGGTCAATACCATGTTGATGCAGTCATCCAAAGCAGTTCATGGAATACGTGCAAGGGAGTGCGGAACTTGCTTCCGGTGTCTGTTTCCTGACTCTTACAATCTAGGGAACTCCAAGGCCAATGTGAATAGGTTTGTTCTTCGCAAGTACTCTTCATTTTAGGCTTTATTATAGGCTGGTCAGCTGCCAAACGTTAGACAATTTAGTAAAAAATAACGGATGTAGGCGTCATTCTCCTGCGCATACGTTTTTCAATTTATGAAACTAAGAATGGGTCTTATAAGTGATTTAATAAATAGTTATTTTAGTTTCCCTATTTTTATCTCTGTATATTATGTATTTATGATAGGAACTGGATAGATGGTCCACCTGTTGTTGTCACAGACTTTGGACATTTGCAATACGGAGTGATTGCCGATGTATTGCCAATCTTGAAGAGCTCTGATGATTTACATGTCGTAGCTCTGCGGAAAAACCATACTGCGACTTATTAGAACATACAGCATAACTATAATCATTTAATGCATTATGCACCTAAGTAGAGGTGAAGAGAAAACTTTGCTGTCGTTTTTAAGCATATTGCGCGCACGCAGGCGTGTGAGATTTGGCATAGTTAAAAGTGATATGATGGAGTGCAGAGTGGATCAAATAGTTTTTTAAACTACTCAGGTAGTAAACAAGCATATGGCTCACTTGATGGTAAGCGGTCACCGTAGCATATTGACGCTTGCATCACCAGGGGTCTCAATCGCGCGTTGCCGACCCTGCCAAAATCTCTTCACAACCTTGAAGAACCCTATGCTGTATTTCCTTCCGAAAACCAAGGCGATTATGCACAAACTTAAAATTTATTGAATTACGGTTGAATTTCGATCAATGAAGGTCCACTAGCTTTTTTAAATGATTTGTATCATAAACATACAGTCCACTCTCAGGTTGCGTACTCTAGGTCCGCATATCTGCGTTAGTCGATTCGTCCTTTGTCTAACAAGGGCGGCGGGCCGACAACCTGCGCTCAGCTATCGATCTAATGTGCACACGCATGTTTGTGTGATTATTTGTACGTATGTGACTTGCTTATCATTAGTATAGGGTGATGGTTTTAGAAATTATAAGGATGAACAATTCAATTTTATTTAAACTGGTAAGCAGTTGCACAGTATTTTTTGTCAGTTTATCGTTTATCTCATTAGATTAATGGTAGGGTAGAGTTTCCTGGGTTTAGTTCCCAGGTTTGACATAAAATTGATATTGCTTGTAATCTTTTTTTTTTATACCACTTAGGTAACAAACAAGCATACGGCCCGCCTGATGGTAAGCGGTTACCGTAGCCTATGGACGCTTGCAACACCAGGGTGGCTGAGATACTTGGTTCTTCAAAAAAAAAAAAAAAGATTTTTATTCAATTTAAGCCTTGGTAAGGCGCTTATGAACGTTAAATTGGTACATACAGTTGAATTTACCACAGTTTCGAAATACACTTAAACTGAGAAGACTCCGGCAAGAAACTCAGCAAGGCTTTTTTGCATATTTTTCAATATCTTGGTATCTATATAGTGTAGGTACTGATGCATTTGGAGTACATGAGGTCCTTCCCATGATGAGTGATGACATTGCGGTTGAGATGTAGATGTCGTAACGAGATAGATACGTTTTTGAGGAAATTGTCCGTAATTGCTTTGAATGGTGAATAGTTGGGAAGAATGGATATTGGTGTATTTTGACTCTACCAACCGCCCTAATTGTAGGGATAGACTTTGAAACACTTGTTCTAACAATTTTATTAAATTCAGGTTTTATAAATACACTCATGAATGATAAAATGAGCAATAACTTGGTGTTATAGACCAGCAATGCACCATGCAAGCTTTACAAATAAAATAATGTTCATTGGTAAACGTTAGTCTGTTTTTGCTTTCATTTAATTGTCTAAATTAATAGCTGAGTGTGTAGTAATTTCAGATCATCGTTGGTTTGAATTTTACAATGTAATGTATGTAGCATTAAACAATAATAAATTAAAAAAGATATAATTCCTTCGTCTATAGGCTACGGTAACCGCTTACCATCAAGCATACTGCCGTATGCTTGTGTGCTAGCCTATAAAAATAAGAAATTCATAAGTAAACCTTAGTGCGATAGTACATTATAAGTAGTAGTTCTACTCCACAACTTTAAAATCTACGTTTGTTATCAAGTAAAAAAGACGTCACTAAAAATCTCTTATAACTGTGTTAAAATAAGGCTGTATAAATATATCCAGCCTTTATTCCGTCCTTGGTCACTATCGATCTACGTTGCCCTCTCGAGCCCACTGAATAGTTTCAAAAGACCCTTTTTTACTATTTTTAAGGCACCTGTGGCTGCCCTGGTGACCTTTGCGAGCCCTTTTTGCTTCAATAGCCTTCATTCGTTGGGTTTTAACTATACACGCTATGGTTGTATTGTGATATGTTAATAATAGGATTGAACTAGCGTGTGAATGTGGTTTTGTCTGATTTAGCTATAGTTTTAGTATTATGGAAGTAGTAGTTCTACTGTTTCTGTTTTGAATTCTGAAATTTCATGGTACACGGTGGTATATTTTATCTATTTATTGTTTTAAAATATTTTGTTCAATATTGTGTTTTAATTAGCGAGCTAGAACTTTGTTTTAGTACTGATATTTTTTTAGAAAGACAGGTACAAACATCCGATTATATTTTACCCTTACAGAAGTTGCTAAACCGATATCATAAAACGTTCTTAGCTGATTTTTAGATTACTTAGTAGGTACTTTAGCAATTTTTTATCATCGCGTGATGTCCTCTGCCCATAAGATTTCTCATAATAGTCTAGAAATAGTCTATGCTTGGTGCATTCTCTCATTACGAAAGGTAGCTACCCTGACTATTCCCCTAGGTTATGGATTCGATTCCCATGCCGACAAATATTTTTGTGCATCAATATCTAAATAAATCCATGAAGGTTACCCAATTTTGAAATCATACGGTTGTGTTTGAGAATTATCCCGGTGTACTTAGCTAGCTGCTAGGTGCGGTGCTAGGTGTATGATTAGTGTGGCGTCAAAATTCTTTGGCTACAAAAACACCATTAAGTAAACGCGTTATACAATAAAAAATATGTACTAATTAACTAAGATGTACATAAAAATAACTATTTAGTCTCAAGAGCTAGGCAAACCAACGTAAACAAGTGTACTATAGAACTGAGCATCAGTCATTCCTGGAACTGCGATTGTCTGCGATATAGTTCACTCATTAATCTGACCTTCGTCATATTAATATTCTATTCGGGGACAACTAAAATGATAATTCAATCTAAATTTGTTTCAAAATTCGAACGTTTATGCCGATCAAATAATGTTAAGGTTTTATGGTACTTTGTTAAGTTTGATGATTTTCCAAGAATACTCTATGCGCCTACTAAAGAGTATTGTAGTCATCTGTTGGAGGCCAAACAGGTTATTGGACTTTAAAAATATGAAAGGATCAAACCGCCACCGTCTCACGTCATAACAATGTGTTAAAAAAATGCAGGAATTTTAAAAATAAAAAAAATCAAAATTGAAAAACAAACATTAGCGTTCGAAATGCGTTCGCGCCGAAACGATCAAATAACGAGAGACGTTCGCAAACCTAAAACCGGAGCTTTTGCTACCGGTGTGTGTACAAAACGAATCCTTTTAGTGAAATTAGTCAGAGTTCCCGAAAAACGCGGACATCGACCCCTCTGGGCAACACCTAAGTATTTTAGTCTCGAGAAAAAAAATCTCGTGTTTACATAACACTCCGATTTTTTAAATAAACTTTACACCAAAGGGCTCAGGCGAACGCGCACAGACAAAAATTTCGTCTGTTGCGCTCGTGTGAGTGATACACACACGGAGACGACATAAAAATGCCCAATCGGTACATGTCGCACCACTACAATGAAGGGACGACGTAAGTCGCATACAAGTGCATAATTCGGCCGAGATGCAAAAAAAAATATTTGGCAATGCGGCCCCTACGCGCCCGCCAGTCGCCCGCCCGCCAGGGTTAGGTTAGGTTAGATTTTTTGGCTCAAAACGCTCGTTGGCGATTTTTTGAAAAGAATTTTTGTGTCTACATCACTAGGAAAAGGCGTCCTTCCTGCAAGTTTATTAGCGCGCCAGTACGTCGCGATTTTTTGAATAAAGAACTCGGAGCGCGCGTCAGCTTACTCTAGTTGGATTCTTATTTGAATTGAACAATCAATTTTCGGATTGGTTGTTTAATTTTTTTAAATATATTTTTCTATCGAGCGTTTTGATCTATAATTGCGCGGGAGTCGACATCAGTATTTATATTCGGCCATTATTTTATTATTTTCAGACATCACCAATGATGGCTATCTTAATATTTCACTAAAAGAAACCAAGATTTTATTATTGTATACGAAAAGACTGTAGTGCATTGTGTCGTGTTGTGTCTATTTTATTTTCGGTTTTTTTAATTGGACTTTGTGTTTTTCAATTTTATTTCGCTTGGTGAGTATTTTTATTTTATTACCTATTTTTATTTTAATTTCTTGAATATTTTTGTGCCATAAAGTTATTAATTCTTTCAGCAAATATTTTTCATAATCTTGAACATTTCAATTTTATGCATCATTTTATTTTAAAATCAAATAATTTTCATCAACTATTATAGAATTTGAAATAAAAATGCAAGTACGCAATTCAATATATACGTCACCACACACGGAGTCTTGTTCCAATCCTTATCAAAACACGATATAACTTTGCAAAACGTATATTTCTCTAATCACCGGGATAAACCCCTAGACAAGGTCGCCGGGACACGTCCAGTGACGTCAGCGGCACTAGGCACTAGCGTGAAAGTCAGCCATCTTGATTGTGTGTTCTTTTTTTGAAGCCTACGAAGTGCGCGGGCGCGTTGCCGCCATGTTGTTTTGCATTTGAAATTCGTAGATTTTAGGAGAAAATTATATTTTATCTTTATTCTTTTTCAATTGCAGAATAATACTGTTTAAATTAATTTTAATTTGATGACATAGAAAAATACCAATAAAAGTTATTTTATTGTAATAACAAATATTTAAGAGCAGTTTCCTCCAAACATTAACTAATATTCCCGTAAAATCCATATGCTTGCAATGCAATCCATAAATAAAACGAATTAAATCACATCTTTTTAGGCCTAACGAAACTATATCTATCCCTTACCGCTTCAATTGTTTGATATGTAGCGTCTCTTTCTAATGAACGGATTACTCAAGTGCATTGGATGCATGCTTTTATTTCAACATATAATATCAGGTCTTGTAAAGAAAAAGTCTTAATTAATTCCCATTTGTGTAGTTATTGTTCATTTTTTAATAATCTCCGCCCGTTTTACAGCGGAATTTAATATGGGATAAAACATATTTTAAATCTAGTTCCAGAATATGACGTATGTATGTGCCTAGTTTTATTCAAATTCGATGGAGTAGCAAACATACAAACGCATTTATAATATTAGTAGAATAATTCAGTTATTTTAATAAGTTTATTATCATTACTCTAGGTTTTCCTATACCCAGATCATATCTGGTACCATATTCATTGAGAGAACACACACATACCTACCTATTTTATTAATATCTATTTAGGTTTTAATTCTACAGATTGAATCACTATATTAAGTAACTTAATAAACTGAAAATAATAATAATAATGCCTAATATATAAAATAAACTGGACAAAGAATAAAAGAGAACAGAATGTTAAGTATTCTTATAATATAAAACAACCCAGAAACGGGTGAAGCACTTAATCTATATATATATAATGCTTTGTCCTGAATGACTGACTGACAATCAACGCACAGCCTGAACCGCTGATCGTAGAGACCTGAAACTTGGAGGATGTGTTCTTTGTATGACGTAGGCATCAGATAAGAAAGGATTTTCCGAAATTCTACCCCTAAGGGGGTGAAAAATGGGGGCAAAGTTTGTATGGGACAACGTGATTCCTTGGTCCGATCTACTTCAAATTTTGCATAAACATTCCTTAACAGAATTGATGGAAGACGTGATTCGTATTTTATTGAAAATCATCGCCTAACGGTATCAAAAAGGGGTAGAAAGTTATTTTTGGGGTGATTTGCATCGAAGTTGATATCAATACTCCTTAGTACTTTTGATTTAAATAACATTTTTTATTTTGACACATGTTTGAAATCTCAATCCGATTTTCACAGATTACAGAATAAGGCAGATGGAGCGAACGAAACACGGGAGTGAGGCCAAAAAAGCAAATACAAATTGAAAAACACATACCAGGGGGGCAATTACGTAACTAAATTTCAATCATTTTCGAATTGATATCGGTTCAATATAGCGGTTTTCTGATATCTTCTTACGTTCTGATAACCGCAAATACAAACAGTGGTTCATTAGCAATGGAACCATTTCCGATTTTGTAATATTTCTACCGATTCAGAGGTTATTTCAATCGGAATTTCATTGCAATAAAGTTACGTAATCCACGTACTGGTATTTGCTTTTGATTTTGTATTTGCTTTGTTTAAAAATCTTTATTTAACGAAAACACTTTCTTTTTAATAAATTAGCACACAGGAGCTTTTAAACATAGCAAATACAAATTGAAAAGTTAATACCAGGTATATGTTTCTCAATTTGTACCTTATTGCTTTTTTTGGCCTCACTCCCGTGTTTCGCGCGCTCTATCTGCCTTTTGTTCTGGAAACTGAAATGCTGTTTAAAATTGGAATGTCAAATATTAAAAAATATTTAAATCGGATTAGGATTCGAAATTCGTTTGGAAGTTCATTTTCTCAGACTTTTTGGCGGGAACTTGCAAAGTGACGTTACGTTTTCATTTTTATTTTCATAAATTCGTGTATTTTGAGTTTTGGACGGTGACTGACTGCATGAGGACTATGTGAAAGTGATTTATTGTGACTAGAACTTATATAAAATAACTGGAAATTGGCAAAATACACAGCACGTGTGACGCCAATAATTTAAAAAAAAAGTTCATTTTCTCTATTTCATTAGAATATTTTGATTGTATTTAATTTAATTTCTTTCTCATTTGTTGTTATAATAATTAAATAAGAATCTTTGAGTTCGATTTTTTAGTGTAGGTATAATATAGGATTTTAGTTTTAATTGTAAAAATATCTGTGTTTGATTTGTTGTGTCTAATAATCAGTGGCGTGCATTGGTTTTCGAAGGAGAAAATTCAAACCGTACGCGGGCGAAGCCGCGGGGGGTCTGCTAGTTAATACATATAAACTACCAACAGGTGTTGAATTCCGGCATGTGCCTATTTCCCAGTTCACATTTAGTTCTGTCTTATCTATGGACACGGTCACAGAATAATTAATATTAGTTACAAGATTAAAAGTATGATAATGAGAGAAAGGAAAGTAAAAAACAGGTACACAACGACTCTAACCGCATGGTTTTTGGTAGTAACGTAATAAATAAATAAATTAATATCCTGGGTTCACTATTCACACATCTGATCCCAAACTAAGCAGAGCTTGTGCTATGGAAACCAGATAACTGATATACTGCTTTTTTGGAAATACATACTCAATATGGATAATTACACCCAGGCTCAGACAAACAGACATGTTCATGCACACAAATGTATTTCCTGGGTGGGAATCGAACCCACGACCTGCAGCGTGCATGTAAATCTGATTAGTTTACTAATCTATCCGCGTTGTTTTCCACTGATTTGTTTGGTATCGCGCAGCTCGTTTGGTCATAGCGTAATGATAGTTAGACTAAAAATCTTAGCACTGGTTCTATACTTATTGGTGCCGATTCTGTTGTAAATCGCACTAAACTAATTTTAGTCACATCACATCTCTTTCTTACAAACATTATTGAAAAATGATAGAACATATTTAAAGCTGTCAAATTAGTTCATTTGCGGGTGTTTAGACGAACCGCGATATATGGCGACTACATTTATGTTGAAAACGAGCATTGGATTAATTTGACACGACTCAATTTCATACATCTTTTTCTTATGTTCTTTGTTAGAATGAGATATACTTAGACTAAATTAGTTTAGTAAGAATATGTTTAGAGTAGTAATACCGACAAATCCAATTCCGCAATTAGTAAGAGCACTGATTGATTACATTACCGACCAATACTCCATCTAAATGTTTAGTTTATCCATGACTTAGCCAATAAGAGCGCATAAACAGCATATTAGTGGTGGCGGAATAGATTTTACGCAAAATGGACGTCATTGCGCTTCTTTGGGCTAATTGTTCCATGCTTAAGAACAGACATACAGAGAAAGAGTTTTGAATAATACCAGCCTATAGCGCCGCGGATGGCCACGTCGTTACTTTTGTTTCTGACTTGTTACACTATAACAGTCACAGCGCAGCTTCCTTTAGTCATAGTGCAGTGTTCAGTGATACATAGCTTTAGAAATTCCTGAAGGAACCTTCTATAGGTAACTTAACCATTTAGGTAACTGTGAAAACAGCATCAAAATCCGTGAAGCGTAACCAGAAGTTTAAGCACACTGCAGCACTGCACAGAAAGAGAGACGTTTTCGAACAATGTAAGGGGATTTTCTAACTTTGGTATAGGCTAACGTTTGTTCATAATTTTCACTTGGTAGTAAGCTTGGTGGCCGCTTGTGATAAGCTTAGATCGAATACCATTGCTTTTATCATTATTGTACCTCTTTATGGAGAAGATCGGCTGTTTAGAAGGTTGGATAGTGATTGATTAATATGCTGAAATAAGCTAACTAATACTATTGAAGAGATAGAGTCAAAGAAAGCACTCGCTTAGTGCAAGGACTATTGTTCATTATTGTCATAGTATATGTTATTATTGCTTGTATATGTAGTAATATCAGTTGTCTAGTTTCCATAGTACAAGCACTGCTTAGTTTGGGATCGTGTGTGAGGAATGTCCCAGGATATTTATTTCATCTAAAAACGAAGAATAAGGTACTCGAGACCTTAATCTTTAAGTGATAAATGCTATTTTGAATCCAGCTTTATAGTCTCTGGATTCCTTTACTACCTTTAATGCTCCCGACATAGTAACCATTTTATAATGGGATAAAATAAATTAAAGTAATAATCATTCAAGTCACAATGTTAAAAGAAAACATCAAAATACAAAATGATCGTGTCGTTTAACTCTGTTATTGAAATGACACTAATTTACCAATGTTTTTGCTGTTTATGGTACTCAGTTGTTTTTTTTTACAATTGCGGACACCTTGCTTTTTTAATTTGTTTTTTTATATCTCAGTCAGCAAACAAGCATACAAACTGCCTGGTGGAAAGTGGGTTACGTAGCCCTATCAACGCTTGCAACTACTGGGGCATCACACTTGATCCTTAGAGCATGAGTTTTATACGGAAACCATAACTTGACGAAGTCCACCACCGAACCATAACTCAGTTCAAGTATATAACGAACCGGTGCAGTGGTAGAATCGGTTATAAAGTTCGTAATGCCTTATTGGAGCCTATATCGAATAAACGATTTTTGAATTTGAATTTTGATGCTAAGGTACTTTGCTTCAAAAGTCAAATGATTATACGGATGTTAATAAAATATTTTTCTCACTGATCAAATAAATGTGCCATAAGATATAATAAGATGAAGTACATAAAGCGTGATACGAGCTTTTGAGGTATAGTTTTAGGGTACCCGGAAGTCATAAAAAACTAGCTTTTGCCAATAATCAGCGTTCCAAAGCTCTAAATCTCATGTTGTGTCTACGCTACGCGAACGTACGTGTCAAGTGTGGGCGTAAACCGAGCCTACTACACGAGCGCGTTGCGAATCCCTGCGTTCGTCAGAAAACTGACAACTGGAGCCCGACGAGCGCGAGCCGAACGCTCGTTTGAGCCTCGCAAGTCCGTATACGCTACGTGAATCCTTGCTCCACGTGTGGACGGCTCGTGCTTGGTTCGCGTACCGTAGACGCACCTTTATAGTTTGATGAATAGTTGTAGTTATAGATGACTTAGTTCACTCTGTGTAGGAATATGTCTGTACCTATTTATTTTTCCCAGGTTTTTTTTATTTATATATTAAGAATTATACTCCATGAACTGTCTTAAAGTATGGCTCGGAATGTTGGGCAGTAAAGAAGACGGATGAAAGACGATTATATTCAGCTGAGATGAGGATGTTAAGATGGATTTGAGGAGTGACAAGAATTGAAAAGTTGAGAGGGAACCGTTTATCGTGGTAAGGGTCATGTTGTGAGGAGGAATTAAAATCACGTGACTAAAATAGTTTAAATGGTTATAACCATGATTCGGGAGACCGAAGAAGAGATGGATGGATTGTATGGTAAGAGCCGAATGCAAGAGGCGTATACATATTGTGTCAAACCCAAAGGATTGGTAAAAATGGAGATGATGGTACAGGTATTCCACCTGAATTGGTACAACTATCTAGTATACTAGTAACTAAATAATTTTTTTTTCTCCTACTTATCTACTAACATTAAAAAAGAAACCTGCAACGATTATTGATTGTACTCGGGATATTTAAATTTTTATAGGATATATTTCACCCCACGATAACGTAAGAGCGTTCGGGTTCGAAAGCTTGTTAAAAGAGTGTTTGCTTTAGGTAGTAATTCAGGACCATTATTAAATTAAAGGTTTTAAAATAAAACAAGTAGGCAACTAACAAAATGGACGAAAAAGTTCATGATAGCAAACCGTTGTTGTACACATCTTCTCATCAATAAAAACGTGTCAATAACATCACGCACACCATTACCAAATTGGTTAAACATACAATAATAATATTCATAATATATTTTGCAGTCGCATAAAGTCGCATCTTGCCATGCAGTCATTTGGCCTCAGTGAATTATCTGTCCTTATCACACATTCGAGTAGCACCGAGATAGAAACACTGTGTTTCTCTGTGCCGACCGAGCTTTACCAAACCGTTTATTCTGTGCCCCACACATGGATAGTTGGAAAACAGTGCATTCAAACTGTGACGTTTGTTTTTCTCCCATTGCTTTTGCTTGTGCACTGTATAGCCTTTATTTTCAAACTTTAAGGTGCATTTTCGTATGTCAATGTCACAACTTTTTTTAACCAATTGCTTTATGAGGTTTGCTTTGTTTCCTATATTGTTTTTCCGTTTTATTTTGTGGCCTCTAAAGATTGTACAGAGTGGATTTTTTAGTAGCAATATTTTTAGATTAATCGATTAGGGTTCGTGTAGAACAGCTTTCGATTGTCCATATTGGGGTTGTGCAGTAAGTGCACTTGGTCGTAACAGTTAATTTTGGTCGGTCTATTGAATAATTGTATGACGATCGCCGGAGCGCCTTGAGACACTATAACATACTATTGCGCCTACTACCTATTCCTTGTAGGTTTAAAAGTGTGACTTATAATTCATAGATGTAAGTTACTAACTCCACCTATCCTGATTTAAAACAAGTAATACTTGATAATCAAAAAGAAGCATACGTTCAATGGAAATTTATATTTTCATGATAAATTTCGTAGTTTACAATCAGGGTTATTGATAAGCTTCTTGTACTTTGAGCTTCGCATAGTCCTTTGAGTATTATTGGTTTAATACTCAAAGACATAGTCCGATAGGGTTTTTAAAAAAATAAAATCAATTGTTATTTTTTATTTGTTTCAATCAATTTTTTTCAAATTAGTAAAATTTTCTGTTACTAAAAGTTGTACGTAGTATTTATATACTCTGAGTACGTAGTATATATATACTCTGAGCTAAAAGTAAGGTTTTGAACGTATCAAAATCGTAGCTACTCTATGGTACCAGCATCAGTATAGGGACCTTTTTTTTCACTTTGACATTCATCCGCCCTTCTTGTTGTCTAGTATTAGCATAGTTCTGAGGTTGAGGTTGCATTCCTTGACGTCGAATTACAAAGCCTATCTATAGATATATCATTTGTAATTTATAATGTATAGACTCATAAGTTACCACAATCCAGCATGCTTACGAGCATGGCTAGTAATGATGTGGCCGGAAGTGGTAAGCACAAAAAGACAACTAACTGTCAAGCTTGTGTACCTACGATTTGTTGTGTTAGTAGCTAACCAGACGGGTACTTTGTATCCTACCACCGTGATATAAATTTGATTCTAATTTATTCTATTTCTGATATCGTTTCTACAATTAACCGTAATGACGTTCATTTTGTTTTAAATCTATTTCGTCAATTTCCACCACCGTCAATGGCTAAAATTCAAGGATACACTAAACCTTAAGATGCAGAGATTGGTCGGTTACTGTTATTTATCAGTGTAAAAGAATTTATTAGTTGAGGAGTTGGATCGGCTGGTATTACTCAACGTAGGATTCAAACCCATTACCTACACCACGCTATTCGACGTCACAACCACTGGACAATTATCGCCCGATGATGATAATACAAAATTATATAAAGCTAAGTGTAGGGTCAATGCAAAAGTAGCTTAACACATTAGAAGAGTTCAAAGCATTCAATTATAATACAATTATAACATGAATAATAAATACATTATAGGAATAAATCATTGACCGATTAATGTATTTTAAGATTGAGTACTTTATAAACATATATTTCTATGTTTTAGTAACCCGATAGCTTCCAAAAAGAGAGAAATTGAGGTCAATTCTGATGAAACTCACAGAATTTTCAACATATAGATTACATTTAATTAGTTTGCGTGAAACTTGTTTGAGTGCTAAGCATAATCTACCCCATTGAGAGCTCTCAGTGCTCATAGAAGGGTGTAATAAAACCCACCTGCAGAACACATTCTATTCAATTGAAAAAAAAAAGTGGAATGTTGCCTATTCCTTTAGTTTTTGCATTCCGAATTTGGCTCGTATTTTGATTATAGAATGAACCTAAAGAGAGGCTTTGTTACACAAAAAAGAGACAAAAATTGGCATACTAATATGGTTTCAACATAGCCTATCATGAGTTTCGGGGCTGAACATCGGTATTTGCAGTCTATGGACTCATAAAAAGTCTCCCTCTCTATTTGAGCTAGGTACATAACGATTCTTAGAATTAGTGTCGAGACATCAGATAACACTTGGGTTGATGTCATAGAACTGTAACAATAGAAGACTATTGTAATTTTTGGATCATAGATAATTTTCTTTGCGTCGTTTCTTTGATAGTTCGTTGCACTGTGGGGTCAAAGGGTATGGTAAATTATGAACAAATATTATGATGAAACTGTACTGTACTAATACATTTATATAATTGCATGGGATTCTTCTAGAAGCGGATGAAATAGGTTTCCTACAGAGTCAGCAACGCGAGTAATACCTCTAATGTTGGCAGCATCTATAGGCTGTGGTAACTGCTTATTACATCAGGCTGACTGTATTCTTGTATGCCACCTTAGGGTGGATTCGACTGATTCGACCAAACTAATATAAATCTAATACCTACTGAGATTAAAATCACTAATTACTCTAGAATTATTGAACGTTTCCTTTTACCAAGTCTCCTTCTTAAAGAGAGGTACAGCGTAGCGTTTATTTGTTCAAAGAGCACCTCGACTGGGGGGAACTACCTCCACCTTACAGAGTACTGAAGCCAAATTACTTTATGTTGTGTTCCTGCGCGTGAGTAAGATCGCCAGAGCTCACTGGGGAACAGGGAAGGGTCGGTAACGCGTGAGTGATGCACTATGTGTTGCAAGCGTCCATATGGCTACGGTAACCGCTTACGGCTAATCGGCATTGCGGGCCGATTACCGACTTCTTCATATAAAAACATATTTACTGTAAAATGAAATAAATGTTTAGTTTAGTAATAGTTTGTATTTATTATATTAGTTGTCGTCCCATAATTTGTATGTTAAAAAAAATGATTATTCCTTTTACAAACGTTATCTATATCAAAACTCACACTTCACTTACGTGTGTACGCGCAATCTATGCTTCAAAAGGGACACAAACATTTCCCATCACGTAAATAATATAATAGACTAGCTGCCCGGCGCGACTTCGTTCGCGTGGTGTTACCCTACTCTGTGGTGCTACCCTACCCCGCCCCACCCTACCCTACCCTACCCCACCCTACCCTACCCTACCCTACCCTGACAGCAAAATCCCCATTAACAAAATGATCCGCCATTTATTGAATTCATTTGTTACAAAAAATTAGATAAATGAAGAACCGCTCGACCGATTTTGTGCAAATTTCACATAAATCATCTATAAATAGTCCGAACAAAGCCTAAACATTTGGTTTGGATAGGTGATCCCGTTCTTGAGTTATAAAATTACAACGAAAAGTGGCATTGATTTTTATATATATAGACTGTAAGATCAATAACACTCAGAGGTTGTATAAAAAAAAAAAAAGGTTGAATCAGAAGTCCCATAGAGCTTCGTTTTGGTCGTTTTTATTCACTATATCTAAACTGGATTCAACATGCGGGTAGTCTGACTAGATCTTTCTATTCAGAGCAAGTACTTAAGTAATTGATGTTTGGGTTACCCTGCGGTTAAGTAACAGTTGAGTACTAGCCACTGTTTATGATTCAATATAATTGATGGGCTGGTTGGCATGGTTGGTAAGATACCCTATCTCTCACGTGTCGTGGGTTCTTAAAATAAAGGACAATGCTCATGGATATATGGAGTCTTGTAACAAGTGGCATTAAAGTCAAACTTCGTCTTTTAGAGACTACACTTATCATATTAACTCCCACAAAATATTATTTTTGGTAATAAAACCCGGATTCCGCTCAGTAAATTAAATTCCGCATATAAAAAATCAAATCCCTGATGTGTAAGGTTATAAAAAATATAAAAAACACACGATGCAGTGATTGGGGCTTACTGTTCAAATTCAGTGACAAATCACTGACGAGTTTCGGAATTTGATTGTTCATTATTACTACTCTAAAGGGATCTTTCCTCGATGTAGCTAGGTAAAGAGTTTTCTCTTCGCTTATATTTATAGAAGACATGCTGTCCCCTGAGCTTTCACCAAAGTTACCGGGATAAAAATTACCCTTTGACCCTATCCGGCGTGCCATTTTTCATAGTGATTGGTGCAGAGGTTTAGTCGTGAAAAGGTAACAAACAGAGTTACTTTCACATTCATAATAATAATATCGATAGTGGATGCCAAGATAACTATAGCTTACAATAAAATTGCATGGAAGATGCTCCCCTGCCAGTATGTTAAGTCACAGTACAAGTCGGCGCAAGTAGGTAACTCGGCTAGTGGGCGACCTTGACGCACGCCTCTGATTACGGAAGGCCTACGAGTACTTAGATCCCGGCGGAGCCTATGCGTTCTGTAGAGTCCTTTTTGTTCAACCGGTTTTCTTAACGTTTGTATCAATCTTGAAGTTTAGTTGTGCAAAATAGTGTGATGTGTGATATTTTTTGAGTGGGTCTGGAAGCATGCACATGGTTTATACAACGTAGGTGAGCTCTAAAAAAGGATTTCCTTAAAATTCAACCCATTAAGAGGGAATAGGAGATCGTGGCTGAACTCGCGAGTGGAAGGCTAATCTATACTTATATACTAAAATTATAAAGAGGAAAATGTTAGTCTGCTGGATGTAGGAAGCTACTTTTCATCCCGGGAAAGTGAGTGAAATCGTGGAAGACAGCTAAAATAATAAAAAAGTAACAAATAAGAATAACAACACGTACAAATTAAAATATAGAAATTATAGAGACATTTTAATGGCTATTAGTGCATGAGGTGCGGCTCTGCAATACCACCTTGTGAGCCTAAGGACTTGATTTAATACTTGAATGGAACTCGAATCAATTAAAATGTACATTAAATAACTTTTTATTTTAAACTAGTATGCGACGATTCATCCGCGTTCCCGGGGTAAAAAGTTAGGTTACTTTATCCCGGCTGTGTTACTCTTAGGCCCTTAAAGTAATCATGTCGATTTATTGTCGCTTGAATGTAAAATAAACTATTGCATTTAAAATATTAGTATTAGTATCTAGTCTTAGAGGAACAATCCCTTAGAGTAGTAATACCGAGCAATTTGATTCCGCAACTAGTCAGTGATTTGTCACTGATTTTGAACAGTAAGGAAGGACCAATCACTGCATCATTGTGTTCTTGACTTGGCCAATCAGAGCGCATGAGTCCTTGCTTAGCCAAGATTTCAAGCAAAATCGACGTCATTTTGTTCGATGTTCTAGTGGATATCAAAATACAAAATACAAATACAAGACGGGTCAATTTTTTTAGCTTTTTTAATATTTATATATTTTCTGGTATTTTTTTTGTGACCGTTCAGCTGGCGAACTTAGCTTATAGATACTTATAACACAAGATTTAAGGGTATAGTATTATCATTTGACTGCAATGTTCTGTAATGTGGCGGTACTTCCCCAGTTGGGCTGCTAAGATTTTTTATGGGGAACCCGTTATGCTCTACCTCTTTCAAACTCAAGAAATACATCAACCTAATTTCATTACCAAATTTCATTTCACTATTATAGCAAAGAACATGGGAATGGAACGACCAAGACAATTTTCAGTGGAGCCTAAAGAAATAATCGATTTTCCTTGATTACTAGAGGTCAAATGTTCCTACTATAGTCACCTCTCCATCAATGCAATTTATTTTTTACTGATTTCAAACAAAAAAAGGATGAGGTTCTCAATTCGATGGTTTTTTTTTATGTTTGTTACCTCATAACTCCGTCATTTATTAACCGAATTAGAAAATTATTTTTTTGTTTGGAAGGGTACACTTCTCGTTTGGTCCCATTATCATCAGATCAGGATTTGATTACTTCTTAGTGTACTTTGAAGTCGGTTTAAGATTTTTGTAAAACAGTTTTCAATTATATTTAACATAAGTACTTAAATCATATAAACTTAACTTACTTAAAAATAACTTCCAAACAAAACGTGACCACGCCACGGTACCACATAAAACCGAACTGAGATGTACCAGACGCATACGCTCTCAAGGTTGTCTCGAGTGAGTAAGCAAAGACGAACGGACAAGGGCCGGCTGCTCCAAAGTTTTCTTCACGCCCTTTTGTGCTATGCAAGTTTACTTTGTTCTAACTGCTTAGTATATTCTAAGCCCATGTTTGACCATTAAACATGTCTATTTAGTTAGATATTTATCTACTTTGTTTTCTTTCTTCTGTTCTTATATATACCAAAGTCGAAGCGATTTATCGAATTTAGGCCCTAGTGGGGCACTTATGAAGGTCAAAGCTTCTTAAGTTTTATCAGTATTTTATTTACAATACATAAGTACACATTACAATATATCTTGCTTCTTTAAATACATGTCTGAATATACGTATTTTTGTTTTAATATAAGCATATAAACTTTTCTGAAATAAATAAATTTAATCTTAATATCAATTAAAATATTAATAAATACATTATATTGTTAACGTAAACCCTGGTAAAATACATCTCATTATTTGCACAGAAAATTAACTTTATAAAAACATAAAATAGAATTAAAACAATAAATAACATGCAAACACTTCCGCGTGTAACAAAAAATTACACAGTGTATATTAATAAATACCACAGCTTGGGTACCACAAGGATATTGGGCGTGGAGGGGCAGTGGAGGGAGGTGGGGCAGCCCATCAGAGGGGGGGAAGTTTCGAAAGTTGCACAAACGTCGCCTTGACCTCGATATGCGCCTGCGTCGGCTGCCTGCACTATTATTACGGCAGTTGTTTTTTTTTGTTCCGTTGGCCACTTTTGGGCGGAGTTTAACCAGTACTTTACTAGGACGCTTTCTATGTTACTATGGGATTTACATACGTGGTTTAATGGTTAAGTATATAATAATGCTACCGATTCTGTAGTTTACAAAAACTAATTTAGTCTCACTATGTCTCTTTCTAACGAAGAACATAACAAAAGGATGTAAGAAATTTATTCCTGTCAAATTTTTCCAATGCTTGTTTTCAAAATAAATTTACTCGCCATCTATCGTGGTCACGTCACCCGCAAATGAAGACGGCAAAAGCTAATTTGACAGCTTTAGATATGTTCTATCCTTTTTCAATAATGTTTGTAAGAAAGAGACGTGATGTGACTAAAATTAGTTTAGGGCTATTTACAACAGAATCGGCACCATTATATTTAAATCGGCTACTTTGGTAATTATCGGTATCGATTTAGCTTATCAGTATCATAATAAAGTAATTTATAATTATGATATGTTTATTCATCCATTAAAAATGAAATAAATAATAAAATAATATTTTTACGTGCAATTTCGAGTTAAATCTTAATTATATTGTATAGTTATTTACTATTTGTGGACTTTTGTATCTAGCATTGCATTTAAGTAATGAAAGAAGTTTACATTGTATGAAGGAATATATGACTATGAAAAATAACAAGTACCTACAACGTTTTTTTATGTGAAAAAATATTTCCTACTAAAAAAATAATTTCACCACATCTGTCGATGAAACGCAGCTATTTGAAACCCTACTATGCAATAATTACACCATTTAAAACTATAAAACCACCCTTCAATTAATGTAGCATCAATTTAAAAATAATTGGCTATGACCCAAGCTTGTTTACGACGAAACCTACCCCTAATGACTGACCACGTCATCACGCAAGTATCCTTTTCTGCGTAAAGGGGTAGTTACTTTTACATCATTGAAAAGAGCGTTTTTCAATAATCATTATAATTATATTCTTAATAAGTATAGTTCGACGTAAAAAATAACACTAAAACGACTAAAATAAGTTGTACTTAATTTCAGTCTTAAAATAAAAAAAGTTGAACCAGCCATGGTTTTTGAAAGAAATTAACCAAATCAGATAATAAATAGTTGTATTAATTTTGTATTGGGCAAGGAGTCAGGTGATACGCCACCATCATAATTTATATGAGGTAATCAAAACCGTTTTAACATATACAAGGACGTCAAGGAATATATTAGTAATATTTACAGATAAAAAAATACTTATTGAGAAATACCGCACGCCAAATAAAAATCAAGCATATTTCCTACTAACCTCAAAATTGTAAAAGTATCTAGACCATGCGGTTTAAACTTCACGATACCAATAACCTGTTGCACTGCTTGGTTTGGGATTAGGCTTTCACCTTCGGCCACATCTTTATCTTACCTTGTTGAGATAGTAATATATAAAGCTTTTACTGATATACTATAGCATTCCCAGATATAGAACATTCCATCACCGCATGCTATGTATAGTATACCACAAATGTGTATATGATACGAGTATGCGTGGAGAACATGTGCGTGGT
Source organism: Achlya flavicornis (assembly GCA_947623365.1). Taxonomy (NCBI): domain Eukaryota; kingdom Metazoa; phylum Arthropoda; class Insecta; order Lepidoptera; family Drepanidae; genus Achlya; species Achlya flavicornis. The sequence goes on from OX392467.1 coordinate 14,649,669, forward strand.
GTGGCGCGGCGCGGTGTAGCCGGACCCCTGCACCCTGCAGACGCACGCGTCTGGTGACGTCATTGTGTGCCCCTCGTGTGAGTGTGGAGTTGAGACAATTATGTGCTAATAAAAATTACAAAAAAGAGCCACTAAAGATCCTTATGCCCATTTTCACCAACCAATGCCTGACTCGGGTAACGCCTAACTAATATGTATTGTTAAATTTGTATAAAATATTATCATTAAAATTCCGTTTGATAGTCTCTTAGGATCTAAACTGGTTATTAAAAAAAAATTTTACGTCAGTCAATTTTAGCTAACAATTTATTGTATGAAATTTGATGTGTGTAGAAAAAACTATTTGTTATCGCACCCTGTGCTTTTATAATGAACATATGCACGTCTTTATTGATAAAGTTGTTGATCATTTTTTCATACCATAAATATTTAAAAAAAAGTAAAACGTGCTAAATTAATAAAAATCTATCAACATTCTATGCCGTAGTAGTCCGTAGGCCTATCTACGAATAGATCGTAGTCTATGCTACGGAATCGTAGAGGTCTACAGTTTACGTAGCATAGGTTACGAGTTTCATTCATTCATTTTTTGCAATATTATTCCAGTAGAATATTTTATTTTATTTATTTAGTATTGTTATCTCTAAAATAGAATGTTGAATGAATATTTGCGTCAATGGTAATATAAATAGTACTATGAATGATTTTATATTGGGATACTCGTAACTAGCAATTGACTGTTCGTAGGTGGTCCAATTTTAAATGAATGTTAAATTATTTTTAGACCAATAAAAAATATGAACTTTATGACGTCTTTGAGGATAAGGTTTTTGTAAATATATTTATATATATTGAATCCTGAAAGCCATCTATAAAAATAGAACGTATGATTTAATTGTGGTGGTAGAATTTATTAAAGTTACTGTATAAGGATCTTTTAACGTTACTGTATAAGGATATATTTATAATGAGATATTTTTGACAAAATGTCTAAGTGGAAATGTTTTTGACCTATTCTTTTGATGTTTATAATATTCTAGTGATCCATTCCGTACATCATATATCATGGAATAGAATAGAATAACTTTTTATTCGACAGTAAAACAATCAACTATACCTCATTTAAACTAAATTATACATAATTAATTATACTGCAAAAGAAGGGTAACCGCTCAGCAATATTGCTGTAGTATGAGGAGGCACACTGACAATTTACCCCGCTAGGTGTCGTATAGTCGCTGGTGCCGTCTATCTGTCAAACACCATAAATTTTTTACGCATTCGTTATCAATTATGTTATTCAATAATTATAATGCCTTAATGTAGTGCATTTCAATGCAATAATAAAGGTTTACACCGATTGAAAATAAGAAAGATAAGATGTGGATCAAAGCCTTACAAAAAAAATATGGAAACCAAGCTCATATAGGCAAGATTATGCAGAGATCACTTCAGACCTAACGATTTTTATGAGGAAAGCCTATATACTGGTTGGTTTAATTAATTGAAACTCATGAAAATCCTTAGAATACATCAACTCAATATCAATGACAGCTACCAGTGAGGGTGGCGCCATCTGAGATTAGCTTTGCCTGTCCCTCCCCATTGAGCCACAACGCTGATTTTCAGCGGCAACCTTAGTTGACGTTTGGAAGCCCCTGCTACAGTATGGATGCTCTTAAAATAAGCAAAACAACATGCTAAAATGAAATATAAAGAAATTATAATAATCGTAACAGTTAGCAGCTAAACTTAAAATAAAATACCTCGAGAGCTACGGGGCGGTGTAGATATTTATGATTCTAAATTCGGTGATTTTCTGGTTTCGATAAACCACAGTCGGTCTCTGGAGGTCTTGATCAGTTTTGATGATAATATGCGAGATTCGGACCCCCACTTAGAACTTAAAAGTAATTAATCAATTTTCCACGTACTACTTACACAACATGAGTTCTTAGGCAAGTGATCACTATGCATCATGCGCGTGATCACACGGCCGTGCTTAGGTAACGGTTTGTGTAGAAAGCAATAGGACCGAGACAATACTTTCTATATTCACATGCGAAACGCCTTTCGCAATAGATATCCATCGTGAGATATCTTTCCAGTTTTAGGTGTATAATAAAACCAGCTGTCCCACGCGGTTTCACCTGCGTTCCGCGATAAAAAGTAGCCTATGTTCTTCTCTATACCATAGGCTATCTGCATACCAAATTTTATGATGATAAGTTGAGTAGTTGAGGCGTGAAGGCGTAACAAACAAACAAACAAACTCACTTTCTCATTTTAATATAATATTAATAATAATAACTAGCTGTCCCCTGCGGTTTCACCCGAGTTACCGGGGTAAAAAAAAACCTATGTCCTTCTCCATACCATAGGTTATCTGTATGCCAAATTTCATGATGATCCGTTGAGAAGTTGAGGCGTGAAGGCGTAACAAACAAACAAAATCACTTTCGCATTTATAATAGTTAGGAGTAATAATAATAATATAATATTAATAATGAAATAATATTTAGGATTAGGATATCAAAGGTTATTTAATGTATGTCATATTTTAGATTAATTTTCTCAGTATCGTATAGGAGCATAGCGTTTTTCACTCAAGTGCAGCTCAGCGGGGGAAGTATTTCCACCTTAAAGAATCCTGCAGCTCAATAATTGAATGTTGTGTTTCTGTGCATCAGTAAGGTTGCCGGCGCAAGTTGCAAGCGTGGAGGGGGGAAGGGTCCGTAACGCGTGAGAGATGTGTCGCCGGGTGTGGTTAGAGTCAATAGGCTACGGTATAAGCGGTTATTCATACATCAGGCGCTTAAAATTGAAGGAATAAAATAGAAATTAGAAAAAAAAAAAGTTTAGCATCTCCACCTTTATGTTATAGTAAGATATTGTTCTAATGTGACCAAATGTATTATAATTGAACCTAATCAGTATTTGGGACTGTCAAATGGCATCAATGAGTGTGAACTGCAGACCGTGGCGTACAGTCAAGAACATATATGTATACACTTTTCTTGTACTGTACAAATTCAAATATTATACAAATCATAATAGTATAAATTAGAAGATTGTGGCTGCATAATATCTCATAATTTCAATCAATAGTTAAAAGAGACTCGTTGTTGATACACTATGTGTATACATATTTATTTCCTCGTATAGATGCTGAATTAATTTTCAATATTTGATTTGTGTGTCGGTTTCAGATTGAGGAAGGAAGAACTATTATTATTTAATTTATTATAACTATAGCTTTCCATCTCGTAGTTTCACACGTTTCACGTATATTGGGATCGAATGTAAAAAAAATGATATCTCCCAAAATCAAATATAGGTTGGAAAATTAAAAAAAAATCTTACACATAAACATACAGTATGAGACTACACTAAGACACTAAGGTTAGGTTAGGTTTTGATACAATTCGATAATTAATTTATTCTCAATCATATAAAGAATATGATCAAAGCTAACCTTTTACTCTTTAATTATAAAATAAACATAACAGATTGAAATAACATGTTAAAATAAATTAACCTGTACATAAATAAAACATAAGCCCAACGAATTTGCAAAGAAAATCGCAGTCTCGTTACCGTTCCCTAATTACGCCGAAATAATACGTGGAACTGCCGCCATTGTTCGCAAAAAAAAAGTATTTTAACCAAACTTGAAAAAATGCAAATGGAGCTATTATAAAAAACCTTTCCTCGCTTAAAATGACGCCGCAAGATGGCGCGGGTATTTAGATCCTGCAGTCTATTGGCGCGCTAGCTTTAAATTTAAAAATGGAATGCACTGTCCTTGGCTGGCGGGGTGCGTTGACCTTCCAATGCATTTCGGCGGTTTTTCAACCAGCATTCAAACGACACAATTGCCATTTTGCTATCGATCCAATTTAGGTCGTATACTATCGTTCTAAGGCAGGTTTTTGGTTAGTCATATTACTCGGACCGGTTGCTCGCGCTAATTTAAATTGTTGTGAGTTCTCATTATTGGAGTTAAGGCTGAAAGTTGCAGAACATTTGATTTTATATCTCTTTTTTAATCACTAATTGATTTTCGAGTTTAGTGAATGTAATAATAAGGTTTAAATTTAGTTTGAAGTGGTTTGGAAATGGAGGTCGTGAAGGTGCAGACTGCAGCTAGATGTCAACGAATTGATTTTTTTGGAACGTGGAATTAGTAATTTGATAAGAATGTTCAAATACATTTTTAAAAGCTGCACAGTATTTTAAATATATAATAGAAAACATAAACTACATTGCGTAGCTCATGACCGACTACTTCTAATATACGTAGCTAGGCTACATCTATGACATTCGTAGCAAGCTGTAGCTATCTACGAGAATATAATGACTATTTTCTTACTGCATTAACTAAATCAGGACTCTATTTTAAGTACCGTAGAGTTGTTTACTAATTGATGATTCTAGAAGCTTCGCTGTAACTGATACTCGCGATATTTTTAGTTTGATTAGTTGGTGCAGTTGTTTTGTTTTGATACGAATTGTGCTTTAAAAGTGATATTTAAAATTGTATATATTTACGCTACCACTTTTGACCACATCGTTATCAAGATTTTAACGTAACAATTAATCCTAAGATTAATAATTATCTCAACATTTGACGTGCCTGTTGGCGTGGTTGGTTAAGATTCCACCTATCACACTACAGGTCACAGGTTTGATTCCAAACCATGTATTTGTTATGTATTTATTTTACAAACAAAAAGTAGTATATGTAGTACATCAATTGTGTCTTTTCTATAGCAGAAGCTCTGTTTATTTGAGATCAGATAGCCTTATGTGATTATGTATGTATGCCCAGACTTTTTTTACAAAAAAAAAACCTGATGGTACTGACACCATAGCTACTCAAAGCAATACATTTTGTTTTTTTTTTAGGGTTGGTAATGGGTGATCTGTCGGTGTTGCAACTATCAGTAACAGTTTACCATCAAGCGGGCCGTATGCTTTTTTAATTGGTATAGTTTTTAATTTAGTTATCTCTGTCTCAAACTAAAATCCGGTTTTCTACTACTAGTTTTCTTATTCAGGCAACAATTTAGTTGTGTGACATTACTAGGATCAATAGCATGACCTAGCCAACACAAATAGAGCTAGTGCAGTGACACGCGGGTGCGCCGGGCCCCAGCCGTGACGTCTGAACCCGCACTTACGTGTGTGAGGTATCGACACATGTGGGCGGTCGGAGCGAATGTATTGACGAATATTCGCTTGATCATTTTTTAAATTAATCTCACGAGCTTTAAAATTTTGCCAAAGCATGGAATTTTATACAAAGGAAGTGTTTGTAGTAAATATTTTCACTTTTTTAATATTTGCTTATTGCACTTAGGGATGGGCAGGGAAAGAAAAATATTGGGAAGAAAAGAAAAATACGGGAAAATACGGAAAAGAATGGAAAAATACGGGAAAATTCCCAAACGGCGGGAAAATACTCAAATGGCTTTATGTTCCTCAAAAAACATATTTGTTGATGCTTTTGATTGTTATTTTAATCAAACTCGCTGTTGTATGTACCTACATCACCTACGCGCGGACCTACGCGGACCTTGGAGGAAGTTATCACACATTTTTTTTATACTACCTAGGTAGCAAACAAGCCTACGGCCCGCCTGTTGGTAAGCGGTTACCGTATCCTATGGACGCTTGCAACACCTCCTTCGGGACCCGGGACGGGCTATATAAGCGTCGTACATGTGCACGTGCTCTTTCTGCACGAGACCGTCTGTCCGACTGTCCACCGACTGTCCACCACAACCTTTACACCCCAAAACGTCGCTTTTTTTAAAAACAACGCAAAAAAAAAAAAAAAAAGTTTTTTTATTGTATGATATGAGTATGACCCTAATAGAAATCATGTTAAATGTTATTCAAACGATTTGGTAAAGGTATTTCTCGCTATATACGCAAAATCTACTAAATATGACCATTTGAGTATTTTCCCACCCAATGGGAAAATTCCCGGGTTCTTTCCCACTAAATTGGAAATTTACTCGAAGTTGGGTTTATTCCCGGGAAGAAACCCAACCCTAATTGCACTCCTTTTGGTATCGTTTCAAAGATAAAAATGACAGTACGCATATGAGTGTATTTACAGCAAGACAGTTACATTTTAGGGTTGAAATATCGGAAAATCTTCTAATGTAGGAAGGAAAATGTGTGGCAAATTCTAGTACTACATGCCTTATCTAAAATAATATATGTAACCAAAACTGAAAAAACCAAATGTATCCTACTAATATTGAACTACTCAACGCAGTAATAGCTGAACAGATTTTCCATATCCGGAAACATAACACTGCAATGAACGTTTTTTTCCTAAAAACGGCAAAAACGCGAAATCGTTAAAACCTAGTGTGTTAGGTACATTTCATTTCTATTTGGTTTATAATTAAATAAAACAATATAATGTATACAACCATTATACCCTAAAAAAATGGTAAGTTAAAAAACAAATTTGTATAGATTCAAAAGACAACCTGGTTTTGTAAAACTCAGGTTTTAATATCTTAAGTCCTTTTGTTATAAAACGATAGTATGTAACAGATATATTTTAAAGCATTGATTATTTTTACTAGACTTGCTTTAAACCATCTCTTGTAATAATAAGATACATAAAATACCTACACCCACACATACAACAAACAATATTTTCTCAAATATTGTTTTTAATGTAAAAAAATATAATTTGATAGCGTCACAATCTAAAATAAATTAATGAACCCAGTAATAGGTATTAAACTACAAAAAAAAACAAGAAATATTTTCAAATGACATCATTAGATCTATAAGACAATTTTTTATCTATAAAAAAATCCCGAAATCATCCAAACGAAAACGTAAACAAGGAAAAGCGGAACGAAATTTGAGCCGCCAAAATTTTCCGTGTTCTATTTTCGGTAACGGACGCCGCGCTAGTGTGCAAGCGGTCTAACACATCGGGCGTTTGTGCCTAACATTACGAAAATAAACCACGAGAGCGTTCAAAGCAAACAGGCGAGTAGTGAAACTGAAATTAGTCACTCGGCCTATAGTGCAACGACTCGAATAGGGATGGGGGAATGGATCAATGTTGTCGATGATTTTCACAGTAGGTTAATTAATTAATAATTTACCTAATTTATTTAGTGATATATTATAATTAAACACATAAATACTTTGTTTATTAATATGATAAAGACGTTATTTATATGAGAGGTAGAGCAGAGTAGAGCAGCTCGACTGGGCATGTATACCTTACAGAATACCGTGGCCAAATGTCTTTAAGTTGTGTTTCTGCGCGTGAGTAAGGTCACCAAAGCTCATCGGGGAGGGGGGAAGGGTCTTCAACGCATGAGTGATGCCCCGGGATACCCCAGATATTGCGACCATCCATAGGACTACGAAAAATCGCCTACTGCCAGGAGGACTGTATGCTAGTTTGCTGATTTAGACAAGAACCTATATCATATTTTAAATTAAATGCACTAACAAATACAACTTAGTGTACCGAAGTAAATATTTTATCTAAAAAGTACACACACATCCTGTACATAAAACCAATTGAAAAAACTTCCAGCGCATCATAAACTTGTTATCTCTTCTCATCAGCTTTGCGCCAATAATAAAGACAAAATTAACATGGGCAACATAGTGTGTGTAGCCAGTAAACGATCGTTTTTTATGCTAAATCATCGCTGTAAATTCCTGAGATAGCATAAATTTGCATGCAACTGGCGTTCATCGCTAATTCAAGCGCTGCCGGATTTGTTCGTTGTGCTGAATTAAAATAGGTACTATTTCAAGCAAACAAAATGTTTTAACTATTTTGCTTATTAAGTGTTCAATGAACCGATAAAACCATTACAACCGCTATAATTATTGTCGATTTATACATTTTAATGTACCTACGTATCTTTTTTGTTTCTGTATCCGAAATTTAAGTAGCTCGGTTTATATCTTTGTAATATTCATGATTCAGGTTTATCTTATATTTAACGAGGATAATACTAATGTTAAACTTGTTTTATAACGGCTTGCAATATCAATGTTATAAATTCGGTCTCATGCATTGAGTTATTTTCAACTTTCCATAAGTATGTTTTTGTTCGTAAGACACGAAGTAGCGAATAAATATCCAATAGTACTCTGCCAATAGTGGAAGAGACGGGTATAGACCCATTACTACTAGTTACAAAAATATAAAGATAAAAATAGGTCTCGAATAAAATCGTCGATACCTCGATATCGACAGCAGCCATCCCTAGTATTTCTAATTTCACGGTCGACGCACGTCTATGTGTGCACACAGCACGCTGGTGTGCGTGACCTTGCCGCGCGCTGCGTTTCGGCGGTCATTCACCCCGAATGCATTTCAGTCCCAACCCTTGACTTTGGCAAATACATGTGTCTATGTCTGCGTTGTTGTTAATAGGAAACGTGTGGATGTGTGTGTGTGCATCATTTGTTTCACAAGTTCTATTGTTTAAACAATGCGCTTTTAAATGTGTTACTTTGTTCATTATTGTCTCAGCATCGACAACGCTTCTTAAATACTTACACTACTGAAACAATTCACAAAAATCAAGCTGCTTTATAAAATAGTATATGACGATACGTATGCCTTAAGTAGTACATTTTATCCTCGTTGCGCTCGTGCGCTATTTACGCCGTGCAAAAATGACTTAAAGCACGAGTATTGTATAACATTTTATAATACGTACAATCAGTTCGGTTTTTGTACACGCAGTGCTATAAATTCAATTTTTATTTAGTAAATAATGACTATTGAATAGTCTATGATATGACTTCGTTTACGTTTGGTTCTAAGTTTTCATTGAAAATTAACGCCTGTGACCTACAAGTTTATAATGATTTCGTAGTTTGTGCCGACGTGAACACTGTTTTTAGATATAGAAAACTTTTATAGGTAACTGAAACAGGATACTTTGCGTTCCCTCCTAACTGGCTATCACCCTCAAAATACAGTCGCAAAATATCCACTGGTATGTCCTGGCAGCTGCTCTTGAGCCAATTCCCTTGAAATACTTTCTACCCTCGGCCTCATCATCACTTTCCAGTGAGATTATGTTCATGCAGTTAATATTTTATAACATAATTTACTTTATCTATGATCTTAAAAAAACGGCCAAGTGCATGTCTGGTCACGCCCAATGTAGAGTTCCGTCGATGCCCGAAACAATATGCTGACTTAGAAGGGTTTCACGACGTGATTTACACAAGTAACACCTCATCTAAGTAATTTTCCTCTTTACTTCTGCATGTATATATTATAAGTTACTCGACTATTACTCGTTAACTTGTACAGCCTACTTAGCTGTCATATTTTTATGTTACACAATGTGTAACCGATAAAAAGTTTCAGCTCAAACTAAATTTCTTTTTTTTTACTTCCAAGCTTCATCATCATCAGCCTATAATTTCCCACTGCTGAGCACAGGCCTCCTTTCACAAATGAGGGTGAAAGGGAATGGGCAGATACTACACGACGCGTGCCCACTGCGGATTGGTAAAATTGAATTAAAATCATAATAATCAACGTGTCACCTCTCAATGAGGGTGTTAGATTAATTTTGTTTATTTGTTACTAGATGGCGTTGTATTTTTTCTGAATCGCGCTATGATTTCGTTCTCACGGTTTTATGACCTCTTCCATGTTTTTTTTGAAATACAATACGGTTCAGAACAAAAAGGTGTTTTATTATCCATAGTGGTCCTTCGAACAGGATACAGTAAGTGAATTTAAAAAAAAGTGCTAAAGTGAAATAAGTGTAACTAGTGAAGTGTTATATTGTGCAATGGACATACATAAAGTGGTAAGAACTTAAATAATTTCATGTAAGAACTTTCGTTAGAACTCTGAGAATTTGTGTTAATTGCGCTTCGAACATTATTGCGTATTTGTGGACTTAGAAAAGTTTATACATCTTCGAGATAAACTTTAATGTGTTTGAGACTTGTAATTTTGAACTATTGAATTAGTCTCAGAAGTGCTTTAGGGACTCCGAAGTTTGAAAAAAAATACTTCAAATATACCTACAAAAACAGAATAAAATGTCTGAAGATTTAAAAACATTGATTATTATTTTAAATGAGAACTCTAACAAAATTGGAAAATTACTTACTAATACGAAGAAATGTGGACGAGCTAAGTTGACAAGAGGTTATTTGGATACACGATATGAGATGTTGAATGAGTATTGGTCTATTTATATCAAACATTACGAGAAAATTATAAGTACATCCTCAAAAACAGACTTGAAATCTATCAATTTTGATCCAGAGAACAGTTACGACACTACCGAAGAAGCATATCTAGATCTCAAAACCTTTATCAAAGATTGGTTATATGAACTACAACCCCAAACTACCATCCCAAATAAAAATGATACTTCTTCTACCCAATTACCCAGAGTGAGACCAAAACTACCACCAATATCTATACCCACATTTTCAGGAGATTATAATGAATGGCTTAGTTTCCGAGACTTATTTATTTCACTTATACACAACGAAAGCAGTTTGTCAAAGATTGAGAAACATCATTATTTGAAATCAAGTTTAACCGGAGAAGCTGAGCAACTATTAAAAAATTTCACACTTACCGAAGCGAATTATGATGATGCGTGGAAAAAACTAGAAGAAAGATATGACAACAAACGGATTATTGTCAATTATATACTTAATCGCCTACTTAATCAAAAAAAAATGGTATCAGAATCTGCAAAAGGCATCAAAGAATTGCTGGATACCACAAGTCAATGTCTCGACTCTCTTAAGAACATTAAAATTGATACTTCAAATTGGGACGCGATTATAGTACATATAGTTGTTGGAAAATTAGATTCCGAATCCCACAAACTTTGGGAACAATCGCTTGGAAAATCAACAGATATACCTTTATTTCATGAACTAGCTTCTTTCCTGGAAAATAGATTTCGCACAATGGAAATGGTTTATAGTACACAAGTAAAAGAACCACAACGAAAACCCATTACACAAAAAATATCAAATGTTAACACTTATGCAACTGAAGTAAGTAGCACTTGCACATACTGCTCACAGAATCATTATGTTTGCCACTGTAAAGATTTTGCCAATTTGGATGTTACCGAACGCCAAGATTTTGTAAAGAAAAACAACATATGTTTCAACTGTCTTGTTAAAGGGCATGGTGTTATTAATTGTCGGCAAAGCACGTCTTGTAGAAAATGTGGAAGACGCCATCACACTTTGCTGCATAATTCAAACCCTTTTAAGGCAGATGTTATGAATAACGCTGAAGAAAATGAAAATGAAGGGACTCCTTCTGCATCTTGTAATAATGCAAACATTAAAAATGAAAGCCAAAGCTCACAAGTTATTTTGGCAACAGCACAGATTGCAGTAACTTCTAAAAGCGGTAATACTTACATTTTGAGAGCCCTCATTGATCAAGGCTCCCAAGCCTCTTTTGTCACGGAAACAGCTGCACAATTGCTACAAATGGACCGTATTCCTGTACATGGCAAAATCACCGGTGTTTCTGATTCAACAGTGGTAACCACACAATCTATGATAAAGTTTACTATTCTCACTCCAAAGAAACTCACTCCACTAGTTGGTGTTCACGCTTACGTCCTAAAGAAACTCACCTCCTTATTACCTTCAAGAGAATTTCCACAGAATACTTGGCCTCAATCAATGCAACTGGATCTTGCTGATCCCGACTTCCACATGCCAGGTTCTGTCGATGTACTGTTAGGTGCCGACGTGCACGCTAAAATTATTCAAGAAGGTCTTCACAAACATGGTTCCCTCGTTGCTCTCAATTCCCATCTAGGCTGGTTGATATCCGGACGGGTATCCCAGACTGAAACACAAAACCACAATGTCATAGTTACTCACACAAAATTTGAAGTGGATCAGTTGCTTAGGCAGTTTTGGGAAATTGAAGAATACTTACCACACAAAAAACTATTATCAAAGCTCGACATACAAAGCGAAGAATATTTTAAAAATACTTACACTCGAAATGACAATGGTCGCTATGTTGTTCGCTTACCGTTCAAAGAAGATCCTTCCACCAGTCTAGGTGACTCTAAATCACTGGCTGTTTGTCGATTACAGCAAATGGAAAAGCGTCTTTCACGTATACCTGAACTTAAAGAACAATATAATAGTTTCATGAAAGAGTATTTATCACAAGGACATATGGAAATTATACCTGAAAAAGAACTTAAAACTAAAGAACAAACTTATTACTTACCTCACCACGCTGTTCTCCGGCCGACGAGTATAACCACTAAGCTGAGAGTGGTATTTGATGGAAGCGCTGCCCCTGAAAAAGGAAAGTCATTAAACGAAAGTTTATTAATAGGACCTCCATTATTGCAAGACATACGAGACATTATTATAAGATGGAGACGACATAAGTTCTGTTTAGTTGCAGACGTACAAAAAATGTATCGGCAGATTCTTGTTAACAAAGAAGACACAAATTTTCAAAGAATTCTTTGGCGAGAAAATCCTAAAGATCCTATTCAAGAATACAGACTACTTACCGTCACGTATGGCACATCCTGTGCTCCTTTTCTAGCAGTTCGTACATTACACCAGCTAGCGGACGATGAACGTAATGATTTTCCTCAAGAAGCTGAAATACTGAAATCAGACGTATACATGGATGACTTGATGACTGGAATCTCTAAAGAAGAAGATGCGATAGTTCTTCAAAACCGGTTGTCTAAGTTGTTTAATCTTGGTGGGTTTCCATTACATAAATGGTCATCAAATAGTGAATCAGTGTTAAGTCAAATTCCCAATAGTCATAAGGAATCAGACAATACAGTAAATATAAAAGTTGAGGATACTATTAAAACCCTGGGAATTACTTGGAACTCACAAACCGACAATTTTGAATTAAAAATAAATATAGAATGCAATACTAAGAAATTTACTAAACGAAATGTGCTTTCTACTATAGCTAAAACTTTTGACCCACTGGGTTGGTTAGCTCCTGCAGTTATTATACTAAAAATGTTTATGCAAAAACTATGGCTAGCTGGCTTAGAGTGGGATGACGAACTGACTCTCGATTTGAAAACTGAATGGTTGACTCACATTGAAAATTTCACTCATAATGAAACCATTCAGTTTCCACGTTGGCTTTGCATTTCTGAATCAATCAATAGGGTTGAACTTCATGGTTTTAGTGATGCATCTTGTGCTGCCTATGCTTGTGTTGTATATCTTAGAGTTTGGGATAAGAATATTGTTAACGTTCGTTTAATATTGGCCAAAGCCCGAGTAGCTCCAGTAAAACAAGTTTCAGTTCCGCGCCTAGAACTTTGTGGTGCAGTATTATTGGCTAAAATGTTAGGTTCACTTAAAACTGTATTAAATATTGAGGATGACTTTGTGTTTGCTTGGACTGATTCCACCATTGTTTTGGCTTGGTTACGTAAAACACCTGGTACTTGGACGACTTTTATTGCCAATCGGACTTCTGAAATTTTAACCGTCACCAACAATAGTCAATGGCATCACATTGAATCAGCAAAAAATCCTGCTGACATAGCTTCCCGAGGTTTGTACCCACATGACCTACAACAATCTATCCTATGGTGGAATGGTCCAGAATTTTTAAGCTATCCTAATGAGATTGTGAAAGATTGTACTGATATACCAGAAACTAATTTAGAATCAAAAATAAAACTAACTACTCATATTTGTATAAATGAAAATAATTTTGTCGATACTTACCTGGAAAAATTTTCAAGTCTTTTGAAATTGATCCGAGTCACTGCATATTGTTGTAGATTTGTTCGGAAATGTAAATTGAAAGCTAATTTAAATAACACAGAAAATTTTAGTTCTTATTTAACTGTATCTGAAATGAAGAATGCATTAAACGTTTGTGTTCGTTTATCGCAACAGAAATACTTTTATGATGAAATAGAAAGTTTATCTCAGGGTAAACAAGTGCACAAAAGAAGTAAATTGTATTCATTAAACCCTTATCTTGACAGTGACAATATATTGAGAGTTGGTGGACGACTAGCTAATGCAACAGTTTCTACTTACCTAAAATCACCAATCATATTGAGCAATGATTCTCATCTTTCAAATCTGTTAGTAACAGAAGCACACATAAAAACTTTGCATGGTGGTCATCAACTTACCATAAATTATATTCGTCAGAAATATTGGATTGTCAGAATAAAAAATGTTGTGAAGGCTGTAATAAAAAAATGTATACCGTGTTTTAAACAACGTGCAGTACCAGTTGTACCATTTATGGGCAATCTACCAGACTACAGAGTTCAACCAAATCGACCTTTTCGCACTAGTGGAGTAGATTTTGCTGGGCCATTCACACTGAAACTGTACCCTGGTAGATGCAAGAAAACCTGTAAAACTTATGTATGTCTATTTGTATGTACCGTCACAAAGGCTATTCATTTGGAGGTAGTGAGCGACCTAACATCTGCAGCATTTTTAGCCTCCTTTAAAAGGTTTACTTCTCGTCGTGGTCATTGTAAGGATATTTGGAGTGACTGCGGAACGAATTTTGTCGGCGCATCCCGAGAATTAAATCTAGCCTTCAAAAATTTAAAATCTCAAGTCACAGTGGAGATAGCTGAACTTCTTGCCAATGATCAAACCAATTGGCACTTTATACCACCTAGTTCTCCACATTTTGGGGGACTCTGGGAGTCTGGGGTCAAATCGGTTAAAGGTCACCTCAAACGAGTAATTGGACAAACTAATCTCACATTCGAAGAATTTTCCACTCTTTTAACGCAAGTGGAAGCTTGCGTCAATTCCCGTCCACTTACATTAATAAGTTCATCTCCCGATGAACCACCTTTGACCCCTGGTCATTTTCTCATAGGAGAAGCCCCAATAACCGTTCCCGAAGAGAACTTTACCTCTGTGAACGTAAGTCCCTTACAGCGCTGGCACATAGTACAAAAAATGGTCCAATGTTTATGGCAGCGATGGCAGATAGAGTATTTAACTACTCTCCAAAATAGATATAAATGGACAAAAATAATCCCAGATATACAATTAGATTCTATAGTTTTAGTTAAAGATGACAGACTACCTCCTGGTAAGTGGTTGATGGGACGTGTAATAGCTAAGCACCCAGGGGCAGATGGAACCACTCGAGTCGTCACTCTTCAATATAAGAATAATATTTTTAAGAGACCCGTGGCAAAGATGTGCCCTCTTCCACTGGGTGATTAATGTAAGTTTTATTCTTAGTGTCAATTTCTCTTAGATATGAGTACATTGTTTTGTTATTTTAAGGACTTAAATCGTCCTTGGGTGGCGGGATGTTAGATTAATTTTGTTTATTTGTTACTAGATGGCGTTGTATTTTTTCTGAATCGCGCTATGATTTCGTTCTCACGGTTTTATGACCTCTTCCATGTTTTTTTTGAAATACAATACGGTTCAGAACAAAAAGGTGTTTTATTATCCAGAGGGTCATTATCTTTTCACTTCAATTGATTATATTATTTAAAAAATGTCTCTTTAACAATCTGTCCGCCTAGTACCAAAGAAGTCATGTACTTGTATAGTTACTGCTGGAATATTTTTTTACATATTCAAAAACAACCGTATTGCTGCCGGGCGGACACTTGACTCTAACAAATAAAACTGCACTTAAGCTTACTATTTTGCTATCGGATCCGTGCAATATTTTTGAACGACCTATATATATATATATAGAATTACAATCCACACCATGGAATAGATGAAAAAAAAACATCCCCATTTTACGAGTAGGGGAGGTGTAAAAGATATTTTTTTCGATTTTGGCGTGGTTAATATGTATACTCATGCCAAATTACAGCTCTCTAGTACAAAGTCTCTTTCGCCGCCGCTGACAGACAGACGTAAGGGTTCCTTGTTGACTACGGAATCCTAAAAAGGAACCGTTATAACAGTGGAATAAAGAAAATAAATACATGAGTGTAAATGAAATGACCACAAGAACGGATGTCAGCACGTTTTCTTCGAATAACTTTAGGACACTTTGTAAAAGCGATACGGATGTAAGAACTATGTAATTATAGATATCAACTTTTGTAACAAAAGAAGTGCACATTATATAATTTATTTGACATGTAATGTTTTAGTGTAATTAAGTAACTATCACCCAAACCCACTAATTGATGAGCTGCTGAATAAAAGAAATATGGTCCAAAGACTAAAAAGAGACCAAGTTATTTAAGCTTGAATTGTGGGCACTCGCCAACATTGTCGACACGTCAAAATCACACAACGCATTCGCTAAGTCTTGCGACTGATTGCGAATCAAATTCAGAAAAAAACAACGAATAAGCAACTATATTTAAAGATGGTGGATAAAATTATAACGTTAGTGACAATACACAATAATTTAAAGTTATGGTATTATTACATTTATATAAAAAAAATACTTAGGTATATAGCAAACTTAGCTAGTAAAATGAAATCCACCGCTTTCATAGCAAAAAAAAGTCAAATTGCAGATATGTCTAGGACATATATATAGATTTTTACTTTATTTATTATTATTTATTTATTTACTATCTTTACTTCGCTTATTTCTTCAGTTCCTCATGGGCTCAGTTGCAGACTTGAAAACTATATTTATTTTACAGTAAAGGGCGGCAAGTCCTGGCAAATATCAGTGGATTTTTTAAGATCAAAAGTAATTGTTTTTCCGTAAAAAAAAAATTTACACTTAAAGACACCATAACACCACACCATAACAAAGAAAATTGTGACTCTCAAGTTCAGGGTAGTCATAGTAACTAAGTCTTTTGTCCGAAATAGCGTTCTTTCTAAATAGAAATAAAGAGATTTAATATAGAATTATTGTCATCCCGCTTAACATTTATTTCATACGTTAGACTGACTGAAATTTATTTTGTCCGAGTCCTAGCAGAGCGCCCCCAGTACCGTGGAAATGACGGTAATTTTCCTAAACACGTCGAATGCAATTCTAACCCGTCACTCTAATTATACGAGGGGGTAACTCCTGCATAGAATTATTTGGTATAATAATTTACAGCCTGAACTGCATAGAAAAGTTTTTACCCGATAGACCCGGAAGGAGTGTAATGTTTTTGGAGTGTATGTATGTTTATATGCCTATATTTATTTAGTACGCTCTGCAGCCTAAACGGCTTGATGGATTTAAACATATGAGGTGTCGTTAGATTCGTCTAACTGTGGGAGTGACATGGAGTATATTATTTTCATTTGGCCTCTACTAATAAAAAAGGGAGGGGGGATCAAACATTTTTTACATATTTGTTGTAAATAAAATAAACTATTTATAATATATGTAAGAGTCTTGGCAGAAGCGATCGATTTATTTTTAGGTTAGTAGGTCATTTATTTGCCATTCAGAGACCCAATTCTTTGTTTATTTTTGTATTTTAATTTAGGCCACAGCGGGGGTTCGCAAATACTCACAATGCAAGAACGTCTAGTCAATTTTCGATAGTTTTAAAGTGACAAATCAGGCGTAAATCTAACTTTTCTTAACAAATATGTATAAGCGGCGGTAGAATGCTTCAAGTCTGTGTAATATATAGGTAAGTCAATGGTCTACATGGTGAGATTATGTCAAAATAAAATATTTACCGTAAAAAAATGTACGACACTGTTACTAATATAGATATGTTTGTAAGGCATTATTTCCAATCCAAGCTATTTTTTTCTATTTGTATTGGACCTATTAATCAATAGTAGTGAATAGAAAAATACTGATTAAAAATAATAGCTCAATGTGATTAAATAGGGATAGAATACTTCACTCCCAATATGAACATTCATTTTGATATATCTAAAAAATGGCGGGAATACTGTGGTGACACTGTATTTTTATGATAACAAATAAACTTGAAGTGCATTCAACAATGTCGATAAAATTTATCAATTTACAATTGTCGATCCATACCTTCTTGGTCGCCCACCGACTCAGCGGCGTGCATGATTTGTTTTTTAAATCGCACGTGGCTTGGGTATCTTGTGTTCAGCCTTATAATATCATTTATTGCATGACGATTTGACGTAAGGTGACGCAAGTCGCACGCTTATTGTATATCTTATTTATTATTCCTTCACGGCATTAAAAGTACTTAAATATTAATCAATGTCATTGTCAATATTTATTTTAGAAATACACATTTTATTTATCAAATGTAGAAAACATCCTGTTTACTATTGCTAATATTAAATAAAAAAAAAGCAGTTTTTTAAATAAGAACAGTTCTATGCATTTTTTTTTAAATCATCATTTCTTCTTCTATGTGTAATACATGTGCTGTTGATGGTCCTTTTATAAATAACTTTCGAGATAGTGTGTTAATATTCTGACACAAAGACAGAAAGTATTTATATATCCTAACTAATATTATAAATGCGAAAGTGAGTTTGTTTGTTTGTTTGTTACGCCTTCACGCCTCAACTACTCAACGGATCATCATGAAATTTGGCATAGAGGTAGCCTATGGTATGGAGAAGGACATAGGCTATTTATCCCGGGAACGCGGGTGAAACTGCGGGGGACAGCTAGTCAATTTATAATCTCAAAATCAAGAAAAGATCGCATATTAATTTCGGGTGTAAAACCTTTAATACTTAACACAATTACTTTTCACAATAGGTACGTCCCATAATCAAAATAAACTCGTGTTAGTATCATTTAACCCGACATATTAAATAACCTTAAACCCCTATAATTACCATAAACAAACAATCGACACTTAAAACAACCCATCGTATCCCTAATTAAAACTAAACCCATACATTCTAAATTCAAACCACAAGCCATTCCAAATACAAACCGCTATTACCGAGATTGCGTTCGCAAACCGCATCCGTCTACAACTCGTCTAGTCGGTGATATACATATCAATTTTAACTAGACCTGGGAAACCTTATTCAAATGCACCTCTAAGTTCTTGTTTGCGTATAGATAGAGAAGCAGGGAAGGTCAGATTATTCTGGACGACGAATGTAGTGTGTGTAGTGGTCCTGACCTAGAGACGGCGACTATCGTCTCTAGGTCAAGGAAGGATAGACGCACACATATGAACAACTAACGTTTGTGTACGTATCGTATGTCTACAGTAAGCTTGTATATAATGCACACGTGTACAACGATAGTGTTCGATTTAGAATTATTGGTTTAGTTCACGTTCTGTTTGAATTTTGCAGAAATGCGATTGGGATTTTAGATACTTTGAATGTGCTATTTTAATGATATGTGCATTAGCAAAAAATGATATTAGTAGTTTTTGTATGCGAGAAAAGTAATTTATAATTACACTAGTTGCGCCCCGCGGTTTCGCCCGCGTACCCGAGGGATATCCTACCCTACACTACCGTTAAGCTTTCTTCTTAAATTTTATAATTTTATACGCAACTTTCTTTATATTTTTCCGTAAGAACCTTCTACAGAGGATTAGAAAACTTTTAACAAAAGATGGATGAAAACGGTAAAGTCATTCTCTAGTTATGGCGTGACCAAGGTAAATTGGGATTTATTTTTATATATAGAAGAAGAAAACGGAAACGGAAAAGGAAATATATATGTGATTGTTAAGTAATAATGTTAATAATGGTATATGTATGTACGTACTAAACCAACAAAACTGTGAAAGAGTGCACGCCTACAAACTGCAATAGTAGTTTGGCGACTTAAAATTAAGAAAAAATGTAAGGTTTTTTTTTTTGGAAATAAAAAAAAATATATATAATTCTAAGCCCGTACAAAGAAGGTAATTACATACATATAACTAGATTAATCTACGTAGATTTGTTGCCTACTTCACAACAACTTATTTGATACAAATATAACTTTATAACCAGTGCAATCCAGTTTTTTCGACCCTCTGCCCTTCGAGTCTAGCTCAACAAGTCCTTAAGAGCCCTTGGCCCTTTTTATAAAACTACCAACCAGTATACTCAGACCCATGACTTCTTAAGCAATCCCGTATTATTTGTACTACAATTTTAAAATGCGGGGATCGAAGGAGGTCAAACATAAATTGGACATTGTCCCTTAAAGGTAAGAGTATACTTTGTAAGGAACGAATCACTTCGCCCTTTAAGTCGACCTAAAAGTGGATTCTGTTTCTAACTTTCATTTTGTTTGTCGTATTTTTCCGTATATTTATTAATTTAAGAGTTAGTGAGGATTGAAGAAAATGATTCTTATCTCGAACATGTAACGCATTTTTACGGTTCCGTAGCCAAATGGCAAAAAACGGAACCCTTATAGATTCGTCATGTCTGTCTGTCTGTCTGTCTGTCTGTCCGTGTATGTCACAGCCATTTATTTCCGAAACTATAAGAACTATAATGTTGAAACTTGGTAAGTAGATGTATTCTGTGAACCGCATTAAGATTTTTACACAAAAATAGAAAAAAAACAATAAATTTTGGGGGTTCCCCATGCTTAGAACTGAAACTCAAATTTTTTTTTTCATCAAACCCATATGTGTGGGGTGTCTATGGATAGGTCTTCAAAAATGATATTGAGGTTTCTTATATCATTTTTTTCTAAACTGAATAGTTTGCGCGAGAGACACTTCCAAAGTGGTAAAATGTGTGTCCCCCCCCCCTGTAACTTCTAAAATAAGAGAATGATAAATCTATAAAAAATATATGATGTACATTACGGTGCAAACTTCCACTGAAAATTGGTTTGAACGAGATCTAGTAAGTAGTTTTTTTTTAATAGGTCATAAATTGAAATTAATATCAAATACTCAGGTCTATACTACCATTTACTTATATACCTACAGGTTTGTACGGAACCCTCGGTGCGCGAGTCTGACTCGCACTTGGCCGGTTTTATTTATATAAGTGAAGTCTACCTATAGAGTGGACCTCCTGCTAAAAGTAGACCCTACCTACCATTTAGTTACTTGTTTGAACTATAATCTCTCTTTATCTCTATAATTAACTTTTTTATTAAGATATTATGAATGGCTACTTTTCATTCCTTGTTTTTACGTTACAAGCGGCTTTTCGAAACACGAATTTGAATTTATACTATTTTCATACGAAAACAAAGAGGCGCTTACTATAAAAAGAACTCATTTTCATTCCAATTTGAACTCGAATTGAAAAAATCCAATCAGGCAAAATAAAAACTTCATTTCAAATTTCGAATTCTGTTTAAAAAACATTCACTAATTATTGAACGCGGCGAGTTTATGTATTGTCCGGTCTCATGTATGTATATACTTTTCGCATACATAATGTGGGTGTGTGCGTTTATATAAAGAAAAAAGGGTGTTTTTGTCTATGTGCCAAATAAAAATGAGGGCGTAATGTCCGGTTGCATGGACCGTTTATCGTGTGTCGGAACCGCGGCGGTAAGTGTGATAAGAGCTTTTTAGTTTTTTTTTTCATATTTCAATTTTTTTCGTTGTAGATTGTTTTCAAAATAATTGCGAGTGCAAGATATAATGACTTACTAAACATTCTATTTTTGTATAACAAAAAAAAATTAAAAAAAAGATATGTATCCATTGCGCCCAAAAATGTCTGCGATGTTTACTGTCTCATAGTAAAGGTAGTTCAGAATTTAGTTTTTCTAAAGATTACATCCTAAAATATTCAACCTGTATTCGATGAGCATTGAAAGCTTATTTGCAATACGCAATTAAACCAGCAGAATACGACAAAGTGGAAAGTTCATAACACGAAAGATATTAAATAACCTGACTTTCACGGTCTGATGACAAGATACGAATCTTTTTGTGATATTTAAGTTTAAAATGTTAAATAGTAATTTACGTAATAATCTGGACAAAACTTAACGACTTAACTTAAGACTTAAGATGTTATGGTTTGATATTTTTTTCTCATTAATTAAAATATTATTACTACGTAAATTGCTCTATAAATTAATTTCTCTGGGCTTTTTGTGATCAGCTTTAAGTTTTTATTTACCGGTTAGCTCTACCGCGTATGGGACGCGCAACAAAATCAATCTTCCCATAACTACATATGAAAAAGAAACAGGAACTGCGAGTCAACTGGTTAAATGCAAAGCTTAAAACAAACCTGATCAATATTAAAAGTGTACTTACCTATCTCTGTCCACGACATATAAAATGACCAAGACGGCTATACTATGGTTTGGCGTTAAGTGTAGGTCCTATAATAGGTTTGATTTACCAAGGTAAGTTCAAAAATCCCAACCAATATGCATTTTTGCATTGGAATATATTTGGCATACAAGTACATCGCTCAATGCTAACGAGTGCCCCGGCGCATACTTCAGTGTTGCTATATTCCGGCATTTTTTACGAGCACAACCAAGGCCGTCAAGATTCTGAGAGACGCCCCCCGGTCCGCAGGTGTCTATGGCCATGATGACTAATATTGGTACTCTGGTATGCTTGATATGAGCGTGTGTCTCCGCATACAATGAGGAGCTATGATTATCTTTTTAGTTAAAGATTTTCGAAAAAAGGTTTTCTTACATGGATTCTCGGCCTTTAAATTAATTGATTCATTGTGATGTAACATTTGATTCGAAATAGTTTAAAATAATGACTAGAACATCTATTCGTCCATGCTAGAACCCGGAATTCTTATATATCTTTAGCTAATACAGACAGATAGGAAAACTGGGTAATATTTTATGTAACAAATTTTGGAGGTCCTTTTGAGCATGCGCCTCATATAAGAATCAGCAAGTCATAATTATAATATACTACAACTACAACATGCCTCTATTTTACTTAATGGCTATTCTTAAACGCATTGGAATATTTTTAAGGTATTAAAGATTCATGAAAAAAAAAACAGGTGACTTTTAATAAGCTTTATTTAGTACTAAGTAACTTAATTATTAGGAAAAATAAGACAATTTGTTAAAATTCGTAGTTACGCGTTTTTAACAACAGGACGTCTGACATTCGAAATTTAAATGAAGTAGCTATCGCAATTAGTGCGCACACACGCGCACCGAGACACATGCACGTACACTCTAAACGAACACAAAGATAAAAATGCAAATAAAAATGTTGTGATCAAAAATGTGTGAAAGAACGAAACTCACACATGCTCACCCCACCACAATTCAATATCGCTTGTCATTGGACGTAGCGTCGACAGAACATTATTGTCATCGCTTTTTAACCTGGTTCTGTAATAAAAAAAAAACGGTATTTAATCAAATTCATTTATGTATGCTTCACTGTTAACAAAATAAATAAAAAATACAAAGGTACTAACGATATTAATTAATTAATAGCTTAATTTACACTTACTTTTTTCCCAACCGTACAAGAATAATACAACCTGTATCGTTCACACTATCAAAACTACACGCACACACAAACAAAGGAACAACAAGTAGGCACATCGCGCGATGTGCGTTAAGGCGGCGCGACCATGTGGCGTATTTAGGTCAATTGCTGAAATAAACGCATCGTCGGACATTCATCGTGTATGTTGAGTGCTTTTTTTCTTTTATTTATTGAACCTAAGGCAAGAGAGAGTAACGCACAAGCATTGCTTTTTCCTTTTATTTTTTTATGTGTTACTTTTAGGCGCCGGTTTCTGCGTAGATGTTTTCGCGCGAACTGGCTTACACTCGTATCGTTATTTATAATTTTATCTCGGCTTATTTCTAACTGTTCTTCCTCGTTCGCGGTTTCTGCTGGCGTAAGGACTCAGTTTTTTACTTACGTGTACAAAAATCAAACATTTTCGTTCTCGAAATAAATTGCTACATTTAAAAATACTTAAATATTAAAATATTATGAGTGTTTTTGCTCATTATAACAATTAATATTATAAATTTAAAATATACAGGCTGTCAAGAATACAAATGAATATCGGTAGAATTAAAATACTGACTTAAGGAACAGGCAAATTGCAGAATTTTTTATTAAATATAATGACTACCTTGTCATTTTCCAATGTTCAAACGTTAAATATAATGTAATGAAATGGTGGGTTGATTTAATTAACAGTTTATGATCATTTATGGGCAATGTAAGCCGAGTTAAGGATCTAAAGTACGTTGTATTTTTGGGATATTATTACGAAATATCATTGAAAGCTGTAATTTGAAGTAACGTTGCATCAGAATCGGTATTGCCATCTATCGGGGAGAATATAAACAATTTATTTCGTAAAGGTCGGTGAAACCGGCTGTTAATTAAATACACGTATGTATTGGCCCGGGGGCACCATCTCAGATATTTTTTTTGGTAAAACAAATAAAGTTTATTTTTTTTTTTAAATTTTATAAAGTTTATTAAATATATTGTACAATGATTATAAAATTAGTCTATAATAACTGTATAATATCATTTACTAAATTTGAATAATATTATCGCAGAATGTTGCATACCTTTTACTGATTAATCGGTAACTTTAGGTAAAATAAACATTTAAGTGTTTTGTTTTCTGTATGTCAAAGAATATAATCGTCATCAGATTACCAAAAAATATCAAAAAAATAATAGTGTATTTTACTTACAAACTAGATTATTTCAATTATTTCAACAAATAATTTTAAACACACAAAGTGTACCAAAAACTGTACCTTTTACAATTATTTGAACATTATATTGATAAGTTTAATAGTATAAAATATATATGTGCTAAAAATTTGCTCCTCAATCTACTTTTTATGAAATTTCTTTAACCATCTATGTATTCAAAATAATATTATCACGAGAAGCGTGACCCCTTGTATTCTGTTCTGTTCGTTTTTAAAGTACATACATGAAGGAGCGGCTACAAAATACAAAGGTCGCCTCGAACAGGTTCCTTAATGCAGTTGAAATCGATTTTTATGCAATCAATATATTGCTTGCATTATTAGGGATATTTTCTTACAATGTATGTTATTAAATGAGTACTCAGAATCGAATACTTCAATTTTATTATTGCAGTTGACTTTTGGAAATATTATTACATTTATCGGATACCGATATATGTGCATCGATTTAAATAAGTTCTTTCTATTAGTAAGTTACTTTAATGAAAAGATTATACCAATCACTAGGTTGAAGTCGTATAATTGTTTTTTTTATTAAGTACATTTATATTTCATATATTGGATTCAGTTTTTAAGTATTTTATTAGTTTGAACTAATTTTTGGGAAGGAATTCTACAAATGTTTTACGTTATTTTATTAACGCTATTTTTAATATATCCATTTATAATTATAAGTAGTTACTATGAATTAGATTTAAGTCCAATATTTTTTTTAATATTAAAAACTTTTGCAAGTAGTGCTGCTAGGTTGACGCATACACGCTTGTAGATTTTTAATGCGTATTGCGACAAGGCCAGGGGGCCTACCACAAGCTCTTAAAACAAGGTTAAAATAACCTTATTTGTCTTTTGTCCCTCATTGACATCCGGCGTCAAAACAAGACAAAACACAAATAAGGTTATTTTAACCTTGTTTTAAGAGCTTGTGGTAGGCCCCCTGGATTTTTGGCAATAGAGTACAAACACAGGCAAATAGGGTTACCTCTGTAATTATTTCAATAATTTTTATCTCTTTAATTTTTTTTTTTAAATAAATGCCTTTTTTTAAACTGTTACAGATATTCACTTGCGTCCTAATAGCATAATAATATGATAAATAAACAAGGAAAAAGGCGAATGGCTGGCAGGTGCCTATAACGTTAACCTTGGTATTATAAATATGACTACTTTATCACTGAATAAGTTATGCTAGGTAACTGTCTTGTAGTCAGGTTGTTTTGGAAAAAAAACCCGGAATTTTCTGTAAAGATTTTGATTTCAAATAACTACGTTTTTTATTGTTTTTAAATAAGAATGTTGCTTTAAAACTAGATGATTCTATGGCATCTAAAATAGATATGTTTGCGTTTGTAGCTTGAAAACCACAAATATTTTGATGTGGTGTCTATAGTATCGCCTAGTTTAAGATTATTTATCATTGTGACTAAAGGAGCTGAACAGTGACCGTTTTATTATTTTACTGAAAACATGATCTCATACGTCAACTAGTGATATTGTTTAGTATTACAGCACAAATAAGATTCATGCTGCGACCTACATTCGACAAAAAACATGTGAGTTGATAAGCTTTCACGCGCATTGAAACCAAAAATACGCGGTCCATAACTACCTAACGCGCTCTGTCAAACAATAAACACTTTAAAGTCTGACCCAAATGTTGTATTGCACACAGTATTGTAAGTGGCACACGCAGAACATGATTTGTTGTCTTTTTTAACAAGATGAATGGATACGCGGCCAATCGGGGGCCGAAATAACATGGCCGCTGCGACTTTGGGCCCCTCGATAACGATGTCACTTAATTATGCCAAAAATAACACTCCAATTTACTTTACATTCGATTTATTGTAGTTTTTCAAGCTTAAAACTTAAGTGGGATGAAAGCGTATTCTGTTGTGTCTTGTATTTGGCTATAGAGATTGAATGATGAATGAACTCCTAAAAAAGTCAATAATAAGCTGTAGAGACCGTTTCTTGGAAAAATCTTGAATACCAGATGTTCAGTTTACTGCATTCGTATGTTTTTGAATTCCCAATACAAGTTTTTTAATTTACAAAAACATTTGGTAGTTTTATAATTATTTTATCGATAATTTAATATGCTTATGTAAGCACGATTCCATTTATGATACTCATAAATAACGACGGCCAAAAGCCCTTGTGTCATATCACTAAAATGCCTAAGGTGAAATTACAAAAGCCAACTTTCCAAATTCGAAGTAGGCAATTTTTTCTCTCCCGACCGCAGTTGCATCACAGTCGCCTGCCGCTGTACGCTGCAATGTGACCTCGATACACACATGCATCTGACACGCACACTACGATGCATCATGCATTTGATAGGTGTGAGTGATGCATACGGATGCACTCACACCACAGAAATGTTAACTACAGGCTGTTCGACTTTATAATTTTCATTTTTAATTTAATGGGCTGTAATATTTGATGTGTCTATCAAATAAAAATAAAATTTGCTCGTAACATGTACGACGTTTTATATTCCGCTACAATTATTCCACGCAAATTGTTTTATTTTATATAAACAGGTTTAATTGGTAATAAAAATACAATACATACGCATAAATTGTCATTGATAACACTTGCGGAAGAAAGTCGGGTCGTAAATGACACATTATAATCAACTACTAAGTGGCTGGGATTTTCGCGAATACATAATTTCTTGTATTTTTAATAAACAATGTTTACCATCAGTTTTAAGTGCTAAACTTTTTCTTTTATAAACAGATAATTTTAAAAGTTTCAAAATGAAACATAATTTTAATTTTATTTATCGTCGTGATCACGATTGATTTCATTACACATCATTAAGTTAATATGTTTCGATAAGTAAGCGATTCATTACTTTTTAAACTGACATGACTTGACGTGGCATTTTTTATTCTTAAAATTAATTTTGTTTCGAACACTACAAGGTTATTATTACAGTTTTATAGTTAATTTTCTTTGATCTTTTGAACTTATTTTTCAAAAATTGTTGTCTAAATCTAGACCATTATATGACTCATGTACATTATTTGAATTTTTACATAAACGACAATTCTAAATAGCATCAGAATATTATATTAGGTAATTGTTGTTTTATTTAGGCCCGTAATCTTTTAACAAATTTTAATATCTTGTTATAAATATTACATCCCAATTAAAAAGCAGTAAATAAAACCAACACTCCGTACAAAGTTCGGCACAAACACTCGCGCACAAAAATTTCCTCTCTCCACTGATCGGCTCATAATAAAATGTGGCTTTTTTATCACTATTTACTTTTTTCTACATAAGCACAGTACATAGGTACTGAACGTTAATCTCTATTTACTCGGATGTTGAGTACATAGCATCCCATTTGCATGTACTCATATAATATGGGTGCAGTACTTTTTTTTCGTGCATAAGTACATATCAGATCTGTGAACTAAATATGTACCTATAAAAGGAGAATCTGACTGATTGACAGATGTACACACAGTTCCAACTGCATGGTCCAGAAACTTGAAATTCACACGTTCCTTATGATAACGTAAGCATCGTAATGTGCACTAAATAAAGGTATAACAAAATACTCGCCTAAGATTGTTATCAAACAAACAGCCTATATTTTTTATACTACTAAAGTAGCAAACAAGCTCCTGATAGACGCTTGCGACTTGCGACCCATAAAATAAAAGAAGATTTAGAAACCTCGCCAATAACGTGTCCAAATATGTTACTAATAGGAAATAAACTGTTTTGTTTTATATAAAACTAAGTCGGTAAACAAGTATACGGCCCGCCTGATGGTAAGCGGTTACCGTAGCCATATGGACACGTGCAACACAAGAAGCATTGCTCACGCGTTACCGACCTTTCCCCCCTCCCCTATGAGCTCTGGCGACCTTACTCACGCGCAGGAACACAACTTTACACAACATAAAGTTATTTGGCTGCGGTATTCTGTAAGGTGGAGGTACTTCCCCAGTCGAGCTGCTCTTTGAGCGAATAAACGCTATGATCTACCTCTCTCAAAACCTCCTTTGTTCCACCAATTGCACTCAAAATCAAAGTCAAAGCCATTTATTCAATTTAGGCCCTAGTAGGCCCTTATAAAGGTCACTTGCAAGCTTTCTTTTATTCCCACTTCGTGTTTACTCATGATCAGATTGTAACAACAAGTTTATCCATTTAAATAAAAATACATTGCGTAGAATTTAGATTCTCTCTACGCGTCTCGTAGCTTAGACGTAGAAGCGAGCTATTTGCTACGATTCTAGCGCTGCACCGTAGCACCCTCTACGGTCTACGAACTTTGCGTAGATTTGTCTACGACCGCATAGAACTGTTTAGACGCTTTGTCTTATTTCAAAAGATCTTGTGTAAAATTAAGGTTTTAAATATATCTGTCACTTTCTTACGTCATATAACAAAAAGAAAGAAGTCAAAAAAGCTGTAGTTTTAGTGATTATAAGGTGTAGGCCCAAAAAATACAGTATAGCCACTTTTACGTGGACTAGTCGGCGAGCAAGCTCTCAACCGGAGTCTGGGTCTTATAAGACTTCATGTAATCCATTTTATGCGGCGTTATCGTTCCGTCAAATACTATCTACATACATAATTTTTACCTTCTACTCTTATAAGGGTGTTATGGTTTTCACGTTTACAAAAAATAGCGTCGTTCAAACATTTTTAAGGTCAGATTGAATAGATATTTTCTAGGCAAGTAAGTTACATTCTTGGCCTGTGTGTGCGTCAAGAGCTAAACGTAAGCCCATTTTACTCAATAAAGAAATAAAAACAATAAAATGGTTATTCTTATCTGTATAAAGTTTCCAGACAGTAAAACCCTACAAATATACAATTAGCAAGTTCCAAGTTATGTAAAAGTAGGTAGGTACAAATAATAGTGAATCCTCTTAAAGTAATAACTCAAGTGTACCCTTTATGTAAGTTTCAATTGTTTTCGAATTTCACAAAATCTTTACGTTACGTTTTCTTAATTTGTATGCATTTGTAGGTTATTTTTTGAAGGATTTTCTTTGTTTTGTAATTTAAATACATAGCAGTACAGTAGTACCCAACTGATATGGCTTACCAATGTACCTGCGCAGAAGATACATTTTCAAAGCGCGGGAAATGCTATTGGTCGGCAGCTGCCACCATGTGTGTGGAGGTGCGTAACTTGCGAGTGAGACGGAACTAACAGCTGCAGTGTATTATGAACCTTATAGTAGTGTTCTAAGGTTGATTGTAAGTTTTAAGAATTTTTCGTTAATCTTCGGGCCATACTTTCTTTTCTGTGCGAACGATGATTCACGACGCGCCTTATCAGTTGGGTACTACTGTAATATTTTGAAATCGAGTCGCTGGGCGCGGGTGGATGCAAGCGGCCCCAAACTGTTCTAGGTGGAAGTTAGCGGGGGAGGCTTATATTCAGCAGTGGACATCCTTAGGATGATATGATGAATATTTCGAAATTAAGGAGCTGAATTTATTACTTTAATTTATATCGTTTTTAGGGTTGCGTATCCAAAGGTTGCCGCCGGAACCCTATTACTAGCCTCCGCTGTCCATCCGTCTATATGTCAGTGGGCTGTATCTCATAAACAGTAATAGGTAGTTAATTTTTTTACAGAATGTGTACTTCTCTTCTTTGAGTCGTTGTCGTTTACTTGTGTCACTGATTCACAGCGGATGTGACGTACCAATTTTATATTTATTTGTAACCTTTTTCTCTTCTAAATAATATTTAACTACAGGTACAAACTAATATATATTTATTTTATTTTATTGTTTATCATTTTTAGTTTTTTTTTATTCGAATAATTACGACCGTGACATCACTGAGGGCGTCAGCTGAAAATCACTGCTGACAGTAGTCAGTAGCACTGTGCTGAGCTGTCCTATTTGATGGCACGGACCTACTGGTTTATTTTTAATTTAAATATTGTTATGTTAATGTGTTCGCCAAATAAAAGAGTTTCTTTCGTTCTTTCTATTGTCGCTATAACATCAAATTATAAAAAGGACATTAACTAAACATTAAATCAGTCCCTACAGGAAACGTCTTTACGAAACCATTCGTGTGTATGTCTGACTCAAATTTGGCTGCTAATTAACCGACTTCAAAAAAAGGAGGAGGATCTCAATTCAGTTTTATGTTTTTTTTTTATTTTTGTTACCTCATGAATCCGTCATTTATTAACCGATTTAGATTTTTTTTTGAATTTTTGGAAGGATACACTTCCTGTTTGGTCCAATTGGCATCAGATCAGGATTTGATCAATTTTTAGTGTACTTTGAAGTATTTTGTAAAACATTCAAATATTGGGCTAAAAAAATGATCGAATTTTAACCTATTGTGTGGAGTTGTGGAGTAGGTTGGTGAGATTTCACATTATTTATTTATTTAAACTTAAAAAAATTATGGTCGAATTTCGACTCATGGGCGTATAAATTAAAACGTAATAAAAATGTTAAATATTTCTTATTATTTTGTAAATAATTATTTAATTTTTGCCAAAATTATATTAGCTTCAATTAAATTCAAACAAACCTTTTAAAACAATATTAACGAAATCCAAATATACCCAATTTAATGTTTGTAGTGTCACGTATTGTTCTACGATTATAAAACGAGAATGCATCCTCATTTGGGATTAGGGTTGGTGATTTTTGAACTCATAAACCACAGTCACTTGTATATACTGGGTGATGCTATCTCAAAATCTCCACCTGTTACATTTAAATTTTCGAATTGCGATGCTCACTTCTCATAAAAAATGCTGTTTAAACGGTCAAGTAGTGACTGTGATGATGAGGAAATATAATAAATAATTTAGCCATAAGGCTAAATATTGTCAATTTAATTCCTCCATCCCCATTTCTCCATCGCACTACAAGACGAATTCCATGCACACGTGTCAACATCCCGCCTATACTGATAAAACGCTTCGCTTCTTCGTTCCTAATGCGACCAGCAAAGGAGTGGAACTCTCTTCCGGGGTCTGTGTTTCCCGACACCTTTAACCTTCTAGATATATTCAAGGCGAGAGTGAACAGGCATTATCGGGGTACACGTGCTACATCCTCGGCTTCGACATAACTCCTCCTGGGGTTAGGCGGAGGCCAAACGCAAGCCCATTTTACATAAAAAAAATATTCTTTCGTTTATAAAACTTAGACTTAATTATTTCACCACATTTATTTTTGGAAATTTAATGTTTTTTAATTACGGTGGACACTGGACAACCCTATTCTCGATTGACGGTGTACATTAACGTTGCACTGTTTTATTTTAAAGTAAATTAATTAAAAAAGACTGACGGCTAGTCTGGCTGACCGTATATTTAACCATCAAAAATACGTACATCTAAAACCAGGCACCATAGTTAGATATTTCTACCTTTTTCCTACAATTGGAACTCTTTGGTAGTGACAGATTAGTCGATCATTTGAATTCGCAAAAATTGTATGCAATGCAAAACATTTAACTCGGAATGCAACGTTCCATTTACAAAAAAAAGACTTGAATCAGAACGCAAAAGTTGAAGAAGTTCGAAAATAGAAATTAAAATCGACCAATGAAAGGCGAGAAACTAAAGGTATGTTGAACAAACGAGGGCACTAGGATCAAATGTAGTTTTTTTTTTGAGTTTGGTTTAATTATTAACGAAATAATTAATTCAAACAATTTGATTGCTATTTTCATTTTCAAGTATATCTTTAAAGTTATGTTTTAGTAAATGTAATTTGAAAAGAAAGCAGATTTCGGTTTGAGTAAAAATTTACGAAAAGTCAGACATACAATTTATCCTTTTATAGAATTTAGCTTGATGAGCTGATTTTCGGACGGAATCTTGAACACCTTTAATTTTGCAGAAAGTCAATTTATTTTTACTACTATCACAGTAGTAGGATTATCTAAACCTGTTAATACATAAATCTAACACAAACATAATTTTAAATTGAAAATATATCATAACAAATTGCGAATAGCTGAATAACACAAAAAGAGTCGTTTAAAACTATCCTTTGCATGGGAACAACAATGAGAATAAATGTAAAAAAGCCGTCACGTCAAAACGATGAAAGTAACAACGACTCAATAAAAAACCTATCGCGCTCATTTCATCCGGACAATTTTTCGGCGCCGCCATACCGCGGCACATGTCCGAAAATGCCTTTGATAAAATAAAACGGCCACGGCGCGCGGGCAATCCGAAAATAGAACTTTCACTCTCAACCTGGCCGCTCGCGATTTTTCTTTTTTCCCATTTTTTTTTCACGCCCCGCACGCTAGAAATAGTGACGTATTTTTTTCCACTCTCCCTTTCGGTAGTTGCTCGTAAAAAGCAAATAAAGATCGGTAAAAACTCGTTGGGATTTTTTGCGGCGGTATTTTTCAGGGTTATTCAAGTTTTTTTTTTCAATTTTTTCATTTCATAAAGGCCCTTTTTTAGCGCGCGCCACTTTTTTTGGTTAACGGTGTTTGCGTTGTAGTGGACTTTGATAGAAATATATTTTACGGATATTCAATTCGTTGAATCGACGAGTTTAATTTTAGTGTTTTAGTCAATTGATTTATAAAAGTTTTCTATACACAATAGCTATTAAAATTGTGGTGTTTAACAACTGAAATTAAAGGTTTGAATAAGCTCTAATATGTATCTACTCCTGTTATTATTAGTAATTATTGTATAACAATACTGGCATATTTTAAGTCTAAAACAATGGTTCACAAACTTCATGTTACAAAACTTAGGAGAGAAACTCATCTTTACAAACACTCCATAATATGATTACTTTTCCTACAAATCAGCATACATTTTCAATACAGCTACCTAACTTACATTTTTACAAGCTGCATTCTAATAAATTCTTATGTCACGCGTTCTAGATTGAAAAAGATATTCGATTGGTCCGTCCGTCATTTTTATAGTGTATCAAGACGACTTTTTTTAAGTTCCGCTATGAAACGGTAACAGTCTAAACCGCAGTAAAATATCAGTGCCCGTTAAAAATAACGGCATCCCTTATAAACTAAAATACATAAAACGTCCACTAACACAGAAAGGAAACAAGTTACTGTGCGATTTGTGACGATGCTTCTTTTTGCTGTGAATTTCTTTTCTTTTAACTAGACTGACCCAGTTTTGAAATTTGGAGGACTTGTATGCATAATCACACCTGAGATAGATTATACCGTCTTATGCCCTGCGGATTAACCTGCGTTTTTATACTGCTAAGGTAGCAAATAACTTTATTCATCGATTGATGGTAAGTGCTCACCGTAGCCTATTTACGCTTGCATCACTTTAGAGTTCTAGAGAGGAATATCTCATAGAAAATAGAAACGAAGTTTTCAGTAGCTCCAAGTGCTCTCCTAGAGTCTAAACAGAATAATAATAATAAATATCCTTAGATATTCCTCACACACGACTATCTGATCCCAAACTAAGCAGAGCTTGTACTATGGAAACCAGACATCCGATACTACTTTTTATTTGTAAAAATATAATTATATCCAAACTCTGGACATGCAGACATGTTCATGCATAAAAATGTATGTCCTGGGAGGAACTTGAACCCACTACCTGAGGTGTGATAGGTGGAATCTTAACCAACTACGATAACTGGCCCTTCAAAATAGCTTTGATTTTGATTTCAATAATCCAAAGTATGATCGAACTATGACTCAAGTGTCATTATAATAATAATGTTCAAACATTCCATGGTGATCTATATAGACGTGAATTGCTACAACAGCGCTCTAAAGCAAAATAAAACTAACTGCGGCTACGTGAACAGTATAACTGAAAATAAAGTATTTGGGTTTTATTACGTAACGTGTTGTCAACCCTAGTTGATATTTTTTTTTTGTATTTGTATTTGACGACTATTAGGTCTTGGTCAGTGATGATGTGGTCGAAGGTGGTAAGAACACAAATCCTAGACAAGTTACTGGCTGTCAAGTATAGCTTAAGGTGACAACTTGAGGGTAGTAACAAGCCAGGATACTACACTGCAAAATAAGATGACATAGTTATTTGGTATTCTCAATTTTTTTTCAA
The DNA here is from genome assembly GCA_947623365.1 of Achlya flavicornis. NCBI lineage: Eukaryota > Metazoa > Arthropoda > Insecta > Lepidoptera > Drepanidae > Achlya > Achlya flavicornis. The sequence goes on from OX392467.1 coordinate 14,684,286, forward strand.
AAGCTCAAGTTGTAAGGATTAGAATCTAAGACCTTCGCCATACATATAGTGTTACGAGATACTAAACTACTCATAGGTACTAATAACATTTAGACTACTTAAAGATTATTATTAATACTTTTTATATAATAATGTCATGTCTAAGAAACATATACTATTCTAAGGAGATAAGCTCGTCTGTTCCGCTTTAAAATTAAACATTAAAGCATCCAAACCAAAGCGTGCGAAAGCTAATAAAATATAAAAAAAAATACTACAACTTACATAAATCCAAACATCTGCATAGAAGAAGCAACTAAAGCAGTCACGTATTTCCCCTACACCCCCCTTTACCAACCTTCCGGCACACATTCGCAGAGAATGTACCAACACACTAACACAAATAAGTAATAAAGTACACCAGTAATATAAAACTAAGAAACATCAACATCTTGGCCCCTTATCCCCCCGGACGACCCCCCAGGGGGGTAATTTCCCCCCGAACTTACTAAAATACTAAAAACGGAGATACAGAGGGGAGTACACCCCACCGCGTTTTCTTATGCAAGATCCTTATATTTTAACCTAAATGTTTGCTGCTACAGATTTAGAGCGAGTTTTGAATTACAAGGAGATTTTTGGTAGTTCTTTTCGGATTTTGTTTTCGTATTTTCTGTATATCATTAGGAACTACTACTATAACACTATTGCCCTATTGCTATTTTTGTCGTAATAAAAAAACAATCGACAATCTCCATAGAAAATTTCATACATTCTTCATAAAAAGTAATTACAATTTTTTTCAAATTTATTATGTTTATTATAAAATAAATTGTGTAAATCATCAAACAGCGCCATTATAACACTCAGAGTGGTTAATTGTTAAATAAATTAATCAATCACTAAATATATTCATTGACTTACAAACAATATTAATCTCATTATATAATTAATCTCATTCTATAGTTAATAGTTATAAAACGTAGCAAAATATGAAATACATTGTCGCACAATTACAAAAGGGTGCTGCTCAGCGGTATGGAAGTCGCGAGCATTGCCTCGAGCCTCGTGTGTGACATACAAACACACTTGTACCAAATGCGTCCCGAGGAAATTATTCTATGAATATTTTAAATGCCGCGCAATCTAAACTTGCTTTGTTTAGATCAATTTTGGTACACATAACTTAATTTGTATTTCAAAGCTAAGTGGAAAATGGTACGGATTGAGATTCCTGCGTCTTTAGAATGGAGCGCCTTTACTCCTGACCAAAAATGTAGGTAAAGTTGAATTACTATCAAAGTTCATGGTATTTAATTAACCTTAATAAGTAATAATAAATGAATATTACTGCTATTAGTAGACATGCTTATATTTATTAGTACAAATATTTTTTGTTTGTCTATAAATAATAATTACCCTGGAAAATTCTTCACACTGCTACGGCAATCTGATCTCAAACTAAGCAGAGCTTGTGGAAACCACATAACTGACATACTAGTACTACAAATATATATTTATATGTAAAGATATAACAGACAGGCGCATTCTTTGATTAAAATTTTAGGATTATTAGTTTTATTAAATTAAAACTTTTCTAAATAGTCCTCTTAGTATTATTTTCCTCACAAAATATATGCAGAAGGTATTCAGTTTCGTCTATTTTAAATAAGCGTAAATTTTATTATTATTATTGATGCAGACTGAATTATTAAATTCTTGTATTCATTTATGAGTATTTGGATGAAATATAATCACGTGTGCATAAAACATTAGTTTTAAAGCCTACTTTATGGCGTGTAATTATTTGTCAGTAGCACAGATTCATAAACAAACATAAATAATAATACATATTCAAGTTTAACTTACGGTATTGTTTTCATGTTCATAATTCAGTTTTCATTACTAAACATATTTAAAAGAAAAATAGCATCACCCGCCAGCTTCTCAAACATAATTCCAATCCCCATAACAGAAATTCATTAGTATAATTTGTATATAACATACATACATATAATTCCTCTCAGCTTACACAAAAACCCTTACAGTACATACATACACGGCACCCGGGGAACATCAAAAACTCTAATCAAAACATTACAACCCCCTACGATCCCCACATTAAGCTGAGAAACTTTCTAGAGGCGCCCCATCAATATTCTTAGTAGAATATAATCAATTCTTACCAAGAAAGAAACAGTCTCACTGTATTGATAAATGAGAGCTCCCTTCATATTTCCGCGTTCGCCCCTCAGCCCCCCCAAGTGGGGGTTTAAAGCCCCCAGAGGGGGGCATCTTAGGAACGTGCAAGATAGTAAGCAATAGGGTTGTCGAGGCTAATGAACTTTTAAGTTTTTAGGGTGTTTCTTGGTTATGCAAGTAAGATTTGATTCTTGGTTTTATTGATCTTTCTTTCGGTTTGTATGTGTGCGAGCTCTGTGTGTTTGATCTCAGCCTTTATAAGGGCCCTGTATAAGTAATTTCGTTTAACTATTCTGCCTTACGATTTGCATTACTATTTCATATTCGGTAGGAAATTCAATAAAACATGATTATACTCAGAAAGTACATACATTCAACATTATTTTTACTAAATATATGATTCAATAACACACTGAACACTGGGAAATAAACCATATACACACCTTAATAAATATAATTAATAATACATCATAATTGAGTATAATATTAATTTGTGCAGCCCTGGTACGGTTGTAGCGAGGCCTACGCCTCGTAGCGGCCACGGCTACGGCGTAGGCGCTAGTGCTGCGCCCCCTCTTATACAACTTTTTACTAAGAACCACGCGAAATGAGTGGATAAAACATAGGTAGCTTCACTTTACAATAAATTAACTATTATAGTCCTATATTAGCTTAAGCGTTTATTTTCATATCAGGTAATTCTATTTATGCATGTATTTGTCCTTGGGTATAATCTCATACCTTGTAGTATTTTTAGAGATTAGCATACATACATACATAGCTAAAATGGGACTTAGTTTGAAGCGCTGGCAATCCAGTGATATGTACTTTACGGCATATATTTAACATACTGATGGTAGCCAATCAGGTGGGTACTGCATCCTACCATATTTTTTCATTTATAGTATGGCTTCTTGACTAATACGTATTAGGGACATTATTCTCTAAAAAAACTGATTAATTCTCATTACAACTTAACAGAGCTCTATGGTAACAAACTAAAAAATATCTTTATATATTGTGAAAGATTATGCCAATATTTTTTACTCATTCAGGCGTTAATATAACGAATGTAAACAAAATTTACCACAAGGATAGACTATAATCTGAAATAAAACATTTATAATACTGATACCGAAAAATAAGTTCTTCGGAAACTCTAATTAAACTACATACGACACTAGTTAAGAATCCATGATAGTAGATCATAAATTAATTTTTCAGATAAGTACATAAATTTATTAATTATCTTTCCTCAAACATACTAGAAAGCCCATATCTATGTACAAAAAAGAAGAAACACACCAACAGATGCACTTCAGGCAAACTGCAGGGTCCAGAAACTAGAAATGTAGGTACATTTCTAGTTTCTGGCCAGGTTCCATACCCAAAAATCGGCGGGATGGAAAGCTAGTCCATTAATTATTGTATCTATATTAACCCACGTCATTATTGTTATATATTTTGGTTTGATAGTAAATAATTGTTGCGTAATAAACGTCAAAACTTTCCGACCTTTAAATTATAACACACAAAGAAGTTTACAATACACAAATCTATACCAATTCACTAACTATAATCATAACTATATCAACTAGAATCGAACCGCCACTCACTGTCCCTCCATCCACAACGCCTCTAAGTCGGTGCCCCGCTCTTATTTTAAACAACTACAGCCTTTATAATACATCCAGTTTCGCGACTAAATATCAGCGAATGTAGCGGTATACTGCGACAAATACTACTTGATACTTCTGAGGAAATATTTTTTATTTTTATCAGATAAATTTGAATGTTAAAAATACCGTAAATATTGCGTTAAAGTTGATAATACTATGCGGGATAGACAATAACATTTTTAAATCATAAGTTTCAATGTATATAAAAAAGTATATACAATAAGCGGTAGCCTTAGATGTATTTATATGTCCTAATTTGAGATTATTCGAATAAAATATTGAAATAATAAACTTACACTTACACACTTTTTCAATTTGAAACTTATTCATATAGGAAATGCAATGGGCTTACCTACGGTTGATCATCGACTAAAACCGAAAGGAGGTTATGACAAGCAAGACCGAGGATGAAGCACTCTTGCCCAGAAATACCTATTCGCTCTAGCCTTGAAGATATTTAGGTAAGATTTTAGGACACCAGGATTATGTCACAAAATAATAGCTTTGATGTCAGCTAAGGATGCGAAGATCAAAACAAAACTATAAGCGTAAGTGATACATGTCAAGTATCAAAGCACCTCGAGCGCAGTACTTCCGCGTGCCGTATTTACAAGTATTGTAAGTATAGAATTATATATTTTATAACGCCGCCCGGCGCCCCCACCACCCCGCGCGAACTAAGTCTTCGCGCATCTTTCTAGCCCCACCTTTTTGCCTGCTTCTTTTAAAACCACCCATCGTGTGAACCCCTTCCCCCCATTCGACTAATTTCGGGTACAACTGAAGAATTATTTCTTGCCAGTACACCCTAAACGTACGAATTTGCACTTTAAACTGACGATGATAAAGTTTGTTATTATTTTACTTACGCACACAGCCTTCTCACTGTATCTTTTCACTTCGAAAACTAATTCAGCATTAGGAAATGGAAGCAAGTGCGGATGGGGTTAGTGGAAATTTGTGTTCTAGTTTATGTTAGTAGGGTTGATTTTACTGTAGCGGGTGTTGTAAAATTAGAACCGTTTCGTCAAAAATATGAAATTAAAATCTTCATACTAGCGAAAGAAGTTTTAGCATCTTTGTTTTAGAGTGAGACAGACTAGGTTGCATTAGTCTCGCTCTGCGTCGGGCGGAGGTGGCAAGGATGGGTAGTTTGAAGTAAAAAGCCGGTTTCTTGATCAATGCTGCGCGCATTCGGAATTAATCATAACCGGGTATTTTCGTCTATGCGCGGGTGGGGTGCCTCGCCCCCCGACCATCGAGAAATCGTATTCTAAATGAAAATACGCTTCTTCCTGTTTACATTTTGTAATAAATTGTTTTACTCTGATGTTTGTGCGACGTAAACTCTGCGATCGAGACAATTTATTATTTTACTACGGATTGCTTGGGTACCAAGACTTGGATCTCAGTTTCATTGACCGTACATCTGTAGTTGAATCATGAATACCAAAATGGATCTGAGTAAATACGCATAAAAGAACATGAAGTACTTTAAGACCTGTTATAGCTCTGTTGGAGCTGACTCTCAAGTGCCGGAACACCCAAGATGCAAAGTGACAAATTCAGATGAAATCAGCATACTAAGTACTAGAAAAGTAATGCTATGGTTTTCTCACGTTATTTTCCTTACCAATTGTTTAAACTCATAGGTTGTTTAAACTTAGTAGGATTAAAACCAACGACCACGACTTAGGTCGCGTCATCTTAAACTACCGTACAAAAAATGCCTTTTATGAAATAACTTCACCCATCCAAATTCATAAAAATGTCATACCACTGTAGGCATTGTTGATTTCTTAATTCAGTTACATAAAAATGTAATTACCAAAAAATCATCTTTTTATAGGTCATAACTCTGAGCGCCTTAAAAAATTGTAATAGCAAACACGAAAGCGTCTTGTTGCTATAAAGCAATTGTCAGGCGCAGTTAAAAGTGCGCGTGCCTAAGTTCAGCTACCCATAGGATGGATAGTCGCACCGTATATTTTTACGAATAAACGGCTTTTATTACGGATAGTATTGATTAGCGGTTCGAAATCGAGGAGTCGACGATAAAAACAATAGGTCAGTGGGTTCGTTCCAATCGGAAGATACTTGAGTAGGTATTTCTATTACGTAATTAGTTTAGTATCTATATGTATGTACCTATGTTTCGAGTTTCAGTTCTTATATATCTATAGTATGATTAGTTTACTTGTGTTTGGTTTAATTTGAATATGAGATGTATGAAGTATTTTAATTATTAATATGTTTGCATTAGCATAGTTATGTATAGGTTAGAATTATCTACTGCTAGCCGATTGAAATTTGGTGCTTTTGCCCTACTCCTTGCTAATTGGTATCTCTCTCACGATCAATTAGATTTGTTCTTTATTTGATAAGTATAGGTAAGTCATCAATATGATTTAATTTATTGATATTGTTATATATAAAAATACAAATTTACCTAGGATTCGCCCTACGGTTTTATCCGCATTCACGAAGGGTTTATTATTTTTCCGGCATCAAAGTATTTATTTTTGTTCTTAGGTATTTTTTTAGCGTTCCGGACCTTTAATGGTAATAATATCATATCCCATATCGTGTGGGGTATCATTTGAAAGAGTTTAAATTAAGTTTTTTTTAAGAATTAAGATGATGCAGTTAAAAATTTGCAAAAGTGGCCGTCTCGTTTTAAAGCCATAATTCTGATTTAAATAGGGTTAGTTAGATATTAAGCCATAGATTACAGAAAAACGGCGGCTATTGTCGGCAACGTACCAAATAATTGCGGTCATAAAAGTTTTTGTAAATAAAAGTAGGTAAAAGCTTACGATGATCTTTTAAATAAATATCCTAGCACATTTTTCAACATGTTTATCTGATCCCAAACTAAGCAGAGCTTATATATACTATGGAAACCAGATAACTGAAATACTGACATCCTATAATACTTTGTTTGTTAATACTTACTTAATGTAATAAATTACACCCAGACTCAGGACATGCAGACATGCTGAGTTTATGCACACTAATACATGTCCTGGACGGGAATCGAACCCAAGACTTGTGGTGTGACCACGCCGAATGGCCCGTCAAACTATGAATGTTTATTTTATTTATCATATTAGTACTTCTGTTTTTTTTTATTAAATCTCATTCAGCATTTTCTTTACTATCTATTCTTTGGAGCGAAACTAGACTTTTTCCCCCTTATTACTGAATAAGGTTTATGTCAGTCTTGTAACCTCAGCCCTTTTTGTTATATGACATTAGAAAGTGACGGATATATTAAAACCTAGGTATTACTATACTTGACTTACACCTGATGTATTAATAAGGGATAAAAGACTATGACCTTCGGCAACATCATCACCTTACTCTTGAATTGGACTACCATAGGATCAAACAAAGTTTGTGATTTTTTTAACTTGTTTATTCTATTCTATACCATAATGAGATAGTGGTACACAATCATATACAGTAAAGAAGGGTTCTATGTATCCCGAATCACCATGAACTCTCTTAAAATAGCATTAACAATATTAAAAATACAATCTTATTCATATAAACAACCCTTACAGGAAAAAACCTCACGGAATACTAGTCACAATAAACATATCGATACAAATACTCATGTCATGTCAACTTTATGTCACATGTTGTAAAAATACACTTCCTACTAAACTCCTTGACTCTATTGCTACACTATTATAAGCCTTATAGAGTTGAATTAAGGTTAAGTTTAGGTATTGGTATGCAGAACTATTTTATCGTTTGATATTTGCCTACTTTATCATACGAGGGGTGTATTTGAGGTATTTTGTAACAAATTGATGCTATTAACTTGCAAATGTTTGAATGTTTGATGTTTCTATACTGAAACTAGCTTTCTGCCTCGCAGTATATCCGAAATTCTCTATTTTACCTTCTCCAGCTCGAAGGACCATGTAGAAGTTTGTCTTTCAGCGCTTAGTGAATTCTTCATGATTAGGATAATATTTTGGTAAGGATTTATGAATATTCTGGTTTTCAGTGGTTTATTAGAAACATAACAAATGATACAAGAAATGGTAAATTAATAGTATTATATAGTACTAGCGGTCCCCCGCGGTTTCACCCGTGTTCCCGGGATTAAAGTATTCTCCTTACTATAGGCTCTGCATGCCAAATTTCATGAGGATCCGTTGAGTAGTTGAGGCGTGAAGGCGTTTATTTAGGAAGGTGTACCTACAAAATGTACGGGTGTATAAAGTGCATTAGATGCATACAATTACAATGATGAGCTAGCTGTTCGGTTGTGTAAGTCTGAACATAAGGGTTGAATTTTTTTAAAGCCATAATTACTGCTAATTTCATGCATCTGAATTCTGCTGTTAAAGCATGGCCTTAACATGTCGGTCAGTCAGTCAGTTTCATTTCCCTAAATTCTATAACAAACCTTCGCCCGGACAAGAGAAGGTTATTGAAATTCAGACTCTTTTTAAGTAGATTTCCATATCTTTATGTGCAAGTGAGCAACAATATTCAAAAACTTTACTTTGTTTTTTTTCTAGATAATAATGTCTCTATAATTTTTTTATTGAAATATTTTTTCAGTTAGAAAACTTTAACTGAAATCTAGTTTTAAATATTCCTTAATTATCTCGCGCAAATATTTAAGTTTGTTTTAATTAACGTTGATATCATAATAAGTTACAAGGTTTTTTTTTTTTATTTGGCACTTCCTAGTGTGGTATATTTTCACCGCAATAAATCTAACATTTTGATCATTTACATTCGTATTGACTGATTAACAGATGCATAGCTCAAATCGCAGAATCTAGAAACATGAAACGCTGACCGCTTACCATCAGGTGGGCCTTATGCTTGTTTGCCTTAGTATAAAAATATACTTTAAATTATGTTCACATGTTCCTTATAACGATATAAACCAAGGAGAAAATAGCTAGCTTTTATCATAAACATAAAAACAGCGTAACATAAAAACACATTTACATAACCACAAATATAATGACAAACAAACTTCAGTAGAAACATGCCTACATACTCGTAACAAAACTAAAAACATTCAAACAACATTACATACACGCACAACCTCCAAAAAAGTACCCAAACGAACTAAACAGCGCAAAACACACCCGCATGAGAAGAATAATTTAAAAATACGCAAAATACGGCCACTTCACTTCTAACCAGGGAGTTAGGGCCCCCCGCCCCCACCCGTTTTGCGTATTTTTCGGTATGCGTGGCAGGTGGCACCCCCACGGGTGGCTTCGTTAAAAAGCTCCCTAGTACGTAGTATTATAAAAGTTCTGCCTACCGCGTATAAGTAGTGATGGTGTGGGTACCCCCCTGTGGGGTGGGGGGGCTACCCACCTAGTTAGACAGTTAAAAGTATGCGGTATTAACAGAACGGAAATGAATATACGAGTAGCTACGGGTTTTTGGGAGGCTGTGCCGGTACCGTCACAACGCGCGTTAGATAATGAAAAATACTTCTGCCCTTTTTTATTTCGTTTTTTAGGAGGGTCTCGTTGGCTTAGAATTGTGTGGATGTTATTAAAATCTAGATTTAGCTTAAGGTTGTATGCTATATAGATCAAGTTTAATTAATTTAGGTAGGTACGTCAATCAGCATTTTTAGTCACGTTCATGTTCCTAAATCAATCCTGTTAAATATTGTATAAGGTTCATTATGCATTGGCTTTTATTTGACTATAATCTTACTGAGGTAAGTGATGACTTCCCGATGGTGATAAGCACACAAAGGAACTTGCTCACAAGTGTGGCTGTTGGAACATATATCGGTAGATGCTTGACGACATTTGATTTCAGGATGGTAGCTAGACATCTGAAAGATCAAGCTGATTTTAGGACTACCACTGCCGAGCTATCATCGCGTCATTATGTAGTGATGACATATTTATGTACGAGTACAAATCAGATATTTCAATTATTGAAATAAAATTTTCCTTTTATATCTACTTTTCTGTGGATATTATTATTGACAATTTAATTTTGTGTTTCTGATTTTATTATCTCGTGAACAACTCCTCATTTTTAATGTTTCATAGTATGTTACGATACAGTATCTACAAATGATTAATTTTTAATTTTACTAAGATCCTCCCTCTTCAGAGATAGGAGTCCTAATATTATTTCTTGATTTGTAGAGTATGACATTTTCCATTTTTTTGTGACTCTAAGGAACTATCAGTCTGATTTGAAAAACTCATCAGCTTTATAATATTACTAGCTGTCCCCCGCGGTTTCACCCGCATTCCCGTTATAAAAAGTAGCCTATGTCCTTCTCCATACCATAGGCTATCTGCATGCCAAATTTCATGATGATCCGTTGAGTAGTTGAGGCGTGAAAGCGAAACAAACAAACAAACAAACTCACTTTCGCATTTTAATATTAGTTAGGATAATATATTATAATGATACTCTTCATACAAGAAACAAATGCTATAAAAAACATTCAAATATTATTGCATTTGTATATCACCACACCTACACATCCTTTTGATCTAAGGCATTTACAATAAACAACTATTGTTTGGTTGTTTAGAACTAAACTAATTTAGTCTCACTATGTCTCTTTCTAGTAAAGAACATAAGAAGAGGATGTAAGTAATTTAGTCCTGCCAAATTAGTGCAATGCGGTTACGTTACCCGCAAATGAAGACTGCGAAGACTAATTTGACAGCTTTAAATATGTTCTATCCTTCTTCAATAATTTTTGTAAGAAAGAGCTGATGTGATGTGACTAAAATTAGTTTAGTGCGATTTACAACTGAATCGGCACCACTATTGATAAAACAGTTTAAAAGGAGCATACGGTTTATTAACATAGCCGCTTACAGAATACAGCAGCCAAATAACTTCACTTTGTGTTTCTGCGCGGGAGTATCATCGTCAGAGCTCATCGGGGAGGGGGGAAAGGTCGGTAACACGTGAGTGATACCTCGTGTGTTGCATTTGGCCATATGGCTACGGTAACCGCTTACCACCAGCTATATAGCACCGGCCATATGCTAGTTTACCGCCATAGTCGTATAAAAAAAGCAGATTGTATCGAAAAGTGTCTTCCTTCTACAAAATAGATATTCTCAGACGCAAATTATCAACGATAATTCGTGATAATATTAATAAAAGATAATACCCAAAAATGTAAGTGAAGCCATAAGGTCAAGCTTGTACAATCATCATAAACATAATCTTTTATTTAAAAACATGGCTGGTATGAAATTAATTTAATAAAAATATACCATTACATATTTAAACATTATTTTCCTTTTTTTTTTCTAAATATTCCTGTATTCATCCATTTACCTCCTTTTACTAAAAGCCACGAGTTTTAAGAAAACGCCTTTTCTAAGAATCATTGGATTTCCTTCTCATTTTCAACCTTCGGCTATAGAAATCCATATTTGTGTATTTTATAGAACAATAGCTGTTGCTACGCCATATTCTACTAATACATATAATAAATGCGAAAGTCAGTTTGTTTCCTCATGATGCCTCAACTGCACAGACAATCGTGATGAAATTTGGACAACGGGTAGATCATAACATATAGGATACTTCTTATTCCAGGAAAGGGGCTAGTTTTAGCCAGCGTTTTGGGCGCGCGTTCGGGCCGCTGCGTTTTAAACGCTCTTTGACAGTCTAATTTCTGTGCAACGAAATATCAACCGTTGACGTCACTTATTTTTATAGACCTGCAAATTTATCTCGTAGTCATTTCTTACGTCACCTTAACACTTGATTTATGATCTAGAATTACTAGACGTATAATCTATTTACTTGTAGTAGGTACCTATTTGTTCATATTTTCCGCAGCTCGCAGGTGGGATGCGCGTCCTATAAAATAATAATTCCAGGAATTGCTAAACCACCCCCTCCCCATCCTTGTCTCCGAAGTTTGCAAAGGAAAAAATCAGAGATAATTTTGATAAACAGGTAAGTATTACAGGAAAGATAGAGCAAAGTTATAACTAGTCCAGTTTCTTCGTAATCATCAAAATTTGTTTACAAACAAACTTAGTAATACGTAATACGGTCTGTTTTTTTTTTACAAAAAATGATCTCAAACGGCCCCTCGGTGAGAGAATCAAAATCAGACTCGCACTTGGCCGGGTTTATTTATACATACACTTAGATACCTCGGGAATACGGGTGAAACAGAACCTGAAGCTAAAGTAGGTACAGTAGTACCCAACTGATATGGCGCGTCGTGAATCTAACGAAAGAATGCTTAAAACTTACAATTAACCTTAGGGCACTACTATAAGGTTCATAATACAGTGCAGCTGTTAGTTCCGTCTCACTCGCAAGTGACGCCCCTCTGCGCACATGGCGGCAGCTGCTGACCAATAGCATTTCCCGCGCTTTGAAAATGTTTCTTCTGCGCAGGTACATCGGTAAGCCATATTATTTGGGTACTACTGTACCACTATAAATATTTGTCAGAGATGTCAGAGTATAGCGCCAATTATTCTATACCTATAAGTATTCACATTTCAATTCGAAATGCCACATGTAAAATATGAAGTTATTTTGTTATTTTCTGTTAGGTTAATTTGATGTTCTTTATATTTATTGTATTTATATAAGTATGTATTTGTTTGTAAATAAAAACTCGAACTAACTATTAATATTAAATACAGGTTATCTATAACTATTATTATCACTTAGACAGTTTTATGCTGTGGAAGGGTACTTTGTAGTACCCGCCTGGCTGTCGACAAGCTCCAACCAATGTTTTCACTTGGCAGGTAATTATAAGCTTTTTGATTACCACTTAACCATGGTGAGATGAACAAAAACCAACCCTATACATTGAAATTGAAAATTAACAAGTTTTGAGAATAAAGATAGCATACAACATAAATCTCTAACTTTCCCTTCTCATTCCAGTCTCAATATATGTATTGCAATAATGTTACCAAATTGTCAATTATAATGTTAAACAATATAAATTTTCCTTCGATATTTTAACTAGGCCAATAAACTGGTTTCACGTTACCAATTGTCTCATAAATCAACGAGAGGGTATATTTTTAAAGCAATAAATTATCATAATTATTAACAATTAGGGGTTTTTTCAGGTTTAATTACTAGGTTATGTTCTTATTGATAAGTTTTGGGAGAGCTGAAAAAACTTGAGACTATTGTGTAAATTCATCAAACAACATACAACAAATTTCGTAATTCTATCCAAATCTTAAGAGAGGTCTTTAAGAGAGGTAGAGCATAGCGTTTATTCGCTCAAAGAGCAGCTCGACTGGGGAAGTACCTCCACCTTACAGAATACCGCAGCCAAATAACTTTATGTTGTGTAAAGTTTTGTTCCTGCGCGTGAGTAAGGTCGCCAGAGGTCATTGGGGAGGGGGAAAGGTCGGTAACGCGTGAGCGATGCTTCGTGTGTTGCAAGCGTCCATATGGCTACGGTAACCGCTTACCATCAGTCGGGCCGTATGCTTGTTTACCGACATAGTAGTATAAAAAAAATAAAAAAATAACTTGTAATCAGTAGAATCGATATCGAACCTAAGACCACGTGAAAATCTTGAAACTCCAAATCATTTCCCGTAAGTACAGCATCAATGCCTTTACATCTACGCCTGAAATCAAATATCTCTTTCCAAACTTCCCTCTATAATCCATCAAACATCTAAATTCAATCAAACATACAAAAGCCGACTTTCCTAATGACAAATTTCCACGAAAAAAAAATTCTAATTCACGCACGGGAGTGAGCCCCCACTGGCGGGGGGACACCCGCCCCCATCTCCCGTATAACACAAGCATGTACATATACGCAATTTTTGATCAATACTTAAAAATTAACCCAGCCTCCCGGTAGTTTTTAAAATTACTCTGCGCATGTCATGATTTTTAATCAGACCCCTTTGTGACGCCTACATATAAACAAATGTATAAAAAATACATGCTTATAACGTTATGTCATTATACAATTGTTACTGTGCGTATGTGTGAGTGGGGATGATTGGAGTTTTTAACGTATTGATTGCTTATTTGGGTGTTGGTATTAGTGGTCCTACTGGGCCTTTTGAGATAACTCATTTACATATTATTTTAAAGTTGAAATTATTCCAAGAGAAATTACATGAAACTCTACCGAAGCTTTGCTGTATCTTTTGCAGAGGACACTTTTACTTTTCTCAAAAAAGCTACCAATATTTCATTTTCAATTTTTGTTTCTACTGTCATCATTATAAATCTGGGTAGTTAGTGTAATGGACCTTCTAAACTTTTACGAAATCTATCACAACAATTGATTCTATTCATGCTTATCTCTAATTTTATTATCAAATAAAAATACTAAAAATAATTTAAATAAATGGAAATACAGAATGTCTTTCACCATGAAGAAATAGAGGTGGCGTAGTAAGCTCAGTTTTTTTGCTGAAATATGAGGGGGTCAAGTTAGATATAAAAAAATCAAAAATTTCATTCTTACACAATCCCATTACACCACCAAACTGCAAAATCTGTAAATTTTTACACCACTCATAGTTCATTGGAACACAATTTTAAAAGCAGACTGGGGCTCCTGATCTAGCTTCTGATCTAAAGGTGGGTCTACGCTAGGCAAACCGAACACGAGCCGCGCACAAGCGGAGTACGAATTCGCGTTGCATAGACGGCCTTGGGAGCCTCGAACGAGCGCCAATTGACAGTTTTTTGACGAATACAGGGATTCGCATTGCGCTCTTTTTGTAGACTCGTTGTAGTGAGTGTCGAGCATAGAGCGGCTCGGCTTGTGCTCGGTTCGCGTAGCGTATACCCACCGCTCAAACACGCACCATGGCACCTGAAATCAGTATACAGCGTATTCGCTATCGGCAATTTTAATGACACCTTACCATCAGGCGGGCCGTATGCTTGTTTACTGACTTACTCATATAAAAAAAATAGCCACATATTCTCCTGATATTGTCGAACAATGTGACGTTAGTCACAAGATCGTATAAATAATATTTTAGTGTAAAAGCGTTTAAATATAAGGTTATCAGGAAAATCCGAAATTGTCTTGCTCATGTTAAGCATCTGAGTAATTTCGACAGATACGTTACCAGTGTTAATATCTACAAAATACATAATTGTAAAATATAAAACATAGTCAAACACCGAGAAGCAACGAGAGCGCGTTAAGGAAACAAACTTAATCTGTTCCTCTTTGTAATAAAGAAAATTAGGTCACCAAGTAACTCGGTCATGGTAACTTCTGTATCTAATACTTTGTATTCTATTTTTATTTCAACTCACTGTAGAATCATGTTTTAATTCAATTTTAATAATAATCACAAGAGTCATGCTACATCAACGTTTTGTACGATGACGTA
This sequence comes from Achlya flavicornis, assembly GCA_947623365.1. Classification (NCBI taxonomy): domain Eukaryota; kingdom Metazoa; phylum Arthropoda; class Insecta; order Lepidoptera; family Drepanidae; genus Achlya; species Achlya flavicornis. The sequence continues at coordinate 14,699,506 of OX392467.1, forward strand.
AGATTTCCGACGTGAAGTTGCGCAGTAGCAGCACTTGATATTTTTTGGTTTGTAAATTTAGTAACAGGTAAAGGAGTAGACAATTTTTTCCTTTTCTAGATAATAATCGCAAATTGTCCATACAGCCTACTAAATTACTTCCTTCTTATATTTTAAGTGAAATCTTGTGAAGTTGCGCCGTAATGGCTAAATGGATGTAGAAAATTTGGTGCTTTGTATTACCTAAAATAAATCATAAGTTTATTTTTATCCCAGGAAAATTGGGAAGCAAGTTTTAAATATTTTAGAAAATGCGGTAAATCCACGTTCGCATTTGGAGACAAAAGTAGAGCGCGTATTGGCAAACACATCGTGAGAAAACACGCAGCTGTCCACCTTAAAATTAAAAGATCAGTATGTTGTAGATACATTTGATCATTCTAGAAGAAAACTAGTCTCTGTGGGTTTACCACCAGCTACCACATCATCACTTACTACTGAGAGATAAGTTGGACAGTTATAAATAGTCTTATCATCATCTACCTGGCCTATTCCCAATTATTTCGAGTTGGCGCAATTTATACTTTTCTTCGATTATGCCATTCTATCCGACATACCAGAATCCACTCCTTTCTTACTCATATTATCTTTCACACAATCCATCCATCTCTTTTATGCATAATGAAGTTGTTAATGATGATATTCTAAAAATTGATCGAGGCCTCCGGAGACCAGCGGGCGGGGAGCCAACTCGTCAGTTTGGCTATCCAAAGAGGAAACGCTGCCAGCCTGTTGGGAACCTAGCCGTTAATTGGTAGCAGCAGCAGACTCAAGGATTTTTTCATTTTCTATATATAGAGTTTGTTTTTTACATATTTGTTGTAAATAAGTATATTGTTCCAATGATCAACTAATATTATTTGATTTTACAGCTAATAATATGAATAGGTTAAAATATAATTACACACAAAATTGATATATTTTATAGAAAATGAATTGTTTTAGTTTCACAAAATCGAATAGTAATCGGTGATATTAAATTACTTAACAAATATTTCATTTAGATTAACAGCTACAGTGTTAATGATAATACGAACAAATATTAACAAAAAAAATTGTTTACTTGGTTTATATAAATAATATATCTATAAATATATATAAAAAAACCAATCTGAAGAAGTCAATGTAAGATTTTATTTATTTTCTTTGCAATTGAGAGCCTCTTCTAAGCTTTGTGTAGGTCAGCAACACATAGGCAATATCCATAGTATTCCTTTTGTCCATGGGCGATTTATTTTTTACTTTTCCTGTTGATAAAAGGCAATTTTTATCACTTATATAATCATCTCTTCATTGCACAGAAAGCTTTTCTTCATCCTTCTCAAAATTATAAAAATGGTTCAACCCCATAAACCCACATTATTTTAACCTACTCACATTTTTAATCAAATTAAGTAGAAAAAATATATGAAAGTCTTCACTTTGAGTCATTCAACCTCCAACAAATAATTAGAATAAAATTGTAAGGAAAATATTGTTTTTGCGTAGGTCCCGCTACGGCGTAGTACGCTACGAGGCTACGGCGTAGCAGTTTCTTTTGGTGGAATCTGTCGGGAGTTGTATATCGATTTTGGACGCCCATAGAGCCACAGTGATTAGGGAAATTATGATTTATACAGCCGTTTTGAAGAGCCGTACGCATCGTCTATTTATGAATTGCGTTCCAGTTTTTAGGTCTATATTTAGGACGTAAATTAATCTTAGTGTTTGTGTTCCTTATTCATGAAACGTTGGATATATTTTCTTACTTTATTTATACATTTTCATATTTTTTTAAATAAATGTGAATGTTTAGTAAAAAATGTTTTACTAATTTGCAACTATACTTTGTAATTATACTCGATTTTTATCCTTTCAGCTTTATTATACAAAATGCTTTCTAAAATTTTTGGGTAGGTTTATATTTACTTGTATGTATCCATTTAATTTAATTATTGTATGTATATTAACAATATACAATAAAATAGTATAAAATGACCTTCATATTTAGAATGTTTTTTTTTAATACAACCATAATTTATTCCTTAGCCATCTTTACATGCAATGAAATACAAACTTCAACCAAAATCTCTACAAGTAATTAAAACTTAAATTACCCGAAATATTAATTATCCGGTAAAGGCCATAGTTTGTTAGAGGGAGATAATAATAAAAATGTATCGCGTATTCGCGGGGTGGCGCCCCTACCCGCCGAGCACCGCCAAATTTTTCTCCCGTTCGTTTAGCGCGATTCGATCCCGCAATCAGGGGGGGGGTTTGTTTCAGTAGGGAGGCATTTTTTGGCCTCCACACCCCCCATACCATAAATTGGAGCATATAATTTTTATTACATCGGAGTCGTGTGTGCTCCGGGCGTTAGACCTGTCATGGAATGCGGAATTCATATTTGCTTCGTTTTAACTTTCAGTTAGTTTGCGATGCAATTTGTGGATTAGCAACAGTCAGATTTTACTAAAGTATAGATTTATTTTTCTTTGTAGTTTTTAGTTAGTATTCTTGTTGCTTTTTAGATAAATAATATTCACCTGTAAGATTTAAGACACGACAGAGATTATAATTCTCGACTAATTAAACAAAATGGTAACTTGTAACTCCGTCAATTAATCGAACAAAGGTCTTCTTAAACATGTGCTAACTCACCGTTTCATTATATCAGCCTATGGATGGCCACTGCTGAACATAGGCGTCCCCCATTGACTTCCACTTCGAACGGTTTTGGGCCGCTTGCATCCAGTGGCGCCCAGCGACTCTGACCAGGGGCTCTACCGCGTAACTTTGGTGTTAATCGTAACGAACACCTTTAATTATTTCATCCAATGACACGCACGCGGTATGACGCGTCGATGACCATTTGTTGGCCCTGATTGGATGAAATTCATTAATGGTGTTCGTTACGATTACCACCAAAGTTACGCGGTAGAGCCCCTGGTCGTCGGTCCACACCTGTACGTGGTCGCCACTCGAGAATCTTTCTTCCCAGCGGTTATCGCCTCTTCGAGCGATTTGGCCCGCCCATTGCCACTTCAGCTTACTAACTCTACGAGCTATGCCCGTCATTTTCGTTTTAAATATCCTAATTTCGGACCCTGTCACGTAGAGAAAGACGTAAACTTGTAACAGTGTACGTTACAGTAAACTTGTACGTAGAGTCGGTCAAACGTTTTAAAGCACTAGAAAACATATTTTCTCCGTATAACCTACAACTACAAACTTGTCTAAGTCTTAAGGCCTGTGTTATAGAACGAGATTAAAACTCAGATCAAGTCTCAAGAATAGATCGTGTTAATCGAATATAAACCTAATATCATTGGTGAAGGTTGCAAATTCCATTTAATCTTTACTTGACTTTGTTATTGAGCTATGTTTTTTTAACAGTTTTAAACCATACATTAACCAGACTCGAATTAAATAAATCTGAAAAAAAAAAACAATTAAACGATCACTTCTTCCGAAGAAGAACTCTTAACTCGAACACTGACTTACTGCCACGCCAGAAGGGTTTGATTCCTGTCTAGAATACCCATTTTATGCAGCTACGTAGACATAGCTGTCTGTTAGTTCTAAGTCTGGGTGTTACTGTAGCGGTATTTATTGCTAACTAGTTGCTCGTGCCCGTCGTCACCCGGGTAACAATTTGGACATCTCCGGTGGATTAAAAAAAAACAGTCAAATCGGTGGAGAGGTCAAATGATGCTCCATCAACGTATGATGGAGCAAACATGAAGTGGCAATTGATATTTTATTATAAAGATAAATAGATTATTATATCAGTTATCTGGAATCCATACCAACAAACTTTGAAAGAATATACTAGAACTAAAACTTAAATCAAGATTTAAAGCTCTCAAAAGTATTTAAAACAATCCTTTAAGCATATTAACCAATCATCAGTTTTAGATGCAAAATAACAAGATGTTATCGTAAATAAATTCACAGCACTTGTAAAATTATTGTTGTTAAATGGAATATAAAAACTGCTTGTTTGTTATTAAAAATTATTGAAAAGGTCCGCAGCGAGAAAAATGTTCAATTTGTTTGGACTTAAACAATTTCATGAAAAAAATAGACACAATGAAATCGAAAGTGAGCTATTAAAAGCGTCGGTGAGTGAGCTAGTTTCAAAACAACATAAAATACCGCTCACTTTTCATTGGAAAAAAATGACGGTAAATAAAATTCAATTTTCGCCCGTTGTGGATCCTTTTTTTTTAGATCTAACGCGTGTGAGCTCGGTTTTTCTGCCTAAATTATTCCATTGAACTTTTTGAACCGGAAAAAGGCCTGAAAAAATATTTTTTTACTTTCACTCTTGCCCGGTTCAATTCACAGAAAAACTAACACGTGGACGGTATGAGTATTTTTATTCTATACTAACTTTTGACTTGCGGTTTTGCTTAAGATCTTGAGGGGTTTTGGTACTTTACAGATGACTTACTAGACATTGTTATTTTGACAATGAATTTAAAATATATTACAAAATCCTTCTTAAATTTTTTTTATGACTCTTTTAATAAAGAAGATTATTCTAGTCTTAAATCTAATAAACCCTCATTATGTTTATTAAATGAATAAAACAGCTAATAGCTCAATTACTTCTAGAGATTAAATACCAGCCACTTTATTAACGTTCAAAAAAAAAAAATTAAAAGGTCCCAACCAACCCAACTCTTTGATCAAAAAGTCTTCCAGGTTATAAATATACAGATAGCAATACTTCTATTCTAGGTGTGCTTACTGTCTACCCAGTCTACCACATCATCGCTGAAAACAGTGAAATTATTTTCGCTAAACCTAACCAATATTAAATAGTATATTACGATACGTGTGCCTTAAATAGTACGTTGCCGTGCAAAAATTACTTAAGGCGCGAGTATCGTATAACATTTTATAACACATGTGCAACAAAATCTGTAACAGTGCTATAAAATCTATTTTGTAAATTATCACTTGTGATCCAAGTGAAACTAAAAAGAAGGCAATGTACTTAACCGAAGTGAAACTTACTAAAAACAAATGTAGGTTCAGATATAACATTCCCATACGTTAACAAACAGATCATATTTTGGTGAAGCTTCCCTCACCCCAACATAACGTAATGATTTATCGCTCCCTTCAACCCCATAAACGCTATCTATGACTTACAAAACACAACCTGTGGCTTCTGGAAAAATCTACGCTCTAGAAATAATATCTGGAATGTCTTAGCTCGAAATACTAGGGATCAATACCTTGAATTGGTTATAATAGACTTGTTTGACCAAAATCTCACAATGAGTCTGAATCTTTCAAGTTCTCCTGCTGGAACACCCCGGGTAGGTATTGCTTATCAACTTGAGAGTAGTAGCCAGTCAGATAGGTACTACAAAGTGGTACCCACCGTGGTATGTCATCCCTGCTATGCATTGTGCATCCATGCTACGCGAAGCGAGCACGAGCCGAGCTTCGAACGATCAGGATTCGTTCGTTGCTCGCGATTTCAAGCGTAGACGTACTTAAAGAGCCTTCAACGAGCCTTCAACGAGCCTACAACGAGCGCGATGCGAATCCCTGTGTTCGTGAAAAAACTGACAATCGGGCGGAGCGCACTCGAGTACGCTACGAATGCTCGTTCGAGGCTCGTAAGCCCGTCCACGCTACGCGAACCGTGCTTGTAGTGTGCTCGTTCGTGGCTCGGCTCGTGCCCGATTCGCCAAGCATGGACGAACCATTAAAATTGGGAATGTAGTACGAGAGCCTAGAAAGCCTACCAAATGATAGATTAATCAAGAAAACAAACATAACCACTTTACACGAGGATTGGGTCTAAAATCCAAACGTGCCAGGGTTACTTCAAATATCTAAAACAAAAGCCAATTTCAACCACGACATCTTAATGCTCCCAAAAAGCGAAGATGCCACCCAAATCAGCTTAAATTGTTTTATTACAAGTACTAAGATACTTAAATTCGTCTTGGCAAAAGACACATGAGTTTCTACGAAGCGTCGCACACATACGAACATATAAATAGGACGCGTTACATGGAAAGTATCGACAAATTACTGAGCCGCCTCCTTGCGATACTTTCAGAATATTATGAGTGAAAATTTTCCTCCAATCTTTACTTAGAACAACGGAACAGAATAGACATTGTTATTATTAATTTACACCTATTTTGTTGTTACATAAAAGTGTGTTCAGGTGGTTTAGAACTACTTTTGTAGGCTTTGTGTTTTTCAGTAAAAATAGGTATACTAGAATGACGTATAGCTTTTTTTTTACTTTTGTCTCTACTTTAATACACTTAAATGGTAAATGCGCAGCTCTTTTTACTCTCGGCAAAATGATACTATAGCATAAAACCTACATCATACAAATTCCTAGGTAATTGGGAATAGCGCATTTAAATCAGTGTAGGGGTTTTTGAGTTATAAACACTAACAGATTGACAGAGAGAGGTAAGATAAGATAAGATAATATTTGTTGCACGTTGTTGTTCGTTCGTAATGAAAATTTTTGCTTCTACTCAAAATACTTACTATAATATTCACTTATAAGCAGCGACTTTTCGAATGAAATTGAGGATACTTGAGAGCTAGTTAACTTTGTATAGATGGGCGATCCCAGTGGTATACCCATTTACTTATCTTCATAAATACCTCTATTTTCGTCATTCGGTATAAAGTCACGCGTCTGGTACATCTACACGTATTTCTTATTCTTAGTTGCCAATACCGAGTGCGTACATTAACGTATAGATGTGTGGAGTCACCCCCTAAATTATTTCGACATATGCAAATTTGTGCGCACCTACAGATGGTGGCAAAGGCTATGTGATATCAGATAAGACATTTGAAATACCTGCAGAAAAGAGTTGATTAACTTGCTATGCCAATAAATGGCGGTGGAAGAATTTATGTGTGAATTAATTATTGTGTGTTAAAAGAGAGAGGTTCAATTGCTTCTGTCAGATTAGAATTTCTAACTGCATTATTTTAGTAGGTTACTATTTGTTATATCCTATCCTATTGGTGAGATGTTTGTAACCACTCATGGGGCTAAAACTGCTGTTTTAAATCCAAAATGACATCCACTCCACTGTCATTGGTCAATGTGCGTTGTCTACTAAATGCATAATGATTTTCGACGCTATTGAATTTGTAGACTACCAAAAATGTCGAATCTGTCAATTTTTTCAGTGGTGAAAAAATGGACAGACAATTGTAACAGCAGACGTGAACCAGTAATGACAAAACGGATTTTCATGAAAATTTGGTAGTCATATTCGGTGATGGAAATTTAGGATACTTTTCATCCCAGGAGCCGAGGTAAAAGCTAAGGGGGGAGGTAGAGAGAATTATAAAGAAATATTTATTCCATTGCGGTGATGTATGCTGATGTTGTATGATGTATCTACCATGACCGTACTGATTGACTGCCTCATTCCAAATAGGAGTCATTCGATTCAGAGAACTACCCAATCGGTTCGTCATCTGAATCGGGACCACAACCATATAGCTCTGAATTACCCTGAGTGTTATCTTTACCCCACGGCTTCCCTTGTATCGAATTTACAATATTTGTATTATGTATCATAAACATAACAAACTAACGAATCGCATTTTTAATTAGATTTTTTAACTAAACTGCTCTTCGCTACCTATCAATCAATAAATTAAAAAGCTATCAATAAAATAGGCATAAACTACAACATTCATTGCTCGCCCATCTGCGTAAATCTTAATCTATGTACACACACCTAGCTACGCGAGTCTCCCAAAAAACGGAGCGGCGCAGTTGTAAAATTGTCTAACTACCCCCCGCGCGCACTCATTACGGCGCGTGCGTGGGCGACGTACGGTCACACGGGTCAAGGGATACATCTTGAGATATCTTAAAGAATATTTGATGAGTATACATTTTCAGTAGTAGTATTTTGTGATGTCTTTTGCTGTTATAATAGTAACTGTTTTCTTTTTTTATACTACACACGTAGCACATAAGCATAAAACGGCCCACTTGATGGTAAGCGGTTACTGTAGCCTACGCTTGTAACACCTTCGCGCGTTGCTAACCCTAAAACACATTTATAAAAAAATCGGAATCAAAGTGTGTAGCCCAGTAGCACCAGATTGAAAATCTGTCTGCGGCCTGGCCTGGCCTAGCTTTGTATATGTCGGCAACTTGTTGCCAATCCCCCTGATATTGCTAATATCCATAGGCGATGTAGTTTACCATAAGGTGGCCTCAACCTTCTTCAGTCTTTAAAAAATATAGATGACTGTTTAGACAACATTTATGTTTTAATTTCTCTGGGGCTGAACTAGATATTAATTACGTAGCTTGTGAAAAATATGGACTGCATCCAATTTGATATCACTATCCTAAAGTAATGGTGGTAACTTCATTAGCTTTGGCTTTCATAAGTCTCTCATAAATTTCATAAGTATAATCCTGGAACCAAAATGGGCCTGAATAAATTTATTCGACTTCAAGAGAATCTGACAGTTTTTTTTATTTACATATCTTACGACATATCTTCCTAACGTAATCTCTAGTGAGCACAAAAAAACATCCGCGCACAGATCGCGATACTAACGCGTGTTCATCTCTTTCTAGTTTTGAAAAGCCCTCCCCTCCGCTCACCGACCCACTTCAACCCCCTTACACCCTTTGACCCCCACTCCTAATTCCTTACATATTTAAATTCCACTTTCAGCGTTCGTTGGAGTCTTTATATTGTCTCCGCATGGTTTTCGTATGTTATTCCATTTTGTGGATATTTTTCGCATTATGAAATGAGAATGTAATCATCTTTTTGTGTTTCACATGAATTTTGTACTGTTCTTGTTAATTTTGATACCACATTCCTATGAAGATTGTTTTAACTCAAAATGTTTTTAATTATTCATAAAATATTAGTCTTTTTATTGGTGAAGTACTAATTAGACGTAATTGTCATGGGATTTATTTATTTTACTAATCATTTACAATTCAAGAACATTCCACATTTTGCAGCTGAATTTTAATTAATTCTTTACTACCTTCTTGTTTTTAGCTCCAATACATATTAAATTAAATGATGTATTTTATGACGTCGAAATTATGAAACTTAAATATGTTCATCAATTGTATGTATTGTAATAGCGTGGAGCCCTATCAATTTATGTTTAATCTCAATGATTCAATGTTACCTGTTAAATTATATAAAATATATTAAACTCAGTTCCTATTTACGAATCTCAAAACATGAATTTCGTTCGTGTAACATAGAAATGATGATAAACTTTAACACCTGTCCAAATATTATATGCATATTTAGTTTTAATTCTATTAGAATCGGTGATCGGCCAACTGTATACACTTAAACGGGATATTTGAGCGGTGTCTGTTCATATATGTATAACAAAAGTATACAAATTGGTGAAACTAGGATGACGTCAGCTTCAGCCTTCTACAATAGATGTTTGCTCACTAAACTAGAATGACCTCATCTTGATGAACCGGAGTTTCTAAAATGAAAATACTTTTTTCTTCAAAACCTATTATACCTACCTACTTATTTTACTATAATGTTATCATATCAAGTGTAAAGTTTAAGTGGTGGTGTATAAATGTTACTGTAAAAGTTCTTATAACGGCAGTTTCTGGGTTTTACGCGTACATCTTAGGATTTACCAACCTGGGGCTCTACCGCGTAACTTTGGTGGTAATCGTAACGAACACGATTAATTATTTCATCCAATGATGCACACGCGGTTTGACGCGACGATGACCATTCGTGGGCCCTGATTGGATGAAATTCATTAATAGTGTTCGTTACGATTACCACCAAAGTTACGCGGTAGAGCCCCTGAGCTGGTAAATGTTAGGTTTGAAATTAAATAAGACGATTTATTGTACTCTGGCAAGCGAAGAGAGGTGACATGGCTAGCGGGGAGCTGCACACTGCCCATGATTACGATAAACCGCTGGACATGTTTAGTTAAAACAGAAATTATTTTCAATGTTTACCGATTCTCTCAGTTAAAACCTAAGATTAACTGAGTAAGGGCTAGTAAACTTCCTAAATTATCAATATCACAGAACAGGTCAGATATTAAGACTTGGTAAACCTTGAGGTTTTCAGGTAAAGAATTTACTGTACCAAGCAATAAATATACAAATATAGTTTGTCACATTGGTTTTTGAAAAGCCTAGTTTTTTTGCCTTCTAGAAATATTATAACTAAGACTTTGTTTTTTATTTCAGGCGGGCTTCAGGCATTCAGCGCGATTCAGAGAGGTAAGTATTTATGTAAGGCTTATCAGAGAATGGGAAACGTATAATTCCAGGAAGTAAAATATCGCCTTCGTATAGGTCTAAGACTGTTTTATTTACCGCTAGTATAGTGATTCCATTAGTACCATTTCTAAATAATGTAGACTAAATAATAACCCCCTTATTCATACTGAAGTTATCAAACGTTGATTAGCTAAAATTCTGAAGTCTTTATCTGACACGTCACATTTGATGATCGAAAGAGTGAGACGGAGGAAACTATTACACTGATTTAGTTAAAAAGCGATTATGAATAAGGGGGTAATAGTTTAAATATCTTTAACTAAAACGCAAAACTACCGCCAATACCTAACCAGTGAAGCACTTAAAAAGAAGATGCATATAATATTATAAAAATATAGTGTTAATATACAGAATTACTCAAACCGAATTACCACACAATGTCTGGGTGGGAATTGAACTCTGTTTATTGTTAGATCATTTTATCTTAAGTTTGTTACTATGTGATATGGATTATATATGACAAAAGGCATAATCAATATAAATAATAATAGATGATTGATCATAAAAGTAAACTATGTACGTTCTCTATCGTAATTCTCCTTGAAATATTGTTTAACTTAATGCGACAACGTATCTTGATGTATGCTAAGAAACACTTGTCAAAACTGATCATCAAGGCTGTATTTTTGCAGACACACCACGTGTAACCCATCACCATTTGATAAGAGCCATTTAAAATCTTGAATTCAATATTTGTCACATTACATGAAAGCCAGTAGTTTTGTATTTTTCATTTTTTTTTATACCACTAATGTGGCAATCAAGCATACGTGCCGCCTGATGGTAAGCAATTACCGTAGCCTATGGACGCTTGCAACACCAGGGGAATCAATCGCGCGTTGCCGACCCTGAAGAAATCACTTCACGCCCTTTTTGAAGAACCCCATGCTTTGTTGAGGTTAATTAATTGAGCCATTAATTTGTTGAGTTTTTTATTTGTAAGCAATACATGTAATATCTAATGAAGCGCTCGTGGTGTAGCATGATAAGCCGTTCGTAATCGATCGGCAAGTTAAGCTACCACCGTCGTGGTCGGTACCTGGATGGGTGACAAAAATTTCAAATCGTTTCCGTGCTTCGGAAGGCACGTAAAGCCGTTGGTCCCGGTTATCACCTTGAAAACTCCAACAGTTTACCACTAGCCTACCTCCACCGATTCGCAGTGGGCATGCGTGGTGGAGTATCTGCCCATTCCCTTTCACCCTGATTTGTGAAAGGAGGCCTGTGCTCAGCAGTGGGACATTATAGGCTGATGATGATGATGACATGTAATCTCCGCCTACCCCGCAGAAAAAGCCACTTGTTACACTTCAGCAGTCACTACACTACGCAGCTTCTTATAGTAACAGTGCAATGATACAGAACATAAAATCCTCATATGATGCCTTAGGTACCTTGGAAAATAACTATCATATCATATATATATATCGCGATCGGCTTAGCTGTTTAGGCGTAACAGCCAGACAGTGATACTTTCGCATTTGTAATTAAATATTCTGGGACATTCCTCACACACGGTCATCTGATCCCAAACTAAGCAGAGCTTGTACTATGGAAACCAGATAACTGATATAATACATACATTTTGTTTGTAAATACATACTTAATATACATAATTACACCCAGAATCAGGACATACATACATGTTCATGCACACAAATGCATGTCCTGTGTGGGAATCGAACCCATGACCTGCGGCGCGATAGGTGGAATCTTAGCTAGAGTCTTAACCAACCGCGCCAGCTGGCCCGTCGACGAATTATTATGTAAAATTTGGATGGTCTTGCATTTTTCTATAAAAGACAACGATGAAGGCTAAGATTGAGCACGCTAACCCAGAAGAAACATATTCACTGAAATCCCTAGATTGTATGAGTCAAAAAACATATCTAGAGCATCTGGCGGATAAACATATGTCAAGTTTCACTTTTCAGTGAACAAACAAAAAAGAGTATGCATGAGAATTCAAATTTAAAGGCAAGTGGAAAAAACTCCTTAGGACCTTGTTAAATACCTTTCGACAATAGCTTTTTTGTTGACTGGAGATAATATCCATAGACTAAATAGTCCTCTTCACCCAGAAAATGCCTATTCACTCTTGCCTCGAAGGTGACCAAATTATAGGTGCCAGGAAACAGAGTCGCATCTAGTATATTCCAGTCCATTATTGTTAGTTAATAATTTTTTTATTTCTAAGGTAAGTCATGGTCACTTTAAGGCCTTTGCTTGCGGCGGCGCGGCGTCGTGTGACGGGTCGCTCACTTCCCTCCAATATGGCGAGGAGGGCGATGGCTGCTAAATGCGTCATACTTGTGAATAGGTGCTGCTTGTAGGGGCTGGTCTGCTTAAATTTGCTATTTATTTATTTATTAAATATTTATTCAGTCTACTTTATAATCTAGCCGCCGCGCCGGTGCACGCCGTAATTGTTGTCAGTGCGATTAGAATGTAAATAAGCTAATCTAAACTTGTTTTGAAAAGAGTAATTGTTGAGTTTATTGCCGGCTTTTCTCAGCAAATGCAACCTTCCGAACCGGTATTAGAGTATTAGAGTCAGACTTTCCATAAGTGCCTGCGAAGGTCTATCTAAATAAATGATTTAGAATTTTTTGATAAACGAAGATGTAAATTGTGTCCGAATATACGGAAAGTCAATGTTTCGAAGTTTTCCATTCGAAAAAACCAGGTATCTTCAGAGGAAAGATAGTCAGTAAGAAAAAGTTCTATGAATACAAAGGCTTCTTTGTCACATTTCACATGACCCACCTTCTACTTTTACATTTGAAAATTAATTGCCATCAATATATAATGTACGCGGATGTGAAATACATATCATTTTATGATATGAACATATTAAAAATAAAATAATATTGTTATGGAGGTACGAGTGGGGTTAACCCCTACCCGAGTGGTGGGTATAATAAATTCATTTACGTAGTTTTTCCAATAATTCCCCTATTGGAGGAAAAATTACTACTTTTCAGTTTTGTGCGCCGTGCGGGGGTAGGCCGGCTACCCGCTGCCACCACCTTTTTTGGTATCATGCGTGTTTTATATGTAAACATTTTTTGTAATAAGCTAGAGGCATGCCCTCTGGTAATGCTCGCTGTAACGTAAACCTTTTTTCTTACCTTTGTAACCGTACCGTTGTTTTTACTCTTTGTTTTACATTATAGGCTGGTGATGTTGACGATGTGCTTATCCACTGATTTTCAATTTGAGGTGTTGACCTGCCCAGCTGCTAGGGATTCATTACGTACGTACGCTTATTACGTGAATCGAAACCACTACCTTTGCCGCGGCATTTTATGTCACTACCACTGAGATATCACCGCCATGAAGTAAATATTAGTAACTATTCGCAGAACATCTATGGATGAGTAATGGTAGCGTACCTACTTGAAACAATTTCCTTTTAGGTTTTATGTACGCACGGCTAAAAATCAAGCTCAATGTACGGAAATCCTATACAATGCGAGATCAGCTCATACTGGAAATGTATAGCTTGATGTATAGCCGTGTGTAAATAACAAAAATAAAATATCATATTTAAACTGCAGAAATGAGAAAAGTAAATTGCTATTAAACTCCTTGTATATCCTTAACATAAGAATGAAAGTTGCATCGATGCAGAATGCATATCGTTGCGTCTTTCGTAGCATCGTAGACGATCGTAGGTGTTTCGTAGCTCATTGAAGTGTCATACTCTTGCATTTTTGTATTGGCATGTGCCTACTACTTGTACGTAGTATTTATATACTCTGAGCTACTACATTATAAAAAACAGGTTTTCATAGATTATATATTAGTAATTTCGTGAAGTTCGGCAATTTTCTTTCTTTTTTTACTCAATTATACAGAAGTAAAGTTAAACTAGGCCATAAAGTAAGTAGAACGCCACACGAAGAGAGTATGACAGTACGTAAATATTATTATTAAATACGTAAATGTTATTATTAAAAAAATCTTGTATAATCCCAATTTAAAGAAACTACTACTAATATTAAGTACGCGAAAATTTGTGAGGAGGGATGCATGTTTGGACTTTCATACAAAAACTATCGGACGGTTTTGAATGAATTAGGCAATATTTTTATTTTTATTCACCAAAGCATTATGCTGACCTATTCCTGGCATCTTCATTGTTTGTGCTGTCGTATATTTTGTACAGTAATGTTGTGTGCTGCCATGAATATACGGTTTACGATCTTTCTTTCAAATATGTTCTGGATTAACACAAGAATACTTTTTATCCCGGAAAACAATAGGTCCCTCGAAAAAAAGAGTCATGATGTAATGTATACCAAATCAGGGTTATGAACGTTTAATTAAACGGATCTTTCTATTATTATGATTGCATTGAACTATTATGTTTTGCGACGTAGTAGGTAAGTAAGGATCACAATTTTTCAAAAAAAAATTGAGATCCTTACTAAATCTTCAATAATGAACCCAAGGTGTAAAAAAAAACAGTAGGCCTGAGAATATGACGTTAGGGTAGGGTAGCACCACGCGAACGAAGTCGCGCCGGGCAGTTAGTCAGTCAATAAAATTGATCAATTTATATCAGTAGTAATACTTCTGCCTCTCGGTTCTTTACGCGTTCCCGACAGATCTAATGCCTCACTTATAAATAGTAGCCTATGTATCAATTTAAGGTATTTCTATCTATATACTAAGTACTGGTACTGCTATATATGATATGCTTTTAAGGTGATGATAGCTCAGTGGTTGCGACGTTCAATGCCGTGACGAAGGTTCCTGGTTCGAATCCCACCATGACTAAACCACGGCACGGTGGTAGGGTACTTTGTAGTACCCGCCTGGCTGGCTACCACCCTCATGTTAAAAATCTGTCGCCAAGCACCTACCAGTGTGTTCCAACAGGCACTTGAGAACCAGTTCCTTTCTAGACTATGTGTGCTTACCACCTTCGGCTACATCATTACTATTACATCTTCTATTTTCTTCTTCTATCTTCTGGTTTATTTATATGAAACTATCCTACTACAAAGTATCTTGGCGATCTAATTAAACTATTTTTTTTTAATATCAAATGCAATACTATCTTCTATATAAATATAAATATAATGCCACATGTACGAGTACATTGGTAAGAGCATCAGGTATTTCTTTTTTATTGTATTCGTAATTGTCAGGATTTTATTTAAATCTACCGGAAAAGTCAGAAATTTTAAATAGTATTTTTCGTATTTAAATCTTAATAAAAAATGTGACGTTTGACAGTTTTGTTTCGATTCAATTCGCACTTTCAGATTCGGGACTTTTTGGCGGGATCTTCCAAAGTGACGTTGCGTTTTCATTTTCATAAATCCGTGGATTTTTTGTTTTATGGCATACTATCGGTGACGTCCCTCTTTAATTTTTACTTTTATTTCACCTATTTTATGTCTAAATTCAATTCAAAAAATTCAAAATTATTTATTTATCAATAATACTACTACTACTACTTTAAATACTTAATAATAACAAAGCTTGCCTTAAATTAGTAGCATACGAAATCATTTTTCAATTATTAGGTATCCTGTGGCCCCAAACTAAGCAAGCTTGTCTCATGGGTACCAACTTTAAAATGTTTTCTAATTCCATCCAGTTCCAGTCTACCTATTACCATTCAAGACATACAGCCCACTTACAGACTGACGGACGGACGAACTGATACCGGTTTTAGTAACGTTTAATAATTTTCATCAAATGTCAAGAACTACGCAACATAAAAGAAAACAAAACCTGTTGTGGAATGTACAAATACACCAATTAAACTTGTAGCCCACTTTAAATTATCGGTCCCCCATTTCAGCCGCTTTTGCACATAAAATGAAATATTTTTTATTTTGTTTCATTTGCAATAAAATTGGGTAAGCAATGTTTATAACTATTTCAAATTTCAAATCAATAGCATCATTGGCCTTACTTTAGTTTCATTAGTGGCCGCTTATGGGCCAGATTGCCCATTTTCCTTTCTACCTCGTGTCACTTAGTAAATTAGACAGTGATAGCTCAGACGTGTCACCTCAACTGCCAGCTTTAGAGAATGGAACTCCGACAGAACTCGCGTTCTCTTGAACTCCGAGTTCTCTGTGTACAATCATCAAAGGCGCCGCATAGATTACAGTGAACGCGGAACTCAGAACTCTGAACTCGGAACTCTAGAACTCTCCTTGTGAGATCAGCGCCTATGGGTTTTCTATGAATCCCTTCTCGACGAACTGACTCACTGAAACTAATGGAATTCGGTCTTTAACATACTATCTTCCCTCTAGAGCCCCTTCTACCACTGCAGATAGAGACATCGGGCGACGCCGGGCACGAACAGCTAGTAAATAAATAAAACAAAAAACTTATAATTAAGTCTAAACTTAGTCTTATTTTCATGCAAATAAAGGCTTTTTAACAAAAATCAGTGTCTACGGCAAGATAGCTACGGCCTACGATTGCCTACGAGGTGCTACGAAACGGAATGAAAACCACCCCGGCCTTTGCTTATGCATATTTTTTTTCGTATCAGTCTGGCTACCACCCTTTAGCTCAAAATCTGTGTACTTCTAAGCTTGTTGCGTTATAGGCTTTGTAAATGTCGACAAAAATTTGGCAATCCCCATCAATACCATGGGGATTGCCTAAAGTTCATAGGCGACGCTGACCACTTACCATGAGGTGGACAATCAGCCTTTACAAATCGGTCAAGCGAGAGCTGATCACATAAATGAGAAAATTATTTAATATTTTTATTTTCAGAGAAATTATTAAAAAATTATGACAAAAATTTAATAAAAATAAATATTTATTTCGATTAATTTGTAGAATAATTACCATTATTTATTTCTAAAACTGATTTCATATTTGTTTTACATAAAATAAACCCTATTTTGAAAACAATCTCAACATGGGGATTGATTTGTCATGGATAGATTATAAACTATCGGAAATTAATTCGTAATATTGTAGGCAGTATGATACAGTTCACAATATATCGGCGAGTTTATAATCTCGCTAGGTAGATCATAAACTAACGGTTTTTACAAAAATACGTGACATACAAGAAGAAACCGTAATGTATCCGGCAATTATAATACAAAATTTACTGGTGAAAAATCTAGTGAAATTCAGATAGGAGAAAATCGTTTCGCAAAATAAAAAAAAAAATGAATTCCCCGTGAAAGAAAAACCCATGTGTCAAAAAATCTTCAAGGCTTTTAAATGTCTACAGACTGACTTTTGTTTTTACTTACCTACACAGAGTAGCTATTGGTTTGATTTTCATTTGTTGCATTCATGTGAGTTTCATTATGAATTTAGAACGACTGCGCTAAGTTTTGACGTTGAAAGGCTGTATTCCTATATTTCTTCCTTTGTTTTTCTTTTGCATTATTGACAAATAAGAAATAAACTTGCGTAAATACCTTTATCGTGATAGTTTAGATTCTCGAACAGTGAACTTTCATTCTTGTATGAATTTTGCAATACTATTTTATGATGCATACATAGAAATTGCTTGTTACAAATTATTCTTTCAGCAATGTTTAAAATCCTTGTAAGCTCTAAATCATAAATTGAAATGCTTAACCTACATTTTTCTCAACATTTCTCTTGTACTGTTTCGTGCTTTAGTACTAGTGATGGGGCCAATAAACATAAAACTAAACATACAATCAGAAACAAACATGCCGTGACTAGAGCCCATAGAATTGTCATCGCAAATCATCGCAACCAACGTAATGCGGGGACGTCAAGTACAAAAAAACGCAAAAAAATACAAAAAACCGGGCATTGTTTCTACTAATAAAAAGTTCTAATAAACATGCAACTAAGCTACCGGCTTCCGGGCAAATAAAACATAAAAATATATCCTATTTTCATAGGGCGAGGGTGTCACCCCACCCCCTGGGTGGTGCACCCCCCATCTGCGCAAAAACCCAAAAACATCGAAATGAAAATGAGTAGCAGGGAGGCGCGGTGCGATGTGTTGGTAATTCATTTTTAACATTAAGCTTGTGTGAGTTTTTAAAGTACAGTCGACCTAATAGTGCTGTCATATCTCATTACCAGCAATTATGTGTAATTTCGTGATTTCTGATGTGGTACATGGAACCTTGTTATTGTACATTTCATCTCAATACAAATAGTTTGTTTGAATTTGTACTTCAGGTGTAAATTTACAATTTCATTACTATTTGTTTCATTACTATTCCAATTCGCTGATAGTTTTATGGACTTATATTTTTAAACTATCATTTTGCGTTTATTTAAGTTAAAAAAAGTGAAAAATACGAGTCGGTAGGTACTTGATTACGTTAATTCAAGAAAATGGAATTTCAGTTAGATTACTTTAAAATACCTACCCTTATTTTTTCCTCTACAAGGGAGTTTCTTTTCGCAGTTCGTGATTCATCTAATTCTTCATAATGAGTGCGAGTGTACGTGGTGCGGTGCGAGCTCGCATTGTGCCCTACACACACCCACACGCACTAGCGAGAACATAAAACGCAATTTTGTATTAGATTTAATTTGAGTCTCACACTTGGCGTGTGTGTGCGTGCGCGATGCGAGTTTGCGTGCGGATGTGTACCCGCTTCCTACGCACAAATTGATTACGATCGTCGCCAAAAAGAGGAATTTGCATACACGTGGAAATCTCCTTTTTCTCTTTTTGTAAAAAAAAATCAATTCATCTCCCGCGCTAGATCGCATTAATTTCCCGCCGATTCGTGTTTCTTCTTATTTCGCTTTTTACCTAATTCGCATTTCGAAGCGAGATGTACCCATCTTAGTTTGAATTTCGAACTTCGTAGGTATTCTGTCACCAAGTTTGAATTGGCGAGTTAGTAAGTAAGTGTGGGGTGCAGGCAGTTAATGCGTGTCATGTGGTGATAGTTGCGGGGCATAGTTGCAGGGCGGGCGGGCGTGTGGCTGCGTGGCGGTTGCTGGTCGGCGTGCAGTAGTGACGCGGCCTCCGCGCGTCGCGGCGCCGCGCCGCCGAATGAGAGCCCGATTTAAAAACTATACGAACGAACCCGCGCAGCGAGCGCCCGTAATACCACCCCCCGCGTAATGATTTTTTGGCGATGAATTTATATTCGCGCGCGAGCGGTGCCACTTTTTCGACCCCCCCACGACCCCCACCCCCCGCTCATTAACGCAACCCAGATATGCAATTCTGATCTTTGACGAGGAGGCTGTAGTGTCGGCGGGCGCCTCGCCGGGAGAGGTGCCCCGTTTTGTTTTTTCCCGCCCGGCTTCATTATTGATGGCATCGGACGGTAATGCGGAAGCATGTGTGAACGTTTCATTACAAAAGGTGGACGCGGCTCGTGTTAATATTGCAGACCGGCCGGACCCGACCGGACGGGTGGACGCCTCTGAAAAAAAACTTTTGTAGTCAAAAATATAATAAAAATTAACAACTGCAATTAATATTCGGAATGCGACTTTGGTCAAAGAAAATAATATTTGAAAGTTTGAAATAGAGCGCGGCCCGTCGAACTATCGGAACGCGTGCCGGCGAAAGTTTTCGGTAGAACTTCGCGTAAAGTTTCTCACGTGCGTGTGTGGACAGCGGCAGCGGACTAGTCGCGTGACGGATTGACCGGACTGTCGGTACAATACGCTTTCCACATTCAAACTTCCGTTTTTCCACCGTTCTATATTTGAATTTGAATAGCATTTTTTTCTTTATTGGTGATATTTTGTCAACAGTCGGGTTAAGTTTGTTTATTTGCCGTGTTCTGTTACCGGACATTGACTCCTCGTATAGTGGACATTGTTGATGTTTTGTTGATTGTTTTTGTTGAGTTACATTTTTGAAGTGCGACGAGCCGTTGGATAAGGTAAGTTAAAAAATGTTAACCCCTCTGCTTGTTTCTCTAACATTTTGTTGTGATAATCAAAAAACTTACGTAAAAGTTTTTATGTTTATTTTTTCCAAACCGGAAGTAAAACTTAAAATTCTCTATTTAAATTCAAATATTTTCTGTATAATTTGTATTTGGAACGTAATTCATAAATAGTTGAAGTGACATAGTATTATTTTTATTTGTCTCGAACAATTAACGCCACCCCTTGTAAACTATTATAATGCTAATAAAAATGGTAACTGGGCAAAGATGCAAGGGTCCTAGCTTCGCTGCAAGTGCGGCCAGGGCTCGCCATTAGATCACCTTGCATAAATAATTAAAAAAGATAAGATCGGGAAAAAAGTTGCATTCAGAAACCGTTGACTTGATAATTTAATTCATGGATTTATTAACCCTTCAAAGTTTGTTTACAACGCAGTTTTACTGTCATGTTTTTAATCTGTAAGATACCTACTTACTTTATAAAATGCATTTTTTTTTGTTAAGCTAAGTGAAACTATTTAAATCTTATTTGATTATGACTAAACAATCAAATATACCTACCTAGGTATATCTATTATTCTAATTTTTCAGTATAATACTTCGATAGAGCTGTTTGATTAATCTAATCTTACTTTTATATTTTATTTATCTATTAATTAATTATGTTACATGTAATCAATATTCCAAATCAATCTTTTTTCTTTAAATTAAGCTATGACCAAAGAATCTCGATGATCGAAATACGAAGCGGTCAAAATTTTTGCTTAAAAAAATTGTGTTCTACTTTTAAAATGACATTCGCGTCTTTGGGCACGAATATAGGTAATAGGTCAAAGGACGCGGCTGCAGAGCTCGCGGATGGCTGCGAGCAAAGCTGAGCTTGCAGCATCATCGCCGTTGCACGCACCCCTGTCTACGTTATTTGTATCTGGCCAGTTCTATTGTCAATATTATCTATTGTGTGCACTATAAAATACCTTGACCATAGATTATTAGTTCGAGATCTGGTTTTCTACTTTTGAAATTCGAGTTATGTTTGTTCGCTATTAGCTTTTAATTTGCGTCGTGCTATCGTATTGCAAATTCTATTTTTAAATAGAGTACATAGGTACCTAGTATAGTACAAATTGATATCTATAACGCATTACTCATTTTGCAATTATTTAGTATTATGTTCATAAGTTGGATTTTGCATCGAGACTGTTTTTGCTTAAACAATTATAAATTATACTTATCGCACGTTGTAGAAATTATTGATTAGTTCACAATGGAATTACTAGTAAAAGCTATAAATGATTGTACTATAATTGTTATTTCAATATTAAATTTAAAGGAACATGTTTTCCTTGTGTAAATAACATAATTATAGAATGTAGAAGTAAAATGTATTAAAAAAAAGTTTAAAATGTTCAAAAGTAAATACCTAGATAAGTATAATTATCTATACACGTGACAGGGAGTCGATTGCCGGTTGGAGAAGTAATCTCATCGGGGAGCCAGACGGACGAGCGACCATCGATTCCCCACATCTACCAACAAGCATTCGTACACAGAGTGCCAGACTAGAAAAAAAGTAAAAAACGGTGACAGACTCATTCCGTCCGCCGTCTCCTTTCTAATCGCGCCCCCACACGCACGCGCGGCTTTTTAATTGCATCCCCACCTCCCACCCCGGAAAAAAGGGCCCGAGCACACGATGGATTAGCATACAGCCTCACAACGCGAGAAACGTTGAGCGCACCCCTTCAGTTTTTGCGTGTTACCTCCCCGCCATATTTTCGCGGCATATTTTTTTCGGGGGGGCGAGGGAA
The DNA here is from genome assembly GCA_947623365.1 of Achlya flavicornis. Taxonomy (NCBI): domain Eukaryota; kingdom Metazoa; phylum Arthropoda; class Insecta; order Lepidoptera; family Drepanidae; genus Achlya; species Achlya flavicornis. Next base: position 14,721,534 of record OX392467.1, read on the forward strand.
GCGTGCGAGTTGCGTGCGCGCCGCGCCAGTCCGTGGCCGCCGGCGAGTCCGCGATGTGCATGCCGCAGCACACACTACCAGCGCCGACAGACATTGCACTTACGCGGCTGACATGATCGACGCGATACTCATTCATTTTTATTTATTTTAATTAACGTAAGTGTTATAAAGTGTTGTGCCGTGTGAGGATTTATTTTTTTTACTAAATAAATCTGGTGAGTAGATATTATATATATTTTTCTAGACTACCTAGTTATCAAACGTGACGTTAGGACTAGCAAAATTTGGCGATAGCTGGGAGCAAGGTCGTGGCATGGTGATAAAATTATTTGCACAAAAAAATATGTGTTAGACTGATTCGGATAACCTCATTTCGCACACAACGCGTGCTATTGTGCTACAGTTATACTCATTTTTAAATAGTTTTACTAAGAATCTGTTTCTTGCGGCATTTATTAAAAAAAATATAATTTTTCTATTAACTTTGAACGTACATCAAAAATAATCAAGCTCTAATTTTGTATGCGTTGAAGATGTAGCGACACCTTAGAATGTTTATTAAAACTATATGTTTACTAAATTTGCATAGTAATTATGTTTTGAACTCCTTATATCTCAGAAATATAATCACTTTTTAAGTAGATACTTATATTAAGGCGAAATTATGTGTCACTTTGTAACACATAATTATTACTAATTAATAACTTTACACAAATTAACCAAAGACATTTTGTGTTTACTTTAATAACACTTAATCAAAGAACTCATGTTTCCTACAAACAAGGAGTTTCTCCTTAAATTTAACTTATTTCCTACAAACAAGGAGTTTCTCCTTAAATTTAACTTAAAACTAAACTTCAAATAGTATTATTTTTAAATTACCTACTAACTTACAACTAACATACTTATAAACACTAGATATTTTATTGAAAAAAATTGCATCAATCGTAGATATTTTACATAAATCTTTTTAAATGTAAGCTATATCTAATAAATCTTATCCATAATATACAAAATCTAAATTCTAATAATTCTAATTCTAATAAGAAAACTTTTAGTTACAACTATTTCTCATTTACTTAACTTGCTCGCAGATAAGACGCTCGTCCTATAACTAATTTATGCAAAAAATGGAATTTCCTGAATCTGCGTAGAACATTAAGTCGGGTTTTCCTTTTTTCTAAGTAAATAGTATAATAATAGTTTCCATCTAATCCCAGCAAGTTACAGGTAAAACTTTCAGTAATGTAACACATAATTGCATTAAGCAGAATTATATGACGAGGGATATGTTTAAATCCTTATATAGTAAAGGAAAATGGCATTTTTGGTGCCGGTTTTTACCAGGATCGTAAAATAGTGAATCTTCTTATAATTAAAATATACGCGGAAAGCGCAGCGATTATAGACTAGCGAGTTGATGGGTGGGCATTAGAGGTCAGAAGAAAGACTTCGAACATAAGTGATTGGCCCTATAGGGAAGAGTATGTACATAGTAATCATGTCTTGCTACAATAAGATTGGGCTTTCGGTGAAGGAACACATTGTCAGGAAACCAAAGCTCGGAAGCTATGGCAGGGAGTAGCTATCACCCTCAATCAGAATGTAGCTTCTAGGTTTTAAATGCAAATATTATATAGATTCAAAGAAACTACGGTCAACCATTACTAAGACTGACTAAGTAAATTAATCTAAAAACAACATAAATCATAGACTTAGCTAAGTGTAACACTCAATAAAATAAATAGCTATTTTTACAATCGGAACTGCGCATTATTCAAAGTATTTATAAATAACTTACAAGGGCTTCTCTAACAACAACTTTCGACGCAATTGCAGTAGGTATATGTACGTAAACATACTTATAACTAGCTTTACCCATCATTTTAGCTTTGATTCAGGCTTCCACTTATAATATTCTATATTTGATTTATCCAATAACATAAGACAATACATTAAAAAAACACAATTCTAAAATTAGAAAAAAATTATAAGTCATTCCATGATTTGAAAAAATAGAAAGGATAATATGTTGAAGTTCAGAAAATACCGCTACAGGCGGTACCTATAAATGCACCCATACGTTCTTATACTACAAACTCTTTTCAGTAAACGGTCCCGTCGAACAACTCCGCTACCCTTGTCGGTTAGGCAGATGCAAACTGCCCTATGCTACTTTATATATTATGCTTATTCTACATACTAATATCACCTAGCTCGCGGGTATGTATAACTTTTATATAATTATAAAGATAATGTATATGTTGTAATATATATATTATACTATAGATAAAACGCACTGCAATTAAAACATACAACTTCAAGATAAAAATAAGTAAAGCTACAGTTTACAAGCGATTGCGATATGCAACATATAATTCCATGAATAGATTATAATAATTCGGAAGTTTGTATATTGCAGTGATTATCACCTTTTTTTAAATATTAAACTAAATAGGTATATAATATAATAATAACATAATATAGATAATGAAATTTTTAAAAGTTTCGAGTTTTGTACCTCTTATTTATCTCAAGACTAGCTGCCCGGCGCGACTTCATTCGCGTAATACCCCACCCTACCCTTCATTTAAACCTTCCCCGGACTTCCACGAATAGTTCAAACCCAAAATTAGCCAAATCGGTCCAGCCATTCTCGAGTTTTAGCGAGACTAACGAACAGCAATTCATTTTTATATATATATAGAAGATAGAAGATTTCGAAAATTTAAATCACAGTCTCAAAAAGCTAGCCAAAAGGATTCCAAAATTAAATATAAAACCTGAATAATGGAAAAATCTTCTAAACCACTGAAAATCAGTGCTGATGGTAGGTACCTACGTGCCACAACAATATGCTGAGTTGGGGTCCTTTTTGGCATCACACCACAAATATCTATGCTATTTATTTATTTTCTTTTATGGTATATCATAATTATAAAAGCTGTGTGTGTTATTATTTTTTGTTATTTCTTTTTATTTTAAGCTTTTGTTTTTGTTTCTTGTATACTTTGTAATTTTTATTTTATTTTTGTGATGTCAAATTAAGCTGTCTGTATTGTCTATTGTCTAAATAAGGGGGCCTACCACAAGCTCTTAAAACAAGGTTAAAATAACCTTATTTGTGTTTTGTCTTGTTTTGACGCCGGATGTCAAAGAGGGACAAAAGACAAATAAGGTTATTTTAACCTTGTTTTAAGAGCTTGTGGTAGGCCCCAAGATAGGGCATATAGAAAATGAGACTGGCTATTTTTCCCATTGATAAGTCATCAAAATAAAGCAATATCCTTTACACTGATGAAATAATTTCCGTGGAAGTGAAATATAAAACCAAGTAGGAATATCATCTCAATACAATAATATTTATAGTGTCAGTGAGTAAGTTTAACTAACTATCCGCAGTAACTCGATCTAGTTTTAGTTAACAGTTTCAGAAATGCCGCAGCTGAAATGCCACATTCGCATTACTTTAGATTTTTCAGCTGCATTATAATAATGTTGTATTTTGTACCACGGGAAAAACATTTTTCACACGGTAATAATAGTGTAATGAGAGTTAAACTGAAGTTTCAATAATGAATATAAAATCTGGTCAAGTGCCTGTCGGGGCACGCGCATTGTACGGTTTTGTATTTGCCCATCACAATATGAAAACTTTGAAGTGGGCTTTTTACTGTTTTACACAACTAACAATGAAATATGTATGAAATTTTGACTTTACTTCTCCAAGTACCTACATTTTATGTTAGTCGACTATTACTCGTTAACTTTAAAGCCTACTACTACTTCCTACACAACCCAAAATAATTGTAGGTGTTAAGATAAATCTGTACCCAGATATAAAAATATGTAAATAAATAAAATTCAAATAAATTTGCGATCCATGTCCGCCTGCTCAAGAAAGGATATTTTTTGTACTCATTGTAATAAGTTTATTTTCTTACGAATACAACATAAAGAAACGTTTCTTTTTAAATTTATTTGTCAGAAATATTACAAAACCAATATTATTATTTAAGTACCTACAAAACTACAGCAAAGATACCAAAAAAATACAATTTATTTTATTTTAGATATATGTAGAAAATGTATATGATATCAAAATTACAAATCTTTATAAATAGAATGACACTTGACAACCTCCTTTATAAATTTTATAAAAAATATCATACTTTTCATACATCCTATGACAGGAAATAACCCGCAGACATAACCCGGGGCAGAGTACAGTCTAGCTCAGTGCTCAAAGTAAATGCCTAAGAATATTGTGACGGTGCCCTCTACAAGGACAAGGCTATACTTGTTTACTTCGCATTCTATTCTCGGAAAGAGAAATTCCCGCCAATTACGCACTAGGTTTTTAGTAATATTTGTGTGTAACTTTACTTAGCTTACGGCCTCATTTTTGTTGTTAAAGCTACACTTATAAAACGTTAGTTAAAACGTTAATTAATTAGACAGTTCAAGTTGTCACATATTTATTGACCACCTTACCGTATTTTCAAATAATGTGACGTTACTTACTTGACCATTTAATCACTGTATAGGTAGCGTTTTATAATTAGTAATGTTTAGATAGAACCGTAGCCAGTGAGGTAGAGTAGTTAGTAGACTATCATTGTGAACTGTACGTGAGAGTGACAGTCGAGAGGAGAGGAGAGAGGGATTTTTTTTTGGCGGGAACTTGCAGAGTGACGTTACGTTTTCGTTTTTATTTTAATTAAATTTTATGTATTTTGGGTTTTATTGCATATTATCGATGGTATTTTATCCAATAAAGATCAATCCATGTGCCTCAGTGAAGTAAAATAAAAAGAATTATGTGTATCGTGGTGACTTTTCAAGTTGTCTCAAAAACCCCATGAAGAGTTTTAGTACAATGACCACCATTGTAGTAAAACATGAGTTTTATGGACAGTGACTGACTGAGGACTAAGTGAACGTGATTTATTGTAACTGGAAATTATAATACAACTTGACACTGGCAGAAATAAGTCCAAATTTGGATTTATGGTTGCCAAACTTAAAACTAAAAAGAACAAGAAAAGAGAGGGATCTAGGATAATCCATCGTTGTCAAATATTCAAAAACAGAATTTCATCACCGTCTCGTAATTTTTGCAGCAGTTCTATTGGTTATTATTTTCCTAACGATCGAGAGCGATAATCGCACTATAGTGTATGTAAGGTATCGTTTTTCGGAGTAGGCCTTCTTCCCTTCTAGGCTTTGCTTCGGCCACATTACTAACCACCGTTTAATTGTGATGATAAGTACCTATATCCATGATAAATGGTCACGTTTATATTTATATAAATAAATAAAATATTTAAAATAGACCTGTTTTTTCCGAAAAAAAAGGTGGAAATACGTTTCCGAAAGACAAACATCGCCTAAAACAGTGGTTGGTAGTGATCCGCAGGTATGTCTGCCTCAATCAGGCATGGCACAATTTTACAACAATAATAAAAAAAAAAGTGAAAATCCGCGATGAATAGCTTGCAAACAGTATACATTCAGTAACATTTGACATATCCAGAGACTCACGCTACACTGGAGCCTCTCGCGGATAATTCAAGCGCGGTAGAGGTGTCATCTGAATTCGTTCTGTTGAAGAACTTTTACTATGGAACAATCAAAGATTTCAAAAAAAAAACAATACTTATGCATGAATCTTCCTCGATCAAAATGTATGAAGTAAATGTTTCATAGTTGGTCCACAGTTGCTTTGGTTATGTTCCGTCTTTTCACTATGGGATATAATGTAATATATATTAAATCTCGAGATATAATATTTTATCGCTCGTCATACATTTTGTACGAGACCGTTCACACTACGCTATAATATACATTACATCCCAAACTATAAATATTTTTTCGAGCGATATTTGAAGTATATTTTACCTCACGTCCCCGGACACCGTGCCTCCCCCTGCCTCGCCATCAGTTTGAATGGCGACGTGTCAACACTTCCAAAATATACATCTTACAGTGTGAACGGCAAACGCGGGATGTAATATACAGCTCAAAATGTAATTTATATTATATCCCATAGTGAAAAGCCGGCTTTATTCAAAAGTTTGTGCGTATGCTTGTTACAATCGCTATACGGATGTGAATGAAATTTGGTACACAAATATCATTAACTCTTATACCGGGAAAATATAAGATCCTCGGAAACGCGGGTAATATATTTTTTTAGCCATATTTAAAAAAAAAAAACTCGGTCTCTAACACCGGTTCGGTATGTAAAGTTTTGCTCTGAAGTGCCGGAAACATACTCATTCGATATTATCATTAAATTATTTATTCTAGTCTCACATTCAATAATTAATAAACCATTAATAAAAATAAAAAATGAACATTTTCTAAACTTAGTATAAAGAAAGTAATGCGTCTTAGTCACCAACAAACAGACAACGTGTATATTACATAAAGGAAACAGTTGCGTATGTGTTGTATTTTTTTATCATTTGGTCAGGCATTGAACCTAGATAAGCTAGAGTACCTAACAGCCGTGCCTAGAGTCTGCGACGTTTGAAAAAATGTACGGTTTTATTTAATCACTTGTCTTGTTTTCGTTCGTTAGATTTAGTATCATTTTAGGAGGTATTAAAAGTATCGTATGTTTTCCCTATAATAATATATTGGGTAATGAAAGTAAATTATAAAAAAATACTCAATACAATAGTAGCTGTTCCCGTACCAGTACCTGCTTTTCCAAAAAACAATAATTCCTTTAATCAAAGAAAATTTATTTAAAAAAAAAATATTTTCACTCTCATCATATCAGCATATGGATGTCCACTGCTGAACATAGGCCTCCCCGATTGACTTCCACTTCGAACGGTTTTGGGCCGCTTGCATCCAGCGGCGCCCAGCGACTCTGACCAGGTCGTCCACTGGAGAACCTTTCTTCCCAGCGGCGATCAGCTATATATGGCCCCCGCCCATTGCCACTTCAGCATACCAACACAAAAAAAAAAAAAAAAAAAAAACCCCGGACCCTGTCATATAGAGAAATAGGAGCATAGCTCATCCCTTAGCTCGCTGAGTGACTCTGAGCTTTCCACACTCACTCTCAATATATCTAGGTATCAAAAAGTAGAAGTAAATTAATTAAATAATTATTTTTAATTAATTAATTATGTAATGAACAATGTTCCTAACATTAAATACAACGGGATCGCGAGCAATGTCTACCTGCCTAAAAATTCTGTATTTCTAGACTTAAAATGAATGGATCACAATTCCTATACAAAAAAGACTAAAAACAGGGAGATATTCTAATATAATTGTTTCAAGGATAGATTAATTCAAAACTATAGAGCTATTTTCTGACTCTGTTATAAAACACATAATAGTTTATGTATTACCTACTTAGGAATCTTTACCTATTATTCATAATACTATTAATATTCAATTATTATGCGAATACCGAATAGTTTTAACATGCATTTTCCTTTAATACAAAGTTATGGCCGAATAAGTAGTGCAATCATGCAGAAAATTATTAAATGTATTCTCATAATATTCCGATATTTGTATAAAAGACATGAAATTGAAATGAGGATGCGTTTTTTTTTTTCAAGATTGCGTTTAGCCACGCGATAGTCACCCTTCTATCCGTCATATCAGCAGTAAGTCTTCTCTTTCTCCCTTTTCACTTTCACAAAATCCACCTCTTTTCGGTTTTCCTCTTCCCTTGCTTGTATCCACATAATTGATTATACTTACTTTTTATATTATGTTTTGACTGACTAAAATTAGTTCTAGACTTTTTGAAGGTCGACAACACAATAGTTATCCCCCTTGGTATTTCTATGTCTAAGGCGACCTGCTTTTCAGCCTTAATTTTTTTAAGGTACCGAGATTTACTCGGTAAACAAAAAAAAGTTCAAAAAAATACAAAACGGTTCGACCGGATCGGGGATCAAACCCACGACCTACGTTGGACTGGATGGAATTCCAAAGCGTTGACTGGGCTATCGTTTATGTACTTGCTGCAGTAATATTACCGATCTTATCATCTGTATGATAGGTGAAAACTCGGTAAAAAGTGTTTTCCTAGAGATGAGCCCTAGCTAGATCAATTTATCGATATTTATTACTCCGAGAGAGGTAGAGCATAGCGTTTATTCGCTCAAAGAGCAGCTCGACTGGGGAAGTACCTCCACCTTACAGAATACCGCAGCCAAATAACTTTATGTTGTGCAAAGTTGTGTTCCTGCGCGTCAGTAAGGTCGCCAGAGCTCATAGGGGAGGGGGAAAGGTCGGTAACGCGTGAGCGATGCTTCGTGTGTTGCAAGCGTCCATATGGCTACGATAACCGCTTACCATCAGGCAGGCCGTATGCTTGTTTACCGACTTAGTCGTATAAAAAAAAAAAAAAAAAAAAAAAAAACGCCCATCAAAAACCGGTATATAGCGAATTGTATCGTTATCGAAAGAACTGTTTTCGAGATCTCAAAACATACATATGTACAAATACTGCTCGTTTAATAGTATAGGATAACATATAAGTGCCTTATCAGGGCCTTTAAATAAATATATTTGCATTTGAGTTTATCATAGTTAGACATTTATGTCGGTGACATTACTCACACTATCAAGCGGTCTGGCTAGCTAGACTTAGCCGCGTCACCCAACGCCCTAACAGGATACAATTCAGACAAAAAAAATTACCATAATATACGATAACCAACTTAATTGGCCAGCAATAAGCGTTGTTTTTAAATATATTAACTACGCAATTTAACAGCCAAAAAGTTTTCCGTATAAAGATAATTTGACATAGTAGGTACTAGCTTTTATTATAATATATTTTGTACCAAAACTCAATTCTGAAATCGGTATATACTATGTATCACATTTTTCAACGTAGATAGACTTATGTTGTATGATAACCTCACCATGGTCAGTGATGTCAGTAAGAACACAAAGCTTTGATGGGAACTGAGATTTGAGGGTGGTGGCCATCCAGGCGGGTACTACGAGGTACCCGCCGCCGCCGTGATCAACCTTATCTCTTTTTATGTTGATAAATGTGTCTACTACTCGTATTTCAAGACCTCAATAGAAAGAATTGTTAATTACGTAAACAAGATATGTTTCCTATGAAATGGTGGCAGTTGTTCAGTTGACTCAGCCTAGACCCCACATAAAGATCTCGTATAACAATATTTCTTAGATTCTACAATAATTCAAACTAAACACAACAATGCCGGTGTTCTTATTGCTTATTATTAAATCATATTTGTGGGTTATGGTAAATTTATTTTTTACTTTATATTATAGTAAATAGAATTCATATTACGTATGATAACAAAATTTCCTGATTTTTTGTTGGGTTTTTGTTGAAGTCTGGCGTCCATACTCACGCGCAGGCTAACAATATAAATCTATTTGGCTGCGGTATTCCGTAAAGTACTTCTTCGAGAGTATATCTTTTAAAAGTGAAAATACTATTATTTACCTGTCGATAATAAATAAATATCCTGGGATATTCCTCACACACAGTCATCTGATCACAAACTAAGCAGAGCTTGTACTATAGAAACCAGATAACCATATAATACATATAGTAAATGTTGTTTTGTAATAAATACTTAATTTACATAATTACACCCAGACTCATGACATACAGACATGTTCATGCACACAAATGCACGTCCTGTGCGGGAATCGAGCCCACGACCTGCGGCGTAATATGTATAATCTTTACCAGAGTCTTAACCAACGGCGCCAACTGGCCCGTCTAACTTTTTTATAAAGACTATAAAGTATAAATAAATAGGCGGTTTCACATGTAATACAGGGGCTAATTGAACATTCAGGAACGTAGTTCTAGCCCTTTCCCAATTGTGTTTTACAAAATTTTAATAAATATTTTTCTTTGATCTATAAGAATTCCATGAAAAAAACTGGAGAGGAAACTCTAAATGACATAAAGTCTCAGGCTTATGTTTGACCGCCAATCTCACCGTGACATGTGATTAAAGCACGAAACGGTATTACAACGCGGCACAACCCGACCTAGTAATAACCACTCATCCTTCAACAATCTATGACTAACCTAACATAAAGTTAACCTTGCAGTTTAATTGTTACGACAGTTAAAATTAACAAGAACTCTTGTGCAATATCGAATATGGTCTCTTAATGAATCGACCGAGGTATTGCATGCGGTTTCGAGAAATGGAAACAATTGTGTGCATGTCAGCTCGATTTCGGTAATACAAAGACGTGATGTTTTCACACAGATTGCCGCCTTTAAGATCCTAAAACTAATGTATTTTAGAAATAACAAGGAAGAATTAAAAACACGACACAAAAAGATGAAAATGTCTCTTGTCAATAGTAAATGTCACATTGTGGCACTTTTTTTGTCATGATAGTACCCACACACTTCCCAATCGGTTCTAGCATTTAGAAGTCATGTTGTTATAAAGAAAGTGACAAATACATGAAACCTGAAAACATTAATCTTTTTGTTTCGGCGGTAAAGTTGTGTAATAAAGGAAGGTACCTAAGGTATCATTTTTACATTAGACTTCAGTTTTCTCCCCTGAGGGGGACTCTCTCAGGGTGGATTTTAGGAATAAGCCGAATAAGAGAATAGGCATCTTCGTTCAACAACTATCTCCTTTCCCCTTCTATGAGCTCTGGCGACTTTACTCACACGCAGGAACACAACATTCATTCCCTTCAATCATCTGTGATTCAGTTATTTGGCTGCTGTATTATGAAGCGCTCGTGATGTAGCATGATTAGCCGTTTTTAATCGTTCGGCAAAATTAAGCTACGTCTGTCATGGTCGGTACCTGGATGGGTGACCGCCTAGTGGTATTTCAAATCGAGCGTTTCCGTGCTTCCGAAGGTACGTAAAGCCGTTGGTCCCGGTTATCACTTAATTGTGATAGTCGTTAAGCTAGTTGGATGCCTCCTAGGCGGCTTGAAAAATTCCAACAGTAGGTTGACCACTAGCCTACCTCCACCAATCCGCAGTGGGCACGCGGGGTGGTCTTATGTTATACTTAATCATTTAATAAAAAAATTGACATATATCTAAGTTTCTTACATAATCAAAGCATTATCAAAAAAAGCGTTAATTATTTACGGGTGACCCCTTACACTATTAATCATATGATTTGTCCGGACGATTAAACAAAACATTACATATCTATGTATCAGTTACATTAAACAACAGTTATTATAAAACGTTAGGTAAGTTATGCAAAGGAAATAGCAACAATTTGTTTATATTTAAAAGATATACACGCGGTTTTTCAATAGTGTAGTACCGCTGGCTTGCACAAATTCTATCAAATCAAAATTACATGATTCAAATAGACCTTCGCAAGCACTTACGAAAAGCCGACTTTAATATCGGTTCGGAAGGTTACATTTAGCTAAGAAGAGCCCGCAATAAACTCAGCAATACAATACTCTTTTCCTAAGCTTAGATTAATTACATAATATTTACAACCTAAGTACCTTATAAGTAAACAAGTGAAGTTTTTAATGCAAGACGCAATCTAGAAACAGTTGAATGTTAGTATGGGTTTGCAATCTAGCTTACGTACATACAAGACAGCGAGACTTCGTGTGCCTTTTTTGACTCACATGCAGATTTTCGGCAGGTTTTTTCTACTAAGTACCTACTGATTAGAAGTACATATTTCTGTACAGTTTATCAACTAAAAGCCCCTCTGGTTTAAATGTCCTACGCCAGTAGCTTCCGCGAACAGCAGCTCCAAATAGTGGGAGGTCGACATGTGAGGCGCTTTCCGGTTTCTCACATTACAATTATCTTTGTTATGCAAAAACAGAAATTACTGAATTTGTTATTAGATGAAGTACTTTTAATAATTTATAACAGGTGGAGATTTCGAGATGGCATATTTTCGAAACCTATGTTCGGTTAGTAATGCTTTACCACTTTTACAATGGAACCGAAAACGAATTCTCAAAAAGAAATTTCACTTTCCATAATAAATGTCAACTTTACTCGATCATAATGAAGGAAAGGTAAAAAATTTTTTTTTGAGAATTCAGTATTGGTGCCATCGTAAAAGTTGTTCTTCAGCATGACTAACCCAACACAGGTTTCGAAAATATGCCATCTCTAAGTCTCCACCCAGTATAAGGTTCTTCATGTTTTCTATCTAATTTAGTAGAGATATTTAATGCATTTCATTAATTTTTTTCCGTGTTCGCAGGATAATGAGCCACCCTTCTCCCCTCACTTTTGCATTTACTTATAATATTAGTTATCACTTATGGGCATTTGGCCTTTCTAATCATCTTGAGAGAGAAGAGACGGCCAAGGATAGAGTTTGTTTGCCCAGACTGAAGATATATATATACTCTATTGTAGATAATTTACTGTTATTCACATTTTTGCGATGATCAGCTTATTTTTATTTATTTAGATAATAATAGTCACAACCTTGTCCTACTTTTAAAACTATAATAGCTGATAACGTCTAAGAAAGAGCATTAAATTCATGCGAATGATAGAGACACCACTATTTTTATCGTCGCAAAAAAAACTAGTTTATCCTTTAGTATAATCTATACTAATTCGGCACAGGCGTTATCTGCGATATTTCATATTCGCAATCTCCTGCAACTGATAACTGCCCTGCCCTAGGTTAGTGATGTAACGCGACTTTGTGCCGAAGTATCGATAAACTGATTTAAATTATAATATGATGATATTTACGTTGTTGCATATACTTTTTTATCATTTAACACTCAAAATATACAAAATATTTTCGCACTAGCATTAAATGTACGATAAATTTAAATTTTAAATTAAACACTTAAAATAAATCAAAGCATATTTTTAATAAGTAAGCGAGTGGTAAATAAATAAAATATATTTTTAATGCTCTATGATAGTTTTATCGATAAAAATATTATTGCATTGTAAACAACACTATCACATATTGCACTCTCCTTATCAAAAACCTAACGTTTTTAATACAACATACCTATAAGCATTTATATATTACGATAGACAAATATACTTTGAGTACATATAAAAATGGCATGTTAAAAAGAAGCCAAAAAAATAAACGGCTAACAGCTTCTGTTACATTACTTACCTATACTACCAGTCTTACTGTTCGTCATGACACGAGAAGTATAGTTATAAACTAGCAGACCCCGCGGTTTCACCCGCGTACGGTTTGAATTTACTCCTACGAAAACCAATGCACGCCACTGATTATTAGACACAACAAATCAAACACAGATATTTTTACAATTAAAACTAAAAACCTATATTATACCTACACTAAAAAATCGAACTCAAAGAATCTAATTTAATTATTAACAAATGAGAAAGAAATAAAATTAACTACAATCAAAATATTGTAATGAAATAGACAAAATAAACTTTTTTTTTTCATTGGCGACACACGCGGTGTTTATTTTGCCAATTTCCAGTTATATTATTTAAGTTCTAGTCACAATAAATCACTTTCACATAGTCCTCATTGTCAAAATACACGAATTTATGAAAATAAAAATGAATACGCAACGTCACTCTGCAAGTTCCCGCCAAAAAGTCCGAGAAATTGAACTTCCAAACAAATTTCGAATCCTAATCCGATTTAAATATTCTTTTATATTTGACATTCCAATTTTAAAGAGCATTTCAGTTTCCAGAACAAAAGGCAGATAGAGCGCGCGAAACACGGGAGTGAGGCCAAAAAAAGCAATTAGGTACAACTTGAAAAACATATATTATACCTGGTATTCGCTTTTGAATTTGTATTTGCTATGTTTAAAAGCTGCTGTGTGCTAATTTATTAAAAAGAAAGTGTTTTCGTTAAATAAAGATTTTTAAACAAAGCAAATAAAAATTAAATAGCGAATACGTGGATTACGTAACTTTATTGCAATGAAATTCCGATTGAAATAACCTCTGAAACGGTAGAAATATTACAAAATCGCTTATCGTAAAAAAGATTTCAGAAAACCGCTATATTGAACCGATTTCAATTCGAAAATGATTGAAATTTAGTTACGTAATTGCCACCCTGGGGCCCAAGTCTGCTATTTCAATTGTGTTCCAATGAACTTCCAGTGGTGTCAAAATTGTGACGTTTTACAGTTTTGGTAGTCTACTTTCTAACAGAATATTTTGACACCACTGAAATATCATTGGAACACAATTGAAATAGCAGATTTGGGCCCCTGGTATGTGTTTTTTAAGTTGTATTTGCTTTTTTGGCCTCACTCCCGTGTTCCATTAGCTCCATCTGCCTTATTCTGTAATCTGTGAAAATCGCATTGAGATTTCAAACTTGTGTCAAAATAAAAAATGTAATTTAAATCAAAAGTACAAAGGAGTATTGATATCAACTTCGATGCAAATCACCCCTAAAATAACTTTCTACCCCTTTTTGACCCCGTTAGGCGATGATTTTCAATAAAATACGAAACAGGTCTTCCATCAATTGTGTTAAAGACTGTTTATGCAAAATTTGAAATAGATCGGACCAAGGAATCACGTTGTCCCATACAAATTTTGCCCCCGTTTTTCACCCCCTTAGGGGTAGAATTTTGGAAAATCCTTTCTTATCTGATGCCTACGTCACACAAAGAACACACCCTCCAAGTTTCAGGTCTCTACGATCAGCGGTTTAGGCTGTGCGTTGATTGTCAGTCAGTCATTCAGGACAAAGCATTTTATATATATAGATTACTGTAGAAAATAAATACGAAAAATATGATTTAAAAAAAAAGATTTTGAATGTCGCATGGTAACGAAACTGGTACTGTCGCGTTAGTGTCATCATGTCATAAGAAGATTAGAGAGAGGTATCTAGATGTGCATCTCATTTCATGTTCATGCATATATTTTCAGTTGTATAGGATTGTATTATTATACTTAAGGATTTGATTATTCTTATTTTGATAGTTCTGAAATTGTTCACACATTTGAATAGCCAATCAGTATCCAGTATTTATAATGATATTTTAATTAAATTGTCCTTACATTTGGCCGTCTTCATATTCCAGAACAAGCTATGACGAATCCAGTATTATAAAAGTAAATGTTGGTTATCTAAAGAGGATACTTGAAAAATATGCATTAATTTTGAAAACAAGTCGTTATAATTCCTTTTTGCATTTAAAATATTAGTTTGATAAGTTATCATAATAATATGCACTTATAGGTTTGAAGAAAAATTCCATATCTAAAAATATTTTACAATAGATTAATTTATCATACTCCATCCTCCATCTAATAAATTAGTTTCGTGTCCTAACGCTAGATGGCATTAAAACTAAACGGTTATAACAAAAGAAGATAAGAAACAATTCTAATAAAACGATTCAATGTAAATAAACTAAAAGGTTAAAAAACTAATAGATAATAATTATAAGGAAGAGAGTGAACTTTTATCTTGCATTATGTACTTTTGCATAATAATAGTTATTATATTTTTATTGTTATTATGAAGTTAGACTGTCTTTAGCCCGCGGTTCTTCGATTGAGATGTTTATTTTTCATGTCAAAATTACTGGCTGTAAAAACAAATGGGAGGTCTGTAGAAAAAAAATTACGTAGATGATAGCGTAGACTTTTGCTGACTACTGATGTCATATCCATTTATCATCTTCCTACCCTATGTGTATATTTTATCTCAGAGTATATAAATACTACGTACAAATTTTATCGAAGTTCCTACCATACCAGGTATCCTACCCCTGTACCACTTCAACTACTTCTTCGACTAAATAAAAAATAAAATAAATATCCTGGGACATTCTTAACATACGTTTATCTGATCCTAAACTAAGCAGAGCTTGTACTATGGAAACCAGATAACTGATACTGCCGAAATACCTATATGTACTAATTTTTTTGTGCGAAAATACATACTTAATACCTATACATAATTACACCAGACTAAAAGTTAGCATTGTTAAAAAAAGGTTTTTCAATTTACTAAGTGAACTCTAAACTTTATCATCGCAACATGACCTCAGGTAATAAAAATGAATCACTGTTTCACGAGAGTAGGAGTACCTATCTAGTACTACTTTTGTAGGACAACATATCCTACTGAAAAAATATTATAATTCTTGCATGCATTTTTTATCCTACTATCAAACAAGTTTAAAGAGTATAATTAGGTTACAAATAATCAATATGACGCAATTATTTCATTCCTTCCCCCGACATTTCTGTTCATGTAAATTTCCCAATCCTGTTATTTTGTTATGCATCTCCATACAAAGCTATCGTAAAAAAAAAGTCAGCAATGACATCATTCGTGCAATGAAATTTAAAATATATATAACCCAATGGGACCATTATAGGAATTTTTGTAAGTTTCCTTATGCATTGAATATTATAAAGTTTTAGATAGCTTTCAACCAATATCCTATCGCTTGTAAAAGAAAATGTTTTACCTAATGATGTACCTAACCATATAAATTATTATATTGTAGCTTATATAGTTAATCATTATTTAATAAGAATAATATTCTAGAACTTAGTCATTCAGGTTAAACTTAGAACAGATAAATTTTAATGAGCTCTTTTCAGGAAATTTCAGCTTAATTTCAAAATAATATTGTCGATTTCCAGTTTTCTCTAGATTCTAAAGCAGTTATCGTAAATCTCTAAAGTCTCTATCTGTCAACGCAATAGATTTCAATGCGTGTTAAACATCACATAGACAATCTTGGAAAAGGCTTATATGTACTACCCGGGCGACACCTGGAGTGTGTCGCTAACTTAAGATCCTTTCAAAGTATCGAGGCGGGTAATTATTTACATCAAGTATTCACTTAAATATCAAAGCGTAACGTCACAATAAAATACCTAAACATTCGGCTAAAGGCCATTTAACGGTCAGGATATAAGTTAGTCCCAAATACATTATTTCCGTACACACGTTGTATATGGCCGAGAACGAGCCAATAGCGTCAAAGGTCAAAGTTTACGCAGCCAATCGGAACGCTTCATATGGAATCTCAACTATGTAGGCTTGATTCGAAAAGTGAAAGTGGACCAATGACGTGTGATTTGGCTATGTGTAAGTGACATGTGGGTATTAATATGTATGCGTGTGTGCGTCCGTGAATGGAGGTCCCGTAAAGGCCGGGTTTTAGTTGCGAAGTTTGTTATGTAATCTGTTGCGTTTGTGTTGGGTTGGGCTTAGTTCTAACTGATTAGAGGCGGGAATCACACGGTATATTGTAACCTTTATAACGCCTTATCTTTGAAAGTAATTTTGCCGGTAACTTAATTACAAATAACTTCATTTTGGGGTTTTTCAGGACATTAACGATGGGAAATTGGAGAAATACTTGCTAATATTACGAATTCTAAAATAAGTCCATCCGTCTATATTGTTATGTTCTCATGGTAAATATTGATAATGGTCTAGATCGGATGGACATTTGATACATTTTGTCATGGAGATGTAAGAGGAGAAGCTTACGTCGATAGTCTGATAAGAAGGCAGATGTAACTTTAAATATAGATAGGCATTGTATGACCTAAACCTCACTATGGTAATTGACTGTGTCTAAAAGTACCTGATGGTAAAAATTACGATTAAGTATGAAACATTTATTTGGTATTAATTTTCTTTTTCATCTACTTTATTTTTTATTTATTTTTCAGAAACAAACGGTCTTACACAAAATTAAATATATATCATAGTATTAAATATAAATAGACCTATAGTTTCATTACTTTACATTATCTACTTAATAAACTCTAGCTCTAGGTAACGCGGACGGATTTATAGACACGCACAGCTTAAATCAGTGGGTTTAGAAGCGTGCAATTTTACTCAGGAGCCCCTTAAGTATATAGTAACGTAGGTGAGCACAGAAATGATTTCCCCTTAGGGGGAAAAATAGGTAGGAGCTCGGAGTAAATAAGACGTACAAGTAAGAGTATTATAGTAGAAATTAAACTCCAAAATGAGTCGATGTATATCCTACAATAGTTTTGGTACCGAAATCTCACGTTTTGTTTCTCCTTTCAGGTCACACAAAAGAAAGATAAGAGGACTGCTTAAAAATTTAAGGTGAGTGCTTTATTTTTATCAGTCACAGTTTCAGCTATCATGTCTTAAACATATAGCTATGGATCTTCATCAAGCAGTAAATAATCTGAAAGGAGGCTGGATACGTCTATTGCCCAGATTTTTAGAAGACATGTTTCAAGGACAGATACTACTGGCGTAACGTAATACGAGGTAAAATTAGTTCAGGGGGAATCACGACCCTCAGACTTGAGGACACACGACGCGAGGTGGAGGTATCAAATTAATTTACTATTAAGGGAGCTCTGTAGGTACCTTTAAAGTGAAGAATTATCTGAAGGAAGAGGTATACTTCCGACTTTCACGTAACATCCTGTAAGTTACGTGAAAGTCGTCTTTTGATCTATCATAGCAAGCCAAGCAAAGGTCAAAAGCAGATCTTCGCAAAATTCTCTCTAATTCTCTTTGAAAAACGCATCTGCCAAAAAGAATGATGTATCTAAAGTCACCCTGTAATATACACCTAAACATAAACGCAGAATTAATATTTTACTGACAAATATTGCAAATACTTTGTGACAAGACAAAATAGCTCTTAACTCACAACCAGTAAGGAACACGTCCAAACTCAGTACTTAGCTTGTTTTCATCTAGATTTACCACAATCGCATGCACAAAGGGGTTAGTTATACATTACAAAATACCTATAAAGATACAATAAGTTTAATTAACGACGATATATAATATGATAAGAGGTCACTCAATACAAGATAGCACTGACACTAAGCTAGATAAAAAGTCTAAAATTTTAGACTTTATGTGATACACAATTTTTAAGATGATTTTCAATTTATTCGAATTATGTGGTTTGGATTATAGTTAAAGAAGGTATATGAAAAGGTTATACTTCTCATAACCTATAGGATTTTTCTACTTTCCAATTATGTGGAAAACAGCACTTATTTGAACATGTTTGAACATCAAAAGAAAAGAAAGAAATATATTTATTTTGAACTAACTATTTAGCTTCTTTGAACCACCTAGCTGTCTGAACACACCTGTCGCTGATAGAGTACAACATGATGGTGGTACCTGGGTTCTAGAAAGTAAATCTCTGCCTAAGTAGGATAGATATATTACTAAAATAAAAGTATGTAGAGTTGCACGATACGATACGTCCTTCGTAGCACCTACGAGCTTGCTACGGCGTAGAAGGGTGGGGGAAGAAAACATGTTTCATAATAACAGGCATTGCAATGGAATAATTTCAAGGACTTAACAGATGTGACCATTTACTTTGATTATACTTTTGTTCCCCTTTTTAGTAGCGAGACATAGTTGCTACACAAATCATTGATTATTGCATTTGTTTAAATAGTTAAATGTTCATCTCTATTTCTTCTGCCATGTTTAGCATCTGAGGATTTCTTTGTTTTGTATTTTTTATGATTCAATACATACTTTCTTTGAGTATCCATGACGGTGGAAGGTTACTTTGTAGTACCCACCTGGCTAGCTACCACCCTTAAATCGAAAATAAGCAACTATCAGTGTGTCGCCTGAGTTAGTCCCTTTAAAGTATGTTAATATACGGAAAGTGTATGCAAAAATTCAGGTTTCTAGTCAGTCAGTCAGTTTCTCTTTTTATATTTGTAGGTACTAGTGGTTTACGAAAACTGGTCCAAAGTCAAAAAATCTTAATAAATAGACAAAACCTTCTTCACTATGTCAAATCTCACACTGCTACGTGCGCGAAATATGCATTATTTTTTAGGAATAAAGATTCTCTTCGCGTATAGATTTATTACATTGCAATACTGTAAGATAATTCCTAACCAAAATCGAACCGCTTAGCCCATCAAATTGTACAGATGTTTTAAGCTTTTTCAATATGTACACTTAAGTACATACATCTGAATATGTACACATTATTAGAATCGCAAAAATCCATTGTTTCATAAGACCTTGTTAATTCATATAATATTGTTTAAACACTATACAAACCTATGTGTCTAAGTATATATTAATAATATAATAAAATTTAAAACGGAACACGTGTAAATTTTTAAAAGTGTTTAAAAATCGGAGTTGACACAATTTTTGGAATATTATTGAAATGTTTTGTGCTACAAATTAATGGGATGCCAACGTATGTTTACCTTTCATGTTGGTATTGATATTCGTAAACGATGGCTGTTGAAAAATGTTAATACAATCCGTAGTAATTAGTAACTTATGTTTAAAAAAAAATAACTAATTTATTGCGATATCGCGGCTAAAGTAGACCCAATTTTGGTTAAGATAAGGTGCAGCGCAGACGACAGACCGCACCGCACCGAACTTTTCAGTCTGTGAAAATAGAACCTATACAATTCTAAGCAGTAACTCACACGACGCGCAAAAAGTCCGGGCACAACTCTTTGTTTTCACACAGACTTTTTGTGTGCCGCATACTAAAGTCCGTCGACTGTCGTCGTCACCTAAGCGATAGAAAAAACATATCCTAAATTTGGTTAAATTATTACTGCGAAAGTCATTCTGTCTCTTTAAACCGATCGCGCAGACAGCTTGTAGTATATGTAGAGAAGGAAATATGCTATTTTTTATTCTGGGAACGCGGGTGAAACCGCGAGAGACAGTAATGTTTTAAAGAATATAGGTATAACATTTAGATGCACTAATAAAAAAAAAGGTAGCTCACATGTATCTCCCTGCCTATGATTGAACAAATAACATAAATAAAAATTCTCAATACTTTTTAATTATGTAAACTTTTTTGTAGAGCAAATAATTATGGTTCAAACTTTAACACGAAATGTGACAAACGGGAAAATAAATGAATAATTAATTTAATAATTGCATTCTAATATATTATTGGTTAATCTTACATCGTATGTTAACTTACATAATACTGCGTATTAGTAATATTTACCTATATTTATAAATAGATACGATCTCTATATATATATAAAGAAAATAATAGCCTACAATGCACTACATTTCATATAGTAGAAGCACACATAAGTAAATATACATACATAGAACATTACGAGTATTTTCAATCTTTCCTTGCCGGAGTCTTCTCATTCTGAGGCCTGTATTATAGAACGAGATCAACACTCAGATCTGTCACAAGAATAGATCGTATTAATCGTAAATAAACCTAATGTCATTGGTGCAGGTTCCAAATACAATTGTTTTAATCTCGACTCAAAACTTGACTGAGTTGTAGAATACGGACCATATCAGTGTACTACAAAACGGGAGTAAATTGACCTGTAATGATCATAAGTGCCTTATCTATCAGGGCTACTGAATAAAAAGATAATTTTGAGGTTGACGTGACGATGTGTATTCTCAAATAAACTACTGGCTGGTTGATGATGAAGACAGATAATAGGGTCCAATTAAAGGCGAACAGGTGCGTGGAGGGTAAATACCGTAACTACCACGCCATAGGTTGTGGGTTCTATTCCCACCCAGGGCAATATTCCATAGTAAATCTTGTTAGTGTGGGATCAGCCTAGCTATCGCGTTTTTTTTGGTGGACGAATACCACTGCTGGGCCTTGATTACCACCAATAAAAATACACAGTAGAGCCCCAGATGTCTGGGTAAATGAAAGGATATTACTATTTTAATCAGCATGCATCTGCTTTCTAATTTTATTTATAAGTTTCGAATAGCAACTAATTATAATACAAAATGAAACGCGATAGTTTGAAAAGATATTATATTGTACACTAGAAACATACCAAAACCTATACTATACTTGCGATAAGATACGAGGTAGCCTAGGTCTTCGATAAAACGCTAAATTTACGAAAAAAATACACACATACAATGATAACAGCGGGCTATCGCTTCCAATGACATTTTGTCCAGAATTCTGTCTAATTTTTAAATATAACATTATTATAACATTCTGTTTGTGTGTAAGTTCTGTGGAGGAAGCTATGTCGTTGTTTAAAAGCTTAAAAAACAGTGTTTTAAAATTCAAGGTAAGTGATATAAAAATATTTTAAGAAGTTAGAAGTTTTTCTTAGATTGACTAGAACATGATATAACATATAAAAAATATATATTCAATTAAAATATACACAAGTGTTCTGAGTTCTGTTCATAGATTTATTTAGACAACTATCATCTGTGATTTTCGATAACTTTAAAAAGTTTCGTTTTTTTTTTAAAATAATCACGTAATAATATAGATAGTTAATTTCTACATATATATCGCTTTTAGGTGCCTATTGACTCCTGGGTATTTATAACATCATACACTATTTGAACAATCAATACATACCACATTGCAAATGGTCTAAGACCATTCATCACCTTACAAAAGTCCTCACCCTCCGAAATAACGGTCTAAAATATAAACGCACGGCGTTTTCAGAAATATATTTTTGATATTTCTTTGACGTCAGATGGTTTTTCTTAGATGTGTTGCACTTAGTAACCACGGAAAAATCCTATTGCTGTCCAGTATACCTACTTCAAAGGCCTCATTATAATCCTATTGTGTTTCGCTCCATGCTGACGTAGTTTGCCGCAAACGAAAATCATTTGTACCTGATAAAATCGTTATTGATTTATTAATTACTACATATTATCAATAAATTATGTATTTGTTTAAGAATAGTGACGTTAGGGCTCTTTCCGATTAGAGCGGGTAAGCGGAGTTTAAAAAAGCGTAACTCATATAATGACACTTTTAAAAAAAAAATGAACTGTGACAGAATAAGAGCATTAGCTTTGCTCTTTGAGCGAAATAACGTTTATTTCGCTCAAAGAGCAGCTAGATTGGAGAAGTAACTCCGCCTTAAAGAATAGCCAGAGCTTATTGGGAAGGGGAGAAGGGTCGGTTCGGTAACGCGTGAGGGATGCCCATTGGGCATGGATGATCATTGGGATGATCATTGGGCTACGGCAACCGTTTAACAGTAGACGGGCCGTATGCTTGTACGCTGAATTAGTTGTATAAAAAATAATACTAATTCAGCGTAGTCAAGTAGGATAACGTATTAAGTGACTAAATAAATAGATTCATCGCGTTATTTTATTTTATGTTACATAATCTTATTATAGCTATTATTGATATATTGATTCTAATTTATTCTAGTCTCAATAAAATAAATTATAATTAAAAAAACAAAAAAAACACATTTAAATAGGTCCTGCACTAAAAAGTGTCAAATATAATAAAATTGAACCTAAGTATATTCTCGGTCTATCCCGTAAGGAAGCGCTCGTGGTGTAGCATGATAAGCCGTTCTTAATCGATCGGCAAGTTAAGCTACCACCGTCGTGGTCGGTACCTGGATAGGTGACCGCCTAGTGTTTCCGTGCTTCGGAAGGCACGCAAAGCCGTTGGTCCCGGTTATCACTTAATTGTGATAGTCGTTAAGCTAGTTGGAGGCCTTCTAGGCGCCTTGAAAACTCCAACAGTAGGTTGACCACTAGCCTACCTCCAGTAGTGGAGTATCTGCCCATTCCCTTTCAGCCTGATTTGTGAAAGGTGGCCTGTGCTCAGCAGTGGAACATTATAGGCTGATGATGAATGATGAATCCCGTAAGGGCCTAAATGTAAGCATTTTTGTAAATATGTCTAATATTTGAATGAAAAGGCATGGGGCACTGTATTGTAATCGGTACTTGACAAGTGTGCAAAATTTCAGTTAAATCTGAAGTTTGGAAGTCGATGAAAATTTCGTTTAAAGATTCCATTACATGCATACATACATACATAGGTGGAGCTAATAAAAGCGTGTTATTAAATATACTTACGTAACTTAAACCACATCTAAGCGGACTTGTGCTTACAACATGGCCGTTTTGTCCCATTTTAGTTTTTACGCCATTTATCATTGTCCATTCAATTTTTTGTCTATCTAACGCCTGTGCCGAGACTTTTTACACATCGCATATTATGTATTTAATAAATATTTATATAAAGTCTATTGAAAGGACAAGGGTGACATAGAAATGTCTGAAGAATGGCTACTATTTTTAAGCTTGTTTTTATAACTGCCGTGAATCGGAGGTTATTTACTCAATTGATCTATCTAACTTATACCAAATTACTTTTATTTAGACAGTAGCTTATGTATTTCAATATATAATTATAATAAAAATTAACAAAAGTAAAAGATAAAAACCATAAAATCATATTTATGTGCATCTGTTGACATCGTGCTATATTGTGGCCTTATGTTCAATTGTAAAAAGCGAGCTCAACTGCTCTTTTCGCTCATCAATCTAATGACTCTGCACCCTTATATCGAACTAATTAAATTACATACTAAAATTAAGGTACTTACTTATAGCGTATTCGCGTTTGACCAAAATTATTCCGATTAGCAATAATAAGCTTTAAATGTAAAGAGCTTAGTTCCAAAGTCTGCCACTTTGATTTCAATGGCTTGAATTACAGCCTTGTGAATTAGGTCACACGCAATATTGTCAGGCAAAATTGAATCTTAAGATTTTGAAAATAAATAAATAAAAAAATAAAAAATAAAAAATAAAATAGTTATCAGAATAAATTATATAACATGCATTATCTATATATATCAGCATGCATCGCACAGTATCACTATGATTTATATTTGGCGATCGTATGTTTGTTTATCACTGATAAGGGGTTAGAAACTATGATTAGTGCGGTATTAGTTGCATTATCATAAGTGATGGCCGCACGGGGTATGTGAATGGATGATAAAAAATATGTTTTTCTTTTTTTATCGAATTACTTTTGGTATGTGAAAATGACGTGTGTTTATTCAAGGAGGCTGAGGAAGAATGCAACCTTTTCCACTATAAACGTTTTTGAGGAGTAGTAGTGTAGATAATACGTCAATAGGCATGACTCCTAGGTAAAAAAAAAGTTTGTCAGTTAGACTATTGAAAAATATTGGACAAGAGGACTTTTTGGCGGGAACTTGCAGAGTGACGTAGCATTTTCATTTTTATTTTCATAAATTTGTGTATTTTGAGTTTTATTGGGTATTTTTGGTGGTATTTTACCCAATAAAGATCATCCATGTGCACCAGTGAAGTGAAATGAAATGAATTATGTGTATCGTGACTTTTCAAGTTGTCTCAAAATGTCCGTGAAGAGTTTTAGTACAATTACCACAATTGTAGTAAAACATGACTTTTATGGACGGTGACTGACTGAGGACTATAATGTGAAGTGATTTATTGTGACTGGAAACTATAATATAACTCGACACTGGCAGAAATGAGCCCTAATTTGGGCTTGGTTGCCAACATTAAAAATAAGAAGAAGAAGAAGAAGTATTTTTTTGCTTTACCAAATCATAAAAAAATACAAAGATAAAGCGAGTCAAAGTTCGGGAGTACTCTAAAGTGTACTCTCAAACGTGACGTCACGCGGAACTTCTGCACACGATATCTTCGTATTTTTATGTTTAGTTGACAAAATAAAAAATACGAGTCTAATAATTTTTGATAACGTAAAAGACGGACTAAATAGAATAAATATTATTTTTTTGTAATCTAGCCCATTGATACAATAATAGGTATGTCCTACCTAATATTATACAATCAGTGACCTACCGACTTGTTTCGGCAGGTCTTGATTGAGGTCAAACTTATACTAACCCTAATTTTCACCAACCAGTGCTGAGATGCCCACTTGGATGACTTCCTAACGGAAGTCAAAATGACAGCTTTTTATTTATCGATTTGACATTTTGTTACGAGTTTCCTAAGTTAAAGTGAGTTCATAGTTTAGCGAAAATGGGCTTTACCCCCTCATTACAAAAGATGGTTTACACCAAGTCTAGTAAAACCCAGGTTTTAAATATATTCTAAAGTCAAATGAAAAAAAAACCCGGGGATATCTTAGATCCTGGGTTTATATATTAATTTATGTCATTTTATTAATTTAACAGTATACACAGCATAAATGAATTATAAACAATTATTAATTTATCAATAAATTAAAACTAATATTGAATATAAAGGACAACAAGCAATTTAGCCTATATAGCAATAAGACTATAGGCTAGCGATGGACAGGAGTGCGGGTGACACCGCGGGGGACAGCTAGTCATTGATATGCAGGATAAACAGTGTGGGTGATAGGATAGCACATAATAGCCTTGCGGTACGCTAGCCTTAATATTCTTGATATCGGAACAGCATCCGTCAGCAGCGACAGTGACTTTGATGCTCAATAACTTTTTTCCCATAGCGATGCGAGACTTGCTGTCAAAGTAAAAGTCGTAGTATTTAAAATACCTTCCCAATGATATATCGCTTAACGTTATTGGTCAATATGTTGGGGTCCATACATTTTTGCCGGATGTTCTTTAATTATAGATTAGTTTCAGTTTATTTAATTATACAATTTATTTATGCTAGATCTAGATATTTTTAGTTCATCAATGATCAAAGAGTAAAGTTCGTAGCATCGTGTGTGTGTCTGTGTGGATTTGTGTATGCACTTTCACCATCTTTTGTAATAAGACAGTTAGTTAGAAATTGCATGATAAATGACTAACGACGGACAAACAGTTCTTAATAAAAGTTGTTTACATACTCGTGAGCTTTGTAGATATTAATTATAAAAGTACGACGTTTTATTTATGTGTCTGTACAAACAAGTTGATAACTCGAAGATAGGAATGTAGGGAAGTAGAACTACACTCTTTATGTATAAAACGTATATGTGTCGATAAAGAATCATATAATCAGTTTCTCAGAGATATTCTCGCGAAAATCTCGGATTTTCGTAAGAAATTTTAGGTACCGATTGCGATTGCCATTAGTACTAATTTGTCAGTGTTTTTTTTATAATTATCACCAATGTTTGTATTACAAATTAAATAATAGCTAAAATTTATATATTTATTCAGACATATAATTTCAAGCCACAGATAAATTCAAATTCAAAAATCATTTATTCAAATAGACCTTCGCAGACACTTATGAAAAGTCCGACTCTAACCCCCTTATTCATAATGAAGTTATCAAACGTTGATTAGCTAAAATTCCGAAGTCTTTATCTGACACGTGACATTTGGTGATAGAAAGAGTGAGTCGCACTATTACACTGATTTAGTTAAAAAGCGATTATGAATAAGGGGGTAATACTCTTCCGATTCGGAAGATTGCATGTGCTGAGTAGAGCCGGCAGCAACCTCAGCAATTAATAATAACTAAGCCAATACAACCCAAAGCAAATTAACTAATACTTGTAGGTACTATTATAATGTATTATGTGCTAATACATAATAAACGACGTTTAAAAGGAAAAAAATATTGATGATCAGTTTTTTTATAGAGTATTTAATATGTCATTTGACCACAAACTCCGTGTGGTAAAAGATGATAATATGGTTAAATCTATTGTTGCTAAAGGAAATTTAATCTTGTTTCTTAGTAATTAGGTATGAGTTTTCATAGTATCAAACTGTAAAAAAATACTTGTCAACTTTTATCACTTCTAGCGCATATCTCGAATTCAAACAAGAAACTTGATGCAGCTAACAACATTGTATTCAGTCTTAGCACCTTTAATATAGGTTCTAGAATCTCACACGTTGATGGTAAACGTATGTTTGTTAGAAAAGTTTCCAAACAAATGTTAGACAATAAGACTGAGTGGCCGTTTTCATATTAGCTCGTAGGTAGACAATGATAGGTAATCGGGTTACCGACGGTATGTCGTAACGGACGAACATACTCTTACTAGAGACGAATTAAAAATGAAGGCCAATTTTAATGTGAAATATTTTCAAAATATCTTGAAGAAAAAAAGGTTTTATATCTTACAATGTCTTCCAAATATTTATCAATCAAAATAGCCTAAAAATCATATATATTCCTTCACATACCGATGTGATCCGACCATTTTCCATCTAAATGTGCGTGTGTATCTGTGGTTAAATATTTAAAGATCTGAAAGAGTTCTCAAAATAAATATGAAAGTAGGCAAATGTAAAGAAACCTCAAATGTTCCATAGATTTTGTTGCTGAAGGTTGTAACTAAAAGAAATCTGAAGGTGATGAAGCCCCTAGAATTATTCATGCAATTAAACAAGTCCCAAACAAAATGTTTGTTAGAAATCAAAGTTTTTCTTTTCACTATTGTCTAAGAAGCCGTGCAAAGATTTCATTTCATGGTTATTTGGTGGACTGTACAAGTTTTTTCAAATAGAAAATGAAATAGGATTTCCACAAAATAAAAAAAATATTTTAACTAGGTATATTTTTTACAAAGAAAAGAGTATTTTTTGTGTATATTCTATGCTTGAAATGGCTAAACATTAATACAGAAAAACCACCAAAGCCAAACCAAAGCCGATACAAACAATGATACAAAAATGATTAGGTTGCTGAGTTTTTGTTGGTATTATTCAGTTGAATGCTGACTTCCGAAACGATGGTAACATCATCACTCTCCGAATATATGACAGGCCATTCACAACTTTTTCTATAATATCTTCTCTTTTAATATTTAACTATCGATTTAAGCCAGTCGGAAAAAGCACCGAAGAAAGTGATAGGTGCCCCATAGGATTCCCATTCAAAGCTCATCATTGGCGCATGTCCAAATTCAAGTATTTTAATATTGACTCAAAACTAGACTTGAGAACAGAAAAAAGTTAATGTAACCTTGCTGAGTTTCTTGCCGGTGCTTCTCAGCTGAAGGCCGACTTACAAACTGGTGGTAACTTCAGTAGCTTTGACCTTCATAAGGGCCCTACTAGGGCCTAAATTGAATAAATGGCTTTGACTTTGAAAAAACACGGACCAGAATATTTCCTCTTTTCAAATCTCTAGTTCCAGGTAGGGTGTCCATAGGGTAGGGTAGCACCACGCGAACGAAGTCGCGCCGGGCAGCTAGTAAGAATTATAGTACATAATGACATCCTTTTACAAATATATAGGCCAATATATTCAATATTTCATACGACAATAAACAAGTCTATACTATGAGAATATAAAGACATTTTTATTATCTTGTGTGACCTGATTTTTAATCATTCGTCGCTATTTTTAAATGGATATTATGTATCTGCTAATTATTTATTAATTTGTCTTAAAAGATGCTGCGAAAGAAGATTCTTACAAAAATTAATATTGTTAAGATTGTCATATCAACGAAGAAAAATTAGAATTGATTATTATACAATAAATCTGCAATTACCTACTCTGTTCAAAACAAGCTTTGTTTTGAACAGAGTAATTGCTTAGTAAGTATATTGCTGGCTCTTCTCAGCAAACGAAACCTGTCAAATCGGTATTAGAGTACCTATTAGAGTCAGACTATTCATGAGTGCCTGCGAAGGTATTTAAAATAAATCATTTGAATTTGAAGACACGAGGCCGAAAAAAGATAAGAGATCAATTGATGAAAACCGTTATGTTTTCTCAGTTATAAACTTACGTATAAGCATAGAATTATGTCCTATACTTCCGAATCTTAATTGAACATTCTAACTACTCTCTAGAGTTTGAACTGAATCTTTAACTATGACTACCTAACTAGAGGAAAGGCATAATCTTTATATGGCTTCAATCAGCTATTAATGCTTCAATTTTATTAAAAAAAACAGCCAATTATATTCAGATTGTCCCAAAACATATATAAATGTAATGTAATGTAATGTACCTATTAGAGTCAGACTATTCATGAGTGCCTGCGAAGGTATTTAAAATAAATCATTTGAATTTGAAGACACGAGGCCGAAAAAAGATAAGAGATCAATTGATGAAAACCGTTATGTTTTCTCAGTTATAAACTTACGTATAAGCATAGAATTATGTCCTATACTTCCGAATCTTAATTGAACATTCTAACTACTCTCTAGAGTTTGAACTGAATCTTTAACTATGACTACCTAACTAGAGGAAAGGCATAATCTTTATATGGCTTCAATCAGCTATTAATGCTTCAATTTTATTAAAAAAAACAGCCAATTATATTCAGATTGTCCCAAAACATATATAAATGTAAGTTTGCTGAGTTACTTGGCGGCTCTTTGGCTGGCTTCCTAGCTACCAGCACAAAATGGTATCGTATCCAGTAAAGCCACAGGGGCGTAGCTACTGCAGTATCAGCCGTATCAATTATACGTGGCCCCCGGGCTACAGGGACCCCGAAAGTGTGTAAGCAAAAATTACTACAAATTTTACCCTCCATTTGGTTTCACCGCAGTCAACAGGGTAGAAGCCCCCCCCCCCCCCCCCCCCCCAACATTTGGGCAAGCTACTCAACTGTAAAGCCTTAATACTAACTCAAGTTCTCTCCCCACAGATCACCTCACACATGACTCCGTAACTGTTGAAGAACCCAAATTCAAGATGGTTGACACACAGCACTTCTGCCTCCGGTGGAACAACTACCAGAGCAGCATCACCAGCGCATTCGAGAACCTTAGGGACGATGAGGACTTTGTCGATGTCACACTGGCCTGCGATGGCAAGAGTTTAAAGGCGCACAGAGTTGTCCTGTCAGCTTGCAGCCCGTATTTTAGGGAGCTATTGAAAGTAAGTTGATTTCTAATGAAGATCATTGAAACACGTGATGTTATGTCTCTTTTTTTTTCTTTTTTTTTATACGACTAAGTCGGTAAACAAGCATACGGCCCGCCCGATTGTAAGCGGTTACCATAGCCATATGGACGCTTGCAACACACGAAGCATCGCTCACGCGTTACCGACCTTTCCCCCCTCCCCAATGAGCTCTAGCGACCTTACTCACGCGCAGGAACACAACTTTACACAACATAAAGTTATTTGGCTGCGGTATTTTGTAAGGTAGAGGTACTTCCCCAGTCGAGCTGCTCTTTGAGCGAATAAACGCTATGCTCTACCTCTCTTTTTGGCATAGATTTGGCTTCTCAAGATTAATTAACACAGTATCGTCTTTGAAATCTTAAAGGGTTGGCGCAATATGCAATTGAACGCATATTTCATCCCCGTCATCTTGACGTTTACTCCTTGATACAGCAGATACAGCCATCTCTTATTCTCAATACTTCTCTTTTCGTAAAGATAATAATGTCTTCATAATAATCACGCTTTTATTTACGACGACTATTTTAATAGTTTCTACAATTCTCTCTTCGAAGCTATCCAAACATTTATCATTTGCTGGCCTAGAAATGTTAATCTAGTAGGTCGTGTTTTTTTTTTATTTCAAGAATAGGATTTATCCTATAACTCTGACAATGATACCAACATTATTTTTGTGATAAGTAACTAATAACCCAGAGTATATAAACACTACGTGAATTGGTTGCATGGTAGTGTGGTGTTTGTAATTTTCTTTATTCTTATCTATACAAATATAATAAAGAGTTATTTTGTTTGTTTAAACGGGCTAATCACTGAAACTACCAGTCGGATTGGAAAAATTCTTTCACTGATAAAGCTACATTATCTACTTTTTATCCCGGGAACGCGTGTGAAACCGCGGAGGACAGCTAGTGTATAATAAGAGTTTCATTTAAAGTAATCATATTCTATTATAAATTGTTTGTACTGTCACTAAGTAAACATTGTTCTATGAGTAATAGCAGTATTTATATACTCTGAGGTAATAGTCAAGATTTTGTTTTGTTATAGTTATTCGCCTATTTCATAACATATTAACTTTAACTTTATTATAAAAATGATAAGGACTAGCCAAATCATAGACTTATGATATTTTCGCTACGCTAAAAGACACATATCTTTTTTTTTTAGTTATCGACAGTTGTGACTTCTTTAATTATAAAATTAAGATAACATACACAATCTAAATTGAAATACATATTTGATAATGATTTATGTAAAAATAAAAGCTAAAAAGATTTTTTGTCAGGTGTGGGGTTCGAACCCACGCTCCCTCTCGGGAACCAGAGCTTAAATCTGGCGCCTTAGACCACTCGGCCAACCTGACTTGACAACTTACCGCGAAATTATCCATTTTTTACATAAAGTAACTTAGGAGTTGTTTATGAAGCAGCGCTAAAATGTTATATTGTTATAATGAGGTTAACGAATCATATTGTTTTCGATACTTCAAATTTACTCCAAAAATACCTTCATGTTTTTTTTTCGTTAAGAAATGTTTCATTTGTGGTGATTGAAACTAGCTATATACCTAAAATGAAAAATACATAATGTGATCTCTGCCAAAATAACAGCCAACAAATAAATGGTGCGATTGCGATGTTGCACTCGATAAATACTAAAATCATTAAAATGCCTGTTTCGGCGTAGGTTTTAACGAATGTCCCTATGAATATTTTATTTTCATTCGAAACGTAATAGAGTTTTTGTTTATTTTGTGAATAGATATAATTTTTTTATACTAGGTATTAAAATTAGATTCAAGAACATTGACGCATGATTTTATTTTTATATTTTTTATTGATTTAGGTACTTGGAAATTTATATCAGTAAGAGCAGCCTAGGTACCAACAAAAAGTAAAAATATGCTTATTTTTAATCGACTTAAAAAAACTTTTTATCAATTCGACCCTATGTGTGTAATATTATTGGAACTGCAATATATTCGCATATGATAATCTATTAGGGCTTCTAAACAAATATACAAAATTGCATAGGTGTATGTATGTATGTTTGAATGTATGTTTATATGTATGTTTGTCCACGCAGATCTCAGAAGTTATTAATCGCATTGTGACCATTATTTTTTAATTGGTTTACATTTACTTCAACTTAGGGTACAACAGTGCAAGTTTAATCGAAATCGATACAGTAGTTTTCAAGATATGGACAAATATGTGTGACGGTCTGGCTTATTGATAGGAGCTACGGGTGTATTGTCAAAAGAAAAACATCTCAAAACCTTGGTTAAATTCTAGTGCATAAAAGAGAAACTAAAAATGACGAAATAAAAAAGTAATTAAAAAAAAACTACTTCAAACAACACTAAAAAGTATTAAATAACTCTAGTCTGACACTGATTTGAAATCAGCGAAATATTTTCAATGGAATACGTCGAGCTCTTTCGCTTTAAATACTTTTTTATTTTCTCGTAAGATCAGTAAAACCATGGCATAAATTAAAAAACTAATGAACCCATTCTTCCAGTCAACACCATGCAAGCACCCAGTGATCGTTCTCCAAGACGTGGCGTTCACAGACCTGCACGCCCTCGTGGAGTTCATCTACCACGGCGAGGTGAACGTGCACCAGGGGAGCCTCTCCTCCTTCCTCAAGACCGCCGAGGTGCTCCGCGTCTCCGGACTCACACACAATGATGACGCGCTGGGGGTGAGTACCAAGGGATTTAATTTAATTTAGTTTTTTAATTGTATTATTAATATTACCTGTATAATTGTAGATAACGCTATAACCGGATTTATCAGTTTAGACAGGATGGTAATAAAAATAAACAGGTTTTCGTTTTATAATATAATATTATTTCCTAATTAGTTTATTAGTATAGTGAAAATACTTAAAAGCTCCGTGTCACCATAATTATTTACTATCTATAAAAGAGAAAAGGCTATAATAATCATTTACATTTGTTTGCTTTTAGAGATTTACGCAAAGTTTTTTTTTGTAGTTATCAAATATTGGTAGGTAGTTAAAAAAAAGTTTTAAATGTAATTTATGGTGTTTAATAATCCACATTAGGTATATGATTAACGTCGAGTATTTCATGTGGATTTATTAATTGATCATTGGTTGCTACTTTTTTTTAAGTATTCATGCATGCATTCCATCCAACTGGAATGTGTGCACACATACAGAACCTAGTACGTTATATACATGTATAGTGGTAGACACATGTAAGGGTAGGTACATACAGACCTATATACAACTAGGATTTATCCTTTGTGTCCAGGTGTAACGTATTTGTGATTGAATATCCACCTTATGCGTTTAGTAACAAATAGTCAAATTCAAGGTTTCCATCCACATTTATGTTTGCTATTTCGTAGTTTAGTTATTAGATGTGTTTAAAGATCACGACTTTTCCATGGTAGGTACTTAAAAATATAATTTTTATACTTATTTATCATTTAAAACTATAAGTATACCATGAAGCAATAATTTTGCTTCATGAAGTATACAGTCCGAATAAATGACACCTGTTTTATAAAAAACTTAAACCGACTTCAAAGTACACCAAATCGGTTAATAAATGACGGAAATACGAGGTTACAAACATAAAAAAACATACAATTGAGAACCTCCTTCTTTTTTGAAGTCGGTTAAAAACAAGGTTATAGTATAGTGAAGATTATAATAGGAAAATTAATTGAATATGTAAACAATAGCCACTGGAACTTATTGAAGGCTAAATATGTAGTAGTTCATGTTATAGCGTGAAACTTTCTAAGCCCTTTGTACCTTTTAGAAATTCCAAAGTGTCCACTTCTGTAGTACTTTCGGGCTAAAAAGCGAGTTCACATTATCTGATGTCAGGATTTTACGGTAGCATTTGTCCGCGTAAGGGTAAAAGCTATCTGAATGAAGCTAATACCTACCTACTAGTCGATGAAAAAATGGTGTCATACTAACCAACAAATTATTATACTCTTACAGGAAAATAATTATAACAAATTATTATTTCTCTTTAATGGCTCATACCATCCATCCATCCATCTGAGGGTCCGATCACACAGATCGGCTTGGAGAGAAGAGCATATTTTGAAACGCGTTTAAAAATAGAGTTTAGGATCATTGAGATAAGGTTTATTTTTACGTTGAATGCTGGAGAGCCGTCCTAACGCGCTAACAAAAGAAGTGAAATCACGATATCTGACTCTTATGGCTCTAAAAATCTAATAACGCCTCCAATTCACAGCCACAACTCCAAACGAGAACCTCAACAACAGCGGCGTCGCCGCACATGCCGCCGCACCCGGCACACAGCCACGTGCCGCACGCGCCGATCTACACCGACAAGCTCGAGGAGGCGCTCCTGCAGCCCACCCCATCCAGCGTGCCGCCCATGATGCGCCGCATCCCCCTCCCGCCGCGCCGCATGAGCCGCTCGGCCGACAACTCGCCTGACGTCATCAAACGCCCGCGCCACGACAACAACAACACAGAACAACCACAGATACACGCAGCGGATTTCTCAACGAAAAATCACTCCATGCTGAACAACACTCGGGCTCACAATGAACCTGGGAATAATGGCAATGGGATCTCTAATAGCAGCTCGTCGCCGTCCCCCAGATTGATTGATGACGTGAAGAATGAACCCTTAGATATGATATGTCCGTCGAACCCCGATATCGATAGGAGCACGGACGACACGCCGCCGCATCATCAACACCACAGACAACTTGTGAGTTGGTAAAAATCATCCGTTACGATTTTAAATAACTATGGAATATAAAAAACAGATGAGTTTCTCAATTTCTACAGTATTGACTCTCATTTTGGCAGTATTTTACCTACTTAATACTAAAAAAGGACGTGTAATAAATAATTGTTTTACAACTTTCTTTTCTTTGATTTTTTAGATTTTGAAAATTCATAATTTTGAAAGTGTGCAAGATATATTATAGGTATCTCAAGTAAAACATTTTTTTCACTGTGTGCGTTCAGACCCGTTACTATAAACGAAAATTATAATCAAATCAATTGGTTCAATATAAAAAGAATACTTAGGTAAATATAGTTACAAAATGATCTAGTGTAAACTACTCCAAGCAGACATGCCATCTAAGTTCCAAGAGGTGACATTGAGATTTACTGAGTATTAGACCCGACGTCTAGCAGGTTAGAATCTATACCCGGAACTCGCAAAGTGTCAAATGGCATACGATTGTTATGCGACATCGAGTTCATATGACGAATGATCGACACATTAAATCTGCGCCATTTTAGTGGCCCGCTCTAGTGACCGAATCTAGAGATTAGAAGTCCATTTTCAATATTTGAAGTTTTTTTTTTATTAATTTTTTTAACTCATACCGTTATCCAGTAGACCCAAACTGTAACCCGCCTTAAATGAGATGGTCTTGTAAAATCCGGGTTTGAAGATCGTAAAATCTGGGTTTTCTTTACCATCTCTTGTAATAAAGCAGTAATTGTTTGTTTCAAGTATATTTTGACATTTCTAATTATTATTTATAAAATCTACAGCAAACTTACTTTTTGGTACTTTCCAATAGATACCATTTAGCTTTTCTACGAAATAAGCGCGTTATAGGTAGGTACATGTTTTTATGACAAAGTTTAATTATTCCGAAGTTAGATTGGAATGCTAACTTTAATAGTTGACGAGGCCTGAGATTTTTTGTTGTTCTTGCTAATAACATTTTTAATTTGATTCGTCTAAATGAGCTCTGTTTTTTTTTTGTGAAAAACATTTTCTTCAATTAAAACATAAGTTTTCCTTTACATACATTACACAAGTAGATTCCGGGATATCAATCAAACATAACAATCAAAATAATTTCATTGTACAATTAGATGACATCTTTATTAAGTACCTATGCAACAATGAGTAAGTATAAAAAGTGTGGCAGTATTAATGCCTACGTTTTTAATATCGCAGGGAGGCCCGCCGTCACGTGGCAGCTCAAACGACGCTGAGGACCGCACTCCGCCCCCGCAGCTGCCCCCCTCGCCGTTCATAGTGCCACCTGACACTAAACTGTTCACGTCATCTAACACTTACAACTTCAATTTGCCGACGTTATCTGATCACTCATTAGCTGGTAAATATATTTATTATCTTTACAGAATTTTTAAAATTGTTTTTTAACACATGAATATTTATGAATAGGTATTATTTTATTTCTTGAAAATAAAAATGTACTAACATATTATTTACTAGCTGTCTCGCGGTTTTACCCGCGCTCCCGTGATAATAAGTAGCAATAGTAGTAATATAATACTTGGGGATAATGTAGTTTCCTAATAGTGAAAGAATTTTTCGAATCCGATTGGTAGTTCCAGAGATTAGCCCGTTTAATCAAACAAAAAAACAAACAAATAAACTCTTCCGCTTTATTATATTATATTATTATTAGTATAGATTAGTATAGATAGGAAATTATGTTACGATTTTACGAGTACCTTATTTAGGCCGTGAAATGCGTGTTTAGAGAGAATGCATAAGAACTGTATGGTATTTCCAGGTTTGCAGAGTCCACTGACACCCGACGGCATGGCAAGCACATCTCAAGGTGAGTGACAGCTTGTCTAGCAACAAGTTTATTTTATGCATTACTTACATATATTGAAACAAACGATATTTTTAATGCACTGTCTGTCGTATGCCACCATCACCGCTTCCTCTCTGCTCTGTCATTAGTAGGTTTATATATCATTATTAGGTTCTTTTTATTATTTAAAAAAATGTATGAGGCAATTATCACGTGACATATTTGTTTTTATTTATATTGTTTATGTATGTATATTATATATCTTAACCTCTGTATATGTCTTCATTTTGTGCTCTGTGTTCTGTATTTAAAATTATTAATGTTAGCTTTTTGTGTTCTGGTTCGATGGAGACATTTAGGTATAAATGTTTTTAAGTTTTTCAAACTTTGGACGTTTCTGTTGAATGGGAAATGTTTATCATTGAACCAAAACGCAATGTGGCGTGCATGTTATCGTATTGTAACATAGATTAATGTATACTATACAAGGAAGATATGCTAGCTTGTTTTCTAGATGTGATTTGGAAAAATGTGTGCTAGGAAAATCCCCTCTATCCCGTGTCTCCGCATTAGGCTCATTCCGTTATTTTTTCCTAATTTTTCAAACTTGTTTATATTTTCTTTTGAATTTCATTATTATTTTGTAACGATTATACGATTATAAAAATAATATCAATAAAATGCACTCGACTTTGTAGTTTAATTGGCTGTTATAGAAAATTATTATAAAAAAAAATATTCAATCTAAATTCTGCAACAAAAAGAAGAAACCACTAATTAGCTTCCGAGAAAATCGATTACAGCAAAAACTTGAATGAGTAACTAAATAAATTATATTTACTTGAATGCGAAGCATAACGTTTCATGAATCATTTCTAAAAACACTCTCAAATTACACACAATCACATTGTCTTGGGAAACAAGAATAACACATTAAAACAAACGGGGTATATTCAAGATTGGACAATGGATTTTTTAGTAATGGTATCGGTTTATTTAATTTAATAAAATCCGTAACAACTATAATCATTGATGAATTAATCGCTTTGGACATAATAATACACACGAAACAACGTCCCACAGGTTGTTATGAAATAACAGATGATATTATCACACACATTCATTGCGTTAAGCTTAATTCGAGTTTTAGGCGAGAGCAAAAATTGCGTTTACTAATACCGCTTCGCACGACCCGACGGATGGCTATCATCAAACTATAAAGGGGGGTGGCGGTGCTTATAAGAGGCTACGATAAGGAGAGTGCATTAAAAGTGCGTTCGAAGCTTCGAAGGGGCTAACTGCTTGTGTTGTGACCAGGTGGCGCCCGCACCCCCCCGGAAGATTACAGATGTGAGCCGTGTAACAAGAGCCTGTCCTCCCTCACGCGGCTCAAACGGCATATTCAGAACGTTCACATGAGACCGTCCCGCGAGCCCGTGTGTAACATTTGCCGGCGGGTATACTCCAGTCTGAACAGTCTCAGGAACCACAAGTCGATCTATCACCGCAAGCAGCAGCAACCGTCCGCTTCCGCCGGCCAGGGCCCCTTCTACCCGGTCAACTGACGCCCGCACCGCCGGCGCACGTTACAATTGCCATACGAGAAAACGTTGCCATTCGAAGAAACAAAGCTGCCATCCTAACCACCTAAAACGCCATAGTCTTGCCCGTAGAAATTTCTTAAGTTTACATTAAAAAAGAATTGTAACGCGATATGTTCCTAACATTTGTATATAGCATAGTATGCATGCGCATAGCAAACTTTATCTTATATGTATCTATAATTTATTATTAACGTAAATGAAAACTTGTAATTAACGCTTTGGTGCGTGTGCAATGCGTCGGTATCTGTATTTGTGTTTCGAGTATAGGTACCGACGTCGCTGCGCTAGCACAGACTCGCCTATCTGGAACCAATTGGGACATCTATGATCGGTACACGCATAACCACCAACGTTTTTTTATTTAAAAAAAAAAACAAGCGCATTAGTCAAATTCGAATTTAGAACACGTTGAATTGCCTCTACAAGCCAGGTTCTCAAAATTGCCACCCGTTTAAATTTGGTAGTGGTACAAGAATTGTGCCAATTGGTTCCTTCATAATGGGACCCGTTGGATGCGAGCGGTCGCAGTGGTGTTGGATACGATCGCGCGGCGGCGCCGGCGCCGTGCCGCGGCGGGTGTATTTGTTGACTAATGCGCTAATGTTGGTTGTTATGTGTGGCACAGTGGGCCCACTGGGCGCGGGCCACCGATGCGAGGTGTGCGGCAAGCTGCTCTCCACGCGGCTCACGCTCAAGCGCCACACGGAGCAGCAGCACCTGCAGCCGCTGCACTCCGCGCGCTGCAGCCTCTGCCACAAGGTGTTCCGCACCCTCAACTCGCTCAACAACCATAAGAGCATCTACCACCGCCGCCAGCGGGGCTTGCCCCAGCAGACGCAGCCGCAGAACCTCACCACCAGCCCTGACACTAAAATCAATCCACCACACCACAACATCGACTTTTACAAGTTCAAAGATCAATTCAATGTCTAATCTGTTTCTAATTTATTTGTTCCCCAAAAATATATTTTTTTAATTTTTATTTACTATTATCTATAAATCTGTAGAGGGATTCGTTGATATATTTTAATTATTATTTAGATTTCTATTAAAAATATTTATTTGGAACTTTGAACTTGGACGTTCAATGGATTGATCATGACAATCACATGACTCATCACATTTATTTCAATACTTAATCGTTTAAATATTGACGGCTTTACTGACATTCCAATATAACGGGGCTGCATAGATCGAGGAATTAATATCTAGGTTTTCTCAAAAAGGTATGATATAAAACGACGCCCTATGAGTGCAATACTGCGGTATATAATAATTCATGAGTTTTTATAACTATGTTAAATGTGCGACAATAAGGCGAAGAGAAAAAAAATTAATATTTTGAGAAAAAGATGAAAAATCTTGGTGCTGTAAATTTATATATTAGGCTTAAATTTATTGAAAGAACAGTGTTCGTGTAAGTAACAGAAGAGGCATATTGTTTTCAATATTGTGTTCATTATTATTCGGCAATTTATTTATTTCTCTTATTTACCTGCATGATCTCACTCTTAGATATTTATACGAGATTACTAAAAAAAACTATTTAAAATAAAATATATACACAGATGTATAATTGGCTTATGAGGCTTTTCAAATTGAATTTTTTATATTTTATGTTTTTTGTTCATTTGACTTTAAGACTGAAATGTCCAGGAAATAGCACCAATAGATAAAATAAATTGATTTTGTTTTTTAATAAATATAATACTACCCGGCAGACAGCACATAAATATACAGATTTTTAAAAAGCAAAAACACCGTATCAAATTTAAAAAAACAGCATACTGACATCACACACCAAACAAGGGCTTATTTTCAGAGTTGACTATTATTTTATTATTTTAATATACTTTTTTACTTTTGGTCAACAGTTAGTATTATAATTTGCCTTAATACATTTTCTATTATTTTCAACTTATTTTCGAAAAAAAATATGAATAAGGGTTTGCATTTTTAGCAAAGTGAATCGCAAGGTGCCATTAAAAACAAAATGAATATGGCTATTTTATTATATTTTTAGTTTAGTCAGATTTGTTTTTTTTTCGCAAACATTAGTTTTTATCACAATCTTGTGTTCGTTTCTTATTATTATTATTGTTTCGTTGAGCCTTGTTAGATTAGATTTTTTTTCAATAATATTTTGCTTTTTATATTATGTACCTTTTATAAACTTAACATAATTATTTTTGTACATTTTAAAGTAGGTAACTTACAATTTTTTTGCCGTTTCGTTGTACAGTTTGTAATAACACTACACATTATTATTATACATAGGTAATAGTATATTATATAAAAATAATAATTCTCTGTGTTAAATGTTCCTAAATTTGAACAGTGTGAATTTTTAGTAACTACTAAAAAAATAGATATCAAAACGTTTATAACAGTTTTTTGCTTGCCATATAAAAATAATAATTATAGTAGTATTTATATTATAATTATTATTATAGTAAATGCCTACGATGTGCAAGATAGAATTAATGAAACATAATTTGCAGTCTTATAACTTTACACATAGAGTGGAATCTAGTGTTACCCTAGCAAGCCTCGTTTACTGCTTGCTAAAATGCAACTGATACTCAAATTGCTTCATATTTTATTATAAGCAGCAATAATTTGCATGAACCATTATTCAATTAGTTGGAACTTTTATAATTCGTAAAATGTATTACTCTTTATATATTATAAATAAATAAAAATCTAGGTCATTATAAAACATCACTATTTTTCAAATCGACGTAAAAAATAATTTGTCGACAAAATATCAATATTGTTACATTTTTCTTTTTAATGAATAGTAAGTAAGGTATTAAATGTAAATGTTAACACATAATTTATTGTAAAACAATATACACTTTAAGTAATTATTAGTGCCTGCTTTACATAATTAATATTGTGTTCTTATATTGATGTAAAAAAAGACATATTTTGCGTAAACTTCTAAAACATTTAGGAGTAGTGTTGGAGACACTTATTAATAGTAATTGATCAATGCTTTACTTCGACTAACAAGTATGAGAGGCTTCCTAAAAAAAACATTTAAAAGCTAGTACCTACGTTATAAGGTTCTGTTGTTATTGCTAGATACATAAACGCTTAGCCATTACAATTGTTTAGTTATTTAGTAAGCTTATTATACTTTGTCCAATTGGAAGACTAGAAGATTTGGTGCTAAATTGGTATGATGTTTGTATTAGGTGAAAAAATTAAGGCTTCGGAAGTAATTGAATCAAAATTCATTCGTAACATTCCGTGTGTGTCGTGACATAAATGAAAATGTTAAGTTTTTATTTGCAAAATAAGAAAAAGATTGCAAACAACGTAAAACGTAGGATTGTTGTTTTTTTTTGTCTAGTAATTTAGTAATAGATTTTTCTTGTTAATTTGGGTTTGGGAAATTAAGTTAGTTGACTATTTAGGCTAAGATTTAATCTGAATTCAATAGTTAATAGCATCTTTATGTTTACTTTATAATTACAGGGATGTGCTGCAATGGCAGTACGGTAATAATTTGGCTATTATTAATAATAGCACCAAACAATGATAAAATGGAATTTATTTAGTAACAAAAATGTCTCGGTATGAACGTAAATTTAAAAAAAAATTGCCAAAATCTAATAAGCGCTATAGACTGATTAGACTAAGTACGCGTTTGAATTGTACACTATTAGGCGTATTTTATAGATAAAAAAATATGATGTACATTATTTACTAAATTAATTAATAATTTTATAATGGAAAAATATCGCACAGAAGGCGAAAAGTCAAGCGTGATTAATTTTGGTATTAACTCGAAATTATTTGTGATTCAATGATCTTTGGTTTTGAAATTTAGGTGCTAAGTTATTTTGGGATCTCAAGGGGCCTATGAGGTCCCTGTGGGTTTTTATGGGCGAGAACTACACCGTGTTCTAAGGAGCAGAACACATCCCTGTCGAAACTACATTAGTTAGGATCTTAGCAAGTTTAAGACTGTTTCTGTGACCTGTGTTTAAGTTTTTTATCTTTCTAAAATGTTAAGGAATTTTTTTCAAGGTCGTCCTATCTCGAGCGGGCTCGACTTTATCCAATGTGTTCTTATACTTCTTGTTGGCATTTTTACTTATTTTATAAGGAATCTAAATTAATTTATTGGTTGTTGTATTGAAATTTTATATTTTTTTTTTATTATTATCTATCCTTGAATCTAGTTTTTGTTTGTTAATCGGCATCTGTGTAATGCAGTCCATTATATGTATATTGATTCGTATGTTGTGCCAAAAACTGAAAAGTTTTAATTATTTGTCTTCCATTAAACACATTCAAAAGAAATTATGTCAAAATATACAATTTTAAATTTTATTAATGGGCTGCAAATATAATAATTATCTCATTAACTGATTCAATATATTTTCACGTCACTTTATATTTAATAACAATATTTCATCGAAAAATAGTTCTTTTTCCTTTCTTAATTTTAAATTAAAAATAATTGAACTACTCATAAAATGTAATTGTAATCGTTAAACCGACCTTCATAAATC
The DNA here is from genome assembly GCA_947623365.1 of Achlya flavicornis. Lineage (NCBI taxonomy): Eukaryota > Metazoa > Arthropoda > Insecta > Lepidoptera > Drepanidae > Achlya > Achlya flavicornis. The sequence continues at coordinate 14,764,817 of OX392467.1, forward strand.
CTAATATTGATGATAATGGCGTTTTTAATAAAAACAAATATACAAAAATCATTGCAAGTTTTATTAAAAGAAACCTAATCTACCCAATTTTGTTGTTAATGTTGACTGATAGATTATTATTTTGCTCAAAAACATATAAGTACTCACACAGCACTATTGAGATTTGTAAATTTTAATTTCGAAACATGCTTAGCATATCTAGTTTTCCGCCTAAATATTTAATTTTCCGCTTTTACTGCATGCTGTTTGTTCAATAACACAGTACTCATCGGCCACTGTAGCTTCGCCATCATTTCTATTTATTTTCTTTATTATTTTCCAATTTTTTCATTTAAATATAATTTCTGTCACTTTAATTTTATTTTGTTCAAAAAGTTTTCACCGAAGAATAACTCTTTTAGATTATTTTTAAAAGTTGCCATTCTATATTCAAATCTCCCAGATAGGTGATATTATTTTTTTATAATTTCACGCGCGTACGGGGACCAACCCCACATTTGTTTTTTGTTTTTTCGATCTGCTTACAGGTAAAAAGTTGTTCTCGTGCTCCTTATGCGGGAAGGTTTTGTGCTCAAAGGCCTCGTTGAAGCGGCATATCGCCGACAAACACGCCGAGAGGCAAGAGGAGTACCGGTGTACGATATGTGAGAGGGTATACTGTTCAAGGAATTCACTGATGACCCATATTTACACCTACCACAAGTCGAGGCCCGGGGAGACCGATCAAATCCGGTTTTTTTAGTGACTACTTGGGCGGAGTTGGCGCGGCGTGCGGCAGTACTCATCTAGCAAAGAGAACCATCATGAGACCAACGTACACCCATCCGCCGTACTTACCATCACTCATAAAGGTTAGAATTTGTTTAATAGACAAACGAACAAACAGTAGGATGAAACGATGCTAACTCATTAACATGATATTTCAAATTGTTTTCCTTGTCCGATTAGTAATAAGTTAGGGTTAAGGGTCCTTTTTCAGACTTTTACGTTTTCTTTTATTTCAGTTGATTTTAGATTTATTTTTCTTTTATTTTTTTCTATTTAAACCCCCCTGAGCCGAAGACCCCCTCCCATCGGGTTTCGCAGTTTTGACGTTGTTGTGTTGCTTGGAGCATGCTTCTATCATTTTTGTTATCACGTGTTTCTGTGTCATTGTGGTTGAGAGAATTTCCTTAAGATTTTGAATATTATAAAAACTCGTGATTACTGTGTAGTTAGTCAATGTGTACAGTGCATTATTATTAGTATTATAATATTATTATTAACCTCATACATTGTACGTATTATACAAATTATAACCTTATTAAAGCGATGCATTCAATTTTCAAAGTCATCCATGAACTATCTTTACTAGTTGCCAGCTAACAAACTTTACCCCTATTTTGTGTAATTAACTGTCGTCGCTAAATTGACCAATTTCAATATTCGATTTTCGGTTCCAGCTGTACCGCCCCTTCGAATGCCTCCGCCGACAGCCGGCGGTATCAACGAGCCACAAGAGTGTCCTTACTGCCGCAGGACATTCTCTTGTTACTATTCCTTGAAACGACACTTCCAAGATAAGCACGAGCAGTCTGACACGTTGTACGTGTGCGAGTTCTGTCACCGAAGGTACAGGACTAAGAACTCACTCACCACCCACAAGAGCTTGCAGCACCGGGGCTCCAGCGGTATGCTGAAGCGGCTGCTCAAGACGTCAGCGCTGCACAGCGCTCTGGCGCCGTCGCCGCACCACCTGTTTGACCTCGGTGCCAGCGAGCATGGCGCGCAGCTCCCGCCTGGCCTTCAATGACCACAAACCATGGCATAAATCGGTGGCAAAGCTCCCTGTTCCAAATAAACTCGGTTACGAAATCGAGCATATTTGAAATACGGTAAACTGGACGCGGACACGAAAGGGATAGCATCATTAATGTGCAATATAACGGACAATGCCAAAACAATGCAGGATGACGCTGCATTTATATGGTTAATCGTATTATAATTAGTAAAATATTGACGTTTAGGATTAAAAATTACATAAACAGTATTGTCGCATGCGACTTATAGAAGTCGCCTAGTACGCTTCGAGGATCGGACTTCGCTTTGTGACTAATGTAAAACAGTACGCAAGCTACTGGCATTTTCTAGTGAAAATGTTCAAACAGTGTTCAATATGACAATGTAATCCAGAGCAATACTAAAGTATTAATATTTCTAGTACTGCCAAAATTATGCCAACTGTATTCTAAAGAGAAGTAAAATACATTTTTTTAAATCACTTTTCGATAAATGTCTAGTGTCAAATTAGATTCGGTAACTGTACAAAAAGAGAACGTACAAATTTTAAACAGTAAATTTTAAAATGCAAAGAAAATATTTTTTAATAAAACTTTTTTCGGAACGCCAAATCTAAATTAATTAAAAAATTACAGATTATTTAGGGATTAATTACCAAAAAAAATTAGATTAAAGGAAACTGTTGATGTTGAGTAAAAAATTAAAGACTTCTTAGAATCTGATTTCGAAAGTACAAAATTTAACGTCTAATTGAACAATATAAATCTATTATATGTGCATTTTGCTTCAATAAAATAATGAGTATGATCAATGTATAAGTAGCCGTGCCTTCGTTCGTCTCATGCCATTAAAACGTTGGTCTAAAAGTATTTCTGAACTGATACGGTGTGCGTACATGAACGGTTGACGAACGAATAACGACAGTGACGTTTCGAAAAGGGGAAAATACGATGGGGTTGCCAGACTCTGGTGAAATCCTTGAATACAGGGTTAAGAGTGAGTAAAGTGAAGTAGGAAATAGAGGCGCTGGTAAGCCTTAACGTGGGTCTTCGAAAAGCAGTTCGACGATCGTATACGTCTGCATGATTTCAAATCATGAAACTAAAAGATTAATCATTTCTTCTGTATAAAAAAATCGTAGGTTTTAGGTATTAATTAATAGAATTATATTTAATCTGTATCCATTTTCGGATTTCTCTCTATGAGTGTATAGTGGTTCTTATTTAAATGTCGACCAACGTAGCGAACGTCTCGTTATTGAAAATTTATTAGATTATTATTATTATATTATTATTATTCTCAAAAAATAAATCTTAGGATTACCTAACCATAAGATGGCTGCAGATTTGTATAAAATTTATTTTTATTTACTTATATTGTAGGAAATTGCTTAGGTACCGCATTCGTCTTGGGAATTAACATATCTATCCAGGGTGATCATTGATAATTTTATATATCATATCTAAATCAGGATCCACAGTGTAATGTTAAACCGACATATCACAAATATTAAAATATTCCTATGAATACATATAAAAAGGAAAGTATTTAACACCGTGATATTCCACAAAGCCAAAGAAAATAAAAAATAACGGAGTTAACGTGCATTTATTTCCTGTAGGATAAAAATCTATTAAAGTAAAAAAACTTTCCGAAAAACTAAAATAAAATATTTTAAAAATTTGTATTGTGCCATATCCATTTTTTTTGTAAAATAATATGATTTTTTTCCATGTTTCGGAGTTTTCGGACATATCAAATTAAATTCACTAAAAGTGAACTTGGAAAAGAACGAATCAATGCAAACATTTTCAATCCTTTTCAGAGTAATGAATATTATTTTATTGCATTTATTTTCCACTATGCAACTTTGGGTTAAGGTATTATTTAGGATTTTTGTGTTTTGCTATCTATTTCGGAATGTTACATATATGCGTACTTTGTGATATCAATTTAATTACATTTAATGGAAGTTTAACTTTTAAGTTTCTATTTTATCCTCAGCCTTTAATAGCAATTAACTTAATATTGCAAGTTGCATTATTTTGAAATAATTCTGCGCTTAATTAACGAAAATTCATTTATATGAGTTGTAGAGGACGCTACGCCAATCATTTTTGTCATCATCATTTCCCAAGTCTCAAAGAAATCTGATCATTAGATTATGTGAATTTCAAAAATGGCTGGCGATTTTAAACAAAAAAAAATAACGTTCTCAATGAGGATATTTCCCTGGTTTATAACATTTTTACCTCCATTTTCGTAGTACCTCAATATTATATTGTTTTATAAATATTTTTATTTCAATGTTACACTGACTGTTTAACCTAGATTTTTTTAAATACAATATCATCCTTTCGGTAAATAAAAGTCATAAAATCATCTTAGCTGGAGCTTAGAAGAGAATGTAACAAGCGGGTAGTTTGAATTGTAAATATTTTATAAGTTAGTAATACAATACATATTGAAGAATCGTGGCATCGTTCGGGAATAGACGCCTCGTGATATTATTAACTAAATAGTAAATAGATAAAATCATTAATGGAAAAGGATTTTTATATATTCTAATAATGGATTAATTATTAGTGAAACTTAGAAGTAGTGTACGTAACTTTTTTTAAATAATGTTTGTGTTTATTGTTTTCGCTGTGCAATTATTTCGTGACGGTTTGGCTGTTTTATAGGCTTATTGTTGACTGCTTCGTTGAAAAATTGGAGTGTTTCCCACCAATTTGGTTTTTGTTATTTGATTTCTTTATTTGGGATGAGTGATTCTAAATTTATGATCTCAGTCGACAGCTGCGCATTACATCAGATTTTGGAGACAGCCGTTGGTGATTGTTGTTAGGTCTTATTCTATGTATAAAATTTGTGTTAAGTTTGGATGTGTCGGCAAAAAGTTTTGGAGAAATTGAAAACAATCACAGCAAGAAATTTACAAAAATAATGGCTACGTACATTAAAACTTTAATTACAGCGAAACAATAAAAAAAAGTTATATTTTGCAATGTATACCAAAATACTGCATTTCTAAATAGTAAGATGAAAGTGAGAAAACCGTTTCTTTTTATTTATAATAATAACCATTCTAATTTCGCAATATAATTTTTCGCTTCTTCGCCAGTTAATTACTTACGTTAAGTTTACTAAGGAAATAACTTTATAAACCGTCTGTGTTACTAATTAGTGTAACGCACAAAATAATCAACAACGGAATGCCTTCATAACAGTACAACTTTATCAATAGCCTACGGTAGGTAAATAAATAAGATTCTATACTTTAAAATGACGTTTCGGGGGCAATACAACGAGAATATACTAAAGAATACTAAAATCACAGCACAAATATTGTCATTTAGAGGTAAAGTGTCTTAGATAAAATTCTAGATTTAAAGGATTTTTATCCTAGTCATGAAAATTGACTCGAGCTTGTTCGTGGATGGTACATTTTTTGCCCGCTTGGTTCAATTCCTTACGAAACACAATGTATACGTAGTAGCTCTCTTACATTAAATTAGCTTTGTAACTTGAAAGACACTGAAGTCTGAGTTTAGAGCCTCTTTTAAAGTCATTTTAAAGTATTTATATTTTCAATTTTAATTTGCATGGGCCACTCTTTTAGATCGGTATTTTCAAAAAGTTTAAAATAGGGATGATTCCTAGTATAAGAAAAAAATCTAATTAGTGCGTCAGTTAGATTATCAAAAAATATTGGACATGTATTTGTTGCTTTACCAAATCATTAAAAACTTACAAAGATAAAGCAAGTCACAGTTCGGCAGTTCGGGGGCTCGTGACGTCAATTTAGAGTAAAAAGTGTACTCTAAAGGGACGTCACGCGGAACTTCAACACACGATATCTTCGTATTTTTTTGTTTAATTGACAAAAGAAAAAATACGTGTCTAATATTTTTTGATAATGTAAAAGAGACTAAATAAAAGATTTTTGTCATCTAGCAGCCCATTAAAAACGTATATAATTGAAAATAACCTTTACACAAAATAAGTCTTCTACGAGTGTTTACACTATATTTCATCATTGGGATATACTTTGTCTTATTTCAATATTAACTATGAAGAAAAAATTATAATAAATACTTACGTTTATGTCAAAATTGACATTTTTCTCACCTAAAATCAACACAAGTTCACAAACTTTTTCACAAAAAATATATATACTTTTTCAGTTTTTAAGGAAACAAAAATGCTTTTATATTATAAGTATTACCTCCATAATTTTAAGTATTACCTCCAACTATATAATTTAATTTTTTACGTATTAATTAATATAGCAAGTGAAACTGTCGCGACTCAGAGTTATCAGGTCTGAGCCAATGTATTTATATATGTATTACTTAAACCAGAATACGAAGGAACCAGGACGTGTCTACAAAGTGATCATTTTATATTTATCTTTATATATTGTAAATGTCACACAAGATATAAACAGTTGTTACATAGTTTTTCCCATACACACATTATTTTTGTTGAACCATTTCCATGTTTAAAATGCAATAGTTTAACGACAACGCTTTCATTTAAAGCCAAGATGGTTAAATGTTAAAATGTTGTCGTAGCCAGTACCTACAATAGTTATTTATATAAAATAATTTACAATTGCTCAACCAGAGAGTGATAGCCGTTTTTAAGAATAAATCGACTTAAATATAAGACTTCGAAATAAATATCCAAATAAAGGTTTAATTACACTTTTAATCTCAAATGAGGTTCAGTTTTCGCTATTTATTTATAATTAATCATTTCACATTAATAATAATATTAAATTAATAAGCAAATTACACTGAATCAAGTTTAATAAGTTTAAGCAAACCTACTTATCTTAGTAGATTACAAACATTATCGCGATGAACACATTTAGAATATAGACATTTACTAATGCTTTGTAGTAATTTACCAATTGAGTCGATATATTCTTAAGTCAATAGCTTTAATATGTATATCAGTATCTTCCACATTAACTTAATATACTAAATATAATAATACAGATGTAGCAATAGTTCCCACTCTGCCATAGTACCTCAATATTAAATATAGTTACATTATTGTGTATTACTCTTAACAGTAAGTAATAAATATAGCAGATTTTGCATTTTTAAATATAAACTCTCATGGCATCCAAATTATCCTTTTGGCTAATCGCATTAGCTTTATTATTTTGTTTTTGTTAGAAGAGAGAATTTCAAAATATCTCTTACAAAATTGCATATTATTTGTTTTTCTCAAAAAAATAAGGTTTCGGAAAAAAACATAAGTAACTCATATTATAATAATGATAGTTAAATCTGCTAATCCTACAGTGATTAGTTACATATAGTTCCATAACTCAAAGTGCACTTATGTCTTTTTTATATATAAAAATAATAAGTATTATATAACTAAGTAGTACATACATTCAACAACTCTCTGGTTGAGTAATCATCGTTGAATAACCATCTTTTACAGTACATAAATAAAAAATATTTACAATATACATACTTATGACTACAATATACTGACAGTTATTGCTAGAAGTAACTTTTATGTACAGAAGTAAGAAAGTGGTACAATTTTGCTAAAAAATGCTATTCAGAGTCATATTCCCTTCAATGTTCACAATGATCGTTCAGTTGTCGTCAGTTTTTTTGTGTTCAAATATATTTTAACAAAATGGGCAGAGATAATCTGGCTCAATTTTGTTAAATGTTACTAATAATGAGTTACAAATGGGTCAATATAAAATTGAGTAAGTTAAATACACTTTTTTGCAGAAATGTACCATTATCACTTGTTACGCTTGGGTGACACATTTTATACACAGAAATATTTTTTTACGAGAATACAATTTATATGTCAAAGTTAATTAAGTGGCAATTCTAATTTACTGCACTATATTTTGCTGACACACTTAGGATTAGATTTTTCTTTTTTTCGTAATTTAATGCACGATCTGCGTTTTAATTAGCAACGATTTTTTTCTTTTTCTTATAAGCTAAAGTCTCAAGTGATACATGCTCTTGATACAAAAAAAGAATAAGAAAATAAAAATTAAATAATTTATTATATTATTAATGAACGACATAATTATTTAAAAATTAAGAGTAAGTATCACTTACGACATTTTAATAAGCCTAAACTAATATTGTGTTATTATTGTGTAAAAGTTATAGTTTGCCATCGTTGATCAAAGAAGAAAAATATGTGTTAAATACATTTAGTTAATGAGTTTTGTTATACTTTTAGATGATCGGAATGGGTCCGGAGGTGAGGAATGTACAAAAATGTTTCATAGTAATGTGTATCAATCGAATAAGATTAGGTGTGGCAGGACCGACAGTCAAATCCACCATTGACAAAACGTTATACAGTCCCGTGTGAAATATTCAATCGTAAAGCTATCGAACCTTGGATCGAGCAGGCAATGTGACGGCTAGACAACAGACATTATACCGTTTCGTCTATGGAGGTTTATCGGACCTATAGAGACTTAGGGCTTCTCTGAAAATTGTTGTAAGTTTAAAAAAACCTTTCAGATGGTGAAGGCACTTAAAGTACTATTGTTGTAGGAAGTCGAATTAATGAATCGGTAAAGTTAAATAGCCACTGAAATAATGAAAATAAACATTAAGTATTGTAAGCAATATTGTAGATTGAAATAGTTTGAAACTTTTGCAAATGGTGAATTTAATTACGATATTTAATATTATAAAATGCTGTAAGAAAATAAACTATGAATCGGAAAATCTAAAGGTGCGTCTACGCTAGGCGAACCGATCACGTGTTCGGTTCGCACAGTGCAGACCCACCTTAAGAGAAGTGAAATTACTGAGTTGGATAAAATTTAGTTAACCAATTGCGATACACGCTAGTGCCATGTATAAGATCAATGATATTCATTTTGATAATTAAATTTAAGTATTTTCAGCATTTATATAATAATAAAGTATCGTATGTTAACTTTCCCACTAACAACCTCTTTAACATTTCTGAGGATTACACACAATTTAATTAACTTTTAAATCAATAATTTTCCAACAGATATTCATGTTTTTTTTTTTTAAATTATCAGATCTATTATATAAATGGAATTATTTATATTCGATAATTGCCTTCGAATTTCGCTTTTGCTATCTTAATTTATTGTTTAATATTAATGTGATATTTTTGAGATATTTGCAACCAAAAGCGAAATTGCTGAGCGACATTCGTAAGCGATTATTTTTTATTAATTAATACAATCTATGTTATATACCTACCTATTTATTCATGATATTTCAGTGATTGTTGAACAGAACGTGTCTTTACTTGTTTTGATGTTGTTAAATATATGTGGTTAAGGAATCAAATCGGGTCGAAAGTTGATAGTTACATATCAATAGTCGGAATGATTAGTACTGTAAGTATCTTTGAATCTGACTCTTTAAAAATAACACTTGGTTGTTTTTAAGCACTTTTTAGGTTTCTTTATTGAAATCATTTCGAATTCTCATGCGAAGTATAACAGTTGAATGTAATAAAAGTATAAAATAAACTCGCAGTGATTCCATTGATGATGCGTCATTTTTATTATTTCTTTTTCTGTTTCCTATTTAGCGTAAATATATTAAATTCGATAAAAATATGTGCTGTGAGTGAATACCTGGCTTCTCTATTTCTGGAAATCAACCGGGCACCTCAATAAAGGAAGAATACGAGCATGGAGTAACAACAACATATTAATTTTACCCTTTTCTTTATTGTTCAATTTTATATACCTAAGTATATGAATGTTTTTTTCGAATTTAATATATTTGAATACCCAATTAATCCCCTTTTTTCCCAATATTTATTCCTCTTATATAAGAAATTAATCATGATAATAATATTATAATTATAATGGAAGAAACAAAGGAGTACAAAGTAACATTTTTTCGATGTTAAAAATTAACAGTTAAAATAAACATATTGAAATACTAATAAAATAGTTTTTATTCAAAGTTCGTAAATAAATATTAAGCCAAAATGAGGTGAATTTATAAACCATTTATGGCAACATTTTACACGTTGACTGTTTGTTCTGTAGGTTACGTCGGGAAATAACCTTTTTGTAATACACAGACAATATTTATTTAGTCTTTTTGTAACTCACGCGTTAAAATAATGACTATTGCACAAAACACACAATAGGTACTCACATACTAACTACCTTTATTCACAAACACTATTTAGTGATGGAAAATAATCAATGATACCTACCTACCAAATAAATTCTAGTATGTAGGTACACCGATGCAATGTGAGAGTGGCCACGTTGAGCATTTTATATTTATTTTATATTGCCCATTTAGGCACGCAATATTGCGGAATGCAGCATAACTCGGTAATGCCCTAAACTGATATCACTGTGAGCGCTGTCAAAAAGTGACGGTTAGTTATTGTGTTTTCGGCAAAAATCTAATAAGATTTTTGGTTTTCTATATGGCAAAGATACTTTTTATGATTTTATGAGAGAAAAATAATAAAAAATGCGGGTATTCTTTTTTGCGAGTCAACTAATAAAAGATATAAGGAGTTCTAGGGCATTGTTAATTCAAATTTTAATTAAATTCTCAAATGTTCTGTTTTGAATACTGTGAGCGCGATAACGGGCGTTTGACAGTTCTCAGCTGTCATTATTGTGATATCTAACTCGGTACGCAAATTATTGCTGTGAGCACTGTGAGCGATATTATTTAATTCGGAATGTAGCCTAACTCGGTACCTACGCAAATTATTTCTGTGATCACTGTGAGCGTAGATTGAGGATCCTCAATCTACGACTGTGAGCGATATTATTCAATTCGGAATGTAGCCACTGTCTTATACAGCAGTGATGCCAACTTAGTTACTTTATAGCTAGATCTAGCAATTTTTTGGTGTTAGGCAGCTACAATATAATGAAACTTGTAGCTTTATTTAGCTATTTCAATACTTTTGGAAGTCCGTAATAGGGCACTGGTTCTCGATAGAAAAAGACTAAACGCGACGCTATTGGCCTAGATGTGGGTATAGGTCGGTGGCCGGGAATAAGGAGTTTTCTTATGATACCTCTATTATCAAAATACCTGTCTGTTGATATTTGGATCCAATTTGAACCTTAATTACACGATTTGACAGGTATTTTGACCATAGAGGTATCATGAGAAATCTCCTCATTCAAAACTAATGCTCGATGTTTAATACATTGTGAAAATTAATTTGAACCTAAAAAAACGTATTTAATTTACTGATTTTTAATTCTCTTTAACAATATTATTGTTATCTACCTACTTAGAAACGTTTAGCTACTTCTAGCAACTTTAATGGGTATCAAAATTTGGCAATTTAGCGACTTTTGCAAGATGTCTAGCTACTTAGTAAAGCTAGCAGTTGGCAACACTATTATACTGTAGTTTGACAATATTTGACATTAATTGTGACCGGCCGTCAGCATTGCCATTAGGGTACGCACTAGTACGCATTGCGTACTATTTCGTTAGGTAGCGTTCTCAGGTAATCTCTCGCCAAATTGCGTACTATTTTATTGTCAAGCCAAATAAAAAATATGTTCTAAATAAAAATAAAAAAGTTTTAATTTCTGTCAAGCCAGTTTCAGTATAAAATAAGCAGTAGCGACCCCGGTGTTTTTTTATTCCATGTTCCAATTCCAAGATTCTTCTTCTTCTTATTTTTAAGTTTGGTAACCAAATTCAAATTAGGACTTGTTTCTGCCAGTGTTAAGTTATATAATAATTTCCAATCACTCACAATAAATCCCTTTAATATTTAGTTCTCAGTCAGTCACCGTCAATAAAAGTCAAATTTTACTCCAATGGTGGTCATTGTACTAAAACTCTTCACAGACTTCTTGGCGACAACTTGAAATGTCACGATACACAATTAATTTCATTTCACTTCACTGGTGCACAAGGATCTTTATTGGATAAAATACCACCGATAATATGCAATAAAACTCAAAATACACGAATTTATGAAAATAAAAACGTTCCCGCCAAAATGTCTCCAAGTTTCTTTCTATCATTTAATTTTATAATTCTGTGTTGCTGTTAATGGTTTCACTGGTTTGGTTTTGTTCTTTCATGGTTTCTTCGGTTTCAGTGCACAAACGGCACTTAAAAAATACAATTCACTGCGTACTCAAAAGTAAAATTTCGTACTATTTTTAGGTGCTGTGCGTATCCTATCGTCAAGTCACTCTGGCAACGCTGCCGGCCGTGGTTGGTTGGTTTGGTTGACTGACTGACAGTAATTACTGCATTACATTCGCAGATTCGCACGTGTTTTTCACTGTTTGTCACAAAAAAATACAATGCAAATGAGTTTAAAATGGATGCGTATGATATATTTAAGAAGTTAACTAAAGGTTTGACGTTCAAGCAGAAGGTTTTAGGTGTTAAAAACAATGTAAGTATAAATTATAACCTATACTGTTTTGTTCTTGTTACAATCTAAATTTCACAAAGAGCAATCCAACCTGATCTTATCTGGAAGAAGTAGAAAATCCATAGCAGAGGCCTATTCATGCTCAGCAGTGTGAATATCTATATGCTAATTAATCAAGTAATTATGATATTTATCTAACACAAACTCTTTTACTGTTTGTGATTATATTCTTGTTTTAAAATCAAGCTTTAAGTAATGGAAAATCTAAATTTATAATAAAAAAATAGATAAACATTATTAAATAATATATTTTAAGTTAATCATTCACACTATATAGTAGCTTTTTACTTACATCAGAGTAGGTAGTAGTGCAGCGCGGTTTAGAATGTTATTACACATGGTTCAGGTCCACAATATTGTTCATAGAATTTAGTGAACACACACATCTGCACTTGTCTGTACTCAGGTGTTTGCAATAATGTATAGGTACATTTCTGACCACTAAAGATATTTTTTTAAAAGCAAATGAGTGTATTAAATTGACATAATGAATATGATTGGCAGCATAGCAACTGACACTTATTTTTTATATTCTTATTGGACAGACATTGAGATATGTTGCCTGTTTTCACAAATACTATCAACCATAACAACTATGTGCCAAAATTGCTTAGATTCCTGAAAAATTTTACTTAGGCCATCATTTACGTTATCAAAAATATTTAAGATACATGAATAATATTCTGTGTGAATTCCCATTGTGATACACACATTTTTGAGTGTCGACATTAGGCTACAACTGTGCAATAGTCTTGTTTTATCTCACCTTCATTACTGTGATATAGTGTATGGTCCCTGTCTTTTTCAGAAAACAATTAAAGCCATTCAGAGAGTTCAAAATGCGTGTATGTGCTATTGCTATTATATACCTAAGCGATCCCATATTTCACCATACCTTAATGACAAGAGAATACTGAATATGGAATCAACAAGAATTTTTAAGCTATCAACATATTTACATACATTGCGGAAAAATAAAATTCCATCATATTTAAACAATAAGCTCAAATGGTCGGCCGCATCTCGTGACTTTACTTTTTCTGCTTTTTACTTTTTTCTTTTGTTTTATTATGTTATTTTTAAGTAAGAGACAAATAAACGTTCATTTATTTATTTTAATGATTTAGTAAAACAAAGAATATGTGTCTGTGTCCTATATTTTTTGATAATCTAACTGAATGACTAAGAACAATATTAATTTTTTAACCAGGAACCTTTTGTTTGGAAGTTTCAAGGGACATGGTTGTTTGCCCACTTAGTTGTATAAAAAAAAACATAATAAAAAAGAAATTGGTATCTCATACATCATCATCATCAGCCCATAATGTCCCACTGCTGAGCACAGGCCTCCTTTCACAAATCAGGATGAAAGAGAAGGGGCAGATACTCCACCAATGCGCGCCCACTGCGGATCAGTGGAGGTAGGCTAGTGGTCAACCTACTGTTGGAGTTTTCAAGCTGCCTAGAAGGCCTCCAACTAGCTTAACGACTATCACAATTAAGTGATAACCGGGACCTACGGCTTTACATGCCTTCCGAAACATGGAAAACACTCAATTTGAAATACCACTTGGCGCTCACCCATCAAGGTACCGACCACAACGGTGGTAGCGGTAGCTTATCTTGCCGATCAAATAAGAACAGCTTATCATGCTACACCACGAGTGCTTCATTCATATTTTATTCTCATATATGCATACTGTTTATATCTTAAACTTGTCAAACTTTAAACTTCTCAAGCATTTTGTAATTTATGAATGATGTGTAACCTTTAATAGGCATAAGTATAATATCACAACCTAATATTTATACTGTTTCTTACATAATGTATTGTAATTCATGCTGTTGGTGTACCTTTTAAAATAAAATAAACTAAATCATCTATTCAAAAGTCATTTAACTTCTTTATTACTTTTGCAGAATGATAATTTCAAAACCACACCATTAAAAAAAGAAAAAATTGAAATTAAGAAAGAAATTCTGAGTGATGAACTTCAAGAAAACACAGAATTAGCAAACATAGAATTACAAAATCAATCAGAATTCTCTCAATCTGAGTCCGAAGAGGAGAATGATGGAGACTTACAGCTGATTGATGGAGTAAAAGCCGGAGAAAAGAAGAAGAGAAAGAAAAAGAAGGAAAAGTCTGAGGATTTGCAGAAAAAACTAGAATCGGAGGAGGTAGTTTCTTTATTACTCTAGTAAATTTATTATGCACTGTTTGTCCAGCTTGGGAAATTAATCCAGGACCATGGATACCATCATGTGGTATTTACAAATAATATTCCTAACCCTCACACCAGTCTCTTTTCATGTCAATGATAATTGAAAACTTTATACTGTTTACATGTTTGCTTACATCAGACGGCAACATGGTATAATTTTTGTATCGTAAATTAACACTGCAATCACATTCTATGCCTATTTTGTCCTTAGTTTATTGTTTGCGTGTTTTTAAGCTATTGCATAGCTTCTATCGCGGGCCTTGAGCGTGGAGACCGAATCCAGAAATTCCGTAACAAAAATAACCTAACACCCCCCACTCCGACCGGCACAGCGGTGATACTTTTTAGTTTTGCCATCTATCGATGAATAGCAGAACTTTTAATGACTTTTTGAAATATCACGCTTGTCTCTTTAGTTCAGCAACCCGCCTCTAGGTGGCATTGATGCAATAGCTTTACCGCGGTAGTCTCCGAGTGCCACACGTTTTTTTTTTACTATATTTATTTATGCTCACAAGTGCAGCTGTCAGAATACACCACTAGGTGTATTGCAACAAATTTTCAACTTGTGGGTGGTAGCCAGCTAGGACGGTACTAAAAAGTAACCTATCACCGTGCCGCTCATTGTAGGACTCGAACCCGGGACTACCACTGAGCCATCATTGTTTTAAATCACATAGTCAAACTGGGGTCAAACTACAATACAAATATTTATTTATAGTCCCACAAACTTATCTGACCCGGTGAGAGAGGTGCTGCTAGCGCATTTGGTGGAGCAAACAACCAATGGCGAATAGGAAGCAGATTGACATATGAAACTGTTGTTAGTTTCTCTTTTGGCCACTGGGCCAGATAAGTTTATTGGACTATAAAGATTTACAATGTCACATAAATACAATTCTATTACATTGAAAGGGCAGGAAGCATTATTTTACTTTAAATCACATTCTTGACAGCAAAATCGTTTCCGTAACGAGCATGGAATCAAAACAGTCGGCCGTCACGTGCCGCCCGCACTGCAGCACTTCACTGAATTAACAACACGGTACAACATACCTCAAGGGCTAGTCGATACTGTAACCAAATGTGGATATACGGAACCTACACCTGTACAGCGGCAGACTTTACCTTGTATGTTGGAGGTAAGATGCAAGTTTTTTATTAAATAGATAGTTAATGTATGTATGAATTCCAGGTTTCAGGGTCCTAAGTACCCCTGCTGGAACACACGGTAATTGGTGGCAGTTTCTCACCACCTTAGGGTTTCTCCCTTTTGGGTCCTTCTAAAGTTATTCTTAAGATTTATCTCTACACATTACCTATTGAGTAAGAAATGAGTGCATACTGACATGACAGATAAAAGGCCGAATGGAAGAAGCGTGCATATTGTGTTGACCACAGAAAAGAATCATTGTGAGATTTGTACAAAAAATGATTTTTAGAGACGTTTAAATGACTATTTATTGATCCTCTGTGTCTAAGGAATAACTTGAGGCATTTAAAATATTTTTACATCCCCGGGATAAAAATGCGATATTCTATGCCATGTCGGGGAATCGCGACCAAAACCATTAATTATGTTGTTGTTATGTTTTGTGGGGTTTATAAAATATTTCAAGTATATTAATATAATAATGTGCTGGTAATGTAATAATAACCTGCTGCATCTATATGTCTGTCTGTCGGCATATGACATGAGAACCACTGCATGTCTTTTTACAGTATTCGAGGTTCCTGAAAAATTCGTAAATAAAAATGTTATTTATTAAGTAATGTCGCTTAAACTCAGGACCGCCAAATCCTCGCCTGTGCACCAACCGGCTCGGGAAAGACAGCTGCCTTCCTCCTCCCCATACTCCACACACTTGGAGCTCCCCAGGGCGGCCCCAGAGCCCTAGTGCTCTGCCCCACCAGGGAACTAGCTCTGCAGATATACAGGGAAGCCCTGAGATTGAGTGAATCTACAGAACTGAGGTGCAGTATTGTGAGAAATATGAAAGAAAGTAAAGTTAAGGAAAGAGAAGCTACTATTAGAAAGAGTGGTAAGTTTCTTTCGACCAAAGTATGAAGATTATTTACAGGTAAATTCCCATACAAAAGCACCTAATTATTTTTGGATATGAATTGCTCAGTTCTGGAATAAAATAAGTCAATATAAAATCCACAGGAATTTCATCAATTGTCATCTACAATGTGGGACTGAAATATTAAATGTTTAAGAGTAAAATAAATGTTTTGCTGCCAACATAAATAATATATTAAGATTACAATTTAATATGTTTTCTTTCCAGATATTATAATTAGCACACCAAATCGTCTGTGCTACTTACTCAATCAAGATAATGTTAACATCACACTGGACAAGTAAGTTTTCATTACGTCTATCTATCTGTCTGTCTATAAAATATTGAGAAGTAGCAAAGTTTAAGGGGTCTCCCCATTTGGTTATTAATTAACTTGGTGCAGTTTCATCAAATAATATTATTTTACCTTATATAAGTTAATAACTATTTCATATTATGGCAGAATCCGGTGGCTAATAATCGACGAGGCAGACAAAATGTTCGAAGGCACGACGGACCAGCAGTCGGACTTCAGGCAGCAACTGGAGCAGATAATGTCAGCGTGCGGCAGCAAGCAGCGCCGTGTGGCCATGTTCAGCGCCACACATACGCCCTCTGTCGCTAAGTGGTGTCGACATAATATGCGGGGACTTATTAATATTACGGTTGGACAGAGGTAGGTGGCATTTTTTGTACTAAAATTAAAATTAACAATTAGGCACATAATATATACTCTGACCCTAATACTGGTTCGTGAAGTTGCTTTTACTGAGAAGAACTGACATTAAAAAATAACAAATTACAAGTCTGATTGCTGATTCTGTTGTTTAGATCTAAACTAATTTTAGTCTCACTATGTCTCTTTCTAACAGTTAGTTTAGTGCGATTTACAACAGAATCGGCACCATTAAGTTCAATTTTGTTTTTTTTTCAGTAACCATACTATTTTTTATTTTATTTATTCTTATATTTTTGAGGAACTTGAACCTATATGTTGATCCCTCAAAAGTACGACAATATTTTGTAGGACATATTATGTGCTCCTATATTTAACCAACAAGTACTGACACCACACTGATTTAAAATGAACTTTGTAAGCTTTAATTTTTTAATTTAATTTAAAGAAGTTAATTAGTTACATGTAACCCTAATATTGTACAATATTTCTAAAATCAGGTTGAATATGTTTTTCACTTTTTGTAGGAATGCAGCGACAACCCTAGTAGATCAAGAGTTACTCTACTGCGGTAATGAGAATGGTAAATTGGTGGCGTTCAGACAACTCGTACAGAAAGGATTGAAGCCTCCTGTTCTAGGTATACAAACGTAATTTACCATAAAATAATTATTAACCTAATTAAAAATGTGCTTCAATACAGACTTGTTCCTAAATCAAATCAAATGGAACAACACAAAAGGTACAATAAAAACAAACAACGATGGTGTCTGCAGTAGTTTGAAAACTGTGTCGCAGACACCAACGCACTCCTCCGGCGTAATAAAAACTGGGTTTAGGCAGGCCTGGCTCATTCCGCAGCTTGGGTACGAAAAAGCCGTATCCAGATTTTATAAGGGAGGGTTATAGCATGACATCACTACAAACACCAGCAAAGCACTAGGTAGTCACTGACACGAGACCAGAAGGCGTAGCTTAGTGCGTGTTTTTAACGCGCTCGATAAGGGTAAAGTTAACTCTAATTTGTATGGCATTGTACTAGCGCCGCCTAGCGGCAATTTGCGGCGCCTGGTCCTGCGCCTTACAAATTAGAGTTAAAGTTAACCTTATCGAGCGCGTTAAAAAACTCGCACTAAGCCCTCTGAACTTTACTTTCAATTACGTCTTTTCAATCTTTTGCACTTTGACATATACTGCGAAGAAGATGAAACGTGACATAATATATTTTCATTTAAAACAAAACCGTAAAATCTCCCATAATAGACCGGGAGATTCTGTCACAAATTTCCTGGTCATTTGTACCAGTATGGCGATCCTTCAGGGGTCTAATTGCGTAATGACGAAAAGGAAAATGATGGTCATAGCGCTGGTACCGGCGGCCCTAACGCGTGGGCGTATGCGTATGTACGCGGTATGGCGGCCATTTGGAATCGTCGGAAAAGTATGGCGTAGTGATTTTCATGAATGACTCGACGATGATTAGCTATGCAAAAATTTGCCGACTATCGGAAAATACAAAAATGTTGTGGAACAAATCGTTCGACACTCGTAATTTATCCGACACGTTCGATTAACGCCCACGCGATTGGGAATCGAAAGCATTTCATCAATTGTAAAAAACAAAACTTAATTTTTGTAAAACTTACACAAATTAGAAAAAAAATTAAAAGAAAATATAATTATTATATTTTCAGTGTTCGTACAAAGTAAAGATCGAGCGAAGCAACTGTTCAAAGAGCTGATATATGACGGCATCAATGTCGACGTCATTCATGCAGACAGAACACAGTTGCAGGTATTTATTATTTTAATCATGTTGAAGAGACCGGTGGCTGCCACACGCGACTGACTTGTAAATGGGTGCTGCATTTGGGGGCCACTGTTTACTTATTCAAATATTAATATTTATTTGTAAAAATATGCGATTATTTAAAAACTAATAAGCGTGTGTGATACCTAAAACCTGAGACCTTTATTTTAGTTCTCTTTTTAGCTATCACCTATCGTTTCCCAGAATTTGGTTCTATGGGATGGCGCTTTTCAACCTAACGTAACAAGCAGTGTTTTTTTATCAAGCATTTTAAGCACACCTTATTTATAATCGCTTTATAAAAAAAACTGTGGTATAGTGTCCTCTGTCTCACTCTTTCGATCACCATACATCACGTGTCAGATACAGACTTCAGAGTTTTATCTTATTTATGCTATTTGAAGTCATTTTGAATTGATAAGCTGAAAGTTTGTGTGATAAAATATAAATGTAATATTGTAGCGTGACAACGTAGTGCGTAGTTTCCGCGTGGGACGTATCTGGGTTCTGTTGTGCACGGAGCTGATGGGGCGCGGGATCGACTTCCGCGGCGTCAACCTCGTGCTCAACTACGACTTCCCGCCCTCGGCCATCTCTTATATACACAGGTATCTATATATGACACACGGTCCCAATACTCAACGTCAAGTGGGTACCGGCCGAAATACTAGGCTATACCAGCTCTGATAAGCAAAAGAAAAATAATCCATTTCACATAGTTATGTGATAAAAACCATAACCATTAGAGAGGTAGAGCATAGCGTTTGATCGCTCAAAGAGCAGCTCGACTGGGGAAGTACCTCCACCTTACAGAATACCGCAGCCAAATAACTTTATGTTGTGTAAAGTTGTGTTCCTGCGCGTGAGTAAGGTCGCCAGAGCTCATTGGGAAGGGGGGAAAGGTCATTAACGCGTAAGCAAAGCTTCTTGTGTTGCAAGCGTCCATATGGCTACGGTAACCGCTTACCATCAGGCGGGCCGTATGCTTGTTTACCGACATAGTTGTATAAAAAAATATATTTAAAGTGTTGAAAATGGACACCCTAGACTAGACCGCATCTTTGGGCACTGTGATAACAAATTTCCCAATCCTGCAGTTTTTTTTTGTGGGGCACGAGAAACGCCTTATGGAGGCACCCTTTGTGTGCGAGCCCGACTCGCACTTGGCCGGTTTTTTGTTTTCAACAACATAACTTTCTACCTGTAATCTAAAGTGTGTACAAACGCGGCAAGCTGTTGTTGTTGTATTGCACTTACTTGAAATTGTTGACGTTTGAGTAGCTACGTGTGAGAATATTGAATGCCCATTTTTAAAATTGAAATATTGAGGAAATGTCGACTGACGTCAACGCTGCATCAGCAATGTTTGCAATATCGATCCAAATGCAACGTCGGCGATCTTCATATGGTAGCGCTATGTAATTAGGGCCTTAGAGATTCAACTGTATTTAATTCATAGCTTTGCCTTTGGTATAAAGGTAATTGCTTAGGGTTACAATCAAGTTTTTCCAGCCTCCTTACTTAGTTAATCATTGTATGAGAACACTTTGAAGAAAAGAGGGAATTCCCTCTGCGAAGAAGTAGAGGCTTGAAAAGGTTAAATCAACTTCAGCAAAAGTTTTTTCTTACTATTTTTTATTAAATAATAGTGATTATTTCTTCGATTTCAAGTAAAAAAGTTTAAATGGTATTTTGTGTGTAGGATCGGTAGAGCGGGTCGCGCTGGACAAAAAGGTCGAGCGATCACATTCTTCACTGAGGACGATGTCAACAACTTAAGAAGGTATACCGCTATTTTATGATGTACTAGATTGCGCCCCGCAATATTTATTATCGAAGAACCTAAGCGATAGTTGTCCAAAAAAAAAACGCTGTAGTTCGTTCATTCAATTTCTAAACAAATTTCCAATTATTTAATAACTGATTTTCATACGAATTTCCATCCTTCGAGTATTTCCCGTCCAAATAACTTTACCGCCTTACTGGAGTAATATCTTAAAACCCTTTGTAAGTACCAACACTCACCCATTGGTTAAATTGGACGGTTTTTTTTATTGAATAAATACCTTATTAGGTAACTGATATACTGAAGTAAAGATATGAATAATTTGTAATAATTGTTACAGCATAGCGTCAGTGATGAAACAGTCGGGGTGCGCGGTGCCCGAGTACATGCTGCAACTCAAACAGAACCCCAACAAGAGGAAGATTCTCATGAAAAAGGCACCCCACAGAGACAACATATCTACCATACTGCAGAAACGGCCTGATAAGTAAGTTATATAACCCCCATTTTACACCTTTTAATCCTTTGACTGTTTGGTGATCCGCGCGGGCGAGGAAACCAATAGAAATCAATTGTTATTTTTTAACCGCAAGTCAAGGGATCAAGTTTGAATTTCGGGAAATCCTTTCTCAGTCCACCTTTGGGGAATTCAAGGTAACTAGTGTTTTATTTTCCACAGACGAAAACTCGAAACTGGTAAATCAGAAGAACAAACAGACAAAACTAAAACAGCAGAATTAATAAAAGATGGCAATAGTAAGAAGAATAGAAAAATAGAAAATAGCGCGCGAAAGAAACCAGCTAATAAAAATAATAAAACAGATATTAAAGGGAAGAATGTGAAGGAGAGAAAAAAGAAGCCTCTGTTTAATAAGAAAGGGAAAACTGCGTGATTTTTTCAATAGAATATAAATATATATTTTAATTGAATTCGTTTTTTTTATTTCATAAAAAATCATTATAATTTCTAACTAGAACCCACTAAGGGCGCTCACACCGGGAAGCCAACGTAACCTCTGGCTGCCTACCATAGCCAAATGAGCTTGCCAAATAAGTAGCCAGTGGCTACTGACTCACTCTCAACACGCGGGCGTCCGTCCTGGCAACCAAGTTGGCCCAAAGACTACAATAGTATGGCCACTGAGTGAGGGAGGCGTAACTTGTCATACAAAATACTGTCGACTTGGCTACATGTTGCAAATGTCCATCACTCGTCATTGGAAGACGCACATTCAGACTTAAATAATATTAGCTAAGAAAAGCTTTTATTATCACAGGAAACGGCATAAGGACCTAACTCGCTATTCAAAATAAATAAAATCAAGTTGTTTATGTTTAAAGCTTATTTAATAGTCTTTGTGACATTTATAATAAAACCCATACAAAATATACAGTCTTTATAAGTATATACAAAAATAGCCTTTTAAAAATGTAACGTCTAGAGGACTAAATATATAAAAAAAGCGCTTTGGGCGCGCGACTGAATGACGAAATTTACGAACGGCGCGGTGGCGGAGCTAAAAAAGGCTTCATATAATCCGGTTGCGCAAATGCAGGCATTTACAGACGCACTCCAAAAAGCTGGCTATCACTAGTCCAAAACATTTAAAAATTATGTGATTTGAGTTTTCATACAAAATAATTTCACATTTCTTAAACATTAATTATGTACCTAAGACTTTTACCGTTAGGTATGTTCTGTGGCATGATTCACGGAACTAAACGTCAACAGTTTCGCCGCGACATCAACGAATAAACTATGAATTGTATTCAAAAAATGACAAATGAACGATTAAAAACACACCTTTAGATTAGACAAATCGTTGAAGCGTTAAGTACTTTTGAAAGTTTTCTTAAAAAATATATCACGAAATACAATTCAAATGGCTGATGTCGCTACGACACCGTTGAAGTCTGTTACGTGAAACGGGCCACTGGTAGTATATTGCACTTTAGGGCCAGGACCTGTTTCAGGCTTTGACTGCTTACCACCTTCGACAGCGTCTTACTTACCACGTAAAAATTAAGACGAATGCAAGCCAATTCAAAAGCAGTATCAAGTTTCTCT
The DNA here is from genome assembly GCA_947623365.1 of Achlya flavicornis. Classification (NCBI taxonomy): domain Eukaryota; kingdom Metazoa; phylum Arthropoda; class Insecta; order Lepidoptera; family Drepanidae; genus Achlya; species Achlya flavicornis. Next base: position 14,787,682 of record OX392467.1, read on the forward strand.
TCTTATCCTAAACCTTTTAAGGCGATGATAGCTCAGTGGTAGTGACGTCGGATACCGAGACGAAGGTCCCGGGTTCGAATCCTACAATGAGCTTGAGCTTTCGGTGAAGGAAAACATCGTGAGGAAACCATAGCACGGTGGTAGGGTACTTTGTAGTACCCGTCTGGCTGGCTACCACCCTCAAGTTGAAAATCTGTCGCCAAGCACCTATCGGTGTGTTCCGTCAGCTGCACTTGAGAGCCAGTTCCTTCTAGGCTTTGTGTGCTTACCACCTTCGACCACATCATCACTTACCATAGTGAGATTGTGGTCAAACACAGGCCTATACACAGTAAAAAAAAAAAAAAAAAAAAAAAAAAAAAAAAAAAAAAAAAAAAAAAAAAACCTATAAAACAATATCATAATCAAACTCGATGGCCCGTATATTTTTGATATTATTTTATATGAAAACGCACAGTTTAAAAAATACATTAAAATATATTTATTGGACACAATCTCCTAAAATTATCTTCAAGCCAACTAAAACATTCAATCAATATGGCACTTCATTTTAACAGCTAAAGGTATCCGTACATTGCACGAACCGAGAACCGGGTATCGAATAATCATTCTTAATTAGAATTCTCATTCTATACATATAAATCTGTTTTGATTTGATGAATTCATAGGATTTGATGATCTTAAAAATGTTCATCGAGCGATATTTATGAATGAAATTTCATTTCATTATTTCACGAGTTCACATCAGATCCAGCAGTAAACCTAAATATGTTAAGAATAATATGATAAACGAGCTAATCAAGTGAACATTATTGGAATTGTATAAGATTGCCGTGAATTCGGGAAATATTAATTAAAATCACCATTATTACTCGAGTTGCCTAAGTCCGAAAAATTGCAATTTACATATTATATATTTAAAATGATTATCAGTTCTTTAGCATAAAATAGATGCCCAAAAGTCACAACATGCTCAAAATCTATGCAGGCAAAATATATAAATGGCTTCAAGCAGTCGTGTACAATGTAGGTATCTCACTTGCTAATGCTGCCTAAGTTTACTCGAGATTGTAAGTAAGCAGCTTCTATATATGCGTGCAACCTATCTACTTATAAGAAGTTAAGAGGACTAATAAGGCATTTTGCACGAAAATTGATTTCTTTCGAAAAAATATTGATTCAATATGCAATTAGTACTGTGTTGGTGGTACTTTAAATAGAGTCATATTTTCACAATTATTTTATTGTCACTCATTTAAATATAATCACAATATTAGTCAAATATCCTACAAAGATTCAAATATCAGAGTGAAAAAAAAATACTTACTGATTTAGCAATGTTTTATTCTAAAGTCTGCACATTTCAACCAGTTTTACCGGTATTGCGTCATTCAGTAAAATGTACGGATACCTTTAGTCTTATATTTAGGTAGGTACATTCATTTCCAAAAAGCCTCGTTCAATACAAGTTTACAAAATAAACATCAATGTACCATTGGCCCCTAAATCATGATTTAAGCCTCTAATGGCCGAACTTAAAAATAATATATTACAAATATAAACCTCGCGGTGAAATTTCGACGATATGAGTTTTGGAGATTCTTAAAAAAAACTCATATACGGTAAGTATATGAGTTTATGATGAATGAGTAACTTATCTCCTTAAAAACATAATATACAAAAATATTTTGACGATAGATAAAGGTGACTCGCTCGAGTAGTTTTATAATTTCTTGAATATTTCACTGATCGAATGATCGAAAGTTATTTTTCCCATTTGCACACTGTAACTTAATAATATAATCATTTATTCTCTCTTCACAAATTACATGTAAATAAAAACAATAATGAGCATTTTAGGTATGGCAAAAGATACAATTTGTGAGAGACTGGTGTCTGCACTAGGAAAACCTGTACCACAGATCACCAGGCTCCTACCCCGCGACAATGATGAAGTAGCTCATTCAGTAAGAATGAATGTAGAGAAAAAGTATTGCAAAAGCATTGATATACAACTAGCCTCGTCATGATGCTTATTGTAGTGTACCTGATGGTGAGCGAATGTCCATAAGTGTCGTATATCAATGGACTAATGATAACTAGTAACAGAGACCCGACAATTAGCCAAGCAGCCGCAACTTAGCCACAAGTATGGTGATCAGACCAAGCCAAGTAGAAACCATTAGCCACTGTTCTAAACTGTGGACTGAACGAAGAACTGTTGCTAGGCTTCACCTAGTGTGCGGATTTTCAAACTAAGCTCTAGCTAGTAGACTGAAAAGGTAAATCGAGTAATACCTACTATTGGATTTATTTCACGAGTTCACAGCAAATACTATATAATTCCAATATAGTCTTGGTAAAATAAGCAAAAGATCTGCTTTAAATTCAAGTACTTAATGATTTCCATACGACAATATTGCTCGATTGGCTTTCTTAGTAGGCATGGCGACAGTCTACACTCGAAGCTCACATAATATGGATTATGATACGCCGTCACTTTTTAAATCACTGCACGAGTCACATAAATAACCATCGTTCCTTTGATTTTCGAGATCTAAGACACAACTAAAGCTTCAACATCAAACATCGATAGCACGAGGATAGTAACGGTTGTTAGAACCATATAATCGTTTCGTTCTTGGACTGTGCTAGCTTGTGCTATTAAATATACCAGTCATAACAACATTTTCAAAAAAAATTACCACCAATCTGATCCTTCAGATATCTTCCGTCTCACTCGCACAGCCAATCACAAGGCAACCTTGGCATCTTATTAGCCGGCCATGGCAAATATCCGGCAGTTTTAAACACCCAATAGTCGTAGGATACTTTACTAATAAGTAGTACTAGTATTAGTACTTCTAGTCCTATGATGTAGTATATATAGTCCGTCCAGTCTCGGGGGGTGTGGCAGACTTGAGACTCGACCAAGTCAACTACAGATCTTGTACTCTCTAGACACCCTAGACTCTTGTAGTCTGGTATGTTTTTGAAGTTTTCTAGGAGCCACGGCTGGAAAAGAAAAATAATACTTCAGTAAGTTTCGTCATCGTGTCACAGGACACGCTTTTTAGGGTTCCGTAGCCAAATGGCAAAAAACGGAACCCTTATAGATTCGTCATGTCTGTCTGTCTGTCTGTCTGTCTGTCTGTCTGTCTGTCTGTCTGTCCGTGTATGTCACAGCCATTTATTTCCGAAACTATAAGAACTATAATGTTGAAACTTGGTAAGTAGATGTATTCTGTGAACCGCATTAAGATTTTTACACAAAAATAGAAAAAAAACAATAAGTTTTGGGGGTTCCCCATACTTAGAACTGTCACTCAAATTTTTTTTTTTCATCAAACCCATAAGTGTGGGGTGTCTATGGATAGGTCTTCAAAAATGATATTGAGGTTTCTAATATCATTTTTTTCTAAACTGAATAGTTTGCGCGAGAGACACTTCCAAAGTGGTAAAATGTGTGTCCCCCCCCCCTGTAACTTCTAAAATAAGAGAATGATAAATCTATAAAAAATATATGATGTACATTACGGTGCAAACTTCCACTGAAAATTGGTTTGTACGAGATCTAGTAAGTAGTTTTTTTTTAATAGGTCATAAATTGAAATTAATATCAAATACTCGGGTCTATACTACCATTTACTTATATACCTACAGGTTTGTACGGAACCCTCGGTGCGCGAGTCTGACTCGCACTTGGCCGGTTTTTTTTATTTATTTATACGACTGAGTCGGTAAACAAGCATACGGCCCGCCTGATGGTAAGCGGTTACAGTAGCCATATGGACACTTGTAACACACGAAGCATCGCTCACGCGTTACCGACCTCCCTTATCAGCTCTGGCGACTTTAGTCACGCTTACCACTAAACCGGGAAATCCGACGTTTTAGTTCAGTTAGTTTGTAATGATAATTTATGTATATGTATAGTATCGACAATAATAATAATAAGGTTCGTCATTGCATTCTTTCACGGACCATCTACAGTTTGAGAATCACTGGATAATACTTCCTAATCAAATATAGGACTTTCATCATCTTAAGTTCATATGCATGCAATTGGCTGTAAATTACTAAGCTTTAGAATTTACTTTCGTTTCTTTACTAGCTTTTGGTGAAGGACTAAATAAAGACTGGCTCCATCCTTAAATAAAAATGTCACATACCATGTTGATATTATGGTAAAGCACACACATCATATTATCACAATTAAAAAAAAACCGGCCAAGTGCGAGTCAGACTCGCGCACCGAGGGTTCCGTACAAACCTGTAGGTATATAAGTAAATGGTAGTATAGACCTGAGTATTTGATATTAATTTCAATTTATGACCTATTAAAAAAAAACTACTTACTAGATCTCGTTCAAACCAATTTTCAGTGGAAGTTTGCACCGTAATGTACATCATATATTTTTTATAGATTTATCATTCTCTTATTTTAGAAGTTACATGGGGGGGGACACACATTTTACCACTTTGGAAGTGTCTCTCGCGCAAACTATTCAGTTTAGAAAAAAATGATATTAGAAACCTCAATATCATTTTTGAAGACCTATCCATAGGCACCCCACACTTATGGGTTTGATGAAAAAAAAAAATTTCTAAAAGTTCTAAGTATGGGGAACCCCCAAAATTTATTGTTTTTTTTCTATTTTTGTGTAAAAATCTTAATGCGGTTCACAGAATACATCTACTTACCAAGTTTCAACATTATAGTTCTTATAGTTTCGGAAATAAATGGCTGTGACATACACGGACAGACAGACAGACAGACAGACAGACAGACAGACAGACAGACAGACAGACAGACAGACAGACATGACGAATCTATAAGGGTTCCGTTTTTTGCCATTTGGCTACGGAACCCTAAAAAAGAGCCAACACATCTCTTAAAACCTCAAGGAATGTCTTGAAATCACGGTTTCAGGTCAAGGTAGAACTTACCTTTAGCATTTTCTCTGTATTACAGTCACAGTGTATGTTGTTGCCGGCTATTAAGAACGTGGGACCCGTCGCCACGAACCGATTCGACAGCACATATGTATGGATCTGAAATTAATATTATTATAAAATAGCATACATATAATAAAATAAACTACATCATTCTCACCATGGTACTATGGTATAATATACCCTACCAACGTATTATGGTCTCCCCGTTATCATTACTTTTCCTGTAAGCTGTTTTTAACATGGCTAGTGAAGATTGAAGAAAGTAAGCATACAAGCCTACCGTTAACTCAAGTTTATTGCAGGTTCTAACCCAATCCTCATCCGATATTAATATGACCGAGTTACTCATTTACCGTTTATTCTAATCTCTCTATTATTGTTTTGAGTTTTGTGACTCAAACAAGCATAAACGTCACAACGGATTAGGATAAACTGGCACGTAGATAGATCATACTCTGGCCTAAAATAAGGATAATTTGTATTAAGTTGTTAATACAAATTATCCTTATTTTGGTGGTTAAAATGGTAAGTTAAAATAATAATAAAACTCACAGTCCTCAACTTATTGAACCCTATAGAGAAGAGTATGAAGTTGTCTATAAACTTGGTCCCCTCAAGTTCTAAAATGTTCTGTATATCGTTGTAGTCGATTATCAGCTGCCGCACGTGGTCGTACGTCGGGTCGTCACCAACCACTTGTAGGGATGTTATCTGAAATGGAAATTACTAATTAACTTTACGAAATGACCGTTGGAATTCACGACTTCAAATTCTCGGTCGGGCATAGGAATTATTATCTGTAGTAAGCCTGAGAGATGGCGTTAATAGAATTTAATATAAGTTCAGTGAAATACGGATCTCTCCAAAGGATAGGGTTCCCAGACAGAAAAAGCAGATATGTTAATGCATGTAAATGGTAAAGTTATTCAATATGTATCATCCTACTAATACAATTAATGTGAAAGTGAACTTGTTTGTTTGATACCTCCTTGACGCCTGAACGGAACGAACAATCGTGATGAAATTTGGTAATCAGGTATTAGAATATTAGAGTCAGACCTTTCATAAGCAGTTGTTTTTTTTTTATTATTAATTCAATTGGATTTTGCATCATTACCTGGAATAACACATAAGATACTTTCAACCCCCAGTAAGCATTAGATCCCTCGTGAACGCGTGGCGAAATCTAGTAAAGTATAAATAAATGAAAACCGTGCAACAACATAACTTACATTATTATAAGACACATTCAACTTGACAGTATTAGGCGGGAGGTTGGTGGGCATCTCCTTGAGAGACCGCTGCGAGCAGTCGACGGCGACGACGTGCGTCACCTCGTCGCCCATCACCTCCAGCCGCTCCGGCACGCACGTGCAGTTCATGTTCGCCGGCTTTAAGTTGCGACATGACACGTTTAGCTGTCGGAATGGGAATAGGACTTTTAGTACTAGTCGTAATAGTACTAGACTTTTCCTAATCTTATTACTTAGTCCTAATCCTGTTATTGGTTAGTTTAAATGAACTTCGGAACTTAAAAAAGCTTAAAGCAATTTAGACCAGAACAAGAATCAAAACTGAAGTGAAGTCTAAAGAAAAAAATGTGTGAATTGAAAATAAACTTTTATGTCTTTAGAGCTATGTTTAAAATTGAATTGTTTTAATCTCTACTTAAAATTTTGCTTGAGCTTTAATTGACATCCTAAAATACGTACATTCGTCTTTGTACCTAGTCTCTTTTCCTAATCTTAATACTAAGTATGAGTAAAAAAAATCATAAAATGTCTCACCTCCCTCTGCACCCTGAGATAGTCAATCTGCACGATCTGGACATCTTTGAACCACTTATAGATGAACTCGAGGGCACAGAATGTGTTGTTGTAATTCAGAAATGTCACCAGAGACGCGTTGTTAGTTTCCATTGCTTTCTGGAAGTGCTTGCATGGCAGGTAGTTGTTGCCTGGAAGTGTTTAGTTATGTTTTAGCTTGCGTAAACTTTGTAAAGAAATCAAAGGGTCAAATGGTTGTCCGAAGAGAGGTAGAGATGCTTGATGCGATGCTTCGTGTGTTGCAAGCGTCCATATGGCTGCGGTAACCGCCTACCATCAGGCGGGCAGTACGCTTGTTTACCGACTTAATCGTATAAAAAAAGGTAGAGCATAGCGTTTATTCGCTCAAAGAGGAGCTCGACTGGAGAAGTACCTCCATCTTACAGAATACCGCAGCCAAATAACTTAATGTTGTGTTCATGCAATGTTGTGGAAGGGTCGGTAACGCGTGAGTGATGCCTCGTAGTAGGGGAGCCCAAGCGGGGATTTCGGGATTTACTAAAGCGCGGCAGATTAATATACAGGGGGATACCTTGTACCCGGTTAAGTACCTCCACAAAACATGAGGCCCATATATAAGGCCGCCCGTGAAGGATACAGGATCAGATTAGTAAAAAAAAATTGACCATCAGAAATTCTCGAGCGCGTCAGATTAAGGTAGGGTGAGTTAATTACATCCTAAAAAGTGTATATTCCACTAATCTGACAATTTGAGAGTGACGTAAAAAAAGGGGAGGGCAACAAAGTTGTAAAAAAAAAACGTCATCTCGACATTCTCGAGCGTAGCAAAATTTTTTTTTATTTTGAAGGAAATAATTCAAGAATAATGAAAAATATATAATCTGACGATTTCCGCAAGCCGAAATAACAAAAATTCGTCGATAAAGTTAAATGCGTGCAGCTGCGTGATGCCTACATTTCCTTCTCCGCGTTTCTATTCCTCTCTCACTCTTTCTCTATCTATTACTCTCTCACTCCGTCCCCACTCTGGATCAATTAAAATTGCAAAATTACTTATGAGGATGATAAAACTGCGTCGAATTGCGCCAACCGCGTGAAAATTGCTTGATCCATTCAAAAGTTATTGCGGTTTGAAAATTCCAAAAATAGTGTTCTATGAAACTTCTATCAGACTTTCGAGCTGGGAGAGCTCAAATGCATAGAAATATTATTTCTTTGAACTCAGCGAGCTCAAAATATCACATAAATTATATTTTGAGCTCAAAAATGTCATAAGTACAATTTTAAGCACCCAGGAATGGAATTAGCGGGAAGTTGCGGGGATGGCCTTTAAGGTGAACCGTTTTTCTATTTTTTTTTTGTCAGATCAGGCAAATCCCTCTAGATAATCGTCAGATTATGAGACAGTACGTTTAGAACATAAAGATGAACCATATATATCTTAATCTGACGCGCTTGAGTATTTCAAAATGGCGAATTTTTTTTGCACATTATGAAAATGGCCGCGAGTTTGCGTCCCATCGAAATCGTCAGATTAGTGAATGAGAGCTTTTTTTTGGTGCACTTAACACTCCCATAGAAAATCTGACGCGCTCGATAATTTTTTTTTTTTTTTCATTTTCTAACCTTAAATACAACCACCCCCATCATGCAAACGATCAGATTAACATACGTACATTATTAAAAATACGTAGGACATTGATGCTATCAATATCTGACGCGCTCGAGGATGTCCATGCAACAGTTTTTTATTACATATTTAAAAATCTATAGCTGCTTCCCCCACCGATGTAAAGGTATATATCATATAACATTTTTTTCTTCTTATCATCTAAGCTTTGCATCCCAATAGGTCTCTACGACGCTCGAGTAAATCCCCATTTAGCCTCGTGGGCTCCCCTATTATCGTGTGTTGAAGCGTCCATATGGCTATTGTAACCGCTTACCATCAAGCGGGCCGTATGCTTGTTTACCGACTTCGTCATACAAACAAAACCGCGTAGTGCACCCGCTTTCCAGGGATAAAAAGAAGCCTATGTCCCTTTCCATAAAATAGGCTTATTGAGTGCCAAATTTCATAGAAACCGCTTCAGGGACCCAATTTTGGATTGATCGTGAACATAACAGACTGACAGAGTTATTTTCGCATTTAAGATATTATTTTTTATAACAGGTGCTCAGAACTTCTATAGCGCGATGTAGGATCTTAAAGTGACATCTGTCCATTAGAAGTGTGAGCCTACTTTATGTGTCTAATTTATGTCGCTAGGTACATCAAATGTCTAATGGACACCCCATAGACAATGTCGGGCGACATAATTCCATAAGCGACAAATCTCATAAAAATACATTAAAGAAATTTTTACTGTGGTTTAGCTCGAGGACCACTGCTCGAATTTTGATGCTGCTTTCACAGTTCCATGATAAAGGCACGATGGTAATACTGTGATAATGTATATATAAATTGTAGTGTAACGATAGGGACACGGTGCTACGCAGTAACCGTTTTTAGTATTTCAAGACTGTGATAAAAATAATCATGCTGGTGGAACTGCAGGCTTATACGCTTTTACAAATACCGGCAGCGTCTTCGCTACGTAGCGTTAAGTAGACTTTAGAAATGCTCGATAGATGACGCTCGACAGAAACAGATTGTTGTTACGCTACAAGAATAAAACTAGCTGTATTACCTATACCGATATTGTTTATGTACCTCAATAACTTATTTCAATTATTTAAATTAGCTTAATTGCTATTTTAATATTGTATTTCCCTTACATATTTCAGGATGTGGACTAATTTGAGGAGTTGTAACAGCTTAAAAATTTACAACATGAAATTACAGTCCCGCTGTCAAATAGCATAACGTTGTATTCCTGCTCGTGAGTAAGGATCACAACAGGGAAGAGGGAGAGTCGGTAACGCGTGAGTGATGCGCCAGGTGTTGCTAGCGTCCATAGGCTACAGTTACCGCAGACCACCAGGCGGTCCGTAATCTTGTTTGCCGACTTTGTAGGATTTTTACCTGACAGATCAACAGATATCTTCTTATTACTCTGGACGAGACTGAGTGGGAACTCTGTGAGATTGTTAGCTGATGCATCCAGCACGGTCAGATTGAAGAGGTAAGCGAACGGTCGGTGGATGAAGGTTTGAAGCTTGGCGCTCGTCAGGTTGTTGTTGGAAATGTTCAAGCAAGCTATCGATGTGATCCTCGGGAATTTACCTGAAAAAGGAAAACAAAAATAAAAGCTGGATTTATTGTATGACTAGCTGTCTCCCGCGGTTTTACCCGCGATTTTGGTGTGGAAAGTAAGTAGCCTATCACTCGGGGATAATGTAGCTTCCCATTAGTGAAATAAGTTTCACAATCGGATCAGTAAGTAGTTCCAGAGATTACATTCTACATCTATACTAACAAACCTTACCTCTTTATAGTATTAGCACTTAGTGTAGTAATAAATAAATAAAGATCCTGGGGCATTCCTCACACATGGTTATCTTATCGCAAACTAAGCAGAGTACTATGGAAACCAGATAACTGATACAATACATAATTATACTTATATTTTTTGTAAATACACACCTAATAAACATAATTCAACAATTAACTCAGACTCACACACACAAATGTGTGGGAGTCTGGGTGGGAATCGAACCCACGACCTGCGGCGCGATAGGTGGAATCTTAACCAGAGTCTTAGTCAACCGCGCCAGCTGGCCCGTCAAGATTAAAATATGTTTGATGTGGTACCGTCAGCATTACCATTATATGAAATATTTTATCCCAACATTATTAAAATATCACATAGATAGACATGAGATAGACATTTGGTTACGCTAGGATTTAGCGTATGTATCCTTATGTCAATCTCATACATTTTGTAACGCACCGAAATGTACTTTGTCGAGGGGTATTGGTATTGCAAGCGTCCATAGGCTACGGTAACCTATCCAGGCAGTCCGTATGCTTGTTTAAAAAAGAAGTTCGTTTCCTCACAATGTTCCTTTTACTCACAATTTGTTTAACACAGGATGTGTCATGTCAAGATATTTTTACATCAATTCACTTACTAGTATAATTATATTCCTCATCATCGTAATCGTCATCCTCGGTTACTGCATGCAGCATGGAGGTAAATAGGTACATAATTTAGTTATTAAATACAGGAATGTTTTTTAATAAATTACAATAGCGCATGTTGTTAATAAAATGACACTTTCCTTATCGGATATTATTAGAAATACGTGGTCATGTGACTTTGTGAATCATACAAAAAGGCAATCCTACGCAAAACAGGAACCTATAAAACTAATGGTGATAAAAACAAAAGAAATACAAGATTAACATATACGAAATACAATTTTTTTTTTGGATTGGCTCAGGCATTTTGTAAGTGATAAGTAACTCTATATTTTAAGAGTTCCGTACCCAAAAACAAAGCCCATTCACTATATTGCACTGGTCTGAAAAGATGTTTTTTTTTACCTAAAACCGAAAATCGAATAAGAAATACAATAAGTATAGTACATAAAAAGCGAGCCAAAATTTGAGGAAATAGCAGCTAAAATTGCTTTTATCGTATTTGATTTGAATGTTACGATCAAGTTATCGTAAAAAATTCTATACATTTTGACAGAAGACCGCCATGCTTTTCACCAAATGTCTAATAACTGGATGGCGAGAAACGCGAATATTGGGGGCCTGTATCATTTGATTGTACGTTACTCAACCTCGAGTTAGACTGTTACCTAGGTAAATCTAGAGTTAAAAGTATAACTTACCAACAATCTTGCCGATGTTTCCGTCGGTGAAGGCCATGGAGGCGAGCCTGCGGAACACCGACTGCGACACGTCCAACTCGTCGATAGTCGCATTAGACACGTGCAGGTGCGTTATGTTCTGTTTCACTGGAACAATACATACCTTACATTAACCAACGACTCACTTGACTCTAACGAAAAGTGCTATGCTCTAGAGACTAGACCTATAGCATTTTTCGCTCCCTTATGGAATACCCCAAGAAGTTGTGTTCCTGTGCGAAGTGAGGTCGCTACGGCTAATTGGGTAGGGAAGGGAAGAGATAGTAACGCACGAGTAATGCCCCGGGTTTGCAAGTGTAATGGGATGTGTAGTGCAATACCTACGGAAACCGTTTACCACCAGGCGGGCGGTATGCTGGTTTGCCGACATTGTTGTAAAAAATCCCTACTATAACTGCTTATATCTTGACGGTAAGTATGTGGTAGATGCATTTGATGAAATTTGTCTCCTTAACCTTATGTGTTCTTTCGCTTGAACAATGGTCAGTGTTCTGAAGAATTGTTAGACTTGATGCCCAAAGCTACCTTCTACCTTCACGCTATCGACGAGGAATCCATCCTCATACATTGGAACCAAAATGGTCCCTCACCGTGCGGCTTCAAATGAGCTTCCTTCCGCGAGCGCTCAGATTTATGCAATGAGCACCCCGCCGCCGCCGAAGGGTTTGAAAAGATGTTTGAGACATTAGAAGATGTTTGGGGTAGGGTAGCACCACGCGAACGAAGTCGCGCCGGGCAGCTAGTATACTATAAATATAAGTACTACTTTGTTACACCTAGACAAATTAATGATAAATAGTAAAATAATGTTTGAATTTGAATACCTACCTATATTTAATTACAAACGAGGAGCAGTTAGATATAAACATACGTATTCAGTACATGGCCGTGCGGTTAGTATCAAATTAAAGAATTATCATAGCAGGCCAGCGGTTGATAACCTTTGGCACAATCGATGTATGGATGTGAACAACAATGAATAATGAACAAAATGTTTTATGTCAAATAATATTTATAGAACATGGAATATTCTATAGCTGATAAGGTTTTGTTTTGTTCCCGGTAAACTAGATGGCGCAACTTTTTTATTTGATTATTATATTTGTGTGTCGATTTTGGACTAATTTAGTACAGATAGTGTTTATTGTACATATCTAATTATTGAATTGCTAGTATTCTACGATTGAGCTTTTGTACCTTCATGTTTTTTTCTTCGCAATTTTATCATGACTAAAGCTTAGGATTTGAAAATATTCCAAAATTTAACAAATTTCAGAGAATACTTAAAAATCTAATTACACAATATGAATTTTCCTTTGACATAGGTACCTTGTACTTGCTTGACAAATTAATAATCATAAAACTGACATAGTTTAATCTGAGGTTACGTACCCCTGCCACAAATGGAGTGACAATAAACGCGCCCGCACTGATTTAGATTTTTTTGATGATGCTGAAATGGCACGCCGATTGTTATTTTTGCGTTAGCCTAATACCTATAAAGTAATAAATTCTAAAAGTGTGCCCGGAAAACTATATGTTGCTGTCATCTGTCGCGGTAAACTACGGACGGACGCCGCCGCGCGCCGCCCGCGCTGTATCTCTACCATGAGTTTTCTACACTAACGTAATCTATCTACAGTCGCTAGCGACTATGGTGAAACATTTTATGAAATGCTTCCAAAATTATCCACTAGAGGCGGTGCTGGTCATACAAAATATTCACCGTAGTCGCTAGCGTGTGTAGATTACGTTAGTGTAGAAAACTCATGGTGTAGAGGCAGGCACTGATTTTGCCACGCGCGCGTAGCGCGCACAATGCGCACATACCAATATAGTATGTACAATCGGAGCATGCGGCGTGTGTGCGACATTACTTCATTATTTACTCGACAAATATTTGCAGCGATTTCAAAATAATATTATAAATAGGTAGGTACTGGTATTTTACATGTTCTAAGATTTCATTTGTAAAAGTGTTTGCATTGAAATTACTAAGTATTTGTTCTTGGTGTGTTGGTATAGGGGCTAAAACTGGGTCGACTAATATATATATAATATACCTACCACATAGTACCACATGACATCTCTTGACAATGCAATAATATTTTATGCGAACTTTTAAAGAATCCAATCAACAAACAGGCAAACAAAGTAGGTAGGTAATATATATATATATATATATATATCTTTGTATCGATATAAATACGGTCTTAACATGTAGACAATGGACAATAGAATCAATCGTGAGGTCGCGAGCCGAAACACCTGTCCTGCTTCCAAAGTCGTGAGCCTGTTGTTATTCACACAAAGACTGTGTTGACTGAGTCAGTTAGAGGTACCTACTAGTATTATCAGATAATATGTTTAATTCACATGCAACACTACAAAACAAACTCAAATCTCATTTGTTGAGTTTAGGCACAGTATAAGTACCTACCATAGGTACCTACCACCTCTGTGGTACCTACCATAGAAATAAATATACCTAGAAAGAACGTCGCCATACTACACTAATATACAAAACAGGCCAACTTTTATAGGCTGCTGCGCGTAACAGCTACGTTTTACGCTACCTCTGCGTCATTCTGCTTGTCATAATGACGTTCATAATGATAGTAGTTGTTAAAATATTCCAATTAAAATCGGGAGAAATTTAAATATTGATCATTATTTTGCATTTTTATTTATTTTTATTTGATTTAGCCCCTAACAGTTAGAGCGTATTTTTATCGACGCGTGCACAGCTGCGACACTCTATCTGGATGTATCCTTAATCAAAGGCACCTACTTCTTAAGATAACATAATAATAATTTTTCTGTGGCTACCCTGTACCCTGATAAGGCAAGGCACTATAAATTGACAAACTTTGAAGACTGCGGTAAGATCACACTTACTAATATCATAAATGCGAAAAATAATTCTGCCTGTCTGTTTGTTACCTTTTCTCGGCTACCTACTCTGAACAAATTATTATGAAATTAGGTAAACTGATAGCCTTGGTATAGAGAGGGTCATTTTTAACATATAATGGTATAGAAGGATATACTATGCAATAAAACTCGAAATATACGAATTTATGAAAATAAAAACGGAAATGCAACGTCACTCTGCAAGTTCCCGCTAAAAAGTCTGTTTATTTTCCTTCTTCTTCTTAGTTTTGTAGTAACATAACCTGTGAACATAACTATGACAACCAAATTCTTTTTCGGACGTATTTTTGCCAGAGTCAAGTTATATTATCAGTTTAATTGTGATAAAAAATTATAGTCGAATTTCGACTAATGGGCGACCTTTATAGTTGATTTCAAATAGCATGAGTTCGGTGACACATGGTATTTTATTAGATTTCTCAATGGTTAATGTTCATTTCGATGTAATAAAGGAATACTATAATAGAGCGAGGTTTCATGAAATATTGTGAGTACTATTTCATACTAATCAAATGGAATTTCACTAGATATTGGTAACCCTTGACCTTGACGACTCATCCTATGTGAAATAGAGTATGTATGCATATACATAAATACATATTCATGCACACAAATGCAAGACCTGGATGGGAATCAAACCCATTCCTGAGTTGTGATAGGTGGAATCTTAACAACACCACACGCCAACTGTCCCGTCTACTCTACGCTACGCGTGTTTTTTTTTATACGACTAAGTCGGTAAACAAGCATACGCCTGATGGTAAGCGGTTACCGTAGCCATATGGACGCTTGCAACACACGAAGCATCGCTCACGCGTTACCGACCTTTCCCCCCTCCCCAATGAGCTCTGGCGACCTTACTCACGCGCAGGAACACAACTTTACAAACATAAAGTTATTTGGCAGAATACCGCAGTATTCTGTAAGGTGGAGGTACTTCCCCAGTCGAGCTGCTCTTTGAGCGAATAAACGCTATGCTCTACCTCTCTTAGAAATGTCTTGTGTTATGCATTCATTACTCACCAACAGTATGCAGAGTTTCCTTCAAATAAGTGCTGTCCACGTCGCAGCAGAACACCGACATTGGTTCAATGTGCACGCAGGTCCCCTCAGCGGGGCACTCGGAGCGGGGCATGTGGAAGCACTTGCCCATCTTCAGGTACTGGTTCGGAAGCTCAGGCACTGCTGTCGACACTGGCGGTTGCTGGAAATTAATACTTTTATATACCACATAAGGCCGCAAACAAGTAGATAGAAGCTTGCAACATTGCAATCGCCCGTTACCGATCCTGCAAAACCTCTTCTTTTTTTTATTCCACTAAGTCGGGAAACAAGCACTAGTCCCACCTGGTGGTTTGCGGTTACCGTAGCCATAATGGACGCTTGAAACACCCGTAGTATCATGAGTTCTGGCGACTTTACTCACGCCAGTAACACAACATTCAGTCATTACTTACCCAGTCTAGCTGCTCTTTGAGCGAAAAAACGCGATGGTCTACCAAGAAATAATATGCTCTACCGGTCTCAAAAAACGACTCTTCTAAATAAATGAAAACATCATGAAGAGAGGAAGTCAGGGACATTAATTTCAATGGCATATAATGTCTTTTCACTTTTTCTTAATCATTATAGCATCATAACTTCTTCGGTTTTAAAAACAAAAAACCCGACTGCGTAAAACAAAAATTAACATAAAGGGAAAAACAAGCTCATTAATCTATAGAATTTTGAATATTACTTGAATGCTATAAGGTATAGCAGGTACTGAGCGACCTACTGTCCTTTCATTAAACATACGTTTTTTCCAGTTTACATCAAAATGGTAGCATAAAAGTATTATAATCTATACATATATAGAATTGGCTGTTTACAAGCTTTCTTTTGATATCCTATAGTCATATCATACAATTGTACTGTGAGAGAATTTTTCGATTTTCATTTTGAGCGATGACCTTATAAAACGTTAAATACTAAACTGAAAATGTTTTTCAGCGCTAACACTGTTTCCAAAGTTTTTTAGTCTCATATTTTCCGATGACATTATTGTGATTGTCAAACAATGTGACGTTATTTACGTGACCGTTTAACCCATTGACTTATTATATGCTCTGGTTTAATCAGTATATCAGTCATCATCATCATCATCATCAGCCTATAATGTCCCACTGCTCCACACAGGCCTCCTTTCACAAATCAGGGTGAAAGGGAATGGGCAGATACTCCACCACGCGTGCCCACTGCGGATTGGTGGAGGTAGGCTAGTGGTCAACCTACTGTTGGCATTTTTCAATCCAACTAGCTTAACGACTATCACAATTAAGTGATAACCGGAACCAACGGCTTTACGTGCCTTCCGAAGCACGGAAACGCTCGATATGAAATACCACTAGACGGTCACCCATCCAGGTACCGACCACGACGTAGCTTAACTACGACTACGAGCGCTTCACACCACGAGCGCTTCCGAGTATATCAGTAGTAGCGTCTTATTATGATTAAGGAGGTTAATTAGTAGGTATACCTGTTTTATAAGTTATAAAAACCGTAAATCTATTGTAGACTTCACCACGGTTTATAGTAGAGTATGTTTACCTCTCTTGGAGCTGGTGGTTCAAACTCCACCCTCATCTCGATGGAAGGCATATGCATGATCAGGTACGCCATTAGGAGCCATAGTGTTACCTGAAAAGAAAAAATACATAATTATTTCAACGGCTTTCAATGTGATGATAACAATTACATAAAAACCCGAGTAGACCCTGCAGTCTAGATGAACAGGTTTTTATAAAATACGCAAGGACGTCGTTGTTTCTACTTTCTACTAAACCGTGGCGATCGAATGATTTTGAAAAAAATGCTAGGTATAATGTTTTTGAATTTTTATTTGAAAGAGCTAAGTATTTGATAGACCTAAATTAAACTTTTAGCATGTTGTTTCTTATCGTCATTGTTAAACTATTATAAAATTTAAAAAAGATCGCCTAGATTTACGTTTTATTACAGGATTTACAGGTAACGTAGTAATGGTTCATTCAGCCTTTCCCAATATAGTTTTGCAAAATATCGTTTTATTTCGAATTCGTTTTAAATCGAATGTTGTTTCAAACTAATATAGATCAGTTAAAACACAAGTTACACAACACCACAGTTGCTACGAGCTAATTATAGATTATATTTATGACAGTATAACTGCGGCAGTAACGAGGTAACTACTTACGACTCGCATAAATTGTACTAAATTAGTTCACGAATCGTAAACAAGTCTTGCAGCAGGAAAACATTGATATAACGCTAATTTATTTTAAGAATAGCTTCTAACTATTCCACGCTTTGCCCACTTTTTTGAAGGATCTAAGGTTTCCTAGCAGTAATTGTTAATTGTATTCAGGGCCGTCTCTAGCCCATGCAGCGCCCTTGTGCAATCAATACCCTGGCGCCCCTAGTAGGCGCCATGGAATTTTGGAGACCGTATGTTTCGTATGGCTGACCATACGAAACACATACGGTCTCCAAAATTCCCAGTTTGGACGTGCGACACGCGTCTGGTCTATCAAAAAAACAAAACTAAAAATCAAAAAGTTATACTAACACTGATGTTAGTTTTGGTTTTGTTTTTTTGCAAATAAAATTAATAGCAAGCGTCTAATATGTTCACCTAGGCCTTCTATCACAGAAAAGACAGAAATTTCACGTCATGGCAACACTCATACATAAAAACATGGGGTCTTCAGGCCAAACTGTACACATGATTAATTGATTACCTATGTGATTATTAAATTAGTAAACGCAACACTTTCCGATGAAATGTGGTTTACTTTTTTTAATTCACACGTTTTGTTTACATATGACGTAATTTTTTATTAATGCCGGGAGCACAGTTACAGCGCAGTGTGCAACACGAACTGAGAGCAGCTTGCTCAGAAGCTCCTCCCGGGGAGTGATATAAATGTCAAATCAAATCAAAATTATTTATTTGTCAGTCACAGGTCAAATAAAGTAATAATAAAATAAATCTAATAATAAATAATCTTAATAATGTCATGCTTTGGTTAACCGGACTATCCATCTGGGACAATCTCGGCACGATGCCCTATGTAGGTAAATACGCGGTGGCTCCACAGTTCCAGAACACGTCCCTGAACATCAGCAAAAGCATCGGGATCCTTGGCGTCGACATTTCTAGCGACGTTTTGTTCCGAAGTCACTTAGAAGACAAGGTTAAGCTGGCATCCAAAAAGCTCGGAGTGCTGAACAGAGCGAGGCAGTACTTCACATCGGGGCAAAGGCTGCAACTTTACAAGTCGCAAGTCCGGCCTCATATGGAGTACTGCTGTCATCTATGGGCGGGGGCACCTGGATACCAGCTTGATCCTTTAGACTCGGTTCAACGACGTGCCATCAGAATTGTCGACGATCCCGAGCTCACAAGCGGTTTAGAGCCCCTCAGTCTGAGGAGAGACTTTGCCTCCTTATGTGTGTTCTACCGCTTGTACAACGGACGGTGTTCTGAAGAATTGTTTAAGATGATGCCCACGGCTACTTTCTACCATCGCAACTCTCGCCATCGACGGGGAGTCCATCCTCACATATTGAAACCTGAATTGTTTCGTACTGTGCGGGCTCAAAGGAGCTTCCTTCCGCGGACGCTCAGACTGTGGAATGAGCTCCCCGCCGTGGTTTTCCCAATGGAGTACAGCATGGGGTTCTTCAAAAGGGGTGTGAAGAGATTTCTGCAGGGTCGGCAACGCGCGCGTGATGCCCCTGGTGTTGCAAGCGTCCATAGGCTACGGTAACCGCTTACCATCAGGCGGGCCGTATGCTTGTTTGCCACCTAAGTGGTATAAAAAAAAAAAAAAAAAAAAAAATTATGATCTTTGCCTATAAAATATGAAAATGATTTTCCAGACGGGATGACCCTAACCTCACGTAAATATATAAAGAAGAAGATAGCATTATGACATAATGGCGCACCCAGACACAATCCATTAACGATGTAGCCATGACGGGCGGCGGACATGTGGCTTCGGCATCAATGCGTAAATCACTCGTATCTGTACCATGTGTTTGTTACAGTTACTATGTGCCTGCGAGTTTGACCACATTATGCGATTTACAACTAGGAAGGAATTATATCTATCTGATCTATAATAAGACAGTATGCTACTATGATTTATAAAATACTACACCATAAGATAACAAGAAACGCACAAATTGAAGGGACATTCAGTTTGACTCTCATACTTCCATTTTTTTCGGAGGGGAAGCCGATTCAAACACATAGAACAATTTTTAATTCATTCTCAGACGAGCGTATTTTTGTTTCCTTCAATAAATTATTTTTACAGCCTATTTTATTCTAAACTTCAATTTAAAAATGAACAACTTCGTTCCTTTTTCAAAAAAGAACGACTAAAAACCTATAATAAAAATATATGTGTTTCAAATAAGTAAATTGAATGTTAATGTCCTCAAACATTTAAATGACCCAATTACTCACTAACCAAGCGCTAAAATAGCTAGGTACTTACGTGTTTTACCCAATTTAGAGCTGTAAACCGGAGTAACTGCACATCATTACCATGTATAACGTAGCTGGACAAACGGACAGACCCGCGCCAATTATCCAATATAGCACTTCCTTCGAAGAATTGTCATCAAGGCACTTTGAAAATAAGTCATCCTTACGTTGATATTTGATAATATTGTTACGAGCTGGGGTTCAGGATAAATAATGGTACACGAATTTACCAAAACACTGGTCACACTTTTATTAAAACTCTAATTAAAACACTCAGAAATTAAATAGTTCACTAGCACTTAACTGTATTTCACTTCGATGTTTACTCACTGTTATACAAAACCAAACTCAAACTCCTCTGTGCATTGTCCCGTATTTATACTTCATAAACGGCATCTGGAACATTCCACAATTTACCCGCGTATTCTACATGCCTACAGTGCTATCGGGAATATTCCAGAAGCCGGTAGCTATTCGGCGATAGATGGCGTTGCTTGATAGATGTTTACTCCTATACAATAACAGCGTTACAGATAGTACCGCTATTCAATAACAGATGGCGTTACTGGTAGCAATTTATTCCTGATGTCGCGATGTCGTAACACTACCCCCTCCTTAGACATGCTCGTCCCGAGCAATGTGAGTTCCATGGTATTGCGCCAAACGGTCTATATGGACAATCTTCGGTTTACCTCGAGCCCCCTTCTGGATACGGTAGGTGACATCATTGATTTTCGTAACAACACGATATGGTCCATCCCATTTTGCTTGCAGTTTCGGGGACTTTCCTTTCCTGCGCACTGGGTTATGTAGCCATACTAGGGACCCCATCTCGAATACTCTATTGTTCGCTTTCCGATCGTAACGGGTCTTCATTCGTTCAGACATTTGTTGGCCATACTGCCTGACGTGCTCATATACGTCATTCATTTTGTTTCGTAAGTCGTTCGCATAATCTGTAACACTACGTGGATCGTCAGGCGGAATACCGGTGAGCAAATCTGCAGGCAATCGCAATTCTCTACCGAAGTTTGCAAAAGCAGGCGTCACCGTCGTACTTTCATGAGTTGCACTTCGATATGACAGGAGAAAGGGTTGTATGTGTTTGTCCCAATCCTTCTGCCGGCTGTCCACAACTTTTGCCAGATATCTCTCCAACGTTTGGTTGAACCGTTCAACCATTCCGTCCGATTGCGGGTGATAAGATGTGGTCCTGGTTTTGTGTATACCCATTACTCGACATGCCTCCTGAAATATTTGAGACTCGAAATTTCTTCCTTGATCGCTGTGAATTTCTAGTGGTACACCAAACCGACAGAAGACTTCATGGACTAATTTATCTGCCACAGTAGAAGCTTCCTGATTCGGTATCGCGAAGACCTCTGGCCACTTTGTGAAGTAGTCCATGACGACCAGGAAGTACTTGTTTCCACTATCACTTTCAGGAAACGGCCCCGCGACATCCAACGCTATCCGTTCCCAGGGAGCTCCAACATTGTACAGCTTCAGCGCACCTCTACTGCGTGTTTGTGGTCCTTTTACAGCTGCGCAACTGACGCACTTTCGTATCCAGTCTTCCACATCGTCCCTGCAGTGGATCCAGTAAAATCGCTCACGAATCTTTAAAAGGGTTCGTTTTACTCCCATGTGACCTCCTGAACATCCATTGTGATAGAATTTCAAGATATCTGGTATCCTTGCCTTCGGAACAACCATTTGTAGGTGAGAGCTGTCCCCTCGGGCATTTTCCCATTTACGGCATAAAATTCCATCCTGTATAGCTAGGCTCTCCCACTGTGCCCAATAACTTTTTGTGACTGAACTCGTCGTTGCCACGTCACACCACTTAGGTTTAGTGGCACTAGCCTGAATCCAGTCGCGAATCGGCTTGATGTCCGTGTCATCTTGCTGAGCCTGCTTTAGGGTTTCTATCCACTCTTCACTTAGGTCAGTCCTTAGCATCTTTACGGTTATTACTTCCTTATCTTCTTGCCTAACACAGTGCTTACAATTTTCAGGACAAGGTCTTCTTGATAAGGCATCTGCGTTGCCATGCAACCTCCCACTGCGATGTTCAGTTACAAAGTCAAACTCTTGTAACAGTTCAATCCATCTAGCGACTTGTCCTTCTGGATTTTTGAATTGCAATAGCCACTTCAATGCGGCATGGTCAGTGCGGAGATGAAATTTCCTCCCTATCAAATACTTGCTAAAATGCTGCAACGTTTTCACAACAGCAAGTAATTCTTTTCTTGTAACACAGTAATTTCTCTCCGGTTTCGACAAGGACTTGCTAAAATAAGCTATCACAACCTCTTGATCTCCTTTTCTTTGGGATAACACGCCACCAATTCCATTATTACTCGCATCAGTATCTACTATGAATTCTTTTTCAGTATCAGGATAACCCAAAATAGGTGAGCTACACAGCCGTTTCTTTAATTCTTGGAATGCCACATCACATGCTTTGTCCCAAAAGAATTGTGATTTTTCCTCTGTCAACTTATGTAGAGGTCTAGCAAGGTCAGCAAAACTTTTCACAAAACGTCGATAATAGGAGCACAAGCCCAAGAATGCCCTGACCTGCGTTTTATCTCTTGGAACTGGCCAATCGTTGACAGCAGCTATTTTCTCAGGATCTGTCTGAACTCCTTCTTCTGAGACTGTGTCCTAAAAAGTTTGCTTGTCGTCTAAAAAATGAGCACTTCTTTGGGCTCAATTTAAGGTTGGCTCCACGTATTTTCGCGAGTACTTGTTCCAAGTTTTGGAGATGATTTTCGAATGTTCGTCCCACGATAATGATGTCATCCAAATAAACAAGGCAGGCGTCTCCAATTAAACCACTTAGTACTAGCTCCATTAGCCGTTCAAAAGTAGCAGGCGCATTGCATAGTCCAAATGGCATGACGTTAAATTGCCATAGTCCTTTTCCTGTAGAGAATGCAGTCTTTTCCTTGTCCTTTGGGTCTATTTCAACTTGCCAGTAGCCACTTTTCAGGTCCAGCGTGGTAAACCACTTCGTTCTTGTCAGCGTATCTAGCGTGTCGTCAATCCTTGGTAGTGGGTAACTGTCCTTCTTCGTAATGTCATTCAACCGACGATAGTCAACACAAAAGCGCATGCTACCATCCTTCTTTTTCACCAATACCACGGGAGAACACCATGGACTAGATGAGGGCTCTATAACACCACCTTTTACCATTCCCTGAATCATGGCATCTACTTCCTGTTCCCGTGCTATGGGTAACCTTCTTGGTCGTTGGCGGATTGGTAACTCATCACCCGTATTTATTTTGTGCTGAACTAATCCAGTCTTCCCTATGTCAGTATCACCAACTGAGAAAATATCAGCGTAACGGAGCAACATCTTCTTAGCCTTATCCATCTCTTCCTTCGACAGATTATCACTACAGTCTTCCAATAGCGTTGTCACGTTGAACTGAACATTTCCCCCAACAGACCCCGTAGGCTGGTCTTGACATCTACGCATCCAAGCAACTTCTTCACAAGTGCCCATCAATGTCCCCTTCTTGAGTACTTGTTCATGCTCACTTAAATTTAGTACACGTACTGCCGAGACGTTGTTAGCTTTAACTAAAGTTCGTGCCATCTTCCATGGAAGATCACTGTCCAGTTTCTCTATAAGGATGCAACGATTTCTATGACCTGAATTTTCTGGTAAGATTACCGGCACGATTGTTTCAGACATGGGAGAGAGAACACTCTTCTTCAAGCAATACACTTGGCCCGACGATGCGCCTTCTATGAAGACTTCTTCCGAAGCACATTTTAATACTCCGTGATTGACGTCGATCTCACAGTGATGTTTCCTCATGAAGTCTAATCCCAGGATACAGTCATCCATAATGTCGGCCACGATTACTTTGTGACGGTAGCTTTGGTTGCCCAATTTTAATTCTACCTCCTTCTCGCCTTCGACGGTTATCTGCTGGCCGGTAGCTGTTACCAATTCAATTTGCTTGTAGTCTTTGAAGTAGTCCCCAAGAAACCGACTTGCTAGTTGGGAACTGACGATCGTGCGAGATGCTCCAGTATCCAACGTTACGTTACATGGCTTGCCATTAATTTCACCTATAATGATCAGACTGTTCCCGTTATGGGCTTGTGAGATCGAGATCCTTGGGGCTCTTCGAACACCAGCCAGCACCCGCCCCGCGGTCCTGGCGTTTATTCGTTTCCCTGTTGCTGAGCAGTGCCACCAGTCACCGCTGCATTTTCTTCCCGGGGTCGATTTTCTTCTTTTCTATAGTTTCTCCACTTCGGGCAACTCATCCGAAGGTGGCCCTTTTCTCCACAGTTGTAGCAACGGGGCGAGGCCACTTCCCTGATGCGGTGAGGTCGGTCATCGCGTCGCACAGCCTCCACTTCTAAGGCATGGGCTAAAGCGTCTTTCAGCGACTCGTGGTGCCCTAATCTCACGGCAGCTCTAACTTCCAAGTCGCGTATACCATCCACGAACGCTTGCACTAGATTACCGTTGATCATCGCTGGTGCAGACTGGTATGCTTTACGGACCAGCTTTTCTATCTCTAGAGCCCACTGTTGTATAGTTTCAGCGCTCCGTTGCACACGGTCCTTGAGTTGGGCACGGAATACGTGTTCCAGGTGTGCATCCCCGTATCTAGATTCTAGAGCTTCCAACAGTTGCTCATACGTCACGTCCTTCCCGAGGGCCTCCAGTATAGTGAGGGCCTGGTCGCGAAGACCCAAAGTGAGTGCTGTCATCGCCTGTGCACTAGTCCAACCATTCGCCTTCATGACAGCTTCGAACTGGATTCTATAGGCTGACCATGACGAGGTGCCATCAAATGGCGGTACCTTGAAACCACGTGAAGAAGCCACAGGTAAAGAAGTAGCAGTTCCAACCTTGAGTCCAACGAGGGCCTTCTTCACGTCTTCTATCTGTACTTCGGCCTTGGACATACGATTTTCGGATTCCGAGATACGGGACTCATGATGCTGAAGCTGTTCCTTCACCACCTTGAGATCCTTGCCAAGAGTTACTTGTAAATTTTCTAATAAAACCATCTGTTCCTCTTGGCGGCGAGCCTGCTCCTCCTTATCCCGCTGTAGCTGTTCCTCCAGTCGGCGAGCCTGCTCCTCCTGACGGTGAGCCTGCTCCTCCTGACGGCGAGCCTGCTCCTCCTTATCCCGCTGTAGCTGTTCCTCCAGTCGGCGAGCCTGCTCCTCTTGTCGGCGAGCCTGCTCCTGTAGCATTACCATCAAAGCGCCAAGATCTGGGGTTGCAGGTACTGCTCTGACTTCAGGTGGGTCGGCAACTGGCAAAGAGCCAGTTGGCTGCTGGCCACCCGAAGTCTGCGACGGAGAACCTCCAAACCTCCTTTCATCCATCTCCTGCTGCCGCTGGCCCCTTGTACGGACACCCTCAGTGACTTCCTTTGGCATAACCGGCATTATTTATCCTACTACTTCTGACACCAATTGTTACGAGCTGGGGTTCAGGATAAATAATGGTACACGAATTTACCAAAACACTGGTCACACTTTTATTAAAACTCTAATTAAAACACTCAGAAATTAAATAGTTCACTAGCACTTAACTGTATTTCACTTCGATGTTTACTCACTGTTATACAAAACCAAACTCAAACTCCTCTGTGCATTGTCCCGTATTTATACTTCATAAACGGCATCTGGAACATTCCACAATTTACCCGCGTATTCTACATGCCTACAGTGCTATCGGGAATATTCCAGAAGCCGGTAGCTATTCGGCGATAGATGGCGTTGCTTGATAGATGTTTACTCCTATACAATAACAGCGTTACAGATAGTACCGCTATTCAATAACAGATGGCGTTACTGGTAGCAATTTATTCCTGATGTCGCGATGTCGTAACAATATATATATGAGTGAGTTTCTTTTCTTAGGACGTTATATTAATAATGTAGATGTATTAACATATTTTTTTAATAAATTCGTGTATTATAACTTATATATAAAGGTTATAAATAACTTGATAAAAAATCTGTAAGGGGGAGGGGTAGCCCGAGAAATCTTATGACGTGGGGGTAGAGGGCGCTAAGAGCGAAAATCGCCCTTACTTAAATTAAATCTTATGACGACTGGTTGTGACATCGAGGCGTCAAGAAGTTACAAACAAACTCACATTAGAATTTATTATATTAGTAGGACAGGTTCCTAATAACTATGCCTATTTTAGTAATTATATTTTATGAAGAGAAACTCCGTATCGTAAATTGAAATCCTATACTATCTCATCTTACTTAGCCTTCCTCAATAAACGGTAATAAATATTATAAATGAGAAAGTTCTGACACGGTCATCATCATCAGCCTATAATGTCCCACTGCTGAGCACAGGCCTCCTTTCACAAATCAGGGTGAAAGGGAATGGGCAGATACTCCACCACGTGTGCCCACTGCGGATCGGTGGAGGTAGGCTAGTGGTCAACCTACTGTTGGAATTTTCAAGCCGCCTAGATGGCCTCCAACTAGCTTAACGACTATCACAATTAAGTGATAACCGGGACCAACGGCTTTACGTGCCTTCCGAAGCACGGAAACGCTCGATTTCAAATACCACTAGGCGGTCACCCATCCAGGTACCGGCCACGACGCTGGTAGCTTAATTTGCCGATCGGTTAAGAACGGCTACTTCTACTTATCATGCTACACCACGAGCGCTTTTGTTCGACACGGTAAACATATATGTTTAACGTGGTTCTGATGTTTGTGACTCTATCACGGGTTAGGTTACTCCACGCTCGACGGTAGAACGGATTTAGATGAAAGGATTCGAAGATATAGGAATACTTTTCGGTATTTTTTTTGCGAATGCCGGAAATTAATACGTACTTATAGTATATTACGGGGTGGATACGACAATACGACAATAAATAAACCACGTACAGTACTCATGTAAACGATCAACTTTTACTATGGGACCAGCATCGAAATCGCAAAAAAAAATACTGTTTTTCATACAAAAGGTATATGGATATGGCTAGGCTAGGCTAGGATATGCCTCCTCGGCAAAAATGTATTAAAAGATTATTTCTTTGCGATTTCGAAGTTGGTCTCATAGTAAAAGTTTATCGTATACATGAGTACTTTACGTGGTTTCATTTTATGGTATTGTCGTATCCACCCGGTATAGGGTGATTTGTAATTAGTAAACGATACTTAGACACATGATTGTACTCATGATGACAAACAACTTTCCAAAGAGACTTTTTTTTTTAATTTACTTAAAGCATAATATGGACCCATCATATTTAGGACCTAACAAGAATAAGAATACACCATCATTGATCAACGATAGAACTTTCTCGGTCAGTGATGAAAACGCACTTAAAACTCAAAATTGAAAAATATATTAAATACACACTTTAACAAAAAAAAAACCGACCAAGTGCGAGTCAGACTCACGCACCGAGGGTTCCGTACAAACCTGTAGGTAGGTTTATAAGTAAATGGTAGTATAGACCTGAGTATTTGATATTAGTTTCAATTTATGACGTATTAAAAAAAAACTACTTACTAGATCTCGTTCAAACCAATTTTCGGTGGAAGTTTGCACCGTAATGTACATCATATATTGTTTATAGATTTATCATTCTCTCTCAGTTAGGGGGGGGGGGACACCCATTTTACCACTTTGGAAGTGTCTCTCGCGCCTCAATATCATTTTTGAAGACCTATCCATAGACACCCCACACTTATGGGTTTGATGAAAAATAAAATTTTGAGTTTCAGTTCTAAGTATGGGGAACCCCCAAAATTTATTGTTTTTTTTCTATTTTTGTGTGAAAATCTTAATGCGGTTCACAGAATCATCTACTTACCAAGTTTCAACATTATAGTTCTTATAGTTTCGGAAATAAATGGCTGTGACATACGGACGGACAGACAGACAGACATGACGAATCTATAAGGGTTCCGTTTTTTGCCATTTGGCTACGGAACCCTAAAAACCGCATTGTCTAAAGTGTTTTGAAGTCAGCGAAATATTTTTATGGAACACTTCGTGCTCTTTCGCTGACTTCAAAACAGTGTCAGATTAGAGTTATTTCAAACTTTTTAGTGTACTTATACTTTGAATGCGGCTTATATATAATTTATTTAAAAAAAAATGCTCTTTAAATGATAACTAGCCACGCCTAAAAGTATCTCACTTTGTGACATGGATACATGAGCCGTTAAATGTGCCAAACTCAGGAGGCCTAATGTTGTTCACAATCGCACTATCATATTATGCTGACTTCATATTATTATATATTTTTTATACCGCTTAGGTGGCAAACAAGCACACGACCGCATGATGGTAAACGGTTACCGTAGCCTATGGACGCCCGCAACACCAGGGGTATCACGCGCGCGTTGCCGACCCTGCAGAAATCTCTTCACAGGAATTCAAAGGTTGACATAAATTCGCAGGCAACTAAGCAGTTTGCTACTCGCGGCTAGCACGCGCGTTTGCAGGAACTGCGAGTCAACTCAAATTCAGAATATAATCCCCCCGGAAAACCGTCGAAACGTTTGGTATCCTGCGATATTCTGGCTCGAACTAATTATCTATTTGTACAAATTTATTACATAAATATATAACAGGAAATATTGTATCATCGTGCTATCTTATCTCTTGCCCAAAGCCGTATCACAGAAATATTTGACAACTTAAGCTATTGAGCTTTGTGTGCATAGTTTTACAATAATATCTTAAGCTACAACTATGTCATAATAATACGACACAATATAAGACCACGATAAAATTAAAAACATAAATTTTAGCATACAAATTCAAATTCAAAAAGTTTTATTCAATTTAGGCCCTGACTCTACAACGGTTCCAAATAGGTACAACTTGAAATAAGACTCCGGCAAGAAACTCAGCATACATTATCTCAAAAACATCAAAAACATGTTTTTGTTCCATAAAAAAGTAGAGTTCCTCATTAGGAGCCTCAATAGGGCTCTAGGGCGTCGCCAGCCGATGGCGCAGGAGGGGGCAAGTTGACTTTCATCATCAGCCTATAATGTCCCACTGCTGAGCACAGGCCTCCTTTCACAAATCAGGGTGAAAGGGAATGGGCAGATACTCCACCACGCGTGCCCACTGCGGATCGGTGGAAGTAGGCTAGTGGTCAACCTACTGTTGGAATTTTTCAAGCCGCCTAGGAGGCATCCAACTAGCTTAACGACTATCACAATTAAGTGATAACCGGGACCAACGGCTTTACGTGCCTTCCGAAGCACGGAAACGCTCGATTTGAAATACCACTAGGCGGTCACCCATCCAGGTACCGACCAAGACAGACGTAGCTTAACTTTGCCGATCGATTAAGAACGGCTAATCATGCTACACCACGAGCGCTTCAGAGTAAAGTTGACTTTACCTACTACAATTCATACATTTGAGAAAAGTAGGTATAAATTGTAGGTAAAGTCGACAGCACATGAAGCTTTTCACTTGTACTACGAGCCTTACATTTACAGCGATTGTAATAACAACAGTATCTTAGTACTATATACATATATATTTAGAATCTCTAGGGGGGGGCAGCTGCCCCTCTTTGCCCCTTTTTGATAGGGCTGAAACCTATGTAAAGGGTAGGTACTAAAACTTTCCCAAAAAAACATAAGTATATTTTATTATTTACTTAGCACATGAGCCCATAATATTTAGTACTTAACAAGAATAAGAATACACCATTCGTTTTTTTTTTTTTAGTTATTTATCCCCATTTGTTTCTTTGAGAAAGTTATTTATTAGCATGAGTACAATCATGTCTCTAAGTATCGTTTACTAAATTACCAGTCACCATATATATACCTAGAGGAATACAAGGTACAATACTAGGGTTTTGAAAATCAGCACTGTTCGCTTCAGCAGTATTTTTCTTATCTTTAACTTTACTGTCTTATTTCTGTTTTGTCTAATAATGAATGATTAAACTATTATTTCTTTATCTTATTTTTACGTTTTTTGTTTTACTGTCATATTTAATATTATTTCTTTCTTTCGACAGCGGGGATGAGAACTAGAATTTAAAAAAACCGGCCAAGTGCGAGTCAGACTCGCGCACCGAGGGTTCCGTACAAACCTGTAGGTATATAAGTAAATGGTAGTATAGACCTGAGTATTTGATATTAATTTCAATTTATGACCTATTAAAAAAAAACTACTTACTAGATCTCGTTCAAACCAATTTTTAGTGGAAGTTTGCACCGTAATGTACATCATATATTTTTTATAGATTTATCATTCTCTTATTTTAGAAGTTACAGGGGAGGGACACACATTTTACCACTTTGGAAGTGTCTCTCGCGCAAACTATTCAGTTTAGAAAAAAATTATATTAGAAACCTCAATATCATTTTTGAAGACCTATCCATAGACACCCCACACTTATGGGTTTGATGAAAAAAAAAAATTTGAGTTTCAGTTCTAAGTATGGGGAACCCCCAAAATTTATTGTTTTTTTTCTATTTTTGTGTAAAAATCTTAATGCGGTTCACAGAATACATCTACTTACCAAGTTTCAACATTATAGTTCTTATAGTTTCGGAAATAAATGGCTGTGACATACACGGACAGACAGACAGACAGACATGACGAATCTATAAGGGTTCCGTTTTTTGCCATTTGGCTACGGAACCCTAAAAATGCTCGATAAATCTTATAAAATCAAGCCATTTGTACTTTTTTAATTCCATTATAAGAAGCAATGTTCAATTATTCAAACACTTTCTAATTTGATATTCAATCAATCAGTCACATTGCGCGACTTTAACTATTATTGCAATCACATAGAGTGCATCTTACGTCGCAGTCATAAGAAAGCGATTACGATACGGCAACAACTACAAAGTTGGATGGAAATTTCAATAATTACATGCACATAATTGCTATAGAATATGTAAATAAAATAGAGTTATCAGCCCTTTTTGAATGAGAGAGTTTAAACCTATTTTGTTGTACCTAGAGAATAATTAAGTTAATGTTTTTGCTGTGTTATGATTAGACTAGAGATTATTCTTGACCTTCATAAAAACCTATGCATAATGACTTTGACTTTAACTTTACACAGCCTTTATCGCTTTGAAGGTACGATTTGGCAACAACACCCACCGGTTACGACCCAACCATCGAGGAAAGATCCCTTTAGAGTAGTAATAGTGAACAATCAAATTCCGAAACTCGTCAGTGATTTGTCACTGAATTTGAACAGTAAGGACCAATCACTGCATCGTGTGTTTTTGACTTGGCCAATCAGAGTGCATGCGTCCTTGACTTAACCAATCAGAGCGCGTTGTCGGCGGTGGGAAATTGGCGGAATATATTTCAACCAAAATGAACGTCATTGCGCTTCTTTGGGTTAATTGTTCGATGGACCCAACAGACAAAATCCAAGAAGTTATTTTTATTTTGTTTTGATTAAATGTAATTACAGACATCAATTTCAAATTCAGTTCTAAAAAGTGTTATTTGGAACTGAATTTCACATTGATGCCTGTAAAATTTCTTAAAGTAATTATTTATTTTTTCATGTATCGATTTAATTTCAGTCGATCCTCACTATTCCTCACACATTGGAACCGAAAAGGTATCGAATTGTGCGGTTTCAAAGAAGAGTCGCTTAGGTTGTGGAATTAACTCTTCGCCGTGGTGTAAGAGAGTATAGTAAGGGTTTCTTCAAGACGAGTGTGAAATTGGTGTTGCAACCGTCTATATTCTACAATAACTGTTTATCATCAGGCGGGCCGTATACTCTTTGACAGTATCAAGTACATGCTAGAGCTACCTATAGCAATGACATAAAACAGGTGTCCCCTCTGTTTATCTTTGATTACGGATAAGTATGCATCGCGGTTTAGCCGCACCTGACTCGAGATATTTATAGAACACCGTGGGTTGTTGTGCCGACCCATGTTTATGCAACGATGGTTCGTATCACCTCTATGTTATACCCATTTCTTGATTTAGAGTATGCGATGATCAATTATTTTTTAATATAGCTATGTGGTACTTTGATTTAGAATCCGATATTTCCTATTTGACATATTTTTTTTAAGTATTATTGATAACTACTTTCAAGTAATTTCTCTGTAAATAACATGTTTGTCTTTCTGTAACGTATGCATTCGTTTCTATATCATTTATCAACTTACATTTTTTTTTTATAAATCAAGTGAATGATATCCCCGGTGTTGCAAGCGTCCATAGGCTACGGTAACTGCTTACCATCAGGCAGGCCGTATGCTTGTTTGCCACGTTAGTGGTATAAAAAATAAAATTAAAAAAAGAGTCATAGATTAGAGCTCCTATATCGTTCGTTTCTTGTATACTTTTTAGTATAAGCCCACTAATGCTCTGTATATAGTCAAAAAGTTAGTATAAAACAACTAAGTCGATGATAACGTCCCACATCGATGTGTCTAAATGGCAACAATCGCGTAGGTACGTAGTTTGTGAAACGTTGGGTTGCATTTAAATAGCTAATCGAATCTGCTGTTATCGAATTCAACGTGATTAACATACTATGTATTTTATGACAGACTGGACTAGCCCGTAATCATCCATCAGATGATGATGGACTAGCCCGATGCGGGTGGAGTGGAGCATACACGTAGTAGTCACTTGAGCTTGTGGAAGAACACATCTGTCGCCAAGCTCTTTCTGGTGTATTCCAACAGCTGCACTTGAGAGCCAGTGTTATTGGTAAAACACTAACAACCTCCAAATCCTCCGTCAAATCTACGGTCATGAGGTGACAGGTTCGATACACTGGTCCATACTTTTAGTAATGAATTCACCAGTTGTATTTAGGTGAAGAAAAACATTGTGAGGAAACCATCATCATTCGTTTCGAAAGAAACGAAGAAAAATAAACGATACCATGAATTAACGTATTTTTCTTCGTCACTCACAATCTGAAGTTGAAACGACAGAGCCACAATCTTTGGACATAGCGTTCACTAATGACAGACCAACCACATTTGATTTTGATTAAACAAACATCGGTTATATACGAAGTCATCATTAGTTTTAACTTGATATCTACCTCTAGTTTAGCCGTTGATGCGTGATTGAGCCACAGTCATGACACCCAGGTCCGCCTTTAACCTATGAGTGGCTCTGGGCACTTTAAGATAATGACAGAGGACAATTTTATTAAAATAGCCAAAAGAAAAACAACTCTTTTACAATGCAAGTCAGTGATTAAGTTTAACTCTTCTAGCTATAAGATAAGTAAATCGTCAATCACTTCTTCAAAGTCTATACGTCTTTGAACACTTAAATGATTTTTTCAGAACTATCGGTTATGGCTGGTGATCTGGCAGGAACCAGGGGGCCCCAATCAATCGCGGGGCCCTGGGCACTTGCCAAGACGGCCCAGTGAAGAAGATGGTCATTCGCATTTATAATATTTGTGAGATGAGATAATATTAGTAATTTGAGAAAGTGAGAAGTGAGATTAAATTGCATTGAGATTCAATTTGCGTTATGGCTTATTGGCCACCACATCACGCTCAGATTGCGGTCGACCTCCTATACAGTGTAATACGAGATTGTTTTGTACTCGGTTACGAAACCTCGCCTCGGCTTTATTTACTCGAACTGATAAGAAATGTTGCGGAATTATTCTCGTCTATTTGATTTTGTTATACCAAGGTATAACAAAACGGGAGACAAACTTCTTTTGTTAGTTAGTGTATCAATCAATACAAATTACCTAGTCATAATACGTAGGGTGGCATGCTTGGTGTTTTATGACGTATTTGTTTGATTAACTTAGGTACACTATTTCATTTCGAGAGGACCAAGGAGCTCGCCGAGCTTGGGGTAGATAGAAGTCGTTGTCGCCAAAATCCGCGAGTTGGGTACCTCACAAGACCGAGACGCTATGGTTCCACAAACTGCCTAGGAGCAGGGAACCACAAACCACAAAAAATAAGGTGCACTATTTCATAAAGTTTTGTTAAAGTGTTCGGTTGGACTGCGCGTATACTTATTGCTACTATCTTCAAACCAAAATAAATTATCAAATCTTTTTATCGGTCTCAAGATTTGGTTTTAACACGAAATATGGCGTAAGGGCAAATGAGCTTAGAAAGGAGCCGTCTCTTCTCAACTGATTCTTCAATTTTTTTTACCTCGTCAACCTCGTCAATTAAGGATCATGAAAAAAAAAAAACTACACATGGGAAATCCCTCAAAAATGCGGGTAAAACCCTGATACAAAACGACAAAAGTACGAATAAAGTAGCAAGAACAACTTTCGATAGAGAACAAACCATACAAATAAATTACTCACAATAGCGCCCAGCGTGACACCAATGAAACAGAATTGTTTGTGCAGCAGGCGTCGGCGTCATATGGGTAGTTTATGATAAGGGCGCGTCACACCCACCACCACCTTTGTTTGCCAAATTGGTGTTACGTAGGATATGCTTAGCGACAGGTGGATACCTATTGGGAACTACGCCTACTTACTCGCTGAAAAATTTGCTTTCCTATGTGCCCTCTAGCCTCATGAAGGTCTCTAGCCCTAGGGCTTCAACTTTAAGCTTGAATAAAATAATGGCTTTGTCTCTTGACTTTGCATCCGTAGGCTAGGAAATTGATTATACATTTTACTAGCTGTCTATATTAATAATTTTTATTTACAACAAATATGTACAAAATACAATCTATATATGGAAAATTTCCTCAAGCCTGCCGCTGCTTCCGATTAACGGCAAGGTTCCCAGAAGGCTGGCAGCGTTTCCTCTTTGGATAGCCAAGCTGACGCGTTGGCGGAAAAAGCTCCCCACCCGCTGGTCTCCGGAGGTCTCGATCAATTTTGATTACAAGGCGAGAGCAAAACGGCGAGCTTGTTTCCCAAGGTCTCGACCGCAAAAGGCATAAAAATATAATTGGGTCCAACCGATGCGTATTTTTTGAATTTTCCGCACTGGCGCAGCTGCTCCTGCAGCTTTATAAGTCGCCGGTAAGTGAGATGGCGCTTCAATCAAGGTAAACCTGTCAAAGATTTTACGAGACACAAAATATATCCTATCCATTGAATTATTACGCTAACCTATCAGATTTTTTTACACTGAATTTTAGTATTATTTCTACCTACTTGTCTCTTCTCTTGTTCTCCCACTGTCTTGCTAATTCCAATCCCATCCAATCTAATAAGGTCTACGATTAATTAAAAGACGCCTGCATGAGGCAAATCGTGAATTGTTTTAAGATACGATCAGTAGCGTAAAAATAAACTGATAACGAAGGTTGTTTTGAAAACACAATATCAGTAAAAAAACTGCAAGGTCAACGCACTCAATACGCGCCTATCTACAACTATACAAAAACTATGTTTGATTGATAGCTTGGGACTAACTGTAGTCGATCACACCCGTCGTTACTACGGGGATTTGACGAGCCACTGCAAAAACAAGCCATCAATCAACATTTATTCAAAGCTTGTTAGGGTGTGTCCAGACACAGCTAATGCCGCCCGCGCGGCATCTGAAGGACACAAATCTGCCGCGCGACTACTTGGACATAGGTAATAGGTACCCTTGAAATGAACGCGGCAGTCGTCAGTCCAAACATAGCGCGGCATTCGCTGTGTCTATACACACCCTTATATAAAGCATGGAAGCAGCTTGGCAAAAGAGCAACGTGTTTATTTTTGCGACCTAATTTTTATTAACGACTTTTTTGTGGCGATTATATATCACACTCGTGGATTTATGTTTTACTTATTCTGTGGTTTACTAACTTCGCCCTACGGTTTTTATGTTGTGTTTGTAATATTAGGAGGGGCTAAAAAGGAAGCTTAAGCAATATTGCTGACTACATTTACTACGCAATACATGTTTACTAATAAAATTCAAAACAAAGCTCGACCGAGGCCGACCGAGGCCGACCGAGTGAAGAGTGGACCTCACCTTACGGAGTTCACGAGAGAGATGAGAGATAGAGAATAGTCGAGACTCGAGAGCTATGTACAGAGTAGCCTAAGAGCGTAGCAGATAAGAAGCATATTTATGAAACTGCGAATGAGGCGAATTTATTGGCCCTGAGGAAAACGCAAGAAAACTCAGTGTTTAAACATTTGTGAATAAGTATTGTTTTATTTGAGAACGGAATCGCACCGGCCATTGTATTAATAGCTTTGTCATAATTAAACATCTTGCCAACCGTCTTCTTTTTGATCCGTATCGCATAATTCAGCATAGATTGCAGTTTTTCCTTCTACCTCTCTCTTAGCAGAGCTTGAAACGGCGATGGATAAAGATTAGCTGAATAAATGTAGGTAGACTCTAGAATGACGTAGTTAAATCTCATGTAAACATTATCGTAGTAATATAGTCAAGTTTATTGAAGTATATATTAACATGAATAGCTTATAAATAGAACTACTATGAATCATTAGTTTTAACTTAGAATCTTACCTCTATTGATAGTAAACCATTCATTACCTACCTACATATAATTACCACTATGGAGCAAGGATCTAGACAAGGTTTTCAATAGAATACGGTATGGTATGGTTGGTATAGGCTCGTATGTTTTTGACCATAATCTCACCATTGAATAGAAGGGAACTGGTTCTCATATGTGGTTGTTGGAATACACCTTGGTGGCAGACAATATTAATCTGCTATTTACCACATAATACCTACTATGTATTTAGGGTTGTACAGTACAACCAATGATTATAGTTTAGTACCTAGCGGTACTTACGTACCTATATACATAAAACCACACTACTCAGAACAATAACTACATTATAGAGAAATAAAAAAATATTTTTATTTTGCTTATTGTAACCCGATAGTTGGTGGTATCAAATTATCGAAAGTGCATTTATAAGGTCAAAGTAATTATTAACTTTATTTTCGCAACCAATCGCTCGTTTAACTGTTGCTGTCAGCAGTCTAATTTCAATATAACAGAATGTATGTAACTTTCATTATGTTTAACGTCATTGACGTTTATTTTGTTATGTATGTCTTACTCTTTATTTATTTTTAACGGACACTGGCCCTGATTCTGGTGATTAACAACAAAACTTATTTTAATCTCACTATGTCTTTTTCTTACAAAGAATATAAGAAAAGGATGCAAGAAATGGAGTCCTGTCAAATTAGTCCAATGCTTGTTTTCAATATAAATTTAGTTGCCATCTATCGCGGTTTCGCCTAAATACACGCAAAATCAGACGGCAAAGATTAATTTGACAGCTTTAAATATCTTCTATCCTTTTTCGATAATGTTCGTAAGAAAGAGATGAGATGTGACTGAAATTAGTATAGTGCGATTTACAACAGAATCGGCACCACTTTCTCAACTCTCAACTTCCCTAGTCTCTACAGAGGAGAAATCTTACAGACTATTTAGGGACAAAATTAAATTGCCACAAGTTGTGGCTGTAGTTGTGGGTATATAAAATATATTTTCATGGGTTATGTTATGTTGGTAGCAATAAAAAAAATATAAACACTACGATTGCTGCGGGGTGGAAGCTAGATAGGTATATAAAAAAAGGTATTAACCTAAAAATATTTCTGCATTGAATATAAAATCCACAAAGAAAACATAACCATCAAAACGAGTGTGAAACAATTAAATAGCAATTAAAACGGTAACTGTTAGATTTGATCCGTCGGTCAACGAGTTAATTGACTCTTCTCACTCAGTGTTGTTTCATTGAGTTATACAATCAAGTTGTTAGCGGCAAGCGGTTATGACGCGGTCGTCGTATTGTTATTTATAGCGTTAGCATTCATTAAAGGTGATTGTCCATTAGGAAGGATAGAATTTAGATGAGAATAGAATTGAAATTGTATGCAAGCCAGATTGCGTTTGACCACTTTACATTGATAATGTGGTCGATGTTAAGCACACAAGGAACACATACCTGCAAAGACTTAGTTTTGTAGTGCAGTACAGCTTTGCGATGTCAGATCAGATTATGAGATTACATTTTGGTAGGTACCATCTTCAGATAAGTCCAATGCTGTGACAGTGGATGCGCCACCCGGCTCATCGGACCACTGTCTCGTCCGGACGCTAGTGCCTTGTGCGCGGCCCGATTCGCTCATGGATTGCATGATTTCTTCGCATCGTACCCGTGGAGGTGGCTCTGCTTCGCATCAGATGATCCTGACACCTATGCAGTTGCCTTCGCTGAGGCGAACCTGGCGGAAATGGAATGTTATATCCCAAACCCGCTAGCAGCTGCAGGGGTGAAGAAACAACCGTGGTTTAATTGGCCCTGCAAAGAAACTAGACGGAATAAGCAGACTTTCTATGAAGCTTGGACAACTGCCCGTACTAATCAGGGGCCTAACATTTCTGACGAGAAACGCAAAAACACTGCCTCGAGATTCGAAAGCGAATGATTGCCAGAACTAAGTTCGATTTCTTCATCAGAATTGGTGAGAGGCTGACTAGCCTTCCCTCTGGGAGTCACGCTTTTTGGTCTTTGCCAAAACTGCTGAAGGGAACTTTTCCCAGTCGTCCTTGTCACCACTACGAAAGCCGAACGGAAACTTGGCCCATAGTGCTAAGGAGAAAGCCGATCTTTTGAGCTCTCTCTTTACCTCGAACTCGACTTTGGATGAGTGTGAGATCTCCATGCCAGAGATAAGCATTACCCAATGGGAGGTCCGGCGGGAATTGCTGTCTCTGGACGTCCATAAGTCGATATGCTGAAGCGGTATGCTCCTGAATTGTGCCCTGTACTGACGCGTCTTTTTGCGCTTTCCTTCACCAAAATGGAAGACCCATCTTCGCGGAACACTCCCCACGTGTACCCAGTGCCCAAAAATGGCGACAGAACAGACCTGACGAATTACAGGTCTATCGCCATCACCTCCCGAGAAGAGGATCACGATTTGTTGAGCTACCGACAATACGACTTCCGCCACAGTCGCTCGGCTTCGATCGGGTCTGGCGCCGGGGTCTTCTAACGAAGTTACCAGCATACGGGCTTCCCGAGGGACTATGCAAATGGATCGCCAGCTTTCTGTCCAGCAGATGCATAAGAGACATAAATGCCGCTAAGAAAACTCCATATGATGTGGCTCCATAATTCCAGAACATGTCCTTGAACATCAGTGGTTAGTTTGGGATCACATGGCCGTGTGAAGAATGTCCCAGGATGTTTATTAATTTATTTAAATACATGTATTTTCACCGGCTACTAGCAAATATGTCTAAGTATTTATTGTGAAGCGCTCGTGGTGTAGCATGATTAGCCGTTCTTAATCGATCGGCACAGTTAAGCTACGTCTGTCGTGGTCGGTACCTGAATGGGTGACCGTCTAGCTAGAGCTAGAGCTAGCTATTACAAATCGAGCGTGTCCGTGCTTCAGAAGGCACGTAAAGCCGTTGGTCGTTGACCACTTAATTGTGATAATCGTTAACCTAGTTGGATGCCTCCTAGGCGGTCTGAAAAATTCCAACAGTAGGTTGACCACTAGCCTACCTCCACCAATCCGCAGTGGGCACGCGTGGTGGAGTATCTGCTGCCCATTCCTTTTCACCCTCATTTTTGAAAGGAGGCCTGTGCTCAGCAGTGGGACATTATAGGCTGATGATGATGATGATGATGATGATGATTTATTGTACCTATCTGATCCGACGTAATTGAGTAACTTATGTAAGTAATTATTGTGAACCTACACGTGAACCTTCTGTGTTTATACGTGATATGTATAATATAAAATTATTGGTTATATTAATATTAGATAATAATTTACCAGCTGTATTAAATGCATTTAAAGAACTACGTCATTTAAAAAAAGATGTTTGTCTTTCTAAAATAGAACACAAATTAATGAAATAATATAAAAATTTGGTACAAAGAATAATCGCTACGCCTCTTTTATGAATACCAAACTAAAAAGTTTATATTCATATTACTGAAGGTAATTTGCTCTTCGATCAAAATATTTGTATCTAGACCTAGCGGCACCAACATAGCTCTGTCTGACAGTTCACCATTAGTGATTTCATCCAAGATTATACCACCATAGGACCATAAGGTTAGTCAAAGCCCTGATTGGATGAAATTCATCAATGATGTTCGTATCGATTGCCACCAAAGATACGCGGTAGAGCCCACGGAAAAGAGAATACACTCTTTTCTCTGTGGTAGAGCCACAGATTAAGACGTAAGTAAGTAGAGCCCCTATCTGAGCAATGCCAATATGATTGACATGTTATTCATCCACCTTAGAACTCGATCACCCCATCAGAGCTTATACTCTAAGCCCCTTATTTAATAATAAAGTGATCAAACGTTGATTAGCTAAAATTCTGAAGTCTTTATCTGACACGTGACATTTGGTGATCGAAAAAGTGAGACGGAGGACACTATTACATTGATTTAGTTAAAAAGCGATTAGGGGGTAAGTGTAAACTCTCTTCCGTGGTATAGATCATGTAATGTTATTGTTATGATACAAATACCTATAGCTTGTTATGTGTACAGACCCTTAAGTGAAGCCAATGTACACATAGCCTTAACATCATCGATGACGATATTGCGCAATGCTGAGTCGACGCGGTTCCCATGTGAATCTATATTGCTGACGCCGCGACGTTGCACCTGCATCAAGCCAAGCGGCCCGCCCGACCAAGCGACGCGGAAGGGATCTTCACTTCGGTACCAACTTCGTCCGAAGACACTCCATTTTAATTATAGTTCATTAATGTAATTTTTATACATTAAATTAATATTATAAATTCAGTTTTGATTTTTTTTACATCCTTCGGCTGTGGCCTCCATAATTGGCGCAGTCGGTAGGATACTCGAGTCAGTGCGTGGCGCGAACTATACGAAGATTTCCGACATCGAAATCGGGCCGAGCCCCGCGTGGCTGACTGGTTTTCAAGCCATCGACGAGTATCCGAAGAAGAACCTGAGGAACACCGCTGGAGGACTTCCAAACATTGAAGATAAAAAGTCAAAAATGAAACTGTGAGTTGCACAAGATTTTTCTCTCGTGTTGCTCTCCTTTAGTCCTTAGTGATCCCTATATTTTTATTTAAATTTAATTTAATTGTGTTCAAGATTTTTCACCCTCGAAGGTTAGGTTCCCCTAAGGCTAGTCCCAGACAGTCTCAGCGGGATTTATTAGTAGACTCAAATAGGAATTTAGATTTTGATATCATGGCTATTAATTACGAGCATAATCCGGACACCATATTCAAGGCCTTACGCCTAGTCCCCGAATTTGACGGGAACCCGAACGTCTTAACTAGATTCATTCGCATTTGCGATCAGTTAGTCGCGAAATATGTTAAGGATGATCAAAGATTTGAATTAGATAATAGTTCACTATTAAACGGAATACTTAACAAGGTATCGGGATCTGCTGCTCGAACCATCAACTCGAATGGCATTCCGGAGAATTGGACAGGAATTAGGAATGTACTAATTAACAACTTTTCAGACCAGCGAGATGAAACTGCTCTGTATAATGATTTGGCATTGCAGACCCAAGGGTCTAGTACGCCCCAGGAATTTTTTGAACGTTGCCAAACGCTTTTTAGTACAATCATGACGTATGTTACGTTACATGACGAAGTTTCTACAACTGTAGAGGCGAAACGTACTCTATATAAGAAATTAACTATGCAGGCATTTGTACGAGGCCTTAAGGAACCATTAGGCTCTAGAATTAGATGCATGCGTCCTGCTAGTATAGAGAAAGCGTTGGAATTTGTTCAGGAGGAGTTAAATGTTATTTACTTACAACATAGAAATGATAGTTTTCCTAGATTGCAGCAACAGCAGCCCACTAATACTAAAATTATGCCTATGCCTTCTATGCATGCACCTGCACCTAAACCATTTGTGTTCCCTCCTATAGCACAGCACTCTAATTGGCAGCGTCACACGCCGCCGCCGCCGCCGCCGCAATTTAGATTTAACCCATTATTTAGAATGCCCAGCCGTACGCAGCAAATGTTTAAGTCTCTTCCACCGAATTATAATCCGCAAAGTAATATATTCCGGTTACAACCTCGGAATCAAACCCCATACAATACCGGCCCGAAGCCGATGAGCGGAGTAAGCCATTACGTCACGAAGACTTTACCACCATCTGGTCATGATTGGCGTAAAGCAGGCAATCCGCCACCGAATAATTATTTTAAGGCCAAAGATGTTAATTTTAATGAAACTGATTATTATGATGACTATTATAATAACTATTACTATCCTGAGTGCTTCGAATCAGATCAATATAATGATTATAACGAATATTACGAGTGTCCCGAATCTGATTTTAATAATGATTTGCAGGACCCTGAAAATTATAATACTGAGGTTGAACATCAACCCCAGCCTTCCACTAGTGAGGATTTTCAGAAAGTTCAGAATTCAAAAAAGTTAAAATAGAATTGAATCTTCAAACCCAACGTCAGTTACCGTATATTAGTATTTCAAATCCACCATTAAATATTTTAATTGATACCGGCGCGAATCAATCATTTATCAGTCCAGAAGCTGTTGAGAAATATTTTTCTAACTATCCTTTGAACTATGATCCATTCGAGGTTACGAACGTGCACGCAACGAGTCAAAACGATTATTCGATAACTGTCCCCAGTTTCCCTGAGTTTAATGACCCTGACAATGTGACATTACTTATTTATAACTTCCATAATCACTTTGACGGACTTATAGGTACAGACTTACTACATAAATGGGAAGCACAAATAAATTTTAAAGATTTAACGTTGAATACTAAATTAGCAGTAAATCCTATAAGAATGTATAATTCCCGAAACGTTAATTTATATGAAGACATCATTCCGGCCAATAGTTCGAAGTTAATTAGGATCCCTATCAATGTACCTGACGGTGAGGTACTTGTAGAGGAACAAGTTATGTGCAATTGTCACATTCGCGAGTGCATAACCGTAGTACGTAACAGTCGAGGTATTGTTGAATTAGAGAACCCTACACAGAATGATATTATATTTTCTTTAGACCGTCCCGCCAGTGCTACTTTGTTCAATATCGAGTGCACGGGCACTGAACAATCGAGTACGCGTGTTAAGGAAGTACTTTCCCGCCTCCGTACAGATCATTTAAATGATGAGGAACGAACAAATTTATTATCTCTTTGTTCTAATTACGCCGAAGTATTTTATATTGATGGAGAACCATTAACATTCACTAACAGAATTAAACACAGTATTAAGACAACCGATGAACTACCGATTTACACCAA
The DNA here is from genome assembly GCA_947623365.1 of Achlya flavicornis. Lineage (NCBI taxonomy): Eukaryota > Metazoa > Arthropoda > Insecta > Lepidoptera > Drepanidae > Achlya > Achlya flavicornis. Next base: position 14,830,960 of record OX392467.1, read on the forward strand.
AAGCTACCGTTATCCATTTGTACACAGACAGGAAGTTAGTGATCAAATCTCTAAAATGTTGGAACAGGGTATAGTACGACCTTCCGATTCAGCTTGGAGCTCTCCAATCTGGGTTGTCCCCAAAAAGGCAGATGCCTCAGGTCGCCAAAAGTGGCGTCTCGTAGTCGATTTCCGTAAATTAAATGAAAAGACTATCGATGATAAATACCCTATTCCGAACATAACCGATGTTCTTGATAAATTAGGGAAGTGTCAGTATTTCAGTACCCTAGACTTGGCTAGTGGTTTTTATCAAGTTGAAATGGAGCCGAGCGATATACCCAAGACCGCGTTTAATGTGGAACACGGGCACTTCGAATTTCTTCGAATGCCCATGGGACTTAAGAATTCTCCATCTACCTTTCAAAGGGTGATGGATAATGTCTTAAGAGGCCTACAAAACGTTATCTGCTTAGTATATCTCGATGATATAATCGTATTTAGTACTTCGTTACAAGAGCATATTGTAAATTTAGGAAAAGTATTTCAGAGACTGAAGGAATCAAACTTCAAAATACAAATGGACAAGTCAGAATTTTTAAAACTAGAAACTGCTTATTTAGGGCACATTATAAGTGGAGAAGGTATTAAGCCAAACCCTGATAAGATTTCAGCCATACAGAAATATCCAATACCCAAGACTCCAAAGGAAATTAAACAATTCTTAGGACTCATTGGGTACTACCGTAAATTTATCCCTGACTTTGCCCGCATTACGAAACCCCTGACAATGTGTTTAAAGAAAGGTAAAAGAATTACTCTTGACTCAGAATACGTAAATTGCTTTGAAAAATGTAAAATGCTTCTGACAAATGACCCCATCTTAAGATATCCAGATTTTACAAAAGAATTTATTTTGACGACAGACGCATCCAATTTCGCAATAGGCGCAGTTCTATCGCAAGGAACTGTCGGATCCGATAAGCCTGTGTCGTACGCTTCACGTACATTGAATGAAAGTGAAATCAATTACAGCACGATTGAGAAAGAATTGCTTGCCATAGTATGGGCAACCAAGTATTTCCGACCTTACTTATTTGGACGTAAATTTAAAATTCTGACAGACCACAAGCCGTTACAGTGGATAATGAATATTAAGGAACCGAACTCACGACTCACCAGGTGGCGTCTTAAGCTAAGTGAGTACGACTATACAGTTATATATAAGAAAGGCAAATATAACACTAACGCCGATGCTCTGTCACGTATTGAGTTACATATTGAAGAGACAGACTCATTAGTAGTAAATCCCACAGAAAGACAACCATCATTAGACGGATCATCCACTGATACTGCCCCATCATTACATAGATCATCCACTGACACAGCACATACAGACAGTGAACATCCTATTCTGGAAATACCAATTACTGACGATCCTCTCAATAAATTTCATAGACAATTATGTTTGACTATAGTTGGTGACATCAAAGGTCGACCAAAAGTGACGAAACCCTTTGATACACATACCCGTGTTTCAGTACAGTTACGTAAATCCAATTTAGAAAAAGATTTAATTGACGCAATTAAAGAATATGTTTCCCCTAGAGTTAAAACTGGTATATTAGTTACGCCATCACTTAGCATGTATTTGATAGTACCGATTTTACAACAATACTTTAAGAATTCTTCTATGAACTTGGTTTTAGTAAAAAAAGAACTTGAAAATGTGAAGGAGTATCTCAGACAACAAGAAATAATTAGGCATTATCATGACGGAAAATCAAATCATCGCGGAATCAATGAATGTTACCTTAGTTTGTCACGGAAATATTACTGGCCTAAAATGAAAGATCAAATAACTAAATTCATTAACGAATGTACAATATGCGGCCAGGCAAAGTATGATCGTCATCCCATTAGACAACAATTTAATGTAGTACCCCCGGCTACGAAGCCTTTTGAAATCATTCATATGGATCTTTTTACTACCCAGAATGAAAAGTACCTTACATTTATAGATGTATTCTCTAAGTACGGGCAAGCTTATCTATTGCGAGATGGCACGGCAATTAGTATTATTCAAGCACTACTAACATTCTGCACGCACCATGGTCTTCCTTTAACAATTATTACTGATCAAGGCACTGAATTCACGAACCAAATGTTCGCTGAGTTCACACGAATTCATAAAATAACCCATCATAAAACTTTAGCTCATGCACCTAACGATAATGGCATTATAGAACGCTTTCATTCGACATTATTGGAACATCTTAGAATTTTACGTCTACAACAGCGAGACGAACCAGTAACTAACTTAATGTCATATGCCATTTTAGCTTACAATAGTTCTGTCCACAGCTTTACTAAATGTCGACCCTATGACATAATAACAGGACACTATGACCCTCGTGATCCCCTAGACTTTAACCCGACAGAACAGTTATTACAACAGTACATGCAGACACATAAAGAACAGATGAAAACAGTATATGACATTATAAATGAATTCACTTTGACTGATCGTACTAACATAATTGAGAATAGAAATAGAGACCGTGAGCCTGAAGTAGAGTTACAGCCTGAACAACAAGTTTTTATCAGAAATCCCTCAGCTAGTAGACAGAAGTTAGCTCCCCGATATACTCATGACAAAGTTCTTGCCGATCTGCCTATACATATTTATACATCTAGAAAACGAGGCCCTGTAGCTAAGTCACGATTAAAACGAGTACCAAAAAGTGCTATGTTGTTGCAGGTTAACCCTGATACTGATCACCCACCTAGTACAAGCTCAAGAGATAAAACTTGAAAGCTTTAATGACGGACCTGGACTTCTACCATTTAAACTTGGACCCGTACAGTTAGTGACTCATCACCATATCTTCCTACAATACATTGAATTGAATGAAATAAAAGACAAGATTGACACAGTACAAGACCAATTAAGACAACTCAAGACTCAACTACCTGACAAAACATATCCTTTGTATGACACCCAAATTAACTACCTTACCGCTAAATTAGATAAAGCATCATCTCATTTAAGAAGCTTAGAGCCTAGTAGAAGTAAAAGAGGCCTAATAGACGGTTTGGGTTCTGTAATCAAAAGTATAACTGGTAACTTAGATTATACAGATGCAGTAAAATATGAAGATGCCATTAAAGTTTTAAAAGAAAATCAAGATAAGACAGTATCTGAATTTAACAGTTTTATCAGTTTAAGTAAGGATTGGATGTTACATCATACTAATATTTTATCGAATATATTGGATAATCAGAGTAAAATTAATAAGACGATATATTTCATTATTAAAGATAATAAATCGTACCAAGACAATTTATTGAAATACGCAAAATTGACCCAATTGTTAGTTATAGTTAGTGAGAACATTGATGATTTAATAAGTGAATTACGTAGAATAGAAGATATATTAGCCTTTACGCGTGCATCGAGCACACACCATTCAATGTTAAGTGTAGAAATATTAAATAGTATGTTACTTAAGTTAGGTACCATTTATGATAGGAAACAGTTATTGGACGTAGATATTAGAGAATATTATAACGTAATTAAGCCAGGTACATACTTTAATAAGGATAAATTAGTTATAGTCTTTAGGTTCCCAATCGTTTCCCCGCATTCATATGATCTTTATAAATTATCCATATTACCTAATAAATCAAATCAAATCCTAGTACCTCCCTATCCTTATATAGCAACCAATGAGAATGATTACGTGTACATTGCGGCTGAATGCCCGAAGTTGAGCAACGCATACTTATGTGAGGAAGGCATGGAACATCAAATTAGATCACAACCAAACTGCATACATAAATTAATTCTTCAACAATCTAACGAATCCTGCAAGACAACTACAGTATCAATTTCAAGACAACTTATGGAAAAATTAGATGACAGACATTACATAGTCGTCTTCCCGCAACCAACGAAAGTCCAGCTATCCTGCGAACGAGAAGAATACAACATACTCTGCGGCAGTTATCTAGCAACCATTCCACAGATCTGCCGTCTACGCACCGAAGAATTCACTCTTATTAACATCAATAACCGTATAGAAGGCAAGCCGATGAAGATTATGAAAATTCCATATTATATCAACCAGGAAACTACAAGCAAACCTACTATTTCCCTCAACTCAATCAAGTTGGATGACCTAAGAAACCTTCAAGAAAAAATATCGGCCCAGCCACCGCTTCAAATAGAACAACTACCTACGAGTACATTATACCATACTACAATCCCGATCTATGGCATATTACTGAGTGCAGCTATACTTGTATTCATCGTACTGATTCAACGTTATAGAACCTTCAAGAAAATTAAGATATCCAACAACACTAATGATATACCATTGGAGAATTTAGAAAAATCTGAAGATAGAAACCAGCATCCAGCAACATTTTCATTGAACATTCTAAAATAGTTGCTGATCTATGGGTGGAGGTGTTATGTGTACAGACCCTTAAGTGAAGCCAATGTACACATAGCCTTAACATCATCGATGACGATATTGCGCAATGCTGAGTCGACGCGGTTCCCATGTGAATCTATATTGCTGACGCCGCGACGTTGCACCTGCATCAAGCCAAGCGGCCCGCCCGACCAAGCGACGCGGAAGGGATCTTCACTTCGGTACCAACTTCGTCCGAAGACACTCCATTTTAATTATAGTTCATTAATGTAATTTTTATACATTAAATTAATATTATAAATTCAGTTTTGATTTTTTTTACATCCTTCGGCTGTGGCCTCCATAATTAGCTTATAGAAAAGAAAAACATAATATTTTCATTATAAACGATAACGTCCAAATCTTAAATTTCTTATTCGTATTGATTCGCGAGGGCATAATAATTGCGCGAATTGCACTTTTCTGCAGAATAAATAAAGTTTCAAAGTCTGCAGCTGAGCCCCAAAGCAGAAGACTGTAACTGTAGGACATTAAACAATGGAAATAAGCAATGTAAACCAGCATGGCTGTAGCCACATCTGTTATTTGTAAAAAAAAAAATGGGTATAGGGGCGGAACTCTACTTAATAGCTAATCTTTCTATATGAAAAAAATACGATGGGAGGACCCCATCGTATTTTACTATCTAGTGTTTCGAGAAAAACTGTCTTATGTTGTTCTTGTCTTTTAACGTCGCGCGTCGACTAAAATATGAGTGTCACAGTGTCACTCTTGTACGTTTACTTTTCCAGGAATTAAGCAAGAGATTATTGGCGGCAAACCATTATGATACAGCTGATAAGGTGTCATTGAGCTGCGTAAGGTCTGTATCTTTTCTATTGACCTTAAAAATTTAAGAAGTATCATTAGCAAATAAAACAATATCGGACATTTCATTTACCATATAGGTTGTACTCAAATATTGATTCTGTGATATAGGGCAATTCATTAATAATAGGGGTTAAAAAAAAAAAGCCAGGAACATAAATGTGCCTAAAATTGATCCTTGCTGTACACCCGTTTTCACTCAAGACCTTGGGAACGATAGCATATTATATAAGATCAAATGCCACTCCACGAACTCCATAGTGTTGGAGTTTTAAAACTAGGGTATGATGAACTACGCAATCATTTTTGAGTATTTTGTATAAAGCTATTAAGCTATATATTTATATTATACACTTATAATAATACTTGTCTATTCATGTGTATGTTAGCTAGTGGCCAACAACTGCTGGACATAGAACAATAGCGCATGTTAACGAATTCTACACGTCAGGAACTGAACAAAACTGATTTAATGAGGCCCATTCACTTAACTATCTGTAAAAAAAAAGACTGAAACAACAAATAATCGGGATAATATTACAAAACACTGGTACGGTAATGAACTTTATTTTAAATTTAATTTATTTCAGACTTTTTAGTTTTGTACAGAATGAGTTTTATTTATTATTAAGTAAATGAGCAGTACGGTAAAATTGTAACAATCATCTTTATGTATTAGTAAATAAATGAGCAGTAGGTACGGTAAAATGCTAACAATCATCGCAACTCTGTTAGTTACGTACGGTAACCGCTCAGTACCTACTGACCTTGTTTTTTTGCAGTTTTATATACACATATATGGAAATGGAAAGGGCTGTTTACAATCTTTCATTTGATACCCATATTTTTATAATTACGATATTTTTGTTTTTAATACCCCCCTCTTTTTTATTCGTACACGCCATATAAAAATAATATAACCTATGACACTCCCACATTTAAGACGAATCTATCGACACCTCATATGTTTAAATCCATCAAGCCGTTTAGGCTGCAAAGCGTGCCAAAGAAATAGACATACATACCTACATACTTACATGCACTCGAAAAACATAACCCTCCTTCCGGGTCAGTCGGGTAAAAATTAAGCACTATTTATTTTATGGAGTTTACTGACGCACGGGTACACATTAAATATATGTGGGCACCAAATACACTCGAGTGACACCAAACCAACCATCCGTTCCTGATCTATTTTAGTCAGTAAATAGAATAATTACGTCATTTACTGAATCATGTTTATGTGTAAAGCTATAGAAGTTTACACACAAACTATATGAATCATGTGTTTTTATATATAATATTAGTGAATGTTTCGTTTAATGAATGGATTGAGGAATATCATTTATAAATCGTGATTTAACTTTCATTTACCTTTTCCGCAACCGAATTAGAGAACGAATTTCCATATTTATTTTGTTTTATTTATTAGGGTCAACTAACAGATACACATTACATACTTTTCAACACGCTTGTTCGTAAAGTGACAGTTATTGCACCTTTTTTAGTATCTGAATGCAGCTTATTACGCACTAGTGCTTTTTACTTTATTACCGCACAGTTTTATGACAGTTTGTACTTCACTGCAAGTGATATTGTGTAGACGAAGCATTCTTAATTTAAGGGTAAAACAGTTTGACAGCTCCGCTCAGCTTGATAGCTCAGCAGATACCTCCTGCGAGTAAGGTCGTCTGACCTCATCGGGTAGGGGGCATGGGTCGGTAACGCGCGATTATTGCCCCCGGCTGTTCCATGCGTCCATATGGCTACGGTAACCGCTTACCACCACATGAGCCGTATGCTAATTTGCCGAATTTTGTAGTATAAAAAAGCTTGCACTATAATGTCAAAGTCTGGTAAAACCCGGTAACTGCTTACCATCAGGCGGGCCGTATGCTTGTTTGCTTAAATATATCCGCCACTTTCTTCTAATTTCATGTAACAAAAAGGCTGGGGTTAGGTATCTGATAATATAGTTTTAATTGATTGTGATTTACAAGAAGAAAGAAATAAGAATGAAACATTAATGGCTTACATTACTACTAACGTCAGAGCACTCACAGCTAACGTATCTTATTTTTCATCTTTTGACTGATCGGTTTAAAAAATATTGTATCTAGTAGTAAGTAGGTACAGTCGAGGACATAAATATGTATACACTTTTTGAAATTCAAAAGCAATTTTCTCGCATGTTTAACATTTAAGTGTTAAACTATTACACAAATCATAATAGTATATGTTAGAAGATTCTACCTTTATATTATCTCTTAATTTCAATCAGTAGTTTAAGAGGAAACCGTTGTTGAATTTTACTAAGTGTATACATATTTATGTCCTCGACTGTACCTACTTATTTCATTTGCATACAGAAAAGATGAAAAGATTGTCACAAAAATACTCATCAAAACGTAACAATGCTGTGCCGAGGAAGTAGCGGATTAAGGAACGGAAATCTTCCAATAGGAGTGACCCTGGGGTACTTTAAAGTGCGTTCTAGTGGCATTAAGACTTTAGTAATGTAGGTCCATGGAATTAAGTTACTTTTATATTGATAATAATTTATTAACTGAACTTTATAAATAAACTAGTGGCTCTGTGAGCTGTAGACCTGATAATTAAGTAATATGGAATTTCCTTGTTATTTTTGGAAAACTGAATGGACCAAATAAAATTAATTATCGAACCTGCTCACAAGATTTTACGAGAATCGGTTGACAAATGCGTCCTGTAGAAGAGAACATCGGATATCCACCAGACATAGGTACCTAATACGAAAGCATTTTTGCCCAAGCTGAAACGGAGACGCTTCGCTCGCACTTCGCGTTCGCTCGGTCAAAAATGTCTATCACTTTCCTTTGAAAGTGGAGTAACCCAATTATTAATATTTGGATTATCGACAGTCACGACGATAATGATGTGATATCAACTGTTTATCATTTTTCGAAAATTATTGTGATTGATTAATATTATGATGCTTTAATCCATCCAATCGATTGTTATCGTTCACAGTGCATTATCTAGACTAGATCTAAACTGAATACTGAGACGATTTTGACTTTTGACACAGGGCGGAAGCTAGTTACCTAGGTACCTAGAAATAAATGTAAGTTAGGCATGGTTTCCAGAACTAAGTACCTATATATGAAAATGAAATACCAACTGGTGGTAATTTCAGTTACTTTGATCTTCATAAGCGCCCTACTAGGGCCTAAGTTGCAATGGTTTTGACTTTGAATCAACAGTGGGCACTGAGTTTTATTTAATTCCTCATCAAGTTTTTTTTTTTGTTATCTCAAGTACTGATTCCATGTCTAAATACCGCCATCAACTGTTTTACCCTACCCTCAAATTCCGCTTAATTGTGATTTTAAATAGGTACCTATGTACGTGATCCTAGTGTTGTTGTACCCCGAAAAATGTCATGAGAGTACAATAATAACAAAACGAATCATATAATTGTGTAGGAATCTGGGCTGGTGCCAGTTCTTTGTCCCCCGTAGTCGCCGCAAACAAATGTTGTTAAGGACGTATTTTTATATTATTTCACGTGGGTGGGGTTAAAACATCTGATGGGTCGTGCACCGCGATTTAATCGTCTACTGAGAATCGAATGACTATAGAATGACTGTAGGTACCTATAGTGTTCAAGGAAATAATAAATAAAGAAATAATTTAAAAACATTAACAAGCGAGTAATAAAAATATTGTAACGATTTTAAATTATAATGAACATAATATTTTTATATAATTATTTTTAATACTTACATCTAGTAAACAGTAGCTATTCCTTTTCATTTTCACACTTGAAAAAATATCACAAATTATAATGAACACATTGGAAACAGCACAAAACACTAATGCATAGTTGTAACGAGTTACAACTTTCCAACTACAGGAATGTGAAAAATGCAGAGCTAGCGCGCAGCCGACGCTGCAGTACTCTCAGCATTTTACAAAACAAAGCAACAGTGGTAAGTAAAGAATCACACTTAAAACGTTACAAACGTTTTCGTTAGAACACTTTTGACATTTCCCGCACAATAATACACACACAGCGAGTCTAATTCAGAACACCAACTTAGCAAAACTCCGAACAACACAAAAGCGTATAGCGAGCGACTAGAAGTGTATATTTACTTATAGATATGTTCTCTTTGCCAACTTGATAGCGCTTCACTACGGTTGCAAGAAAGAGACGGAATTACTCTTGGAATGAGTTACGTGTAGAGGAGAAAGAGATAGACACTTTTTGATGTTTCGCTTCGGTATCCGGTATTCCCGTTTGAGATTTTGTGTATTGAGGTGTAGTGACTAGTGACGATAACGTATGCCGTGCGGTATGCCTGGAGTGGTCGTGCTCCGTGGTCAGTAAATGTTATGGTGACCTCTAATCATTTTCATTATTGTAAATAATAAACAAATGCACACGTTATTTCCATGAATATTATAAATAAAAGGCTTATGTGTTAGTTGCACCTAGGTACCTACCTACTACATAATTTTCTAAAAAAATTACAAACTCGATAGGTGGCTTATTCAAATAGGTACTTTTAGAAGGTACTCCACTGAACCCGAAATGGAACAACACACATACCTATGGCTGTATAATCTGACGAAGAAATTAAATGTTCTAGATGTCGAAGTCAGACGTGGTCAGAGTCAGACACAGAACACTCTCACTAAGGGGGCCTTTCCCTAACTAAGGAACTCAGTACCAATGATTTGCAACTCCTGACTTGGGACCTCTAACCTGCAGAACTATCAACGACAAAAAAAAATATTGCCCGGCAGTTGTTTTTGTGTCATATACTACGTTAGGATTAGCAATATGGCTGACCCCCTTAGGATTTATTATAATTGAATAAGCTAATAAAACATATTCACCAGCTATACAACTTTGAAGAATTTATCAGATTTAGCCAACAATATGATAAAATCCTATATAAAGGTTCACTTCAGACACTACATGATAAGTAAATCCAGAGGCTTCCTTCTCTCACTTTCAGCCTGAACGATGGTAACCAAGTAATATGTGAATCTAAAAGCTGAGCTAGCAATGATTTTTCATGGAATTTTCCGGATAGCTTGACTGTGAACTGATTAAAGTTTTTAGTTAGTACACGTTCGTAGGGGATTAGTTGCTATTTAATTTGTGCAGGCTCATTTTCACTGTATACCGTGTGTGCATGGCTTGCCTTTATTTAGCACCGGCTCTAGGGTAGAGCGTCAGAAGCGGTCGCTCTATTAGGCGCCAGCCGGGTGACCAAGGGGCGCCTAAAAACAATTTCGAGTAAATAATGTTTCACTCCTCTTGCTCTAAGGTCCGTCATTGTAGCGTATCCTATCAAGTCCTTTTTCAAGTCCTATCAAGTCACATCAAGTCAACTTCTAAATACAAGCCTGTTTTTTTCCTCGCAATTGTGTTCAAAAACGTCGTAAGACACGCGTGTGCATTGATCATTACACACTCGGCTCCCTTATCGCTTAATACCGCCTTGCGTGTAATGACCAACTTTACACACATGTATCATAATGTACTATTTCAACACACTTGCTCGTAAACTGGCTCGTACGTATAACGAACTGGTGCTTTTTACTTTACATTACCGCACTAGTGTTTTATGATATTATCCCGATTATGTTAAGTTTGTATCTTACTGTAAGTGATATGTGTGTAGACGAAGCATTCTTAATTTAAACGGGTAAAATAAATTTAAAAGCGCATCGCTGTGCAAAACCTGCGCGCCATATTTGTTAATTATTTTCATTGTGTGGTTGATGATTATCAAAAATGTACTTAAAAAATATATGTATATTTTTTTCCTCGCAAGTGTGTAGAAAAACGTCGTATCACACACGTGTGCATTGATCATTACACTCTCGGCTTCAAAACCTACCAACCAAAATTCGCACACATGTATCACCCATGTGTATCACAATGTACTATTACAACAGTGAAAATGTCAGCCAAATCTTTAAAATTTGTGGACGACGACGTCATCACATTATCAACTAGCTCTACCAAATGCTATGCTATATCTAACATATGCTTGATGAAAACAATGGGGCTGAACACTCATTAAACCACAACAAAATGCTCATCCGTGACCAGATTAAAATCACAGAACTTCATACACCCAGTGTGATAGAAAGCGATAGGACACCAAAATATACGTCTACTTTCGGGAACACAAAAAGATGGATGACGTTATCCTGGATGGTGGATGTTCCTCATCTCATTAACCAAGATACTTACGATTCTAAGCTCACTGTAAGACTACAATCCCATATATTACGGTCATGTTACGTGCCCTACAGTACACCAAAAACGAAACCCAGAAAACAGATATTTACGTGGAAAACCTGCGTATGGAATATTTTGACTACTATACTAAAAAAACTTGCTGAATGTTGTGCCTGAGGAAACCGAATTGACTCTAGAATAATAATAGAACAACAAGAAATATACAAGCATATACCGGAGCTGAAATTGACAAGGAGCCTCTCAACCATCGAAGCTAAACTCACCTAGATCTAGGTAATGCATGGAAGTTAATAAAATGAATAACAAAGAAATAATCAAATGCAACCCAGGCACAATAAAACAAAATAAGAAAAAATACTAAAACCAGCACTCAACATACACCAACGCTCATCCCTATCTATGATACCCGTCTTCCCACTTTCTAATATTGGTAATTTCTACCTCTCTGTAATTACCAATATTGCATAGCGTTTATTCGCTCAAAGAGCAGCTCGACTGGCGAAGTACCTCAAACGTAATAAACAGGGTAATATTCTGGGCGTTGCTTTGCTGGGCAAGTGGTGGGATTTCCAAGAGTTACGACTATTTGGGGGATGGTTTGGGGCGGCTCGAAACTCTTTATGGAACGACACTGGGTGGGGCGTCGCGACGGACGTCGCCTGGCGAGGACGCTAGTTGGGTCGGTTTTGTATAGAGTTGTTAAGGCTATTGTCGCCTGATACCCGAGGAAATAATATTAGCATGCATAAGAACTTGTAACGATGAGTATGATTATAACCTGTATAATGCTTTTACTGCTTACAGTGTTGCAAAAGTGAAAATTATAAAATCGGGAACTCTGCCAGCTAAAAATCGGGAGAAATCGGAAGATTTTTATTTGGAATAAAACAAAACAAAATTTGGAAATTGTTTGCATATAGGGACTATCGTTGAAAGTTCACCCTTTTTTACAGTTTCAGGTCAGTTTCAAGCTCTCAAATCTTTCAACGGATTATTTTTGATCGGAAATCTAAGTTTGATTTGATCACATGCTTCAATAAAAAATTGAATGCATCTTGTTCGAAACAAATGTTTTTTCATTTAGCCGATTGGAACATTCGTTCGAGATTCCCACTCTTTTTTATAATTTTGTAAATACTTTTTTCGATTAATGCCAGCACTAGTACCTACTTGGGATGTTATCAGAGTCATTATCGGAGTCTGACATCGTATTTAAAGTACGATAGTTCACAATTCACAGCACACACAATAGAAGTAAACAACAGAGAACAGGTGTCGTCTCTGCCTCTGCACTTGATTATAAAAAATATCAATATTGGAGACAATAATATTGACGAAGACATCTATTTTTAGAGACTGTCCCTTGTACAGTTGCCAAACAATTATGAATTCTATTCCTAGGTATTTCAATGCAAATTGCCTTAACACACCACAAAGTGGAAAGGACGTAAGAGGGAATTTAGGGGAATCCCCATACAATACGAAAAGTGTTGCACGATAATTCCTCGAAAAACTGTCACACTCTATCTATTTGTTTGTGTTGCCATACTTACAAAACACACTTAGCCAGTAAATCTGTAGATAGGGTCGCTAAATCGGTACATCGGGAGACAATGGCCAAAATCGGTAGATCTTCCGATAAATCGGGAGGTTTTGCAACACTGACTGCTTATAATAGGCCATCTCAGGCTTATGTATTGCTACACATTGCTAACTGCAGCGACAACTGAAAGCTCATCGATTACAATTGAAGGGCACAGGAAAAAAAGGAGCTCATTAACATTTTTACCTTTTTTGAATTAACTGTACCATTTACTTCATAATTCTATGGCCAATCAGAGCACTTTATTTTAAACATGATAAAAGGGGCTCATTATACATAGAAGTTCATTTTAAAAAATCCAAGTTTAGAATAAAACGAGCCCATTGCATTCCATACTTAGTAAAAAGGTGCCCATTGTCTATGAAACCACGCTAGAACGGGCTGATCGCAACGTTTGTAACAAAGAACGCGCTCATAGTCCGCCATCTTAATTATTGTGTCATACAAGTGTCAGCTGTCAGTTACGCGTCCTTGCAGAAATTTTACGTCGTGGTACATTGTGCGCTATATTTTTGGTTGTTTATCTCAGAATGAGCAATAATAATAGTGATTGTGATGAAAATTACGTTTATAAGACTACCAAAAAGAGAGTTCACTTTGCCTGGAAGGTCGTATACAGACATCTTGCCAATTTCTGCTGAAAAATATAGTGACCTTCAGGACTTAAAAAAGTTTTGTTCCCCGGAAAGTATAACATATTACACAAATTTACCTCATAAATAAAATATTGTGCTAAATAATATGTATTTTATTTCATAACTGAATAAACAGGAAAAACAGCTATGTAACATAAATATTGTTTATCATCACCATTTCAGTTGTAAAAAGGAGCTCATTGTGACAATGAGCACCTTCTTTTCAATTAAATTTTGGAGTTAGAAAGTTAAAGTTAAAATTATTATTTACTTACCAACCCTATGTCATAAAATTGCTATCTATTATGTTAAATATACACTGTTCCTTTATTAGATAGGTACAAATCAAATTCCAGTTGAGGTGTAAGTGTAGAAACTGAAATTTTAGATTTAATTCTATGATTACTTGAAACAATGAAAATGTTAATGAGCTCCTTCTTTTCCTGTGCCCTTCAATTACTAATAATATTAATCCTAACTATCCTTACTTTTATATATATTTATATTTTTTTATATAATAAATGCGAAAGTGAATTTGTTTATTTGTTTGTTACGCCTTCACGCCTCAACTACTCAACGGATCATCATCAAATTTGGCATGCAAATAGCCTATGGTATGAAGATGGACATAGGCAACTGCCTCTCAAGAGCACGTGGCAGGCAGGTCGCAGTGGCCGGTGCTGTGCTTGGCAACAGATATTCAACTTGAGTGTGGTAGCCAGCCAGACGTGTAGTACTACAATCCCTACCGCCGCGGCCGTCGTGCGTGATATAGTTTCCTCAACTTCGGTGCAAGATTCCACATTCACCACTAAAAAAACATTGCTAAATACTGCTGCTGTGTTTCTGCCAGCAGCAGCATCTTGAAAGCCAGTTCCCTTCTATTGAATGGTTGGCAATCATCCTGGTATTGCTCATATCCATAAGGTGAATATCACTCCCTATGAGATCTGGCGACCTAGCTCACGCCAAATTCCATTAGATTTTTAATCCGGCATCGCGGATGACACCGCGGGTACATCTAGTATCTATCGTAAGATGGGCCAGATTACCTACTAACAGAAATAACAATAAGGAAAAATGAGGCTTCAAATCAGAAGGCTACAAGTCATATTTTGAGAGCGATTATCATCCTTAAAACCCCAAATTGAATGAAAGGGAGCAAAGAAGGACAACCATTGCCACATTAGGCTTTAAAGCGTGCACTCGACGCATATAAGTCTCAACAGAACGAAAGACGCCGTAGAGCCGTGAACAATCCTAAAATCAATCCACCAAACAATCACCCAATTACTTAGGTAAATGCATCCGAGCCTAAGATAACATCATCAGCTTGCAAAATTCATTGGAAAAAGCAATCACATGTCGACACAAATACGTAATACTAACTAATTATTGGTTTACGTAGCGATTTCACGGTGCTGGCTTATCCGCAAGGGAGGCAGTTAAAGTTTTATCAACATTTTGATAAAGCGCCGTTCGATCGGCCTGCCAAGTGCCAGCCGTCGCAACTCGCCGATATGTGGGTCGGCTAGCCTACACTTGTGTTTGTACTTGAGTCGCGGGAATGCGGGGAATTGGGGGATTTGCAAATTACTGGAATACAGCATTTGGTGGCCTGGCTGGCTTAACCAAGCTTAGTAGGGAAGACAAGATGGATAGATCCTTACAGAATTGTAACCTCAACATCATCAATTTGACTGATGGCTATTATAATCATCCGCCAATAGCGCACTGCTTGGGATTAAAACATCCTCTGCATTAATAAATTATTGAATGAGAGGACCCCATAATCCCTTACGCCTTGCAGTATTACCTACTTCAAGTCACGTGATCAAAACTAGTCTTTTCACAAAAAAGCCACTGGTTCGCCAACCACGACGACATTACAAAAGTAATAGTAGAAAACTCCTTTACAATTGTTTCAGAAAACACTTGTGCAAATACCATTAACATTTTCATGCGGTAGTATAACGACGGTTGCCTGCGCGGGCGCACACAACCACGGGATTATTTCAATATTTTTTTGTGCATTTTTTGACAGCGTGGTGACCCGAGCGGTATGAGCAAACTATGGGTATAGATACTAGTTTGTTCGCCCCGGCTCGTGTCGCTTAGCGTCATGTATCGTCGTCGTATCGTATCACCGTCACTAAACGTCGCAAGGGCACGTGTGTTGCTGTGATTGGTTCCGAGAAATTTAGTTCCTTTTATTCTGAACAATCATCGAAAGTAAGTGTTGCATATTCAACGATTTGTACCTTCCTTATCATCACAGATGGGTAATGCCATAGAAGTAATTCTTCCTCTACGGGCTAAACGCTTGCTTGGGTAACCATGAAAACTATCATCTAAAACATCCATGTCATCAAGTGATCATTTACTAACTCTCCTAATACTACCCTCACTAGCCAGACTGACTTCAGCCACCGACTGACTTAGGCAGACCTCTTCTGTGGCACGCTTGTTAGATATTCCTTCCAACAGTTCCCGCCGCCATCTTTAATTATTTTAATCCAACTAGTTTCACCACGGCCTACACCCAGATGCTGCCACACTCCAATCCACAATTTGTTCTCCCAAGATGTCAGTGAGATCATAAAAAAATCCTGAAATCCAACAGATATCTAGTGGGTTACTACCAAATATGCAGTAACCTCTAGGCTTAAGAACTTTCTCGAGTGATGTGGCTATTTTCTGCCCCTGGTTTTACCCGATTTCCCGAGGTATATAATGTTTTTACGGAATATAAAGTACCTATTCCATATTTTATACCAGGCTTGATAAAAAAAATTCTTCCTTGATACATAGAACAGTGCGCAAAATTTCAAGTTACCTAACCCCAGTTATCTATCTTTGATAGATCAGTCAGTCAGGACAAGTCTTAAAACCTGTTTCTACTATTCTTAAATCTGTTCCCTTTTTAGCATTTAGATCAATTTGAGTTCAACCATCAGTTTCACACTGCTACCACAATGCCGATTTACTGACTCACCTTCAAGTTGGAAAACTTACTAATACTTATGGTGTATTTCAGCAGTTGCACTGACACCTTCTGACATACAAAAACAGAAGGTTTTATAATTAAACAAGGTTGTCAGGTTCTTTATTGTTCACTAGCTTTCCGCCCCGCGGTTTCCCCCCCCCCCCCCGGGGTCCCTACATTACCCCCTTAAATATGAAATTTTACAAAAACCCTTTCTTAGGCTACAAAAGGAACCAATGTATACTAACGCTTATAACATAAGTACCCTTTTTATCACATTAGGCTCAGAGTAGATAAATACTACGTCATTAGGGGTCGATTTTCGAGAAACCCAAAAGTAGGTACGTGTTTCTTTACTTATTTTCTTTCCAAAGTACCGCGCGTAACAAAGAGTCCAAAGCGTTCAAAGTATGGTTTCGTCCATACCTACAAACTTTATCATCCCCTAATGATTAATTAATTTAAACGCAAACCCATTTGACAAAAAAAATATATGAATACCTTATAATGAAAATCTTTATTATTTATTTAGGTTTGTAATACTTAGTGCTAAGTTTCAAGTGAATAGACCCTAGGAATAAGATATTTCATACAACAAAATCCCCTTTTTCACCCCCTTAAAGATTGAATTTCCAAAAACTCCTTCTTAGTGGATGCCAGCCTACGTTATAAATGAAACCTGTGTGCAAAATTTCAAGTTTGTAGCGTTTCTTAGGCTCTGGGTCATAGTCAGTCAGTCAGTCAGTCAGGAAAAGTAATTATAATACTTACAGATTTATCGATGACTCTTTACAATACCTATTTACATACATACATAGGTACTTATTTTGCTGGAAATTGATGCTTTTGGTAGTGGGGGCGTAATGAGCCGGGTGGCATGGAGGTTAGGTAGGTACCCTGATTTCCAGATCGTGGGTTCGACTCGAGCCATGTTTGTTTGTTCTGAATTCAAGCTCTACTTTTTCTAGGTCTAAATCTTATTGATCCGGAGTCTACATAGTTCAAGCTTTCAGAGAAGAAAGTTATCGCAGGGTAACCTGGTTTCTAATATCGTGTAGTTCCCTTCATTGGCCGTAGCCATCAAGTAAACATCTGTCACCACCTCTCATTTGGGTTTAATATGCAAGCTTACCACCTTCGACCACCTAGTACTTATTTATTACGTAGCGTGTTGAGATAGTGGTCAAAGAAAACTGAAGCTCAGATAATACGCCCACTGTGTCAAACGTCAATTACTCTGGTTGACTACCACACTCAAGTTAAAAATCTAACGAGCATCTACGTGTACTTACAGCAACTGCAGGCACTTGATCGCCGTTCTAGGCTTTGTGCTTATCATACCAGTTACTTACCAGGTGAGACCATGGTCACTAACCACAAGTTTGCTACAGTAACGTAATCCATACGCAATAGCGACTACGGTGAACATTTCGATTGCAATACTGTGTTTCTAAAACTGACCGATACAGGCGCTAGGTGAAACTTTATGCAGTGTTTCAAGTTGTCCTATCGATTACGTGTGCAAGAAAGCCCATCCCAATTACAAACGTTTTTTTTTTTTATATCCTGTTATCATATTCGGCCATAACCTTTCGGAATTATTGATGGCCAAATGTATCTTTTACATACAAAAAATATCAACCCAAATAGGGTCAAACTTTATAGTATACTATTAAATTAAAGCAAATTTTAGTAGTGTGTAACTATTCGAAATATTCCGCTAAGTAACAATGTGGTCGTTAACCGACATCGGTGCCTCAATAACTATAACTGGGCCACATTTTATTTATACCATAACCTTATTACTCATATGTATAGAACCAACTTTGTATGGCCACAAATACGGCTGCTTCCCTGTTGGTTCCTTTACCTACTTGTTTCTCCTTCTCTCGTTCGGTTCGCTGCCAAGGAAGCGGCTGGAGAGGGACATAGTCACGGGAGCGAAGTCGCATGTAAAACTTGACCTGCGTAGGTACACGCCGTCGTCGACACTTCCCTCATAATAAAAGAGAATGATTTTAGACTTGCTTTATCACCTTTATAACCTTACCATAGTCATTGATGATGTGGCCGGAGATGATAAGTACACAAAGCCTAGTAGGTAATTAGCTCTGCAACAGTTTAAAACCAGCCAGTCAGACAGATACTATATAAGTACCCCACCAACATTCTAGTTATCTCAGGATTTCTTTAACTGGAAGCTCAAGATTCAGACTGACGACATTCGCCGCGGTATTTGAAGACACTACCTACTCACTTCGTGCCAGACCGTATGCCAAAAACCTTTTTCTCAGAAACGGGTACAACTATTAAATTGAAATCAATATCAAATAATAATATATATATGGAAAAAAAAAATGCAAACATACCTATTTTACTTAAGTGATAATTTTGTTAATTAATTTATTATAACCAGATACAAGATCATAAAAACGTATTAAAACCAACATACCTACTCGTTCATAATAAAAAAGCGAATTGGCATGGCGTAAAATTATCCGAGCTCTTATCAAAGCCATAAAATATTTCAACCAGAAAACTTAAAGTATAGTTCTAGTAATAAATCACACACGTGAGTTGGACCAAGTTATTTCTTTGACAACTTTAAAACTACAGATTGTTGTGGCGCTTTAGTGCACGTTTAAAACTATTATTTGTTAATTAAAAAGTTCAATGTAGTGGTTTAATCTTTAATATTCTTTAACAAATAGACATATATGTTTAATACTATCACTAAATTATAAATTAGCGCATGTTTTTATTATTTACAATTAAAAAGTGCGGTTGTTCCAATTTCCATCACACGCAAATACAAGTTTGCAAGTGTTGAGGTTTTTATGATGTCGCGATTGTAAGATGTTGTAAAATAAGGTTCTTTTTATCAAGCTTTCGGTTTTTATGGTTTGTTGGAACTGCGATTGATTATTGCGAAATTATTTTTCCCATTTATGCATTGAAAGGAAAGCCTTGCGATATTTTTGTACTGCTTTTTATTTCTCATAAAAATAGGGTTACCAGCTCGCAAAAATGGTTTCAGCTTAATAAAACAGCGCGTAAATTATTTGTTTTTATTTCAATAGTCAATAAATTCTACTAACATTAAGTTTTTCGTTCTTTCTTAACATGTAATATCTAATAAATAACATTCGATAGGACCAACTCCACGCTTACAAATACATATTATATTTTATTTTCATAAATTGTTTGTGACTTAATCACTAATTGTTACATTGCTCGTTCACAACGCTTAAGAAAATATATATGATAATATTTCTATAATTTTGTTGTTGCAGTTTATTTAACACAAGGGAATATTTTTCGCATGTTACCATAAATATTGACATACTTAATGTTATTAATTGCATTACTGATTTCTTAAAAAATATGGAAAATAATATAACTTCATAAGATTTTAAACACACAAAAATACATGGAAATAAATAAACAATCACATTATTTACAATATGAAGTAAAATCATGTAAAACATAATAATAAATGTCAATCCTGTTAAAGCAAAAGTATTGTACAAAATAAGTATAAATAATTTAAAAGTAAAATATAATGCTGGGGTCACAATATAAATAAGGTTTCGGTTTTCGAATGTTTACATACAAAATTCGAATTCTTTTCCAAATTAAATAACATTGAGTTTCAATTGGAATACAAAATATATAAATGCGAAATCAAATAGATGATAACAATGAAATTAAATTAAGCCTAAATCGTGTTGTATAATTTCAATTCCAACAGGTACCTGAACATTAAAGCGCTATATCTATAAATTATAACTGCATTTATTTATTTTTGATTCATTGTAAACTGAATATACTGAGCGAATCGTAAATAGGCTTGATTTGAAAATAATATAGTTACAACATTTCTATTTAAATCAAAATTCGTAATATAGCAGTGATACTACAAGTTGAGATCGTATATATATATATTTCTTTTTATTTTTATTTAAAACTATTATTTACTACAGTTGGGCTAATAATATAGCTATATTTGATCTCATGGCATACTGATGCTGTCAAGCGGATAATATAGTACTTAATCATAATAATGAGTCCGTAAAATTACGATTACGATTCACTTAGTATGCTTTACATTTATCTATCAATTCCGAAACGCTTACATTCTATTGCTATTATTAAAAACTAATCACACAATGTTACGTACCTAATCCCTACGTTTGTCTACACAAATATATTTATTTTCAATTAATTTACATAATTATTAAGTAGATTTATTAATTTGGACACCACTCTTGGATCATATTATAATTATTAATAATATTCTTTATTATACAACATAGACCCACGAAAAAATGAATTAATTACATTTTATAAATATGCTATTTTCGTAATGTTTTCAGTTACAGGAGACTAAGGATCATGGTGGTTGTGTTATCTAAACATCAACATTGAAAAGGAATGAAAAGACTATAATTTCAGGACATGAGATCTTACTGCTGTAGCAATAGAACATCAAATGTTTTTGTATAAGAATCTTACAAGAATATTTGTCACCTTTTCAGGAAATTGTGTTCTATCAGTAAAGAAATAAGGGATGTTTCAGTCCAGTATCTTTATGGTAAGGTATTTTTAAGTAACGAAGTATTTACCTCGCAATTAACTAGGTCCAACACGACAAGGCATAGTTTAGTCGTCGTGCTGATATTACTAGTTGTGGTTCTAAAAGCAACTCTACGCCTTTTATCTTGGAGTTTGCAATCGATTATTTTCATCAAACCACAAACAAGGAATTATCTAAAACACTTCTACACGTTAATTGAAAAATAATTGATTTAGACCATTATTATGCTTAGGAACAATACAAAATGAGCTTTTTCAAAACGCCACAAAGTCCATTACAGTGTGGTAACAATGTAAGTAGATTTTTAAAAGACATGGAAACTATGCTACGACTTTACCATATTTTCACGCTTTATGTTACCACGGTCATAAAAATTCCACAATTTATGACAACTTAAATTAAAATGTAATAATACCACGTAAAGTTCACAATCGGTTGAATTAATTTATCCTACACCGACGTTTATAATGCACATAAAAGAGATAAGAACTTTAGTTTTATTATTGTAATTTATATATTTACCATTTTTTCAAACTACTTAAATGTATTTCCCTAGACACAGTTATATTTCAATACATATTATGCTATATAGGTACATGATTACATTATAATAATTGTTAAAATACATGCGAATATTTTCAAAATTGGCAACATTATGTATGACATGAAATGTACACTCTCAAATATTGAGTTACCAGTTTTACGCTTTACCTACGTATACTACGCACGACTCACCAAGGAAATCTTATATCGCCTTCAAAAAAGGAGGTTGTCAATTCATTATATGTACATAATTGTATGTATATTTGTCTCTATTTCATTTTCTATTAAATTAGTGTTTGTTTATAAAAAAAAGTAGATTATAATACTCTGTTTTTAGCATTATTTTAAACGTGCAGCTTCGTTTAAAGTCTCGTTATATTAATTTAATTATTATGTCTGTCATTTTGAACCAATACGTAACTAAACGAAAATATTGTGGTCAAAAGTGACACAAACTTTGGAAAGTTGCTGTCAGAAGTATTATTAGTAGTATTTGTAGGTCAGAATATTGTGGTGATAGAAAGCTAATCGGGTAAGTACTACAAAATTACCTTCTACCGTGTTGTATTGTTAGTGACAGAAATAGGAATAGCCAGCACTATCTGGTTCAGCAACCAAATGATGGCTGACAACAGTAAAGGAGCTGTGAAGAAATGTTATTAGGAGAAGAAACTCCAAATTTTCCATTTATTTTTAAGATTATAGATAATTGTAGATTTAAACCTGGTTAGTCCAGGAGCCGACTGCATCTTTCTCATACAATATAATTGATAGTTCTTGACTCACACTTCCACATAAATCTAATGTACCTAACATTTTATTAAAAATAAGAAAAACTTTATATTACACTGGTATTTTATCATTAAAAGACAACATAACTTATTTTCGATAATGATATGTGTATGAAGTCAGCTCCCAGTCTAATTCAAGTCAAGGGCATGCCTAACAAATCGACTCTTGTAATACCGTGAGCAATTTTTATTTGGCTGTTCCCTTATTAACAATCCCTGATAAATAACACAGCTTTTATCGTTTTATATAATTTTTTTGCTACAAATTTCAAATACGTTTACATATAACTGCATGTTGCTTGTTTATTATTACACAGACCAGACAGCTTGAACTACGATAAATCATGTATTTATGTACATTTTAAAAGTACACCTATTCATTCAAATATTTTTATCATAGCACAATTTGAGATCATTAACACTGTGTTACTTACCAGCGATAAAAATCTACTCATTTGAAAATAGACCCTTTCTCGTTATCCATACGTTTGATATTTGATTACGCTTAGCTACCTGGCCGTTTATTACAATGATAATATTTCATGGTATATTATATTGAATTGCATAACGACACTAGTTTTCTATACATTCATAGCCAGCCATAGCTATCGTGAATATATATGTTACAGTCAATATGAGACAATTGTGTAACGCATTATAATATTCATACTACATTTTATTAATTTACTAATGTATCACTTTATATGAACTAATATATAAACTATTATACTAAATATTAGCTGTAAGTGCCAGAACGCACTCCAGCACATGTTCTAGATCATTCTACTAGGCTATAAACCATATAAAATTAATAAGCTAGATATACATACCTTTTCATGCCTTTTTCGTACAAGAAATGTCAGAGAACATTACACATGTCATTTACTAAAGCAGCAACACCTTGAACGAGATTCGTCAGATTATCGCCTACCAAATTATACATATCTAAATAAAAATATAAATACAAATTAATGTGTTTTATTTACGTATAAATAAAGTTGATTATAGAATAATAAGTGCTCGGCACGACTTTTACATTTCTCAAGACACGATACGCGACTGTGATAGCGAATCATAGATATAATATATTTAAAAGCATAAACTACTGTTTACATTTAAATGATAGAGAAATCCAACAAAAAAAGTCTATCTTATTAAGGACTCTCGTGGATATTAAATTAATTACCTAATTCATTCTTTAAATGTCGTATTAAATAAATTCAGAAGAATTCGATATACAATTGCTACATTTCATTACCTTAATATCTCTAGAACCTAAAAAATTTCGTTGAAAACTGTGATCGATTCCAGATACAGTTGTATTTAAACTGTATCGCAATGCAGTAGGATAGATTTCAGCTACACAATTACGGATAGCCCAATTTAAGTTTATATATGATTTGATTGGACATGGACAATAATTCAAAAAATCATGATAGTGAAACGAAATTGAACCCAACGATTGAAATTAGGGCTTATAATTAATGTTCTAATCATTTAATGGGACACTTTTATGCTAGTATTTCATGATTGCCTTCTAAATTTTCAACCATAAATCGGATCACATTATTAAATTTTAACCTAATTTTCAACTCTAACTCGCCGTCACAAAGTCCAATATCATTTCAGCACACGTATTGTCTTGATATAAGAGAAAGAGATGTACTTTCATCAAATTTATAACATGTTTTTCTAAATTGAACTTTATCACTCAGCCACAAAGTCCAATGTCATTTCTTCACGTGAATTAGTGTTTCTTTGTTACATGTTTTTTTCTAGTTCCCATAATCACTTAAGATTGATTTAAGTTACCGTAGATAAGGTATTTCGTAGTCGTAAATGTCAAAGTATGAATCTATTAAAAAAACCTCCATTGAAAATAATCTTGTAACTTCACACAGTCTTGTTTCCCAGGTCTTTTCTCTATATGAGAGAAAGAGTTATTGCAGAGTCTATTATTTTTGTTTATTTATCTGTGTAACTTTGAGAGCCTGTCGAATGTGTTTTTCATTCTTCTTTCTTTATGTGTATGCGTGTGTTATGTTTGTTGTATGCGCGAGTGCGCGGGCGGGTCGTATCACCGCGAGGGGCACGAGCTCGCCACGGACTTGCCGCTGAGGCACGAGAACCCACTTGTTCCAGACTGCAGGCTGGACATTGAACCCCTACCAACAACACATACATTATAATACGACAAAATTGTACAAAATTACCACTGCCTGTACAGCGACTCTTCTCAACGCCTTTTGGGTATGAAGAGATGAAGGGTCGGTAATATGCGAATGATACCCGATACGATACGATGGTGTAGCAAGTGTAAGGCATTCGAAAAATAGCCTGTGAGTATAACAGACCACGATTTTACACGCAGTTTTGGTATACTTTAGATAAAGTGCTTGTCGTGAGTTTATTTGTTGCTCCTTTCTCCAACATAGAATCACAGTTATACTACTCGAATACATGTTGTGTCCTAGGAGACATTCTGCTGTTGGTGATGAGCTGATGATGATGGAATAAGTATGGTAAACTAAATACCTTATAATTAAGCCACCATCTTTTTTCGGCGCACGCACAAGTACTTAGTGTCTCTCTGTTCTGTATACAAATATAGGAGATGTGAAAGCGATCACACACACTCTGCGTATGTCGACACAATATGCGTAGGAGTGTATTATTTTATGCTTGTGGACGTGAACTTAGCGTACATTTCAAGTGATCAGTAAGTAGAATGAAAATAAATGTCTAACTTCTGAAAACACTACGCATAAATACGATCTCTGAAAAATCATTTTTCAGAGATCATATTTATGCGTCTCATTTTTTCTACAAAATTATTAGTGACCCTAATTATCTTGTATGGCCGGCCCATCAAGAATGAAAACATATTTGTTTGAAGATACAATTTTCTGGACACAGTGACTGTAATTCCGGGAGAAGACTACAGGATGTCAAAAGAAATAGAGACAAGCGGAACTCCAGAAGCAAATCAAAAAAAATGTCATAACTGGGCGTTTCTGGTCCTTTTATCTTCTAACTTTGGACTTCCTCTTGACTCTTATTTTAGAGACACTTAGGCATAGGTAGGTGAACTTACTTGTAGTGATGACTGGTCAGGGTCTCGTGGAAATACATGAGCTGGGCAGCTCGATGCGTCGAGTCCAGAGCTTCACATCGCCACTGCAGGACGTAGCTACCGCTGTCTACCATCACGTGAGAACCCTGACCAACAATACAACATTAGTAGACTAGAGGCTGACTTTAAGAACTTGTCAATTTTAATAAATGTAACTGTTCCGCCGTAGCAGCCGACTGAGAAGTGTGGAAAAAGGAAAGGGAGGGAAATAGGATAGTTTAGGCTAGTAATAAGTATGTAAATGTATTGAGATGGTGTTTTCCTGGTCGTATGACATGTGTCAAAATAAATAAATAGTAAAATAGTACATTTTTTTAAACCGGTAGTACATCTGTCTCTACAAATTTTGGACCAATTCCCAAATTACTGACAGTCAGAAAAGTTATAGAGAATGTTATTCTCTACCGATAGATTATAGAATTTATAAGACTCTTTTTTTTTGTGAGAAGATTTTTTTTGTGACTTGTCCGAGGCTTTTGATTATGTCCATCATTACTATTAGTAAGATTAAGACTTACTACGGAATTAGATACATTGCAATTAAGTCTTTTAAATTCTTATTTGAGAAATAGAGTTCAGTAGGTTGATGTTAATGGTAAAGTATCCGATGGGTCATTAGGAACTTGGGAATCCCACAAGGTTCTATTCTTAGGCCTTTTCTTTTTCTCATTTACATCAACGACGAAATAAGACTTTATACCTTGTTGAAAAAACAAGAGGTAGTATTGTTAGCTGATGAAATTTCACTTCTTAAAAAAGTGAATACACATGATTTTAAGAATAAATTGTTAACGATCATGGGTGCCATACAGGGCCATTTTTTTTTTATATACATCCAGTAGCTATTCACATAACAAGGGTCAATCAGACCATCATGTTATTTTTAAATATTTTCATTACTATACCATATTATTTGGACATCTAAGTAGGTAATAGTATAAGTAAAACGGCCAGCCGACATAAGCAGCACCTGTTGACAAGTATGAGGCGTGTGTCAGAAGAGCGCATACCTGTATGCTCTCCCCGTCGTGACAGACGAGCGTGTGTTCGACGCGGTGGTAGTGCTCGCCCTCGCGCCACCCGCGCGCCTCCACCACCGAGCGCGCGCGCCCCGCGCCGCCCTCCTCGCCCGGACTACCCACTCCGCCCCCACCCACGCCCACGCCCACGCCCCCGCCTGCATTCGCACCTGCACACAACACAATTTTACACTTGCACCACATACTGTACTGTACCCAAGTAGTCGTGATCATTAATATGGAACCCATTAATTATAGTACATTATTATACATGTGTGCAAAGCTGGTAATTACAGACGAGGCGGTATTAAGTGCGTGAGCCGCAGACGAACACGATTAGAGAGCCGAGAGAGTAATGATAAATGCACACACGTTTCATACGACGTTTTCCAACACACTTTCGAGGAAAAAAACAGACTTGTATTTCTTGGACTAGATTTTTTGATAATAATCAACCACACAATGAAAACGTTAACAAATATGGCGCGCAGATTTTGTTTTTTTTTGACAGCGCTGCATTGTCAAAATGTTTTACCCGCTTAAATTAAGAATGTTTCGTGTACACACATCAATTGCATGTAGGTACAATCTTAACATAATCGGGATTATAATTATCATAAAACTGTGTGGTAATGTAAAGTAAAAAGCACTAGTGCGTAATAAGCTGCATTAAGATACTAAAAACGGTGCAATAAATGTCACTTTACAAGCGTGTGTGTTGAAAATTAATTATTAATTTAATGACAATTACTCGAGTCAATATGTTTCATTTCATCTATGGAGGAAAAAAGGGCATGCTCGGTTTCATACTATTGAATGAAGAAGTGGTATTACCTACTTTAGTCTATTCCCACCCAGACATACATTTGTGGTGAAATAAGGGTGTTATTGCAACTATCTTTAAAAAAATAGTATGATATCAGTTATCGGGTTTCTATAACACAATCTCTGTTTGGTTTGTGATCAGATGGGCGTATGTGAACAATGTCGTAGGATATTACCGGTGGTGTCGCGGTCGGCGGGCGGGTGGCACAGCTCCTGGTCGGTCTTGTAGACGGTGAAGGCGATGTCGTGCCGCAGCACGTCGAAGTCCCACGTCAGCACGCTCTGCGGGTCCCGGTTCACTACTATCACTTCGTGGATCTGACAACAAACATATACATTAATACCACTTTGACGTGGTTTGGTACACGACATTTAAAGCATCTTATATAGTTTATTTATTAAATAAATTAAGGTGTAATATGGGTGCAATTATGAAATTATGTTGAGGATGTCCACAATATTTTATGTGTCACATGACTGACAAGCAGACAGGTTGTCCACCCGATGGCATGTGGCCGCCAAAGTCTATGGACATAAGCAATGCAGCAGGGGTATGCCCATGTTTTTTTAAATGTCTTCCCACACGATATGTTTATTAAAACCTTTCTTTTTATTCCAACCAAAACAAAATTATTCTAAAATTAGTATTTTCTATGAGTTTTATACATGCGCGTCGACCAGATCTATCACTATGGCAAATTTCAAGTTGCTTGGTTTTCGAGTTAAACGTACATAGGTTTTACTGACTGTGACTGTATATTATGGGACGTCCGACTGTCACAGGACAGTCAGACAGAGTTATCTTATAAGAGTTCTGTTTTTTGCTTTTAAGGTCTGGAACCCTAAAAAACGTAAAAGTACTACAGAGAACCATAGCACCACCCAGTATGTGTCACTAGAACATAAAAAGTAACGAACCTGTCCCTTCCCCAAGCTGACAGATCTGTAGATGCTGTCCTCGCTGAGCGGGTCTCCTTCGCGCTCGGTGAACGCGCCGCTCACGTACAGACTCTTAGGCACCAGACCGCCTTCGTGAACGAAGCTCTGCAAATGTACATATACTTTCAGTCTTACATAGGTTTTTCTTTACTTATTTATTATATATAAAAAGTAATTGATGTAGTTAGTAACGCAGAAAGAAAAGAAGTGAAATTTTAGCTGTGAAATATGTTGCAAAATTGTAAATTTGATTTAAATCACATATAATTATAGTTTAGCAATGAAAAGACACGATCGAAGGATTATATAACCACTATGTCTATGGGCGACAGTGGCCACTACCAAACAGGTGTTCGGGGTGTTCCTCTGAGAAAGTAACAACTTCCACATAGACGTGGATCGTCTGCCTAATGTCTTAAGTCTGCCTTATGGCATTAACAAATCTATGAACATTTTTATTATCTAGTAAAGATTAGTGATAACAAAATAAACAATTATTGAACGATGACATGTGATCTGTGGATACATATCCTGTGAGACTAGCTTATAAATACTAGCACATATTTAAGTGTACAGATATAGGTAGTATATTGTTTATATTATGTGATAGTGTATGTGTATTATGTGATATTAAATTGATAGGAAAAACATACACAATGTGCATGCTGGCAATGCTATGGTTCGAACATGGACGAATAAACAAATCAGGACCTAGTGTCGCCCTATAAACGAGTGAAGCACCAAAAGGAAGCCGGCGTTCTTGTAAATACATGACCTCATACACATATATACCATAGGAAGCCGATCGGTTGTCATTCCACATTGAGACGTTGACAGTGACAATAAGGCTCAGTATCAATTGTGCCTGCTTGGGCCAGTACTTATTTTAGTCACGCACACGTAGGACATTTTCGGCTTCACTTAATTTGCGCTTGACACTCCGTCTTGATTTTTTTATACGTTTGAGTTCGAAATATTGTTATTTTGAATTTATAAGCCTATCAAAAACATTCCTATACCATTCATCGCTGTCACGACGGTTTCTAGCATTAGTTTTTCTTTCGTAGAAGTAGGTTGGTGGTCGAACAATTGCTGCCTAAAGTAAAGAAAGTACAGTATTTTGTCGTAGTTCGCTCATCTGAGAACCCCTGCCGTAGCCTAAGTATAGAAGTTTGCAACGCGACTGGGGTATCACTCGCGGATTGCCGACACGGCAAATATATCTTTACACATTGCTTGCTGAGCTCCATATCATAGGTATGGGCCAATCATCATCAGTAATGTACATATGTATACCTGCGCTAGCGCTAATATTGTGACACCTAGCATTTTAAAAAGTGAACATGGTGAACGTACAAGGACGCAAGTGTATCGATAGCAGACTAGCACATTATCAAGTACATGTGTACTAAACAAGTATAGCAGTCTCAAGTAATCACCGTACATAATCGTAATAGCGATGCGGCACGTTCCACGACGCATCTATTATGTCCGACTGTTTTAAAATAATGGAAACAGATTAAAATAAGGCTATTAAGGAAATCGAATGGAGAACCGACTAATATTATATATGCGAATGTTTGTAACTCAATCAAACCGTAATTAATTATTGACACATTTTGATGATATTTAGCATATAAATAGGTGATAAGCGCGAGTAAAATCTTGGATACTATTTATCCCGGGCAGTTGGTATAAGATGATTTTAATGAGGGCGCCACTTGTCGTCGTTGATGAAAACTTAGCTAAACCAGTACCAAACTACATTAGTTCCTTTTTTCGCCGCAAAATGGCAGACATTGATCTGGTCGTGCTTTGTTTATTAGCAAGGACCATCAGGCAATGGCTTTTATTTTGTTTTAGGAATTATTCATAACTTAAGGACAATTGGTAAAGTTGCTAAGCTGAGTTTAAGAACTCTTATTGGCAAGAAGTATCCATTTAACAACACTATTGAATGAAATAATGTTAAAAACAACAATATTCAGCCACTAAACGACACATTTGCATTATTTAAGCCTATTTCTCACTCTCTTACATTCATTAGTTGCCTAAATCGAACTGACTTTCCCTGACTATTTTGCAACTTCCTCTTGCTTACTCCGTAGTAGTAGGAAGTATGAGGGACATATCAAAAGCCGCCGGGAATTTTTCCACGCGTAAGTTGTTGTCATACCGAAAATACGAAGATAAAGTTTTGCATCCTCATTTATAATGCCGACAGCAAGGCAGTGGAACTTACTGCAACGTCCGTATTTACTCACTCTTACGAACTAGGGACTTTGAAGGCCAGAGTGAATAGGTTTCTTCTGGGCAAGCATATTCTATTTCGGGGTTCCTCATCGTGCTTTATGGACGGGTCTGTAGTCCATTTAAATCCATATGGCTAAGGTAAATATAAAAAAAAGCTTCATACCATCCAAAATCTGAATTTACCATATATTTATCTAGTAAGTGGACAAATATAATGATTGTTATGGTGGTTTACCTTGCATGGTCCCCCAAGGAAGTCCGGAATGAGGTCTTTCGGTATGTAGTCGAGGAGCCCACCCGGCTGCAGGTAGTCTTTGCCGCCGTAAAATAGGAATTTACTGCGAGTGTTCTCGTCTGGAATAAGTCAATTTAAAATATATAATAAAAATAATGCATTGTCCGCGTATTGAGGACTTTGAAAAGTCGTACATTCGTCATACATCGTAAAAACATACATTCACTTTTTTATGGGATATTAAGATACATTTAGGATCCTATAGAATCTATAGGATATTTATTTGCAAACATTTTTATGGTAAAATGACAAAAGAAAGCAAGTCATCGCCGTAGCTGTTTATTATAGTATAATGAAAAAAAACCGGCCAAGTGCGAGTCAGACTCGCGCACCGAGGGTTCCGTACAAACCTGTAGGTATATAAGTAAATGGTAGTATAGACCTGAGTATTTGATATTAATTTCAATTTATGACCTATTAAAAAAAAACTACTTACTAGATCTCGTTCAAACCAATTTTCAGTGGAAGTTTGCACCGTAATGTAAATCATATATTTTTTATAGATTTATCATTCTCTTATTTTAGAAGTTACAGGGGGGGGGGACACATTTTACCACTTTGGAAGTGTCTCTCGCGCAAACTATTCAGTTTAGAAAAAAATGATATTAGAAACCTCAATATCATTTTTGAAGACCAATCCATAGTCATGGATAGACACCCCACACTTATGGGTTTGATGAAAAAAAAAATTTGAGTTTCAGTTCTAAGTATGGGGAACCACCAAAATTTATTGTTTTTTTTCTATTTTTGTGTAAAAATCTTAATGCGGTTCACAGAATACATCTACTTACCAAGTTTCAACATTATAGTTCTTATAGTTTCGGAAATAAATGGCTGTGACATACACGGACAGACAGACAGACATGACGAATCTATAAGGGTTCCGTTTTTTGCCATTTGGCTACGGAACCCTAAAAACTAACCATGCAGTTATTGAAAAGACCGTGAGTGATATCAATAAAACTCACCAATAAAAGTGCTAACAATCGTCCACAATATAGGGAAGACTCTGGGCGCCCTGACGATGAGCACGCGGCCCATGGTCTCCGGGTAGTTGGCCTCCACGATCTGTATGATCCGCAACAGGGCCCTGACGCCGGGCCGCCACAGGTGGCGCATGTTGAGGCCGTCCAGGTCGACCAGCAAGCACCACGACTGCACCGCGCGGTCGGCGCGCCGGCTCGCCTCTTCCAGAAGTTTTAAACCCTCTTCGCATACGTGAAGTGTCTGATTAAAGCATAAGAAATAAGTGTATATTAAGATATACGTGAATATATCATAATTATAAAATGGCTATAAGCGAAATTTCAGAAGCATTGATCTGCGTAATTGCTCTAATTTCTAAACTAAATAATTTGACAGAGCAATTCGATTCCATGTCTACAGATATTTCTTCGGACTCAACATTTGTTCAAATACTACTTAGTCTCAAACATTTGTTCAAATACTATACATGTATGTTCCAAAAAGCGAGCAAGATTGAAATAGATTTATGATAAATCTATAAGTCTGACAGTTAGCAAGTACCACTAGTACCAGTAGTTACTAGTAGAGTACGGAATCTATCACGGAAACTATGAAAACGACGTTTGATAAAGATTATTTTTGATTTCTTCTACATCCTGAAACAGTATTGCAATGTAGGGTAGAAGATGGAATCCCCCCTGGGTTCAAAAAGGATCGTTTCAGAGAGAACTTGACAAATTTCTAGTCCATACATTTCGTTAGTTCACTTCAGAGCATAGGTTTATAAATCAGTTGTACATACTCACCAACTTCAAGAGGCCATCCTCGCCAATAGATTTGAGCAACCCTTTCACGTCCATCTGACCCAGTCGTAGAATGTACAGCGGACGTCCATCTGGAAACAACAATACATAATTATTACATAATTTATATATACACTGACCAGACCTACAAAATACAGATAGTATTTTGAACCCCTATTGTGTTAAAAGTGAAAGGAACCACTATACATGATGAGTCATTGAGATGAGTCAATTTAAGTGAATTTAATATAAGAGGTATTGATTTAAGACTTTAAGGCTTTTATTTAACTTGCAATGTATGTGTGTTTGCTCGGGTGGCATCTTGCAAGTCGAATTTCACCTCCTTCCAGTGGTCGGATTGACATGATATTGGTATACATTAGTATATTGGAAGGCAATGCAAGTACACTCAATAAAAAGTACAGTAAACAAAAAAAGCTTGTATTAAAAATTAATTGTGTAAAACAATTAATTTTTAATACAAACTTATTAGAGTTTAATAAAAACTTATTAGAGTTAAGAGTTGAGGGAAGTGAGGTCGACTTCCGCGAAGGTCGCGTGTTTGAATACTACAATGCTCAGCAATAGCTTGAGCTTTCAAGTAAAACATCGTGAAAAATCATAGCACAGTAGATTTGAAAGCCAATTTCCTTCTAGGCTTTGCGAGCATACCACCTTCGGCCACTGATCATGGTGAGATTGTGGTCAAACACAAAGTTATCCATAGACGAAAATGAATAGCTAATGCCCAACGTTTCCCAGCACAACAATCACCAAACACCATCAGTTTCATCACAATCGGATGAATGGATAAGATATTATGGGAACGCATACATTAAAAACAGAAAAACATATTTTTTATGAGATAAAAGGATTGTTGGCATACCCTTGTCATGATGATGCCACCCTCCAGGGAAATACTGCTTGACGACATCAGGAGTCTCATACTCCGACAGGATCCTGTCGACCTGGTGCTTCTTGCGCCAGAGCAAAGACTTGGAGAGCATCTCGCGCGCTTTCTCCACGTTGAAGTCACGAGCTCGCAGGAACCGGAGCAGGGTTGTGTCGCTTGGCACCTGGTAAAAGGAATTACTAAGTGTGTGAAAAGATTTTTGCAGGCTCAGCACACGCTAATGATATCCTTGGTTTTGGGTTTGCTACAACTTTCATATATCTTAAAGAAAGCCTGGAACAGCTTTCTGGAAGGTTAAAAGTGTTTCCTAGAATGTATGTTTAGCTTAGGCCATAGCAGTGGCTAAAGCAATGGAAATCTAGATCCCAAAAATAACGCTGAGGTGGAGATGTCAGGTTGAGATAGATTTTATTGGAGGTCCACGAAGGAGTTAAGAGTCGGCAACACGCGAGCGATGCAAGGGTCCATAAGCTACGGGAAACGCTTGCCATCAGACGGGCCGTATGCTTGTTTGCTACCTAAATAGTATTAGTATACAATATTTTGCCAGCCACAATTGGTCATTGACCCATGACGTTAGTCTTCATTGTTATCTATGCTCGAATTAATGAATTATTTATGGTATAATACAGGGTGGGCCAGAAAGAATTGCGAATTTGAAAAAATGATTAAAAAAAAACTTAGTACAATTCACATATAAATTTTTATTTTTATAAAAATTTACATCTGGGAAATTCATTTCTTAAAAATAACGTCATCCAGGTGTGCACCATCCCGCTGCAAACATTCTTCGAATCTGAACCTCAAATTGGTAAAAACTCGCTGGCACATTGCACGGGGAATAGCTGCCATTTCTTCCTGGATATTGGTCTTCAACTGGTTAATCGTGGCTGGGTTATTGGAGTAGACTCTACTTTTTAGGTATCCCCACAAAAAAAAGTCCAGTGGCGTTAGATCCGGACTTCTAGGAGGCCATGCAATGTCACCTCGGCGCGATATCAGTTTCCCAGCAAACATCTCGTTTACGACCGCCAAAGAGGCATTAGCTGTATGGCATGTCGCGCCATCTTGTTGAAACCATGTCGCACGATTATAGGCTAGACTAAATTTCCGGGAACCGAGCTACTTAACCCCACCACCCGCGCAGTCCCCTCTCTAAAGCTTCAAACGCAAGAGTGTTTTTAAAATCGTACGCCTTTCTGGCCCACCCTGTATATATTTACACATAAAATCACAGCTGTGTTCTTTTCTAGGTAATAATCTGTGAAGTTAGATTTTTTGTTTAGACCACTGGCTTTTCGTTGAAGGAATACATCGTGGTAAAATCTAGTACATAAGTTTATCGATCACCTAGTCTGACGAAGAAGCAATTTATTAAGACCCATGACCAAGATATGTCATTGGCTACTGCAACGGAAGTGTTTTTCTATTTTTCAATACCAAAAGTTGTCAATAAACATACGGCTCGGCGGGAAACAGTTACCGTAGCCTATACACGCTAATTTTATCAAAATTATTAAGATTATTTGGACTTTGGGCTTACCTTGCCTTTCTGCAGGTCAGCGATCCACTTCCTCAGCTGCAGAAGCCTGGACTCCTGCATCGGAGTCAGCTCGCCGAGGTACCGCTTTATGTATTCACTGTCAAGGGTATATTGATCTGGAACAATGGCAAGGTACGGTTCTAATAAAGTTATATATCAACCTCAGAAAATATGGCGGGAATGCAAAACCACACCCTGAATAGTGTAGATATTCGCAAAAGGTTTTACAAATTATGCTCGTGGTGCAGCTTGATTAGCCGTTCTTCATCGATCTGCAAAGTTAAGCAATAAACGGTGAGGACTGTATCCGGATTGGTGACCGCCTAGTGGAATTTCAACACAAGCATATTCCATGCTTCCGAAGGCACGTAAAGCCGTTTGTCCCGGTTATCAATTAGGTAGTCGGTAAGCTAGTTGGAGGCGGTTTGAAATCTCCCAACGGTATTTTGTCCACTAGCCTACTTCCACCAATCCGTAGTAGGCACGTGTGGTGGAGTATTTGTCCATTTCCTTTCAGCTTCATTTGAGACAGGAGCCTGTGCTAAGAAGTGGGGCAATGGGGTGAATCCGCGGGACTAAAAGCTAGCTAACTATGAAATCTGGTATCGAGCTAGTGTAGGTAGACATGTCTGGATAACCACAGGACTAAATTAATTCCTCGGGACGCATAACCTCCGTCTGGGAAGTTACCGTAGATTGTTAGGGCTATTTATACGTTTACATAATCCGTGACAACTTAACCATGTACTTACAAGTATTAAGGTCGCCTACACCCTCAGGGACTTGGAGACTGTAAATAAATACACACAGAAGGGTCTCACGTTTCTTTGAAAAGGAATCCAGGCACACATAAACGCCTTTACTCAGCGTTTTTACCGGCCCTGTGCTAATTGCATCTAACACGCAACTGCAGGGCAACTAAGACAACATGTACATGGTACGGTTTTTTATTTTTATTGTAAAAGTATTAAATATTCAGAGACATTCTACACACACTATCTGATCCGAAACAAAGCAGAGCTTATCTATGGAAACCGGATAATTGATATAGTAAAGATACTATTTAAAAATATATGAAGGTATGCATAACATATAACTATATAGGAAAAAAAACCCAGACTTACAGTTATACTTATTTACAAACAAACATTTTAAGCCCACAGGTGTTTGCCCTGGGTGGAAACCGATCTACCAGCATCTAATTTCCACAAAAAGCGTTTGTTTGTAGGAGCAGACCTTCTATACCCTATTTATTTTGTGTCAGAGAGCCCTGAGGCGATCTGCGTGGGTGGTTCTATTCTTGCAAGTAATTGGAGATGACAAATAAAATAAGGGACTTAAATTTAGAAAGAAGCTTTACAAAGGGAAACTTATGAAAAGCTTGCGTATGTTTTAATTTTAAATCTGATCACATAAGTAGGTTATAGGATCACCGGACGTGAGGCGACGGCGGTCTGCTTCCACTGCGGTGGGAGCGACCAGGACTCCGCATCGCACACGCTCGCGGTGTGCCCTGCGTGGGAACCCGAGCGGCAGATCCTGGTCCAAGAGATCGGAGGGAATCTCTTCCTGCCAGCAGTCGTGTCGGCGATGCTGAGCGGGGATACAGCGTGGAGAGCCGTAGCCTCTTTCTGTGAGACTGTAATGGTCCAGAAGGAGGCTGCTGAGCGGGATCGGGAGAGGGCCGATCCCACCCGGAGGCGAAGCCGTCGGGGCGCAAACGTGCCTCGTCGCAGCCCCCCTGCCCTGTAGCTCGGGCTTAGAATAACAGCTACGGTGTTCCCCTGCCTGTCGTAAAAGGCGACTAAACGGGGCCTTTGGGGTCGTGGGCAATCAGAGCGGGGGCTCTGTGCGCCCAGTAGCGACCCCAAGGAGGACGATGGGTCGACGTGGTCATGACTCATCGTGCGATAGCAAAGCGAGGGTGCTCTGGGGAGGTGTCAGACTTCCCCCGGGACGAGCTATCAAAGCGCCGCGCTTGGAGGGGTGAGCAGGTACGCGTTCAACACGAGAGCCCGCCCCCCTCTCTACAGCGCAGATGGCGACCACCGTGGGGTTTTAGCCGGTACAAGTCCGGCATAACCTAGCCGCTACCCCCGAGGCGGTCGGGTATCCTATGAGGATTTCCCCACGAAAAAAATAAAAAATAAATAAATATAAAATATAAATAAATAGGATCATATTGTTACCCGTCCGTCCGTCTGTCAGACATACAGTCTGTCCAAAACACTTTTATACAGAAAAATTATAAATTTTTCACCTAACGCCCATTTGACGGTATCGAAACGGCGCCTCTATGTTATGTTAATTATATGTACTGTTTATTATTTTTCTGTATTAAAATAGTTCATGTAGTAGCGAAACGGCTAGCTACATATTTTGACTACGGTGTGTATTTTGTGAAGTTAGAGCTTGTAGAGTTAGGGTATGTAGAATTATAAGCTTGGCTCTACATGAGATCTGATAATTTTTTGACAGTGTGAGTCATATGGTCTCGCCTTGGCAACATTTTACATGAAAATGTTTTTGGTGGGATTTCACGATTTCACTTCTTCTTGTAAGTTGCTTTTGACATATTATTTTTATTTTGTTAAAAACAATTTTTGGAGCAATACGGTATCCTAAGTTAATGATTCGCTTTTTTTAAAGCTTTTCTTAAATCAGGAGTGCTAGTCAGAGATACTAGATAGAAGATATTATTGCTCTGAGCAAAATTAAAATAATCTGTTCGTATTCTGAAGTAAAAAGAGTTTTAGATACTTATCTATACATATAAAATGCTTTGTCCTGAATGACTGAGAATCAACGCACAGCCTAAATCGCTGATCGTAGAGACCTGAAACTTGGAGGGTGTGTTCTTTGTATTACGTAGGCATACTTTATATTACGTAGGTAGTACTTTTGATTTAAATAACATTTTTTATTTTGACATGTTTGAAACCTCAATCCGATTTTCACAGATTATAGAATATGGCAGATGGACCACACTGAACCCGTTTTCAGCAACCCGTGTTGCAAAAAAAAGCAGATACAAATTGAAAAACACATACCAGGGGGGCGATTACGTAACTAAATTTCAATCATTTTCGAATTGAAATCGGTTTAATATAGCGGTTTTCTGAAATATTTTTTACGTTCTGATAACCGCAAATACAGTGGTTTATTAAAAATGGAACCATTTCCGATTCAGAGGTTATTTCAATCGGAATTTCATTGCAATAAAGTTACGTAATCTTTATTTAACGAAAACACTTTCTTAATTTTTTTAATAAATTAGAAGAGAATTAATAAATCACACATTTTGTTAATAAATTAGCACACAGAAGTTTTTAAACATAGCAAATACAAATTCAAAAGCGAATACCAGGTATATGTTTTTCAATTTGTACCTAATTGCTTTCTTTGGCCTCACTCCCGTGTTTCGCGCGCTCTATCTGCCTTTTGTTCTGGAAACTGAAATGCTCTTTAAAATTGGAATGTCAAATCAAATATTAAAGAATATTTAAATCGGATTAGGATTCGAAATTTGTTTGGAAGTTCATTTTCTCGAACTTTTTGGTGGGAACTTGTAGAGAGACGTTGCGTTTTCATTTTTATTTTCATAAATTCGTGTATTTTGAGTTTTGGATGGTGACTGACTGCATGAGGACTATGTGAAAGTGATTTATTGCGACTAGAACTCATATAATATAACTGGAAATTGGCAAATTACGCACCGCGTGTGACGCCAATGAAAAAAAAAAAATTTTGTTCATTATTTCATTAGAATATTTTGATTGTAGTTAATAGGGAATATGCATGTTTTTTTTTTATTTTTTTATTCGATAGCTTACATCGATATATAACTGTAAAAAAATATTCCGCGCAAAAAAACTACAATTAATAGGACAAAGAAATATTTAAAATTATTAACTTATAAGGGCTCTTTTAAACATCTCCGCGCGCTTGGCGTGACGTCACAGTCTATAACAACAAACAACTGTCAATGTCAACGACAATCAAATGAATTTAGTGTAGAATTATGTGCCTGTATTATCTTGTATTTAACCACTATTATATGATGGAACAACACAAAAACCGACGTATAAGTACTGTATTGTACCTAGGTGTAAAAATACCATAAGAAGAAAATGCAACCGATAATGTTTTTTCTTGTTCCGAGAGGTATGTATGGACGTAAGGAGAAAGTGGTCTAAAATCATGAAGAGACATGGTATCTCCATCAACTTGTTTATATTATTGTGAAGATCACTTCAACGTAAGTATATCTTAAACATTTAAACAATTTCAACTTGAGTTTTGTTTTTATGCTCCATTTAACAACCTGTCAATATAACCTAGTTTGAAGCCCGGTGGCCCAGACTTTCCTACTAAAACATTCACATTGTTATGTTTTAATCAATAATATTTATATTTTCAGAAAGAAGAGGATACAGACAATTTTATTGAGTATAATATCATGACTTTAAAAGAAAAACAAAAAACTACATTATGATTAAAGTAAGGTATCCTTCCTCATAAAGACTGTCAAAAAGATACTCAGTTGCATCTATCACCAGAGCGAAAAGGTTTCTTAGAGAAAACATCTAGAAATAATTGAAGGCACTCTCTCTGCCTCTGCCTCTCCTGGTAAACAGTGTTGGTGGCCTATAAATAACTGGCTACGACTATTTAGAAGCAGGTCACAGTACATCTTCGTTACACATATACACAGAAGATACTTGAAACATAAACATTGGTGAACCTAGTTGCAGCACTTCTTAATCTAATGTAATAAAATAATTATATAATTGATAAGGGTGTTCAAGTTAATAGTAAAGCAGGCGAAAAGAATACTACATGCATGTGTTCACCATAATCTTAATCCCTGTAATAGATGAATTTATAGTAGTCCCTTGCGGGTTAATCAATATGCAGGATGTGTTAATAAAGAAATAAGATTATTAAAATTTTGATTTTATTTCTGTTTAAAATCCTATTTAAAAAACACAGGCGAGCTGTTTGCTTGTTTGCCACCTTAGTGGTATAAAAAAATAAAGGAAATATTGCATTAAACCAAAATAAAGTACATTTTTCTATAAGATCTTCACAAAGCTTCTTATATATGGTCTCCACTTCTATTATATGTTTTTTTTATTCTTTAAAAGCACTATGATGCTCTTGTATTATTATTTTTTCATGTGGTGTAACAATAAAGCGTTATCTATCTATCTATCTATGAGCTACACAAAATAGTGCTATATTTTTATTTGAAAAATGCATCTGTAACTGAACCAAACTGAACTGTTATTGTTTCTAATGAACTGAATCACAGTTTTCTCCGATGAAGGGCGTTTTATTTCAATACTAAAATCAGTAGTTTCAACATCAGGTGATGCACCCATAACGGGATGTAATGGGTTTAATAAAATTCCACATTTCTTTATTTTTATTTTATTCATTTTTTTCACAACCTTAATCACTTAACTCTCTAACAATCTCCCTCTTTTTATGGCATCTGTGGCTCAGTTTTGATAGGCTCAGATATTTGATTTTCATGAAGGCTTTGTTTAAATATCCATCAAATACTTTGCAGTGTGCAGCCTCATACGCTTTTGAAGCAGTGATCCTTGCGTAAAGAGCAGTTACATTGGTCTAAAGTTGAAAGGGCAGCTTCTTCATATGCTTTAGTGTGTACCTTTATGTGTTGCACAGTCTGCACATTGCACTGACAAGACATTTTCTTAGGTCTCATTACAGGTAGCTGTTACAGTGTAACACTTCTGGTGGGCATTATGTTCAGTTGTTATGCAAGCCTTTACAGTACATTATATCACCCTCCTGTTTAACTTGGACATATCCAACTGCTGAATCACCATATGATTCTCATTCAGATCTATAAAAAAAAAACACTGAATGTTAATACAATGAAAACGCATCATTTATTAATGTGCTCAATATCCTTTGATTGATAGTTACTTGACTGAATTCTACAATAAAATGTAAACTTTCGATATATTCTAAGCTATGTTCTCTCATTGATATTTTAGGTTATGCTAATGTTACATGTTACATTTTCTTGCGTACCTATTGTATAATTTTCCAAAAAATGTGTTCAATAATTTATTAACATTATATCTAATATGTAATTACCTTGCAGCTTGCACTCCTTTGATTTCCGATGTAAAATCCGAACATGACGCAAAAAACGTTGACATCATGAAAACATACATTTTGGGGATATTATCTGATTGCGCCTTGCCTTTACATAACCGCTATCAGTCATTTT
This sequence comes from Achlya flavicornis, assembly GCA_947623365.1. Classification (NCBI taxonomy): domain Eukaryota; kingdom Metazoa; phylum Arthropoda; class Insecta; order Lepidoptera; family Drepanidae; genus Achlya; species Achlya flavicornis. The sequence goes on from OX392467.1 coordinate 14,872,622, forward strand.
CGTTCGAGGTTTTGTAACGAGACATGTAATATCACTTCTAAATATGCGAAGAACTCACAATAAAACTAACTCCTTTGACAAACAATGCACTTCTTGTTGTTTTGTTGACATTGACACTATTTGACATTAAAATATTGTAGTGTAGCCTGGGCTTGTCGAAAAAATATCGATACATCGATATTATTTGTTCAACGAGAACTTTTTGAGTGTTATTAAATTTTTGATATATTGATGTATCCATATAAAATTCCAATTATCAAAAAGGTATGCAAATTAAAAAAAAATACGACCGAAAAATTACCTATTTTTTTATAGGTAGCTCATTCAAATAAAGTTTCATCGTAAAGATTGGCATCAGTTGTAAATCTCACAGTACCCAACCAATAACAGAAGTCGGCTTGCAGCATAGCACATAATAAATAGAGTTTTTCTTCTCGCAGTGTCAGATAAATATTGGTTTGATTCTTAGTTTATAACCCGACTTCGGCAGAGCATACAGGAAGGGTTATTGTTTTAACAGTCTATATATGTTTGTATTTCTTCTTCTTATTTTTAATTTTGGCAACCATTTGGGCTTGGTTGCCAAAATTAAAAATAAGAAGAAGAAATACAAACATATATAGACTGTTAGGGCTCATTTCTGCCAGTGTCGAGTTATATTATAGTTTCCAGTCACAATAAATCACTTCACATTAAAGTCCTCAGTCAGTCACCGTCCATAAAAGTCATGTTTTACTACAATGGTGGTCATTGTACTAAAACTCTTCACGGACATTTTGAGACAACTTGAAAAGTCACGATACACATAATTCATTTCATTTCACTTCACTGGTGCACATGGATGATCTTTATTGGGTAAAATACCACCAAAAATACACAATAAAACTCAAAATACACAAATTTATGAAAATAAAAATGTAAATGCTACGTCACTCTGCAAGTTCCCGCCAAAAAGTCATGTTTGTATTTATTATTTACTTTAGTTTCCTCGTAACTTATGATTATGGTTTGTTAAAAGATATACACTAATTCAAAGCGCGAATATTGTTTTTTTTTACCGATATATATCGATACTTATTTGTATTTCTGACATCCCTATTGTAGACTTTGACGTCACAATTCTCTGAAGTTGCGTTTCAACTACTTTGAATTTCCCGCTTGTTTTTTGGACATTTTAATAATTAATTTCATAATTATAAAGAAATAATATCAAAAAATATTGATACAGGAATAGTTCTACAGCAATAAAGTTTATGAAAAAAAATATTTGAACCCTATTTGGATCACACGCATATACCCTATTTAATTTCTTTCTCATTTGTTGTTATAATAATTGAATAAGATTCTTTAAGTTAGATTTGTTAGTGTAGGTATAATATTTTAGGTTTTAAGTTTTTGTTGTGTTATTAGACACAACAAATCAAACACAGCACCAATGCACCAACCAATGCAACCGACAAATTCAGCACAAATTGAAGGAGAAAATTCGAACCGTACGCGGGTGAAACCGCGGGTGTCTGCTAGTCATAATATATACAAAATTACCCTCACAGTTAAGAAGACCCTTTAAAGGTCTGTCCTTTACTGTTCTAATTCGTTTTGCTCCCATGTTGCAAATTACAACGGACTACGATTTATATACATAAAACTTACCGAAGTGCCCATTTCGCTCGTGTCCCTAATTTTTCCAAGCCAAACACCTCAGATAAATAAAGAGATGAAACTTGGCTGGCACATACAAATATGGGGCGCATTAAGGTAATCTGCTGTCTTCATTCTTTTATTCAATTATGATTCAAGTTGAACACATTTTTTAATGTCAAAAGAATGCAATATCATACCAAGGGATTGCCAATTTGTTGCCAACTTTGAAGAGCTATTTTTGACGGATTCCTATGTCGTAGCGCTCCGGGAAATCAGTAATGAGAAACTCATGGTAGAGGTGAGCATGAGCTCCACATTGTCGGCGAGTGGTGGAAGATAGATAACTATGGGACGAAAAGTTCCAAAGCACTCCCCATTATGCAGGTGGTAGAAAAACACACAGAGTGAGCCCTACGACTACGACTCTCTGACCGAGCATGTCTCTCCGATATTAAGAAATTGTTAGTCAGATGTTATACTCTTTTTTCTTCTAGTTTATTATATTTCGTTTTAACGCATCTAGAATTACGCCAAATTTTTTCTGATCGTCTATTTTGTTAGAGAGTCATGCAATATAAATACATCCTAAAATGCCACATACCATTGTCGTTTTATTTGTGACTATTGTTTTTTTTTGTACGAATGTTTCACCAAACCCTCCTCCCCTCATCTCGCTACCCTAATTTACCTGTACTCTGACAGAGGTCACCAGGGATAATGGTAGTCAGCGGAATTTTATTTCCCTTGGCAGTGTTATATTCTGATGAGCCTCCAATGTCGAGTTATTTATGCGAGGATTTTTTACGTTTTATTAAATTTTAATTTTACGTTTTCCGATATGATTATGTATTTTATAATTAATAAACTGGCTTTGTTTGCTAACCATTTGCTAACAATCATAGAAATAACAACGTATAGCTGGTTTTTTTTCGGGTTCCGAAACCAAAAGGTAAATAAGGAACACTTCCGTCCATCTGTCACAAACGGTATATTTCAGCAACCTTATGCTATTGATTTTAGTTTTAGATATTGCTACTGAAATTTTTTAAGAAATACTACTTTTTCTTTGCAAAATGCGACGGAATGGTGAACCTAAATAATAATAATAATAATCTTATTTATTGAGACAACGAGGCCCACTTGTTAGTATTACAATTTTCTTAAAAACTATGTTAGTAACAAATAAAAAATAAAACGACAAATTAAAATTTACAATTTGGACGCACTACCATATCTATGGCATGCTTTAACAAAGGTGTGTCAAATTTACTCGATAAAGTCTTCAGGATACTATTGGGACTAGACCGCATCCTAGTGAATATGGAAGCGCTCTTTTTACGGATGATCGCGTAAAAGTCATCGGTTCTAGCCTGGCTGAACATGTTTGAGGCACTGCAATATCTTGGTAGTCCCAACAGAATCCTGAAGCCATTATTATATTGAACTCTCAGGGCACTGAGCGCCTTCTGCGCATAGTTGGTCCATAGGCCACTCGTGTAGAAGGTTTGACAGTAAGCTTTAAACAACGTAACCTTAGCTTCCTCACTACAGCGAGTAAACCTATGAGCCAACATATTGCATCTAGCAGCCAATGCCCTGCGTTCACGTTCAATATCTACCTGGTCTTTAAGGTCCTCGGTAACATAATGCCCCAGGTATTTAAATTGAGTTACTCTCCTGAGTGGTACTCCACTTAACAAAAGAGAAGGATTGTAGTCAATCTTCCTTCCGGGGGCCTTAAAGATCAGATATTCACTTTTTTGTACATTGTACACAAGCCCATGACTAGCAGCGTATCCCTCACAGGTACGTAGTAACTCCCTGATTGAGCCGGCTGTCGGACCCAGCAGCACCATGTCGTCAGCGTAACTAAAGTTATTGACTACTAGGCCATCAATACTACAACCAACAGGTTTACTACTGAGTGCAACAATCAACTCATTTATGTACAGGTTGAAAAGCTTAGGAGATGTCAATCCCCCCTGCCTAACCCCGCATTCCAACCTGTACCCTTCAGAGAGAACACTACCCCACTTAACACAATTGAGCTGATTACCGTACCAATACTGGAATATACGTAACATTTCCAGTGGCACGCCCGCCTCTCTTAACTTTCGCCAAAGCACATTATACGCAACAAGGTCAAACGCCTTGGAGAGGTCAAGGAAGCAAGCGTACACCGGAGTATGTCTGTCCTTATAGTAGTGGGCAGTTTGTTTCAAGCAAGCTATTGCACTTTCGGTAGATAGCCCTGGCCGAAAACCGAACTGCGCATCGTGAAAACAGAGGTATTTATCTAGCTGCTTATCAAACAAACTGTCCAGCACTTTAGCAATAACCGTTGCCAGAGAAATAGGCCTATAATTCGCGCGGTCGGAGATATCACCCGTTTTATTTTTTACAATTGGCACTACTATAGATCTTATCATGTTAGTCGGTAAATAAGAGTGGCTTATACACAACGAATAGAATGTTGCCAATATTCTAGGAAGATGGATTCCCGCATATTTAAGATGCTCGATACTGAGGCCGTCATGTCCCGGCGATTTACCCTTCGTCATTCTTCGTATCACCTCATCCACTTCTTTAGCAGAAAAACGGAGGATCTCACCATCAATAACTTCCTCAGCATCGACCATCTCAGCCTGTGAGCCTAGTGGAGAAGATACTTTAAACTGTTCTTTAAATATATTGGCAATATCACCCGGTGTGCTATAACCCGCGACGCTCACTGGCAAGCCCGGCCTAACATTCAGTTTATTGGTTGATTTCCAAAACTGGCTAAAATTTTTTGACGACCTATGAGAAGCGATGATGTCCATTTTAATTTGATCTTGATGTTTTTGACACCATTTTAGCTTACTTCGAAACGTCTTTTGGCTTTCTCTCATCTCCATCCAAATTTTTCCAGTCTGGGGTTTATTATGAAACAACCAATTCTGATACTTAAGTCGGGCCTCCCCGTGCGCTTCGCGGACGTGTTTATTCCAACCTATTACGCGACCATTCTTTCGCGAATGTCCAGTATCATTCTCATCACTGGCATCGATTGCCGCCTCAGACAGTACACTTACAATATGTTCATAAATCCTCTCCAGTTCCAGTCTATGTGTGGGGTCACTACATATTTTATCCGCACACGATACAAACAAATCCGGAAATAGAATATTTCTTAGTTTTGCATTACATAGGACATTATATCTATCAATCTGAAAATTCGATCGTTGCCCCCAATTAACTTTATTACGTACACTATCCTGAGCAGAGAGCTTAGGTATAATAGTATCTAAGTTGCACTCAATAATAAGCGGCACATGATCCGACCAATAGACATCATGACCCACGCTCACACCCTTGATTGAATACCATGCCGCTCGCGTAACTAAGCAGTGATCCAACCATCGCATACTACCATTTATGTCACTAACATAAGTAACAGTACTCGAATCGGGGCCTAAAACTTCCGTATCGGCACACAACCAGGAGTGATCTTTACAAAAATTTATCATTTCATTCCAAAACGGTCGACCAGGATGTGCATTAAAATCGCCTAGCATATAAATAGCCTCAACATTGTTATTTTCAACTATAGCACTTATTTCACTCATGCAACTTATAAACTCAGTAAGGTTTTCACTAGAGTCCGTAGGCATATATACATTTACAATAACAATAGAGCGATCACCTAATGACGCTTTTATAGCCGCTATACGCACACTATTGCATTTTATGACAGATACTGAGTGAAAAAGTCCCTTTCGCCACAATATCGCTAAACCCCCGAAAGGGCGCCCCATTAGAATACCCTCTGAAGTATCAATAGAAGACTTACCCGTATACTCGAAATCTGGATGAATGGTTCCGAGCCAAGGCAGATCCTCTGGCATCAACCAGGTCTCCTGAAGCGCCACTACATCCACATTTTTACATAAATTCTTCACACATTCCAGCGACCGCTTTATGTTCTTAACATTAAAAGTTACAAATTTAGCCTTATATTTATTTGATATACTGTCGTTATCCATTAACTAAGATTTTGTTTACACGATTCAGATTTAAATCTGCCTGAATTACTAAACACGACAAAGCGCCTAAAACGAATACCTTCCGGCCACATTTGCTCATTTAAAAATAACTTCAACTTACTATTAGAAACAAAAAATTTAAATGAATCATAGTCCCTTTCCTTTTTTGCCGTAATTTTTTGTAACTGAACTAATTCATTAGTCTGACTACGTATGTAATTTATAATGTCTTCTTCACTCGTTCCTTTACAAACATTCGAAATAAACAGCGGTATTTTAACCTCAGCCGCCTTAAACTTAGAATTAGTAACATCACACGCTTTTCCCATACAGCTAAAAAACTTATTATTTTTTGGCTTCTTTCGTTTTTCCATCGTAGACCAACCAACCTCTTTATCCTCTACCTCTTGATTTCGTTCAACACTCGATTTTAATGCATCCGCCATAGTCAATGTCGACTTTCTCTCACTTATACTATTCGCGTGCGAGACCTCTGTGTGAGTAGAACCGGTAGTAGGGTCGTCACTCGTAGCTGCGCACCCGCACAACGAAACGGGCGTACTGTTCGAAACCGCAGTGTGCGCCTCCACGCGCTCACTCGATGCGGTGCGACAGGCATTCGACGCGCTGCTCACACCCGCCGAAACCGCAGTACTGGCCTCCACGTGTAGATCAGCTGACTCATCACACCTATTAGATGCAGATATCTTACTACCCTCCCTTGAATTGGCTCGCGATATTTGTTTGGGTGAATGGGTAATATTCATATCGCTATTATTTTCACTAGTCATTGCGTTATCTTGCCCATTCACAAGGCCCATTGGACCACTCTCACAGGTAAAACTATTAAGGTATGCGCCTCGTTTCCTGTTAACGTTATCAGGAGTTTTATATAACTGTAAGTACTGGGACTGCTTCATACCATTTTCGAGTTGTTTGTGAGTTACGCAATCACTTTTTAAACTGCTCACATCATCCTGAAGCTGCCGAATATCTCTTAGTAAGCGAGTTGCATCCAAGTGATCAAAGGTTACCGGGGGAAGCCTATGCAATTCTTTTGCTACAAAAATAGGTATCCGTTCTGGATCCGTCGCGTCCGTATATTTCAATAACTCGATGATATCCCCCATATCCTTGCGTGACTTATCTTTTTTCCTCATCTTAATTTTTCTCAACGTTTGTACAGATTCAAACAGTAGTTTTTTGGCGTCCAAAATTTCATCAGATGTAAAAGCTGTTTCACATATTCTGGTTAGGCTATCCTCATCCATAACCTTCATTTTGTTGTGTATAAATGACAACACTTCATTTATAACAATATTACACGAACTACACTTCACGATATTAGAGGTCATTGTCCTCGCTCACAGTACAGTGTGTCGGCGACCTTGCGCTAGCGCGATCAGCTGACGACTAAAAAACATATGAAAGAACTTCACTTGAACATTCCAAAACAGGCTTTTATTTTATTTTATGTTACGTAGCTTCTGAGTAACATAGAAAAATTACAAAAAAATACCAATCCCGGGCGGGGTTTCATATGTAGTCCGGTTTAAAAGTTTTAAGTTACAACAATAACAACTATTTTTTTATATATTTCACTGAGTAAATTATTTTTGAGAGAGGTAGAGCGTTTATTCACTCAAAGAGCAGCTCGACTGGGGACGTACCTCCACCTTACAGAATACCGCAGCCAAATAACTTTATGTTGTGTAAAGTTGTGTTCCTGCGCGTGAGTAAGGTCGCCAGAGTTCATAGGGGAGGGGGGAAAGGTCGGTAACGCGTGAGTAATGCTTCTTGTGTTGCAAGCGTCGATATGGCTACAGTAACCGCTTACCATCAGGCGGGCCGTATTTTTGTATTCCGACTTAGTTGTATAAAAAAAAAACACTGGTGACATGTCCGAGTTCTAGACTGCAAAATCCGGGGGCGGGGCTTCCATGCACGTTTCTTGTCCTGGTTGTCAGATTTGAGAGGTGGCAGCCCTACTCCTACTCCTAGTCTCCTACTCCTTCGTTGTTTTTTTTGGACCCTCATAACTTGAGTTCGTTTTTTTTTTTATAGCACAAACTCACACACTGTCATCTGATTCCGAACTAAGCAGAGCTTGTACTATGGAAGCCAGATAACTGATATAATACATATACTACTGTTTGTAAATACATACTTAATATACATAATTACACCCAGACTCAGGACATACAGACATGTTCATGCACACAAATGCATGTCCTGTGCGGGAATCGAACCCACGTCCTGCGACGCATAAAGTGGAAACTTTACCACAACTGCGCCAACTGGCCCGTCAATGCTTCAAATGCTTAAAACATTGTTATTAAAAAGCAATACGTCACAGTGCGTTCGTGTGGCACTCTTCCTGGTAAAACCAGGGGTTTCGCGTATTGCCGACCATGCGGAAATTCCTTCATAGATTTCAGAAGAACTCCATCCTGTGCTCTATTAGGAGAACCACGGCGGCGACCTCATTCCACAACACAATCTTATCATGGGCATCGCCAAGGCAGGTGCCGCAGCTGCCCCCTCTAGAGTTTAAATCTAACGAATTGGAACTATCATTCTTCTATGCACGAGGACTGAGTATGTAGGTATGTCATAATTTAGCATATGGACTCCGCCCGTGAAGAAATTCGTTGTAAAGATCTTTATTATAAAACAAAAACCAAATACCTACCATTTTACAACGCATTCCTAAACGAATCGGTAGAATATTCCCACGAGCTTCATCCCAAAGCACCATAAATCGAAGCAAATACTTCAGTCTTAAAACGTTCCATCTCCTGTAAACATCCACTGAAATCGCAACCTTGTCACAATGCGGAATTGCTACGAATTCCACTCTAAAACAAACAGATACAAGGTCGCTTTTCATTTGAACATAAATGTTGCAGGAAAATCGTTCTAAAGTTTATTATGAAAAGGTTCCAAGTTTAAAACAAATGTTTGTAGTTAGAACTGTGTGGTATTAACGGGCGGGGAAGCAAAGTGCAAATGCGGTATCTACGGGCGAGCTGCAGAATGCTCATTTAGTGTGGAAACCGGAACTCTGTGCAAGTATTATGTGGGGTCAAGGTCGAGGGCGTGAGAGCTGGCTGAGAGACAATTATTGCATGTTTTTAGGTTTACGAACTGAAAGGGCTAAACGGACCCCTATTGCTGTCTGTCTTTCTGTATTTGTTGTCTATTTCACATAGAAAATCCTTTTCGTCATACCCTAGCAAGTGGATCGTCAAGAGCTTATTTCGCCGTGTACAAATAGTATTTTTTGTTCTTTTTTTATCCTTGAAAATACCTGAAACTTGAGACCATGAATATTGTGAGTTAAGACCATTTTTGTTACAGGGTCTAACTGAAAGTCAAACGCGTTTATTCAATTTAGGCCCTACTACTTACATTACTTATGAAGGTCAAAGCTGTTTGGAAGTCCGCCTTCAACTGAGAAGAACCGGTTAAAAAAACTGAAGTTTTGCTTACTTAATACTCAACACCGGGGCTAGCTATCACTTACCGTACCGACCCTCTTTTGAAACGGTATGCCTCTTTTACGTAACAGATTACCAGCAAATGGGCACGACGGGAACGCTGCACTTATCAATTTGCGATCCCTACATCAGTATGATTAATTGTTTAGAACGTTTGCTCATAAACTACGTCTTGTTAGACTTATTACCGCCGCCCGACTTCACCTGCGTTCGCGAGAGATTTATGTTTTTAATTTCAGCATTATCTACCGCCCGAATGACCTTGTTTTTTTTTCAGGATTAAATTTCAGGATTTAATTCCTAATCCTTTTCTAATTTTATGTGCCACGTTTTATTCAGAGCGACTTGATTGGGCGAGCTAAGTGAGGCCCGCGCCCTGGCCATGCAACGGCCCACAGGAAACTATATTGATTACCTATTGAAAACAATCCAAATAATGTAGATACTAATAATATAATTATAACATTCGGCAATCCTGATCCGTTCAGCCATTATATACGGTTACAAACAGACCCACAAACAATCAAAATTATAATTATAATAGGATATCAAAATTATAATACTAACTACATAATATACGTCAATAAAAAGCCAGCATCGCCCATTGTCCTGCCAGCCCTGTTTAGCCTGGCAATTATACAGTCACTCCTTAACATGACGTCACCAGCTTGAAAACGCCGCGTGGGCGTCCGACGCTCGCCCACGGAACACTTGTCAGGGATTTACTTATGTCGTGAACCCGCGTTTAATGTCCACGTGTTATAATGACATTTTGATAAGCTGAGCTGGGAAGGAAGTTTATCAGGGTATGTTAAGATCAGTGTTGTTGAGAAAATAGGGAATAAATCTTTATGTTCTTGTACAGTTTATTCTGGAATCTAAGGGGATAAACAGGCGTGACTTAGTGCCGGCCAGACGGGTACTAGAATTTTGTATGTCAATTGTGGTAATCTATGGGGAGTAGGTATCATTAAAGGTCATCGTCAAAATAACGAATAATTAACCAAAAATTAAATACCGGCCGTAAAAAAACGAGTCGGCTCCAATATCCCCTAATCGTTTTAATGTTTTTTGTGTTGCAAGCGTATGGACGCGTATAGATAGCTATAGGCTACATACAGCCTAGTGACCAGTTACCATCAGGCGTGGCCGGACGTTTGTTTCCTACTTCAATTACCTCTTAATTCCTAAATACTTGAAATTTATCCTACTTCCTGATATACAAAATTACCAAGGATCTGGCTTAACAAGGTCATAAAGGACAAAGGACTTTTACCTACACCTTGACTCCTCAGAAAAGGACAAACGTATATAAGGCCCATCGAACAATTAACCGAAAGAAGAATAATGACGATGATTTTGCTTGCAATCTATTCCGCCAATTTGCCACCATCGACAATGCGCTCTGATTGGCTAAGACAAGGACACATGCGCTCTGATTGGCCAAGTCAAGAACACATTATGCAGTGATTGGGCCTTACTGTTCAATATTAGTGACAAATCATTGACTAGTTTCCTAATCGGATTGCTCGGTATTACTACTCTAAGGGATTGTTCCTCGATGATAATGCCCTTGTAAATAACCTTAAATTACCGCCGAACATTCATCTGAACAATTCTTTTGAAATAACTATGTAGAACAGTTGTTCCCAATGTGTTCTTTAAAGATAAACCGGAGCTATATATTAATATTGTATAAACTGGACAAAAAGTTTGAGATCCTAAGACGTAAAACAACCTTAGAAAACTTAATTACCGTCCAAACACTCCGAAGGTTTTTTTTGTTAATTAACAGATTCAAGACAGGAATTTACGAGTATTTTCATAACTTCCCTAGCTAAAAAGTAATGAAACAAAAATGTTATGAGAATAATTTATATTTACACTTAGTCGCCGCTCCTGCGTCGCACGACGAAGAACGACATGGGTGCCGACAGCAGTATGGCAATTATCATAGCGCATACCAGCACTAACGCCACGTTGTTCCAACTCGCAAACAAATCATGAACGGTCAATATTCTACTATCACAATTACAAGACGTGATCTTCACCTGCTGCAATGAATGGTCCGAATCCCTCCGGTCGAACAAATCCGAATGAACCATCTGTGCCGTGGGATGCGAATGGTCCATTTTATGCCTGCTCCTGTGTATCAGTGCCCGACTCCCTCGTATGATCAAGTTCAAGGGTTTCTTTACATTTTGCACGCCCATATTTGTTTTGTGAATAGGTGACGTACTAGTGCCTTTGTGTGAAGTGCACGGACTAGGAGTCCGTTGTTTTGTCGGTGATAATTTATCTTTTATGCGATTGAATGAGGACCTGGAAAGCAGTCCGTGTTTACTTCTGGGGTCTTTGAGAGCTGAATAGCTTGAATTACTCGGAAGACTTGATGTATCTGGGAAAAGGAGAATTTAGGATAAGGAAGGGCGGAGGAATTAGTAATTTTAGTTTGATATAGGTTTATGGGTTGTCTATGCTAATTTTACAACAAGTAGTCTTCGTAAATCCCCTATTACATTACACAATATTGAGTTTATTATCGATGTTTAAAGGGTGGGCGACGCGAAGCTTATAATCCAGCCAATCGGGACTTAGCTCAATGAGGGCTACCCTTTTTGTGGCCACCAGTTGGCGCCACTATCGCTGTCATCGAAAAAGGATCGCATATAATGACCAAATAAAAAAAAAATCCTTCAGTGTTGTTGTCAGTCCCGTTTTGTTCCGAAAAATAAAGGAGAAAATAATAATATTAATAAATAATAATATCCTGGGACATTCCTAAAACATGTTTTTCTGATCCCAAACTAAGCAGAGCTTGTACTATGGAAACCAGATAACTGATATCATACATAAACTACTTTTTGTTTGTAAATACATACTTAATAAACATAACACACCCAGACTCAGGACATACAGACATGTTTGTTCATGCACACAAATACATGTCCTGTGTCGGAATCGAACCCACTACCTCCGGCGCGATAGGTGGAATCTTAACCAGAGTCTTAACCAACCGCGCCGGCCCGTCGATAATACGTTTCCAAACGGCAACAATGAAAATAATAAAGCGAAAGAAAAACACAATACAGGTGACGGAAGTATTGGCAGTCGGGAGAGAAGTAGAACCATCAGATTTAAGAAACCTAAGAGTCGGTGCGGTTGAATTTGAAGACTTATCAAATGTTAAGTACTATTTCAGATCAAGCAGAGCGGGCAATACTATCGCGCTATTAAGTCGAGATCTTTACTCTCTATATTTAAGTGCACCTCACTAACCACCCACCTCTAACCCCAGTTAAAAAACGATTTCCCCGAAAATGATTAACTATGACATTTTTCATTGTGGCTTGTCTTTCACCACAATGATACTATGGAAAGTTATAATGTGGCCAAGGGTGATAAACACACAAAGCCTAGAGGGGAACTGCTCACAAGTGCAGCTGCTGCAAAACCGATAGGTACATGGAAACTTCCTGGCACCATGCTGTGGTTTTGTCATGGTGTTTCCCCTCGCCAAAATCTCATTGTAAGATACAGTTGTTTTCAAATAACAAGCACAACAAAACAAGTAATGAAACTGAAAGCAACAAGGGGTAACTATATAATAACTTGAACAGGCACCGTGCCAACGGTGCCAAGTTCCAACAAGTGTTTCCTCTACTCATATTAAACGTGGAAACACTGAATATTAAACTTTTAATTTGAAGTTTCGAGTTTCATTCAAAGCTTGAAGGAGTTTCTTTCGTTTTAACTTTAAATTATTAATTTGAACTTTACGATTTTCTTTGCGAAATGAAAGCTAAATAGTCACTTACTTCAACTATAATGTATCAAAGACTAAGTCAATTATTCAGTTCAGGTCCTAGCAGGCCACTTGTGCCGGTCAAATTTAAATTATATAGGTATTTATACTAGCTGCCCGGCACGACATCGTTCGCGTGGTGTCAAACGCATACAAAAAATCATTTAAATCGGTCCCGCTGTTTAGGAGGAGTTCAGTGACATACACACGTACAGTAGAATTTTATATATCAGACTAGTTGCCCGGCGCGACTTCGGCATATTATCGACTGCAACGCCATTTGCCGGGCTGATTTGTGAATCTTAACCATCCAGGGCGCCACCCAAACGCATACAAAAAAAAACATTCAAATCGGTCTAGCAGTTTAGTAGGAATTCAGTGACATACACGCGTACAGTAGAATTTTATATATAAGATAAAGATTAAATTCAAAGTTAATATCGTTTTGAAAGTCAGCCTTCAACAGAAGAATCCCAGCAAGCTGAATATATTGGCAATCATATCTTTGAAAGTTTTACGATTGCAAAATATAAAAATACTAACCGAAGGAGAGAAAAGAGATGAAAGAGTTTTGATCCAAGTACCGGTACTCCAATTTAAATATGACCTAAATGAGTAACATACTAATTAAAAAAAAACAGATTTCATTTAATAATTATCTGAAAATATTTTATTACTGAGTTTCAAAGCGGGTTTCCCCAATGGAAGACCTTTTCCCGAACCGGTAATAGGTTAGCCTAACTACCTACTACCGGTAGGACTCCATATAGCATTCTAATATTCAAGTATAATAATATCCTGGGACATTCTTTACACACGCCCTTCTGATCTCTCAATAAGAAGAGCTTGTACTATGGAATCCAGCATTCATGTATAGCTACTACTTGTAAATATATTTGTGTTTGTCCAAATCAATGAAATAGAACTTATGGAAACACTAAATCATGTCCAACTTTCGTGGATAACTCAGGCAAATAGTACGATAATTTCCAGCCAAAAAAAGCTTGTTTTCGTCGTCTTTTTATGTGGGACACCTGCCCCATTTCACAACTATTGACCGTTCTACTAAATACTTAACGAGGACTTTACCTACAGCAATATTGTAAGCTGTTGGCAAAGTTCATGAAATATTTATCGTTTTCACCATTTCATTGTTGTCTAGGTGTCGAGCTACATTCGTGTTATTTGCCATTTAATGTAGGAACTATGGAGTTTATATCTATTGCTGCTAGTGTATAATGGAAGGAAGATTTAATGAGATAGTTTTATTAGTTTGGCAGTAGGAGAGTTGGGTAGAGAAGAGAAGTGAAGTGAATGATGGATTATCTGAAGGAATAAAGAGAATCATAAAATTCATGAGAGAACTTCAGTGACCTAGATTCAGAACATTGAAACTAAAGTCGTTTAATCAACTTTTAATATTAATATAAGTCATCATCATCACCAAACCGTACCAAGACATCATAAAACGCTGGCCCACGATCTCAATTGTGCGTTGTTACTGCAGATAAAGAGCACACAAAGCTTAGAAGTGTGAAAATCCCAAAATAAGTTTCCTATATTCCCAATAAATCTACTGATAAGGCCTTAACATCTGTCATCAATAAACCATCTATTATTACCAAACCAAGCACCCAGCGCTCAATAAGTACCCAAATTTAACACGCAAGAAGCAACCCTTCTCGCTGCGTACAAACAATAAATATCCACATGACTCAGGCCGCGTTAACCCTCTCGCTTGCCTTATGAAAAGGGCACTTAGCATTTACGAGGACATTGTGACCTTACTGCATGTTCTTTGGTCGTAAATCAGGAAAAAGTCGTAGAGAATGGAAATGGAAAATATTGTTGGCTTATAAAATAGCCGCTCTTTGCTATCTTGCATTGTTTAGTACCTTATGGACTATAAATAAGTACTCACACACTTACAAAGTAAATCTATCGTGCGCAAATGAGAAGTGAAGTTATACATAAGTACTTAGATGAAACATCAGCATTACTTTGACAAATATAAAGTATTCTATTTTTTAAGTTAATAATAAGTATTAGATAAGACTGAAAACAGGAATCATGAAAATAATAACCAATTAAGTAATGCCACAATATGTTGCCGACCTTTACAAATCCTACAAAATAAAATTAATATGCTCAGTGTATGTTCGGGAAGACGAAGTTCTTTTTATTATCATCTTGAAAATTCGATCCCACCAAAAACATTTTTATGTAAAATGTTGCCAAGACATATGGCTCGCACTGTCAAAATCTTATCAGATCTCATGTAGAGCCAAGCTTATAACTCAACATGTCCTTACTCTACAAGCTCTAACTTCACAAACTCTACACACCGTAGCCAAAATATGTGGCTTGGCGGTTTCACTACTACTAGAACTAGAACTATTGTATAACAAAAAAGTTATGAACAGTGAATACATTTTTCACCTTACTCTCATGTGACGGTAGCGAAACAGCCAAGCCACATATTTTGACTAAGGTGTAAAGGGCTCTCTGATGAACGGAGATCTGATAAGTTTTTGACAGAGCGAGCCATATGTCTTTGCAACATTTTACATAAAAATGTTATTGGTGGGATTTCACTTCTTTTTGTAAGTTGCTTATGATTATTTTTTATGATTGAAATTTCAAAGTTATTTTTTTGTTGATTATGTACTAATACAAGCTGACATACCAAATTTCAGCTTTCTAGGAAGCTTCTTACTTCAGGAAGTACCCTATGAGTTTTGATGATCATCAGTGACTCAGTGACGAAATCGGGGTTTTTTAGATATCAATAAAATCTAAACTATAAGAGCTATGTTATTGAGACTTAATATGTTTAATAAGTTCACTATTGACATCATATCCCGAGAATTTTGTTTATCTGGTATAATCCAAACCCAAGTTCAATGAGGGTTCAAAAGAGAGGGTTGCCGTGCCATAAAAATAATGTAAAAGACAGTGGCATGCATGCTTTCCTTTTCCTAAATATATACTCTCATTATAAATCGTCATGAGAAACTTCTTTTAGGGCAAAAAACACTTCTTTACATCCTCGCTTCACTTTGGGATAGCAGAGTTTACGACAGTTTGTTTGTTGTCAGTAACACTGATAAATATAATACACTCGAGAGCAATGAATACGGGTCACTTAAAGAAACCTATAAATCTTGGAAACAAAGAATGCTAGCTTAATGAAATAAATTGTGTTCAATAGACAATATAATACCCCTGAAATGAAAGTAATAAAATTTATGAGTCACTACATTATATTTACAAAAAATTACATATTGAAATAAATACTGCTGATCTCGCCTTAAAACAAAAAAAAACATTTTTGAACAACATTATGATTTTCTTGAATTTTAATATTTTGTATTGCCTCTTCGTGCTTTCATTACTACGTTTACGCGGTTTGGCATGCTATACACCAAGTTCCTTATACGATTTTGGGGAATATTCTCCCATTCCTCTGTGAGAACAATTTTGAGCTCACGAAGCGTGATTGGGGGAGGCTTTCGTTGTTTTACACATCTCCCTAGCTCGTCCCAAGCATGCTCGTTCGGGTTGATATCCGGGCTGCGTGCATCTCTTGAAGGTCATCACAACCCAAACTGTATGAGTTCGGGCATTGTCATGCATAAAAATAGCATCCTCACCCAAATTGACCATATAAGGCCCAACGTGTTCAATAAGGATTTTTTCCACATTTCTTACGCTAATCGTGCCTGTAGAGCATAAGCTTTGATTCGTTGGAGAACATAAGTTTTGACCAATCTTCAATAGTCCAATTTAAGTGGTTTTGGGAATATCTTAGTCTTGAAAAATGATGCCCACGCTCCACTGCCCGCTTCTTTGTACTGTTGACAGCGACACACCGACGACAGTCCTGGCTGTATCGCGCTGACTCCGGCCGGTTTCCAGCATTGTGAGAATTCTGGTGCATTCTTCAGGTGTAAGCGACATGATAACAGCTTGAATAATAAATATTGAACACTATCAATATGGTTTATATACCCACTTAAATTACAGATAAGAAACAAAAGCAAAATCAAATGCAGTAATTTCGTTCCTCTCCATTTGATTTATTTATGATATAACTTTACAATAACTGAGAACTTTTAATATCTTAATGTAAGGAGTATTTAATTGTCTATTAAACACAATTTATTTCATTAACCTAGCATTCTTAGATTCCGAGATTTATAGGTTTCTTTAAGTGACCCGTATTCATTGCTCTCGAGTGTATTATGGACCGAGAACAAAGTGATCCAAACCTTGGAAGTTCAGTGGCTCGATTCACGTAACAACTTCAACGGTGTCGTAGCGACATTTACGAATTAAACTGTGTTTTTTATTAATAAAATGTCAAATGAACACATATTAATATTTCACAAAACACAATTTAAATAGTTGATGTCGCTACGACACCGTGAATCGGGCTACTGCTATTAAATTCCGGAGTATAATAATAATTAACCATTGTACTTTAAAGTTGACAAATAAGGATCAAGTAAACTACGATTTGAATGTAAATGCCAATTTTTTATACACGTTAATTTGGCTAATCCGAGAATAAAGTTGAAATATCGGAGATACCTTAAAATTGGTCGAGTGGATCAAGAGACGATATTGGAATATACATATTTAGGATGATAAGTGGACACATCACCGCTTTCCAATGCGCTGTAGCAGCTTATCAAAAGATACAAATGTATCTCAGATCTTGATAACAAGCAGTCAAGCGGTCCATCTTATGTTATGTGGCTACCGTCGCCTATGGACATTAGTAATACCAAGAGATTGGCATTGCAGACCAAACTCCCCAAAATTTGAACGTCCACCTTGCTGGAATCTATTACACTTACGTCGCTGCGTCGTTCATAATACGCACATCATCTATCAAAATAAACCGCAATGTTCCAACTAACCTGGTTGCGTATGTTTCCTGGACTCCGTTGCTCCTCTCGGGGAGAGAGGCTCGGTGCCTCTAGAGACTACCCTCCTCAGCTCCCTGTTCTGCACCGGGGTATCCGCCTTCCATGGCCTGAGGTCTCTGATACCTTCGGCATAGACCTCGTCCATGAATGACTCGATTAGTTCCTTACCTGTTGGAAGATAGTGACTTTGAGTACAAGGACACAACCTTCATTTTACTTCTTCATCATATTTAGCAAAGGAATCGGTCTATTATGAAAATTTAGGAAGCCTGAGGTGTTAATTATTTTTTATCAGTCTCCTTATGTTTTTTGGCAATTACGATCAGCAGTCGCATCAATACTTACCCTTAGCAATATTAGAAGCATATTGTTTCATAGAGATCTTCTCCACGGTGTTCTCCAGGCCGAAAAAGTTCTTCACGTCGAGCAGCGCGCTCTGCTCGAAACACGTCCACTCAGAGTTCTCTGGGTGTACCTGTTGAAGAATTAGGATTTGATTGGAAGCTAAAATGGTTATAATTTTATTAGCTAGGGACTTTTAAAGATTTGTTCAACAAGGTGAT
This sequence comes from Achlya flavicornis, assembly GCA_947623365.1. Classification (NCBI taxonomy): domain Eukaryota; kingdom Metazoa; phylum Arthropoda; class Insecta; order Lepidoptera; family Drepanidae; genus Achlya; species Achlya flavicornis. The sequence continues at coordinate 14,891,093 of OX392467.1, forward strand.
ATAGTCCTCGAGATTTCAAAAGAAACCTTTAATAACAGAATATCCCTCTTTATCTCGATATGTACGTCTCTGGAATAGAGATAGATAAGGGCAATCAAACGTGGCTGGCTACTATTCCGACAATCGAAGAAAAAGTTGTTTAATTTAAGTCTAAATTGGCGCTATTTAAAATGCAGAAAAAATCCAACACAATAAATTTCAAACAACTATAAATTTTAGAACAATATCGCTTATCCCTTTCAAAGTCAATCCACTACAATACTACCATTAAAACTCACATAGAGCGGCAGCCCAAGGTACATTTTGACAAGTGATCGTAAAGTGTCTGCAAATCATACTACTTGTTAGTTTATGGTAAATATAGAAGGGAAAAATATTCACAAGGTCCACTCGTTTGTAACACATATTTTAATAAAATTATTTATTTGCAAAAAATATGTCGATTTTAAAGTCATCGTAAAATGCATAAAGCTTGTTAAATTCGAAAGATTTAATGAAAAAAAGTAGATGGAAACATATTTGCAGACGGATCGGAGTTGTAATAATCCCTTGCAGACGGGGTTGAAAAAGCAAATTTTTAGTATTAAAAAAAGTCATCGTAAAATGTCTGCAGTTGAGACTAAACCTTATTTATTGATAAAATATTGACGAAAAAAATAATTCTGACGATTTGGATGTGTAACAGTATTTTGTTAAAAAAAATCCCATCAACGTCTAACATTTCCATTATAAATATTCATAGGGCTATAAATATATAAGCCCTTGAACATGTCTACAAGGACAAATTGTATCAATCAATTCAAAGCGACACATCGAACAATTACTTGGTACGAGGAAACGATTAAAATAATTGCATGCATTATAACATAACAAACTGTTGAAAAATAAACCTACTGATGTAGACGTTGAAGTAGCTATTCACATCGAGATCAATACAGACGACGAGGGTGAACCATTTACACATGTTTATAAAACGTGATTCCTTTTTATACAGTTATACAAAAAATATGAGAAAAGAAAAGTCTAATGGCTAAGGTTGACTTTGGTACTATTATTACTGGTATTATTACAGCAAAATGTTGAATAGAAAATTATTAATTTTATTTTTTGTAAGTAGGTAATCAATATTAGTTTATGGTTTTATTGTTCTTGTATACGTTACATAATCTATGACTTAACTAAAATTCAAATGAAATAATGGGGTCTTGCAACACAAAACAACACACTGACAATAAAAAAAAGTTACCGATTCTTGAAGACTAAATAATACAGAATGTAATAATTTACCTCGAGATAGAGCAAAGACAAAGAATTAAACTTAGTAGAGGTCGTATCAAGGACCCGAGGACGATTCATTGATATAGGTCGTCCCGTGCGATAAAAATATTTGTGTCCATCCGTTCAGGTTTTATCTTGGGCAATGTTATTGAACTTTATCTTATATCCAGATGACATTTGTAGAGGTCCATAGACCAGCTAAATGTTTGATGAATCTCAAGGTTTTTGTAATAACAGAAAATACAATAGAAGAATTTTGCACGACGTGTGCTCGTTGCATATTTGTAAAATATACATGTAATTATTCTCACCGCCTGCCTCTAGGAAAAGCTTGTCACCTGTATTTTTTTATTAGATCAACAAATTGTTTTTAGTAATAGTACGTGACTTTGGCTTCCTTTTCTTTACATATCATAAAACGTTACGTCTCTCTGTCTGTCCATTAATTTTAATGCGGTTTCCTCATTTTAAGAAGTTTGATTCATAGCCTTAAACTTGCTCTGTGACTAAAGGGAGTTGCCCTCGTATCAGATAATCTCACTTCCATCCAATTGAGCCTGAACATAACCGTTTTTGTGTCAAAGAACATCAGAATGTATGGAAAAAAGTTTGATAGAAAAACCATTCAATTTGGGTAAAGTTGAATCGCTACCAAAGTTGGCAGGCCCCCTGAATTTCAACAGTGACCGTATTAAGTGAAACAAGGTATTTCACGAGAGCGGCGCCGCAAACAAAGGCTAGTTCAAACAGTGAATGATCTTCCAATAAAGTTCTTTGTCCGATACGAGTCTTATGACCAATGACTAATCGTTTATGGTTTCGAGGCATGTCCAGCATCGACGACACGTCCGGGTTCACTCGTCATCAATGCAGATTATGTGTACGTAATGTCACAAGGTTCCAACATCATTTGACGTCAGTAGTAGACTTTGTGTAAGTTATATTTTTTTACCATTAACGTGATCGATATTATAATATCTAAACGGAAAAGAAGAAAGTACCTAGATGATCAGCTTAATAATGACGCATATGTGTCGTGAGGTTTTATTTCCGAAGTTAATTCTGGTTAAAGAATGTTGTAATGGGCACATGTTTCAGAATAACACGTCCCAAAATCGCTTCAAAATATATGAAGTTAAAAACATACCAAAGAATCATGCGAGATACAATGTTTATCAAGACAAAATTCAAGGATAAAGAGGCCAATAAAAAAAAAAACTATGAGTGCACTTGTACTTTCCCTCCGTGAGACGCTCTTTATACACACGCACGAATAAAACACTGTGCTTGAGAGAGCTTAGATATATGAGATGCCATTATCTATCGAAGATAAGGCGTGAAAAAGCGAAGCAATATATTCCAACAATCGCAAGCCGGTGCATATTGAATTCCCACTTTCATGAGATAAGGGTAAAGGACAAAAGGACACAATTCTGAAAAAAAACTGGTCAAGTGCGAGTCGAACTCGCGCACCGAGGGTTCAGTACAAACCTATAGGTATATAAGTAAAAGTTCAACGCAAAGGCCTAATTACCTAAGTATTTGATACATATGAATTTCAACTTGATACCTCAACACGTTCATGAGGAAAAGAGTAATAAGTTTGTAATTATTAAAAATAAAATATTATGTGATGTAATGTAACTAAAACATTTAAGGTTTTCAAATTTTTCCTTTATGTGTGCTATAAAACGTTGATTCATGCCAAATTTCAAGATTCTAGGTCGACTAGAAGTATCCTTTAGGTTTTGATTCCTTTGCGAGTAGTTGCGAGTTTTAAAATATGCGGCTTAAATTGCTGTTTCTTTTGCGTTTGCGTTGACCACGCGTTGAATGAACATAGAAGTTTGGTTTTTACAGCTTAAAGGTATTATAGACCTGAGTATTTGATATGAATTTAAATTTAATACCTTTACGAGTTCATGTGGAAACGGGTAGTAAGTTTAAAATTATTAAACATATTTTTATTACATGATGTAACAAAAAAATTATGCTTTTCGCAATTCTTCCTTTATCTGTACTATAAGACGTTGCTTCGTACCAAATTTCAAGATTCTGAGTTCACGGGAAGTACCCGAAAATTTGCAGCATAAACGGCTGTATCTTTTGATTGCGTTGGCTTAGAAGTTTGATTTTTTCACAGCTCCAAGGGACAGTAGACCTGAGTATTTGATATGAATATGCAAGCTGAAAAGCTTGATACCTCCACGCGTTCCTGAGAAAAAGGGTGTTGACAGACAGACAGTCGGCCAACAGAGTTATCCTATAAGGGGTTTTTATTTTTCCTTTTGAGGTACGGAACCCTAAAAACGGCCTTGTGATTACATGTATTTGTATTTTCGAAGTATTTTCGCATTACGTCGCTTTTCAATTAGCTAACGATGAGTTCATCATTTAACTTCCAAATTATATGTAACTCATTGAGTCAATAACAACGCCTACATTTTTTAACATTGATATTGAACATTTGACGTTTTTGAACTTGCAATTGTAATAATCAATCAAGGTTACTTTATGACTTTATGAAACAGTTCAATTCATGAACATCATTGTTTCAAGACCTTTTGCCTTTTATTGTTCAACTTCAGAAAATTCGAAGACAGAGCCAAATTCCACAATATTATCTAAAAAGCACAGCAATATTGATAACCGGACTAGATCTTCCAATGAGTATTAGTATCGAGCGATTTAAACGAGGATCTGCTTGGTTATTGGCGAGACACGAAAAATGTGTTCGGTGCAAAAAAAAATACTCGACATATAACTTAAGGTTGATATTTGTGGTACCCGAAAGCGGGCAACAATTTCCACCACATGTTGCCTTGGGAAGTCCCATTTTAAGTCAATATCATCAGTATAATAACATCCATGTTCACACATTATAACCAAAATGATATCGAACTGTGCTGTTTAAAGGAGCTTCCTACCGTGAAGGTTGTGGAATTAGCTCAAGCAAGGGAGTACATCGAGATTCTACAAGAGATTTCTTTCTTCAGGTGTGTAGAGATTATTACTGGTGCGGCAATGCGGAAGTGATTCCCCTGGTGTATATGGTTGCCATTTACCATCAGGAGGGCCGTATGCTTGTTTACTGCCTTAGTAGTATAATATTATTATTTTGAAGCTGCTGTTTGTATACTGATTGATTTAACATTCCAATGACGCGTATACTTTCCATTTTATAATGTTTCACCACATAACATTATACCTATACGTTGTACGTATTCCTTCAATAGCAAATCGTAATATTAAGGTTTCCTCCGATAACTATTAAGTATTTCCTTCGATATTACAATGTGGATGTTACGTAACCATCCTTTGTTTCTGAGACTTTCGATTTAGCTAGGTATACATAACTACTGTGAGCTGTAGACCTCGCGAGTCTCGATGATTATTTGCGATTTTTTCGTCGATTCAGATTCTGGTTTTCATTATCAAAATTGCGCCATTTTGAAAAAAAACCTTTATGAACCTGCCAAAAGAATTGCATAAAAATTATGTTTCGTCAGTTTTGCTGAATTTAGGGTTAGTTTGGGTTAATATTTGACAACGATGATCGGACTATTGTGTATCATTTTTCGAAGTAGACCTTCTGCTGACAAAATATCACAAGAATCGGTTCAGAAATCCGACCTATAGAGGAGAACAGCCGGACATCTGGACGGACAGACATACGAAAGCATTTTTGTCCAAGCTGAAACGGAAACGCTTCCCTCGCTCGGTCAATTATACCTCGAACTGCTTATGATCGCATGGAACTTACAGTCGATTTTAGAAAATGATTCCCTTTTCACTATGACGTTCGTTTTATCTTAAGACATATAACATTGACGTTTGCTATGGAAAAACTTTACCAGTTTTTTAAACATTAGAATACGCATATTTACCAATACAATTGATACTATCTTACCATTTTTTAAGATCAGTCGATAACCCTTTTAAAGTCTACTGCACGGGACTTCACTGCCACTTCGGAATCGAAGGTTTTACCTTCCAAAAAGTTTTCCAAACTCCGACAAAAGTGAAATGAGTTACTAGAATCGCTTTCTCACTGATTCTATCTCATTTAGCCATATCGGCCTACTAAGATATCATTTAAAGTTTTGCGGGACCTGGTTGGTGTTTGAACCATAGGTCATCCCACATGCGGTGGACGACACTCATATTCTTATCGATGTCGACCGATCAACTCTACAAAAGCACTATACTTCACAAACAAGCGAACTAAGGTCGTGTAAGAGTTCCTTTAACAACAAAGGAAACAAAACCTTTGCAACACGAGGGCCATTTCATTTGTCGAATAATGGGCACACGGGAATCGGAAAATACAAAAATTCCAATGATAGAAGAAGAAATACGCTTTTATTGTGTACCTATGATAAAAGTGTGTAATATAGAAATGAAAATGGGAATATTGTTAACATGATACGCGTTAACACTATACGATTCGTGTCTATCTATCTGTGACTGACAACATTTTGCAAACTGCAAACTGTGAGAACGGGTAATATTTTTTTGCAAAATGTTTGAACAGGTGGTATTTTTTTAAATTCTACGTATTATATCAAAGGAAAGTTAAAGCATTGAACAGTATATAGTTTCTCTACATCCTTTACACTTAGTAATAAAAAAAACTCTGAACTTGTCTTGTTGCATTGACGTGCATAAAGGCTTTGTAAAAAAGGAATCCTCTTAACGAAATGCAACGTCTGTCTATCTGTCTAGCCTTTAGTGTGCTTATAACTTAAGAAATACACTACGGATTTTGATGCGGTGTTTACAGATACCTAGAGGGTTTATTGAGGAAGATTTTGATGTATGTACCATTGCGCTGTATATGAAGGGAATTGAGCAGTGAATGTTTTAGTATAAGATAGCAATGATGCTCTGAAGTGTAATGGATTGGTGAAAAGTGCTTGTGTAAAATCCGAGCGTCTCTTTCGCCAGCCAACTGTGTTGTGTAGTTTGGCAAACCTGTATGTTTTGTATTTTAGTTGTTATTCGTAATAAAGTAATCTTAAAAAAATGTAGCATTTATTGTACTTACATAATATTTACATTTCTCTACGACTCCCACCCTGTTGGCAAAGGTTTCGTTGGTGGCCTCGATCTCGAGTATCCTGCTTTTCAGGTCCAAGTGGTTCTTCTGTATGAAGTAGATGTAGTCCACGCCGATCATCTGATGAGGAACAAAAGTCAGCCTTGATTTCAATGATAATTTCTCAAATTATTGAGCACCCTTTCCACCCATCATCTCGCCCTTTCTCTATTCACTTCAGGGAAACAAGTATAATTGGTTTCATGGAGCACTCAATTTTACAGTAGCATTCCTTTACAAATATAGAGTCACTAACACCGTAGTATCATTATTTAGGGGTGATAAGAATATGATTAGTAGAATGGAAGAAAGAAATAACGTTTCAAAATTCAAGAATTGTTTCACCAAACCGTTGGATTTTTAATTAACAAATTGTATAGGTATGGCAATACACGAGGGGAAGGGAATTCGTCTGCGCCCAAAGTACGTCAAGCGAAGGCATTGTAAACTTCCCACGTGAACGTCAAACTTCCAAACATGATTGATTCGTTTTGTGGAAAAGTGGAAAAAGTAATATTTGTTGTAAATTATTTTAAACATCTCGAGGGGACTGTTTGACAGGCCTTTATTTATTTATTTTATATTTCGTGGTGCTAAAAATATTTTACTGACTGTCAATTTTATTTCGAGTAGTAAACATCTACAGGATCTCAAGGTCCAAAAGATTCGGAATGACGGGCGGGTCAACAAAATGCACCTACCAGAAAATCCAATTTGTGCAATTGATCTCATATAAATCTCTGCTCTGCGAACATGATGAGTTGATGACTCTTTGACACTCCTTCAGTTGAATAATCTTATTAGTCAAATTTGTTCTCAACGCTGACGTTTAGCGTCGAGAACTAAGACCGCTACAGAACGAGATAGGTATCTATCAATAAAATATTGTAATCGTATATAAATAAATCTAACGTCACAGGTTTCAAATTAGTGGTAAAGTCAATAGTAAGATCATAAGTGCCACATAAGGGTCGACGATTTAGACCCTGATCACCTTTCGACTCTAAATCATGAACCAAATTGGTATAAATTGAATAAATGCGTAATGAGATTTCTTTTATACTTTCTATCTTGCTTCTGAACTTTTATATTCTTTCATTGATGTTTTCTACGGACAACAATTCTAATTTCTAATTAATTCATGACTTCTCAATCCATGCCTTTTACGAATGCACGAATAAAACAAAATAAATAAATGCAATACTGGGTTACATTTTTAATCACTTCTCGTATTGACTCGAGCTTTTTTCCAACTTTTTATGATTTTAAGGATAAAATGCACATCTTGACCTGGACTGTTCATCGAGGTGAGCTTCACTTTTAGAGATTATTCACATCTTTTCAAAATGACAAACATACCTTCTTCAATAAATAAGGTGCTTCAACATTAAGCTGACACCGCCTGGTGGTGTCTCGTTGTGTATTGTCCGCGGTCCAGCTGTCCTCGGTGATGACGCAATCCACCACCACAGGGATCTGGGGGCAGCTGGGGAACCGCCTCTCGTATGCCTGGAACAACATATACCTGAATTGATTTCTGTGGAACTTAAGGTTACAGAATACAGATAAACCAATCAAAACTTCTATGGCCAATACACAAATTTGAAACAATTCAGTGCATCAAAATGGTGTCCCACTGTGCGGTTTCAAAGGAGCTTTCTATTGCGGGCGCTCAGATTATTGAAGTTATCAGATCTCATGTAGAGCCAAGCTTATAACTCTACACGCCCTAACTCTAACAAACTCTACACACCGTAGTCACAATATGTGGCTTGGCCGTTTCGTAATTTCTTTTCTTCGTAATTTTATAACTCAAGGACGGGCTTCTTGAGTTATAAAATTACAACGAAAAGTGGCACTGATTTATATATATATATATATAGATATAAAAACATGTCTACTCGTTATAAGTTGATTCTCAGTAATGATCGAATTAAATGAATGTCTGATGGACATTCTTTATATGAGAATTCAAAAATTTGAAAATTAGAACTTTGGCTTTGATCATTTGAAAATATAAAAATTTGAACAATATGTAAATTTGGAAATAGTATTTGTCGTATATTATTTATTATATTTTGTTTTATAGGAGAGGTCGCATCTTTATAAGGTATTTAAACTTGTCGTGGAATAGCCAAATCGAGGTTAAATTCACGCCCATTAAACCCAAAAGCTACCCGAATAACAAAACTGACCTTAAAACCCCAAATAACAACAATACTATAAATAGGCCTAAATTCGGGTCACGATTGAGGGTATTGAGACTTGCGACTGATGACCGATACAACACGCAGACCTAAACATGACCTACTTACAAATCCTAAACTTAGCACCAACTAAGTTAAACTTAACAATTCGACTTGAATGGGGTCGAAATTGCTACAACTTACAGTATATGTAAGACTGAGGCAGTGCAGTAACACAATTTTAAGGTGTCCATTAATTAAACCAATGACAAACGAGTCACGAAACAAGACAACTTTTTAAGTAATCTGTAGTTTTGCGTCCTCTTTCTTATGAATAGCAATAGGCTTGTTCTAGACAAGCGTGCTTTATCTTCGGCCTCGTCTTCTAACTTTACGAGCGGTTTTAAACAATCTACTCTATCAAAAACAGCCATAAATTAAAAAGATATTTATTACTTTTTTGAGCATTACAATCAATCGTAAGTACATTCGATAGTTCTATTATTTATTTATTTTTATACAAGCTGCTAAGGTAGCAAACAAGCATACGGCCCACCTGTTGGTAATCGGTCACCGTAGCCTATTGACGCTTACAACACCAGGGTATCATTTGCGCGTTGCCGAGCCTAAATTAATTAATCTACATATAAATATGAGGTAGCACTAAGAATATGTTAACTTCAGTACATTTAGTTAATTAAGTGCTATAAGTTATTCTACTTACTGGAGGGACTATTCAACCAAGCCAAATTGGTGCATACATAAAGTTGATTCTCTGTTTGTTTTTAAATGTACTACGTCCAACGCTACAGGGAGAGTTTCACAATCCTTCATAATTGTTAAAGTTCAAACTTCACCATCAATCTATTATGAAAGAAAATGTTTGAGTTTAAGCGCAAGCTCGGAAAATTCCAAAGTGGAAGCTTCGTCGCTACATAAAATAAACCTTTTATATAAATACCAATATTTATCGTAAGTTACTTCGTAACTGTTTATAATCGATAACATTTGATAGTTAATCGATTTCACGCCTATTATTATCGATTAAAACGAATAATTGCTAATTGCACGATGTTAGGTTCGCGAACGTTGCGTTATTATTTTTCAGTCTAAGCTCAGAGTATATAAATACTACGTAGAAGTCTAAGTATTTATGTTAAACTCACCGGCACTAAATTTAGCACAAAAGTGCTTTCTTAATAATTTTCTTACCGCCATGCCACCGTGCTTTTGTTAGGTACTTCACTATATTTACCTCCACCGAAAGCTAAAGCTTTTAGGTATCCGTTATATAATATCTTAAAATATATCATCTAAATATAGCATCGGTTTAATTAAACTGATACAGATAATATGTTTATTGATTAAACAGCTGAAATGACTCCTACATAACCTCAAGTTACTTAACAATATGTTATGTTTAATACCCACATGCAACCCACTACTTAGTGTATTAGTTTCTAGACGTAAGTACTATAATAAAAGAAATGGAAAATTACTAAGTTATAATAACACCTAACAATACTTTAGTACTTTCAAATAAATAAGAGTGTAGGCGAGTAAACCTACAATTGATTCACAGTGATAATGAGGCGGCTCCTAGGTGATATTTTTTTTTAAATATATGTTTTCACAAAATTGCGTACAGTAGCCCGATTCCCGTAACAAAACGTCAACGACTTCTGAGCGACTTATCAATCGAAACTGCTTTTTGTTAACCTTACCATATTTACTGAAAAGAAAATCGGTTTGAACAAGCTAAATCTTTATTTACACCGTTGATAAACTTGGTAAATACACAATTAATTAAAAATACTTTCTCCAATGGCCACCGTTGTTACAATATGCCTTTTTGGTGTTGCCATCCCTCGATATCCAAATCCACCATATTAAAATAAACTGTTTTACATTTTCAGAATAAATAATACTAATAACTAATTATAATTAATCAATATTCAATGGTATGAAATTAAATAATATTAAAATAATATAATGTTAATGCTAACAGACGGCCGTCCTGTTTAACGGAATGTCCCTGTTCCGTTTCGGCCATTCGTATACTGTATGTCTCTATACAAATAATTACTATTCTAAATTACAACACATTGTCAACAAAGGTAGGTTTCTAATAATATTATTCAGCGAAATAAATATATAATAAAGATAACGTTAATAAATTATCATTAACAATTATATAAATCAATATACATATTATTATTTAAACATAAATTTAAGATCATCTTAAGTTCTTCTTGTCGATTTCAGTAGACAATTAGACATTATTGTTTTTAATTATTCTTCTTTGAATAACCTCAAGATATTTATTAGCTGATTCGTGGAACATCTGTGGAAATAAAGTGTAATTCATTAGTTTTAATCAAACTGTGTTCACTTCATCTTACGATTAAAATAAAATATCATCATAAGTTCTTCTTGTCGATATCAATAGACATAATTAGATATTATTATTTATGTTTTTACTGCCATCCATTATCGATTTCCTTCTTTGAACCTCAAGATATTAACTAGCTGATTCGTGGAACATCTGTGGAAATAAAGTGTAATTCATTAGTTTTAATCAAACTGTCTTCACATCATCTTACGATTAGTTTTAATTTTTGTAGTTGTATGCGTTGTATGTCTAATACATTTTGCATTATGTGATATCACCATGTTTTATCATTTTATACTATACTAGAGGTCGCCATGAGTCGAAATTCGACTATATTCTTAAAATTGAATAAATAAATAAATGTTAGCTATTGAAGATCTTACAATCCTCCGTGCGCGCAATATCCCTAAAAAGGGAGCGAAAGTTTTTGCTTCAAGTATTAATTGTAGATAACATAACAAATAAGCCTTTAAAAGAAGATGATCATGGCAATGATAAGCAACATATTACATCGTCTTTATGTTACTTACTTACAGCGATCATGCACAGCGGCCTGTTTTACTTACAAGGTTTTAGTGATCACCGCATACAGCGGCATGTTTCACTTAGGAGTTTTTGGTGATCACTGCATACAGCATCATGTTTCACTTACGAAATCTTAGTGATCACTGCATATAGGAGCAAGTTTCACTTACGAGTTGTTAGTGATCACCGCATATAGCAGCATGTTTCACTTACGAGTTTTTAGTGATCACCGCATATAGCAGCATATTTCACTTACGAGTTGTTAGTGATCACCTCATACAGCGGCATGTTTCACTTAGGAGTTTTTGGTGATCACTGCATACAGCATCATGTTTCACTTACGAAATCTTAGTGATCACTGCATATAGCAGCATGTTTCACTTACGAGTTGTTAGTGATCACCGCATATAGCAGCATGTTTCACTTACGAGTTGTTAGTGATCACCGCATATAGCAGCATGTTTCACTTACGAGTTTTTAGTGATCACCGCATATAGCAGCATGTTTCACTTACAAGTTGTTAGTGATCACCGCATACAGCAGCATGTTTCACTTGGGATGTTTTAGTGATCACCGCATACAGCAGCATGTTTCACTTAGGAGGTTTTAGTGATCACCGCATTTAGCAGCATGTTTCACTTAGGATGTTTTTAGTGATCACCGCATACAGCAGCATGTTTCACTTACGAGTTGTTAGTGATCACCTCATACAGCGGCATGTTTCACTTAGGAGTTTTTGGTGATCACTGCATACAGCATCATGTTTCACTTACGAAATCTTAGTGATCACTGCATATAGCAGCATGTTTCACTTACGAGTTGTTAGTGATCACCGCATATAGCAGCATGTTTCACTTACGAGTTTTTAGTGATCACCGCATATAGCAGCATGTTTCACTTATAAGTTGTTAGTGATCACCGCATACAGCAGCATGTTTCACTTGGGATGTTTTAGTGATCACCGCATACAGCAGCATGTTTCACTTAGGAGGTTTTAGTGATCACCGCATTTAGCAGCATGTTTCACTTAGGATGTTTTTAGTGATCACCGCATGTAGCAGCATGATTCACTTACGAGTTGTCAGTGATCACCGCATACAGCAGCATGTTTCACTTAGGAGGTTTTAGTGATCACCGCATATAGCAGCATGTTTCACTTAGGAGGTTTTAGTGATCACCGCATATAGCAGCATGTTTCACTTAGAATGTTTTAGTGATCACCGCATACAGCAGCATGTTTCACTTATGAGGTTTTAGTGATCACCGCATATAGCAGCATATTTCACTTACGAGTTTTTAGTGATCACCGCATATAGCAGCATGTTTCACTTACGTGTTTTTAGTGATCACCGCACATAGCAGCATGTTTCACTTACGAGTTGTTAGTGATCACCGCATATAGCAGCATGTTTCACTTAGGAGTTTTTAGTGATCACTGCATATAGCAGCATGTTTCACTTACGAGTTGTTAGTGATCACCGCATATAGCAGCATGTTTCACTTAGGAGTTTTTATGGGTATACCTGAATCATCAATTTAATTATTCAAATATTACCATCTTAACACTCAAACGTGCGCAAGCTCAAGTACTCAAGCGCTCGTGGTGTACTGTGGTGGTATAGCATGATTACCCATTCTTAATCGATCGGCACAGTCAAGCCACGTCCGTCGCGATAGGCACCTGGATGGGCGACCGCCCAGTGGCATTTCAATTCGAGCGTTTCCGTGCTTCGGAAGGCACGTAAAGCCTTTGGTCCCGGCTATCACTCAATTGTGACAGTCGCTAGTAGGAGGCCCTCTAGGCGGCTTAAAAATGTCAACAGTAGGTTCACCACTAGCCTACCTCCACCGATCCGCAGCGGGCACGCGCGGTGGAGGATCTGCCCATTCCCTTTCACCCTGATTTGTGAAAGGAGGCCTCCGCTCAGCAGCGGAACACTATAGGCCGATGATGATGATGACTCAAACATGATTTTTATCATGTATTGTAAAGACTTGAGTACCTAGTATCTAAGCAGCAATGTAATTTCTGGCCAATTTGATGACCTGTAACATTGACTGTAGCAACAAGGATTATCGCTTTCACGGACAAGTGCCACACGATGGCACAAAGGCAAACTGCAGCAGCGCCTACCATCCATAGGCTTAAGTGTTTTATACTATCAAAAATTGTTTTATTATTTATCTATGGGCCACAAGTAGCCTGATAATAACGATTTATTATTATCATTATTTATTATTATTTTGAAGTATGAACTTATTTAGTATACTCTTAAAATGTCTTATTATCAACTTGAGAGTTATCATCAAAATCACTCGCATTAAGTTTGTTTGTTTTCATTGTCACTTTTGAAAGATATAGTAATAGTTATCCACTTCTTTAAAGAATTGGCAGGATAAATACTTTAAAAGCAGGATACCTCGTATCGGTTATTTTTAAGGACAGCGCTTATCCAGAAAGTTCCTGTTTTTTTTTTCTCTTACCCTTTGGGTGTATATGTGTGTGATAATTCGTGAACATAACAAAACCATCTAATTCAAAGAAAAGTAAATTTTCATGGCACGTTGATTTGTTACCAATATTATCTGCAGCTAAACTACGTACCTACTGCATCTCTTGCAGAATCAACAAAAAAGTAATCCATTCAGTTCAGGCAGGTAAGTCATATATACACGTTAAGTTCATACAGTTGAATTTACCACCGGTTCGGAATACTTAAAATGAGACGACTCCGGCAAGTAGCCCAGCAAGGCATTATTTTCTTTGGTGGATCATTTCTTCCATATCACAGTAATTATTCCAAAAACATAATGCTTACTTATACAATTGTCACTCAGCCAGGGAGACGCAAGCACAGAGGAAATCCACACACAACCACACATTCCCGTCCCCCACGCAATGAACCATCCCGTAGTAGGCTTTGTCAGTTAACCTCTATTTTATACAATCTTTGAATTTACTATAAAACATTTTAGTTACCTCAACTTGGATTCTACTATAGAATCGAACGCAATTCCCGAGAAAAGCCTTATTAGTTTTAGATAACCTGGATCTAGGTGTCACAATTTTATCTTAACTTTTTTTTCGGACACGCTAAAGTTAAAACTTAAATTCCTTAAATCGATTTCGTAGTGATTCGCGACGACCCAAACAATATATTGCGCGAATTGCACTTTTCTGCAGAAGAAATATAGTTTCAAAGTCTGCAGCTGAGCTCCACAACCGGAGACTGCAGAACATTACACTATGTAAATAAGCAGAGTAAACTATCCTAGCTGTAGCCACATCCGTAATTTGTCCAGTTTTTCTAACCGCAAATGTGTTGGAAATTAATTTGCTAGTTAATCTTTGTATATGAGGACCCCATTGTATTTTACTGTATAGTATTACGCCGAGAAAAGCTATCTTATCCACAAGTTCAAGTCTTTTACCGTCGACTGAGTGTTAGCGTCAACAACATTTGGGAAGAGAAAATCTTATGCATTTAGTTTTACAGCAATTAAGCAAAATACTAGTGGTGGCAAAACATTTTGATATAGCTGGTAAGGTGTCATTGAGCAGCGTAAGGTCTGTATATTTTCTATTGACATTAAAAATTAAAGAGGTATCATCAGAAAATACAACTATATCGGACCATTAATTTACCATATAGGGCATATCATTATTATATATCAAAAACACGGCCTAAAATTGATCCTTGTGGTACGCCCGTTTTCACTGAAGACCCTCAGGACATAGTACTGTTTTTGGTTATAGGTAAGATGATATTAAGATCAAGTGCCACTCAACAAACTTCATGGTCTTGAAGTTTTAAAACTAGGCTGTGATGATGTACGCAATAAAATGCCTTGGAGAGATCACAAAATAAGCCAAACGCAATCTGTGAATTCTTCCAGGCCTCAAAAATATGCTTTAAAAGTTTGGCACCAGTCGTTGATCGGTCTTTTGTAAATCCAAACTGGTGATCCTATAAATTCTGATTATTGGTAAAATGAGCCAATTATAGATTTACCATAACTTTCTCAAAGATTTTGAAGAACAGGGGTAGATCAATAATTGGAAGGTTATTTTTTTTTTTTGCAACCAGATTTAAATATTGTAATGATGTTACTGTTTCATCAAAGTGGGGAACCATTAACAATAATACAATGATTAACAATAGCTCCTAAAATAGGTGCAATACTAGTGATAATTGGTAAATGACTTTAACTGATAAGCCCCATAGGTCTTCTGTATTTTTTTTATTTCAGCTGTAGTTACTTCAAATTTATCCGAGATCAAATTTATCATTAATGTTATGGTTGATTGTGTCATCTTCTTTTTTTTTATTTTGAACAGTCTCTGTATTTATAATTTTCCAGACAATTATAATTTTATTAGTTGAATCATGAGTTGTATCAATAATTTAAATATTTTTGAATAATTGATGAAATATATGCATGAAACTCTTAGTTATATTTGTACGTAGTATTTACATACTCTGAGGTTATATGAATATGTTTTTATATAATTATTATTTTTTTACGATAGAATTCATACATGCTGTCACCACACCACTCAATCTTACCCCTTTAGTGTCCCAGTCACAGGACATTAACTTATTAGTTACCTTCGTAGATTTAATCGTGCAATGTTTATTAAATCCTTTACAAATCTCAGTAGATTTTACAGTTACAGTAGTATAAAGTTTCATAGGTAATGATTAAACAAGGATTATAGATTCGAAATGAGTAATAAGATTTAATTCCAAATGATTATAAATTTTCTCGAACTTGTACTTAGTGGTTGGTCTAAATTCCCTTACTTCAGATAATATTTGGCACTTCTTCTCCAAAATACTCTCATTTGTAATAATGTTCTCAATGGACGATTTGAATACTTTACTAAGAATTTATTCTATTATAGAACATAGAACTTATAATATTATAAATGCGAAAGTGAGTTCGTCTGCCTGTCCGTCACGACCCAACGCCGCAACTACTCAACGGATCATCATGAAATTTGGCATGCAGACAGCCTATGGTATGGAAAAGGACATAGGCTACTTCCCATCGAATAACTTTTATAGAATAAAACAATGTAAGCCAGCAGCCGGAGGTTCTCATCCATATACGATGATGGAAAGTTCAATCTCTGTACATGTCAGCTCACAGACACAGAATTACTACATATATATCTGTACGATTTTAAAAGTGTATGTTGCTGTTAGATACAATAATAGATCCACTACCATTGGCAGCCCCTCTGATGAACGCATTAGCGACCGTGAAATTGTTAACATTAAAATGAAACCAAATTAAAACAATAATAAAATATAAACTTGGATTTTATCCATCAAAAGTTCGATATATATCGCCAGAAAAACGATTTATGTTCTGACGCAATAAGATAATATTTTGTCTAGGCTTCTTTTCTTTGTTTTGTTTTAAACTTTATGTTTAAAGTATTAATCACAATATTATTAGGAGTTACTAGGTAATATTGTTTTGTCACTTTACCTAATGTTTTTAATATTTACTATAACAATGTCAATATTGTAAGCTATCAATGTAGCAATCGAATAGTGATCGAAGATCCCCTGAATTATACAGCAACTGACCAGTTTTTGTTGACCAATTAATACTAAATGTGTATTATTATTCTAGGCTAGTTATAAACTTTAAACTATGATATAATTATGATGTTTACTTAATTATTACTAATGTATCTATCAATATTTCTGTGCCCTACAGGGTCCATGTGAACTATTAAATATTGTTTTACATCTTTTATACACATGTGATGCCATAAAGTAAATAAATAATTTAATTTGTACACGGCATCGCGAATACTGTTTCTTGCTAATTTTAAATCTATGACATCTTCCAAAATACAATGTCAGCATTGAAAGCGCAAAACATTCCATGTGTTTACGAAACATCGACTCGAATCCGCTCCGCATATATAACATGCATGTTTTTAATCCTTCCTTGAAAAAATATCCAAATGCTAGTGAAAACCGCATCAAATTCGTTTTGTGTTTTAGAAGAAGTTAGCGGACAAAGAGACAGACAGACAGACGCGAAGAGCGACCCTGCCCCTCACCATATAGTGAAGTATTCTTCGAAAGACTCTTCTCTTTGGCTTTTAGGAACTATAATATTATTATTTTAAAAGTAGGTAGGTATTTCCAAGTATCATTCGATTTTTGTCAAGACATATAAGCATATAAGCAAGGAATATTATTTTCATCATTAGCTTACGATTATAGACGATTGTACATATTTAATTTCCTGGATATGATATATTATTACAATACAGCGGGTATTGTATTGTACAGCAGGTTAATTGTGTATTAGGTATTAAAGATACCTCTAGTTATTTCACTAATTATTATTCATTGTTACTTGAATAATCCATAATATATTACGTTTTTGCTTTTAATGTTGCTATAAGTGCTTTTTTTATAAATGTAGTATGATTCTCTTACAAAACTTTTATTTAAGTACATAAACAACTGTTTACTTAGGATATATCTAAGAATAAATGTAGTGTAGTAATATTAAGAATTTATTTGTTAGCGGCATCGTACTACTAACCAGCCATAGTTGATTATTCGTCACGAACAAGACACACAAAATAGAAAATAACAAAAGTACATACCGGTGAGCTGATTTCTTAATCCCGCACTTCTGATATGTTAACCTTACCATATTTACTGAAAAGAAAATCGGTTTGAACAAGCTAAATCTTTATTTACACCGTTGATAAACTTGGTAAATACACAATTAATTAAAAATACTTTCTCCAATGGCCACCGTTGTTACAATATGCCTTTTTGGTGTTGCCATCCCTCGATATCCAAATCCACCATATTAAAATAAACTGTTTTACATTTTCAGAATAAATAATACTAATAACTAATTATAATTAATCAATATTCAATGGTATGAAATTAAATAATATTAAAATAATATAATGTTAATGCTAACATTTTCGTATTTGCAATTATTTCTTTTCCCACAAGAGTGAAGTTAGGCAATCGCTGGCTTGCCGTTGAGTTTCGATCCTATTGAGTTATCGTTCGATTTTGGTTCGATTGAAGTAGCACGGGAATACGAAATTGGAACTAATGTTAAGTTGGACGATTACTAACCTACTACCTTACTTACCTTACTACTACCTTAGCGACATTTGGATCGTTTCGTATTACGGGAATCGGGCTACTGATGTAATTTAATTTTACTTCGCACGTTCGGCTGTAGGTATGTAC
This sequence comes from Achlya flavicornis, assembly GCA_947623365.1. NCBI lineage: Eukaryota > Metazoa > Arthropoda > Insecta > Lepidoptera > Drepanidae > Achlya > Achlya flavicornis. Next base: position 14,909,825 of record OX392467.1, read on the forward strand.
CATGTATGCTACTCATTCAAAGAGCTCGACAATATCCTGTACTATTACTTTAATGACTACCGATGGACTTACAGTTTTGAAATTGGGAAGAAATATTCCTTAAGTAGGTACTTTTGGAGTGTGGTGCCAAGTAAGGATTTCCCAAACATGCGGGTCGGAAAGTTTCTACAATATTTTTGCTCACCGCATAAGTTTCTCTGTAACGTGGCTGAAACTGCGGGGCTGGGTTAGCGATATGATACTTGTAGGATTATGTGAACACAGATTAATAATATAACATATAGACAAAGGAATGTCGAGAGCATCCTTTGTCGACATAGAGATCTCTCGGTTATATCACAGAGAAACATTATTGCGTCATATTATATCGTCTAAAATAATTACCAGCTTTTCATTACAGACACATATTCAGCGAGTGTTCCGAGGATCGAATAACGGCAAATCCAATTATAGCAAATGACAGTCGAGTCTGGCTTCGGTGTTATTGAATTAGAACTTAATTCGCCAACTTAAAACGATGGCTTTAGATTCGGAAATCTTGTTCATAAGGAAGTGCCTGCCTTATACTTTGGGCCCCCGCTAAATACAGTCCACTTAACCGCTCTGGCACCACCATAAAGTTATATAGAAGGTACGTAAGCGAGTCAATGTTGTACTTTATTATATTGTGACTTGTAAGCCTGCTTCTCGAAAAGCTGGATAGTTTTGAACATGGACAAAATTAATTATGTATATTTTTCTTCGTTATTCTTGCTTCAAATCTGCCTAATTTGTTATTATGATAGTAAATCTTCTTTAAGTGACGCCTCTCAGATCTCCCTATACGATTTAGTATCTGAACGTAGGAATGTCGACTTCTACAACCAGCTTGAGCTTTCGATATACGTAAACGTCGTGAAGAAACCGTAGCACCATGGTAGCTAAGGTTCTTATTAGTAATCGCCTGCTAGCTATATCGATTGTTGAGAACCAGTTCTCTTCTAAGTTTTATGTGCTTATAACCTTCGGCTAGGGCATCGGAACCAGTTTTTCCCGGTTCCAAGAGAACCGGGAAACCGGTTCTCAAAATAGGGCCGGTTCTCGATGCCCTACGACACGAAACGTCCCCTTTTTGGGATATTTTTGTGTTACGCTTATGAATATAAGGTAAAATCGATGTAAAGCATCGCAGTTTGTGTCGCACCCAACGAACTCTATTAAATCTGCGATTTTAACGATCTATTGTAATTCGCAATCGTTTATCGCTCTCTAGACAATGCAGCCGAGCCGTACCTGTTACGATACGACCACATATGCCACCAACTATGGGATTAACAATAAAAATAATCACTATGGTTCTCACGACTCGCGTCATTGTGAGCATAGACATTTTTGCAGTGTTATAGTTGCCGATTAATGTATGGTAAAAATCTGCAGGCTCGCTGTAGGGGAAGCCCGGGCAACGCGAATATGTTAAGAGAAAGGCTAAAAAAAGTACACAAATTTCTAATCAACAACAGTTTTTTTATTACTAATTTGTACTTTAGTTAATAATCTTTGGAAAACGCTACTAAAAACTTTGAAACTTAAACAACTTATACGTACATTTTTGATTACAAAAAAAAGTGCCTATTATCCGTTTTGCCCGACCCCCCCGGGTAAAACGGATACAACCTCAGGGCAAAAAGGATACGTAAATCAATGGGTGTTTTAATCTTCGCAATGACGCTGACGACAAGGATGTATGGAAGTAGCTTCTCTCTGCACCTGCCTCACTGAGCAGCTAGTTCAAGGTCCATTTTAATTCAAAGTATGCTATTATTATTATAAGTTATATTTTTAGGTTACAGATTATATTACCTATTGTAATTAAATTAATTCAATTCAATGTTCTTCATTTATTTAGTTTGATATAAATGCATCGATTTATTATGTCTGTCTAATTGTTATATTTTTTTTTATTTTGTGATATTTAGTCTAAACTTGTCAATAGTCACAGTGATAACAAATTGTGTGTTTAGTGTTTCCCTTTAGTTATTTTTTATTTCTAAGGCAGACTTAAGTAAGTCATGCTCACTTTAAGGCCTTTGCTTGCGGCGGCATCGTGTGACGGGTCGCTCACTTCCCTCCAATATGGCGAGGAGGGCGATGGCTGCCACACGCGTCATACTTGTGAACAGGTGCTGCTTGTGGGGGCTGGTCTGCTTAAGTTTGCTATTTATTTACTTATTAAATATTTTTTCAGTCTACTTTGTAATTTTGCCGCCGCGCCGGGGCACGCAATTGTTTTCAGTGCGATTAGAATGTAAATATTATGTAATTAATCTAAGCCTGTTTTGAAAAGAGTAATTGCTGAGTTTATTGCCGGCTCTTCTCAGCAAATGCAACCTTCCGAACCGGTATTAGAGTATTAGAGTCAGACTTTTCATAAGTGCCTGCGAAGGTCTATTTGAATAAATGATTTTGAATTTTGAATTTTGAATTTTGAATTTTGCAATCATCACAGTAGTAACTGCCTACCCCTAAATAAGAAGTGCACTATATCCAATCTTCGGTAGGCGGTTCAATATGTAATTCTGAGCACACTAAACATAAACAACTTGTTCCATCCTTCCGATTTTTATTGTTAGATTGTTTTTATTGTTCTTTGTAGTTTTATGTTTACTAGAACCGGCCATCCGGTCTTTTTGCATGTAAATTTGTCAGGACCTACCAACTTTTTTCATTTTATGTGCATTTTTGCTGGGGCCTGCTAACTCGCAAAACGGATAGCTATCCGTTTTACCGATATCCATCTTGCCCAAAGCCCTAATAATCAAATGTTGTATTATCCTATTGTAAAATTTCTACAGACGAATAAAAAGTTACAAACTCAAATTAATCTTTAAAAAACACGCAATCGATTAAACAGAGTCTATTCGTTAACACTTAATACATAATACAAAAAATCATACACATACCTTGCCAAAAATCGTAACAAAACAGCAAAAAACTTATATTTTTATTTTGACAACAAGTGCACGCTTCTATTGTTTTGGTTGAACTGTCATGGCGTGGATGAGTTGCTGTTTTACCGACCCGATATTGTCCAATTGTGCCATCTATTATAGTTTTTTAATTAAAATCGAGTATTCGTCTTACCCACACTATGCATCTTGCCCGGGCTTCCCCTACTTTATTTCTTTTTCATATACCCCAGATTTCACCAGGTTTTGTGATAGAATTAAGTTCCCAGAAGCTCAGAACTGGGTCCAATGTAACAAAATGAATATTTTGTTGCTCCTACTACTAATGTTATAGCAAACTTGCACAGTTCAGTTACAGAGACCCAGACTCAGGACGTACAGACATGTTCATGCACACAAATGCATGTCCTGTGTGGGAATCGAACCTACGCCCAGCGGCGCGATAGGTGGATTCTTGACCAGAGTTTTAACCAACCGCGCCAGCTGGCCCGTCCCTCTTCAACTTAGTTGAAGCAGTAATAATTTCCAATCAAAACTTACGTAAGATGAAATCAATTAGGAGACATCGGCGTGACATTCAATATCAGGAAGGCAGGCCTTCAAATTAAGTTAATTATTCCAAAGGTCTCCCGATTCCCAAGTGCCTCCAAACTCTCTTAAGGTATTCTCATGTCTCCTCAGCTTAGATCATGCTGGAGGAACAAGTGGGTACAGGCCCAACAACTTTATCTACATCTAGACTAATAATAATGAGAGAAGATTTGGATTTTTGTATTTTTGTTTGTAATGAATAAACTCAATAATTACTAGTCCAATTTTAAAAATTCTTTCACCAGGTGAATACTAAATTATCACTGATTAACATAGGCTATATTTCACCCGGGCGACGCCGGGCACGAACAGTTGTCTTATATATATATTATTTTGTTATACCACTAAGGTGGCAAACAAGCATACGGCCCGCCTGATGGTAAGCAGTTCCCGTAGCCTATGGACGCTTGCAACACCGGGGGTATCACTCGCGCGTTGCCGACCCTGAAGAAATCTCTTCACGCCCTTTTTGAAGAACCCTATGTACTCCATTGGGAAAACCACGGCGGGGAGCCTATTCCACAACCTGAGCGTCCGCGGAAGAAAGCTACTTTGAGCCCGCACAGTTCGAAACAATTCTGGTTTCAATGTGTGAGGATGGATTCCCCGTCGATGGCGTAATAATAATGTCAGACTGATACGCGTTTTATGTATTACTAGCTGAATCAAGCGGTTTCACACGCGTTATGGGATAAAAAGCCATGTCCTTCTCCATCTCCATGCCACGGGCTGCATGCCGACTTTCATCGCGATCAGTCCATTAGTTTTTGAGGGACGCTTGAACAAACAAACCGACAAAAAAAATAGAAGCAGCCGTTTTGGGGTTCGTATTATGTACCTATGCCTATATATTATGTAGAGGTATAATACATACCACTTACATTTTCAAAAAATATTTATCGTACAGATTTGGCTTCCTTATACGATTTTATTATATGTATAGAATTATATAGATGGAGGATTACCATGTCTAGAAAGAGAAACGTTCGAAATCAGACAGGTTTGCATTAGCATTTCAGTTACTCGGCACTTTACATAGATAACGAAACGGAAATGTCGCTCAGATAACAATGGGGTTTTGCATATTATTATAATTAAAAAAGCAAGTAAATTCTCCGTGTAAACATGATTCAGTCAGTGTCATAAATAACAATGGCTAACGATCAATAAATCCAAAGGAAACCAACAAAGTAATGAAATAGTTATGCATATTTCATAGGCACTTATTATTTAAATCGCTCGGCAAAATGATGAGTTAAAATATTCATCGACTTACCGACAGCCCGAATCGAATAGATTCGATAATTGAAATTTGAATTTGATAATTGAACGTTCGTACAAACGCGGCACTACGGCCTTCGGTAAGCGTTCGGCGGACGAACGGATATGAAATCGACGTTGATGACGACATGCCACAAACGTGTACCAAGAAGAATTACGTTATTTTTTTTTATTCATACAAAGGAAATAGTGTTAATATTCTTATTGCCAGTCACATGTCTTTTTGGATATCTTTTTTTATCACCAAGAATTAGAAAAAGTTGATCAAGAAAAAATTGTTAAGTTCGATTAATTTCAATTTCATTACTGCGCTATTTCTATGACTCCAGCTTATTATGATAACAATATTATTAAATATTCAGATAGTATTTTTATTATAACACACGCAAATATCCATCAACTATGTAGTGTGTAACTTACAAATCTGAACTGAAACTACAAAGTGAAGAAATGTATGATTACAGTTTTTTTTTTGTGAAATAAATAATTCAGATTGCTTTAGTAATAAAAAACCTTTCACTTTCAAAGACATAAATTAATTACTAGCAGTATTTTTCACCTTCCAAACGGAACTTTCATAATTATTTAGACCGCTCTACATTGCCAGTTTTTCTATTATTTATTTAGTCAGACAGAACCGATCGAAGGGTCAAATGCTTTATAAAATATTTAGAGACCATTTAAATAAGTACCTTATATATTAGCGAGCCCACACACGAGCGATATTGCGGCTACCAAAAATAGTATCGTGTTTATGAGTGACTTTTTGTAGCTCGTGTGCATTTAAGTCTTGAACTCGAATGTTCTATATTCGGCGTCAAAATAATCGCACAGCGATTATCGCTCGTGTCTGGGCTCCTTATTTAAGTCACCAGACACCTGCTCAGATGTCACAAATATGATCTAAACAGTCCTGAAAGTTCGCGATATTGAAGGCGAAAAACATAATTTTAAAAAATTAAGGAAACCCGCTTTAGTATTGGAGTAATAAAAGACATCGAAAGATTCCCAATCCTTACTCCACATTTGGAAAAAGTGAATAAGGTAAAACAAACACAACTCTGCACATCGGAAAAACAAAATTGTGAAACCAAAAACAAAGTCTGTTTTCCCTAATCCAATACATTTTTACAGCAAAATCATGATTCTAATAATCTGATAATATTCAGGCATATTTAACATCATTTAAAAACTATAGCAATCAATTACCTATGTTAGTGATTCTCATTAAATTACGTTCAAGGTTCCAATTGTAAATTCGCTAAATATTAACAGTGTCGATGAGAGTACTCACTCACCCCACACTCGAGAACGTCACGCAAGCGAAGATCAAAAAGAGTTAAAGCGAATGTCACTCCTATAAAATTAAAATGCTTATTCATAGACCATGAAATGGTTGCTAATGAAGGCTGTATCGATTTCCAATAATAAGAGCTCTAGTCTTCAGACTGGCAATAAAATGTAATTAACTTAATTTGCCGATAGATTGGCATTGGGGCAGTTTATCCTACATTTTCTATATTGGAGTAGCGTATGTTACATAGAAGAAAATTATAGGGAGAATAGTTAATTTTCTTAATGGTTCATAGAAATCGTTCTAGGATTATGAACTAACTAAAGATTATATGGCGTACAGGCAGGCAGCCACTTGGGAGTTTGTTTCTAATAACATTATGATAAAACATCAATTTATTGAGAGACAATGCATTCGAAGGCTATGCTTTTATCAACTCAGTCATACTTATGACTATTTACATCATCGAACTATTTACTTTTTAATATTTGCCAGAAATATTAGACATAACAAAAAATATACATGTACTAAGTTCAAAATCACGCAATAAATATAACGCCAGCTCCAACCGTCAACCTATTTACACACAAATAAGACAAAAATCGCTTGCGACAACTGCGTACTTTTACCAGCAAGACAATGTAACAAAAACCATTATCATTCTCCACAATACCCGACTTTGCATAACAGATTTTGATAAAGATATCATAGCACTCAGCCTGAGATCCTGACATATCAGAAGTTATTAACATATTCTGACGAACTTAAGATGTACAGCTACTTAATCTTAAAATTCGAGAAGCATTCAGAAAAATGGGGCGGAAAAAGAGAAGAAGATATCTAATAGCTTACCAGCGCTGCTGAATGCAAGATGGATCTTGCTGCATCTGAATTCCTAAGTCATGTTGTATAAAGTCTAGAATGTAGGTAAACAGATTATGCGCACATAAAAAATACATAATAGGTGGAAGATTCGCTGTGCTCAAAGTGCAATTAGCTGTTTCAATAAAAAATTCTTAAAATACTACTGATTTTTGATTGACTGATTTTTATGGAGCTTCCAAGAACACTTTTCGGATTTTTCATCAAGATGATAGATGTAATATGAATCGGTATCGAAGTTATCTCATAATTTTGGATGCAAACGAGTTCCGTTCCGAGCAAGAAACGGGCATTAACCGTAAATTAATTAACTAACGCCTAGCCCGGTGGAAAATCTTCCCTTCTCAATGGATGAGTCTACCACCTCTCTCCTTCATACCTTCAAGCCTACGAGCCTCAAAACACAACTTTCAAAGTAACCAAAACGCAATTTTGGTAACATTCTACCTTCACTATTCAGTCGTAACATATAAAAGTCAATAAACTCTAGCGCAATTTAACAACGTTACATCACGAGAAACAACTATAATAATACTAAAAATAAAAGCATTCTTCAATTCATGCGAGTGCAATGACGTCACAAAATGGATGAATGAAACATAATAATATGTCGTGTTTGGGGAATATCGTGACTGATATAATAATACATTTAATAAACATAATCAAGTATTCCTTAGCAGAATAATATTGATATTGTACACGCAGTGATCGGGGCAGCTTTTGAATTGCTATAATAATTTTTGTTTTTTAGTCACAATAGCGCAATAGAACTTAGCTTTAGGGGCTGCGCAAACGTAGACACTTTTTGTTACCGACACGGCACAACATCACAGGAAACCGTAGTTGCTGTGTCCTGTAGCGGCGATCGGACACAGTTTACGTTTGCGCAGGGAGTGGCTGATTTCATACTGGTTATATAGAAATCAAATATTCATTGGTAGCTTGTATCCTACACAAGACACAAAAGTGACCACGTTTGCGCAGCGCCGTTGAGTCAAAAGGAAACGAAATGCTCGTAAAAACTTACAGACGATGCTTGAATGTAATTCGCTTCGGCTCGCCTTAGTCTGTGGCTTAGTTAGCTCTTTGTCCGCGTTTACGTTTACGTAACTACGGAAACCGCATCCAATCAAATCCGTGAATTGTTGTTACTCGTCGATTTGGACAGACAAATACAGACAGAGAAGTACAGAATATATGTAATGATAAGGGTGATGTACAGAAAGATCTGTCTGTCGGGGTACTTCCTACTCTCCAATAACAACATTAACAATGGGAACAACTCTGAAATCGAGAAGAAAATTCTTTATATTCATAACTTTTAGTTGTTCACACATAACAGTAAAATCATTTATTTAATTTGGCTACTATCTGACCCCAGCGCGCAGCGGTTAAATTCGCGTACGGTTTTTTTTCTTTTCGGTAAGTAATTATTTTTTGTAAAATAAAAGTAGCCTAAGTTACTCCTTAAAACATCAGCTATCTACTAGTATCTACCCCGTCAAATTCGGTCCAGCCGTTTCGGAGATTAGCCCAAACAAACAGACAGACAGTTAAAATGGTATTTAGTTAAAAAGCTGTTATTTTGAAATTACTACAAATAGACACTTCAATCTCATATATTTGTATAGACAAAACATCTATCATCTATCTATAAACTCGGAAAATAAGCTCATAATCCTATAAACATAAAACCTCAAAGAATACAGTCTAGAAAAATATTGGAACTTAAGCAATATGCCAATATGCACAGTAAAGAAAAGCCCTCTTCACTTGATGTTGACAATACCTAACTAAGGTTACTTTCGCATATTCCATATTCCTAATATTAGATGGAGCAATGACGGAAAATTTATACTAGGCGAGATCTTTGCTGAGGAATCACTACTTGATAAAAGTAAATCAAACATTACATAAGTAGTTTCTATAGCTCTTTTACTCGCAACAGAATCATGGGATATATTGCAGAATGTTCTAGCCTAGTAGTGACCACTAGGACGCCGAATCGGATCACAATAATTCGCCTGCAGTGTGCTTCGGAACGCCATTTATATCAGACAGAATCCCCGGGCCGCGCACAAAGACTCATCAATTTTTTATCGAAATGGGTTGAATAGTATAGGAATGCATAGGTTACAAACACGTAAACATTTATTATTATTAAAATAGAAGGTGTAATTGCTTCATCAGCAGAGATGACTTTTTTGTGTTAGCAACAGCTGGCTTTCTCACCCCCTTACGCGGACAAAGAGCTAACTAAGGCACAGACTAAGGCCGAAGCGAATTACATTCACAGCATTTCGTTTCCTTTTGACTCTACGGCGCTGCGCAAACGTGGACACTTTTGTGTCTTGTTTTGGATACAAGCTACCAATGAATATTTGATTTCTATAGAAAGAGTATGAAATCTGCCACTCCCTGCGCAGACGTAATTTTTTTTTGTGTCCAGCCTGTTGCTTCCACTTTACACATACTCGTTGACGATCAAAAAGTGTACGGTGTCGGTAACTGGAAACTAAATTCGCCAGTTGAAGCCACAAGTAACATTAAAAAAAAGCATTACAATTGTATTGAAACAGACGGAAAACAAGCAATGAATTGTACCAGTGACCAGAAGTAGTGACCGGTGACTGTGTCCGATCGCCGCTACAGGACACAACAACTCCGGTTTCCTATGATGGTTTGTCGTGTCGGTAATAAAAAGTGTATATCTATGTTTTTGCAGCCCCTATGTAGACTCCAGCTTAAGCGATGACACAGTGAACATAATGATCAACAAAATAGCGCCGTCCAAGTAGGTACATTAGGCAATTAAGTATGAGGAAAGAACAGACAATATCCTTGTTACTTCGTTATACAAGATCTCCATGCGTGTTCGTGACCCTAGACTAAGTAACACTGTAGGTACTCTGCAAATTGTAGTACACATGATAAAGAGAAAAGTAAATAGTTGTAGATGTTGTAAAAAATCTTATGTTTGTCTGTATGTTAAGTCTCTCGCAATTTAAGGGTTGATTATAAGGACGACAAAGAGAGACACTAAAGGATTTATCATAGGAAGGCAATAATAAGATTTGAGTTGACATTGAAACATTTGAATTTGTATTTTGGACTGATGACGTGAGGCTTATTTTCCATTAACACAATATTGAGACTTAAGTTTTTAATCTAGTTCAACAAGGATCTTTAAGGCTGAAAGTCATTTTTGTTCGTGTTCTTAAAATTTATAATTTAATTAGATTAGAGCACAGAATATTTAATAGTACTACGTACAGAAAACCCACTTCGAAAACGACATTTAAACAAAAATCGACTCTTGGAACGACAGAATAAAGCGCAATCCAGTTCGCGCAGCGCTGCGCGCCTAAAATTATATTCACCTACAACTTCCCTCTCTTTCTATCGTATAACTCTCTCCTGTATGACGCGGCACGTGTTACGGTAGGGTTGTCTAATGACGTATTATGAATCTTCAATATTTCCTTATCGCCTATGTATGTCCTATTACCTACTATTCTCTGTGTTTATTTTATTTTTATGCTATTCTCCTTTCGTGAACATTTAAAATATCCTAGCTAACTAGTATTAGATCAGAAAGTTATTTTAAAATGTCTACATACTTTAATCTAAGTTGTTTGACCTATATACTATATATACTGAATGTGTATTCTGTCTACGAAACTGAATACAACTATTTTGGGGAAGGGTTTTAGTAACATACATGCTTATCAAATCTGGAATGACTGACGACGCGACAAGAAACGGTACGATTACCTAGTCCAGTAGCCGTCAGCCGAAATTCACAATATTTGTTCTTAATAATCTTCATGTTGATTAAAGAAGTTTGTTATATAAAAATTAATAAAGAATTAACCAAAAAAAGGATATATTGAGTTACTTACCTACATAACAATAAGAATTGTAAAAAAATTCTTAATATTGTTCTACTGATTTTTGAAATAGTGGTATGTTAAATCTTAGTTATTCTAAGAGTTGTAAGGTATAATTACTGTATATTTAAAGAGGGAACTCTCTCTATTCTGGAACTACTAACAGTTTCTAAAAAAAGAATCGTCAAAATCGGTTCATAAACGACGAAGTTATCCGCGAACACACATAAAAATAATTGGACTGTTTTACAAAAAACTTAAACCGACTTCAAAGTACACTAAGAAGTAATCAAATCCTGATCTGATGACAATGGGACCAAACGGGAAGTGTACCCTTCCAGACAAAAAAAGAATTTTCCAAATCGGTTAATAAACGACGGAGTTATGAGGTAACAAACATAAAAAAAAAAAAAAAAATAACAACCGAATTGAGAACCTCCTTCTTTTTTTGAAGTCGGTTAAAAAATATACGGTCGAATTGAGAAACCTCCTCCTTTTTTTGAAGTGGGTTAAAAATCATTCATATGATTTTTCGAGGTCTAAGAGGCCCGTTTATACAAGAGGGTCTCTTCTGGTCGCTCTATCTTTGTCTCTTTTTAACACACTGGTATGTTATAAAAACGGGCCTATTATTATAATAAGAACTTTAGGACAATACAATGAAACAACAACAAAATATCTAGTACTATAAAAACAACGATATCTACACAAGATAGTGTTAAAATAAGAACAGTAAACACTTTATATAGGTAGTACGTAGGTATTTATACCCACACGCGTCTTGCGCTGCGTGCGCGTTGCAACCGACTAGCGTTGTTCCGGTAGTCCGCGTGCGCGCGATCGTACCTAAACATGGGAGTGGGACAGGCCTGATTAGAGTCTAAATGAAACATTTACAGAAACTATGCATCTATCCTTTGTTAGGTTCAAGACAAAATCACTAGTTTGAGTCAAGGAGACTTATGATGACTGCTAAAGTCGAAAACAGTTACGAGCGGCTTTCATTCTTAAACAATTGCATATCAATAATATGAATCGTGTCATTAGGCCACTGCTGACAAGGACAAAACACGGAAATGTGTCTCGTTCTAAACAAAATAAACTCGTGCGCATCCTCATTTAGAGCATAGAAATGAGAATGAATAGAAAACTATTTTCCAACTGCACTATGCATATAAGCAAACGAATATTTTTTATAAATTATTATTATTATTATTATTTTCAAGAGCCAAAGTGATTTATTCATAAATAAGATAGATTGAGATAACACTTTATTGTTACACCACATATGATTGGAAGTAATAAGAAACTTAATTCCTTAAACAGTGAAATAGTTACAATACTAACAATGGGCGAATATCTACCAGACAACAAAAATATTGTACATCTCTTATCATTTCGAAGTCATGGGTAATCTAATTCTCATGAAGTGAACTTCATAGTAAAAGGTTTAGCTCATCATGAAAAACTGGACATATGTGAAATGACAATCATCAAGTTTGACATGGAGATGAATGACCCAATAGAAGAACCTGACTCAATTGTAGACCAGGTGAACGCCTTCAATATGTTTATCACAACTAGCAATTCAGAAGCAGCATACGCAAATCATACTGATTATTAAATAAGTGAGTCAATTGGTCCCCCCACATCTGCTGGTATGACAGATGATCCAAAATTCACATGTGTCCCCCTAGTACTGTTACACCGGGATAAAACCTGTTTAAATTTAACCGCAGATAATAAATTACATTTAAGTAGACTATGCTGTAATTTAGTCAAACAGCGCATATGTCAAGGAAGATCGATGGTCTTTTAAATGGCGAAACAGAATTGTGATTGGAGGACTGGAAGAATGTAAGAACGTTATCTTTGTTGATTGATGAAATGAGCTATGCTGCTTTACTTAAAAGGTAAAAAAGTATAGCTCAGAACTCAAAACATGAAAGCATAGATGCTAAAGGCTGTAACGAGCGCGTTATGAGTTCGAAGAAAAGTCGTTTACCAAGTGAAAGGGCTAGATTGAACTCTATTTCTCCATACTCTCACACATTGACTCTATATCAGTATTAATAGTTTATTATTGTATTAAAATATATGTATTTATTGAGAAAATATCTTTTAATCTGTTTCTTATTGACACATTTATATAACTTTATAAAGAATACTACAGAACCGGTCATGGACCTTGGTCAACGTGCGTTATTTAACCAATTATTAACTGTATTTCATTGTCTCTCTCTAGCTATTTCGGCTTGATGATTGTAATGAAAAATAATCAGAGCAACGATAGGTGACGCAGAAAAGAGCTACTATTTCAACGAAGGCCAGTAATAGAGCCGAGTACATGGAAATCAGTCAGTAATCAAAGAATTCTTCCAAACACGAAATCCGCAAAGCTTCCTGATAATATTAAAATAATCTCCAGCAATTTAACCTATATATTTTTATTCTTAGAGATAACACAAAAGTAAAAAATAACATTAGTTAGGTGAGAGTTCAAATCGATATCATCATGACAGTTTTTAATGTAAAATCAAGTACCGACAGTAAGTAACTTGTCTCTTATAGGTTTTGAAACAAGTTGAAAGAAAATATGTCACCATTCACAGACTATTATAGTGTGTATCATCAGTAGCACTAGAGACCTAGTTGACGTTCTAGGCTTTGTTATGGTCGGCAGCACATCAGTAGTGCCCTTGCTATTGCCAATGTCCACAGGCGACGGTCCATCATGTGGGCCGTCTGCATGCTTATGAGTATGAGCTTTCTGGCTTCATACATTTCTAGATACAAAATTGTTAAAATTTCCTTTCATCATCACCACGAACTACAATAAATCACAAAATCGAACTCATTTTTGGACCAAATAATTCCACAACCACACAATATTCTTCAGGGGTTAAAAACGTGTCTCCGCATTCAGTACATAAAATAACCAACGTGACCTTATCATTGCAACTCATTAATCCACCCTGCGATAACAACCGAGTGATATACACGTGATTTAATAATTAATCATTTACATCTGCACATGTACAACGTGATTATAAACAATTAAACACACATACATGATTTATGATGGACATTTATGAGGATATTTAACAGAACGGGAGCTCGGCTATCTATCAAGTTGGGGACATAGATTTTTTCTTTAAGAAGTTGGTCTACTTACCACTGATATGAAACAGCTTGCCTCATAATATGAAAGATTAATATTCTCGGTGAATTGTACATAAAATCTCCTTTCCTAATATCCCATCTTACTGCACAGCAAAGTTTGTTAGTAAGGAAGGATACAATTGGCACAGAATAGACAAAAATTACTTCGGGCATGCAACTCACGCTACATCCACATGATCCATGACTTAAACAACATTTTTTTTATTATACACTTCAATGAATCACCTAAAACTTTCACTTACTACTAAATTTGGGTTGTAGTTTGTCCTGATCTTGAAAAGGAAAGTCTGTATATAGTCTTTTTTTTTTAAATATACTCCAACAGACATAAGTCTGGGGCATCAAAAATAAGCAATTGACGAAATATTTTACTTCTAGGAAACTAAAAACGAAAAATTCAAAAGTTGTTTAAAATAAAGCAACTATTAGGTAAACTAGAAGTAGATTTATATTACAAGACCTGGATCATAACCCTCAGGCAGAAATATTTGCAACTAATATTGGATCACAAGAATTTCATATAATAACAAACATCCAGAATTAGATGCAGATGTAAACAATATATATCGGACTGAATAATAAGAAAGGTAAATTCCGTGATGGCTCAAGGCAAGAATCTTAAGCCAGCATACATATTACTGATTGTACGTAGTATTTATCTACTCTGAGGTACTGATTTGGAATTATGTAAAACAGAAAGGAGTTTTCTAACGGAGGGAGTTATTTATTATTTCTAATACAACGAGAAAAGCTAAAAGATTTCAAAGCAATACAATTTCACAAAGTCCGGCATCATATGGAGTACTGTTGTCATCTGTGGGCGGGGGCACCTGCATACCAGCACGGGCCATTAGACTCGGTTCAGCGACGTGCCGCTAGAATTCTCGACGATCCCGAGCTCACAAACATTTTAGAGCCCCTCAGTCTGAGGAGAGACATTGCCTCCGTATGTGTTTTCTACCGCTTGTACAACGGGGAGTGTTCCAAGGAATTGTTCGACTTAATGCCCACGGCTACCTTCCACCATCGCAACTCCCGCAATCGACGGGGAGTCCATCCTCACACATTGAAACCAGAATTGTTTCGAACTGTGAGTGCTCAAAGGAGTTTTCTTCCGCGGACGCTCAGCCTGTGGAATGAGCCGTGGTTTTCCCAATGGAGTACAGCATGGGGTTCTTCAAGAAGGGTGTCAGGAGATTTCTTCAGGGTCGGCAACGCGCGAGTGATACCCCTGGTGTTCCAAGCGTCCATAGGCTATGGTAACCGCTTACCATCAGGCGGGCCCTATGCGTGTTTACCACCTTAGTGGTATAAAAAAAATTTATCTACTCAGGTGGTTTGATATTGATGCCCTGAGAGCAATAAATTGCCAAGTATCTTGTCTCATATTATGGAACATAGGACAGCAGATCGTAAAGCCACGATAATGTTGTTTAAAATCGTATGGCATTTATAGGTGACCTAAATGTCAATATTTTTTACTAGCAGTTTGTAGTCAAATTTACGAATTCGGGCAAATGGCCTTGTTCACGAATTTCCTCTTAAAATAAAGCTATCATCCGCTTACTTCCTACAAATAAACTAGGTTAAGGTCAGAAATAAATGGTTTAGGGAACTCTACCCTTGAATGCTATAGCACCATTTTTACTTCCGCTTCTTACTCAAGTACAGTATTATTAGAATCTCTCTAGCTGACGTAACTTATTTTAGATGAAAACAGAGCAAGTATCTTGCGTTGGTGTTTATTACAAATAAGATATGATCATAGTAATTTACAAGCCATTTAATTGCTTCTATTGGGCCACACGAAGGAAACGTGTCGTTAGAAAATCCCGGTCCAAGCTTTAACTAAGACGTTTGTGAATAATTTCGTAGGTACCAAAATAAACATGGCAAAACATGCATTTTTGGGATACAAAGGAATCTTTTCCCCAACAATCAACATTTTGCTCCCAAAATAGATAGATTTTATGGTTACAAAAAATCGCTATTCATCAACAAGAAACTGCACTATAAGTAGATCTTGTTTGTCTGGTACCAGCAAAAAAATAGTGCCCCATTTTTCTCTAAACTATGTTTCATGTAAAGATCTTAGTTTTACATAATGAAAGCAACCATTTTTATTTTTTTCAATCAAAACAACATCAGTCGTTTTATCACCACCATACAGAACACCATAAACAGGCTTTGGTAGCAATTATGGCCAGACGATTTACAGAACTGGCCGATGGGAACCGGTCTGAGGCTAGACGCACTTCGAGGTCTGTACAGATTTAATGAGAACAACCAATTTTTTTGGCAGAAATAATGTGTTACGTGTATTTTAATTGAGTGGCAATCCAACAGAGCTTGGTTTTTGCTGTAAAATCGTATGGAATATATTTGGTAGAACATCTTAAATACATAGTTTATAGACACTTCCATTACGACCCTTAATAAATAAAGTATCTGAATGAAAAGTAAGCTGGTAATTTCTTAAAATACTACTTGCATCTGTTTGTAGCTTCCCGCAAGTGATATTGAAAAAATTAATCTTCCTTTCGCTGCATTATATTCGTAGTAGTTCTCTTTGTTCCAAACAATTTTCTAAATCAATCCACTATAATTTCAGATCTATAAACAAATCTCAAGGAATCTCAATAACACGCGGATATTTTCAGTTGAAACGTAATCCAGAATTCCAGACAAATTACTCTCATCTTAAATGACGAATACAATTCTCATTACAAAACTTGAAAATATAACTTATTAAAATGAAAAGTTACTATAATATTTTGTTTTGGTGGAAGTATGATGTGACCGTATGTGGCGATACCTTTGGAAATGAAATGCAGATTTGGTATTTCAAGTGTAATTCGGGCAGAGCTTCCGCTTCAAACAATTCCTAGCACATTACTGTTGCTTTTATATCTTATAAAAGACAACCATAAAAATAAATCACAAACTCGAGAATGTTACTTCCGGTTAACAAAATGAAGGAATACAAATGAACTTCCGGAATATTATTTTATAAGTAAATAATTATGAAAGCAATACGTAAATACGTTAAATAATTAAATCATTATTGTAAAAAGCCAATTTCAAATAATTAAGAATAATCTCGATGACATAAACATCTAATGGCGTCACTGCCGTTGGCGCCAAATTAGCAAAGATTAAATAATTAATAAAATCTATTAAAACCCCAAAAGCTATTAAAATCATTACTAAATTATTAAATAATAATTAGACTAAGCTAATTAATATAATCTAATACATTTATCACATTGTTGGTATTGTCGGGATGTGACGTAGGCTACGGATGGATGTCATTCGCTAACACTCGGCCATCCTGCAACGGCCGTGTCCCACGGCGCTCTGGCAACACCTTAGTTTCCGCGCCATATGTTACCTGAAAATAGAAAGAAAACAAGCAGAATCATACATATTATTTGCGAGTAATTATCTCAAAAAAAGTTTTTGTTTTAATAATTCAGTATTCAACGGCTCGTTATATTTTGTTTCTGCATTCAAATGGTAAGTGCTTTTTTTATTATATTGTTTACTATGAGTCACTCACGACTTACTTAGTACTTGGCGACTTTCTACATAGTGATAACATATTATTTGGATATATATATTTCGGCAACTGTATTATAACTCATTGGTTAATGGTAAGTCACACAGACATTTTGTATTTCATTGTTGCGCTTACAACTCATTGGTTAATGGTAAGTCACACAGACATTTTGTATTTCATTGTTACGCTTACGTAGGTCACACAGACAGGTAGCTTCGTACTTATGTAGGAGTCACACAACCATAGAATACTATTACTCTGGCGAGCACACAATTTATGTAGAAGTCACACAGAACTTATGTCGATGTCACGCAGACAATGTCACATAGACCCGATAAGTTGTAATTATCTATGCAATACTTTACCCCAGAATATTTAATAGTACACAACTTTACTCGGATATTTATTTAAGTGGTACATAATTATGTCACACAGACCTTCTGTTCTGTCACATAGACCAATATGCAATGTTAGATCCCAAACTGTTATTATTGTGATAAACTTTTTGTAATTTGATTTTCTTTTATTAACATTTTATCATTTTTATGTTTCAGCTCGTCAACAAGGATATTATGTTCAAATGGAAGGCAGCTTCTACACATAGTTTTCCTGAGCAATGATAAATAATAATAAGCCGCTCATTTTAATTATTATATGTACTTATGTACCAAACGTATAATTAATTTTAAGTATTCATTGTTATAAACTATTTTTATTTACTGACTTTTATTTACAAGTTACCCATGTACCTGATTATAATTAAACCTGTGGCACTTATACATAATCTCGTGGAGGAATATATGACAGATTGATATAACTGAATATTCAAAGTAAATGGTTGGAAATTGTTATTAGTGATTGGATAACTTTAGTGTTTATTTAATTAGATATGCACACTATATATAATAACAAAAGTTAACTCTCGAGATAACTCCGGATTAACTCTTTCGACTAACTCGGGCTGATCAATAAGATCATCCCTATCCACCTCCCTGTCAGAAGATGAACTATCCGCATCGGAAACGATAGATTTATATGGTCTCAATACTTCAACTCGTAACACAGCACTAACATTCTTTATCCTTTTATTCCCTTCGACGCTACAGATTCACACGCTCGACCTGACCGTTAGATCTAGTACCTACTTGCTATAGCGTTCAAAATATGTTTATATTGAGTTTCTTCCGAAAACTGTTTGAAATAGCGACTGGTGAAAGCTTTACCTCTATCTGTAATAATTCTATTTTGGTAGCCAAAAAGTGTGATTATTTATTTCAGGTTTTTGACTGTTTCTATAGAACTGCAGTTTCTGACAGCCCTCGCGTAAAAGAACTTCGTAAATTAGTCAATTACAACTAGAACGTAGGTATTACCTTTTCTAGTTCTCACGAAAGAGCCTAAATGATTTGGATATAGTTCTTCTTTTAGTCTACCATACTCAGACTTCCTATATGCACATTGTAAACACGATTAAAGATACTTTTTTTTTAAATAAACCGGGTCAAACTCCAAACCAAAATTGTTCTTTAATTGTTTTCTCACACCTATCGAAGCCCGGTGCCTTACTTGATCATGGTATTTTTGCATATGCCCATATTTAGCTAATTTTGGTATAACAAAATAGTTATTAATTATATTAGGATAAGTTGAACGTTTTCTTAGTTGCGTGAGTATATTTTGTACATTGTCATCTTGCAATTGAAGTGTTACTAGCCAGTCAGATTCACTAATTCGGAAAATGGATTCTACAACAGGATTTATACTTAGCGCATCTACGTACTGCATACGCTGTCCTGACAGATACTCTATTTGTTAATCGTAATCTTGTAACCACCACCGAGCTATACGAGGAATTAGATAATTCTTGACCAGTATAGCTCGTAAAGCTGCACAATCAGTAATTACTTTCACAGGTATTCCGGTCAAATAAATACGGAAACGTTTCAGTGACTACTACCGCAAGGGTCTCAAGCTCACAACTGCGATAGAACTGTTCCTCTTTAGAAGTGACTACTGAAATATGCAATTGGTTTTATTGACCCGTCTAACTGTTGCTGTATAAGAATCCCACCTAATACTAACTTGCTCGCGTCAGTGTGTGGTAGGGGATAACGGTCCCTCACAGTACGCGAGTTTATAGCCCTATAGTCTATGTACAACTTGTAGTCCCCACCTTTTCTATTTACTAATATAATATTTATAATATATATCTATGAAATAAATAAACCGGACTTGCATATTCAGACATAGATTCACGCACTATTCGAGCTTCTATTAAATCTTGAACCTTCTCATTGACAATTTCATTTTCTTTAAGTGATAACCTGTATGGCTTAAAGTGAACAGGTGTTTCTGTCGTCTACGTCGAATACGCATTTCTACAAGATCCGTGCACCCCAAATCTTTTGTATCCCTAGCAAAAATATGGTTATTTTTGTTTAATAAAGTGATAAGCCTATCTGATTCACTGCGTTCTAGATTTCCTACGTCTATACCACCTTTGTCTGACAATTGAGGACAACTACGAGATGATACGTCTATGGTTTGGACATAATTATTATCTTTATCAGAAACAGGTGTTACTAGCTCAGCGCGCGCTATTAAATGATGACCTGGGAATGAAACTGTTATATCACCCATATTTATAAACTAAACTTAAACACCCTTCGATGTAGGTAATTCCTCCAGCGATAGCATAACAAGATTTAAACCTAACTGTAAATAAACGGAGTTTGTCAGAAAATAAGAGTCATCGTTGGATTCAATGTCCACAAATACACTAATTAGAAAAAGAAAAGCTTTGAGCTGGTATAGTTGTAGCACTCTTGAGATAGACACCGTATTTCGACTTGTACTGTAAATTTTCCACTTCAATATGCCTAAGGCAAACATCTACCGCCAAAGATTCGATAAACTTAGCAGAGTTTGAAGTAGTAACTAGGCTTATACCAGGTTGATTAATCATAGACTGTCCTATTATTATATTAATGTCGGATAGATCGTAGCTCGTAATTTCAACGCAATCACTAAGGCACACATTATCTATATATACTTCAAGACATAACTGAGCCATAGATATTGTTTGAGCACCTCCAAACCCCTTCATTACTATGGTTGATGGTATAACTGGTAGATTTAACAATTTAGCTTTTTTTTTTTGCGTTATATTATTTAATTTACTGCCCGTATCACTGTTAACAACAAGTTTTTCAGAACCGGTGTATGCTAGGCGTTTGTATATGCTCAGAAAATAATTGGGAGAAATATACATGATATGACTGACCTGAGGCGTCTGGACTTGCTGGCGCATTGAGCCAGGAGTGACCGCAAACCAGCATGTAGCAGATGTGTGGCCGGTGCGCTGGCAGGTATCGCAGCCCTGCTGAGCCCAGCAGTCCCGTGCTTCATGTCCTATCCGTCGGCAGCTGTAGCATCGCTTCACCCCAGATTGCTGTGGTGTTGTCGTTGAATTTCCATCATTAAAACCTCTTTTCCAAGTAGACTGCAACCGCGACCGCGATGATAATGTGGCTTCTTCTGTTTTGTAATTTTCAAGTGACGACAAATATCCATAATACAGTAGATCCGGCGTCTTGCACTGGTATGCCTTAGCATTGGCGCGTAGCTCCATAGGAAGTCCTCTGATGATACATGAAATCGCCTCTTCTCCTTGGATATTACACTTCTTGAGAAGCGATACCTTGTCGTGGTAATACTTGGTCATGGTTTCAGTAGCATACTTCGCTCTCGCCAGCATACCTTCGAGCTTATCCACATAGTCCATAGATCGTGGAAAAGCATTTTCCAGGGCTTTTTTCCATCCATCCCAGTCGAGGTCATAATCATCAAGATCGTCATACCAGCGTCTAGCAGAACCACGTAAGCGAAGTTGCATCACGAATTGTCTTTCAGTTGTATCCCATCCATAAACTTCGCCAAGCTGATCTATTTTATGTAACCAGCTACTTATATTACTGGTGTTATCCTCAGGCCGGAATTTTGGAATAACTTCTGCGTCAGCATGGGTCACTCGGCGTAGTTTTCTCGGTGTGGACGTGGTGTTAGAAGAAAAAAAAATTGGGCCTTCTTCGATTTCTTCATCGTCAGTAGTAAATTCTTCAGTATATTTTTTCTTCTTTTTGCCAAGACCGGCAGCGTAGGGGCCCGACATTCTTCAATATCCCACTTCTGAAATGTGACCGTATGTGGCGATACCTTTGGAAATGAAATGCAGATTTGGTATTTCAAGTGTAATTCGGGCAGAGCTTCCGCTTCAAACAATTGTTTTAATGATAGTGTCCCTTCCTAGCACATTACTGTTGCTTTTATATCTTATAAAAGACAACCATAAAAATAAATCACAAACTCGAGAATGTTACTTCCGGTTAACAAAATGAAGGAATACAAATGAACTTCCGGAATATTATTTTATAAGTAAATAATTATGAAAGCAATACGTAAATACGTTAAATAATTAAATCATTATTGTAAAAAGCCAATTTCAAATAATTAAGAATAATCTCGATGACATAAACATCTAATGGCGTCACTGCCGTTGGCGCCAAATTAGCAAAGATTAAATAATTAATAAAATCTATTAAAACCCCAAACGCTATTAAAATCATTACTAAATTATTAAATAATAATTAGACTAAGCTAATTAATATAATCTAATACATTTATCACATTGTTGGTATTGTCGGGATGTGACGTAGGCTACGGATGGATGTCATTCGCTAACAATGAACAGTAAATTCGACATTATAACTACTATAGTTTATTTGTTCGTAACGCTTTCACGCCTTAACTACTCAACCGATCACGTTTTTTGGCACGCAGATAGACTATGGTATGGAGAAGAACATAGACTACTTTTCATCCCGGCAACGCAGGTGAAACCGCGGGGGAGTGATAGCTAGTAGCAAATATTGGAAGATTAGCAGACATAGTACATTATATTGAAAAGCAAATTTCTTCAGGGTCGGCAACGCGCTGTTACTCGCGCGTTGCCGACCCTGAAGAAATCTGGTGTTGCAAACGTCCATAGGCTACGGTAACTGCTTAACATCAGGCGGGCCGTATGCTTGTTTGCCTTAGTGGTAAAAAAAGCAGTATCTCCTTACGTAACTTAACATAATTAGAAGGTGACGGATATATTTAAAACCTAGGTATTACTATACTTGACTTACACCTTATTTATTCATAAGGGGGTCATAGCTTGGGTTTGGATTATACCACATCAATAAAATCTAAAGTTTCTGTGTTTAATAAGTCCACTATTGACATCATATCCCGAGAATTTAGTTTATCTGGTATAATCTAAACTCTCATAGCTTGGGTTTGGATTATACCAGATAAACAAAATTCCCTGTGTGTAATCTTCTATCAAGACTTTAGAAGAATCTTATCAAACTTCAAAATCTACAGTTATTGGTGAAATATCACTGAACTCTTATTAAGAGTTCAGTAATATTAAAAAAAAAATGTAAATGTTTTGAGTCGCTTTGCGATAAAACAATATTTTCTCCGACAATCTAACCTTGTCATAAAACATTGTTGATCATAATATCTCTATCTTTTATTTGCACATAATATACTACATCATATTTACCTACACTACTACCACAAACAATATCCGGTGTTTCGAGTAGTTTTACGAGGACATTACTACTTTTATTAGTACTTGTACACATAGAATTAGTATATGGATCTGAATATTTATAAGAACCGCAAGGTTAATGGGACATCGTCTCCGTGCTGTGTGAAGCCAAGAAACTCTGGTGATATTCACAAGTCAATGTCACTTAGGTTTCTTGAAATAAATGCGGTAAGTTGAATTTAAAAGATTAATTGAGTCTGGATAGTTTTGAATACTTTTTTAAGTATTTTAGACAAACTAATATTATATACATTTTCGTGGATTCCATTCCCTTCCACAAAATATTTGTGTCAATGAATAGTGTTTGTTCCGAGTCTGGATGTACCTAAATACTGTCTGTACTAAAATTCTAAAGTAACTTTGTCTGTTTGTTACCCGTTCATCACTTAGCCTCTGAACCGATAATGACGAAATTTTGCCTGGAGTAGGTATACCGTCTGAATTGGTTATTCGTCACGTAAACGGAGTTAATTTATTTTCATGCAAGAGTGGAATAAATCATAATAGTAAACTTTTTCAGCACGATAGCTATTTTAGAAACTTTAAATACCACGAATATCCTTCATGGTCTAAAATTAATATATACTCTGTTTAGATACCTACGTAGCTTTTATCGGCGTAAATAGGTCTTCAATAATTAGACCGCGACGTGCACAGTTCACCAGCTCTTCCGCGTGATTGCCACAAAGGGACCGCCCGTTTATATTCATATCACTATTTTGGGGCCACTGGCGATAAATTATCGAGCCAAATTATACTAAATCTCCAGAAGTGACTTTTGCGTCGTCATCGACTGTCGTCGTATCAACAGATTTGGTAAAAAGTCAGTCATTTCATACGATTCAACGAATTTGATAAATACAAGAATCTACAATTCTCCTCAAATGTCCTCACATGCGACTGTCATCGATTCGTGGTGCTTTATACCAATGAAGCAACAGAGATATAAGCTACAATGGATCCCCACATTTGTCACTTGGTGAAGAGACTTAGTTCTGAAGCTCGTTATCTCACTGACGAGTCAACGGCCAGATTAGTCTACTTTCTTGATGTGTTACGACATCCTCCTTCCGGAGTATTCTCAGTTTAAGTAATTACGTCATCTTATCGAGTGTTTACCATAGTACCTTCAGATGCAATGGTGGAGTCACATGGATTAGGTTACTTACACGTTAAACACTTTCCTCCTTACTCATAAAGCGCTTTTTAACTAGGTTTAACGCTATTTAACTAGGTTTATTTGAGAGAGGTACAGCACAGCGTGTATTCGCTCAAAGAGCAGCTCGACTGGGGAAGTACCTCCACCTTACAGAATACCGGAGCCAAATAACTTTATGTTGTGTAAAGTTGTGTTCATGCGCGTGAGTAAGGTCGCCAGAGCTCTTAGGGGAGGGGGGAAAGGTCGGTAACGCGTGAGCGATGCGTCGTTGTGTTGCAAGCGTCCATATGGCAGCGGTATACGCTTACCATCAGGCAGGCCGTAAGCTTGTTTACCGACATAGTCATATAAAAAAGGTAATATACTGATTAAATGGTCACGTAAAAATAATGTCACATTATTTGACAATGATAATAGAGTGACGTTATTTGTGTGTTAGTTAAATAACGTTTTATGAGTAAGGGGGTTTTTATTTTAGAGGGTTTTTATCGTGGGTTTTTTAAATACTTATTTTTAGAATTTTATTAGCTCGACACTTTTACAACTAGGAAACAGCGGGGTTATTTTAAAACGGTCGGATTCGGAATCGGAAGCGGAATCGGAAACCTTCATCGAAAAGATCCGATCGCGGAAAGTTGGAGTGCGTTTACAAAGTTTGTTTTTAATAATGGTAGGAAATGGTATACCTAAACTAAAATTAAAAGTAAAATCGAAATGCTTACGGATTTTCATTGTTGAAAGGCCTCATTTAAACACTCATATAAAATGCATAAAGACAGATACTTGTTATTTTTTATATTTTAGATTTTAGGTCTACATTGTGTTAAGAGGCCGCACTCAATATCGAAACGGGCCGAATTAGGTATTTGACTCGTTCACGCACACGCGGGAGCGCTCGGTCGGCGTGTGTGCGTGAGGGCGGAGTCAGTGATGGTCAGTACGGCTATTAAATGGTTTTGATCCATTGATATATTTTACGTGTCTTACTCTCGTGGTTTTTTCTTTTGAAATAAAAAGTCATGGTAGTAAATCAAATCAAATCAATTATTTCAAATAGACCTTCGCAGGTACTTATGAATAGTCTGACTCTAATCCCGATTTGGAAGGTTGCATTTGCTGAGAAATGCCAGTAATAAACTGAGCATGACTCTTTTCAAAACAAACTTAGATTTATGACATAATACTTACATTTTAATCGCACTGACAACAATTGGGAATTTGAAGAGATTTTTTTTGTCATAAATCGAAAGATGATACATAAGTTTTGCTACAAAACTATTTTTTGTTTTATTTTTTTCGTTGTTATCAAATATTTATAATCAATTGAATTTTTTTTTTGAACTCGGTACCGAAAACATGTCGACAGTTCCCGAAATACCCCGACGAGTGCGGTGACGTCACAATCTTAATTTCCCATCATGTGAAGTTTGTAGGTATGTGAAAAATATGTTAGATGTTATTGGGTCAAAAAATAAGAAACTGGGTTTACAAAATAATAATCTGTGCAATTTTATTTTAAAATTGTCGCCATTTTAAATTATTTAGTTATGATCCGATTGCTCTAAAAATATATATTTGAGAGGCCCTTGGAACACATAACATGAATCTTTATTGAACATTAAAAAAAGTGGCCGCCATATTGAACTACTTAGTTATTGGTCCGATTGCTCTCAAAATATATATATATTGATATTTGAGAGACCTTGGACCACATAACATGAATCTTTTCACAAAATTTTAAAAAAGTGGCCGCCATATTGAACTATTTAGTTATTGGTCCGATTGTTCTCAAAATGGATATTTGAGAGACCCTTGGACCACATAACATGAATCTTTTCTCAAAATGAAAAAAAGTGGCCGCCATTTTTAATTATTTAGTTACTGGTCCGATTGTTCTCAAAATGGATATTTGAGAGACCCTAGGACCACATAACATGAATCTTTTTTTTTTTTTTTTACCACTTAGGTGGCAAAGCAAAGCATACGGCCCGCCTGATGGTAAGCGGTTACCGTAGCCTATGGACGCCTGCAACACCAGGGGTATCACGCGCGCGTTGCCGACCTTGCAGAAATCTCTTCACACCCTTTTTGAAGAACCCCATGCTGTACTCCATTGGGAAAACCACGGCGGGGAGCTCATTCCACAGTCTGAGCGTCCGCGGAAGGAAGCTCCTTTGAGCCCGCACAGTACGAAACAATTCAGGTTTCAATATGTGAGGATGGACTCCCCGTCGATGGCGAGAGTTGCGATGGTAGAAAGGAGTCGTGTACAAGCGGTAGAACACACATAAGGAGGCAAAGTCTCTCCTCAGACTGAGGGGCTCTAAACCGCTTGTGAGCTCGGGATCGTCAACAATTCTGATGGCACGTCGTTGAACCGAGTCTAAAGGATCAAGCTGGTATCCAGGTGCCCCCGCCCATAGATGACAGCAGTACTCCATATGAGGCCGGACTTGCGACTTATAAAGTTGCAGCCTTTGCCCCGATGTGAAGTACTGCCTCGCTCTGTTGAGCACTCCGAGCTTTTTGGATGCCAGCTTAACCTTGTCTTCTAAGTGACTTCGGAACAAAACATCGCTAGAAATGTCGACGCCAAGGATCCCGATGCTTTTGCTGATGTTCAGGGACGTGTTCGTGGAGCCACAGTAAATGGGGTTTTCTTAGCGGTGAACGCGCAGGCTTGAGTCTTAGTGGGGTTGAAATGGACTAGATTTAGTCTGCCCCAATCGGAGACACTAGTTAGTGTACTCTCGATTTCAGACAACAGCCGTTCGCGGCTTTCCTCCACCTCGGAACGAGGGATATTAGCACGGCCCGTGTAATAAGCGTCCCCTGTACTGTCGTACGCATAACAATGAACGCCGTCAATAGACAGCATATCATTGATATGCAGTAGGAACAGTGTTGGGGACAGCACAGAGCCTTGCGGGACGCCGGCATTTATATCCATGCTGTCGGAGCAGCTACCGTCTACGACGGCTCTTATGCATCTGCTGGACAGAAAGCTGGCAACCCATTTGCATAATCCCTCGGGAAGCCCGTATGATGGTAACTTCGTTAGAAGACCCCTGTGCCAGACCCGATCGAACGCCTTTGCCACATCTAGGCTCACTGCCAATGCCTCACATTGACTCTCGATGGCGAGTGACCAACGGTGCGTGAGATACACAAGGAGGTCACCAGCTGAGCGACTGTGGCGAAAGCCATACTGTCGGTCGCTCAACAAATCGTGATCCTCCAGGTATCTCAAAAGCTGCGTGTTGATCACTCGCTCCATGACTTTGGAGAGAAGGGAGGTGATGGCGATAGCCTGATGGGAGGTGATGGCCTGTAATTCGCCGGGTCTGATCTGTCACCCTTTTTGGGCACTGGGTGCACATGGGCAGTCTTCCACGAAGACGGGACTTCCTTTTTGGTGTAGGAAAGCGCGAAAAGACGCGTCAGTACTGGACACAATTCAGGAGCACACCGCTTCAGCACCACTGCCGGTATGCCGTCTGGCCCACTCGACTTATGGATGTCCAGAGAAAGCAATTCCCGTCGGACCTCCCGTTGGGTAATGCTTATCTCCGGCATGGAGCTCTCACACCGCGGAATGGTAGGCGGTGTGGCGCCACCATCATCCAAAGTTGAGTTCGAGGCAAAGAGAGAGCCTAAAAGGTCAGCCTTCTCTTTAGCACTATGGGCCAAGTTCCCGTCCGGCTTACGTAGTGGTAGCAAGGACGACTGGCAAAAGTTTCCTTCGGCAGCCTTGGCAAGAGACCAGAAAGCACGACTCCCAGAGGGAAGGCTAGTTAGCCTCTCACCAATTCGACGAAATCGAACTTTGCCCTGGCAATCAATCGCTTACTGGATCTCGAGGCAGCGTTAAATTTGCGTTTCGCAACAGAGATGTTAGGGTCCTGATTATTTCGGGCCGTGGTCCAAGCCTCGTACAAAGTCTGCTTATTTCGTCTAGCTTCTTTGGGGGGCCGATTAAACAACGGTCGTTTCTTCACCCCTGCAGCCACTAACGGGTTTGGGATATAGCATTCCATACCCGCCAGAATCGCCTCAGCGACGGCAACTGCACAGGTGTCAGGATCATCTGATGCGAAGCAAAGCTGCCTCCACGGGTACGATGCGTAGAATTCACGCAATCCATCCCAGTCTGCTGACTTATAGTGCCACAGGCGACGACGCCCGGGTGACCGGGGCGAAACGGGCCGCGTACAAGACACCTGCGTCCGGACAAGACAGTGGTCCGATGAGCCAAGTGGCGCATCCACTGTCACTGCATAGTTGTCCGGTCGCGTAGTCAGCAGAAGGTCCAGTAAGGAACTAGTATGGCTCTCAATATCTTGGATTCTCGTAGGAGAAAGAACCAGTGAGAAGCCATAGGCCAGGGCAAAGTCATGAGCAGTCCTCCCCGCGAGGTCAGTGGACCGAGAACTAAGCCACTCAACGTGGTGAGCGTTGAAGTCTCCTAGTATCACTAACACCGCGGAGGGGTACTGCTCCAGTACTTTGTCAGTCGTCAATTGTAGGTGCTCAAATAACCGGATTGTGTCCGCGTCACCGCTGTGGGACCTGTAAAGGCACGCGTAAACTTTGGTGTGGCCACCGTAATCTACGCGCGCCCACATAATCGACAGGTCCCGGTCTTCCAAGCCACGGAGACGGCGACAACAAATATCCTCCCTGACGTACATACAAACCCCGGCACCAGTTTGTACCCGGGGTAGTGCAGATACGATGTATCATCAGGGCAGGATATTTGTGTCTCCGTGAGAAAAAGCAGAGTCGGCTGTGCAGTCTCCAGATGTTGGTGGACTGCATTGATGTTCGCATATATTCCCCTGAAGTTGCAAAAGTCCATTTTAAATGTGGACGGGGAGGCCGCTGAAAATCTCTTTTTTGTTTTTCTTTTTGGCATATTTTGAAAAAGGGTTTTAGAGATTGAGAGCAGTCGCTGTGCCGGCAGCGAGAAGGACAAAGTGCAGTGTTATTCTGCTAGAGTGCTGGACAGGTGATGCGGTTTGTTGGTGCGGCAGTCGGAAGGGCCCCCGGTCCCCCCCTGCTACAATCGGACGAGTCCACTCCGGTCTCCTTCTCCGGCACGACCGATTATACCAGCGATTATGCGCGAGGCGGCGGGTCAGCCTCCCAGGGCGGAGATTAAGTGATCCCTGGGTTCGGGACCCCTACAACCTGCGGGCAGCCAGCGGGCAGCTGTTTCACCGGGTCTCCCTGACCGCCGCAAAAACATGCCACGCCTGCACAACCGTACAGCAGTATTACACCGCTGGTCCTCCCACTGCCAGCACAGCACTTCCTCATGGAGCTCTGGCGACCTTACTCACGCGCAGGAACACAACTTTACACAACATAAAGTTATTTGGCTGCGGTATAGATTCTTGTTTTGTGACCCCGAGGACTAGGGATTGCAATCCGGATACTTCGAAATCCGAAAATGACTGAAAAATCCGGATTTTAGGGTCCTATTATAAATCCGAATATTGAGAATAAAATCCGGTTTTTTCGAATTTTAATCTTAATTGATAATAATTGATGTTTAACTAAACATTTTCATTAAATATCCAGTACATTTAGGTCAGTATTACTCTGAAATCTATGCACCGCTCGGCTCACACGCGGCTAGCTGCTACCGCTCATCCATCGATAGCTAATAGTTAAGTCGGCCAGTGAGTCTTAGATGGAGGCGATGCGCGCGCGATAGTTCTATATAGTCGGGTTACCGCTGAAAGCATTTTGTACATCGGCTGATCTCAGTTTTTTTTTTTTGAAAGGGTCTGACACACCCGCTTTCTAAGCAAGCTTCCTTTATATGAAATCTCTGGTGGTTTGGGCGCTTGGATTTCCAATTTCCTGATCGGACGGTCTATTCATGTAGTCATATACGGGTGTTCGTCGGACCTTTTCGCAACCAATTCCACAGAGATCAGATTCAGTTCTCTCTGCAACCTTATTTCTGCTGCATATTAACGATCTGGTGAAGCCCGGTATCTTTGGGTACGTAGACGATAGCACCGTTGTCATAGATCCAATTGTTGCGAGAGGCCATGGTAGAGCGTTTGAACGTAACATTACAGGCAGTCTCCGATTGGGGCAATGCGAATCTGGTCACTTTTAATGCCACCAAGACGCAGGTGTGTCTTTTCACCACCAAACGGAGCCCTTTCCACCAGGCTCTCGCCCTCGACTCAATAAACCGCCGAGCCAGAAGACTCATCGAATATGAGACTAATTATGACGAAACTCACGAGGCTCGACCATCGAAGAAAGGTTGCTTGCCTTATCGGTTTGGTACAGGATATATTTTTGAGAGTCCTGATCGATCTACAGGAGATCTCCTGGTGCTAGCCACCTACCTATGGGGCGAGGCCATTGAGAAACATGGTGAAGCGGTAGCAGTTTCACTGGACATCTCGAAGGCTTTCG
This sequence comes from Achlya flavicornis, assembly GCA_947623365.1. NCBI lineage: Eukaryota > Metazoa > Arthropoda > Insecta > Lepidoptera > Drepanidae > Achlya > Achlya flavicornis. The sequence goes on from OX392467.1 coordinate 14,940,709, forward strand.
ACAGGGTCTGGCATGATAGTCTGCTCAGCAAGCTTCCCTCATATGTACTGCCCTCTAGTTTCTGCGCCTGGATCTCTGATTTCCTGAGTGGACGGTCTATTCGAGTGGTCATCGATGGCTGCTCGTCAGAACTAAAGGCGATCAACGCTGGTGTTCCTCAGGGATCTGTTCTCTCTGCAACGCTATTTTTGCTGCATATTAATGACTTGCCGAGACCCGGAATCTATGGGTACGCAGATGACAGCACCGTCACAGAGAGTTATGTATCCGATCCGCGGGCTAGAAGGGCCACAACAGTCTCTCAGAGAGGGTATGGTTACGAGGTTGAACTCGGCTCTGCAAATTGTATCCGAGTGGGGTACCGCCAATAGGGTCGAGTTCAATGCCTCTAAAACACAGGCCTGTCTCTTTTCTGCAAAGAGGAGTCTCTTTAACCTGACTCCCGCATTTCGTGGTGTATCTGTACCGTTATCCAAACACCTAGACCTTTTGGGTCTCAATTTATCCTCTGACCTTAATTTCGGACGGTCCATCGAGGCCAAGGCCAAGACTGTTGCCAAAAAACTTGGTATCCTGAACAAGGTGAGACGGTACTTCACAAAGGAACAGCTTCTAAATGTATACAAAGCTCAAGTTCGACCTTGCATGGAGTACTGTTCTCATCTGTGGGATGGCTCAGCCAAATATCAACTGGCAACTTTGGACTCGTTAGATAGGCACGCTCGAAGGATAATTGACGATAGCGACCTAACGAGCAAGAAACTGCAAAACCTGGATCTTCGGCGTCAGGTTGCAAGTTTGACGGTATTCTACAGATTGTTCCACGGAGAATGCGATAAAGAACTCCATAATCTTGTCCCTCCATCCCCGTTCTTCTATCGGACCACTAGGCGTCGGGGGGGTCTCCATCGCTTCGTCGTCGACATTCCATCTTGCCGTACCAAGCGTTTCGCTTCTCTTACCTTATACGCACGGCCAAGTTGTGGAATACTCTCCCGGACAACGTGTTTCCAGACACTTATAACATGGGTTTATTCAAGGCCAGAGTGAACAGGCATCTTATGGGTACGCGCGGTCCACCCTAGACTACATCTTCGCTTACCATCAGGCGGGATTGCGGTCAAGCGCAAACCTATATAATATATAAAAAAAAAAAAAAAAATAATGGTGTGCAGGAATTGCTCAACCTTATTCCAACCACCATCCCTATTTTTACTCCGAACCACAAGACACGGGGATTTTTTTTCTTTTGTATCCTCAATTATAATGCGGACAGCAAAGGAGTGGAACTTGCTTCCGGCGACTGTAGTTCCTGACTCTTTAGAGGGACTTTCACGGCCAGAATGAATAGGTTCCATTTGGGTTAGCGTGCTCCACCTTAGGCTTCGTCATTATCCTTTATGGACGGCTCAGTAGCCAAATACAAGCCCATTTTTTTTTTTATATTACTTGCAGTTTATTTGAATTTTTATTCAAAAGCAAGCAATGGAAATACAATAAAATAGAACATCTCTCTTCAAACTATTAATAATTAAGCATAAATTACGCGTACAGTTTAAAATTACAAATTATTGCAAAAAAATACAAAAATCCGAAAAATCCGGATAATCCGGATTTATATGTGATGATAAACTTTGAATCCGGATTTGAAAAAAAAACGGATTTTGCAATCCCTACCGAGGACTATCAAATATCGATTTTGAGAGCAATCGGACCAGCATCTAAAAAGTTCAAAATGGCGGACACTTTTTTAAAATTTTGAGAATAGATTCTTGTTTTGTGACCCCGAGGACTCTCAAATATCAATTTTGAGAGCAATCGGACCAGTATCTAAAAAGTTCAACATGGCGGACACTTTTTCAAAATTCTGAGAATAGATTCTTGTTTTGTGACCCCAAGGACTCTCAAATATCGATTTTGGGAGCAATCTGACCAGCATCTAAAAAGTTCAAAATGGCGGACACTTTTTCAAAATTCTGAGAATAGATTCTTGATTTGTGACCCCGAGGACTATCAAATATCGATTTTGAGAGCAATCGGACCAGTATCTAAAAAGTTCAAAATGGCGGACACTTTTTCAAAATTCTGAGAATAGATTCTTGTTTTGTGACCCCAAGGACTCTCAAATATCGATTTTGGGAGCAATCTGACCAGTATCTAAAAAGTTCAAAATGGCGGACACTTTTTCAAAATTTTGAGAATAGATTCTTATTTTGTGACCCCGAGGACTCTCAAATATCGATTTTGGGAGCAATCTGACCAGTATCTAAAAAGATCAAAATGGCGGACACTTTTTCAAAATTTTGAGAATAGATTCTTGTTTTGTGACCCCGAGGACTCTCAAATATCGATTTTGGGAGCAATCTGACCAGTATCTAAAAAGTTCAACATGGCGGACACTTTTTCAAAATTCTGAGAATAGATTCTTGTTTTGTGACCCCAAGGACTCTCAAATATCGATTTTGGGAGCAATCTGACCAGTACCTAAAAAGTTCAAAATGGCGGACACTTTTTCAAAATTTTGAGAATAGATTCTTGTTTTGTGACCCCAAGGACTCTCAAATATCGATTTTGGGAGCAATCTGACCAGTACCTAAAACGTTCAAAATGGCGGACACTTTTTCAAAATTTTGAGAATAGATTCTTGTTTTGTGACCCCGAGGACTCTCAAATATCGATTTTGAGAGCAATCGGACCAGCATCTAAAAAGTTCAAAATGGCGGACACTTTTTCAAAATTTTGAGAATAGATTCTTGTTTTGTGACCCCAAGGACTCTCAAATATCGATTTTGGGAGCAAACTGACCAGTACCTAAAAAGTTCAAAATGGCGGACACTTTTTAAAAATTTTGAGAATAGATTCTTGTTTTGTGACCCCGAGGACTCTCAAATATCGATTTTGAGAGCAATCGGACCAGCATCTAAAAAGTTCAAAATGGCGGACACTTTTTCAAAATTTTGAGAATAGATTCTTGTTTTGTGACCCCGAGGACTCTCAAATATCGATTTTGGGAGCAATCTGACCAGTATCTAAAAAGTTCAACATGGCGGACACTTTTTCAAAATTCTGAGAATAGATTCTTGTTTTGTGACCCCAAGGACTCTCAAATATCGATTTTGGGAGCAATCTGACCAGTACCTAAAAAGTTCAAAATGGCGGACACTTTTTCAAAATTTTGAGAATAGATTCTTGTTTTGTGACCCCAAGGACTCTCAAATATCGATTTTGGGAGCAATCTGACAAGTACCTAAAAAGTTCAAAATGGCGGACACTTTTTCAAAATTTTGAGAATAGATTCTTGTTTTGTGACCCCAAGGACTCTCAAATATCGATTTTGGGAGCAATCTGACCAGTACCTAAAAAGTTCAAAATGGCGGACACTTTTTCAAAATTTTGAGAATAGATTCTTGTTTTGTGACCCCGAGGACTCTCAAATATCGATTTTGGGAGCAATCTGACCAGTATCTAAAAAGTTCAAAATGGCGGACACTTTTTCAAAATTTTGAGAATAGATTCTTGATTTGTGACCCCGAGGACTATCAAATATCGATTTTGAGAGCAATCGGACCAGCATCTAAAAAGTTCAAAATGGCGGACACTTTTTCAAAATTCTGAGAATAGATTCTTGTTTTGTGACCCCAAGGACTCTCAAATATCGATTTTGGGAGCAATCTGACCAGTATCTAAAAAGTTCAAAATGGCGGACACTTTTTCAAAATTTTGAGAATAGATTCTTGTTTTGTGACCCCGAGGACTCTCAAATATCGATTTTGGGAGCAATCTGACCAGCATCTAAAAAGTTCAAAATGGCGGACACTTTTTCAAAATTCTGAGAATAGATTCTTGTTTTATGACCCCGAAGACTCTCAAATATCGATTTTGAGAGCAATCGGACCAGTATCTAAAAAGTTCAACTCCACTATGGGGTTCCAGTGCTTTCCCTTCTTCTCCATCATCAGACCCTGAAAACCATATAAGGTCAAAGCTCATCTAAAGACAATTCCATCAAGCCCAAACACGGCTAGGAAACGTTGCTCCGTTATGGAGCTAGAATATTTGAACTAATAATAAATAATATAAATTACCAAAGAATCAAGAACTCACGGTCGCACTATTTTCGTCTGTAACTGAGTGTGTCGGCACGTCATACGTAGGAGTGGCAACTCGGTGCGCAGAGCGATACGTCCACCCTCTGGAAGCGCTCGGCGCGGTCTGCTGACTCGAGGCTTGTGTCGAGTATTATATTGCGCGATTTAGGTAGTTTTCAAAGATTTTTTAAAAATAGATTTTTTTAGATTTTTGAACTTTTTTTTCAGGAATTGGTTTGATTTTGAGCTGAACTTTATTTATGTTATTTTAGTTTGAAAAAACGAGAGTTCGAAGTAGCCAAAATCAAAAGCAATACTTAACCCAAATTCTCTACAATTTGACTAAGTTGAATATTTTTTTACTCAGCATTTTTATATGAAAGTGTTAAAAAGTTATTGGTGTATTTTATAGAAGACTTTCATAATAATATATTGTAATTTTTTCGTACCGTTTAGACGTCAAGACGATTCTTAAATATGTGATATTCTACACCTCTTACAGCAAAAATTCAGAAACAGCCATCCGTTTAAACGTCGATTAATCAAAATTAAACAATAAAAATAAGAAAGTTGCTGGTGTATTAGATCATAATTGAAATTATCTTTCATGTTGTGTATTAAAAATTATAGAAATACAGTATTTGAACCGTAAAATCACATCTGTAAAATCACGAAATCGGCAAAATTTTGGGTACGGAGTCTTAATAAACATAAAAAATGGTTTCCTAGTTTTATCGAACTTTGGAAACTGACTGATAGGTCGAAGTAATTGTTGTTTATAATATTCGCAAAAGTCAGGGAAAGGTTTGAGCCATACAGCCTCATCGTATTTGAATTATACCTAAGTTCTAGTCACAAAATAAATCACTTTCATATAGTACGCACTGTCAGTCACAGTCCATAAACGTCATGTGTTAGTAAAATAGTGGTCAATAAAGTAAAACTTCTCACGGACTTTTTGAGACAAGTTGAAGTCACGATACACATAATACATTTAATTTCCCTTCATAGGTGCGCGTGGATTGATCTTTATAGGATAAAACATCACAGATAATACGTAATAAAACTCAAAATACATGATTTTTTGAAAATAAAACGAAATCGCAACGTCACTTTGCAAGTTCCCGCCAAAAAGCCCTCTGTGTCAACGTTTTTTTTTTCAGTACATTCATGGAGAGTATAATAAAACAAATATTTTATATCTTTCTTCTTTTCTTTTGAGTCTAATAAAATATTTTAACTTTAATTTTCAAATAGATAATTTGCAATAGATTTTATGATAACGTAGATCTTTTAGTGGTAGTGAATCTAGCATCCAACATGAGTAACGGTATTGAGAAGTGGCCAATATGTTTTAGTTCCTACGAATTTTGAGTATGTAGCTATTACTTTTACCGCAGACCTTTCTCGTTCATTATTTACTTAAAATAGGGGCAAACACACTCAGTTTAGTACCAACTAACCTTTATATAAGTTTAAATAATGCGTTTATATTCAATAATGGTCAAAAACGAATATTAAATAAAATTCGGAAAGAATTCCGCCATCTAAAAGCTATCGAAAACTTTTCGATGAATCGGATTGACATTTCCGTCGAGAAACGTCAAACTATTCGATTCGGAAATTAAAATAGCAATGGGCGCTTTAACCTATCATGCAGAATATATTTATTTTAGTTTAGGTATTATTTGTAACACTTAAATTGTACTATTATTATACTATGTTAAATAAATATTTATGTTCTTACAGTTTTGATTGTCTTTTAATGTACAAATACATTTTCATTATTATTTTATCATGTCGGAAACTCATTTCGGAAGTTTCTGATTCCGATTCCGATTATTCCGTTTTAAAATAACCCTGCAGAAATCTGATTAAGAGAGAAGGATTAGGTTCTCGCTTAGTATTTATTTATTCGAAAAGCCTTTTGCAGGCAGATTCAGTCTACCATATTTAAATAGATTGAAATTTGAATCAGCTGATTGATAGGTAGGTACTAAAGCAGGAGAAGCAGGCGAGGGCAACGCATTCCACTCGGGTCTCAACTTATCGCACACGGTACGTAAAAGTCCTAAATCCGCTAAATGGCAAAACATCATAAATTATATCTTAATTTTATGTTCACTGAAGACAGTGTAAACAAACTAATCAACCGGCCATGTCATTGACCTCTGCTACCCTCGAAACTGACCATTTAACTACATCCAAACAAAACATAACCTTAACAAGTCAACTTAAAGCACAAATTAAAAAAAACATACTTAATCATGAAATGAAAAATGTCGGCGAGTGAAAACGGACTTCCTACAAAAATTTGATACAGTTTACATTTGAAAACAAACCAAATTACCTTAGGATAGAGATGATTATCGTACAAAACGTTATGGCACCATTAGTGGATTTATACCGTGCGTCGTTGGAGCGATAATAAATGGCTTCTATTTGTCATTGTCCTCTTGAAGAAACCTTTCTACAAAGAACAAAGATTTAAAGGATCCTAGGATCCTCAAGTTACGCAATGTGTTAGGAGGAATGAGAACTTTATAAAAAGTGCACTTTAATGTTAGATATTTATTAGATATTTATTCATATTGGTTGGATCATATTATTATGGTAGAAGGATTGATTCATGTGGCAACACTGGCCATAGCAGCTTATAAAAATGTGGGTATTTGTATTTGTAAGGGTTAGTTTTTATCAAGCTCTCGAGATATAACACAGCTCGGTGCGATTGTTGTTTTACCCGGTTCTGTAACTTATTATAATTTAAGTCTAAGATTGTGAAGTGAATATGTAATTAATTGTAATATTATAACAGTAAACCTATCGGGGCCCATGAGCGAGTTTGTTGCGTCGCTTCTTCTCCTCATACGGGACTTTTTCGAAGCGATAGTATTACGTTGTTTCATTGCCTGCACTACGCCCACTGAATCCTGATACCACACAACTTTAAACATGGTGTTCGTGTCGCTTGGCAGTCGCTGACGCTATTATCAGAAATTGGGATAAAGAGAGGCAATGTAAACCGTACTTGGGTTGTATCCACATAGTTTGAAAAGACCACGTTCTTGAGAACTTCGAAGAAGTAAAGAACTAAAGAACAAAGTTTAATCAAGTTATTTGATTACCTAAAATAAGTGTATTTGTGTGAGTTTGTGACATGCGCGTGCTAGACGGAATAATAGACAGATGGCGGCGCGGGCGGCTCGCTTGCAGTATAGTTCATGCTGGTAGCGACCAGTGACGCAAGTTGGCGCCGGGTGTGCCATGCGAGTGGCTATCTGATGTAAATGTAGTGGTGCCTGAATTGTGGTGTATACAAATTGCCTTAATACTATCTGGTGAGTCGATTTCATGTTGATTGCTAATAGATGGCGAAAGTATCTGAGGAACGATTAAATAATTTAATTATCGTTGAAAATATAGTCAAGTTAGCTAGATTTTATTGGTTAAAAGAATAAGTGTGGAATCAATGCTCAATTATTTATTGCAATATGTATAGGTAAGTTGGGTATTTATTCTATACATATGACCCTATAATAGGGTGTAGCAATTCAATATAATATAACATTATCCTAGAAAGGAAGGAAGGAAGACGGACCGATACTTTGTAAAAATATAGTTTTAAAATGAAGTAAGTACTATTATAACTAATTGTGCGATAAATTTATTATTACTAGCTATCTAACTAGTTTGGTGATTCTCCTCATTTTTCCGGTAGCTTTATAAATGTATTTTGTTTAAAGGGATTTCCCTAGATATATTGACATAGTGATGGTTATGACATATTTATAGGACGTTCAAAAGAAAATGTTTTAAGGTTGAGACCTGAGTCGGTTCATGTACCGGACTACAAACCAGATAACAAAAAAAAAAAAAATTTATTAACTTTGAGTAAGTGCTGTTTAGCTATGAGGGTCATGTTGGGTTAATCTGAAGTTGCAAAAGTGGAATGAGGTTAATGGTAAATTTTAATTGAGTGTGATGGTATAATAATTCCGTTAAGTTTCTTAATTTTTCCAAAAAAAAAAAAAAAAGAAATTGTAAAGTATTTTGATAATTCCTTTTAAATTGAATACGCAACGGTCATGTAATGGTGGTAATCTGTAGCACGTTAGACAAACGTATAGGCTAAAGTTCCTGATCAACAGGTTTCTCCCGAGAAACAGATTTCGAATTAACGAAAAGAACACGGTTTTTCAGTAAATATCATGGATTTTATTTTATTTTAACATATTTAAGAGAAACTTACAGCTTATACAAAAATAATAGTACAGATAGTTAAACATAAGCCATTTAAAAGTTTCTTCAGAATAGCATGTTTCATTTGAATAATTTTATTTAGAACATTCTAGTAATGGTTTGCCAAGAAGAATCTCAAAAACAACTAAAAATCTAAAGTTGTACTTAATTTATTTAGAGATATTAATATTAATTTTAAATTCACAAGAACTACTTAATTTACAAAAAAAAAAAAATGATTTATAAATTACAATGTTGTAAGTTCAGTAAAAAAAAAACTGTTATTTAGGGTGAAAAACAACCTACTTCGGTGTGTATGAAACGGTCTCAGTATTCACACTATTCCCAATGTAATTCAAGGTGCTAAAGACTTGTATCATTTAGAATGTAGATTTGGAAAGTTACAAAGGGTTCAATTTACAGTTCAATTTAGAATTCACTTTAGAGTTAAATTTAGAGTTCAATTCAGAGTTATTTTAAGAGTTCAATTAACCCGTTAGTTCTCGCGAGTGACGCGCGTCCTATTATAAGGGTTGATGTAATTGTTATATTTTTGGCCGCGAGCCAATGAGTTAAGGGTTCAACTTACAGTTCAATTTAGAGTACAATTAAGGGTTCAATTTAGAGACTCGGAGTTCAATTTAGAGTTGAAATAATGGTTCAATTTACAGTTAAATTAGAGTCAATTAAGGGTCAACTTACAGTTCTATTTAGAGTTCTATTAAGGGTGCAATTTACAGTTCATTTTAGAATTAACTTTAGAGATCGAGTTCAATTTAGAGTTTAATTCAGAGTTGAAGTTGGTTCAAGTTTAATTCAATTCAGAGTTCAAGCGAGAGTTCAATTCACGGCTCATTTTAGAATTCACTTTAGAGCTCGAGTTCAATTAAGAGTTCAGTTAAGAGTTCAATTAAGAGTTCAATTAAGAGTTCAATTAAGAGTTCAATTAAGAGTTCAATTAAGAGTTCAATTAAGAGTTCAATTAAGAGTTCAATTAAGAGTTCAATTAAGAGTTCAATTAAGAGTTCAATTAAGAGTTCAATTAAGAGTTCAATTAAGAGTTCAATTAAGAGTTCAATTAAGAGTTCAATTAAGAGTTCAATTAAGAGTTCAATTAAGAGTTCAATTAAGAGTTCAATTAAGAGTTCAATTAAGAGTTCAATTAAGAGTTCAATTAAGAGTTCAATTAAGAGTTCAATTAAGAGTTCAATTAAGAGTTCAATTAAGAGTGCAATTAAGAGTTCAATTAAGAGTTCAATTAAGAGTTCAATTAAGAGTTCAATTAAGAGTTCAATTAAGAGTTCAATTAAGAGTTCAATTAAGAGTTCAATTAAGAGTTCAATTAAGAGTTCAATTAAGAGTTCAATTAAAAGTTCAATTAAAAGTTAAATTTAGACGTCAGAGTTCAAGTCAGAGTAAAGTCAGAGTTCAAGTTAAAGTTCAACTTGAAAGTTAAGAGTTCAAGTTAGAGTTCCAGTTAAGAGTTCAAGTTAGAGTTCAAGTTACGAGTTCAAGTTAGAGTTCAAGTTAGAGTTCCAGTTAAGAGTTCAAGTTAGAGTTCAAGTTACGAGTTCAAGTTACGAGTTCAAGTTAGAGTTCAAGTTAGAGTACAAGTTAGAGTTCAAGTTAGAGTTCAAGTTAGAGTTCAAGTTAGAGTTCAAGTTAGAGTTCAAGTTAGAGTTCAAGTTAGAGTTCAAGTTAGAGTTCAAGTTAGAGTTCAAGTTAGGGTTCAAGTTAGAGTTCAAGTTAGAGTTCAAGTTAGAGTTCATGTTAGAGTTCATGTTAGAGTACAAGTTAGAGTTCAAGTTAGAGTTCAAGTTAGAGTTCAAGTTAGAGTTCAAGTTGAAGTTCAATGTAGAGTTCAATGTAGAGTTCAATGTAGAGTTCAATGTAGAGTTCAATGTAGAGTTCAATGTAGAGTTCAATGTAGAGTTCAATGTAGAGTTCAATGTAGAGTTCAATGTAGAGTTCAATGTAGAGTTCAATGTAGAGTTCAATGTAGAGTTCAATGTAGAGTTCAATGTAGAGTTCAATGTAGAGTTCAATGTAGAGTTTAATGTAGAGTTCAATGTAGAGTTGAGCTTCGTTTTCTTGACGTTTACTGAATAGTCCGAATAGTCTAATACTCTGTAAGCAAAAGCTTCGAGTGGTGTACTTTTGAAAGGAAATGAAATTAATTTATTTGCAAGAATAAGGGTGACAAAAAAATTGATGGTAAAAATTATGGAGTTCCAAGCTTACTCTACCGAGCTTCGGTGTGCAAATATTAAAATTAAATGTTACATTAAGACATTGCTCAAATAGATAAGACTACATTTTAACAAATGTTACATATATGGTTAATTCAAATTAAAAATAATAATTAAGCTAAATAATAACAATAATAAATCGATACATAAATACAAAATCGATAAACCATTCACCGCTCTGTCAAATAAACAATTATAAAAAAAAAACAAGTTCATAAAATGTCTATTAAAAAAGTAATATACTTAAATGCCATGTTGATATGAATCACATTTTGTCGTCAATTTTGTTTTGTAGACGCTAAAACAAAGCTGAGGCTTTCTTCCTTAGGGTAGTGTGTGTGTATAGCTAAGTCTGTTTGGCGGAGCTGTTATGATTCTTGATCTTAGTAATGTTCTTGCCTGGGTGTACTTTAGTTTGCTTTGAATTGATGTGATTTTCCCTTCACAAAGTTGAAAAGTAGAATTATTAACTCTAGATCTTTGGTTAATATGAGTAAGCGTTAGCAAAATGATCAAACTAAATCGATTAATAGCTAAATTGGCTCGCAAATGTAGGCAGAAATGGCAGAGTGAAATTATTTATTACTGTGCTGAACTTCTTTGGTTTCAGGTAGAGTTTTTCACACCAGAATGTGATTGGACTTGTGATTCACCGTGGCCGTATCGGAGAGTTGGATTGTTGGTCGGACTCGCTTGGATCATAATGTTATCGTGGGATTGAGACCAAAAGAGTTATGAATATGAAAGTAGATCTATAGTAGTAAATAGAAGTAGAAAAAGAGATTGATGAGTTGCGTGAAAAATATGACTAAGAAATTTAGATTTGGAAGTTGAGATGTTTTTTACGACGTAAGCTTTAGCTTTCCGCTCTAACAGCAGTAGCATACCGAATAGTAGTATATAAAAAAAAAAAAAAAAAAGTAGCTATGAAAATAAAAAGATATAAAACACTTGTAAGGACACTGATAAGATGAAATAATATTGAGAGAGAGAGAGAGAGAGAGAGTAGAGGTAATAGATGTAAGTAACAAAGTATAGAATTTATCCTAGTTAGGTTCGATAAGAACAGGTTTAATTTTGATAAAAAAATCAGATGTTTAATTATGATAAAAAATAAGCAGAAGTCCATTCATTTACGATAAGATGAATTAATATTGAGAGAGAGAGAGAAAAGGTAAAAGATGTAGGTACCAAAGTATATAATTTATCATAGTTAGGTTCGATAAGATACAGGTTTAATTATGATTAAAAAGCAGATGTCCATTCATTGCAATGCAAACAAGTTCTTCAATTAAATCTTGTGTTGAAAAGTCTTGATGACAGACGTGCAGTCTTGACGATAGATATGCAGTATTTATGACAGACGTGCAGTCTTGATGACTAGACTTTAATGATAGATATGCAGTTTTAAGTATCAAGAGCGTAAATGAATAGTTGAAGAGACACTTCTTATAAGAAAATAGTTAGTATGACTAGTAACAATTAAAAAAAGAAGAAAGGGTGGGAGATGTTGATATAGCAATCTGGATAAAATTAATAGATGTTGATAGAGCCATCTAAATAAAATTAATAGATGTTGATATAGCCATCTGAATAATATTAAAAGATGTTGATATAGCCATCTGAATAAAATTAATAGATGTTGATATAGCCATCTGAATATAATGAATAGATGTTGATAGGGCCATCTAAATAAAAAGAGAGAATAGAAAAGATATTAAAGGATATGAAAAAAAAAATGAAAACAAAAGATTAGAAATGATCAGAAAAGATTAGAAATGGTTAGAAAAGATTATAAAAGATTAGAAAATTAAAAGATTAGAAAATGAAAAAGGGTAAAAAAGATTAGAAAAGATTAGAATAGATTAGAGTAGATTAGAATAGATTAGAAAATATATGGAAAGATTCTAAAATATTAGGAAATATTAGAAAATATATGGAAAGATTACAAAATATTAATAATAATAGTTTATTGACATAAGAAACTTATACAACGTATCTTAATGGTAAATTTCTTAGACAAGGTTATATAATTAAAAGCTTAGCATCTTCTGCTGAGCTAGGCAAAAGCCTGTATTACAGCATACAGCGCCAAATCCCCATGGACATGTTTTTCTTCAATTAGGAAAGTTTAAAAAAATAAAAATAGATAAGGTTAGAGGTAACGATAAATAGAAATTTGGATTTAAATATGTATTGTATTTTAATTATAATCTTGTCTAATTAATATGGGAATGAAAGCGGATGAATGTAGTTGTGTATCTGTAGCATAAGTCTCGCAATATAAGCTATAATATGCTATTCTGTAGCGAAATGTGTAGACTTTATATTAAGATTCCACCTAAATTGTACGACATTTCTGGCGAAATAAACAATTTCATTTCATAAAAAAAAAAAGAATAGTCAATATGTATAATGAACTCTCACCGGACACAAGCCTTTCAGGCTTTATGTAATTTTGGTCTTTACCTATCATGTAATTTTGGTCAATTATATAAATAATAATAATATGAAGATAAGAAAAGATAAGGAAAGGATAGATAGCTGTTTTAATATTTAATCTTGTCTAATTTATATGTAATGTAACTGTTAATCCAAAATGTTAAATCTCAAATGTTTTTGCATGTTGTCAAGGCTACTTACACCTCGTGGAATGTTAAACTACACTTAATTTATAAAGGAATAGATATAGATAGATGGGATTGATAAGATAAGATTTGGTGATTGATTTTGGTTGGAGTTGATAGCTGACTGTATACACCGTCGTATGTACACATACAATAAAAAGCTTTAGGGATAGGTGAACCGATGTTGAAGGATCCATCTGAGAAAAAGAGTAGTAGATGTTGATGGTCCATCTGAGTAAAGTGGTGTATGTTTATCTGTATTATTTTATGTAAGATATTGATAACTTTTATTTGTTTACACGAAGTTTGAGGACAAACTTGAAGTCAGGAAAGGCCGAATGTTAGATATTTATTAGATATTTATTCATATTGGTTGGATCATATTATTATGGTAGAAGGATTGATTCATGTGGCAACACTGGCCATAGCAGCTTATAAAAATGTGGGTATTTGTATTTGTAAGGGTTAGTTTTTATCAAGCTCTCGAGATATAACACAGCTCGGTGCGATTGTTGTTTTACCCGGTTCTGTAACTTATTATAATTTAAGTCTAAGATTGTGAAGTGAATATGTAATTAATTGTAATATTATAACAGTAAACCTATCGGGGCCCATGAGCGAGTTTGTTGCGTCGCTTCTTCTCCTCATACGGGACTTTTTCGAAGCGATAGTATTACGTTGTTTCATTGCCTGCACTACGCCCACTGAATCCTGATACCACACAACTTTAAACATGGTGTTCGTGTCGCTTGGCAGTCGCTGACGCTATTATTAAGTTCATACATCCTCCAGGACTTATCGTAAGCCCCACAGCACTAAAGTAGAACATGGCTTATCCGTCCATATAAATAAAATAAAAATATGATCTTTGGTAAGCGCTTTGGAAAATCTAAAAGTGCTCCTTTCCATCGGATTATTGAAATTTGTACAGAACAACGTTTGACGGGTCGGCTAGCCATACATAAAACTACGTTTAATCTCCGTTTTTTAAATCTAATGATCTTCAATCGAAAGTTTCGCTGAGAAGAGCCAGCAATAATAGATTTTCCTCGGTTGTCTATATAAATATCATTATTTTAATTAGCGCTCATCAATTAACACAATCAAATATGAAAACACGGCAAGAGGAAGAGTACGTGCTCATTACTAATATTTAGTATCAATTAGTGTTTGTTTTAATATCGGTGCAACTCGACTAACCAACCAGGTAACGTCAAAGATGTGCAACGTTACATACCTATAGAACAAGCCCGTTAGAATTGTCCAATACATTTCTATGTCTATAAAATTTAAATACGGGGTGGATACGACAACACGACATTAAATGAAACCACGTTAAGTACTCATATATACGATCAACTTTTACTACGGAACCAACTTCGAAATCGCAAAAAACTTACAAAGGTACTTGTCTCCTCAGCAAAAATTTATGAAAAGCTGTAATTTTTATTTGGTATTTCGAAGTTGGTTCCGTAGTAAAAGTTGATCGTATACATGAGTACTTTACGTGGTTTCATTTAATGTCGTATTATCGTATCCACCCGGTATAAGTACATCGAATATAAGTACAAATATGCCAATATAATTTACAAGCAGCATTATCTATATCTATCTATACATTTGCTTGTTTCGATCTAGCAGAGTTGTTTGTTTAAGTAAAAGTCGGTTAAAAAGTATGATTTTTATTTGGCGATGTAAGAGTTGGTTCCAAAGTATTATAGTTCATATTGATGAGTACTTCAACCCCTTACTGCAGTGCCGGTGAATCACAAGTAACCCTGTACATTGAAATCAACGTTTGTCTATTTGTAACGTATGTGTTCCTTCCGATTGCAATGAAACTTTGATGAGTTGTTTTCGCAGGCCGTGGAGGTTTCAGAAAAGAGGCCGTACAATACACACCAGGCATTAGCTAGTTATAAGTATTATACGTTTTTATATCCAGTTGAACTCAAGAAAGATGTTGACATGCATGCCAATAAACTGTGCAAAAGCCCCCATACCACGGAAAAGAGAATACACTGGAAGGGCGATGCGTTAGAATTTGTATCGGAACCAGCGTCGCCAAACTCACACAAATAAATGTTAAATCATATATTGTACTACAAATAAACAATCCTTTTGATTGGTCGTTTCTATTTTACTCAAAAATAGCTTTAATCACACAGGTCATACATATGAAAATATACCTTTTTACGTTAGTATAAAATTTATTTTTCAATAGCGTACAAAGTATTTACGTCGTTTTGTAATCTACAAACTAACTAGATTCAATCGACGAAAAAGTTCTGCCACTCGGCACTAGATGGCCTTATTTTCATGGAACGCAATTTTGAACTCAAACGCATTAGACATAATGTTGGTAATTGCGTAATAGCTGCGTCGACTGGCGTCGAGTAGCAACACTTATTGCTATTCGCTTAATGCAGCGAAAGTAATCGATAAAATATCAATAAAATTATCGATATTTTAATTTTGTCGATATATTTTTAGAAATTCCGGAAGAAAATTCACGTTCGATAAGAATAATTGTGCAAAGAATACTGAATTGTAAAAAAAAACGTGTAACATGATGAAGTAAATTTAAAAAAAGTTATTTTTACATGGTTTATTGCCCTTGAAATAAAATTTATTTGTTTCGAAATTCTCGTTTTGAAAGCTTAATTTTAACAGATGAATGCGGATATTGATATAACTTTCAACTATTGCCTTAATCAAATCAGTGATAAAAAGATGTATTTTATCGATATTGATCGAACAAAACTATCGATGCACGTGTTTTGGGGTCACGACAGGTCACGACTCACGACGAATGTGAAAGAACGCAATACATTACGTGCGGAGTTGCGCTCGCTACCTTGCGTACAAATAAAGTGAGTACATTGCCTTCAATGTATAATTTTGCAGTAGTATCAGAGTTTATCGTTTACACCTAAAATTATCATAATCTCGAATACATTTTTATAAATATCACAATTAAATAATGGTTTGTAGACTCATCGATGAAAGGAAATCCCTCCTTGAGTTACACTCCGACTCCTCACTTCGTTTCCTACAGGAAATAATAGCGCATCACGACATAATTAATATTTTTCGCGGAGCTACGCACCCCTGCTAAGTATGGCGGATACTACGAAGCGTTGACGCGTGTTTTGGTTGATATATGCCCATTTGATGTCATGTGTGGCGCGCGGGCTCCGCTAGCATAGCGTCTCTATTATATTTCTTTTCTCTGTGCCCCATACCCACCAACTCTTACTGCGATTCAACAAGACTGAACTGAATTCTTTTGTGTCAAAAGACGTCAGAACGTATGTATAGCAAAAGTGACATTTGACAGTAAACAATTCAGTTACGATAAGTTGAATCGATACAATCTTAGATGTAATACAATAGATCAGATGTAGGAGGATGGATTGTAGGAGGCTATAGATTACCTACCTACTTTAAATAAAGGTTTAAACATTGAATTATTACACGTTTTAATTTTTTTGTCCCTTTTGTTTAAAAATCTATGATATTTCCAGAAAGTTTGACGTGACGACTGTTGCCTATAAATAATTAATCGACTTCGATAAACGATAAGGATTAGGCACAGATTTTATTTATGAAATAAACTTTACCTACAAAGTTTATTTCATAAATAAAATCTGTGTACTTATGTAGACAATTTATATTTTCTTATATTATTTTCTAGTCCAGAATTCTCAAGGTTTTCACAAACTAAATTTCAATTGTTAAGCACTTTATAATCAAAGCCAAACGATCGCTGCACCTCCACTGCGTGACTAATCCAAATTTATTTGTTTCCGATGGGATTTTGGCGTAAATTCAAGGAATCCAAGCGCCGCATGTTTTTGTCGCATGACGGTAAATCTACGCATATTTAGAGGGTTAAAGGTCACCTCTAGCCTGTGTCTTAGTAAAGCCACGCTCGGTAAAAGGCTTCGGCGTGTCGTCACATGATGCAAATCTGCAGTGAATATTAAGGAATTGAAAAAAAAAATTTTTCGTTCGACGCCCATGTTTTTTAGGGTTCCGTAGCCAAATGGCAAAAAACGGAACCCTTATAGATTCGTCATGTCTGTCTGTCTGTCTGTCTGTCTGTCTGTCTGTCCGTATGTCACAGCCATTTATTTCCGAAACTATTAGAACTATAATGTTGAAACTTGGTAAGTAGATGTATTCTGTAAACCGCATTAAGATTTTCACACAAAAATAGAAAAAAAACAATAAATTTTGGGGGTTCCCCATACTTAGAAATAAAACTCAAAATTTTTTTTTTCATCAAACCCATAAGTGTGGGGTGTCTATGGATAGGTCTTCAAAAATGATATTGAGGTTTCTAATATCATTTTTTTCTAAACTGAATAGTTTGCGCGAGAGACACTTCCAAAGTGGTAAAATGTGTCCCCCCCCCCTGTAACTTCTAAAATAAGAGAATGATAAATCTATAAAAAATATATGATGTACATTATGGTGCAAACTACCACCGAAAATTGGTTTGAACGATATCTAGTAAGTAGTTTTTTTTTAATACGTCATAAATTGAAATTAATATCAAATACTCAGGTCTATACTACCATTTACTTATATACCTACAGGTTTGTACGGAACCCTCGGTGCGCGAGTCTGACTCGCACTTGGCCGGTTTTTTTTATGTATATTCACCGATAACTCGAAAACGTCTCATGCGATTCGGATGGTTTAAACTGTAATATGACAAGGTAGATCTCGAGGTGGTCCCATATAAATGTTATCATGATCGACCATAGACAATGAAGATATGATGGAATTCTTCAACGGAAAAGAGCACAAACATCGCGATTGAATTTTTGTTCAATATTGTCGACAATTTATAAAAGATGTGCAGATTCTCGGTCAAAAATTGATAAATAAATTAACTTTTTATCAAAAAATAAACCGACTTCAAAGAACACTTTTTTACGTGGTATCCCCAGTACGCTTAATCCACGGTGATTTTCTAAATCACTACTGTTCTACAGCCTCCAGACTCTACCTCGTAGGCGGTGAGGAAAAGAGTCAATAATAAATGAATAACAATATTGCATTATCAATAATTAAAAAGATTATCATAAAAAAGTGGATTAAAAATTATGGCAAATCATTAATATTTATGTATAGTTATGAATACCGCAGAATAGAATCCCACCAAAAAAAAAATATGTAAAATGTTGCCAAGACCTATGGCTTGCACTGTCAAAAAGTTATCAGATCTCATGTAGAGCCAAGCTTATAACTCTACATGCCCTTACTGTACAAGCCCTACCTTCACGAACTCTACACCTAAGTCAAAATATGTGGCTTGGTCGTTTCGCTACCGTCACCCGTCACATGGGAGTAAGTTGAAAAATGTATTCACTGTTCATTACTTTTTTAAACGGCCAAGCCACAAATTTTGACTACGGTGTGTAGAGATTGTGAAATTTGGGCTACAACAACCAAAGCTTATAACTCTACATGCCCTTACTCTTCAAGCCCTAACTTCACAAACTCTACACCTTAGCCAAAATATGTGGCTTGGTCGTTTCGCTACCGTCACCCGTCACATGGGAGTAAGTGGAAAAATGTATTCACTGTTCATTACTTCTTTAAACGGCCAAGCCACATATTTTGACTATATGGTGTGTAGAGATTGTGAAATTAGGGCTACAACAACCAAACTCTACAAAACCCTATGGAAAGAAAACATCTCATTGTCCAACTAAACCTACAATTATTGATTTATGTCAATTTTGCGCAATTTTAAAGGTGAACGCACACTTATCCGAGCCGAACGCGTCGAACGCATCGAACGAAACGAATTTTATAATTCTTTATATGAAATCTTATGGTGCGTCCATGCTTGGCGAACAGAGCACGAGCCGAGCCACGAACGAGCACACTGCGAGCACAATTCGCGTAGCGTGGACGGGCTTGCGAGCCACGAACGAGCGCGATTGTCAGTTTTTTTCACGTAAAAGGGATTCGCATCGTGCTCGTTGTAGGCTCGTTGCAGGTTCGTTCGTGGCTTGGCTCGTGCTCGATTCGCGTAGCACAGAATCCTGAAATTCGTTTCGTTCGATGCGTTCGGCTCGGATAAGTGTGCGTTCACCTAACGCACCAGTGTTGTACCGGTTTGGTGTATGCCTCGCTCACGTGTATATTTCGTATGTATACTATACATGCTAAGTTTAAGAACACGTTCGTTTAACCGAGATAACGAGAACACTAGGACTTGTAAGACAGGCATTTGTTTGAGTTCTGTTGCCGTTTTTAATCTATTTTATTTACCTACGTTAGTTAGGATGTTTTTAAAATGATGTGCGTTTTGGCGGCCCAAGAAGTGTTCTAATATTTAATCATTGTTTATAAGTTTGTCAATAAAGCTATTAAATTTGAAAACTAGTTAACCCACGTTATTTGGATATAAAGTACCTATGTCTTTATATATATATCCATGCCATAGGTTACCAGCACCAGCATAATAAATATCACAATTGCTTGTTGGGCCGTCAAAAGGTAACAAAGAAATTCTTTTCTTTCGCATTTATAATATAGTAGGATAGGAAGTGGGATAAGTTAGTATAATCTGGGGCCACGGGAGTGCCCCCCGACAAGACAGCCAAGCGAAGCGCAAGGGCCTACCTTTTTTTTTTTTTTGAACCCTCATAACTTGGGATTTGGATTATACCAGATAAACAAAATTCTCGGGCTATGATTCCAATAGTGAACTTATCAAACGTGTTAAGTTTCAATAACATAGCTCTTATACTTTAGATTTTATTGATATCTAAAAAACCCCGACCTTGTCACTGACTCACTGATGATCATCAAAACTCTTAGGGTACTTCCTGAAATCCTAGAGATCTGAAATTTGGTATGTCTGCTTGTGTTAGTACACAATCAAAAAAACAAATATAAAACTTGGAAATTACAACCAAAAAAAAAGAAAAAATCATAAGCAACCATTGAATTATTACGCTTAATTCAATGTAAGCAACATAGAAAAAGAAGAGAAATCCCACCAAAAACATTTTTATGTATAATTTTGCCGTTTCACTAGTACAAGAACTATTGTATAACAAAAAAGTAATGAACAGTGAATACATTTTTCATCTTACTCCCATGTGACGGTAGCGAAACGGCTAAGCCACATATTTTGACTAAGGTGTAGAGTTTGTGAAGTTAGGGCTGTGTGAAGTGAAGTAGAGTTAGGGCATGTAGATTTATAAGCTTGGCTCTACATGAGATCTGATAACTTTTTGACAGTGCGAGTCATATGTCTTGGCAACATTTTACATAAAAATGTTTTTGGTGGGATCACATATTCCAGCACTAAAGAGGATTTTGCAAAGACAATTCCAATTAAAAATAATTTTCCAGCTAAAATACTGATTATGAGTTATCATTATGTACAGGAAAAAACACAAGTTATCACTAATCCTCTTTGACCCAGGATGGATGGGGCAGGAGGAAGGATGAACAAGCTATCAGTTTAGGAAGTGTTATATGTGCAACTGGCTCGATTGCCTGGTAGATTTGATTCTCATTAGGGGGCCTATTCTCAACTTTTTACCTAGATTTTTTTCTGTTAAATGCCACATTTTCCATACATTCTGACGTTCTTTGACACAAAAACTATTCAATTCAGGCTGAATTGGATCAAATAATCGCTCGGCCAGTAACCTTCTGGTGTATCTCTAGGGTACTTATTTTTGTACACTGTTTTGTTATCATGTAAACAATAAAGAATTTTTGTATTGTATTGTATTGTATCTAACACACTCACTCGCCATCAAGTCAAGCCCAGGCAGTGGCGAAGGCGTTCGATAGGGTCTGGCACCGGGGTCTTCTAACGAATTACCAGCGTACGGGCTTCCCGAGGGGTTATGCAAATGGGTCGCCAATTTTTTGTCCAGCAGATACTTAAAAGCCGTCGTCGACGGTAGTTGCTCCGATATGGTCATATATTCCAGCGTCCATCAAGGCTCTATGCTGTCCCCGACGCTGTTCCTGCTGGATATCAATGATTTGCTGTCTATTGACTGGGTAAACTCATTAGTCGGGCCGTGCTAATATCCCTCGTTCCGTGGTGGAGGAAAGCCACGAACACTCCGATTTGGGTCAACCACAGGCTAGGTCGGACAGAACTCTTGCAGAAGACTCAATTAGGCAACGTAATGGCGGGGCGGCTATTTATGCGTGTGTGTGAACTAAGTGATTGAATTATTAATTTACCTATGAAACATGATCCCTGTTTTTTTTTCTCCGCTCACTACAATTTTTACACCATTTACTACTACTTTTTTAGTTTGACGTTCACCCGCGTTATGAATGGCCGACTAATGTGTGCATGCAGGCTTGTACGTACAGCGCCAGTGAGCCAATGCCCAAATTTTTTTTAACATCCTTCTGCTGCATTTGAAATGCTTGGCGTGCTCACAAGAGGCAGTACTTCACATTGAGGCATAGACTGCTTCTTTATAAGATGCCAGTCCGGCCCCATATGGAGTACTGCTGTCAGATGTAGGTGGGGGCACCTAAAGTGTGCGTTCGCGCAGCGGAATGTTGTTGAATTTAAAGATATTAATTATGCAGATATTTAGTGTATGACGTTGTATAATTGTGTATGGTAAAAAAAAAATTGTGTACGCAGCCATTGTGGAGAAATTCACCAAAAACTGATTCCGCTGGGCGAACGTTGTCCTGGCGGAACTTATTTTAATCCATAGATTTTAGAAGAAAAGAGGTGTGTCCAAAAATTAGTGTGTATTTGTGTGTAATTGTGTATGTATGAATAAAATGAGTGCATGCATAAACTTCGGAGAAATTCAAGTTTCCGCTACGCGAACGTTTGGCCATTAGCTAGTTTTCATATAAAGCGCTTACATAGAGAGCTGTAGATTTTTACATACGTTGTTTTGAATTTGTTTATATTTGTTTAAAAAACAGATTTAGAAAAAATCGTAGGGCTTAAAAGATAAAAATATAAACGTAAAATACACTTAATAGGTCTTAGTTCTTATAGTATGCACTTTGGGGTCTAGATTTTCACGTTTATACAAACCTTGTAAGTATCTGAAACATGTTGCCAAGTATCAATGATGTTCCGTTAGTAATTAAAGAGTTAAAGGACAATTTTACCATGAATAGATCACTGTTTACAAAACAGTCAAATATCACGACGTTCTAAAGGAATTGCATGGTAAAATGTATGCCAAAAATTAGTTTATTCATTCAACTATTCACATGCAAAATTTCATGTCATTAAATTTAGTAATTAAAGAAATCAATTAAAATACTGACGAAGCATCGAAAACCTACATAACCCGACCAAGTTCGGATAGCTACAAAAAAGCGTCCATGCAATATATTTAGGTAACATCCCAAAATTTACCGTATAATACCGGTATTGAATTGGTATAGGTGATAACACAATTGTTGTTTCGATATAATTTAAAGGTCATTTATTTTTGTACACCAAATTTTTGTTCAATTGTTCTGATTTTTCAGCTCCAGAATTGACTGGAATAATAATAATAAATTTAGTAATTAAAGAAATCAATTAAAATACTGACGAAGCATCGAAAACCTACATAACCCGACCAAGTTCGGATAGCTACAAAAAAGCGGCCCAGCCATATATCTAAGAGACGTTCTTAACCTTCCAATATAGTATTTACTAATATGGTACAGTTCCGTACACAAGCGTTAGGAAAAAATAAAACAATTGCATTTCTTGAATTAAAAATATTTTTTTAATAATAACCCAACTATCTACGATAAAAACAAATCTTCAATTAACAAGTACTTTTCTATTTAAATATGCGTTCACAAGAATATAATTAAATCAAAATATTAACTTTTAAAAAATGTGAATACCTATCGGAACTCCGGAATTATTCCAGTCAATTCTGGAGCTGAAAAATCAGAACAATTGAACAAAAATTTGGTGTACAAAAATAAATGACCTTTAAATTATATCGAAACAACAATTGTGTTATCACCTATACCAATTCAATACCGGTATTATACGGTAAATTTTGGGATGTTACCTAAATATATTGCATGGACGCTTTTTTGTAGCTATCCGAACTTGGTCGGGTTATGTAGGTTTTCGATGCTTCGTCAGTATTTTAATTGATTTCTTTAATTACTAAATTTAATGACATGAAATTTTGCATGTGAATAGTTGAATGAATAAACTAATTTTTGGCATACATTTTACCATGCAATTCCTTTAGAACGTCGTGATATTTGACTGTTTTGTAAACAGTGATCTATTCATGGTAAAATTGTCCTTTAACTCTTTAATTACTAACGGAACATCATTGATACTTGGCAACATGTTTCAGATACTTACAAGGTTTGTATAAACGTGAAAATCTAGACCCCAAAGTGCATACTTTAAGAACTAAGACCTATTAAGTGTATTTTACGTTTATATTTTTATCTTTTAAGCCCTACGATTTTTTCTAAATCTGTTTTTTAAACAAATATAAACAAATTCAAAACAACGTATGTAAAAATCTACAGCTCTCTATGTAAGCGCTTTATATGAAAACTAGCTAATGGCCAAACGTTCGCGTAGCGGAAACTTGAATTTCTCCGAAGTTTATGCATGCACTCATTTTATTCATACATACACAATTACACACAAATACACACTAATTTTTGGACACACCTCTTTTCTTCTAAAATCTATGGATTAAAATAAGTTCCGCCAGGACAACGTTCGCCCAGCGGAATCAGTTTTTGGTGAATTTCTCCACAATGGCTGCGTACACAATTTTTTTTTTACCATACACAATTATACGACGTCATACACTAAATATCTGCATAATTAATATCTTTAAATTCAACAACATTCCGCTGCGCGAACGCACACCACCTAAATACCAGCTTGGGCCTTTTGACTTGGTTCAGCGATGTGCCATTAGTTAAGTTTGGGAACTGATTGCAGATAAAAGTAGTTTCTTTTGATAACCCTAGTAGGCACTTAATCAGTTTTAGAAAGAAACTAAACTAATTAATTACATCAAGATTGGTCAATCACCTGTGTTATTATTTGATGATTGGTAGTACTTTGAAATGCAATTGAATAATGACAGATTTATTTTTATTTACAGCTTTACAGCTGTAAATGAAAATAAATTAATTGTATGAGTCAACATAGTTCTGTAAGTAAACATAACTTTTGTGTTTTAGTTGCGTATTCTACCATAGTGGATATATTTTTAAATTTTTGTAAAAGAATTTGTTCTATTAGACTGAGATCAAAGGACCGCCAGACCTTTTGTTCCGATGGACAAAATAGAATTATAAATACATATCCTGGGACATTCCTCACACAGGTCAATCTGATCCCTATTGAGTTGTGTTATTATTATGTACTTTAAACGTCTGAATAGGTACCTACTAACTTTCCCTATCTGCCAATTTGCAGGTAACAGGCATGAAAGGTATTTTATGCAATTTTCTTAAATACTGAGATATTTTTATATATGATACTCAGGGAACTATTACAATTTTCTTTGCAAGCAGCGTGACCACTCATTGGAGCCATACATATAAACACAATTAAATTAAAATGATCCAGGAGTATGAACGCGAGGACAAATAAGATGATAATTTTGCATTTTTCATCAATAAAATAATAGAATGGAGTTAAAAAAACACAATACAAAAAAAAAAAATTTTATTCCATATATATTGTCCGCCAGAAAATAAGGCAGATCTGGCAGCAGTGGGAACTCCACCTATATGCTTTGTTTACCAATATTAGAAAGTGTCAAAATAACAGCCATGATTATTATGACTACTGTTTTCGACCCTCCCTTTAGATACAAAAAATTGATTTTCAGTTTAACCAGCAGTAATACAACAAAATTTCCGTACTGTTTAAGAACCATTATTACCCAATCATTACCACATAATGTTCATTTATGTACTTACATCAAAAGATACTCCTTACCTCGTCATTCGCAGTAGATTCCGAAATGATTTCCAAGTTATGTATGTACTAAAGAATTTCATTATTGTTGACCTTGCTGTTATTTAGGCAATATCCTTGAATGCACGTAAAAAGTATGATACAATTACGAAATAATAATGAGGTACTTACGGCCATCACCATTTCGAAAGGGTACTTGTGGACCCTGACGGGGGCCACGAATTCCTGGACCATTTTCACAGAGTCACTTCTAACGAAATAAAACAATAATAGCAAGGATCCCACAATCCTTTCCTCGTCGATCGTTTCACACAACAGTCATGCTGGTCGAGCTCCTTTCACTCCCGTTGGCGTTCGACAACAAAAATATTGTAACGTCAAGTCAGAATACACGACGACGTGAACTTGAAATAAAATTCACGAATCGAAACAAAATGGGTTGTTTGTACTGAAGTCTGCTACGATTCGCAATAGCAATTAATTGACATTGACATGTTGTGACAGCTGAGGTAATGCTGCCAGTGAAAATATTTCAAATTCAATCGTAGAGTGGTGAAGATACCTTTCAATATTTACGTTCGGATACTCTACTCAGCAGCAAAAAGTTTGCGGCCCTTTTTAAATAGGTATGTAATCAAAGAAATGTCACCAATATACTAACCCCCTTATTCATAATCGCATTTTAACTAAATCAGTGTAATAGTGTCCTCCGTCTCACTCTTTCGATCACCAAATGTCACGTGTCAGATAAAGACTTCAGAATTTTAGCTAATCAACGTTTGATAACTTCATTATGAATAAGGGGGTAAAGGTTTACATTTCGATTTTGCTAAAATCGCTCACTTCTGTAATTGCGTACCGCGTATCTAAATAGATAAGACGTGTATAATAGCTGAGAACGAGCATGTGCGGCCAGACTTAGACTAGCCGCACATGCTCGTTTTCCGTATTCGGTTTCCGAATTCGTTTTCCGTATTCGGAGATCCAAATGCATTAAGGCTGGACGCATACATTCGTTTTCCGTATACGGTTTCCTAATCAGGAATTCCAATTCGGAATTCCGTGAGCCTAGCACAGACGTTCAATTTTTTCGATTCGGAATATTATACTGCCAGTGCGTTTAGTGGTGGCATTGTGAACGCACGGCCATGGAGAACGACGATTTAATTGGGATTACATTTCTGTTGTCATTATCAATGAAGAAGAAAAATAAACTTCGGTATTGGGTTCATCCGTTAAACAGTCGGAGAATCTACTAGAGTCCATTTTATCCACAGAGATCTAAGTTACCAGCACATCCAGATAAATTCTTCGATTTCTACAGGACTCACGGTGCAAAACGCACAATACGTCCGTACGTATAGCGCGTGTCGCGGTTTTGAATGTAAATTTCCGAACGTGTGCGGCGTACATAACAAATGTATGACATTGCTGCGTTCCGCATGACGTCATTAGGTTTTAAACGAACAGTTCTTCCGAACGCGCGGGCTGGCATTCGAAACGCACGTACGGAATGAAATACATTGATTGCCGCACACGTTCGTTTTTTTCGGTACGGAATACATTCCGTTAGTGCGTTTCGAATGCCAGCCCGCACATATTCGTGTGAATTCAATCAATGTAACATAATATAATATTTTTATTTCTTGTTGATTATAAAATCACACATAACATTAAATAAATAAAATACCAATAATATTTAAATGAATTGTCCAATGTACGCGCATCAGCCATTGGCCTATTTTCAATCAATAATAATGATAATCTAGGTCATCACAAGAACAAAAAAAAAACAAAAATTATGCATTATCATTCTGAATATAAGAAATATTAAAACTCATATTCAATATTTATTGCAAAATCAGATGGAAACACCAATAAGACTGAGACAGCAGGTAAGCGATAATCAACTTTAAACATGTGGTCCAAAGCACAGTTTTGCATGCAGAGTGAATTAGTATTACTAATTTGTATAGGGACACTGGTAAGCGATAATCAACTCTACGCGTGTGCACTAAAGTACAGTTTTGAATGCAGAGCGAATTAGTTTTAATAATTAGTAATGGTTATTCGATTATTGACATTAGTATTTTACTAATCCCTTATTCGAATATTGAGATTAGTGGTAGTACTGTATTCGATTATTGAAATCATTCACAATCGCGCATCGCTACGTCAAAATAATTATGTATGCGTATCTCACATTTTTTTTCAATGCTCGTGTGTTTACTTTAGTGTAGCGAAATCCTAAGTCTCTGGGATTTATAGACAAAACCTGTGGATAAACTCTTGATAAACTCTCATCAAACATATTGTATTTTTCAAGCTTTTTTGACTGACGTGGTATAAAGACGTATAGTCCCACAAACTTATAGGGCCTGGTGAGAGAATCGCTGTTCTCGCATTTGGTGGAGCAAACAACCAATTAACGTAGTGTTTATATTCTCTTCGACCAATGGCGATTGACATTTCAAAATGGCGACGTTAGTTCCTCTTTTGACCACCAGGCCAGATAAGTTTGTAGCGTAAACCCATAGAATAAAGACTGCTTTAGTCCAATTTCTTTGCGTAAACCCATATTCATATGTCTGTGGCGTAAACTAACCCAAAGAAGCGCAATGACGTTAATTTTGCATGCAATCGTAGATTGAGGATTAGGTAGATTTGCTGTCAGCGAATGGCGACGAAAAAAGCTACATACAATTAATACTGCCATATTTACACTTTAACCCCATTATGTGGGTAAACTGGTATTGGGTATTTTGGTTTTACTATACAATGGGTGTGGCAGGTACAGGGGCCCATACATAGGTTGATCGTTTACTAACGATGACGATTGTCGACAACCATCTAGTCTAAGGGGGCAGATGACACTGTTATAACTTCATAGAAGTCAAAATAAAACACGGGATTGATGAAGTATACTTTAACTAAGACCTTAAGAGACATAAGAACTAGAAGACTTTTTTTTATGAGTTGTTGTGATTAAATCCGGCCGGGGCGTGGTTAATAAATAGTTAATTTAATACTTTATATGTTAATGTTAATAATGTCTTAGTACGTACAATAGCTTTTATTTTGTACGTACAATAACATTGCCGAAAGTTGACGCCTATTGAAAGGACTCAATAATCAACGATGTTAACGCTCTACTGTGGTTTTGCGTAAAATTACGTCTGAATTACGGATTTGGGTTGAAGGTAGTGCGAAAAGCAATATCCGAATTCGGTCCGAGTTTTCTAGATCTGTATTTTCGCGGATTCGTATCGGACGTTAGGCGGAACCGCTCTAAGGCCTGTTACATATTATAGAAAATCGTAGTTTAGAAGGAGTTAGTTGACAAACAGACGGAAAGCAACTTCATTTTATAATATGTGGTGAAGACTGATTAGACAACTGATAGGTGAGACAATTATACCAAACTATCCTTTGCTTCCATATAAACTCCCGAAGTTTCATATTTAGAGTTACTCGGTTGAGCCTGTCGGATCTGAAAGAGAAAAAAATATTTATTTACCTATATATCTGTTTTCTATTTTTTTTATCTGAAATAGAAAATATGTATGCATATTATTATCCTCTTTATTATGTTTGATGGTTTAAAAATTAGGCACATGCCTACATATATTGCTTCCATGTATCATCGTCGTTATTTATAAGTTATTATTTCCAAAGTAATTATTTTTAATGTTTGTATCAAACTTACATATAAATATATAAAACAAATTACTAATGTAACTTACGTGGATTAAAACTACAAAAAATAAAACACGCTATTTAAAGTGGTAAAAATAATAAAATGCTGGTATCCCCATCAACTTATAATCCGACTATTTACGAATGACAGGTAGTACCATAGTTAACCACCCACAATAATAAGCCTCACACTTTGGTCGGTTAGAAAATTGCTTGCCATCAACGAGATCAACGACACTGATTTTGACACTGATGTCAAGAATAGAAACCTATACGCGAGATAGGGACGACAAAATATGCTTAGTCCTGCTCACACATACACGTTTTGACATATACGTATCTCGCTTTCGTAATTATTTTTATTTTAGTGGCAAATCTAGGTATCCTCAATCTACGGCATGCAATCTATTCCGCTAATTTCCCACTATCGACAATGCTCTCTGATTGGCTAATTCAAGGACACATGCGCTCTGATTGGCCAACTCAAGAATACAAGAAGCAGTGTTTGGTCTTTACGGTCTTTACTGTTTAAAATAAGTGACAAATCAAGGGATTGTTCCTCGATGGCTTGTAGGACTATACCAAAGAGTATAGTAATATATCGGTAACTATACTATTTATATAAAAATTGATAAAAATCAACGTTTGTTGATAACATGAATCATAATTCAATAACATGGTTGGTTGATAACTTGCGTCCGGAAGGTTTCTGACAGTTGACTAGTATTGAATGAAAGTTTCATTCATATTTAATTACGTAACCAGAAATAAATCTCAAAATACAAAATTTTATGTAAAAGAAAAAGAAACAAACTTAATTGGAAATAAACTCAGAGCAAGGTCATGTTTGTAATTGTTCTGAGGAAATAAACGAAAATGTACTTTGTACTAATCATTTAGTCGTACGATTTAGTCCAAAGAGTATAGTAATATATCGGCAAATATATAGTACCTAATATTTCTTAAAGGTACCTGCAGGGTTGGATTTCGTAGTATAATTATACTATTTGTACCATTATTTTATGATGTTTAGTATCCTAGTATCGTAATGCAAGGATACAACGTACCTGTCAAGTTTGTAATTGTTCTGAGGAAATAAACGAAAATGTACTTTGTAGTACAGTCGAGGACATAAATATGTATACACTTAGTAAAATTCAACAACGGTTTCCTCTAAAACTACTGATTGAAATTATGAGATATTATGCAGGCAGAATCTTCTAACATATACTATTATGATTTTTGTAATATTTTAACACTTGAATGTTAAAAATGCGAGAAAATCGCTATTGAATTTCAAAAAGTGTATACATATTTATGTCCTCGACTGTACTAATCATTTAGTCGTACGATTTAGTCCAAAGAGTATAGTAATATATCGGCAAATATATATAGTACCTAATAAGTCGTAATATGTCTGAAATAACCTGCGGGGTTGGATTTCGTAGTATAATTATACTATTTGTACCATTATTTTATGATGTGTAGAATCTAGTATCGTAATGCAAGGATACTACGCGAAAATACCATAATTTTACCTTCAGGTCGATTGACTACTGTTATTGGTTAAAATGAATAAAAAAATATTACTTTAATTACGAAATACAGTTGTAATAGTTGTAGTAAATCGCTCTATTGACACCTGATACTTTCATGCGATGCTGTGACAACTAAATATAATACAATAAATACAATAATATTTGTTCCATCTGACGACACGCTATGTCGTGTCAATGCCAAAGACAAAGTTCCGATTGATGAATTAGAAAAGATAAACATATACTTGCCTAAATTTCGTTAACTGGTACAATAACAATAAAACTAAAATGTCCTTAATGCTTTTTATTTAAATTCATATCAAAAATACGAAAAGCGAAGCGTAGTATTATTTTCGACAAGTAGTATAGTTTTATTTTCCATAGACAATAATTTTTTAAGGGTCAATCAACACTGGGTACCTGTCAAATTTTTTTTATGATTGTGGAGTCGTCAAAGTTGCTATATTGGAAAAATAATAATTTTAATTTCCAAAATAAACACAAAAAAATTCAAATTTTGTCATTTAACAATCACAATTTTCACATTTTTGTATATAACTGTTTAAAGCATAATAGACAGTCGTGTCATCATATCGTATACGGTACAAAGATTAGCCATTTTCATATTATTTCAATAAATAATCCAAACGCATACATATCATTTTTCGCAGATCATTTTTCCACCCACGTCTCTCGTTGCTAACTTCAAGACAGTGAGTAAGCGGCCCTTGACTGACGAAGTGCGAATGTCGCTTTCCATTATTTGAAGATTATTTCTTCTGATATTGAAACGCAAACCAAAATTCTGGCAAAATTGTGCGCGTTCGTGCCCGATGTCTAGTGCTGAAGTCGCCGATAATTCCGTTGACCCCCCGGCGAAAAAGCGGAAACTGAACACAGGAGAATCACGTTCCAACAACTCGGCAATGGCGAACAATGGGGCGCGCGTGGAGAATGAAATCGACGAAAGTCTGTACTCGAGGCAGCTGTATGTTCTGGGACACGATGCTATGCGTCGGATGGCGAGCTCCGACGTACTTATTTCGGGTCTCGGCGGTCTCGGTGTCGAGGTTGCGAAAAACGTGATCCTCGGCGGTGTGAAATCGGTTACATTGCACGATAACCGCACATGCACGGTCGGTGACTTGTCCTCTCAGTTTTACTTGTCTGATAGCACGATCGGTCAGAATAGGGCTCTGGCTTCGTGCGAGCAACTGGCTGAATTGAACCACTATGTGCCGACTACAGCATACACTGGCCCGCTCACTGAAGAATTTATGCGTAAATTCAGTGTTGTGGTCCTAACTGGAGCTTCATTAGTCGAGCAGGAGCGGGTAGCGGCTATAACTCATGCTAATAACATTGCTCTGGTCATAGCCGACACCAGAGGGCTGTTCTCTCGAGTGTTCTGCGACTTTGGGCCTGAGTTCACGGTAGTAGATGTGAATGGAGAGAACCCAGTGTCTGCCATGATAGCTGACATCACCCATGAGTATGAGGCAGTGGTTACATGCTTGGATGATACTCGTCATGGTCTTGAAGATGGAGACTATGTTACATTTAGTGAGGTTTGTATATCTTTTCATATTGTCTTTTTTCCAATTAAATCCTATAATATCATAATATTTTCACAAACCACAGATTTTTGCAGTTAGTGAATTGTACGAGTGAT
This sequence comes from Achlya flavicornis, assembly GCA_947623365.1. NCBI lineage: Eukaryota > Metazoa > Arthropoda > Insecta > Lepidoptera > Drepanidae > Achlya > Achlya flavicornis. The sequence continues at coordinate 14,972,777 of OX392467.1, forward strand.
ACTCCTCGTGTTGCAAGTTGTAAGCATCAATAGGCTATGGTAATCACTTACGATCAGACTGGCTGTATACTTGTTTGCAAACTTGTATTAAAAATATAAACTAGGTAATCAAATCAAACTAAATGCCTATTAGGCACCTAACTTCCAAAGTTGTCCAAACTCCCAAACTTCAGGTCATTGACCTGATGATTTGTGAGTCATTAAAAAAACTGAATCTTAGAAGTACCTTATTTTCATCAGGTAAAAATATGTTAGGTCTACTAATAGAAGTACATTTTGTGTGTTCTTATACTATTTTATTATTATTTATTCTGTCATTGTCATAATTTCATACAGATTAGTTTAAATATGACATGAGTTTATCCCTCCCTCCCTTCACTAATAACAAAGACGAAAGCTCTGATTTACAATAAACCCTATTATTAAGTTCAGCATAGTTCAGCTTGATTTTAAAACTTCTAATACACATTAAAAATACAAAAAAAAACATTAGCCAAGTCCAACAAGTTATATTGGATAGCTCAATCAATATCTTCCACTACTTACCAATCTATCTAGGAACACAAATACCATGAACAAGACACTAAAAACCAGAAGTTGACCAAAGGAATAGATAGTAAATAAAAGATCATAAAAACTCAGTTCATGGCTTTATTTTAATTATTTTTTTCCCCTGATTTAACTGTTTCTATAATTAGATAGTAACAAAAACCTGGCCATGGAATAGTTTCATTATAATGCAAAAAAAAACAGCATCCTTAGCATATTTTTACATCAATCCAGCAATACTACTCATGATAGTAAAATACACGGCTTTGGTAGCCATGGCTTTGGTATGGCCTCACATAGAGCCTATATTTCTGTACATGCATTCAGCTAGCCAGACAGTATTGATTCTATAATTATTTAAAGACTACTTCTGTCTATAAATAATGTATGACTGGCTGCTGTTTGGAATTATTAAGTGCTATTGTGTCGAAATAACAAATGATTTCAGATTGTTCAATAAGGAAACCCAAAATATTGATATTATTTGAAGGTTTTGTGGATACACACATCCAAGAGCTTTTTCGGGACGTTTTATGTGTGGTTTTCATGAACCATGAATCCCTGTGTGGTAAAAACTAATACAAACTAAAATGTTTTTACTTTTATTATATTATAAAAATAATATTAGTTTCGAATACCATATTTTTTAATACATTTAGGTAGCAAACTAGCTTTTGGCCCACCTGATGATAATGTGATGTAGTCCACCAAAGTCAATGGACACATGCACCACCCTCACTCACAAGTTGCTGACATGCTGACCCTGCAAAAATCTTTTCACACAATTTTGAAGGACCCTATATGGTGTACTTCATCTGGAAAATCCCGGCGGGAGCTCATTCCACGACCTGAATTTTATCTTATGCTGTGTCAACTAAGCCTGAAAATTTTATTTTCTCAACAGGTTCAAGGTATGTCAGAGCTGAATGGCTGTGAGCCACGCAAGATCAAGGTCCTTGGTCCATACACCTTCAGCATTGGAGACACAACCACCTTCTCGAAATATGTACGTGGTGGTATTGTTACACAAGTCAAAATGCCAAGAAAGATTGCTTTCAAACCATTGAAAGAGTCCTTCAAGACTCCAGAATTCTTGATCGCCGATTTTGGAAAGTTTGACTACCCACAACAGTTGCATGTAGGTTTTGCCGCATTATACAAGTTTGAGGAGAAGGAGGGACGCCTGCCGAAGCCCTGGAGCAATGATGACGCAGCAAAGTTCATGGAATACGTGAAAAGTGTGGATATCTTCAAAAACGGTGAAATGGATGTTAATACTGAGCTTCTGGAGATATTCTGTAAGGTGTGTAATTTTGTTTGAATTCATGTTGGTAGAAATACCAATGCGGAAAGGTTCATTTATGGGATTGAATTATTGTATTGTATAAATATGAGTATATTTTATTAAAAGTGACCACTTAATCCATTCAGGCCAGACTCATCAAGTACTTAGGAATTACATCAACAGTAGCATTAATCATGAAGATAAAAATTAAATTCTATTCTATTCTTTTAAATTGTATGGGCCAGGGGCCCAAGTGAGCGTTACCAATTCACATGCTTGCAAAATGTCATAGTTTAATCATAAAACAGTTGTTAGTCTTCACTCTGCAATATTTGAATAGTGAATTGAAGACAGCAGAGTGCAAACTTGCAGAGTAGCTACATAAAATAGGTCCCTGCCTGGGCTCATTGCAACTTTAGTGCTTTCTGTACTCTGTAGTGTCAGACTATCAGGCAATATTAGGGTAAAGGAAGGGTAGCTGGTGCGCCTTGCAATACCAACTTTGCGACAGTTCACAGGCCTATAAACATGTTATGGTCAATAGTGGCAACTTCTTTTAATGCACCAGGTATCTGCTGGGGATCTGAATCCTATGAACGCAGCTATCGGCGGCGTGGTAGCCCAGGAAGTAATGAAAGCCTGCTCGGGCAAGTTTCACCCGATTCTCCAATGGCTGTACCTTGATGCCATCGAGTGCTTGCCCAAGGACCGGTCGATCCTGACTGAGGACGCTTGCAAGCCGGTCGGCTCGAGGTACGACGGTCAAGTTGCTGTATTTGGAAGGGACTTCCAGAAACGGCTCGGGGAGCTCAAGTATTTCATCGTTGGTGAGTATTTGTCTTTAATAATAACTAGCTGCTTTTCATAGTTTTACCTGTGTTCCCAAACTAACTAATGTTTTCCCGGGGTATGTTCTATGTATTGTACTGCAAAGTTTCATTCAAATCCTTTAGCTGCTACGAGTTGAGTTGATCTTTCGGATTTATACTATTATTGGGATAGCAAGAAGTATACTAAACATAATATATGTTAGTAATAACAAACTGTTTTCACTTATATTCTAAAACCCCGTTTAGTGGTCAAGGTATTCTATGACAAATATGTCTTCCATTATTTTATATTGATATCTTTTTGATCTGATTGCCCATCCAATATACTTGATGCCTTCTGGCCATCTTTTAGTTTATGTGTTTCTTGTTCGTAAGTCTTCTCGATACTGATGCCTAGATTCAATATTGTTAACGTTTAGAAATGACATATCAGAGCCTAAATTGAATAAATAACATTTGTGTATAATTTTCGCGCAGAAGACTGTCTCGATTCTGCAAAACACGTTCCTGTGGCACGTGTTTATGTGCGTGCGTCAAGCGTGCGTTAACAAGGGCGTCAATATCGAGTTGCTATGGAGCTTGCTACACAATTGAGATGCCGTGGCTAACTGCCATTATTTGATATTTGACACTACAAGTAAAAGTAGCGAACATTTGCTAGGTTCTAGTCTAGATCATTCATCATCTACCCTTTATAATTTGGTCCTTCAATCTGTCATCAGCATTCAATCCTTTCTTACTTATATGATCTTTCACACAATCCATATAACTACGGTTTCCTCTTCGCGTATATCCATCCACTTTCATATTCATAGTTTTACTCACATGGCTTTCATCCCTCTTTATGAATCCTATGTATAGGTATGTTGAATATGTTGAATAACTATATCTGTACTTGACCATGGGGATGTCATAATCTGGTGTTACGTGACCCGAGTACGAGCCGAGCCACGAACGAACAGAATTCGTTCGTTGCTCGCAATTTCACGGGACGTTACAATATCAACGAGTGCGATGTAAATCCCTGTGGCCTCAAACTCACAGGCAGCGCCCTAGCTAGTCGCTTATGGCCGATTTCAATAATTTACGGACCGTTTTTGGTTAAAATTAAGACTCTTATATCTTTACTAATAATGAAGCAAATACCTCAAAGCTTTGCATATCAGATCCTCCGTTGTGGTAGTAGCGATCACAGGTAAAGTTTGCTTACGAAATGATCTATAAGCCCAGTTTGGCAATAAAAAAACCTAACAAAACAATTCCTTTGCAAAAAATGGTTAGCAAAACGGTTCGTTTTTGTTTATTGAAACCGGGCATTAGTGTGTCATATGCGGCCGGTCGCGAACATTTTAGAACGTTAGTTTTACCAAGCTACTCGCTAGGTGACTCTAGGCGCTAAGCAAGCCGCCTGCCTGTGCGTTTGAGGACTGTGTTCGTGAAAAAACTGACAATCGGGCGGAGGGGAGTCGAGCGCGAGCCGAACGCTCGTGAAAGCCGAATCGTTCGTGGCTCGGCTCGTGCTCGGTTCGCGTAGAATGGACGTATCATAAGTTTCGACTGATGACTACTGATCTACTGATAATATAATACTATGACTAGGTAGGAACCTTGACATTATAGTATAAATAATGTCTAGGTTATGCCTACAGGTAATTACTTTGCATGCTTTTAAATAAAATAGTGTTTAGGTTATATAGTTACTACCTAGCGTAGCATATCGATTCATGTTACATTTTATAATAATTTTATTTTCTTACAAGGTATCATATTTTTGCTGTACACCGTAAATATGATTTTAACTTTTTATTAAATTTATGCATTTATGAAGATACGAGTTTACGAATTCGAAGAATGAACATTACGTAAAAGGAGATAAATAAACCGAAACAAAAATACAAAAAGCATCAATATCACTGATTTTCTAGCCGGTTTTTCTCAGTTGAAGACTGACTTCTCTATCATCTAACCTTCTTAGGGCTTAAATTGAATAAATACACTTTGACTATTACTACAATTTATTATGTGACTATATCTATAGGAAAAACAAGTCTCTTATTAACTTAAACCGGAAAAATCTTCTACTACATACCTACCTACTACGTATTATTTCTGCTTTTATTTTATAACGAGAAATGAGCATATTCTTTGTTTAGAATATGCATAGATAAGCATATTTATAATTTTGTTTTATTAACATAAATAATCAATTTATCAGATAAGGTAGACCTATTTATGTGGTAAATGAACTTCTTTGTTTATGAAAATTATTCATCCATCGAGACTTGTTTGTAATGTGTAGTAGGTACCTACAAATACTATAAGTGCGCCGCGATGTTACCTGCGTTCTTCAGGGAAGTTTAGATGTAGGAGGAATTTCCGGAACAACTGATCCAATTGGAAATTCTTTCACTAATAGGAAGATACTTTTTATCCCGGGAACGCGAGCAAATCCTCTGGGGACACCTAGTATAGGATAAAGTCAAGTCAAAGTCAAAGCCATTTATTCAATTTAGGCCCTAGAAGGGCACCTATGAAGGTCAAAGCTTCTGAAGTTACCGCCAGTTCGTAATTCGGCCTTCAACTGAGAAGAACAGGCAAGAAACTCAGCAAGGTTACATTTTATTTTTTTAACAAACTGACTATAGGTATATTGGCTATTTTTTCCAAAACATTAGTAGGTATACATACATACTTTTTATTTTACAAAATAAAATACACAATCATCTTAACAAAAAGTCAACAATCAAGATTATTTTTTTCAACTTCCCTATCATTATTTGTTTCTCCAGGTGCCGGAGCCATAGGCTGCGAGCTACTTAAGAACTTCGCGATGATAGGCGTTGGGGCGGACGGTGGCCGGATCACTGTCACCGATATGGACCTAATTGAGAAATCCAACCTGAACAGGCAGTTCCTCTTCAGACCTTATGATGTGCAGAAACCAAAATCCAGCACTGCTGCTAGGGTTTGTATTTATTACTGTTAGAAGCTTTCCGCAATTTCATCTCCTTAGAGGTTGAATTCCTTTCTTAGGGCACTGTGCACCCTAGGATAGTCAAGAATATTTCCTTGAAATTTCAAATCTTTAGGTCCTCTGACCTATGCTGTGGTTGTTAGTCAGAGTTGAAGTAGAGTTTATTAAAACATTCAATGGAACAAAGATGCCTACGCCATACGTCTTATCTATGTCACTTGCCCTGTACCTTTTTTTACCGTCCATTTTCTCTATATCACTTCCACAAATTCATTCTGAACCACTACCCGCAGGTCATCAAGCGCATGAACCCAGCAGTGAATGTCCTAGCTCAAGAGAACCGTGTCTGCCCGGAGACGGAATCAGTATACGATGACAGCTTCTTTGAAGCTTTGGACGGTGTTGCCAATGCTCTCGATAACGTCGACGCTCGAATTTACATGGATAGACGATGCGTGTACTACAGGAAACCATTGCTAGAAAGTGGCACGTTGGGAACTAAAGGGAACACGCAGGTTGGTTTTTGTGTTTCTTTTATTAAATGGGCTTACGTTTGGCCACTTACCCGCCGATAAAGGACTTCGACGAGGCCTATGATGAGTACTATTGCTCAGAAGAAACCTATTTACTCTTTCCTTGAAAGCATCTAGATTTTATGAGTGACAGGAAACAAGCAAATTATAGTTAAGTTAAAAAAGCCTTCCCACTGGGGAATACCCTTTAAAGCAGAAAAAAACCCTTGCTGCCCACATTTATAAAGTCATATATTAAGCAATTTCTTTTTCAAATAATAAAGAGCGTGTAAAATGCTGATAACAATACTTATTATTTTGTATTCTTCATCATAATCCTAACTAAAATTTTATAAATGTGAATATGAGTTTGTTACCTCTTGACGCCTCAACGGTACAACTAATCATCAAGACATTTGGCACGCAGTTGGATCATAACCTGGACTAACATATGAGTTTTTATCCCAAGAAAACGAGTTCTGTCGGTTCAAACCGCGTGGCCAAAACTAGTGCAATACTAAAACAATGGTTCCTCATTCCAGGTGGTAGTGCCCTTCCTCACAGAATCGTACAGCTCGTCCCAAGACCCGCCTGAGAAGAGCATCCCGATCTGCACCCTCAAGAACTTCCCCAACGCAATTGAGCACACTCTCCAGTGGGCCCGCGATGAGTTCGAAGGGCTATTCCGACAGGTAAGCAATCGAGATTTTATAACTCGGTCAATTTGAATATCATGGCAAAGAGAAGGAAAATGTGAGAAATCAAGGCGGCAAGGTGAAAAATCTCCTCACGTAATTAAAGGACGCCCCCTATAATATTGAAAGAAGAAAAATGAAGCACTTGTTCATCGTCATATTTGTGGACGGATGATTTTTAGTCCGCTTGTCTTGACTATTTCTTTAAATTGCACATATTTTTGCCATCTAATATTGTCAGTGTAACTAGAATGAAAATGCAATTTTTTTTCCATGTGTAAACCAAGGTCATTCCTGTTTGAGCATGCATAAATGCAACGTTCCGAGCCAGTATTAGAGTCAAGACTATTCATAAGTGCCTGCGAAGGTCTATTTGAAATAAATAATGAAATAATAATTGTATTATGCAGGCGGCGGAGCACGCGGCGCAGTACTTGCGCGACCCGCACTTCGTGGAGAGGAGTCTCAAGCTGCCCGGGGGACAGCCGCTCGACGCGCTTGAGAGCGTCCGGGTAACCACATTAATATCTATCTTATGTCTGGTTAGAAAACTTGGGCCGTTTGGTGCTCGAAACCTCTAAAAAATCTAAAGTCCTTCTAGCAGACCAACAAACTTTAAATTTGGGATATGGTTGGTATTTAGGAAGAAAAGAAAGAATTGATCAAGTGCTAACTTCTCTGTTAAAGAACTATGGCGAATGGCTGACTTGACTGGCTTTTCATGAGATATGAAAAGGTTTTACGGCGAATGTGTTGCAAAACATGGCATAAATTTTTACAGGAATGTTTTTGATCTTTATAATTTACTAGCTTTCCTCCGCGGTTACACCCGCGTCCCGACATAAAAAGTAGCCTTTACTTGGGGCTGTAGCTTCCTATTTTACCGATAGAATTTTCAGATTACTTTCTACATCCAACCTCTTTATAATAAACATAACTTCACATTTCAGGCGGCAATAAACGACCGGCCACTCAAGTTCGAAGACTGCGTGACTTGGGCCCGCCTCCACTGGGAGGCTCAGTACTCCAACCAGATCAAGCAGCTCCTGTACAACTTCCCGCCCGACCAGCAGACCACCAGCGGAGCACCATTCTGGTCCGGACCCAAGCGCTGCCCCGCCCCACTCAAATATGACTCTAATGATGAACTGCATTTGGACTATGTTATCGCAGCCGCCAACCTCAGAGCTACAGTCTATGGAATACCGAACTGTGTCGATCGGGAGTGTATTGCTCAAATGGCTGATAGCATACAGGTGTGTATGTTTTATTGTTAATACTGAGGTTTTTGAGTAGTTTGTAGGCTACTACTGTGAAGTAGGTGTAGTTTTTTTGATTTATAGGAAAGCTTGAAAAATAATATATGTGTGGTATGAGTATTATTTTGAGAAGAAATGATGCTGCTAAAATAGATTTATGTAGGGCAGTATTTAGCAGTGTTAAATTGTAATCAAGTATGCTTTGTTTATTATAGTGTAATGTTTGGAATAAATAATTCAAGGTCTTGCAATTTGAAGGACTTCTGGTATTATTTTCAAAACATTGACATGCTTGTTTTCATCGCACATATTTATGGTTATTAAAATTAGACTAAAATATTTCAGGTGCCAGAATTCAGCCCCAAGTCCGGCATCAAGATCGCGGTGACCGACGCTCAGCTGCAGCAGAACACCGATGACATGGACCAGGACAGAGTCAAGAACATCATCGCTGAGTTGCCCACCCTCAATAAGATCCCTAACCTTAAGGTCACACCGCTCGATTTCGAGAAGGACGATGACTCCAACTTCCACATGGATTTCATTGTAGCCGCTTCAAACCTTCGCGCTGCTAACTATAAGATCCCTGCGGCGGACAGGCATCGCTCCAAACTCATCGCCGGCAAGATCATACCGGCTATTGCCACCACCACCTCCGTTGTAGCTGGCCTCGTCTGCCTAGAGCTGTACAAGTTGGCTCAGGGCTACAACACGCTGGAAGTATTCAAGAATGGATTCGTGAACCTCGCCTTACCTTTCTTCGGCTTCTCTGAACCTATCGCCGCACCGACCAATACTTACTATGACAAGAAATGGACCCTGTGGGACCGATTTGAAGTGAAAGGGGAGGTAACCCTCCAACAGTTCTTAGATTACTTCAAGAATGAACATAAATTGGAGATCACTATGTTGTCGCAGGGTGTCTGCATGTTGTACTCCTTCTTTATGCCCAAGGCCAAGTGCCAGGAGCGACTGAACCTTCCTATGTCGGAGGTAGTGACCAAGGTGTCCAAGAAGAAACTAGAGCCTCACGTCAAAGCGCTAGTGTTCGAGCTGTGCTGCAACGATGTAGATGGCAACGACGTCGAAGTACCCTACGTCAAATATACCTTGCCTTAGTAGATATGAAACTGTGTTACCGTCGAGAGTTCACGAGCCCAAAATTTTTTACTGTTATTAATCTCCGATGTGGTAATGCGAGATTGAAAAGCATTTAGAGCATAATAGTAACCATTCGGCGATGGTTCTATATAATATAATCGATGGTGATATGTTGAGACTGGGGCGACGCTCGTGGGTGCCTCGGGATATCCAACGGTGCGACGGACGCGAGTGTTCAGTGATAGTGGTACCGTGTGACATTTTATTTGTGCTTTAGAACACGCTTGTCTTATAAAAATTCATATATTTATAGTAGTTATTATTATTTTGCTCATGTCACGTTGAAGCGCGCTAGTATATATTTGTTCTCATTTATTTATCTCGTGGAATAACAATTGATTTTATACACCAAATTAAACGGATATTTTTAATGTTGAAATCAGATGGGTCTGTATATGGAAAGAAATAAAATAAATAAAATTTGAGCACATTTGTAGTTTCAATGAAAGATAGTTGTTGTTATAATATGTTTATTGCTAAAAAGGTGTTTGCATAAAAATATCATTACATAATCTCACATTGTTTGATACGGTCTTTGGAATACCAGATTACATGTTAGTTACATATGTAAGAGTTATTTTAAAAAGAACATAAAGGCCCTCAATAATTGCCACAATAACATGCGACACAGAAAATATACCTACTTCTGGCCAACAATTATGAAATGAAGTATCAATTAAACATTTAGCTAAAAAAGCATTACGATATATGTACCATTTTTAACTGTTACTTTTACATTAATTCATTTTTATTTCGAGAAATTGAGAAATACTTTTCGTAAGAGATTGTGAGTTGTGACTAGAGAAGTATATTAATGGAACAAAATATGAGAAACTAGTATTTCACTTATAAAGAAGTATACATATTATTCGAAGCAGTCTATGTAAGGCAGCTTTGTTTAATAAGCCAATTATTCTATAAATAATTTCTCGATTATTTAAGTAGAAATAATTCAAATTGTGATGTTCGTACCATGATTTAATAAATACATGAATGACATATAAATCTATCAATAACTTACTAAATTAGTCAATTTTAATACAATTTCAAATAATAAATACTGTCTGTTTGTCATAAAACGTGATGTAGAAAAATAAAAACAATTTTTTTTATTACTGAAATAACACAAGTATCATGTTTTGTGTATTACAAATTCTTACACCTAAATAAACCATACAACATGAACATTGGAGTTTTAAATTCAGAATACAAACAAAAATATCCGAATAATTTTAGATTGCTTGGGTATATCCACAGAATAGCTAAAGCTTAGAAAACGCGTTGCTAATCTTAAAGATAAACCCTAACAATTTTTAGAAATACTATAAATTAATTTAGGCCAAGGAATTAACGATAAAATACTACACTAGGTGCATTTACACTAGGCACTTACGCTTTGGAAGCATCGCAATATGGAATCATAAATACAACCTTAATATATCACTTACAATCTTTTTGGGATTTTGAACTTGGTTCAGAATATTTGGGAAAATAACATTTAAATAAGGCGACTTGTGTATAAGCGCCTTGGGTAGCTTTCGTGAGTTCGTTGTTCCTAACAAAAAACAATTGTTTGTATGAAACATCGAGCTAACGGGGAGAGAGATTATTTTGGTACACAGCCTTTTATGTACCGTAAAATAAATGCAACAATAATGAATCCTAAAGAATATTGTTGCCTTACCTTCAATAGCTTTTACCTATCACTTTCCTACACATTATAAAATCTGCCTGTCTATTCGTGAGTTATTATTTCTCGAGAACTAAAGCATTTTATATTGATGTCGTTTCCAGTTTTCTCGAGGACTGAAACGACTATAGACTCAGTTAATCTTGTACCTTATACTAAAAGTAAGGTTGATTATGTTATCGGGAGTAGTCATCTCAGTGACACCTATAACACGACAAGGCAACAACTTATACCCAAGAACAAGGACTTGAATAAAGAGCGCTGATCGCGCATACACTTCAATAGTGTTGTTTGCAGGTCTTCCCACTACCTATAGCTGCTTTTGTTCCATTACAAACACCGGCTTATTGCAGTCTTCCTAAAAATCACTGGTAGGTGCATTACGTAACTTTTGCAATCAGTTTTAATTTGAAACGACCGTTTTATCGATTTAGTCCAGTTCGCAACTAAAGCTGTTAGACAGTAAAAACCAAAGTTTATAAGACTTATCTGGCGGCACGCTTAAAGGCCGTTTTGAAAACCCATATCTACTATAACTGAGCCAAGCACAGCGAGACACCCTATGTCAAAACCATCATCATAGCTAGTTTAGTTGATGGACACTCATACTTTAAGCCACACTGCTCTCCACACCTTAACTCATCTTGAGCCTTTGACCGTTTCAAATATAAACTGGAATCAATAGTTACGTAATACACCTTTAGTTTATTATCAGCCTACCTTCTGAAAGTCGCAGGCGACAAGTCCCGTCCAGCCCAGCAGTGGGCGAAGAATCGCGACAGGCAGGTGGGCGGCGTGGGTGTGGGCGAAGGTCAGCGCCACGGCCGGCGCCGCGGGCTCGCCATGTAGCGGGACCGGCTCACCGGGGCACACTTGTCGCCGCTAAATGTCTCTGCCGTGAGGGATACGTGGTTTAGATGTGCTTGATGGTGGGTCTAGAGCCTCGTGGTAAACAAAGTATATGTATGTATGTAGGTAGATAAAATGAATGATTTGTAAAAAGTCTAGCTTCAATAGATAAACATGAAGAAATAGGAAATTGTTTATGCATCATATAGCCAGTTGCTAAACAAAAATAATTGCTTCTGATTCTGTTGCAAATCGCACAAAATCATCTCACATCTTTTTCTTACAAATATTATTGAAAAAGGATACAAACTATTTGAAGTTCTCAAATTTGACTATTCCTATAATAATTAACGGGTGATAACTATTTTGATGGCGATTAAATTCACATTGAAAACAAGCAATTGGACAAATTTTCTTATGTTTTTTGTTAGAAAAAGATATTGACTTTGTGAGACTAATTAGTTTATAAAAAACGGAAACAGCACCATTGCATTACTTTTATTTACTTGTTGCTACAAGCACTGTTGGGCTTTCGAAGAAAAGTGATTCGAAACAGAATCCTTATTGACTAGGATACATACATGCATTATAATGCAAAATAAATTATAACAAATTATGTTAGAGTTAATAACGAAGCCAACAAAATGTAAGCCCTATTCATTCCGCTGCTTGTAACAATATTTTTATTAGGACAAAAGCAAGACATGAAGAGAACGAATAAACTCAAAAATCAACAGTTAAATCAAGAGTTCCCATAAAATGCGAAGCGTAAACATTTCAGACAAATTATATAGCTGGCAGCATTCTATGCGTTTGCGTGGTGTTACCATAGTTAGACTGAGTCATGAGCGACGCCGCCGAGGGACGCTTGGCGCGCGACGGAAATGTGCCGCTGTGGCTTTGCGACATTATATCCCTGTTTTACATTAAACATAATGTAATTTATACAAATCGGTGAAAAACATGGCAGATATCTTAGAAATTCCATACATTTTGACAGAAGAGCCCCATGTTTTCAAGAGATGTAGAGCATAGCGTTTATTCGCTCAAAGAGCAGCTCGACTGGGGAAGTACCTCCACCTTACAGAATACCGCAGCCAAATAACTTTATGTTGTGTAAAGTTGTGTTCCTGCGCGTGAGTAGGGTCGCCAGAGCTCATAGGGGAGGGGGGAAAGGTCGGTAACGCGTGAGCGATGCTTCGTGTGTTGCAAGCGTCCATATGGCTACGGTAACCGCTTACCATCAGGTGGGCCGTATGCTTGTTTACCGACAAAGTTGTAAAAAAAAAAAAAAAAAAAAAAAATGTTTAAGTCTAATGCGACATCAATGTCAAAAACGCAAGAATCGGCGGCCTGGGCCTACGTTGTGGCATATGTCCTTAGTGGAGATTTAGGTTAGGGGAGTACAGCATGAGGTTCTTCAAGAATGGTGTGAAGATATTTTTTTAGGCCCTATTGATACTCCTGGTGTTGCAAGCGTCTAGAGGCTACGGTAACCGCTTACCACCAGGCGGGCCGTATGTTTTTTTGCTTCCTTAGAAGTATAAAATGGGGGAGTCTCTTACTCCTTCAGTGGTGAAAGATATAAACAGTTGACGATATAAGAGTACCTATTTGTTTACAAGTATTCGCGAGTAGTTCGTTAAGATGTGCTGGCGGACATTCTTGGACATACTTGGAATACTAAGTAATACTGATAAAGGTGGGACTAAAACCTATATTTTCGTTTTTTCCCGACACTATGTTGAATTCAATTATTTCGATTTATCTCAGAACAACAAAACTATTCACTAAACTCGACTGAGAGATCACTTCGGCGAAAGCGCGTATAGCAGACCTCTCATCTGATTGCGCAGTTCACGAAAAAGACAAAAAAATGCTGCATGAATTTTGTGTTGAGTTTAATAAGGGAATCCACAGCTGACTTAGAAAACGATCTTACTTCGCCTCTAGAAACACTAGTACTATATTTACATTATAAATTATCAATAAATACATAATGCTTAGTCAGTAAAGCAAATGTCAATCATGTGATTTAGAAGGTGATATGATAACATGTGAGGAATAGACACAGCCGAAAGAGATTTTGATGAAGAAGTAGTTTCATTCCTTTAAGTTAGGCAATAAATCACAGGATCGCTTAATCATGGAATTTGTTGGAAGTTTCCGAAGTGGTTTAGAGAAGCTTGTTGACCAATACTCACGTCTGTCTGAACGGCTTAGGCGGTGGTTGTCTAGCAGCAAGTGACCGTCTTCTGCCGCGATCAGCTGCAATCATGGCGCATCGATCAGCCGAAGTGCTGGCTATGAATGTGTCGTGGAGGGAGTAACATGCCGCTGTTATCTATAAAAGAACAGTATTGTTATATCTGGATTTCAGACATGAAAAACAAAATGCTTTTGTGTATTTGAAACAGTATACTTAATTATTGACAATAGCAAAGTCTTAGAAATGGAGGTTAATAACGCCTAGTGCAACCAAAGTCCACAAGCCAGTAAGACAACAAACGTCCCATCATCACCTGCTGTATAAGCCGTCGGTGCAAGTCCACGTCGGCGCCCCTGATGCCCTCCCTATCCTGATGCAGCTGCAGTGCGCACAACAGCGCGTCCTTGATCGTCTGGACGGTTCCTTGCACCCGCTCCGTTCTCATTAGACGACGGACCAGGAATCCCTTCGCGTGGGCCACGATTTTATTAGCCGCATCACGCTATAACCACCGCAACCAGATGTGAGAGTACATAAAATTGTGTGAAACGTTTGCGAAAGCGAAGGAAAATAAAAGAGGAAGAAAGTGGAAGGAATCAACTGTGATCGTAAATATTGTGGGAACATACAATAACATCATCCAAATAAATGTTACGATTTTGTTGAGATTAAAAATGGGATAGGTTAGGAGGATCTATTTAACGATGAGAAAGAAAAAGACAGAAACAATTTGAAAGCTTGGAAGAAATAAAGCTGTAAACAAACACAGATCAATTAGTGCAACCAAGATGTCATATCAAATGAACTCAAACCAATTTGAGTGTTTACAAAATTTAAGCAACAGAGACAAATAACAACATTACAAACTAACATTTAAAACTAAGGGAATAAGGTATAGTATTTTGTCAAAAAATTGTAATGCTTACCTGCTGTGGAGTAGGAGTGTATACCATTTTTGGTTTATCATTGCGTAAACATTTAGAATTTGGTAAAATCCTCTCTATGTGCTTTATCGCACTTTCTGTAGATCTGTAATGTACACCAGTATTTTGGACAGCATTTTTATGAATCACAGTAACTTCTTTACCACACAAATGATTTACTGTATTTTCGTGGTTTGAAGAAAAGTATTCGTCTGTATGATCAGAGGGGAAAGTGACATTTAAATCAGCCATCGTGTCGTTCGTTCGATCAGTCAATATCGGATCGTATTCGCGTTCAGATGATGCACTAGTATCATAATTAAGTTTCCTCGATACTGGAGTGTATCTTTGATTTGGAGAATGAGTCCTGGTCCTACTTCCCTCACCTATTGATTTCGGAGTCTGGATCTTAATACCATTTGAATTTCGCGATTTCGGTTGCTGCTGCTTTTTGATGCTTCCACTCAAATCTCTACTTTTCTTCAACACATTATCACAATGGTTTATGCAGTTATTAGTATCAGTCAATGTAGAAGAAACTGGACTATCGTAAATACTTTGATCAGGTGATTTTTGGTTAATAAGCTGACTCAGGCTCACGGGTCCTCTGTCACCACTTTGTTGGTCTACCCAAGCCTCCTTCGCTTCAATAGGAGATTTGGGACAAATGGTTTTCAGCTGCTTGTACAGCATGTTGTTCTGTTCCTCAAAAACTTGCTGAAGCAATATCTGTTCTTTCTTCTGTTTCTCTACTAAACTGGCCATTTGTATTAGTTGTTGTTTTTGTATCTTTTCATATAATTCCCGAACGCGTGCGGCGGGGTCATCAGATTCAGAAATCAGTTGTCGTGCTGGGTGTGGTGGTTCTAATATCTCATTAACTAATTTCGGAGATAGTGGCTCCTTTACTACAGTTTGAGTAGAATTTTTTCTCGCTGGACTTGAAGTATTTTTAGGTTTCTGCACTGGTTCAGATTTGGGAAGAGATTTGGATGTTACACTACCACGTCGAGGCTTATCTGGGGCTACAGATCGAGCTCTCGGTGGTGAAGCTTGTAGTATGTTTTTGGAAGCAGGCCTGGCAACATTTTTTATTTTTACTCCATTTGGATGATTTTTCTGTTTAAGCTCTAATGCCATATTGGACCATTTTACTTTAGCTGTCTCTAAATCCCAACTCCTTCGTTTCTTACTTGGAGTACTGAGATTGGAAAGTGATTCACTCATAGATATAGAACTCATTTCAATACCTGCATTTAATGATTGTACTTCAAGGTGTGCCAATAGCTGTGGGCTAGGTTTCAACAAAGTATATGAGTTCTGGCGGACTAATTTGGAAACTATATGTGACTCTCTTGCACTTTCAATGTTTAAATCATTGAGGGAACCCGTGAAACTCTTACAACTAAAAGATGATGGTCCATCCCGATTTAAAGTAACACTTTGGAATGAATCTGATAAAATATCTTTATGTACTTTGTAATTGTAATCTTCCTTAATGTCTCTCTGCATGTGTTTCCTAGATGTTTCAGTATCCATTAATATTTCTCTTTTATTCTCCTTCTTTAGACAATTGTAATCGCGCTCTGGAAGATCAACCGTGGGTGATATTTTTGAGGGCTTATGGTCATCTAAAGCAGTTCTACCAGTTTCATTGATGCATAAACTTAAATCGATGACGAATTTTGGTGAATTTATTGTTTGTATGTCCTCAGTTTTGTCCATTAAAGGTACATTTGATATAATGGAGCTGTAAAAGTTGGTTTGAGGAGAGTCCGTTAGTGATTTATTAATAGATTTTTCACATGTGATTGCTGTAATCTTCCCAATGTTGAAATTGAATCCTGCTTGCATATCCTCTGGCTGTAACTCATGGCTCAGTTCCGATTCTGGAAGCTCAGGGGCATCAGTCTTGTCTTCAGTAGATGTCGTATCATTATCACTATCTATATATGGTTTGAGGAGTGTTATTCGCTTCTCAACCTCCCTGGCCAGGAGCTTGTAATATTGCATTTCTTTGCGGCATTCTTTCGACAACTGAAAATGTTTAAAAGTTTTTACTATACCACATTCATTATGGTCACAATGGCATTTTAATTATAATATATCACCTCAACATGCATTTTAGACATAATGTTTTTAATTTTTTTGAAAATTATAATATGCCTGTTAATAAATTCTTGAACTATGTTCCACATTCTGCACATACTTATTTAAAGCAAAGGTCTGCAAAAGTTTATGAAAAAAATTATGTTACAATGGAGGAGATACAATACAACTTTGATACAGTCTTTAAGAAATCAAATGAATTCTAAAACCTACTATGAAGACAAAATGTAGAAACCTTAAGATTGATGGTCTCAATATTTTTTGAAGTAATTTGTGCATGAGGCATATGGCAATGGTTTATTGTATGTATTACATTTGTTTTTTATACTATTTAAAATCATAATGTGGTTCCTTGTCAATAAATAACATACATCTATTCTATAATACACTGGCGTGCATAAAAGTTAGGCCACCTTGCAGGATGCCCTTATTTTTTTTGTGTCATGAACGAATTTTTTAAAAAGGCATTTTTTGTATTGTGTCCTAAGTTTTACATAAAATAAAATGCATTTCATGTTAATCGAGTCTTTATTTTGACTTTTAGATGCAATAATCGGAAAAATGATGAAAATCGTAAACAAGTGTTTGTTTTTTTTTTTTACTTTTGGACAAATTTCACTGCAATAGTAGGAAGTATTGCCTCCTCTAGCTTTGATAGCACACACCAATCTATTGCTCATTGACTGTATCAGCTTTCTTATTGTTGTCTGTGGAATATTGTCCCACTCCTCGACAAGAGCGGTTTTCAGCTGCGCCAAATTTACCGGTGCTGGTTCCCGTCGTCTTACCCGCCGCTTGAGCTCATCCCATAGATGTTCTATTGGGTTAAGGTCCGGACTACGTGATGGCCAGTCTAGAACCTGTTATCCAACCTCATTAAAGTACTCTCTGACGCACAATGCAGTATGGGGGCATTATCGTGCATTAAAGTGAAACCATCGACAATAAATCCTCCATATGGCATTACATGTTCATCGAGAATGTCCAAGATATACGACGAAGCAGTGACATAACCTTGCAGAATCACCAGCTCAGTACGGGCTTCCAAACTTATTCCTCCCAGAACAAAACTGACCCACTTCCAAACCTTACCCTTTCAGATATGGCACATTGTGCATACCGCTCCCCTGGGCGGCGGTATACTCTTTTACGACCATCAGTTCCATAAAGGCACATTCGTGACTCATCAGAAAAGAGCACCTGACTCCATTGCTCCAATGTCCAGTCTCGGTGCTCACGGGCAAATTGTAACCTTGCTATTCTGTGAGCTGGGGTAAGTTTAGGGCCGGTTGCAGGTCTGTAGGGTTTCAAATCACGTTCTTTAAGTCTTCTTCTTGCTGTCCATTCACTAACATTAACATTTCTAACATTTCTCAGCATTTGCTGAACTTCAACAGCAGAACGGTGACGACTTCTTAAGCTCGCTGACACAATAAATCGATCATCTCTCTCTGTTGTCTTTCTTCTACGGCCAGATCCCGATCGTATGATGTAGCCGCCTATCTCTAGGTATCTTTTATACACATACTGGACTGTGGAACGACTATCTTCACATGTGCGAGCCACATTTCGCTGGTTCATTCCGGTTTCCATTAGCGTGATGATTCGAACAACTTCTGCTTCTCGAAGATCCATTTTGATTAGCTAAAATTTTAACGTAGACACTACACCACTAACACCAGTCAAAAAACAATGGATGTTTTTGTTTTCCACTACTTTACGTTAATTTGAAGATAATGGGCTAATAATGAGAAAACAAAAAATATCGTAAAGAACGCTTTTCAAATTTAATCCAAGTTTTTTTTTTACCCTTTGCCATAGACAAACACGGCAAACTTGTTTATTTTAACTTGTCATTAGTACAAACCAAAAAAAAACAATAAACAGTCCTTACGATCAAATTTTAAGGGTGGCCTAACTTTTATGCACGCCAGTGTATAATAAAGTGGATGAGTTTTTTTTTGTTTGAAATGGGCTAATTAAAGTCAAAGCCATTCGTGAATTTAGAAGGGCATTTATGATGGTCAAATTTACTGAATTTACCACCAGTTCGGAACTCTGACTTCTACTGAGAGGTATCCAGTAAGAAACTCAGCAAGTATCTACTAGGGAACTACCAGTCACATTCAACAAAATCCTTAACTAATTGTAAGCTACATTATACCAGAGTATTATACGCTACTTTTTATCCAGGGCATGCAGTGAGGACATCAAATTTTCAATAAGCATCCAATGATATGTAGTTATAAATTGTTGTAAAATTGAATACATACAGAAATCTATTGATTGGCAGTTCTTAATCTATTGACGGGCCAGTTGGCGCAGTTGGTTAAGAGTCTGGTAAAGATTCCACCTATTGCGCCGCAGGTCGTGGGTTCGATTCCCGCACAAGACATGCATTTGTGTGCATGAACATGTCTGTATGTCCTGAGTTTGGGTGTAATTATGTATATTAAGTATGTATTTACAAACAAAAAGTAGTATATGTATTATATCAGTTATCTGGTTTCCATAGTACAAGCTCTGCTTAGTTTGGGATCAGATGACCGTGTGTGAGGAATGTCCCAGGATATTTATTTATTTAATCGATCGGCAAAGTTAAGCTACGTCTTTTTACCCTTTGCCATAGACAAACACGGCAAACTTGTTTATTTTAACTTGTCATTAGTACAAACCAAAAAAAAACAATAAACAGTCCTTACGATCAAATTTTAAGGGTGGCCTAACTTTTATGCACGCCAGTGTATAATAAAGTGGATGAGTTTTTTTTTGTTTGAAATGGGCTAATTAAAGTCAAAGCCATTCGTGAATTTAGAAGGGCATTTATGATGGTCAAATTTACTGAATTTACCACCAGTTCGGAACTCTGACTTCTACTGAGAGGTATCCAGTAAGAAACTCAGCAAGTATCTACTAGGGAACTACCAGTCACATTCAACAAAATCCTTAACTAATTGTAAGCTACATTATACCAGAGTATTATACGCTACTTTTTATCCAGGGCATGCAGTGAGGACATCAAATTTTCAATAAGCATCCAATGATATGTAGTTATAAATTGTTGTAAAATTGAATACATACAGAAATCTATTGATTGGCAGTTCTTAATCTATTGACGGGCCAGTTGGCGCAGTTGGTTAAGAGTCTGGTAAAGATTCCACCTATTGCGCCGCAGGTCGTGGGTTCGATTCCCGCACAAGACATGCATTTGTGTGCATGAACATGTCTGTATGTCCTGAGTTTGGGTGTAATTATGTATATTAAGTATGTATTTACAAACAAAAAGTAGTATATGTATTATATCAGTTATCTGGTTTCCATAGTACAAGCTCTGCTTAGTTTGGGATCAGATGACCGTGTGTGAGGAATGTCCCAGGATATTTATTTATTTAATCGATCGGCAAAGTTAAGCTACGTCTGTCTACGTTGAGATATTCCTCATGTGCAAATTACAAAATAAAAGCAAAGAACTAAAAAAAAAATGTTATAAAAATTCAAAATTGGGCCATCCATGCATCTGAATCTTTTATAAACACATCCCAGAGGATTTTCATTATTATCTGTAAATAACACTAAGATCAACAAAGAAACATGAATAATAGTTTAATTATGAAAGAAAGAAAGTCTTTCAGTCTTTAAATAATAATAATAAAATAAAATAAAATGTAGTGTAGTTCTATTGTATTTTTGGCCAAAATGTTTCTAAACAAAAGCAACCTACTAAACTAGCAAAATTAAAGACTAGTCAAGGCACTATATTTGGCGAAAATTAACTGTATATTAATCTGAAAGACTTACAACCGGCGGCAGAAGAGGAACCCCATTTAACTTCATACACGAAACATATTGTCCTAACTGTCGCACTGATTTAACGTCCCACGGGTCGTTCATTTCGCTATATGTTACATCAACTGGGCAGGACGCTGAACACAAGTTTAAAACTGCAAGCTCATCAATTAACAACTAATCTCATCACGCATGTAGAGGCACTACACTTTTGAGTATCTCCAATTTATTAAAGCACTATCAAAGTATCAACTACGGGAAATTTAATTTTATCGGATCGCTTACTTCCATAATAAATGAAATGATGGTGTCACGATTACGTCAGTTCATTATAGTAAATTTTCACCGGTATCGTATTGATTAGTAAGTAGAATTTGCTGTGAAGATTCCGCACCAAGGAATATAGTACTCTCTTTCCGCACTGTAAAATGGAGGTACTGCTATGCTATGCAGAATTGGAGATTGTAAAAAAATATATATTTGTTTTTGAAAGAAATTACAAAGCGATCCGCAAATACCGTGAATTTGAAATAATTAAAGCACTGTTCGCATTGGACCAGCCAGCTCTTGTCTCTTGAAACTTAATGAAACACCCAATCTACAATACTTCCAAACTTTTTTGAAATAGATTCAACCAATCACGGATGCCAAAAAGAGAAGTGCGTTATGATCGTGTTATGATTGTCACGGCGAAAACAGACTACCTACAAGTTGTCAAACATTTTTGTGTTGCCATGGTGCCCATGGTGACGTTATGCCTCGTCCACACGTTTGCCGTTTGCCGCTAACTTCAAACTCCTACAAACGCTTGGACAAATGAGGAGTTTTCTTTCCATAAAGTTTTATAGAGTTTGTTGAAAATACCTGTCTTTTTGTCAAATCCATGTCAAATCGTGTACATAAGGTTCAAATTAGTTCCAATTATCAACAGTTTGACAAATGTTTTCAACAAAACTATGGATAGAAAGGGAGCCAAACACGGTTTCGAGTGCGCTGGTGTATTTTATACAAGCAAGCATGACGGACGTTGATCTCGTTTCTGCAAAAACGTTTCTTCTTAACCTCAGTTACGAGATGGGAAACTTGAGTTTTTTTTTACTTTCTTAGAATATTATGGATTGATATTTCAGTGATTCACGACCATAGTAGTTCATTTAGCATATTGCATACTTTTTGTTTAAGATTATTTATTTTTGTATATTTCCATATGTCTGTGACATTTCCTAAAATAGTAAGTTTTACGGTTTTTAGAGTAACCGTGAGAAATGTTCAAATATGGCTCATGTCATAAAAAAACATTCATAAGAAATTAACATCTATCCATATTGTTCTACGAAGGTATAAAAAAAAAAAAAACACAAATTTCCCGCCTCGTCTTATCTAAAATGAAGATTAAATGAGTAGTTTTCTTATGATACCTCATTGCTCAAAATACCCGTCAAAATGTTGATAACCACCATTGTACTAAAACATGACTTATGGTCGGTGACTGACAGTGCGGACTATATGAAGTGATTTATTTTGTGACTACAACTCAAGAAAACTCAAATAAGACACGGCTGTATGGCTCAGACCTTTGCCTGCCCTTTGGCGAAAAAAAAACAAAGAATAAAAACACACACACACACACACAATTAGTGATGTGCCAACTCGGAAAAAACAAAACTCGATTTAACCCGAGTTAAAATTCACGTAACTCGGGTTGAACTCGAGTTAACTAGATGGAAGAGTTAATGTTTTTTTATTTTTTTTTTCCAATTTATTCCCTCACCTTCGCATTAATAGTAAAAAAATATGTGTAAATGATATTTTTATCTGTTAAAATTCTTTCATTTTTTATATTATTTGTTTGTAATGTATTGGAAGAGTTATACTAACTAAAGTTATTAAGTTATTAAAGGAAACAAAAAACCCGACTGCGAAAAATTACCTGAAAAGAGAAAAACAAGCTCTTTAATCTATAGAATTTTGAATATAATTTGAATGTTACAAGGTATTGCAGTCGGGGACAAACAAATAACCTAAGTATGTGTTTTTTTTACCCGACTGACCCGGAAGGAGGGTTATGTTTTTCGAGTGTATGTATGTATGTATGTATGTATGTATATATGTATGTATGTATGTATGTCTATTTCTTTGGCACGCTGTGCAGCCTAAACGGCTTGATGGATTTAAGCATATGAGGTGTCGTTAGATTTGTCTGAACTGTGGGAGTGTCATAGGGTATATTATTTTTATATGGCGTCTGCGGATAAGAAAAGAGGGGGGGTATTAAAAACAATAATTTCGTTATTATAACAATATGGGTATCAAATGAAAGCTTGTGAACAGCCCATTCCATATATGTATATATTGTAATACTTTTATGCTACCATTTTGACGTAAACTGCAAAAAACAATGTTTAATGCAAGGAAAGAATGAGCGGTTACCGTACGTAACTCAGAGTTGCGGTGGTTGTTGGTTGTTAGCGTTACTTTACTGCACCGCTCATTTACTTACTAATACTTACAACTCATTCTGTATAAAACTAAAAAGTCTGAAATAAATTAAATTATTAAAAGAAACAAAAAACCCGACTGCGTAAAACAAAAATTAACTGAAAAGAGAAAAACAAGCTCTTTAATCTATAGAATTTGGAATATAACTTGAATATTATAAGGTATTGCAGTCGGGGATAAACAAATATTACAAAAAAATACATACTTAGGTTATTGGTTTGTCCCTGACTGCAAGACCTTATAACATTCAAGTTATATTCAAAATTCTATAGATTAAAGAGCTTGTTTTTCTCTTTTCAGTTAATTTTTGTTTTACGCAGTCGGGTTTTTTGTTTCTTTTAATAATTTAATTTATTGTAATATTTGTTTATCCCCGACTGCAATACATTATAAAATTCAAGTTATATTCAAAATTCTATAGATTAAAGAGCTTGTTTTTCTCTTTTCAGTTAATTTTTCGCAGTCGGATTTTTTGTTTCCTTTAATAATTTAATTTATTTCAGACTTTTAGTTTTATAAAGACTGAGTTGTAATTATTATTAAGTAAATGAGCGGTACGGTAAAGTAACGCTAACAACCATCGCAACTATGTGAGTTACGTACGGTAACCGCTCATAGTACCTACTGTCCTTGCATTAAACATGTTTTTTTGCAGTTTACGTCAAAATGGTAGCACATAAGTATTACAATATATACATATATGGAATGGGCTGTTCACAAGCTTTAATTTGATACCCATATTGTTATAATAACGAAATTTTTGTTTTTAACCCCCCCCCCCCCTCTTTTCTTATCCGTAGACGCTATTTAAAAATAAATATACCCTATGACACTCCCACAGTTCAGACGAATCTAACGACACTTCATATGCTTAAATCCATAAAGCCGTTTAGGCTGCAGAGCGTGCCAAAGAAATAGACATACATACACTCGAAAAACATAACCCTCCTTCCGGGTCAGTCGGGTAAAAATATTTATATTTATTATTAATAAAACTATGTAATTATACAGCAGTATTTTCAAAATAAAATCAAACTAACATTATAATGCAGGTATGTATGTACAATGGGTAGACTTATAGGCTCATAATTGTTTATAATCACAAACACAATATTTTCAAGAACAGTAAAATTAGCTAATTACTATAACAAAGAATATTTTTGCAGTAGTTATATTATATGTTGATATTTTAGTCTTAATTATATTGTACTTAACTGTTCCTCTAAAGAAAAATGATACTAAAAACAAACTCGAGTCAGAGAGAATTTAACTCGAGTTCGTTCGAGTTAAGCCCAGTAGTACTATTAAATATTCTGTGGCCCAACTTCGAGTTAGTTACTCGAGTTAACCATCACATCACTACACACAAACAATGACGTTAGACAGTAGACACTAGACAGCAGCAGGCGGACAGATTGATTGAGCGGGTGGTTGAATAAACCATTTATTATTTTCCTAATTTCCTGTTGAAATTTTCTATACATACATGGTTCTGTTTTAATTGTCGTACCTTTAGATAATTGATTTCTATCCATAAAATCACCATTATTGACGAAATGGACATTATAAAGTTGAAAAACGTGAGTCCAGCCGGGAGGCAGGGCATTGCGTGCTTTTCTTTATCATTTCTTATATTTTCGATATCCTTCTTCTCTGGAAGTATGCTTGGTTACTCATCGGAGCTGTGGGCCCTCACATACTGGGGGCCTGCGCTGTATTTCTGTTTGTTTAATTTCATTCTGAGGTACTGTTTCAAAGGCTTTACATATGAGGTGAGATTAATTTGATTTTATATAATTAGGTCTTGTAGCTACTTTTTCCAATATTTATTTTATTTTCTACCACTTTGGTTAAACTTTTGTTTTCTGGAGATTTAAAGCATAGCCCTGGTCTGTACGATGACAACCTAGGCTTTTGACCAGTGTAAACCCTATTAAAAATTGTCCTTTTTAGTTTTGAGTGCGAGATTATAAACTGATATATTGATCTTTGATTGAATATGTAATTTTTAACCTATGCTCATACTGAGTTGAATAAAAAATCATTCTCAAATCAGAATCTGTATACTAAATAAACAACCTTATTTCCAGGTATCAATCAGGTCAGCATTCCTAGGCTCAGCATTTGCTACAGGCCTTTACCTGGCCACATTTGACGATGGCTGGAGAGTCTTCGGTCTTTACGCAATGTCATTATCAGCATTCCACTTCTCAGAATTCCTTGCTGTTGCTCTGACGAATCCGCGGACATTAACGGTGGACTCATTTATACTAAACCACAGTGTACAATACGGAGTTGCAGCGGTAGCCAGTTGGATTGAGTGGGCTGTTGAATATTACTTCTTTCCTGGTTGGTATTTGAAAAGAGGATACAAATATTTTTATGTCTAACAATTATTACCTCATAGATTATATAATTAGTATAGTTGAGGAAATAATAAGTTAAAATGATAAGTCTAATACATATGTTTTTTTTTTAATCTATTTTTGTCCACCCGGGCATATCAATCCCATCATATCATGCACATACCTAGTTTCTCAACAGTGCACAGTATAAAGAAATAAACAAATGAAATAATTATATTATGTAAAAGAGTAAAGAGAGCATAACTGGTGAAGGAGAGTTACCAGAGTACAAAATTTTACATACATAATTGAATTCAAGTTTTATTTAAAAATATTCAAATAATAAAGGCTTTACCAGACGTCCAAACCTGGTGCAGCAAAGCAGCAAACAAAGGTCTACACTGCTATATGTCAAAAAGAGTAAGAAGCACAGCAAGGCATCACATTATCTTTTTGAAATATAGAGCTATCTCACATGCCATAACATGCCGTGGTTGATTTTATGATCATACAGATATTTTTATCTGCCTAGGGAAGGCAGATAAAAATAAGTTAAGTAAAAGAAGACAGGGATTCTTCTTTTACTTATTTAATTAGATAAGGATTAATATTATATTGGTCAATATAACTTGGAAAGTATGACCCATAAAAAAACTCTATCGCCTAAAAATGCTTACTGTGGGTTATGCATAGTATATAGACATATACCATCACGGACTTTTTTGTACATAGTTTTGAGATACACAATTCCGTAGTAGTACATCATTTTGATATATCTCGTAAAGTTTAGTCAGTGTTAACAAAGACAGCGCAAAACATTCTGTGTTAATGAAAATTGACTTTTCATATATGTTATGTACACACGGCTACAGATCAAGCTATACATTTCCAGTATAAGCTGATCTCGCATTGTATAGGATTACCGTACTATGGGAGGTCAGCTTATACTAGAAAAGTATAGCTTGATCGGTAGCCGTGTGTACAGTGGCCGGCAAACAACTTGAGCCATGACCTTGAGTGCGCAGTAGACGATTTTAAGGTGTCGTTGGTGGAAAGAGAGGTGCGCGGGGGCATTCTGTCGGCACGCGTCCACGCTATTGGCCGAGCATGAGTGTACATGCGCGAACTTACCCCCACTACGTCGACTTTGGCTCAAGTTGTTTGCCAGCCTCTGTACATGCATGTATAGAGAAAACCGCATCAAAATCCTTTGCGTGGTTTAGAAGCACTTAGTGGATGAACAGACAGACAGACGTGGAGAGCAACTTTGTTTTATACTTTTGAAGTCTGTCTATAATTTCATATGGTTATGGCAAGTTACCAAAATCCGAACACATTTTTTTTTTTTTGGTTGTTTGTCTGAGCATTAGGTATTTTCAGAGGCAACTTGAGGACAGCTAATACCATAATATCAATCGTTTTTATTTCAGATATGAAGACATACTTCTGGTTATCCTACATAGGAGCCCTGATGTGTATTGGTGGTGAAGTGCTCAGGAAGGGTGCCATGTTCACTGCTAAGACCAACTTTAATCACACGGTCAGTTTCCATTTTTAACCGACTTCAAAAAAAGGAGGAGGTTCTCAATTCGGTTGTTTTTTTTTTTTTTTTTTTTATGTTTGTTACCTCATAACTCCGTCATTTATTAACCGATTTGGAAAATTCTTTTTTTGTCTGGAAGGGTACACTTCCCGTTTGGTCCCATTGTCAGATCAGGATTTGATTACTTCTTAGTGTAATTTGAAGTCGGTTTAAGTTTTTTGTAAAACAGTCCAATTATTAGATATAATAATTACTGATTAACTCAGAAGAACTTGTTCTTGAGGGTATTGTAAAACACACCAATGTATTTAGGATGAAATTCTTAAACATAGGAACTAGTAGGACAGTGATGGTTTAGAAAGTTAGATGAGTAGGGTTAGAGAAAGAGCATTAGCTGTCTCTTAGAAATTACAAAGATGTATAGTGGAATTGAAGTTATGTTTAAAATGGAACATCAATCTACACTAATCTGTACTAATAAAGCGGAAGAATTTTCTTTTGTTTGTTTAAACGGACTTATCTCAGGAACTAGCAGTCGGATTCGAAAAATTCTTTCACTAATAGGAAGCTACACTATCCCGAGTGTTATAGGCTAGGCTGTATTATCCCGGGAACTCAGGTGAAACCGCGGGGGACAGCTAGCACATATAAAGCTGCAGAATCAGCAATGGACGTCCATGTGTTGCTAGCGATGTGGTGTGAGGGAGACTGTGACAACCATAGTGACAAGCAAACAGGTTGCTGTTTGCTTGTCACCTTTGTGTAACTTCAATGTCATTTCCACTTTGTTACCCAGGTACAATTTGTGAAGAGAGCAGATCACATGCTGGTGACGCATGGAGTTTACTCGCTGTGTCGACACCCCAGTTACGTGGGCTGGTTCTATTGGTCAATAGGAACACAGGTAACTTGATAACTTCACTTTACATATCAATTGAAACTAGATAACATTTGGCTGCTGTGGGCATTGATACACAGTAATAGTACAGTGTAACAAAACAAAGAAATACCTTTTAATGTTTAAGAATGTTATAGAAAAATAAACCTTATGACACGCAATAAGGTTTATCTGTTAAATCTACGGTTATTTATATAATGATATGGATGAACCTTTTTATAAATAAATAAGGCTACTTTTCTTTATATTTGTACACGTCAAAATGTTTTGCTTAAATTGATGGACTTTAGTCTGATAGTAAGACGATGACGTTACTTGAAAGTCGTGTGTAAGGTCCATATCTTAGAAATGCAATCAATGCTCAAGTCAAGTTTTGAATTGATATTAAAATAATTGAATTTGGAATCTGCACCACTGATATTAGGTTTATTTTCGATTAACACAATCTATTATGGAGAATTGATCTTAATTTCGATCTCATACTATAATGCGGGCCTTAGATTCTGATCAGATCTATCAGATTCTAAGGCCCTCAAAAGCTTAAGCTTTTATCGAAGGAAAACATTGACAGAAAGAATAATAACACGATGGTAGGGTACTTTGTAATACCCACCTTGCTGGCTACCACCCTCAAGTTGAAAATCTGTTGCATAGCACTTACCAGTGTATTGCAGCCTCTGCACTTGAGAGCTAGTTCCTTATAGGCTTACCCCCTTATTCATAATGTCTTTTTAACTAAATCAGTGTAATAGTGTCCTCCGTCTCACTTTTTCGATCACCAAATGTCACGTGTCAGATAAAGACGTCAGAATTTTAGCTAATCAACGTTTGATAACTTCATTATGAATAAGGGGGTTAGTGTGCATACCACTTTAGACCACTAATCGTATCACACATAGGTGATTTAATTATTTGACCAAATCATTTTAATTTCAGATAACCCTCCTCAACCCAATCTGCTTAATCATCTACGCGCTGGCATCGTGGACGTTCTTTAGGGAAAGAGTATTTGCTGAGGAGCTGACTCTCATCACATTCTTCGGCCCCCAGTATGTTGAATACCAGAAGAAAGTCAGCACAGGCCTGCCATTCATACCGGGCTATATACCAGAGAACGTAAAACAAAGGGTACAAGAAGATCACTGGAGCTATTGAAGGTATTTGATGACCTTATTTGAAGAAATTTCTTGTAGGAGATGGCAATATTGCGGCGAAATTAGGAACTAACTTTTGTACTGCCTTTCCTTAGCTGTCATTAATAGCGATACGTGGCGCCCTCGTTATGATTATTAGGTTTTTCTAGAGTTTAATAACACGTGGAAATCTGTTCGAAAGCATTTGGACTAACAAAAATATATTGATAAGTGAAATGTACCCGCTGGCTCGCAGTTAAAAATAATGATTGTTTCTAATTATTATAAAACTCTGCGCGGATCTTAGACGAGCCAGCGGGGTATGGTTTCCTACCAGGTGGACCAATCACCTGAGTAAGTTTTGGAAGCCACTGGATGCAACATAGACTTAGGATTTCGCTATTTTCCGATACAAATCCCTAACATTCATAATCGTTTCGTCGTAGAAAATTTTTCTTGTAGATACAATTTCTTTGGTATGCAAGCTGTCTAAAACTATTTTGTGGGCTTCCATGGGGAAAGTTGTATTCAGCAGTGGACATCCTCGGGCTGAATATGATGGTGAAAGTTGAAAATGTATTTACTTGCATTTACATAAATTTTATATTAACTAGGTAGGTAATAAGCACAAGACTTATGTTCCAAGACAGTATAGATAGAAGTTTTAGTATGTAACATATTATAATTGTATGTACCTATAATATATTATATATTTATATTTGTCAGATTATATTAATGTTGTACATAATGAAACTCGTTACATATTAATGAAATAAATATAATAAGTAATACATTTAATTATGTAGAATTTGGCGACATTTCATATTTTGAAATGAAGCTTAGTCTAAAAAAACAACTTTTTTTTTAAGGTTGATTTTCGTAAAGAAATTCGACATTTATTTAGATTCAATCTAAACAGACGTAAGAGACGCGACGATGGCGCGCTCTCTGTTAATCATCATAATTTTAGTCTTTATGCAATGAGACGTTTTCTTTCCATAGAGTTGGTTTAAAATACCTGTCAAATCGTGTACAGGTTTGACAGGTATTTTCAACCAAACTATAAAACCCTATGGAAAGAAAATGTCCATTATAAAATAAGGAACAAAACTCAGAACAGAGGAATAAATGTTTTTAAAAATATTTTAGAGCAATGGAATATGAAATGTTGTCAATTGTCGAAACAGGCGATTGCGCTTTGAAATACTTTCAGTAATTTATTAACCTATTCATATTGTAAATATTATCCTGTAAACTAAGTATTTTACTTATATTTATGTATTGTAATTTGATTAAAAGTAAATGTTTGTATATAAAGTGTATTTATGGTTGTGAATGTCTGCTAAAAAGTTAAAAAAATATTTTTACTGAAATTAAAACTATTTTTCTCCTTGATTTTATATTTATTATTACCTACCGAATTGTTAGTATAAAAACGAATTATAAAATTAAAATAAAGAAAGGTAATACAGGCCCTAACTAACTAGTAAGGCGTATAAGGTAAATAATACCACTAGTTTTCAAAATAGTACTTAACTGAAAAGAGCCGGCTAGTCTAGAAACAAGGCAAGACATGTTTGATATTTCGGTATTTCCATTACAAAAATAAAAATTACAGGCTTGGTCTAAATTATTTCCAATATCATTCGAGTGGCTGGCGGGAGGCATCCATGTTAGGCACCCAAACGATTTTAATTATTTCTGGGACTTTTAATATACTTTTGGCCGAGGTTGTAGTGTACATGTTAACTCATAAAAAAAGAGAGCTGACCTCAAGCGGAATGTTTTTGACCTTATCAATTATACAACAGTATTGTGCGCTTTATAAACATTGATAACATTCTGTGTGCGAAATGGCGAGCGCTGTGGTGCTTGTTTTCTTGTTGGATAATTTGCCAGGTAAGATTTTACATAAACAGTACTTTTTAAACTTAGAAAAAAAATGCCACACACACACACACCTTAAAATAAACAACATAATATAAAAATAAGAAATATCGAGAAGTTGTGTGTTGGCAAATTGGCCACCAGCTCAGCATACTTAATGATGTGCACAGTCAGCACACGGCGCTGATTTTCAGCAGGCGCCAATGGGACTTTTCAATCATACGTCCGGGTAAGTGATGGTCAGCAAAGCAATTTACAAATATAAATACAACTGATAATTATAAATAGTAATGTCAGATACAACTTTTAAACTTTACATATTTACTTACGCGTGTAACTACTGTTTTATAATTCAGTTTAAAGCTGAAATTGTATAAACTCATATTAAATCAAGCTTTAGTGTATTCATGCAATGAGCTCCTCCCGTGGTTTTCTCAAGGGAGAACAGTATGTGGGCATCAAGAAGGTTGTGAAAAGATGTTTGGTTTAACGCAACAATACATTCATATTACTCAATATTTAATTACTCCATAGGTTTTAACGAAGTGCTAAACAAAACACTACAGGGAGCAGAAATCATAACACCGGCAGGCTTGCTAACTTCGACAATAGAACCATGTAATACAATAGCCATACAAGCAATCTTGAAGTCACTACGTAATGCGTCAGATGTAGAAACTAAACGAAAGTTCGATGAGATTAAAACCAATGATATTTCACAAGAATGGTCAGCTGAATCTCTGTATAAGTTAGGGTCAGTTTTAGATGTTTCATTTCCAGACAAAGAAATAAAAGATAATTATATTAATACTGTTTTAAAATCTGAAGAACGCAGTGAGTGCGTAGATGAAAAGGCAAGGGTAGTAAATAATGTTACGGAAAGCGCGCCATTTATGGTCGCCATCTTTGAATCGCTGTCAAATTTGACAGCTCAGACATGTGCCGGTACTTTGATGTCGCCGCATTGGGTGCTGACTGCGGCCAGTTGTGTCAATATGTTGGGGATTTTTTATGAAAATGTGTAAGTATACTATAAAATTAATTTGCTGTTTTATTTTCTTCTAGTTAATCAAGCCATTATTAAAAACATCCAAATACAGGACACACGGATATGGTACTGCATATAAAGTTTGTCATATGTGATAATCGAAACACGTCCTTTCGAGGTAGAAAGGAAGAGATAGAATCAAAGAAAGAAAAAAAGAAAATATACACATTTATAGAAAAATTTCATCTCATCTCATTAATGTTATAAATGTCACTAAATTATAAATAAACACTTCTACAACTGATCGGATTTCGTTGAAATTTGGCACGCTTATAGAATATGTTCTGGATTAACATATAGGGTACTTTTAATCCCGTGAAAGCAATATATCGCTCTGGAACGCGGGTGAAAACACGGGGCGCAACTATATTCTATAATTCTTTCTTAGATAAGGAAATGGAACAATGCCTATATTAGTTGACATACACTTGAGTCCTGCATTAGTACAGAAGAGATTGGTCAAATATGGTATAGGGAACATTATGTGCAAAGAGTATGATTTGCTCCTCTCTTTTCTTTCTTGTTTATATACAATACATAGCTGAGAATAGCTAACAAGTTTATACAATAGCACCAATTTTAATAGCCAATTTATCTGTCACATTCCAGTACATCAAAAAGCATTTACACAGTGGTAGTAAACGCGACGGATTCCCTCACAGACGGCATCGCATACAATGTGACCACAGTACTCCTGCACCCTGAGTATGAATACCACAGGCACAAGCGTGTGACTCCCATGATGGTTCCAGTACGTGATGATCATCATCTAGCTCTCATGAGGATAGAGCCCGGAGTTGAAGGGGCTAGAGATTTGGTGGTGGAACATGGGGTGGGGGGTGATGTAAGGGTGTACGGGTGGATGTTGATGAAGGTATGATTATGTTAAAGCTGTGTAGATAATTTTACCTTCAAAAAGCTTTTTTTTATACAATGAATAGGCTGTGTGTGACCACAATCTCACCATACGGTCAGTGATCATGTGGCCGAGGGTGGTGAGCACACAGCCTTGAAGATGTTCCATACAATCTCTCGAATGCATCTCTCGAAAATCTCTCACCAAGTCCCGAGGTGTGGTACTCGGTGACAGATTTTCGACTTGAGTGTGGTAGCCAGCCAGGCGGGTACTAAAAAGTACCCTACCAACGTGCTATGTGTTCCTCACGATGTTTTCCTTCACCTCAAGCTCATTATACAATTCGAACCTTCGTCACGGTAATCGGCGTCTCTGCCACTGAGCTATCGTCAACTTATAATTTATCATGTGCTAATGAGCTAGAGAACCCCTCCATCGATATCTATGGCTCGCACAAACCGGCTCGGAGAGGAGAGTAAATTTTTATCCCGATTAAAATAGAGCTTTAGTTAATTGAGATATGGTTTATTTTTACATTTCACTTCTTTTGTTAGCGCGTTAGGTCGGCTCTCCAGCATTCAATGTAAAAATAAACCATATTACAATGATCCTAAAGTCTATTTTTCAAGTATCGTTGAAGCGCTCGTGGCGTAGCATGATTAGCCGTTCTTAATCGATCGGCAAAGTTAAGCTACGTCTGTCGTGGTCGGTACCTGGATGGGTGACCGCCTAGTGGTATTTCAAATCGAGCGTTTCCGTGCTTCGGAAGGCACGTAAAGCCGTTGGTCCCGGTTATCACTTAATTGGCTACTTGACAGTTTTCGGAAACATATTTTAAAATTTACATACGTGTATTTTATACCTCTTACAATTATCTTTTTATCAAAAAAATGTTATTTACAAGGAAAAAAAAATAATAGGTACAAATTGAGCTGATCTGCGACCTGAGTCATTGAACCAGCTCACACACCTGAGCCGTGAGCTGTTATGCAGCTCGCGTATTTTTGATGAGTTTCACACCTCTAGTGTACTTACCACCTTCGATCATATCCTCACGTACCATTGAGATTGTGGTCAACAAAACCCTATCCACCCTATTCATAGTACAAGAAAAAAAACTTAACCAGCTTGTTTGTTTTTAGAATGCAACAGGTAACCACAGTATGCATGCCACCTCGATGCCAGCGAGGACGATACCCTGCGGTGATGAACGACCTGTTCTATGCTTTACTACTAATGTTACAGTCGATTATAATCAGGTATGTATTACTGTACAGGCTCAGCTCGTTAAAGAACTACTTTAGTACCAAACAAAATCTTCAACCATGCTTTATGTTTATATCGACGGTATAAGACTTTTGTATAAGAACTACAAGTTTTTAATCACTATTTCAGAGTAGTTACCATGAGATCTTATACAAGATGTCATCTCAAAGAATCAATTTTTTCATAATACTTTCAGCTGAGTTCCGGCGGTCCAGTACTAACCGTACAGAATAACGAAGTTCGTGTGTTAGCCGTGGCGCAGACAGACGAACGCTCCGTTGTCGGCTACCCTTTATACAAACATTACAAGTGGATACAAAAGGTTTTGGAAAGGAAATAAAGTTGTTAGTAATGTACTATTTTGTTTTCATACATATCTAAGTCTTAATTGCAACAATTTAATTTGGAACCTGGATCTATGACATAAAGTTTATTTTCGATTAACACAAATCTATTCTTGCGATTAAAATTCAAGTTGAAAATCTGTCGCCAAGCACCTATCCGTGTGTTCCGTCAGCTGCACTTGAGAGCCAGTTCCTTCTAGGCTTTGTGTGCTTACCACCTTCGACCACATCATCACTTACTATAGTGAGATTGTGGTCAAACACAGGCCTATACACAGTAAAAAAAAAAAAAAAAAAACCCACTTCAATACTATTTTTAAACCAACCCAGATTAAATAACTACATTAAATTCGCATTAGCTTCTTTTCTAAGGAAATCCTACACGGGAAGACTAAAGATAAGATCTATAGACGGACCGATTGGTGTAGTTGGTTAAGATTCCACATATCACGAGTCGTGGGTTCGATTCCCACCCAGAACATGCATTTGTGTGCATGAACATGCCTGCATGTCCCGAGTCTGGGTGTAATTATGTATATTAGGTATGTGTATCAGTTATCTGGTTTCCATAGTACGAACTCTGCATCGTTTGGGATCACATAGCGGTGTGTGAGGAATGTCCCAAAATATTTATTTTATTTCATAATAGGTACAAAATGCGCGCGGTGCGGCCTTGTATAACGGTTCGTAGATTTAGGACGAACAAAAATTTTTTTGTAAACGAGAACGCTTTAGTAATAGTTTACTAACGTCAATTGTTTACACTCAGGGTACCTACTGGTGGACTGTCTGCAGGCTTTATAAAACGTAATCACGACTCCGTTGGATAAGGAGCCTTAAAGAATAGATATGATGTCACTTGATTGCGATATGAATTAAATAATTTTCCATATTGTTTATGGGCATTTAGACAATGGTTATTATCATGCATGCTCTATTATTCTCAAATATAAATATGATAACAAAAAACTGTAAACAATAAGCTAATGCCCGGTACCTATGCGTTCCAAGTTCCAATGACTCGGTAATCAACGAACTTCAAAGCTACTGAAGTTGCCGGTCGTTTCCGAGTCGGTTCCGAACCCATGACCTACGGCGTGATACAGTAGTACCCAACTAATATGGCTTACCTATGTACCTGCGGAGAAGACACATTTTCAAAGCGCGGGATATGCTATTGGTTGGCAGCTGCCGCCATGTGTGCGGAGGGGCGTGACTTGCGACTGAGACGGAACTAACAGCTGCAGTGTATTATGAACCTTATAGTAGTGCTCTAAGGTTGTTTGTAAGTTTTAAGCATTCTTTCGTTAATCTTCGGGCCATACTTTCTTTTCTGTGCGAACGAAGATTCACGACGCGTCTTATCAGTTGGGTACTACTGTACTACAGTATCACGCCGCAGGTCGTGGTTTCGATTCCCAACCGGGGCATGCATTTGTGTCTTCGATCAACAATAAATCTATATCGATGATTTGTGTACATTAACATGTATGTATTTACAAACAAAATGTATATCAACGCGCAGGAACACAACATTGTTATTTGGCGGCGGTATTCTGTAAGATGAAGGTACTTTTCCTGTCGAGCTGTACACAGTCTCAATTCAATCTTATGATATGAGCGAACGAATAGAAGACGGCGAACTTCCATTTTTTTTTTTTATTAGATGAAGGGAATATTATTTAACTATTCTGATGTATTTTGACCTATTTGAAAACGGTGTAGAGTCATTTTGTTAACGTTAATAAGTGCCTTATCAGGGCCTAAATTGAATAAATACTTTTTGAATTTGAAATTATGAGGTTTGATGCCAAGCTTCTTAAGAGGAAAGGATGGCTGCCAGAAATTTGAAGAATAGGTTTTTCACATATCTATTTCTGTCGCGCTGTGCCCGAGCTTTCCCGCCCAAGGGCGATAGAGACAACTACAGCTTGGACCGATTATACCTATTTAAAATAGACGTAATCGCTATTTCGTAATCCTCGGTTTTCTCCTCCAAAACTGGATCGATTTTGATTGAAAAGTTTTCAATAATCACAATAAGAAGGGCTTTGGCTATGTCTGTCGGTTTTCCTTTGTTTTTTATATTCGTCAAATTTGTTCGTTGGACGTTTGATAAGGGCGTTAAAAATGGTATGTTTTTGTGATTTTAGAAGACTCCTAATTCTTATAATAATTCATTTATGGAGAAAAACACAAACGAGGGACATACAGTGGTACCTACAGATTGCATGGTAAAATTATCATTGCTCTAGTGTCATTATCCAGAGAGGAAACTGAGGATTACGTTTGTATGGAACAAACGCCACCAGCATATCCTCCTAAAGCACCGAGCTAAATCACAAAATGTGTAAATGCGGCGACAAAGCCAGTATTAGCTCTAGGTGGGCACGGCTTCAAAGCTACTGAAGTTGCCTTCGGTTTCGAACTCATTTTAACAACTGAGAAGATCCGGCAAAATTAAAAA
Source organism: Achlya flavicornis (assembly GCA_947623365.1). Taxonomy (NCBI): domain Eukaryota; kingdom Metazoa; phylum Arthropoda; class Insecta; order Lepidoptera; family Drepanidae; genus Achlya; species Achlya flavicornis. Next base: position 15,009,894 of record OX392467.1, read on the forward strand.
CAATTTTCAAAAAAAAATGGATACTCTGCTTTCAGGACTAATTATAGGTCACAGGCATATAGGTATATGTAGGTATAATGCAAACATAAACAATCAAACTATATGAATATTATTCTCGCAGCGTTGGATCCCACTTTACAAGCTAATAATATAGATATGAAGCCACTTTCCTCAGTTGTGGCATGTAGCTAGGGCGTAACTTTATACATAGGGCATAACTATAGACATTTATACATCTTTCAGCGAGAAATGCACATGCATTGCTGTAAGGTTTCATGTAGGTGCAAATAGATCTATAAACGTGTCAGCTTAAGGGTTCCCGCAGACATACCTACGCTATAATAGCTCGTGGTAAAGGCGATTAATGTCGTGACTAAAAACATTCCAAAATTTCCAATCCTACGAAGAACTTTTGCGATCGTGTACTAAAGGAATGGCTCTGATATCTGGAAAATACGAGCCATATTGGAAACTAACATATCGGCTCATAAATAACCCTCACACTTCTTGAGCAGTTCGTGGAATTAGCTCCAAGAGACCGTAATTTCAGCTCAAAATGTCAACCCAAACACACAAACCTTCTTGAAAAATATGACCAAAAAGAGATTCTACTGAAGAACTAAATAGTCATATCAATAATCATGTGTGGCAAGCCTTTCGTAATTACGTAAACTGCGAAGTGCTAGTTCTAAATGTCATTGCTTACTTAATATTTACTAATATTTTATGGTATTTGAAAGTGGTTGAGCCACAAGAGTTGCGTTTTGCTTGGGAATTAGATATAAATTGGTTATTAAGTTATCCTAGACAACCTGTCCAACCGAATATCTGAGTTCTTCTGACACATTGCAAGAAAGAGAAGTGATAACTTTGAAAAGTTGCTCATTACTGGCAAAGAGGCTGAGGACGGAGTTCGATGCGTTGGTTGGTCTGACTAAATACTCTCCACTAGACTTCAGTGTAGGTATATGCTGATATCCACACAGCAGTAGACAGAACCAGATGGCAAGCAATAGTCCGCAAGAAGATAATCTATAAAGTTCACGTCTCAGCAATGAGGCTACATGTAAGGAGGGCCACCTCCTCCTTACAAAGATATATATGTAATGGAATTATTGAATACTTTATTTATATTATAGATGTCTCGCGGCTTCACCCGCGTTCCCGGGGCATTTTTCGAATCCGACAGAAAGTTCCAGAGATTAGCGCGTTTACAAAACGTTATTATTATTATTAATTATACTCTTTTGGCCTAATTATACCTACTAACACTAGCTGTACGATCTCAGAAAAGACCCTAAAGAAAAATAACTTGTTTTCTAATAACTGGCAGCCGAACTGTAATATCCAGCATTCGATATCACTACAGTAATAGTAGAGGCTCTACCACCCACCCGGTTTATGGTAATACCTTATTTTGCATTATAACCGGCATTCTGTTTAGCTAAATGTTTTGTTCGTTGTGTAATAAGTAGCTAATATTTGATGTTTCACAGTATTTCCTTATTTGTTTTATTTGCATAATACTTTGGGCAATAAGTATGGGATAATAATCGTTGTATATATGCGCTTTGCAATTTAAATATTGTCATTATTTGACAGTTAAGTAGGTACTTACAATATATCGCAGTTCCGATCAACGTTTCTGACACACGGAAGTACAAGAAACATAAGTGAAATTTCATTATTACAGACACATGAGTGACCGCTAACCTGACGTCACACGCGAAGAAAGTGTCTTGTTGCTTCAATAGATAACGCGCGGCCAGTCCACGACAGACAAGCGCGCGGCTCGCACGCTCGCGTCATGGACGAACGAGCGCCTTAGACAATTAAGAAAAAAACAAAATGTCATTCCGCAGATTACTTAGCGCGGTTCGGTCAGCGCGGGAAGCTTTAACTAGGGGTGCGCCAATGGCGGATGGATTGTTGAAATCGTTAGTATCGGTGATTGTTATATTTTGTATCGCCGTATCATCACCACCATCGGCTTCTGCGAAGCCGTTTGCGTTTAGTTTTCCCGCGGGATGGTCACTGGCGGGGCTGGTCGGTAGCGTGGGAGCCAGGAGTGATGATGCGGAGAGGCGAGAGCTGGCGGCCGGAGTCAAGCCCTACACCGGCCAGCGGGTGGGCAACGATACTTTGAGGATGATCTACTATCACGATCAGACCGTGGCTGTCGTGGAACTGGGCCCCCGAAAACTGCTGCGCAATTGTGAACTCATCGAGACAATGTGAGTAATTAATACCTTCTATTTAAATCTAAGGTAATGGGTTATGTGAGAGGTGATTATAAGATGTAGTTAGAAGCTGGTTAGAAGCCTTCAGTCGTCTGCAGAAGATTTTTTCTTCCCCAAAAATATTGAGTTAGGTCGAGGATTGGAGGACCTTTAAACATTCCGTTTCTTTAGGTTTGACTTAAAACACCATCATATTATATAATAAACACAGGAAAATAATAGGTGTAGAACGTATTTCCTCGAATTAAATAAATTACCACAACTATACTCAAGTAATTTTGCTGCCAAGCTACTTACTTTTATGATCAATTTGGGAGTCATAGTGGCAAATCGAGACAAATTTTTTTTTAGCTCGTATTTTATAAGTTAATTGAATCGGAATTATCTCCCCTCTTCAAACAATTAAACCAAAGAAGCGTAATGACGTCGATATTGCTTGCAATCTATTCCGCCAATTTGCCACCATTGACAATGCGCTCTGATTGGCTAAGAGAAGGACTCATGCGCTCTGATTGGCCAAGTCAAGAACACACGATGCATTGACTGTTCAAAATCAGTGACAAATCACTGCCTAATTTCGGAATCGGATTGCTCGGTATTACTACTCGTAAGGGATTGTTCCTCGATTTCTCCCCTTTACCACGAAGGAGTCACCATCCACGGCCCTTTAAATTTAAGCCCATTACGTATTGCCATATAAAATCTGCATTATTCCCCCTACTGCTATTGATATGCAGATCTAAGTACTCTATCAACATTTCCCAATCTTTCTATCATTCAATTTTGTCCAGATAGCCATAATTATATGGGAACGGCCATCGTCCTTTAGGTCTCACCATTTGTCTCAGTTTTCTGCTATTTCGCTTCAGCCCAGCCCTTTCACTGTCAAATTCAAAGCTATTTAATCAGTTAAGACCCTAGGAAGGTACTAATGAAGTTCCAAGCTACTGAAATTACTAGCGGTTCCTCACCATTTGTCCCAGTTTTCTGCTAATTCGCTTCAGCCCAGCCCTTTCACTGTCAAATTCAAAGCTGTTTAAATCAGTTTAGACCCTAGGAAGGTACTAATGAAGTTCCAAGCTACTGAAATTACTAGCGGTTCCTCACCATTTGTCCCAGTTTTCTGCTATTTCGCTTCAGCCCAGCCCTTTCAAATGCTGTCAAATTCAAAGCTATTTAATCAGTTTAGACCCTAGGAAGGTACTAATGAAGTTACAAGCTAGTGAAATTACTAGCGGTTCGGATGTCACCTTTCAATGAACTGGTAAAAGAATCAAACTTTCTTAAGGGTCCGGACCATATCCATTATTCTTGTCGTCTCAATTTTCTGTTAAAATTTAAAGAACCATAACGGTCGTTGTACTTTTAACCGATCAAGAGTCCCCCTTTCGTAATAAAAGATCACTTGAAGTTTGTATCCGATACTCGACCGTATAGCTCTGCCGGAAGGTGTTAGGTGACTCATCCTGGGCTGGAAGGTTGCTTGATGGAAATTAATTAAGAAATTGATATGACATCCCATAGCCATTTTGGGGAAGTAATCTAGAATTCCTTGATCAGTAATAAGCTTAAGTAGGTATTGATAACGAAAGTAGTTTGCTAACAATTAAATAACGTTATGTAACGGATTTTGTAATTAAAAATCTTTATTGATTTTTTATTACTATCCATGTAACCAAGAGCAATTTTGGAACGTGTTTCTTCGAAATATGAAAATTAACTGTTAAAGTGCTTAAGAGCGTATTAAAAATACTTATTAAATAATAGTTCTTTTAATTAGCTAAAGACGTGGTGAGTCATACATAATTATGTAGTTTTAGAGTCCTAAAAGACACATCTTAAATTTGCGAAAAGAGGAAAAGTAGGTTGTAGGCTGAATGAGGCCTTCTTACTATCTAGGGATAGTAAGAAGGTCTCCTTCTTCTAAAAATAATATTTTTTGATCTGTTTTTGGATCTGGTATTATTAATTAGTTACTACTACTACTACTACACTACTACACAGCCAATCTGCGAAAGAGGAAAAGTAGGTAGGGATGTGGTAGGGATTGATAAGGAGAAGGTCTCAAACAGCCTCCTTCCTCAAATAATGATACCTAAGACTTTTTGGCGGGAACTTGCAGAGTGACGTAGCGTTTTCATTTTTATTTTCATAAATTTGTGTATTTTGAGTTTTATTGTGTATTTTTGGTGGTATTTTACCCAATAAAGATCATCCATGTGCACCAGTGAAGTGAAATGAAATGAATTATGTGTATCGTGACTTTTCAATTTGTCTCAAACTGTCCGTGAAGAGTTTTAGTACAATGACCACCATTGTAGTCAAATTCATTGTAGTCAAATTCAAAGGATTAATGAATTAAAATTAAATTAGTTAAAATTGTTTTTTTGTATTAGATTCATCATCTACATCATCTAGGTACACTGAAAAAAAGGTTCTACAAAACTAGTTATGTATGTTGACGTTTTGTTGTCGGGAAACTAACTTTAGTTAATATTTAATCGTACTTATATCTCTTAGATTTAATCAAATAATTTAGTAATGAACCAAAACTAGTTTTGTTACTGGTAATTTTTAGTTCGCAAGTCACTCTGTTTAGGTTATTGGTAGTAAAATTTTGTGTTACTGTTAAAAAAAAAAATTCAGTGTACCTCCTATAGCAGACATACATACATCCTATAGCAGGTACATAATATTTCAGTATTTCTTAACAAAAATAGGGGTTAAGGCTTTTGATCACAACACGGCTCTATTGCAGTTTGTTATACACGTGTTCTGTGGTGGCGTCCCAAGGTGCATGAATTTCGCATCGTACCATTTTCCGGTACGGCCACAGATGTCCGCGCACCACAACGAAGCTCTTCTCACGGTGCGTGTCGCTCTATACGGGTGAAATTCAATTTCCCATGTCAAAGTGAAATTACACCTCAAGTTTCATATTACCGAGACTACGCTTCATGTTACCGTACCGTGTTACCACGTTACACTATTACGAGTCCTCACGTGATTGTCCGTGAAGTCGCTCTCTGTGGGAATCTACTCTTAGGATTTGATTTCTTCGTCTGAAGGTTGTGAGTGAATCCGCACCTGAGTATCTTACTCCCAAGGTGCAAGCCAGCGATATGAACCTCGTGGAGAATTCTTAGATAGACGTTCCTCACTACGATACGAGTCGGCTCTATTTTTGTATTCTTTCAGATTATGCGTAGGGCTTTTTGTAAGTATAACATACCATTGTCATTTAGATATGCGTTGTCCTACATAATTCAAATAAGTGAACATTTGTATTTATACCACGTACTGTTCTAATCAATGTTATTTAAATAAGGAATTCATATGTAAGTCGTGAGATGTTTGTTTTTATTAACATTCTCATGATCTCTTATGGTCTAGATTCTAGACAAAATACATTCTTTATAATTGATATTCTAGACTCTAGAATATCAATTATAAAGAATGTATTTTGTTCAGACTTGTATCGGAAGAGTTGAAATATTATATTATTACCTCAGAGTAGATAAATACTACGTACAATTATTACTAAGTACTTACTTGCTCACCGCAGTGGGGTACTATAATTTGGACAACACAATTGCAGTTTTGCATGCCTGCGAAATCGAACAAGTTTAACAATGGTAGCGGCATGCCAATATTAGTGTAAACTTTAAAGTATATGTAATAAAATACTTATTCCAACACCTGGCTTAGAAGGTCAGCAGCGTTTGTATCTACATCCACTAAAATCAAGTTTAGTGCGATTACCAAAGCAGCTGCTAAAGCCTTTAGAAGCCTTTGGAGATATTGCAATACTTAGCTCATTCTATGGAGAAACAGGCTAGCTTTAGCAGTAGATATTGTAAGCCATCTAGCTAGCGCGTTCAAACAGCAATTCTTCCCCGGCCCCCCGTGTATAAAAATCAGTGAGTAAGAAAAACATTGGACTCACAGACACACAATAGCAAAAACATCAGGAAAATTACAGATACAAACATACTTCAATACAGACAAACTAAAACAAACACTGTGTAAAAACAATGTAAACCAATAATTTCATGCGGAAGGTTTTTATGTTATAATTATTATACATAAAAACTTTCCGCATGAAATTCTCTAAAAAGTGCATAAAAAACTATTACTTAGTCTTCAAGAATAGTGTGTGACTGTGTGTCTGTGACTTTATACGTGTTCACTCTCACTCAAGTTCACCATACCTTCTACATGGCCTTCAACTGTTGCCTATGATGGAGCAAGCATCATAGCAACCTGGCAATTAGTAATCATGTGCGCATGCCCAGTTGCAAGGACCAGTCTAAATTATTTAGTGGGCAGCTATTATTGGCCTGCCCTCAGGGTCCTAAAGCTACGTTTGGTTGTATGTGACATTTATATTTAGTTTCATTTTTAAGACTCTACTTTTGCTAGATTCGTCACAGGGTTACTTTTGTGATTGTGTGCATTTTTTTGTGGGTAGACATATTGAGATAAGTTATGTTTTTAGAGTATGGTAAAAAGGAACCATTATAGTGCCGTTCTATCACGCATTCCCCGCCCCCTTATCTCCGAAGTTGGCAAAGTAAAAAAAAATAGTTACGAAAAAATAAAGCCAGGAAAAATAGAACGATGTTCCTAACTAGCACATTTTTTCCGAAATCATCAAAATTTCTTTACAAACAAAAGTTATGCGGTCCGGTTTTTTCTAGAATTAGGGTTCAAACCAAAAAATTATACGCCTAGGAAGGTCGTACGGACCCCCGGTACGCCCGTCAGATTCAGACCGGTTTTTATTTTTTCCTGATGTTTGTCTGTTACGTCGCAAACTATAGCCCTTCCAATGATAAATAGTTAGTTGTGGTGTAGTGTAGTTAGTATTATAATATAAATCTCAAAACTTTTTTTTTGTAATAACGGACGTACATCAATCAGATGTCAGAATAAATAATATCTTTGTCTCATTCTATAACGTGAAGTTGCGCATGAGTTATTTATTACATTACTTAAATGATTTGATGTAGTCAATATGTTGAACTTTCGCATTGAACTTTACAAAGTGAAATCTACGCCTGTAATTAAGCCAGTTACGCTAGGACACATGAATTTTTAATGATACCTACTGTTGTGTCATTGATTTGGGGTTTATACTTTCATTTTCTGTTTAATTGGATTTATTTACTAGATACTTCCATGGCATTGTTCCTTTTTAATTCCTACCAATCAGTACCACCTCGACTGATTTGCATTAGTGAGTTTGTCTGACAGAATACTATGTTTTCATAGCAAAGTATAGTACCAATTTTGATGAAAATTCGTACTTGAACATAGAATCAAAGGCTTATTCCTAAAATCCCCCTGAGAGAATCCCCCTCAGGGGGGAAAACTGAACTCTCGTGCAAAAATGATCCAGAAATCCCCCTTAACATTTCGAATTATTCCACTTTTCCCCCTTGAGAGAATCTCTCTCAGGGGGGAAAACTGAACCCTAATATAAAAAAGTCTAGAAATCCCCCTTTTCATTAAATGTTATTCCACTTTTCCCCCCTATTACTAATATTAATTTCTACGCTCTTTATATAAATAAAAAAAGTGATTAGATACAGATTCTATTAAATATAATAACAAAAACGATAATATAAAAAAGGGTTAATTATTTTAACAGAATTTTGTAATAATGAAATGTGATGAAGAGTAAAAACATCTAGGAACAATCCCTTAGAGTAAGTTATACCGAGCAATCCGATTCCAAAACTACTCAGTGATTTTGAACAGATAAGACCAATCACTGCATCTTGTGTTCTTGACTTGGCCAATCAGAGCGCATGTGTCCCTGAATTTAGAGCGCATTGTCGATTATGGGAAATTGGCGGAATAGATTGTAAGCAAAATGAACGTCTATGCGCTTCTTTGGGTTAGTTGTTCGATGAGTAAAAATAATAATTAAAACAGTTTAAAACAAAGTACCTACTTAGAAAAACTATATTATTTAACATATCTCTTCCGAAATTTGGAGAGAGGTAGAGGCATAGGGTTTATCGCACTGGGGAAGTATCTTCACCTTACAAAATACCTCAGCCAAATAACTTTATGTTGTATTCCTGTCTGTGAATGAATGTATGTTGTGTGATGCCTCACGTATTGCAGCGTCCATATGGCTACGGTAACCGCTTACCATCAAGCGGGCCATATGCTTGTCCGACTTGGTCAATTGGACAATTTAGTCAATAATAAAAAAAATCCTTTAAAAGCCACGCGAGAAAATACACAGTACCCGTGCCATGGTTTCATTTTCCATTGCACCGAGTTATCATTCCCAAAACCAGTCAATCACAAACCTAATCATAATAAAAAAAAACATTGGCTAGACAATATTTTACCAAGGCAATCAATCATCTATTTCCGATACACGGTGGGTTTCCACCAACTGACTCATTAAATATTAAATGATGACTTGCGTGCAGTTCAATGTTATATCGAGGACGTAAAATCGATACTTAGTTGTTACAGTGGCCAAGTTCTATGTCACAAGGTGTCAAATAGTCAAATGACATGTGTGACATATTACTGCATACTGAGGCTTCATTTAGGCTTTGTGTTTGACTTCAAATCACTTAGGCATACTACAAACGCACTACGATATGTTCGCAAAGCTTATAAGGGATTTGTCTCACAATGTACCTGACCACCGTGATATAGGTAGCTCGATTAGAATCCTCGCGATTGTTTTCATTCGCCGAAAGGTCAGTTCATTGATTACAAAAACCATATCTGCGCTTGACGATCAACACTGTTTTTAGATGTCAAAGCTTTGTCTATTGCCAATATAAGGCCCCCTTCTTGCGATCTTGATGTCATCTGCCCTACCTATCTGTAATATTTTTGCCCTTATAACAACACGCAAAAAATACTGATTAAAATATTGAAACGCATAGCGTGACAAGGAGCGACATCCTTCACTTCTTCCCATTCAGACGCCGTTTCTTTCTCAGCATTCACGCCTTTTCAAAATAAGTATCTTTCACACTACCTACTACCTACTCATCCTTTCTTTCATCTTCCTCTAAGCTTGCAAATAAACTCATAACCAATATTACGTATCGTACATTTCCAAGTAAACTATTGTCATCAAATCTCGTTCGTGGGACCACAAAACAATAACTGTTGCGATTACCAGCACGTAACAAAGATGAGCCGAATGTATAATGTCAAGATTAAGGCCGTTAGTCGATTGTGCTGCAGTGGCCACTGCCGTCAGCACGCAAGCCCGTTTCATTATAATTTGATAATGAAATAATACTAAATTGACAATGGACGTTGCGTGCGCCCAACTGATATAGTGATTTGACAGTTTATGTCACGTGATGTCTTCATTGTTATTTTATAGCAATGCTTTTGTTTGTCGATAACGTTTGTTTGTTTTAATAGCCCTCATTGTTAACCATCTGAAAAATAAATAATAATAACAATATCCTTGGGAATTCTTCAGACACTGACACTGACTTATATCCGACACATGATGGAAATCGAAACCCTTGACCTGCGACGTTGTTTGTAGTCAAGATATCTAACCTCCGTGCGAACAGCAGAGTCAAAATAAATAGTCAAATCTAAGTTTGAGTTTCGAACTAGAATTTCAGTCAATTAAAAATCAAGATAGTATAATAATAATAATAATATCGTTATCCTTGGCAATCGAGGACTGGCGCAAACCAAAGGTGCTAAGTATCGAGGACCGCAGGGACGTATGGAAGAGTAAAGAGCTATACGGGCGGGTCTACAGGACCCTAACAGGGCCTGAGATAGATCTGCTCGCGTCGGTGAACTGGCTACGCTTTGGTGACCTATTTGGGGAAACCGAAGGTTTTGTCTGTGCAATTGCGGACGAAGTTATCAAGACGAATAACTACCGGAGATATATCCTGAAGGGCGGTACGGTCGACATCTGTCGAGCATGCCGCCGGCGCCGTCCCGGGGAGTTACACAGGCATATTATCTCCGGTTTTTCTTATCTTGCTGACGGCGAGTACTTGCACATACATAACGTAGTAGCCAGAATCATTCACCAGCAATTTTCTCTTCGATACGGTCTTGTAGAGTCCGAAATACTTACTGTACTATATAAGTAAGCACCTGCGCCAGTTCTCGAAAATTGTCATGCCATAGATCCAACTGAATAGAGCGCTATTGGGTTTGGATCGATATGTCATCACGGACAGGATTATTGTAGCCAATAAGCCTGATATCATGCTGACAGATCGATCGAAGCGCCGGGCAGTGCTTGTCGACATCACCATCCCCCATGACGAGAACCTCGTGAAGGCCGAGAAGGACAAGCTCAGCAAGTACCTTGACTTTGCTCACGAGGTAACCGCCATGTGGGATGTTGATTCGATGATCATTGTTCCGATAGTTCTTTCGGCGAACGGTATCATTGCGAAGAGTCTCGACCAACATCTTGAGAGGCTCTCACTAGATGGCTGGGTCAAGGGTCAGATACAGAAGGCGGTACTCCTGGACACGGCGCGCATCGTCAGGAGATTCCTCTCTCCAGAGCCCTAACCACCGGTAGCTTGGGCCCTAGCCCTCAGTTGGCGGCACACTAGGATTAGGTTTTTTTTATAACATTTTTAGAGTTTGTAAAAAAAATTAGAAAAATTAATCATATTTACATAAGATTAGGTTTTTTATAATATTTTTGATTTTTTATACTAATGTTATAATAATTGGACTGTTTTACAAAAAACTTAAACCGACTTCAAAGTACACTAAGAAGTTATCAAATCCTAATCTGATGACAATGGGACCAAACGGGAAGTGTACCCTTCCAGACAAAAAAAGAATTTTCCAAATCGGTTGATAAATGACGGAGTTATGAGGTAACAAACATAAAAAAAAAAAAAAAAAAAAAAAAAAAAAAACAACCGAATTGAGAACCTCCTCCTTTTTTTGAAGTCGGTTAAAAAATAATAATTTTGTGGATCAAAATAAATAAAGTGAATAATAATAATAAGCGCCGGGCAGTGCTCGTCGACATCACCATCCCCCATGACGAGAACCTCGGGAAGGCCGAGAAGGACAAGCTCAGCAAGTACCTTGACTTGGCTCACGAGGTAACCGCCATGTGGGATGTTGATTCGACGATCATTGTTCCTATAGTTGTTTCGGCGAACGGTCTCATAGCGAAGAGTCTCGACCAACACCTTGAGAGTCTCTCGCTAGATGGCTGGGTCAAGGGTCAGATACAGAAAGCGGTACTTCTGGACACGGCACGCATCGTCAGGAGGTTCCTCTCTCTGCGGCCCTAACCACCGGTAGCTTGGGACCTACCCCGCTACCGGCGGGACTCTAGAATTAGGTTTTTTATAACATTTTTAGATTTTGTAAAGATATTGTAAAAAAAAATAATCATATATACATAGGATTAGGTTTTTTTATAATATTTTTGAATTTTATTTTTATTAATGTTATAAAAAAATAATTTTAAGAAGAAAAAGAAATAAAGAGAATAATAATCATTTAACTGGATTGATATATGTCATGACATGACACCATACCTTTGTTTTACTGATGCTTAGGAAACCTAGAACATTCTTCAGCAGATTTCTAGTCCTTAAGGACTAATTTTCATTTGAAGACTTAAGTCTTCAAATGAAGCATCAATGTTCGGGTTCAGAGTGGTCAGATATATCAATCATTACGAGCGTGTGGTGCGATTCATACAATGCACACAATGGCAAATGAAATGAGATCTCGACGCCCGTTGCTAAGGCAATTGTTAACTCATGATATACCACAAACTGCAGGTATCCGTCGGGCCACTCTAGATGGCAATGACTTATAACTTGATATTTCATGGAGAAGCTCAGATATTATTGCTAACTGATTGAAAAAAAAATTGAGTTTCAGTTCTAAGTATTGGGAACCCCCAAAGTTTATTTATTTTTTTCTATTTTTTTGTGAAAATCTTAATGCGGTTCACATAATACTTATCTACTTACCAAGTTTCAACATTATAGTTCTTATAGTTTCGGAAAAAAGTGACTGTGACATACGGACGGAGTACAGATAGGCAAACAGACAGACAGACATGACGAATCTATAAGGGTTCCGTTTTTTGCCTTTTGGCTACGGAACCCTAAAAATCGGGGTTCTACTTTCTGATCCGATGAAAATAGAATGCATATATTCGGAGTTCGGAATAATGTACCCCGGGGGTAAACCACTTTGTGAGGTCATAAAGGCACTTACCTCAGTTTATTTTCTTCATCAGTTTACTAACACGCGTCTTCCAATGCGTGTGCGCAGAAATTCTTGCAATTTTAATGGAAATGCGTAAAGCCGCTAATAGCGTCGCGGTCGTGCGCGAGAGGATAGGACGTATCATGCAAATGTAGCGATTTAAGAAGCTCGCGGAAATAATACTTTGCAACGAACCTTTATGGACTGATAGTGATTTAATAGAGGGACTAGATTAAAGATTTTAACTATCAATTTATGTGGTAATTTGTGTGGGTTTTAGGCGTTCTTACTAATATCACGGTATTACCATATGCCTATTGGTAAAACTGTGCCAAATGCGCACGCTTTTCACCACAGCGAAACTTGGCCTTGGGAAACTTTGGAGCGAAAGCTAGTTCTATATCATTCATCATAAGTCAGTTTAGATTATACTTCGGGAAATATGAAAGTTTGAGATCGGAGGAGCTTATACTAATGTATTTTTTAATCTCAGAACGTTTGAATTTAGTGCGTACACCTCTATATGATTGGACAGGGTTTTATATATGCTATATTTATTTTCTTTTTCCTGTATAGTTCAGTACAAGACTGAAGACATGTGTGCGATACGAAATAGTCCAAGCAGCGCGGTAAACTCGATTATCGCATGGTCGCTAATAGAAACTGCCGGACGTGCACTTTCTCGTCCGGATGTGGGTCTGTGTGTTACTATTCGGGCTGTGTAATGTCGACCAGTGTCTTGTTCGCTACCGGGAGTTGGAGACCTTACATCATGTCTAAACTTTGATGGTATCAAAGCTGTTGTGAATGGAAATTATGATATATTTCGTTATATTGTGAACGAAAGATAATGATTGATTTAATGACTTTTGAATGATCTCTTCCGATTTTATTTAGTTGTTACTCAAAAATTTTAATTTAAAATCCTTAGAAGTAGATCCACTATAAACACAAACTAATTCAGTTCAGACCCTGATAGACACAAAACATTACAATTGAGTCTACCACCCATATATAATATTGAATTAATCGGTTAACTAAATCATTCAATCATTCATAAAAAAAAACGTTTGACAGAGAATTTCTTGTATTTGAAACGCAAACTTTTCTACAAAATCATTTTGTTCAGGTACAGCTCGCTATCTCGTAGAACTATCATACGAGTACCATAATACGTAGAGAGTACCGTGTTAGTGATGATGTCGGATGCCGAACGAAGGTCCCGGGTTCGAATCCTACAATGAGCTTGAGCTTTCAGTGAAGGAAAACATCGTGAGGAAACCATAGCACGGTGGTAAGGTACTTTGTCGTACCCACCTGGCTGTCTATCACAGTCAATTTGAAAATCTCCCGCCAAGCTCCTATCCATGTGTTCCGTCCGACAGCTGCACTTGAGAGCCAGTTCCTTTGTGTGCTTACCATCTTCGGCCACATCGTCACTTATCATGGTGAGATTGCGTCCAAACATGGATGAAGCAAAGGCGAATACACAAAAAAAAATCTGGCATATATTCTGTATTGCCCATCCTTGCTCCATCAGCTTTTTCTGGTGCTGTAAAGTAATTTTATGACTCAGAGTTCATATAGGTTTCTAAAACCCACGCAAAACACATGTCAGGAATAGACCCAGACCCATAACCAGGTCATTACTACAACACTCATGCCAGGAAGGACCTGATAAGTACCTCCGTTTCCATTTTCCTATTCCTAGCAGGTCTAGAAGTGTCAAGGCGTGTCTAGCCTGGCCTGGGCTGGGGAGTAGGGGAGGGGGAAGGGAGGTCCTGGAGGGGGGCGCGACAATATCGTCACTGATTGGATCATTGAGCAATTGCCGCATCGGAATCCGAAGGTGTCATGCAATAGCGTTGTATTGAGAAAAATATAATGGGGTCATCAGAAAAATATTTTAAAGATTTTTTTTTTACTTTTGTCTTTTTGGCCGTTTAATATTTTTTTTGCTATAAGCATTTCTACGGCTCAAAGAGTATCAGAATGTCAATTGCTCAAGCCGATTTGATATACCACACTCCTAGAGCATTATCTGATAAGCAATTTTCCATTTTGTTAATTTCAAAATGATCAATCAATTTAAACATAAATCGTCATGGCTCCTTATTGCATGACTGTACAGATAAATTGCGCTCTCGCGAATGTTACCATTACAACGAACACGTGAGCACAACCCGGTACAGACACGCAGGCAAACATAAACTATAAAGAATTGTTTTTTTATTACATTTATCGGGCATACAACATCTAACAGCTTTGCTAGCACAGCCATGGTCAACGAAGTTGCAGAAAATTAGTAAGACATGTTCATTAAAAGATTCGGAATTGATGACATGCATAAGATTTGCTGTAAATTCGTAATAATTAATTCCATTAGCAATATTGCTTTAGCTTCCTTTTTAGCCCCTCCTCAGAATAACGTCATTGGGTAGAACTTTAAATTGACCAACAAAAAACATGTAGGTAGGTTTAATAATGTTTTCATATTTTCAAATATCCTGAGAGGAACTCCAGGTACCTATCTATTTTGCGTAGACACAGTACTATATATAAGTAATCAACATCACATTTTCAAACGCTTCCCCAAAATCTACAATTTGTATGCTAAACAAAAGAGCATTACCAAAACATCCTTCGCGTACAAAACATGGACAGAATTTAATATTGCTAATGCTGACCCTAGATAGATAGATTCGAGTCGAGTAATCCAAATTGTGTAACATAGAAATCTAGCCCAAGGATACCAACTAGCGCCGAACGGGACGGATAGAGTGCTCGACATTGCTCTCTATATTGATTCAGCTATTAGATCTGCTACTGGTTGCCTTTTTGATGATTTTAGCTGCTGCAGGGATGTTTAGGGTGCTGGAATTGTTAGTTGTATTCTGAATCTTTTTCGCTATGAAAATATCATTTGGATTTTCAAATAAAACGCAGTTTTCATACTGCTGTAATCTATTTCTATTGTCCCCTTTTTTTCTTCGGCCTGATTTACTTTGCTTGAGTTCCATATGAATGCTTATAAACATAATGGTCGCATATGTATGATAGAGACTTGGTCTACAGTAAATTCAACTGTATGTATTTACTACTTTGTAATGAATCTTTGTAGTTTGAAATTAGATAATTTGAAAATTATAACATTTGAAAATTGGATAATTTCGACATAGTATTTGTGACCAGAAACAATAATTTAAAACAGGAAAGGTCGTATTGTTACAACTTACAACTTAACGTTCATAAGTGCCTTACCAGGGCCTAAAATGAATAAATTATACCTTTTGATTTTACAACAATATTTGTTTTTTTTTTTACTAAAATTTAAAATATTATTTATTGATAATTATTATAACATATTAATTATCCATACTATTACAGTAAGTATGTTCTTATTAAAGCGCTCGTGGTGTAGCATGATTAGCCGTTCTTAATCGATCGGCAAAGTTAAGCTACGTCTGTCTTGGTCGGTACCTGGATGGGTGACCGCCTAGTGGTATTTCAAATCGAGCGTTTCCGTGCTTCGGAAGGCACGTAAAGCCGTTGGTCCCGGTTATCACTTAATTGTGATAGTCGTAAAGCTAGTTGGATGCCTCCTAGGCGGCTTGAAAAATTCCAACAGTAGGTTGACCACTAGCCTACCTCCACCGATCCGCAGTGGGCACGCGTGGTGGAGTATCTGCCCATTCCCTTTCACCCTGATTTGTGAAAGGAGGCCTGTGCTCAGCAGTGGGACATTATAGGCTGATGATGATGATGATGATGACTATTGCAGTATTCTATAACACACAATTTTTGAATCAATTACCTCCGCGGTAAGAATTGTGTAATTTTATTTAGAAACTCTTTACATTTACCTAAATCAAATCTAAACAGAAAGTTCTGGGAAAAACCGTTTACTCTCTTTATCTGCATCAATTGGAAACCCCTTCCAAGTTCAACCCATTATGGAGCACGCTCTTCACCTTCACATACTTTAAAACAGTATTGTTCAGAGAACCTAAAGGAAACGTGTAAAGGTGACGACATGCTTAACGACAGTGAACAGGATATGGTGAAACCTAATGCATATGGATGTTGAGCAATTAATAAAGTGAGAGACGAACCGTTGAGACTTGAAGGATGCTCAAGACTGTCTAAAACTAATTTATTCTTTAAAATAAAATAAGCTATAAAGTAGAAGAATTTTAGTTCTTAACTAGGTAGGTATGCAAATTTAACAGTTGGAGATCTAAAACTATGACTGACTGAGCTATGAGTCTCCAGGCTCTCCCTTTTGTCAGATGAAACAGCACCTAGAGCACGGTCATATATCGCACGTGGTGTTATTCATTTATGAAACAAGCAACGCTCAATCGTCTACATCCATTAGAATTCATTAAGGCCTAAATTGCTATGGACTGGAATCGGCCAGCAGTGATATCGGTTTGAACGGGCATGCGTTTGTTACAAGCTTTATGTTTTAAGGAGTACTGGGACTTTCTGAAACGAGTAGGCAAGTATCCGTCAAAGGTAAAGTTAAAGTTATAGAAACAGTGATTGCGACAGAGTTTGTTATTAAAGGGTTTAGAAATGTGAATCTCCATAGATACGTGATTCCAAGAGTTGCAAGTGTGACAGTTGATTGTGGTGAAACTAACAAGGTGTAGAAAGCGGTGAGATTGCGCGAGTGCGAGCTTGGGCCGTGAGACGTGCGCTAGCGACTGGATCTTTGTCATATACAAATCCCTTGTGTCGGTTAGATTTATAGCAATCTGGGGGCCTACCACAAGCTCTTAAAACAAGGTTAAAATAACCTTATTTGTGTTTTGTCTTGTTTTGACGCCGGATGTCAAAGAGGGACAAAAGACAAATAAGGTTATTTTAACCTTGTTTTAAGAGCTTGTGGTAGGCCCCCTGGGATCCAGATCAATGCAATAAAGCATAATTTTAAGATAAGTATTATTTTATTAACATTATTTATGCTTACATTCTTATATGATCGTAAGGAGTGAAGAGATGATCGATAGAAGTGATCAATAGCATCGTACGTAACATATTACATCGACCCTAATTAATGCCTATGGGCAGATAATTATTATAGGAATTAATAAATTACATGAGCCAACGACCTATTTTCTCTAATACTACGTTGAAAAAATTACGTGAAAGAAGCAACGGATGAGAATCTGAGTGGACAATGAATGAGAACATAGCACCTATAGTGAGTTTATTACGAATAGGTCAATAATATTGACATGTTAATGGAGGTTGGCCTGCTACAATTCACACTGGTTTCACTAGCTCGGAAATATAAACATTAAACTGGAAGTATCGATTGGCATTTATAGTCATAACATAATTAGCTGGAAGTACCTTACAGTACATAGTACTAATAGACGGTTACTACCACTATGTGAAATCATATTTTGAGATGCCACTAACGTTGTTAAAGTCAGGATTGCGATCCTCTAAGCATGAATAAAGCCTTGTAGTCCCAAAATGTAATCTCGATCAATATTGCTGAAAAGAATCCCTTTGCATGGTTCGAGAAATTAATTCCAATCTCACATAAGTATTTGCTCAGTTCGTCTTTTTATGAGTAAGGTATACGAAAGTAAAGTTTCACAGCCAAAACGAGTTTCCTCATAAAATGCCCACTAAATCATAGATTGGATCAAACCGATGAACACTCAGTGTGTGCGGCCTTGTTATTGACTTTAAATGCATTACTTTTTGTTCGTGCTAACTTTAAGGAAACCGTCAAATATGAAGGAAAAAATCTACGGAAATATTCGGTGGGTTTTGTTACTTGCGTCGAACGACCGCGTTTAGTATTCCGCTGGCAAATGTGAAAACGGCGTTCCTTCCTAATTAAGATGCACAGTATTAATTTGAAGACTACTTAGGTACCTTGTTTCAATTTAAATAAATATCAGTGTCTACTCTTTCACCTGCTAGATTTTACCAACGAATGAGAGATGTATGTAGTTGACATAGTGAAAGTAAACTATCACAGCTATAATATTGGAAGGATATTGTTTTCTAACGTGTGATACTGAACTGTTTTAAACCTATATTACATAATCTTAAAAGTGCATATATGTAACATTTTTGTCTCGTGCCAGTCAAAGTATTTATTTCGATACGATTCGAGATATGTACCATTCCATTTCATCAATGAAATTTGGGTGAAATTACGGTACGTTGACCAAGTGAAAGACGTTCTACTAATAACCGGTTATTAACTGATTTCGTCATACTTTGCTGGTTATGTAGACACAGTATTTCGTAAGTGTTGTCAAAACAAAACTATTACAGCATAGCCATTAAATAAAGAATTAAATGTTTCAAGACAGTTTTAAAAGTAGTCTCAACACATCAGTCAGAACATATTTCAAGCCATAATAAAAAAAAAAACGCATAACTGATACTTACTGAACGCCATTATCTTCTAACGCCCATTCATTATTTTATGGATGAAAAATGCCACGACGGGAAAAGTTAGCAAGTATTCATACTTTTAAAGTACGTATTACCACTCAATTCTATACATTTTGTCCGTTCAGAAAATAAGTAATCTTTGGCAGCACTGGATTCTCCTACTAAACAGTATATAACAGAATGCCGTTTCACTGAATTTACTGATAAGTTTATTTTAAAATACTTAATGTAAACCATGTGTAAACCTATTGAATTAATCTTATTTAGTAACTTTTGTTCATCTCCTCCAAATAGGCTATGGAAAAGTAAGTACAGTATTACCCAACTTATAAGGCGCGTCGTGAATCTTCGTTCGCACAGAAAAGAAAGTACGGTCCGAAGATTAACGAAAGAATGCTTAAAAGTTACAATCAACCTTAGATCACTACTATAAGGTTCATAATACACTGTAGCTGTTAGTTTCGTCTTACTCGCAAGTCATGCCCCTCCGCACTCATGGCGACAGCTGCCGACCAATAGCATTTCCCGCGCATTGAAAATGTATCTTCTGCGCAGGTACATCGCTAAGCCATATTAGTTGGGCGCTACTGTATTCCTATTTGAAATGTGAACATTTTGCGTGAGTTCGCCATGACATAAATGTCCCTATGTAGTCTCGATGATCAACGCCACTTGTTCAGCTACAATCATACTGCATTTGTAAAATGAAAGGCTTTGATAAACTTGATACGGAACTATTTGTTGGTATAACATAATAATATGCTAATGTATTCGTCTGTAACCTACTGAACTAGCTGGTCAGATCTTTATTAAATTATACCTTACAACATGCACAGCTTTGTTATCGCGGCTTACATAAAAAATGCAACACTTCTGGTATTACTCATTTAAATCTAGATTAAGTTGTGAAGGGCGCCTTGAATGGCCTAAACTCGGAAGGCATTAGCTTAATTAAGCCTCGTTTCGTATAAAAAAGCTATTCATCTGGTCATGCTTTGAGATATTTGGTCAAAATACTTCGCTACACATATTTTTTCGGTGATGCTATAAGGGTGATGCAGAACAGTTTTTTGAGGAAGGTCATAAAGTGTTCTGAAAGGAACGCTTGACTCCATATCCCTTCCATGTAATACCAAATCCCACCTATGGTTTCAGCTACCATCTCAAGTAATCCGACTTTTCCCTAGTTCTAGCATTTTACCAGAATTTCAAGTATCTAAGTCCTATATTCAAATCTTCTCTTTGTTCTTGATTCTTCTCTTCTTTCTCTTGGTAATTGAAATGATTCTGTGTTCTTCAATAGAAGCGGTTCTGTTTCCATGCTAAGTTGCTCTCTGTTTAAAATACTTAAGCTCCAGATATCCTACGTCGAATCAGAATCTAGAAGCTACCAGCATCAGTCACCAAGTCGGATTGCGCGATTCTACCTAACAAATGTACAATGGCAGTAATTGGCAGTGAATTATTACATGAATGCGGACAATGCCACTCTTACTGATATGTCCGATCGGTAAATAGTCGCGGTATTCTACGGCGGAGTACAGCCACAGGTACAGCGGTCTGTCTGATCTGAGGGTGTTACCAGGATTTGCACAACAGTGAATTCAATCAGGTTTTACAATAAGAATGTCGAAAAATACGTCGCAGGGTAATAATAGTTTCGGAAATCTGTGTGAAATCCCTCTTCGACCTGTTCTTGATTAACATTTTTTGCTTCACTTTTTTATTTATTATACTTATAGTAGGTATAAATAAAAAAAAAGTGACCATAATAGTACCACACCTGTATAGGCTGTACTATAGGTATGGCTTTCCTGTGAGTTTCTAAAATGGGACTCTTCTAGTATCGTAGGACAAAAAATAAGTAATCTTACCATTAATAATCATATCAGTCGGTTAAAAAATAGGCGTAACTATTGGTAATCTTGGACTGCGCTAATAAAAATCTGTCTAAAAATAGTTACAATTACAACAGTAGGTACTTTCAAAAAACCGGTTATTTCGGTAGGGTCGCAGGCGCACTAGCGGAGTCCTAGAAGCCTACTACCTCACTGGGCGAGGTGAAAGTGCCTTTCTAAGCCGTGACTTTGTAAGGTCCCCGACCGGATCTTACGCAATGAGTCTGTTGACCTTTACATTTAATCATTATTTCGAATGATTCATATAAAATAATGTTTCTAATAATTACATTCGTTACGATTTCTCAGAAAATATTCTGGGACGAAACTTTTTAAATGGTAAAACATGTTATTTTTGCAGAATAACCAGTTTTTTAGAAAGAGAACCGTGTAACTAGAACGTTTTCGGAGATAAAAAAGTGCGGACTGACAAAGGATCGTTAACTGTCTTCCGAGCAACATGAATATGATAGATCTGCTTAAGTTTACCACCTTCGGTCACGTCATCACTTACCATGTTTTTTTTATTTTTTATACAACTTAGTAGGTAAACAAGCATACGGCCCACCTGATGGTAAGCGGTTACCGTAGCCATATGGACGCTTGCAACACAAGAAGCATCGCTCACGCGTTACCGACCTTTTCTCCCTCCCTATGAGCTCTGGCGACCTTACTCACGCGCAGGAACACAACTTTAAACAACATAAAGTTATTTGGCTGCGGTATTCTGTAAGGTGGAGGTACTTCCCCAGTCGAGCTGCTCTTTGAGCGAATAAACGCTATGCTCTACCTCTCTCAAATGGTGAGATTGACATAAACAAATCTATTCATAGTAAACAGTAATAGAATATTTCTAGTTACTTAATAACCTAAGTACCTAGATAACTAAGTAAACTATTCCCCGGAAGGCGAAGACTAAAAGCAAACGCATCTAAAAACCTAACTGAAACAAACACCTGCTGAGTTGTAACATAACCAACATTAACAATTTCCAGTGATGAAGACGACTCGAGCCGACTCCTCCGCCAGCTGAGCCGCATCAACCGCCCCTTCGGCGTCACCTTCCCGCAGATGATCAAGCTGATGGGACAGTGTCAGCAGGTAACATCAGGCCTCACTAACCAGGTATTAACCAGAAGCATGGATTTCGTTCAATTAAATCGATTATGTTTTATGGATCGTAGTAAAGATTGCTTTGCTCTGTAACACTCACACAGACCGGCTCGGAGATAAGAGCAATTATTTTTAAAAATAGAGATTAGGATCATTGATATAAGGTTTATTTTTACATTGAATGCTGGAGAGCCGTCCTAACGCGCTAACAAAAGAAGTGAAATGTAAAAATAAACCTTATTAAAATTACCTAAAGCTCTATATTAAACGCGATAAAAAATGTGCTCTCCTCTCTGACTCAAGGATGCTACAGAATCCAGCCTCGTCCGAATGCCTGCAGACGGCGCGGCGCAGAAAAAAATACTTTAAAAAGAGATAGGCCTTTGCAATAGCGAAAAGTCTATGTTTGCACCACACATAGAGTTAGAATATTATAGGGTGACTATACGAGAGTACGGTCTGTGAGCACGAGTACTGTCTCAATGCCTTGAAACGAATTGCGCAGGTAGGTACATAATTTGAACGACTAAAATGCGTATAATGAATGCCATTTTCTCGTTTTTCATCAATACTTTTACCAACAACTAATGACAAGGAGTCCATATCGACATTTTAGACTGTAAATCAACTATATACTTAGTGTACGATATATCTGTGAATGCATCTATATGTAAACTGCTCACGCTTCGCGCCAGGTAACGTTGTTAACGCTATCACTCTATTATATTCTAACTCTTCGTTTTGCACACTGGCAACTCTGTGCTTGCAACGCAATCCCAAATGAACAAGGCGAGATTTGTACAAAAAAATAAAGATTTTTAGAGACGTTGGAATGACGTTATAATTGATCCTTGGTGCCTAAGGAACAACTTGAGCCATTTAAAATATTTTTAGAACCCCGGGATAAATATGAGAATTTCTGTGGGATGCCGGCGAATCGCGACTATTCGCGACCAAAACCATTATGTTGTTGTTATGTTTTGCGGTGTTTATAAAATATTTCAAGTATATTAATATGTTGCTGGTAATGTAATCTCAACATTGGAAGTGATTCAATACCCTCTAAAATGTTTTACATTTTTGTACAAATCAATGTATGGAGCTCGCCATGATTCCTTTTGCTAATGGCCTATTCTAACGCGCTTTTGATAAATAAAACAAACGAGCGATTTATCTAATAAAGCTGAGACATTCAACCATCTCGTCTAATGAGTATTAATCACCTAATCATCATAATAATAGTAATGGCACGATTATTGTTAAGCAGTTATTGTTCTAAATGACCATAACCCATTTACCCGTCCAGCAATTTGTGTTGTATTTTTATCGTTATATCTACGAGGCAATGACATGCGAACCTACGTACGTATGTAAGTAATTACGATAGGTATGTTATATAAAATAAATGGCCATACATTTGCCATAGTATGTACCTACGTAGTCTAAAGGTTGATATTGGACTTCACTCTCACTCAGAAAAATGCCTTGCTTGCTTAGTTTCTTGCCGAATCTTCTCAGTTTAAGTTAATTCTGAACCGGTGGTAATAATTGTAACGTTCGTAAATGCCTTATCAAGGCCTATACTGGGTTTGATTTTTCCCATAAAGAACGATGACGAAGTTGAAGATGTAGCATGCTTCCTCAGCAGAAGTCTATTCACAATGAGTAGCCAAATTATCAGAGGTTATTTTAGTCATAACGATGCATTGAGTATTTATTCTAAATACTCAAAGTAACGATGAGTACCTAGGTACTATAATAAACCCTGATTTGTCTAGCTTTGACAAGTAACCCTGTAGGTATAAGTACTTAGTAAGAGTCACGAAACACAGACGCTGCAGCAAGTTCCACCCCCCCCTTGTTTTCCGCATTATGAATGTGGATACAAAAGGTTTTGTCCATTATATAGGTATGTCATATAAGCATGGTTTTGTCCGTATGTTTGATATGTTGATAACGTTTACAAGATATTATTATTACTAGCGGTCCTGTAGTGGTCGAAATACGACTGTTTTTTCTAAGTATGAATAAATTCTCTTCACGTACCTATTTAAATAATAGGTAAAAAAACTATGACTATGAGCAATAGGTTAAAAAAGGGATCCAAAGTTTTTGATTACATATATAGGCTATATAGATTTTCTTACAAACTGTATTGTCCCTTTTACGCGAGAGTTTTCATGCAGAAAATAATTTCTTAGCGGATACCTACACTGTATAAGAAACCTACTTGACAAATTTCAAGTTGAAGGCTATAATATTATAAATTTTGAGAGGGGTGGAGCATAGCGTTTATTCGCTCAAAGAGCAGCTCGACTGGGGAAGTACGTCCACCTTACAGAATACCGCAGCCAAATAACTTTATGTTGTGTAAAGTTGTGTTCCTGCGCGTGTGTAAGGTCGCCTGAGCTCATAGGGGAGGGGGGAAAGGTCGGTAACGTGTGAGCGATGCTTCTTGTGTTACAAGCGTCCATTTGGCTACGGTAACCGCTTACCATCAGGTGGGCCGTATGCTTGTTTACCGACTAAGTTGTATAAAAAAATAAAAATAAAATAGTTTCTGAGGTGACGAGATAGTACCTAAGTCAGTATTTTTTATATAGATAACTTAAATATTTTTCCATTAAGTCCTATAGTAAGAATATAATGACTAATACATAATTAATTCTTATATTATAATAGGTAAGTGAACGTGTTTACCACTAATCAATCAGCTAAACAGGATGTGCCCATTTAAAGCATAATATATTCCTTTGTATATACGGCATGGATCTATTTTTTATACTGTCATGGTATACGGATACCTAAGTACTTAGATAGTGTCAAAACATAAACCTAGCCTTGATCGAGAAAGGAAAGGAAAAGCAGATTTCCAAGAATGCAACCTAGTTTCAATACTCATTTTAATCTAAGATCAGAAACGGGCAGTAGACGCGTAGCAAGATTATAACAATAATAAGGGGTTCCTGTAGAGCAGGGATGTAAGAGACATTAGAAGTTTTCGAATACCTGGTGGGGTGGTGGAATGATATTTTTATGCCCTTGCATCCAAGTTACGACAGATGAAACATCACAGCAACAGCCCTGCTGTGATGTTTCATTGTTTGCTGTGTGTATTCGGTGTATTCAGAAACTGAATACACACATCACACAATGGAACTGTGGTCAATCATTATCCAAGCATCAACATGTTCTATTCTAAACTCCACAAATCAACTGTGGGCCTGTGTAAGCTTTGGCTGTACAATTCTAATAATAACATGATGCTAATCATCATTGTTAAGAGAATTCGTGCCCCAGCTACAGGGCATATACATTGATTTGGTGTAGGAGATGGAGGAGTTTAAATAATAATCAGTTTTATTTTAAACGATAAAAAAAAAGCACGAGCTTTCTAAATTCTACCGTATATATTTTTATTACCACAAAACACAAAGAGTCGAGAAGAGAGAGAAAGCGAGAGAAGAGGTTACAGTTTAATTCAAATATGTTGTTGTCCCCAGGTGGAAGGCACAGAATCGTCCCCAGAGGGCGGAGACTCGACGGAGTGGAGAGGTAAGGCAGGGGCGGATAGTGGAGCAGGGGCGGGCGCAGGGGCGGCGCGGGCGCGCCTCGACGCGGGAGGTGCGCATGCGGGCCTACTCGGGGGCAGCCCTCTCACGCTACTGCAGGGAATCATACCGGGTATGCGATCTTGGGTCAAGAGGATGAATGAGTGGTTTCTGATAGGAGCCTGATCAATGTTATCCATATCAAAATCAAAAAATCAAAATCAAAAATTATTTATTCAATTTAGGCCCTGATAAGGCTCTTGTGAACGTTAACAAATGACTCTACACCGGTTCCAAATACAACTTGAACTGAGAAGACTCCGGCAAGAAACTCAGTTTCCACATCTCAGATAAAAAATATAGCTTTTGTACCTACACACTCATTTATATATATATATATATATAGGCGATAGTTTTGATTGAGAATGATCTGAAGCTGGTGGTTAGTCTATCACTAAAAGTGAGGATTATTTCTTAGAACTGCTTATAGTCTTACTCACTACTTAAAAATTCAGAGTAAAAGTAGTTAACAGTGAAAATATATCATTGAACCCTTTTGTTTAGGTTTCCTCAAGGTAACCTACACATCGATAAGTTCAAGGTTGTAACATAATTAATTTCCAGGTACGAAATGGTGCGGCACTGGCGACATAGCGGCGGACTACCACGACCTCGGCGCCGACCGCCGCCTCGACCGCTGCTGCCGCACGCACGACCTCTGTCCGACCAAAGTGCGCGCCTTCTCTAAACGATACAACCTCACCAACAACTCGCTCTACAGCAAGTCTCACTGCACCTGCGACGACATGCTCTTCGACTGTCTCAAATCGACCAACACGTCCGCCTCGCAACTCATGGGACACATCTACTTCAACTTAGTCCAAGTACCCTGCCTAGAGGATATACCCACCGGTCGACAGTTCCGCGACGCTAAATTAGGCTTCTAACACCATCTCACGGCGGGTAGAGGAATTAAATTCAGCGCCATCTAGTAGTGAATGTATTGCACAGATTATATATTTATGCTGTAAAATTGCATTTAGAGCTGTCACTTGTAAATATTTGTTTTTAAATTAATATCTATTCTTATTGTAATAGAGATCAAGCTGTGATACGTCTGTGCCTTTATGTACTAGAGAGTATTATTATTGTACGTTAGACGATGGCGCTTGCTAGTGAGGCAATGTGTGTTTTTACATAGTTTCTAAGATATTTATTTACTTGTTACACGCTCATGTCACGATACAATGTTTTAATTTTTTACATTATTGTAACACGGAGTAATAAAGACAAATGTCTTAAACAATATAGACAAATAAATGTGAATTAGATATACCAAATAAAACTATTTATTTTAACATGATAATACTATGTTTTATTTTCCCCAAGTAAACTTATCGTATCTACTTACTGGTCATGCATTAGCTTACCATAACCTGTGCCCTAACCATAAGTTTGCTACGGTACCTAACGTATTCGCATCGTATTCGATACTCGCTACGCTGGCGACTACGCTGAAACCGTAGATATGAAATACTATGATTCCAAAACTGCCCACTTGAAGCGCTGTTCAATTCTTCATATAAAATATTCAACTTATGACAACTCATGGCAGCTTGTATCTTGCCACCAAAATACTCACAGAATTAGGTAAATCACAAAGTGATCTGGCAAGAGAGGTAACCATGACGTCAAATCGTAGCGTCAAATGCTCAAAACTCGACCATCATAAGTGCCCTTCTGGGGCCTAAATTGAATAAATGGCTTTGACTTTGATTGTAATCAAAAGAGTATAGATGTCTTCTTAGATTTGTTTAAGGCATTCTAGCTGAAGCGTAGCCGCTATAATAATGTCCTCCAGAAAACTCAAATAAGTTAAGGCTGTATGGCTTAGACCTTTGCCTGCCTCTTGGCGACTACTAAAAACAACAACAAGCGTCAAATGAACCAGTGTTGTTATTGATACGGTAATTGCCGTAATACACGGCAATCCACGCTTTTTTTTTCAGAAAATACGGTACCTATGCGGCAGCTCTCTCATTTCCGTTTTACTAAATACGGCTACTTGACAGTTATAATGAAAATATATGAAATATGTTAGATATGATAGCTAATAGGTTAACAATAATTACACAATATGTTTTTTGCATAATAATAATTTTTAAATATTTTATTTTAGGAAATAAAAAGTGAGTTTTTTTATCTGTGGATTACAAGAACCGAAACGCGGGCGGCCGGGATTGAGCATCTATGGTTCAGCTCGCGTATTTTTGTTTAGTTACACACCTCTAGTTTTGTTTAAAGTGATGTGACGTCACACCTGACAAATGTCACGTGACCGGGTGTTTTTGCGCGAATTTCAAATGAAATGTTAAAAAATATTTTTTTTTCCTTGTAAATAACATTTTTTTGATAAAAAGATAATTGTAGGAGGTATAAAATACACGTATGTAAATTTTAAAATATGTTTCCGAAAACTGTCAAGTAGCCAATTGGTTATAGGTGAAACGAAAAGATTTTTCATTAGTGTAATGAATCAAACGAAACGCACAATGCACATTACCACTTTTATAAAATTACAGGCGGAGAAATCTCGATTACAAGCGTAGTGCCATGCTGTATTAATAATCATGTTAAATAAATAGTATCATCTCTTCCGCCTTGGTTAAAAATAAATAAAAAGGTTGCAAAGAGTGTCCTATGAGTCGACTATGATTGTCTATGAGTCTAGCAATCATTCGCAGTTGTAAATACGATACATTACATTTGCAAGTGAAATTCAATATTTTGTGTTTGATTGTGTGTGGTAATCAATTAAATGCTGTTAAAAGTTATTCTGAACCTTTACGGAGAAGACACAAAATTTTGATATACGGCAATTTGGCTATTTTCCTTAATACGGCAATAGACTGTGATATACGGTAGTTTAGATTTTTACGATAACAACACTGAAGGAAACATCAAATTATTATATGTCAACTTAATTTTCGTGACTGGATTGCACTTTACGTTTTTTATTATAAAATTATTGGTTTCTCAGGGCTAAAAATCGTTGTAACAATGCAATTCATTCGTAGACTAATTTTATAATATCTCTGGAAACTGCTAAAGGCCATCGAACACAAGTGCAAGATGTCTAGCGAATCTTCTGAGGGGCCGAAAGGTGTGTTATTCTCGCAATTTTTGTTAATTTAGGTCTTATTTATTTTGGAGGAGCTGAGTAGTATTTCTGTTTCAAGTGGAGGGCGTGGGAGATAGCAACGGGCCTTCTCCAGAAAACACGAGGAAACGGGAATTGGAGGAGGAATTTAATGTTCAACGAGCGAAAATGAAAGAGTTATTTTTGCAGAAAGAAGGTTCGTAATGTCCTTTAGAGAGGTGCAGGCCTGGAGAATAACGAGTAGGCTTCATACTGGTTCATTATTGGTTACAGTTTTGTTTGTTTATGTTGTGTCTAATGTCTTGTTGTGTATTTTGGATTGTCATGTAGTATTTCAACTAATTAAGACCCCTGTTCCATTGGTGTTGATGAGATATATTGTGCATGCCACCTGTAACATAGCTAACATTTATATTTGCTATTAACCTTGGTTTGACTTCTGGTTATTG
The DNA here is from genome assembly GCA_947623365.1 of Achlya flavicornis. Lineage (NCBI taxonomy): Eukaryota > Metazoa > Arthropoda > Insecta > Lepidoptera > Drepanidae > Achlya > Achlya flavicornis. Next base: position 15,038,964 of record OX392467.1, read on the forward strand.
CCTTCCATAATAAAATAAGTTTTTTTACCTGTTTTAGAAACATAATATAATCTGAAGATGTAATTCACGTTAACTTCTTTTTATTAGTAGTAGTATTATTAGCTGCTATCTGATGGGATTACCTGCTTTCCTAAGGTATCTGATAAGTTATGGTTTATTCTAGATAAAACATGTGTGCTAAAGCCATTGAGCCATGCATAATTGAGTAACAAACACACATGCTAATACGCACATAAAAATACTCATTTTCATATATAGTCAGATTGCAACTTATAATTAGTACAAATGATTTGTAAGATTAAGGTAAGAGATTGTAAACAACAGTAAAGTATATCAACCTAAAGGTGATTTACCTCCAGATAAAATGTACTTTGTTTCATTGAGATAGCATCTTTTTATTTTCAATACTATTATTTCTGATGATGAATGATCCTTGAGAATTTATGAAAAAGGTTTTTCTAAATTTAGCCCTTAAACCGTTGGTTCTCACGAGGGATGTGCATCCTATTATAACAATTGATGTCATTGTTATTTTTTTAACTGCGAGCTAAGTTATTAAAGGAGGGAAATAAGGGATTGTGTCAAATCAGCAAGACAATTTTTGATGACTCATAACTATTATATTTGTTGAAACATTCTACCTCAACTACCTCGACTTGCACAAGGTACCATGGCATGGCTGCATTGCACAAGTTGATCACTACTTACATAATACATGCACTTATTTATTGTATGATTGATAAGATTTAAACTTTCAAATTCAAAATCAAAAATAAGTTCATCATTATTAAGATGTCATACTTATTAGTTAGATGGTGTGTGTAAAGAACTACCTACATAATATTAGGATGGAATGTACATGGTCTGAAGTTAAAACTTTTCTTATGCACAACTGCATTCATTACAAAAATATATAATAAATAATTAATCATTATTATAATTATAAATTATATTAGTTTTTTAATTAAATATTATAACGATATAAAGATGTAAATGCTTAAGACTACATGGCGCTGTCATTGAGTTAATAAGAAGACGGAATTATTTATTTTCCAATGAAACAAAACTTATGTATAATCTTGTTTACTTGCAGACAACATGCGTAAAATGATCCAGGACAAGGAACAGCTGGAGTCTGAGGTGCTGGGGCTGCGAGCCGAGCTGCAGCAGCTGCAGACACTCTGCGAGAACCAGAAGTCGGAGATACAGAGCTTGCAGCTTTTAGTTAATGGTGAGTTAATCCTGTTTAGAAGCTACTGAGCTTATTTTTGAATTAAAACTTTTGAGCATAATAAGACAAAATTTTAAAGATGGAGTGCAATGTACCATACCTTATGATACTCTACTGTAAAATTACTTAATAAGAATGTTATAGGAATATGAACCTTACTTATGTTGTAAAGCTGTATGGCTCACTTTTCCATGTAATTTTTTAATATCACACTTTTTTTTGTTGGAAGGGAGCATAAGACTCAGTCAAGGATTAGTTCATAAAATTATATGTATTACCCATCCTTAAAGTTAGTCCTATATTTGGGGACACCCAGTATATTTAAATAATTATGATTTCGTAATATTTAACGCGAAAATATAGCCAACATAAACCCATTGATATGCTGGCACTGTTATCAATTTAACTGTTATATGAATAAACTTCTATCAGTCTCATTATAAATGAAACATTTATCATAAAAAATCACTTTTCCTCAAATCAGTTTGTGAAGTGTACTTGTACAAAACAGTGCTGCATTTTGTGCTTTATGTTTACTCGTGAAAGTTTATTATTGACTGATGTTACCGTTTTGTATGAGATGGGGTACCACAGGTTAATTAAATTTATATAACTTTAAAGAAATTGCATTATTCGAGATATCTTTATCCAACTTAACATGTCCATATTTAGGCCACTAGGTACACTTTCTCCGTGATTTCACCCGCTTCCCTGCTAGTGATAAAAAGTAGCATATGTTAATCTCCAACCCTTAAACTATTTCTAAAATATCACGTAGGAAAGAGAGGCGCTTGTACGCATATTGTATCTAAACACAAATTTTATCAAACCTACCCTAAAAAGATGCTAGGGCGTGCTGAAACACGCAGCAGCTTTTTTTTAGTACAATGCTACGTGATAATGAACGTGGACTGGCCTGAAGAGTTATTTTAGCATAATTTTTATATATAACATAAACACCAAGTGCTAAATAATATGTTTAAACGTTCATTATGCACCATGTCCGCAGTACTTAAAATGCAATGAATTTAAATTTACTGTACTTTGAAACCATTGCTATCTTTCTTATTTCATTGGTCAATCACAGTGTCAGGTCAAACAAGTGGTAAATCTATCAGAGATGATAAAGTTGTAATAATAGTAAGGACCACTGTCTCGTCCGGACGCAGGTGCCTTGTGCGCGGCCCGTTTCGCTCCGGTCACCCGGGCGTCGTCGTGTGTGGCACTATAAGTCAGCAGACTGGGATGGATTGCGTGAATTCTACGCATCGTACCCGTGGAGGCAGCTTTGCTTCGCATCAGATGATCCTGACACCTGTGCAGTTGCCGTCGCTGAGGCGATTCTGGCGGGAATGGAGTGCTTTATTCCAAACCCGTTAGTGGCTGCAGGGGTGAAGAAACGACCGTGGTTTAATCGGCGCTCCAAAGAAGCTAGACGAAATAAGCAGACTTTGTACGAGGCTTGGACCACGGCCCGAACTAATCAGGACCCTAACATCTCTGTTGCGAAACGCAAACTTAACGCTGCCTCGAGATCCAGTAAGCGAATGATTGCCAGGGCAAAGTTCGCTTTCGTCGGCAGAATTGGTGAGAGGCTAACTAGCCTTCCCTCTGGGAGTCGCGCTTTCTGGTCTCTTGCCAAGGCTGCCGAAGGAAACTTTTGCCAGTCGTCCTTGCCACCACTACGTAAGCCGGACGGGAACTTGGCCCATAGTGCTAAAGAGAAGGCTGACCTTTTAGGCTCTCTCTTTGCCTCGAACTCAACTTTGGATGATGGTGGCGCCACACCGCCTACCATTCCGCGGTGTGACAGCTCCATGCCGGAGATAAGCATTACCCAACGGGAGGTCCGGCGGGAATTGCTTTCTCTGGACATCCATAAGTCGAGTGGGCCAGACGGCATACCGGCAGTGGTGCTGAAGCGGTGTGCTCCTGAATTGTGTCCAGTACTGACGCGTCTTTTCGCGCTTTCCTACACCAAAAAGGAAGTCCCGTCTTCGTGGAAGACTGCCCATGTGCACCCAGTGCCCAAAAAGGGTGACAGATCAGACCCGACGAATTACAGGCCTATCGCCATCACCTCCCTTCTCTCCAAAGTCATGGAGCGAGTGATCAACACGCAGCTTTTGAGATACCTGGAGGGTCACGATTTGTTGAGCGACCGACAGTATGGCTTTCGCCACAGTCGCTCAGCTGGTGACCTCCTTGTGTATCTCACGCACCGTTGGTCACTCGCCATCGAGAGTCAAGGTGAGGCATTGGCAGTGAGCCTAGATGTGGCGAAGGCGTTCGATCGGGTCTGGCACCGGGGTCTTCTAACGAAGTTACCAGCATACGGGCTTCCCGAGGGATTATGCAAATGGGTTGCCAGCTTTCTGTCCAGCAGACGCATAAGAGCCGTCGTAGACGGTAGCTGCTCCGACAGCATGGACATAAATGCCGGCGTCCCGCAAGGCTCTGTGCTGTCCCCAACACTGTTCCTACTGCATATCAATGATATGCTGTCTATTGACGGCGTTCATTGTTATGCGGACGACAGTACAGGGGACGCTTATTACACGGGCCGTGCTAATATCCCTCGTTCCGAGGTGGAGGAAAGCCGCGAACGGCTGTTGTCTGAAATCGAGAGTACACTAACTAGTGTCTCCGATTGGGGCAGACTAAACCTAGTCCATTTCAACCCCACTAAGACTCAAGCCTGCGCGTTCACCGCTAAGAAAACCCCATTTGCTGTGGCTCCACAGTTCCAGAACACGTCCCTGAACATCAGCAAAAGCATCGGGATCCTTGGCGTCGACATTTCTAGCGACGTTTTGTTCCGAAGTCACTTAGAAGGCAAGGTTAAGCTGGCATCCAAAAAGCTCGGAGTGCTCAACAGAGCGAGGCAGTACTTCACATCGGGGCAAAGGCTGCAACTTTACAAGTCGCAAGTCCGGCCTCATATGGAGTACTGCTGTCATCTATGGGCGGGGGCACCTGGATACCAGCTTGATCCTTTAGACTCGGTTCAACGACGTGCCATCAGAATTGTTGACGATCCCGAGCTCACAAGCGGTTTAGAGCCCCTCAGTCTGAGGAGAGACTTTGCCTCCTTATGTGTGTTCTACCGCTTGTACAACGGACGGTGTTCTGAAGAATTGTTTAAGATGATGCCCACGGCTACTTTCTACCATCGCAACTCTCGCCATCGACGGGGAGTCCATCCTCACATATTGAAACCTGAATTGTTTCGTACTGTGCGGGCTCAAAGGAGCTTCCTTCCGCGGACGCTCAGACTTGGAATGAGCTCTCCGCCGTGGTTTTCCCAATGGAGTACAGCATGGGGTTCTTCAAAAGGGGTGTGAAGAGATTTCTGCAGGGTCGGCAACGCGCGCGTGATACCCCTGGTGTTGCAAGCGTCCATAGGCTACGGTAACCGCTTACCATCAGGCGGGCCGTATGCTTGTTTGCCACCTAAGTGGTATAAAAAAAAAAAAAAAAAAAAAATGAATTTTGAACAGAAACAGTGGAGGTGTCGTCGTCGGGCACGGAGGAGGTGCGTCGTCTGCGCGCCAGGAACATGGAGCTGGAACAACAGCTGAATCAGTTGCGGCAGCAGCAGCAGGTGAGTTATATACCTATCTGTGTACTTGACTATATCTTAACTAGAGGAGCTACATGAAAGAATGGCTAAGGGTAAACGAAGCAAGAGTCTGGACTAAGAGTGCTCTTCCACTACACTGGTTAACCACCAGCAGTTAGCCGTCATCAAATAATTTGAATGACATTTTTGTTTCTTTAACCTCACTGCTTGAGTGGAATCATTCGTTTGAGTGTTTGCATGCGACAAAATGCGCTGCATATAACATGCATACTGGTTAAAATACCGTTGTATAAGTTGATAAATAAATAAATAGGAAATATTCCTTAGAACAGACTAAGGTTCTTTTATTATTCCTATTTATTGTTTCTAAATTAATCATAGCGATAGATAAAAAGTGCACCATCCGTTCAACATGACATTTAAACAAATAGTAACATAAAATATAATTCTCACCACTGGTTTCGAACTGCTTCTCACCTTATATCTATAAACTATCAGTTACTTTGAATGTCTACAACCGTTACATGCATAGTGCATACCTTATCGATGAAGGATGCTCTTAACCGTAGTGCACACCGCTTTTTTTAACAGGTTCATTAAATAATGCAATGGAATAAGTGTCTTAATCTTACATGCGGATAGTTGAGAGCTTAGTCTAAGTCCCTACAAAGAGAATCAAAACATAAGAATTCATTAATAAGAAACTGCCTCATTATAATGAGTAATATTAGCCCCCTTATATAACAATCTACCTTTTTTTAAAGTTTTATACGGGCGCTTGAAACCAATATTAAATTCATCCAAAAAACATCTAATCCGTTTCATCACGAGCACTCCATTATGGTTATTCAACATGAGGCATATATTTCCAATAACGCCTCGAAACAGCTTTCATGTTACGCAACACATTGGCCGGCCGTTAGTAGACCGTTTACTTGATTGTAATAATAATTTGAAAAAAAAAACTCGATGTATTCCACTTGTTGATTCCTGCCGTATGCTATCAGCCTAACGCGATGTTATCACAAACACTAATTAACATATCGCCTCAACACCGCGGAAACAATTTAACATCATATGTAACTACGCTGTGTGTCGTGAGTGCGTGTACCTTTACCTGATAACGGTTTAAAAAAACATCCGAGCAGGCTTAGTAGTAGTGTCAAAAATAAATGTCATGTCTTGAGTGATTTATTTCCAAAAATCTTGATAATGTTTGCCTACTCTTTTGAGTCAAAATCAAACAGTCGTTTATTCAGTTTAGGCGGCCATGATTAAGCACTAATGAACGTTACAGTTAAATCTACCACCAGTTCGTAATAAACTAAACCGAAGACTGCGACAAGGCATTTTTTTATAGTGGATAAGTTATAATCATGGTTTATCGTCTACTCAGACTCACAGAGATGTTAAGAAATTACTAAATCTGTCCCTGTCTTTTTCTCAAGCTATTCAATAATTAAAGATAGAAATACTTCTAGATGTAGCTAGATATTTCATTAATAATACCGTGGGAAATCCCAGTAGCTTCTACATTTTCATCAATTAATTTGTCAAAATGTGGTTTGTTCATTAAATAATACTTGTGGTCCCTCAGTGCTCGAAATACGACCGTATTTTTTTCAACGCATTATGTATTATATAAATTATATTTTCTACATACAAAGTTTAACCATGCCAAATCTCACACTCCTCCGTGTGCGCAATATGCTTAAAAAGAGCTTTTTTATTGTTTACAATTTTTAGTTTTTCTTATTCGTGTACTTACGACCGTGACATCACTAAGGGCGTCAGCTGAAAATCAGCGCTGCTGACTGTAGTCAGTAGCACTATGCTGAGCTGTGTCCTATTTGACGGCACAGACCTACTGGTTTATTTTTAATTTAAATTTTGTTATGTTAATGTGTTCGTCAAATAAATGAGTTTCTTTCTTTCTTTCTTTCTTTCAGCTATAAAGTTTTCTCTTCAGGTATATATAAATAGATTTCTTGTTATGTTTTATTGTAATGTAGAGGCGAAAAATGTCGTGTGGTGTTTGCAGTTTGCCGGTTACCGCGGAGAATTTCATATTAGTCATGACAGGTTATGATGTACAAACATATGTTAATAACATTCTTTAATTTCAATGTTAAATGAGTACATTTGAAACAATGTTCATAGAAATCTGAAACAGTAACGAAATAAAGCTTTGTAAGAAGGTATCAAAATGTCAACAGTAATGTCTTCCGTATGGGTGGTAACCACGAGCCTAGGTATTAAACTTTCTTGTAAAGTTGTTCTGCCTCTCATTCGTAATTAACGCCCGCTCCTTCATAGCTTAAAATACTAAGAAATTAATAAGTTTTCGATTCAATTGTAACGTTCATAAGTGCCATATCCAAATATATGAGTTTTGAAATAAATCAAATAATCAAAAAATTTTGGTGTTACAAAATTGATTGTTACATGCAAATTATTTGTCGATAATTAGATTGTAGTACAGTTGAAATACTGCTCTAGGTAACACATATACTGTGGCACAACCGTAAAATTTATATGTTAAAAAATAAAAGCAGCGGGAAAACACTGAAGCGGTTTGCAGATTAATTAAAGGAGTTCGTAGAAAACAAAAAAACCCAAAATACCTTTTAAACTTGCTTAAGGAAAACTGATTAATAAGGAAAACGTAATGCCATAATGAATAATGAAGTAGCATTCTTGACTTAGTTGGATGTTAAATTGTGAATATGAATATAAACATGGACGAACCTGTGCTAAATGTGTTGATGAAATCCCGTGCGGTGTGGCAGGAAGTGTCCCTCGCGCCGGCTACCTTCGTGCGGTCGCTCGCTCGCAAGCTGCAGGTAGGCGCCGAGGCCGACACTGAGCAACCCATCAAGAAGGTATGCTCCACACTTCCTTACTTATATTATACTAGCGACTAATACTATGGTTTAACTACCGAAATGATTGTGGAGAAGAAGCCTGATAATAGTTGAATATAACTAGTCTATCTCATAAAACTATCTTACTAGTTTGAAATGCAAACTATTGATTGTGTATTATGTATGTTTTACCAGTTTTCTCCTGCTGAACAGATTGTCATGAATTATTTCACCCTAATGTTTATAGATCGTTATCGTTAGTAAGATAAGTTTATCCGAGACTAAGGTCCATACCGTATGTCAATCAATGCTCAAGTCAAGTTTTGGGTCGAGATAAAAACAATTGAATTTGGAACGTGCACCAATGGCATAAGGTTTAATTTCGATTAACACGATCTATTCTTGAGACTTGATCTGAGTTTTTATCTTGTTCTATAATACAGACCTAAAATGACCTTAGCAACTGATGCATTTGCTGTTTAGAATTTAATCTATGTTCATGTATTACACAGCAAAATATAGAAGACAGCGAACTACTAAAATCTATAATTCAACCTATGGAGATGGAGATCACAGCTTTAAAGAACAAGCTTAGAGACACCGACGGACAGTTACAGGAGGCAATGGTACGTACAGCTGAAACAATAACTGTTTGACCACAAATTAATGAATGGATGAATGAATTTGAAACATGTTGTGTGCAGAAAGCGAAGACCGTGTCTACGACAGATTCGTCGAGTATAGCGAGTTCTGGCGGAGATAGCAAACATGAGTCAGGTATTTTATTTTATTAGTATGATACGTTCTATGTAGTGTAGTTTAATACGTGTGTCTTAATTAATGCGGTATTATCAGTCTTGTTAAAGCTATACACTATACTTTGGGTTGTCTAGAAAAATAACGTGTAAGCAAGTCTGCTTGAACGTTAGTCGATTTAATAACTCGCAGGTATTTTCTATACGCGAGCTTTATTTAATTTAATATCTTGACAGATAATGCGGATTAAACTTTTTAGAATTTTTCGTAAATCCCTGACATGTAAAATCCACAGTAATGTACTTCGTTTTGCATCGAGCTGGCTAGCGGTAATGTACTCTAAAAGCTGTCACTAAAGAGTGCTTCAAGGTGTAGCTAAAACGTTGTTGTATGTCAGTACCGGAGGCGGTTCGTCAGTGCGACATGTGCGCCAACTACGAGAAGCAGCTCGTCTCTGAACAAGGGAAGGCTGAGGCCGCGCGCGACCGCGCCGCTAGACTAGACCTCGCACTCAAACAGGTACACCCACCTATCTACCATCTAGCTACATACTTTACGGATTTGGAACCCATTCACTTACAAGCAGTAATCTAGCCTTCTTCACTTTCCTAGCCATCTTAGCTTGCCCCGCCCATTGTAATACAAACCTTTTGGGGTACCTATCTCCAAAAGATGTTTCTTCTAGGCTTCGTATGCTTACCACCATCGGCCATATCATCACTACCATGGTGAGATTGTGGTCAAACACAGGCCTGTACACAATAAAATAAAAAGAATGGAAAAAATATATAATCACTTTATTGTCTGCTCTCTCATTTGTCCGTCTGTCAAGATTTTTATATTGTCAAGAATGAGTTTCTCTCAGTGGGTATCAAGTTAAAATAGGTATTAAATAATAAGGAAAACAGGGTCTTGGAGGTATAAAAAATTCAAGGTACGGTCATTTGAGACTCATATTTAGATACACGCATGCTCAATCACAATAGCTTCTAGGATACTTCCCACAGCACAAAGTAAAGGAAAACATCCGAATTCGTTAATTTGTAGTTACAAAAAATAAAAAAATAAATATAAAAAATCGTTGGGATCATTCCCGGGATAGATTAGCTATCTTCACACAAAATGACCATGTTCCTAATATCCAGGCAACAGAAGAACTGGAAGGCGTCCGTTGTTTGCACGACGAGACAGTAGTATCGTGGCACCGGTGCCGCGCGGCCAGCTCGCAGCAGCTGGAGGAGCTGCGCGCGGGCGTGGAGCGGGCGCGCGCGCAGCTGCAGGACACGGCCGCCGCCGCCGAGCACGCCTCGCAGCGCGCGCTGCACCAGGTCACCGTGCTCACCGTCGACCGGGAGATGCTGCAGAAGAAACTTGATAGGTGACTAACAAACCAGGTGCATCAAGTACGGAAAACGCGCCCACTACTATTTAACTGAAATTAAAAGATAGAATACACGAGTGGCCTTGGTTGTGACCTGATCCGCTGCCCCTGGGCCCTTCCTGCCTCCCACTCTCCCTACTCGAAAAATGACAACTTATGTTGAATATTTACCTACAACAAATTCCTCATTGGGCTTCCTAGGCCAAAAACTGGGTACGCCCATGCATGGGTTTAGACAGTGGCCAATAATATTAGATGCGCATTTTAGATGATTCTAACGTTGCGTGATATCGAGGAGACGCTCATTGTACGAGCTAATTTAAAGTTTTGTGACCCACGTGTATTTCGATCTCTATGGTGTCAGCAATAATGTATAAATTTGCTTGTGACATGGGCGTGTGCGTCCGTGAAACCATACACCGTGGGTATTTTAAACCTCGATAAAAGTATTATGTTCTTGTTGCAGTTTAGAAAGAGACAACGCTATGCTTATCGGTCAGTATACGAAGAAAGCAGCTGAGATGCAGAACGAAATCATCGACCTACCAGATAATGTAGAAGTAAGCATGTATTTTTTTTATTAATCAAGAATCGTTGGCAAATCTCTTAACAGTTACATCTATAATTTGAGTAACAAGTCAATCCGCAAAAATTACTACTAAATATCCCTTGAAAGTTATTTATTTCTATTCATATATTTCCAGGAGCTTCAAGAACAAACGCTTCGTCTCCGTGAGCAGCTGATATTCTGTGAGATAGGTCGAGAGGAGGCCGCAGACAGTGAGCGGGAGCTGAGGGCGCAGCTCTTGGAGCAGGGCGCCCTGTTCCACCGGCAGGAGGCGAACCTCGCTGGCCTCAACAACCAGCTCAAGGACACCAGGTACTGATACTTGCTACAGCACAGCACAGCTGCAGACAGTGAGCGGGAGCTGAGGGCGCAGCTCCTGGAGCAGGGCGCCCTGTTCCACCGGCAGCAGGCGAACCTCGCTGGCCTCAACAACCACCTCAAGGACACCAGGTACTGATACTTGCTACAGCACAGCACAGCTGCAGACAGTGAGCGGGAGCTGAGGGCGCAGCTCCTGGAGCAGGGCGCCCTGTTCCACCGGCAGCAGGCGAACCTCGCTGGCCTCAACAACCACCTCAAGGACACCAGGTACTGATACTTGCTACAGCACAGCACAGCTGCAGACAGTGAGCGGGAGCTGAGGGCGCAGCTCCTGGAGCAGGGCGCCCTGTTCCACCGGCAGCAGGCGAACCTCGCTGGCCTCAACAACCACCTCAAGGACACCAGGTACTGATACTTGCTACAGCACAGCACAGCTGCAGACAGTGAGCGGGAGCTGAGGGCGCAGCTCCTGGAGCAGGGCGCCCTGTTCCACCGGCAGCAGGCGAACCTCGCTGGCCTCAACAACCACCTCAAGGACACCAGGTACTGATACTTGCTACAGCACAGCACAGCTGCAGACAGTGAGCGGGAGCTGAGGGCGCAGCTCCTGGAGCAGGGCGCCCTGTTCCACCGGCAGCAGGCGAACCTCGCTGGCCTCAACAACCACCTCAAGGACACCAGGTACTGATACTTGCTACAGCACAGCACAGCTGCAGACAGTGAGCGGGAGCTGAGGGCGCAGCTCCTGGAGCAGGGCGCCCTGTTCCACCGGCAGCAGGCGAACCTCGCTGGCCTCAACAACCACCTCAAGGACACCAGGTACTTACACTTGCTAAAGCACAGCACAGCTGCAGACAGTGAGCGGGAGTTGTGACACAGTCAGGCGGGTCCTATAAAGTACCCTACCACCGAGCACTTAGCAATTTCCTTAACAATACCGACCTTCGTCACCTTAATCCACATCATAGTCTACTTTTGACGACTGAACGAATTAATAAATGGACATAATCTAGAAAAGTGTGTTCTAAAGGTATTTTTGGCATGAATATTCGACTGATCAAGCCTCAATGTGTCTTGCAGAGAACAGCTGGATAGACTACAGACGGAGCGGGAACAAATGAAGGAGCTGGGCGATAAGCTGCGCCACTCCAACGATATGATAGAACAACTACTCGAGGACAAGGTATCTATTACACTCAGTATAATTTGTAAACAGTGGACTGATTTAAAAACTTTGGGTTTTTGGGTCAGAATTAAACATTTAAACCGTGAGTGACTTTATTGAGCCTATTGGCTTTTCTGAAGGGGCACAAATACTAACATAATATATAATACTGATGTTGTTTTATGCAGAAACGTCTTCAAGCAGAAGTGATGGAAGTTCGGTCCCGCGTCCTAGTTCTGCAGCAGGAGCTAGACAACAGTGAGAAGGTGCAACAAGATTTTGTGAGGCTCTCGCAATCGCTACAGGTACTACAGCTTGTGTAATCTACTTCATATTTATAAAGCGCTTGTTTATATTGATATGGACTAACAGGTGTTACCCACAGATGAAGTAACATCCTTAGTAAGTAAGTCCCAACCGGGTAAATTTAAATAGCTAAAGTATATGTAATGATATGACCACTAGTGTAGTGTGGTGTAGTGTAGTGTAAGTGTTGGGTGCAGGTGCAGCTGCAGCGCATCCGCGAGGCGGACTCGGAGGTGCGGTGGCAGCACGAGGACGACGTGGACAAGTGCCCCTCCTGCCACACGCACCTGCCCAATCACAAGAAAAAGGTACATACCTACAAGCACACAAAAATTCATGGCGAGCTCCATACATTGATTTGTACAAAAATATTAAACATTTTAGAGGGTATTTAATCACTTCCAATGTTGCGATTACATTACCAGCAACATGTTAATATACATGAAATATTTTATAAACCCCGCAAAACATAAAAACAACATAATGGTTTTGGTCCAATGTCAACATAATAGTCGCGATTCGCCGGCTTGCCATAGAAATTCGCATTTTTATCCCGGGGTTCTAAAAATATTTTAAATGGCTCAAGTTGTTCCTTAGGCACTAGGGCATGTAATATCGGAATGTTTTTCAATTCCGATATTGATTTCCGATATTGGATCTCAATATCGGAATTCCGATATTAATATCGGAATTAGACATTTTTATTAAAAATTACACATATTCCTTATAAATAGCACATATTCCTTATAAACTTCACATAATTATCTATCTATACTAACATTATAAAGGGGAAGAGTTTTTTGTTTGGTTAAACTGGCTAATCTGTGGAACTGCCGGTCAGATTCGTTTTTTTTTCCACTTATAGGAAGCTACATTCTTCCCGAGTATTATAGGCTACTTTTGATCCCGAGAACGCGGGTGAAACCTCGGGGACAACTAGTTCGTTATAAAGTTGGATTGAAAACATCTTCTGCTCAGTCGAGCACTCCTGTCAAAGTGGTCGTGGTTGCAATAGATAGTGTACATGGTGGTGATCTTCAATGTTCTCCTTGACTAGGGTTACAGCTTTCGTAGCGTTGCGAGTACACTCTCCCACCCTGGACAATAAGACTCTTCATCGAGTGTTCGTTTCTGCACATGTAACCAAATAACTTCATAATTCGAAGCTGCATAGTCGATGAAAGACTATCTGTTATTCTAAGCTCCTACAGGATTGAGTTATTGGTGTGAAAACCGTCAACGGAATTTTCAAGAAGCGTCCTCAGCACCACATCTCCAGTGCGTCAATTTTCCGGCGATATTGTAGGCTTAAGGACCAAGTTTCAGCTCCTTACAGAAATATCGGAAAGACCAGGCATCTCATAAGTCGAATCTTTGTTTTCCTGGTTATCCTACTGTCTTTCCAAATCTTCCTACTGATGATCTTGTCATTGCGCATAGTCTTCTGATCTCAACTTCACAGTCTCCTATGTTGGAAGTGGTAGAGCCGAGGTAGATGTATCTTTTTCGCAGTACGTCCATTCTATTAAGTTAGGCCCGGTCTATTATTAACATTTTCATCTAGTGTGTTGATTGCAAGTCCGAATTGGAGATTAGTGGTTTCATAATGAGCCAAGAGATCCTCCATGCTATTATTGGAAAATCTCCTCGTCTATTAGTGGAAAAAAATCGAATCCGACTGGTAGTTCCATAGATAAATGCATTAAAACAAACGAACAAAAAATCTTCAGTTTCATTATATTAAAACTAGCTGTCCCCCGCGGTTTCACCGTTTAAACAAACAAAAAACCCTTTATCATCATATCAGCCCATGGATGTCCACTGCTGAACATAGGCCTCCCCCATTGATTTCCACTTCGAACGGTTCTGGGCCGCTTACATCCAGCGGCGTCCAGCGGTCGCCACTCAAGAACCTTCCTTCCCCATCGGTTATCGGCTCTTCGAGCGATGTGGCCTGCCCATTGCCACTTCAGCTTACTAACTCTACGAGCTATGTCCGTCGTTTTTGTTCCCCTACGAATGTCCTCATTTCGGACCCTGTCACGTAGAGAAATTCCGACCATAGCTCGTTCCATAGCTCGCTGAGTGACTCTTAGCTTATTTATGCGGCCAGCAGTGAAAGACCACGTCTCTGTCCCGTATGTCATCATTGTAACACGCACTGATTGAAGACCTTTGTCTCAGACTCTGAGGTAGTTTGGACGTGAAGATATGGCGCAGCTTCCCGAACGCTGCCCAGCCTAGTTGGATTCTTCGATTGACCTCTTTGTCGAAGTTGGACCTACGTAATTGGACAATTTGTCCTAGGTAAACATACTCGTCTACAACTTCGAGAACTGTGCTACCAACAATCACCGGCATTGGCGGAATATGAACATTAGATATAATTTTTGTCTTGTCCATATTAATTTTTAGGCCTACCTGTTGGGAAACTCTGTTGAGGTCATTGAGCAGGATGTTCAAAGCTTCCAGCGATTCCGTCATTATGACTATATCGTCGGCAAATCGAAGGTGAGTGATATGAGTCCTATAGAATCAAAGCCGGCTAACTGACGTTTTTGGTAAAAATGAACTGTGAATAAGGCAACACGCAAAATTTTAAGTACTTTCTAACGAATTATAATCTCCATATCAGAGATGACTATCTTCCATAGAAAATCAACTCAAAAGTAACAGATTAGTAACAAATCCGGCCTTCTGTAAAGATTCAAAATCAAATATGGCAAACTGCTCGCTCGACCAATCACAGGCGTCCATTATGTTTGCGTGGTGAACGTGTTTTAATTATTTTTTACTGTTTGATTTTATTGATTTATTAAAGTTTCTGCTGCTGAAGTTAAACAGATTATGTGAAATTATAATCCTGAATTGTTACCCAACACCTGTGAATAATTGTTTTGGCCGAAAAAGCCAAAAGAATCCGGATAAATGGAAAATAAATATAGCTAAACGAATGAGGTGTGTACCTTGTCTAGGGTTCGCACTTTATTCTATATATTTTATTTTTGTTTATCTCGCATTTATTTATTTGTATTTATGCATTTGTTTAGTCAATATTATTTTTGTTTCGTTTCAGTAGTGAACTGCTAAGATATAATTTTGAAGATAAACATATTTATTTAAACAATACCGACTCTTCATTGTAGGGAGATTATGATTATTACCACTCCCACAGTTTAGACGAATCTAACGACACCTCATATGTTCAAATCCATGAAGCCATTTAAGCTGCAGAGCGTGCCAAAGAAATAGACATACATACATATTTTCGAAAAACAAAACCCTCCTTCCGGGTCAGTCGGGTAAATACTTTTATGTTTGGGATGGCCTTAAACCCCGATTTTCGTTAGTAATTTTAATAAAACATAATAATTAACATTTTTTTTGTTTTCGACAACCCTTGTTTTACCTCTAGTTTGTTTAGAATCAAATACTGCGATCTGACGTTTAGTGGGGATCAAATATGGATATCTGCAATAGCCTTAAAATCAAATATGGCCATCTTCAATGTTTAGAATCAAAACCGGCAATCTGTAAAAAAAATTCGTCACTTGTCTCTTTGATGTTGACTCCACATCGTGTTTTGTGTTTTTTCTATTATTATTAATAATAAAAGATACATAAACAAACAATTATTATTTAAAAATTGCCATATAATGAAGTACAAACGTTTTTCGTTAATTGCCAACATTTTGTAAAAAATCAGATATCCGCTTTTGATTCTATAGGACTCATATGTTCGCCATTGATGTCGATGCCTTCCAGTCCAAGAGCTTGAATACATCCTCCATTACAGTGGTGAAGAGTTTCGGGGAAATTACGTCACCCTGTCTTACACCCTTCTGCAACTGGATTGGTACCGTACTCTCGTCCTGGACTCGGATTGACATGGTGGCTTTGCTGTACAAACACTTCAACACTTCGATATAGCGATAGTCAATTTGGCATTGCTGTAGACTCTGTAACACCGCCCATGTCTCGACTGAATCAAAGGCTTTCTCATTGTCCACATACGCCAGGCATAATGGCCGATTATACTCCTCAGTCTTCTGTATAATCTGGCGGAGTGTATGTATGTGGTCTATGGTACCAAGGCCTTTACGGAAACCGGCTTGTTCGGGAGGCTGTCGTCAAACTTACGTGCTCGCTTGCAACACTGGTCGGCAAAATTGATGTACGATACGTTAATTTTATAGCTCTAGGTGACCATACCTTGTGGCGCGCTTAAAAGCTTTATTTAAAACCTCAAATAGATAAAATATCCGATTCCGATATTACGATATTGGATCACTCAATTCCGATATTGTAATATCGGAAAAAACGGTCCGAGATTCCGATATTACGAGATTCCGAGATTCCGAGATTCATGCCCTATTAGGCACCAAGGATCAATTATTAGTTTTAATTATTTTTGATACAATTGTTATAAATGTTCAGGTGCACTGTCGTCACTGCGGGCGCATATTTTGCGGGTCGTGCGTACCACATACTGTGCCGAGTGGGCCGCGAGGGACTCCGGCCCGAGTCTGTGCTGTGTGCCGTACGCTGCTACAGCCACACACCGCTCCATACTTCAGCACCGACCCGCCACACACCCCCGACTAGCCGTGTGTTGCACGCAGCTGCAGCCACACACCGCGCCATATTTCAGCACAGCAACGACCCGCCACACAGTACCGACTCGCTACACATCCTCGACTAGCCGTGTATCGCACGCTGATACAGCCACACACCACTTCGTAAACAACTACAGATGAACAAACGATATATAAAGGTATAATAAAAGATGGCTAAATAAATGAAAATAGGAAACACCCGTAGAATCGATACCTGCGGTTTTATGTAAAAATATGATTGTTGGATATTTTTTTTAATATATCAAATTCATGAATTGTATGAAATCCTTGTGTGAATGAATTGACCGTTTGTAAGGAACGGTCATTCTATCTTACTGATATTATAAATGCGAATGCGTTTGTGTGTATCTTTTTGATTTGATTGGGATGAAATTTGGCATATAGACAGGATGTAAACTTAGAACAAAACATATGATTCTTTTATGGCGCCTGAAAAACATAAAATCCTCGGAAAGCACAGGGCAGAAACTTAATATTGTGTGCGCCTTCATCTTCACATACTACATATTTATTTCTAGGACTAGCGCATTATAAAACAAAAACTATATATAATGTATCTTTAAAGACCTTACATCTAAGGTGCTAATCTCGCGTCCATCTGGAAAATTGGCTAAACATAAAAATCTCTTGAGTTTTACAGTTTTGAAAATCTTTGAAAGAGGTCGCTAGAATAGGTACTTACCTAAATCTAGAAAATGAAGCACGGCTATACAGGGTACTTTTCAAAGGTAGCCAAATTATCAGACGTTATTTTAGTCATCAATATGAACAACTTTTACTATTAAACCAAATCGTGAAATCTCGAAATGAAAAAAAAAACATTTTTTCATACATTTTAATATACCGTATAGAGTTGATTTTAAGTATGAAGTTTTTTTTCGCGTTTTCAGTGTTTGTTCCAAAGTAGAAGTTGTTCAATTTGATCAGTACATGATGAATACAATAACACCTGAAAATTTGGCTACCATTTGAGAGGTAGCCCTATATACCTTATAAAGATATAAGTACCAAAATTACATGCTACCTAGCTGATACTAGGTATTGATAATAATCGTACCTTCAGGTAAATTCCATACTGTTTTTATCAAGACATTACGAAGGGCGGTTTTGAAATCAAGTCATCTAAATATGGTAATATACTGTTAGAACAAGTGTAGCTAGGATTTTTTGTGGTCAATTATTGTATTACTGGTTTTGAAGGGTGCTTTTCTAGTCCAGTGGGGTAATATCAAAATAAATCGGGAGCAGGTTTGAAATGATTAATATTAAATTATTTATGCGACAAATTATAAATTATAGATAATAAGGCCAGTAATACTATAATTTATCGTTATTATTTAATTTATAGAAAATATTACTTTAAAACATTTGGTATTTCAAAATGCATAGCTGTTCTTTTTTTATTTTCGAGTTTTTAATGTTGTATATGTCACCGTATTTTTGTGAAAACCGTTAGTTTAGAATCTACCTAGCGAGATTGTAAACTGTCGATAAATTGTGAACTGTACCATACTGCTTACAACATAACGTATTAATTTTCGATAGTTTATAATCACTTTAGTACAGTAGAAGCCTAATTACAAAACTTGTAATCTTTGACCTTGTAATCTTTAATCGTAACTTTCGGTCTGTCCTTCAAAGATGTCTTTAATTACTTGAACTGTAAACACGATATTGCACCACTTTGTTTTAAATTTATGTGAGAATTAGAGTCAATGACCCGATTGGTCATGTGATATAGTGCTATAAGACCCAGCCCTAACCAGGCCGGTGTTAAATAAAATGCTGAACCTTATGAGCACCTAATTAGACTCGAATTTAAATACGATACTTGTACCGGCCTGGTGTGTGCTTGGTTTAACTGAGGGGCACATCGTCGAATGAAATATGTCATAATATTTAGACGAATAGCTGTAGAAGTAAGGGTGTAATATATGAAAATAAAATATTTTATTGTAAATAAAAGAGCTCGATAACTTATTTGCTGTTTTCATTCCTTAAAAGAACAAGTAAAAAAAAAACCATTGAAATATCAATTTTTTTTTGGGCTTAGCATGCATTTGTCAGATGATGCAATTTTATTTTTTAGATATCAGTTTAAAGTTAAATCCAAGTTTGTGTGGTTGCAACACTGGCCCACGGCCTCCATCTTGAAAAAAAATTGGCCAAGTACGATTCGGACTCGCCCATGAAGGGGTCCGTAGCAGGCAGTAACATTTTTTTTTTTATATTTGAGTTGATTGAATGAAAGGTAAATTGCGGTTTACGATTTATAACGTCTTAAAAAAAACTAGTTACGGTGCGTTTTCGGTGGAAGTTTCTACATCATATATTTTTTCTAGTTTTATCATTCTCTTATTTTAGCAGTTACAGGGGGGACACACATTTTGCCACTTAGGAAGCGTCTCTCGCAACTATTCAGTTTTAAAAAAATAATATTAGAAACCTCAATATCATTTTTGAAGACATATCTAAGACTATCCATAGATATCCCAAACATATGGGTTTGATGACAAAAAAAAATTGAGTTTCAGTTCTAAATATGGGGATCCCCCAAAATTTATTGTATTTTTGTGTGAAAATCTTAATGCGGTTCACAGAATACATCTACTTACCAAGTTTCAACACTATAGTGGAAAAGTGGCTGTGACATACGGACGGACAGACAGACATGACGATACCATAAGGTTTCAGTTTTTTTGCCATTTGGCTACGGAACCCTAAAAAGGGGTTCAAATGGTTTTTATGGTGTATCTGACGAACCAAAAATATTAGTCAACATTTTTTGTTGCAAATAAGATTATCTACTACTTTTACGTGGGGATACCACGCGCCTCCAGACTCGTAGGCGCAGGCGGTATAGAAGAGTATTTTTTGCGATGGTTGTCATGAATGAAATGAAATAAAACTTTCTTTTTTTACTAAAATATTTTAATGTCGAATGTTAACACTTATTTAGCTGAATATTTTGTCGCAGTAATGAACGAAATGAATAGGAATGAAATTTATTAAATAACGTTAAAACTAAATATAAAATATCCGTAAAGTATCCTAATCGTGGTAGTTCTCCAAGCTGAGCGTGATCACGTCGCTCACCAGGCAGTCAGCCGGCTGGAATTAATAAAAAACATTACTTCTATTTACCATACACTATAATCCATATAAATAAAATCGTACAGAGGTGGGTCTGGCCTTGTGATTTTAAGGCGAATAATTATTTTTGATTTTTAGAAACATGCCTATTACTGATTTGCCAAAGAAACTGGAGACTTCCACCTTTCGTTTTGAGAAAACGAGAATCCAAAAGATGTTCTTTTCTTTGGTACCAAAAATTTTGAACCTTTTTTCAAATACATAATCTCTTGAGGAAACATGAGTAAATAACATAAAAACTGGTGGCATGTATTTATTACGTCGTATTATTTTTTCACAAAATTACACAAGTAGCGGTTGAGAAATGCAACCTGTGGAGGAGAACAGCCGGACAAACATACGACAGCATTTTTGTCCAAGCTGAAACGGAGACGCTTCGCTCGCTCGGTCAATAACGATATTTAAGTCTTATATAAAAGGTAATAATTTTTCCAACCTCAGAACAGATCCCGACCAAAGCGTCGGAGCACCCGTAAAACTCCTCCTTAAGTGAGATGACGATGGTCTGCAGGCTGCCTTTTTTGGAGCGGATGTAAGAGGCCACCTTGCCGATGTTCGTGTTGTCCAGCGCCGCGTCGATCTCGTCCAGCAGGAAGAACGGCGCCGGCTGGTAACTGGATATGGACACAAGTATTCCATTTAGTCGAAGTTCAACGGTTCCTTAAATCTGTAATCTAACTCGGTCAACATATATGGGAATACATATAACAGGATTTTGATTCATAGTCCAGTACCAATGGCTGATCCTCAAATGATTCAAATCCTGGGATGGGCACCTGTCTGTACACCGTCATGCTGAACAACTTTTACTATGGGACCAATAGTTAATTCTCTTTTTCTTACAAAATCTCGACCTCTTTCTTACCTTACTCGATCATGATGTATGAAAAGTAAAAATATTTTTTTTGAGAATTCAGTGTTGGTCCCATAGTAAAAATTGTTCAGCATGATGCACATAGGTTTCGAAAATATGCCATCTCGAAATCTCCACCCATTATATACCTGTGTATAGCGAAGAGCAGCGCGAGTGCTGCGACCGTCTTCTCCCCGCCGGAAAGGTTGGACATGGGCTGGAACCGCTTGCCGGGCGCCACGCAGTTGTAGTTGATACCGTCCAAGTACGGCTCCTCGGGGTTCTCAGGACCCAGGAACGCTTGCGCAGACTGGTTCATCGCTAGAGCCTGCACCAACATCAAATTATCATTGTCATTTTCCATACAAAATAAACTTTCCACAAATAACAAACGCTGACAAAAAGTGGCTCTTGATATCTTTCGAATTTAACTGTAATTAATTTAGCTAATAAAGCTGTTTATAAGAAACCGTTTAAAGATTATTTTAACAACTAGCCTTCTCAGGACTATTACATCTGAGGTGATATTAAAATGACGCACCTTATAAATCGCATCAATTTCGTTGGCGACGTGCTCGAAGCAATCTATGAACTTGTCGTGTCGCTCCTTCTTCACCTACACACAAACAATAAATATCTTCAGTTTTGCCAATAAATTACATTACAGGACCAAGTTATTTAGTAACTGCATATCTTTTACCTTTTCGAATGCTAGTTTAGCTTTGTGCGCGCGTTTTCTTGCTGCTACGAACGCTTCGTTTGTTGCGTTTACTTTTTCACGAACTTCGTTTAATTTTTGCATAGCCTGAAATTTCATAAGTCAATTAATATGTAATAGTTATTTATGCGACTGTCGTATAAGGGGTATTAAAACACGAATCTGGATTTATCACAAGAAACAAAGCGAGTGTGATAATAGTATCACATGAGGGTTTTAATACATAACTATGTACAGTTGCATACAAGACTTTATCTACACCCATGATCATTTTTGTAAACAACAAAGTAATAAATTTCTGCAATTCTAATATCGAACCAAAATGGCGGCATACGACGTGAATTCGAATAACCTCAGTTTTTTTTTATTACGATGCTGTGATTGTGTAACGCGCCTGCATGAAAATGATCTTTTTTGAAATTCATAAGGATACCACGGAGAATGTGGCTGTTTGATGAGTAAGGAATAGTCCGAAAAAGCAAAAAAAAAAAAAGGATTTGTATAATGAAATTCAGTACAACATTATAACACTGTTTTGGATGATATAATGGTTACTATGACAACCAGTGTTTTTATGTTGGCAATAAGCTAGCTGTTTCAGGAACTGTTATAGAGGATTTATAGCATGGGTGTAGATAAAAATATTTACAGGCACCTGACAGTCGTTTTATGCATTTGAATGAAAGAATTGGCTATTGGCATATTGTAGGTGACAATTTTTATCGAATAAAACCTAAAGGCTATGGTAAGCAAACGACGAGATTGATCAAATAGAACAGTAACTCTGATAGTATTTTTCCATTGATATACTTGAACACGAGATTTAGCCATTAACCAAAAAGAGTCAAACATAGTGAGAAAAACAGGGATACCCTCTAGTCAAATGCAGTGATAATGGTAAAATACCCTCATATTTGGCGCTTGTATCTTATCGACGGTATTCTGTAGCGAGTTGATGGCCTTCTGCAGTTTGTCTGCTTTGCGCTTGATCTCGTCCTGCTCATCCAAGTCTTTGAGCGCTTCCGACAGGGCGCTGTAGTCCACTCGGATCCTGGAAATATGATTATGGGCTGAATAAAGTGAAGTAGCTCATTATAATGAAGAAAAGTCTTGGAGTAGATCCACTGTGCCAAAAGTCAAAACCATTTCAATTTAGGCACTTATGAAGGAAAAAGCTACTGAAGTTACAACCTGTTTAGAAATCAAGTTTTAAACGAAGTTTCTGAGAAGAACCGGTAAGTAATTCAGCATGGTTAGAGCAGCAGGATAAGAGCATCAACAATAAAAAAATGGTCATTTACATACATTAAAAACAGTAATAGCCCTAGTATTGAACCCCAATATTAATTGCACAGTCCTTGAATGTTGTACCACTAATTCGTATCTTTCGTTAACAATGACTTAAATAAGATAAAACAAGATCATGAGCAGTTTCACAAATAGCATAATATTCAAGTTTTAGGGGGAATGTACAATGGTTACACGCAGTCAAGGCCTTGGATAGATCACACGAAATGGCGATTATATACCTGGCCTCCCGCCGGTACTGGTGCGTGGTGGAGAGCGAGGACGGGTCGGACTCCGTGTCGCCGGTTTCGTCCAAGCTTCCCTCCAGCAGGGGGATGACTATGTCGTCGATCTGGACAACACACATACATTTTTTTTTCGCTTTACCTAATCAATATTAAACGTAGCATGGTCGTATGGTGTGATAATAATAACTTTATTGTAAAAAAAAATGCGTTAAAGTACACATAGAAAAGATGTACAAGCGGTAGTGTTGCAAAATTAACATTGTGTCTAGCGACAGTGATACATAAACTTGGTAGAACTTGTATTATAGTATCATTACTGTTTAGAATTTTTATATGAGAGGGGATGGTTGGGTATGTATATTCTTTGTATATTGCCTTAAGTAGTATGGTATGGTAGTATACAGTACCTTGCACTGTCGCAGTATGTTGTGCCGGTCGGAGCGCCGACTCTCTATCCGCGCCTCTATGGACGCGATCTGCTTCTGCACCGACGCGATGTCCTTCGTGATGACGCCCAGCTCCTTGCGCGACTGGAGTATATAAAAACAAGCATATTACTACATGCCCTATTGAGTTCGAGGTTGCTGAAGAATTGGAATTTGGATATGGTTTATGGTCCCTACTTGCTCCAGCTGATGTCAGTCATTTAATCAGTTTAGGCATTAGAAGGAGAATCTTCTAGACTAGAAGAAGTCAAAACTACTGGAAGAAACTGGTTCAGAGGTGGTATTATCTATTTTTATACATTACTATAAACTAATGGTTTTGTGAAAGGAGTAGAAGGTCAACGTTCCAGCGGTCGATCACCCACAA
Organism: Achlya flavicornis; assembly: GCA_947623365.1. Lineage (NCBI taxonomy): Eukaryota > Metazoa > Arthropoda > Insecta > Lepidoptera > Drepanidae > Achlya > Achlya flavicornis. The sequence goes on from OX392467.1 coordinate 15,062,848, forward strand.
GATGGGCAGACCTCATAAAATCATCAACAAGTTGTTCCCTCAGTGAATGTACACGCAGTGCCACGAATATAGAGAGATAGAGAAGTCTCGCAAAAGCTGCAACTAACTCATCAGACGATCCATAACCACGACCACTCCGCCAGGAGTGTACGACTGAGAAGAGTGGCTTTTTGAGCTGTAGATCTCGTGAGATTCTATAATTATATGTTTTTTTTGTCGAATCAGTTTTTGGATATATTCACCATTTTGAAAAAAAAACAAAAACGTTATCGGAGCTGCTCACAAAATAGAAAAATGGGACCTGTAGAGGATAACAGCCGGACACCGGACATACAAAAGCATTTTTGCTCAAGCTGAAACGGAGACGCTTCGCTCGCACTCGCTCAGTCAAATATGTGGAATAATAAGAGTAGCAAGTTATTAAATAATGTACCGTTATCATTTGATGTAGTGTAGTGTAGTGTAGTGTAGTGTAGTGTACCTTATTGACATCGTCCTCGGCTCGGTCCTGGTTGGTCTTGGTGGCGGCTCGGTGCGCCTTGAGCGAGTCGGCGGCGCGCAGGTCGGCGTCGATGTCGGCGCGCTGCTTGCCCTCCGCCTGCCGCCCCGCCTCCAGCTCGTCCTCGCCGTCCTGCACCGTGCGCTCCCACCGGGTCACGTTCTCTATAACATACCGATACGTATACACTATTACCCAACTGATATGGCTTACCGATGTACCTGCGCAGAAGATACATTTTCAAAGCGCGGGAAATGCTATTGGTCGGTAGCTGCTGCCATGTTAGTGTACGCCGTGCGGAGGGGCGTGACTTGCGAGTGAGACGGAACTGACAGCTGCAGTGTATTATGAACCTTATAGTAGTGATCTAAGGTTGATTGTAAGTTTTAAGCATTCTTTCGTTAATCTTCGAGGCTTACTTTCTTTTCTGTGCGAATGAAGATTCACGACGCGCCTTATCAATTGGGTACTACTGTACCTACCGACAACACCTCACCTTCCATCATCCACATCCGGGGCATCACTCACAACTTAACTGGCCTAATATTTAAAAACCGAATATTCGTTATGCGGGCTATTTAATTCCCACGAGCAAAATAGTATATACCAGCTGTCACCCGTGGTTTCACCCGCGTGCCCGGAATAAAAGTAGCCTATGTCCTTTTACATACCATAGGCTATCTCTATCAAAAATATGGATGAAATCGGTAAAGTCGTTCTCAAGTTATTGCGTGACCAAGGGAAATAGGGATTAATTAGTAAGGGTAGCCTTAAGGGTTAATACCCCGCTAATATGTTATCAAGTGACAGTCTGTTAATTTTTGATTAATTGCAATCGGCATTTACAAATTTGAAAATATGTAATCAGCAAGAAAACGGAGATTTTTGAAAAATATTTTTATTGTTTATTCGATCCTGTCTCCGACAAGGATCAAAAGGCTCTATGAGATCAAGTTAGATTAGAGTACTAGAAACGTCAGTATTTGAAAAAAACTTTTCGCATACATTTTTGTTTGCCCTTACTGACCAGTCTAAAATTTCCACCCTGTATATAGAGTATAATGTTATACGTCCTCAAGTAAGTAATATTAGTGTATGTATAGCGTAGTGTATTGTACTAACTCTGCGTGTCTCTGGATCGCTCGAACTCCAGGTTGGAGGCGATGCGGTCGATCTGCGCCTCGAACTCCATGCGCCGCTTGGCGCGCTCCTGCTGAGCACGCAGCTCGCGCTCCTCGTACTGGCTACATACACAAATATCATCGTTATTCATTTTAGAGATGATCGGTTATTGATGTGCTCTATTGATTTAGTAAGGTGTGTGTGTGGGGGGGGTTTGTGTGGGGGGGGGGGTGTGTGTGTGTTTGTGTGGGGGTGTGCTTGTGAGTATGTGGGGGTGATTTTGTGTGGGGGGGTGTGGGGTTGTGCTTGTGAGTATGTGGGGGTGATTTTTGTGGGGGGGGGCTGTGTGTGTGGGGGGGGGTGTTTGTGACGTGTAGAGATAGTACCGTATGTTGGCGACACCGATGTCCCTGCAGAAGGCACGGAACACGACGTCCTCAACGTTGTTCATGTTCTCTTTCACCTCCTGTATCCGAGAGTCGCGCGCGGCGATGCTCATCTCGATCTCCTCCACTTGCGGCTACATATACACGCAAAACATCTTCAATACTTGTTCACAACTTCTTTATGCAGAGCTTACAAAAATAATCAAATGAAATATAGGTTGATTTTATTTTAGCAATTTTTTCTCAGATATTGAGCTCGTACCTCTTCGTTTCAGCAATAGTTTCCCAATAACACTTCTATTCTATACTTTTTCTACATAAGATACACTTATATAGATATCACCACACACAATTAAAATACATCCCTTGACTTGCGGTTCAAAAATGACAATAGATTTCTATTGTTTTCGTCGCCCGCGCGGGTTGTCAAACAGTCAAAGGATTAAATGCATGTCACTTACCCCAAATGTCTCAATTTTCCTTTCTAATTCCGCCAGCTCTGCGTCAAGAGCTTTGATTTGTTTTAACTGTAACCATAAATATTCTTTATTAAATTACACGTAATAGAAGAAACAAATGGTAAAGTATTATGGTTTAATTACTTACGGTGGTATCTCTGTCGGTGAGTGCGTACTTGAGACGCGACTCAAGACCTCTGATCTGTGAGTCGACTGTCGTCAGCTCAGACTCCTTGCGGGACTTCTTCATAGATTCACGAAGCTCTTCAGTGAGTTTTTCCTATGAAATAAATCAATATTATTATCATATACGCAAAAATCCTTTCATAGTGAATGCCTATGTTATGAAAAGAACCTGTGTACAAAGATATAACTTTCAAGTTTTTAAACAATATCGACTGTGGAAATTACGTAAAAATTATATAAGATATAAAGTTGTTATAGTAAAGGTGTAAAATCCAAATAAACTCACACTCGCTCTAAATTATTGGCGATTCTATAGATTTTCAACTTCAAATTCAATATACAAAAACAGCCCTAAAATTATAATTATTACATCTTTATTCAGAATCAATGCACTGGCATGTTAACTAACAAAAAAAAAACATTTTAATTATTTCGTTTTTGTAGTTTTTAAGGATTTTGTAAATGGTACAAGTTCAATAATTAAAATAATGTTTTAAAAAATAATGTCGAATTATTAAAACGACAGTAGTATAAAAAGGTTACCTTCTTGGACTTGAGCTGTGAGAGATGTTTCTCGTCCCAGCGCTTGGCTTTCCGCGCTAGATCCAGAGACCCTCCCGAGATGATGCCAGACTTCTGGTAGAACGTGCCGTCGAGCGCCAGAGCCTAAACATAAACAGATAATTCGAAATAGCAAAAGTCTATGGGACAGCAAACGTATGTCATGGTGTAGTGTAGTTTATGTAACTGACATCATATCTGCTGTTCTTGTTTCGGTCGAGGTCGTAGGCGACTCTTGAGGCGTCCTCGGGCGTCTCGCACACGAGCGCGTTGTTGGTGACGAACAGTACCGCCCGGTGGATGGCGGCCGGCTCGAACCGCAGCACGTCGAACAGGAGCTTCACGTTCTTCGGCTCCTTTATGTCCCTATAACAATAAATGCATATCCGTGACGGGCCTTTAGCACAGCAGTGGTGTTTAAGAAGAACCGCGGCCAACGCGTGCGCTTAACGCCCCTGTCACAGGTGACAAGGTTTAATTTTATCTTTCCAAATAGATTTTAATGCTAGCCAGGTATCCCTTCGCGCTTTATGGGGATATGGCTTCACGACCATTACGCAAAGTTCACAAAACCAACGTCCACATAAGAAGTTACTAGGGTACGGTCGGTACCAATCCCAGATGATAATTATCGTGTCGCACCCTCCGGATCGAATACCGGTTGACCATCAACGCGTTAAATTAGTTTTCCTTTTCCATCAGCTACTCTCTGCCTACTGCAGAGGGAGAGGAGTTCACTGATGCTAGTGTTCAGCATGTTCAGAATATTTACGACGACTGGAAAGAGTCACGAGTAAAAAAAAAAAAAGCAATCTTTTTTTTTAATTAATTCTTATTGTATAGAATTCAGAGGGTTGATGTTAATGATAGTTTCGTCTGGATCTTCAGTTACGATGGGTGTCCCACAAGGTTCCATTCTTGGACATTTTCTTTTTCTTAATTCATCGAACAATTAACCCAAAGAAGCGCAATGACGTTCATTTCTGTTGAAATATATTCCGCCAATTTCCCACCGCGGACAATGCGCTCTGATTGGCTAAGTCAAGCACGCATGCACTCTGATTGGCCAAGTCAAAAACACACGAAGCAGTGATTGGTGCTTACTTTTCAAATTCAGTGACAAATCACTGAGGAGTTTCGGAATTTGATTGTTCATTATTACTACTCTAAAGGAATTTTTCCTCGATGTCTTACTTACATCAACGACCTTACCATTTAGAAATAAAACAAAGTCAATAGGTCAATAGATAGAGATCATGCTTTTAATTTTGAAGATATGAACAGTGCGTGATGATCACTGCGGTAGCACATCGGGAATTTCTTTACAAGACGTGGATATCGAAATTTGAACAATCTTTTTGACAGCGGCATGCCTCACGTCAGTACCAACTAGCGACATCTAGTGAGGTGTTATCACAATCACTACCTTCCTGTAACTATCGCGATGTAACCTATATAAAATGGAATTCAAAACATAAGACTTACCTTAGTCTCTCCCTGAGTGGTTTAGCTTGAATATAGTCGAGGGGTAAAAATGTCTCTGGTTCCAACATCCTTTCCTTTAGCACCTAAATAAGACACATATGGGTTAATTTCTGCAGAGAATGCCAATAATAATAATTAATTACTAAAATATTATCCTTGAATTCTTCACTCACGACTATCTGATCCCAAACTAAACAGAGCTTGTGCTATGGAAACCAGATAACTGATATACAACTTTTTTCTAAATACACACTTAACATAGATAATTAGACCCAGACATGTTCGTTCATGCACATAAATGTCTGTACTGGGTGGGAATTGAACTCACGACCTGCAGCGTGATAGGTCTTAAAAACCACGCCAACTCGTCAAATATTGGTTATTCTACCGTTATTTACTAAAATCCAAAGCATAAAAGGGAAATGGCATTGAAGAAGTAATTACAATGATATACCTGTATACATTTCCGGGCGGTCTTCTCAGTGTCGACGACAATAGCCTCCATGTATTTGCCGAGCACCTTGGTAATCGCCACGTTGTACCGCTTGTGCGTCGGCTGACACATGTTGATCATGCGGTCGTACTGCATACACCACAAACATACGTCAAAATATACACTCTACAAGCGTGAGAATAATGTTTAAATAGGATCTATGATATGGAGGGAGTATTAGAATTATATTTAGATTCTTTCTATTTTTTAAGATTTAAAGAAACAATATATGAAAAATATTATATGTAATTTTTTTTTTGCATTAATGTGACTGAGAAAATGCAGTCAGTTTTTTTTAATTAATTCTTTTGGTATAGAATTCAGAGGGTTGATGTTAATGATAGTTTCAGTTACGGTGTCCCACAAGGTTCCATTCTTGGTCATTTTCTTTTTCTTAATTACATCAACTTAATTTCAACACCAATAATCTAGATTAACTCTTTAATAAAGCCGAAAGCTGTACTATGGCTGACGGATACACTTTAAGCATTTGGCTTAAGGATGGTGTATGGCTACTCAAAATTACAGATCAGGGTTTTGCATTTACCAGCCTTTAACAAGCTTTGGACTTCTAAACCAGCTAGTAGTATAACATGCAGCCAAAGTCTTGTCTAGAATATTTTTATATTCCGACTTAACAGCTATTAGTAGTAATCTTCGCCATTTTACAGTCATTAGTCAGCTGTGCTGTTTAACAGTGTATGAATCTTCCCCTAATACAGTATTAAGACTCGTCCTTCCCTTTAGTACATCTGCTTAACAGGTCTAGGCCAGGGGTTGGCAACCTGCGGCTCTTTCGATATAAAGTTGCGGCTCTTCAGATAATAATTTTATCAAATCCGATTTAAAAATCATGCAAGCGATCCATTTGGTGTGCTGAAGATCTTCGAGTTGACATATTCGTGTGAGCAAGCGATTTCTTGTATGAAAAAAATAAACCTGTTTTAAAGAGCCACAAAGAGAAATTGGCTCTTTAAAAAAAAGTAAAAAATTGGAAATTTTGAAAATTGAAAGTTTTGGCTCGTCCGTCTCAAAAGGTTGCCGACCCCTGGTCTAGGCTGTTATGAAGCTTGTTTATGGACATAATTTTCACCAATGTGCTACTTGGGATTAGCCCGTTTAAATAAACAAAAAAAATCTTCAGCTTTATTTTATTTTTTATTTACGACGGAGTCGGTTTACACGCATAAGGACCGGCTGATGGTATGCGGTTACCGTGGCCATATGGACGCTTGCAACACACAAGGCATCACTCACGCGTTACCGACCCTTCCCCCCTACCCGGTGTGCTCTGGCGACCTTACTCACGCGCAGGAACACAACATTATAACAAAGTTATTAGGCTGCCGTATTCTGTAAGATGGAGGTACAGTCGAGGACATAAATATGTATACACTTAGTAAAATTCAACAACGGTTTCCTCTTAAACTACTGATTGAAATTATGAGATATTATAAAGGCAGAATCTTCTAACATATACTATTATGATTTGTGTAATAGTTTAACACTTAAATGTTAAACATGCGAGAAAATCGCTTTTGAATTTCAAAAAGTGTATACATATTTATGTCCTCGACTGTACTTCCCCAGTCGAGCTGCTCTTTGAGTGAATTAAAGGTAAGTTCTACCTCTCTTAAAAAAAATATTAGTATAGATGTTGTATGATCTAATTAAAATAATAGCATTTAATAATGGAATTTGAAATGGATTAAACGTTTACCTACCACGCCAGGTATGTCTCGTTTGAAGCTCTCGACGATCTCCTGTTTCTTGCGTCGGCGCGCCTCCTCGTGCTTGTCGACGCGCGCGTCGCCGAGCTGCGCCGCGACGTCCTCCAGCGCCGCCTGCAGCTCGGCCGCGCGGCCCCGGAACGAACCGACGTCCGCCTAGGACATACCATACAATTAAACCATACCTACATTTACAATATTATACACTGATAGCGTTAACAACGTTACCTTACGCAAAACGTAACCACTTCGTTCTTCGTTCGTGACTGTACCATTGGACCTTAGAGGCTACTAGACTCACTTTGACATACGAGTGTTTTTTTTGCAATTATGCTACAACTAGGACATTACACATACCTGTAACTCAGCTCTAAGCCTACGTTGCTCCTCCAGCGCTTGTTCCGAGCTCTTGATGTGTTCGTTCAGTTTGTCCACTCGCTTCATTGCTTCGTTTCTTTCGTGGCCCTTTAATATAACACATTTGATATGCTTTAGGTTCTGCAGTAATAAGAAAGTTACAAAAGTTAAGTTATAAAAACGTAGCTATTCAGCTTTTGTATGGATGTCTGGTCGTTGTCGAGCCCGGTCCTGGTCTACCTTATGTTCTCGGTTCCTATTCAGCTCGTTTAGTATAGTACAGTAAACTCTGGTACCTTCTGTCGATGCTTGTTCTCGAGGTCCCCCTTGCGGCGCAGCTCGTTGTCGAGCCGGTCCTGGTCGGACTTCTGTTCTCGGTTGACCGAGTCCAGCTCCTGCAGGTACCGCGCCGCTTGACGGGACGCCTCCATCTTCAGCTCCTCGTACTCACGGATCTGGAAATACAATTCTCATGTGGTCAAACACAACCTAAAATAATTATTTTACCTTGCAGTAGTGGATATACAATTAATAATGCTGATACCTGTGCCTCTTCAAGATGCACATCAGCTCGTGAAGGATGCGTGGCCCCGACCACGGAGTGCTCCCAGGTGGCCTTCTGCTCCTCGAGCTGTTTCAACTCGTCCTCCAGCTTGCGGATGTCCGCCTGGTGCGCCTCGTGTGCCTTGCGAGCCTGTTCTAAAGTCTTCACGGCACTCTCCAGCTTCTTCTGAGTATGGGACACGCGTTCCTTCGCTTTTATGAACGTTGGACGCTTCTTTGATATTTCTGCTTCCTGTTGACGTAACGATTATTTTGTAAAAATCAAAGTTGTTATTATTTTCCTATCTATATCATATATATTGTCAGAAGGCTGACACATGGTGCAGATGGTAACTGGCCACTATCTATGGACATTAGAGAAGGATAATTTGCGGAGCCTATATACCTGTTAAAAAATATACGATTACGACAAGTAAATCCCATTTACCACTTCTCTTATCTCCTGCTCAATTTTCGCCAGCTCCCGCTGCACGGTGCCAGCTTCCTTCTTCTTCTCTTTCAGTGCTTCTTCAGCTTTCGCGCGTTTCTTCTCCACCTTGGCGAGCTCCTGGTGCTTGTGCTGCAGCTCCTCCTCGAAGTTCTGGATCTCTTTCTCGTTGTGATACAGGTGGAATAGCTGGAGTTCTACCTTTTGTTGTTGCTGTATGGGGGAGGGCTATTACTACAAAATGCAACAAAAATAATTTGCTCTTTCTCCAGAACATTTTTTTTTTTTAATTTAAGTTTGTGTCTCAAGCTGTCATTTATTTAGTGGAACTAAAGTAAATGTTAACTTAATCAAAGAAGACGTCGAATTGTCAGTTCTATTCTCCTTTTCATTCTTTATGTAATAAAACAGCATTTTACAGCTTACAGCTGTCAAAAAAATAAAAAACTTGCGCGATATATTTGCTAACGTTCGCATTGTGTGGTTGATTATTATCAAAAAATCAACTTAAAAAAATACAAGTCTGCTTTTTCCTCGCAAATGTGTTGAAAAACGTCGTATGACACGCGTGTGCATTGATTATTACACTCTCGGCTCACTTATCGCTTAATACCGCCTCGAGTGTTAATAACCAACTTTGCACACATGTATCATAATTTACTATTATATCATTATTTTCAACAGTACGTTACAATTATTTTATGGCAAATTTAGTTATAATCCATTTCTATTATTATAACCAAATTAGCCATAAAATACACACAAGAAGCTACTATACTTACCAACTCTTCCTTCAATCGTGTATACTTCTCAGCCTCTTCCTTCTCGAACTTGGCCTCCTTCCTCTCGGCGGCGACTCCCTTCTTCTTTTGGTACGAAAACTGCGCCTCCTCATCAGCGCGGTTCACTTCCGCGCGACACGCTTCGTACTGTTCCTTGAGTACACCTGATCTGTGAAACAAATAGTGATAATAACCACATTTGAGAACTTAAACATGACAGTTTTGTCAAAACTCAAACGGTGTTCGATAAATAAAATCATAACCAACTGACTCCTGCGGTTACATTGGATTACGTTTTTTTTGGACGGCACTGTAATTCTACAAAAAAAACCTATAAAAGTAGCCTAAGTTACTCCTTATATTATCGGCGAAAGAAAGAAAACTGGGTTAAAAAGGGGTAGAAAGTTATTTTAGGGGTGATTAGCATCGAAGTTGATATCGATACTTAGTTATAGTACAGGGTGGTGAGCACAGATTGACACCTGCGCAGTAGTTAATTTATCGGTCTATTTCACGGAATGAAGCAGGGGGGAGCGCCGAGCTGCTCACGATTGGTTCGTCAGTCGATGCTCGTCGTCTATTGGATTCTTGCGTGTGATTTGGCCAAAAGTAATCATGCGCGAGCTTGCCCCCACTACTGCCTATCTGTGCTCACCATTCGTGCCTCATACTGTACTTAGTACTTTTGATTTAAATTACATTTTATTTTGACACATGTTTGAAAACTCAATCCGATTTTATTCAAAAAACGTTGAACTCACATAAAAGCTTGATGCAATGCAATACTCTTGAAAATTGGAATCCTAAGTACTATTATAAATGTGAAAGTGAGTTTGTTTGTTACGCCTTCACGCCTTAACTACTAAACAGATCAAGATTAAATTTAGCACGCAGATAGCCTATACTACGGAGAAGGACATAGGCTACTTTTTATCCCGGGTATGTATGTATTTTTGTACTTTGTATGTATGTTTGTATGTATGTATGTTTGTCCACGCATATCCCCGAAGATATTAATGGGATTGTAACCATTCTTTTTTTATTGGTTTCCATTTACTTCAACATAGGAACAGTGCAAGTTTCATCGAAATCGGTTTAGTAGTTTTCAAGATATGGACATATATGTGTGACGGCCTGGCTTATTGATACGAGCTACGGGTGTGGATTCAAAGGAAAAACATCTCAAAACCTTGGTCAAATTCTAGTGCATTTAAGAAAAACTAAAAATGACGAAATAAAAAAGTAATTAAAAAAAAACGACTTCAGAATACACTAAAATGTATGAAATAACTCTAATCTGAACCTGATTTGAAGTCAGCGAAAGAGCACGACGTATTCCATTGAAAATATTTCGCTGACTTCAAATCAGTGTTAGATTAGAGTTATTTCATACTTTTTAGTGTATTCTGAAGTCGATTTAATTTTTTTAAATTACTTTTTGTTTAAGTCTATTAATGAAAAAAATTAAAAAGGAGGATATCAGAGATAGGAGAAAATTATGTTACTTTGGGTATGATAATAAAATACCCAAGCAATGACTATGACTCCTTACCCGCTAATCTCCTCAAACAAGGCCGTCCTTTCCTTGGGGTTCTTCATGGCGATGCTCTCAACAGCTCCTTGGAATACCAGGAAGTTCTTGGCTTTCACGTTGATGCCCAGCTTCTCTAGCTCCACCAGGTAGTTGGCCACTGATACTGACTGTGGTTGGAATGCAGATATTACTCGTCAGATACACCAATTTCAAACAATGTACGCATGCGAAATATGGGGGAGCACAGGGCGGCGCGTGGAGGGTGGGTCAGACGTGTCAACTTAATCCACACAAAAACATTTTTCAGGTGGGCCATCACATTCTTGGTTATCAGATAGGTCACTAGCATAATAATGAGATCTTTGAAGTAGCTCTTAAACTTTAAAAATCAAAAAGTATTTTATTAAGTTTAGGACCTTTTAAGGCACTTATGAATATTACAGTTGAATCTACCACTTGCTCTGCTCTGCTCTTGGCTTTGTGGCATGGTGAGGCAAAGTCAAACATGTTAAATAGCCAGCTACCACCCTCAAGTTGAAAACCTGTTGGCAAGCAACTGCTGGTGTGTTTCAGCTAAACTTGAGAGCCAGATCCCTTCTAGGCTTTGGGTGCTTACCACACCATGATTTACAATGGTAATAATTTGGTCAAACATAAGCCATTACATTAACCAAAATATGAAAAAAAAATCGATTTTATGGCCTGCCAATAACTTACATGTCCATCAATTTTGTGTTCAGAAGATTGACCGTTTACAGATCTTTGGAACTGCTTCTCAGTCATGTCCTCCAATATGAATGTTGCTGTTACTGATGCACTGAAACCAAATAAAACTTATAAATAATAATATCAGCCTTTATTGCTGTATGACGGTGACAATAAACAAACATAAATAAATACTGTTTAACAAAAAAAAACTACTTTAAAGACTATCCCCATTTTTATACCGAACCACAAGACGCCGGGCAAAATTTCACCCGTACGTACCCAAAATATGGACAAATGCATCTTCATTTATAATATGGACAGCAAGGGAGTGGAACTTGCTTCCGGCGTCTGTTTCCAGACTCTTATAATGTAGGGACCTACAAGTACTGAGTGAATTGGTTCCTTCGGGATAAGCTTGTTCCATCTTAGGCTACGTCACCGTAATTTTTGTACGGGTCAGGGGACAAACGCAAGCCCATTTAATTAAATCTAAAAATTATATAATAATTCTAATCTGACTCTGTTTTGAAGTCAGACAAATATTTGATATGGAACACGTTGTGCTCTTTCAGGTGCATCACAGACGACAGACCGCACCGCGCCGAACTTTTAAGTCTGTGAAAATAGAACCTATACAATTCTAAGCAGTAACGCACACGACGCGCAAAAAGTCCGAATGACTTTTTGTGTGCCGCAGACTTAAGTCCATCGTCTGCGCTGCAACTCATACTTACATGCTTTTTTTTTAATCAGTTATTTCTCGTTTTTATTGGGTTGATTTGTAATTTATCTTAATTACAATAGCCTAATGCCCTTTACAAAATATTGCTTTTCCGATGCCGGGACATTAAATTGTTGAGTTCTCCTGGTACTTCAGCATCACTTCAGCTTCACCATATGCATTGTGACGAGCATACATTGCTTAGCAACTAGGTATTTTAAAGTTATCAAATCACAACCCATGAAATACATATTATTGAGTAGTTCTGGTAACCATCTGTGGTCTTCATCATCAGTTCCACTTCAACAAATGATGCCTACCAAGAGCATGAGTTACTATAAAAAATACCCAAATTGCTATAGATGTATCCTATAATATTATTATATATAATATTTCGACAATTCCCTTGATTTCTCCAGGATCCTTCCTTCCTTATTTTAAGAAGGATAGTGAATTACTTGAAAGAGTACAGTGATCTACAAAGATGATTCAAAGTCTTAAAAATCTCTCCTAATTATGTCGGCTTAAAGAACTAGGAAAACCTTCATTAGAATTACTACTCCTCTCTTGTAGATTAACTAGCATAGATACAGCTTAAAAGATAATGTATCTTTTTAGCTGTACATTAACATCAAAGTGTATGAATCCACAGTATCCTACCCTCCTTTCCACAATTATTATTAATGGGCACTGATTTAAAGAGGCAGTTGTAAATAGCGGTTTTGGTAAATTAAAAATTATAAATGGCACGTTTAATAACTAGTTCAGCAGTTAAAACTAAGCAGTAAAGTAAACAAAAATGAGTAATAAAAAATAATGAAATGGATCAGTGAATATATAATTGAGCAGGAAATAATTAAATGGGCGGTAAAAATTATTGAACGAGGTTACGTGTGGGCAGTAATAAATCGGAATTTGTCGGTAAGAAATCTCATTCTAAGCAATTCTATAAACAATGAGGTGGTAAAGTAGTTTTCGAGATATAGCGGTGTGACGGACGGACGGACAGACGGACGAAGTCGCACCATAAGGGTTCCTCTTTACCTTTTTGGTACGGAACCCTAAAACAGTACTTAAATAGTAATGAAAAATTAAATTACTTTTGCTTTGACTGAAGGAATTAAATAAAACAAATTGTATAATAATAATAGGAACTTTTATTCGTATATACTAATTTAAACGATTACGTGATTGGTCGCTTCCGCCACCCGCGCTAATCAGCTCCGCCCAACTAACGAACATTTACCTCTCTTTTCAATGAATTTGAGTTCGGGTGTCACCGCTCGCTATGATCTGCCGAACTATTTATCGAACCGCTCATTCCATCATTTTTACCGCTCATTCAGTTATTGGACTGCTCAATTATTTTTAGAATTGACATTGTATGATAAAATAACCGACTAATTGATTTTTTATTACTGTCCATGTTTAACTGTCGCAATAATTAATCAACTGCCATTAAATTAAATAACTGCTCAATATGTTTTTCAACTGATCATAATAACATCTCGAATATTTAAATAACAGCTCAAGAAATTAGTTCCCTTATTAATGCAGATGTTTGTAACCACTTAGTTCAAGTTCTTTGGCTTAATTTTTAGCTACTTTTTAAGTTTATTGATAGTGTGAATAGCAATGAATGGTATAGTTACCTTCTAGAAACAGGCTTGTTTATAGATGCACCGTGAATAAGGTCACTCAAGCGTTTTACACGCAGCAGTGATGTCTTCTCTCCCATCACAAAACTTACGGCATCCATGAAGTTTGATTTGCCTGTATATTGAAACCAAATAAATACTGGTTTACTGATAATGATGAATAGTAAAATCAGCATGCAAGTAGCTAAAATATGGGGGAAGGGAGGTGTAGAACCCTCCTTTGATGGAAAAGTTGCGGACACCACCCTTTTCTTTATTATATCAGGGGGGCGGGGGAAAAAGGTGGACCTTTAGTTTTTATTGTGCATAAATTTGTTACCACCACTCACCGGCCGCTGCTTCAGCAGCGCTCGCTAGGCTCGCAGGCGGTGTTTTCAAAGTTCTAACCTAACCAATCTGGTTCATTCATAAAAGATGTTTTAATTGTCCTTCTTTTTATACTTTATCTACAATTCTCGTGGCATTCTATACAATACCATAGATAATATCTAAGTAAATAAATATGATTATTTTTACGTAATCTATGAAGTTAATTCCATTCCTTACCATTGAAGACAGCAAAGTAAACCCATGGTGGTTCTATTTAATAAAACATTTTCTGACTATCTTTACTTGTTTTTGAGGCCGGCAAAAAATACACGAGATTTTGGTAGGGGGAGGTAGCCTAAAACCTCACCATATATCACCAGGGGGCAGGGGGGGTCAAAAAGTGGTTCTAAAAAACCTCACGAGATTAATGGACGGCCCCTAACATGCAAAGAACATGTACTTACTCCAAAGAAACTACAAATAAAGAACATCCATGAAGCTTCCAAGCAACATCACATGGTTCAGTCACAGGAGATGAGCTAATATGGGTCATGAAGCTCAAGAAATACTATGTATGTCTCATGATGATGGAGGAGACACATGACAAAGTCAAACCTATGAGAACAAGGCGAAGAAAATCATGACAATCGTATGTTTATTATCCTACCTGATCCATTGGGCCCTACAACAGCAGTGAAGGACTTTAGAGGTCCTACCCGATGTTGGCCCCGGTAGGACTTGAAGTTCTCCATGTCAATATATTTAAGAAACGCCGGCATTTTTCAGTCTACTAATAATAACATTCACAAGTAAAATATAACGTTAAAATTCACGTAAAATAAATTAAAGCGCCAAACATCGTTTGTACACAACAATGCGAAAATGCGAAAGTAAATCTGTCTGACAGACATTTGTAGAGGTGTGTAACTCAGCTCTGAACCAGCTCAATGAATCAGATCACACGGGTTTGAGCCGTTGAGCTACAGCTCAACAACAAAATGACTAGCTCACAGCTCAATCCATCCAACTCTTATTGTATCTGCGACTCCCTCCATAGATTATTCTTGTGATTCTAATCTGCGAATTATTATTTCGCTCTAAACCATTTTTACTATTTGAGTGAAGTGCTGTTATCGGACACAAACGCTTTTTTATAGTGCATTTATTAGTATTTTAATATTGTTGTAGTTTTATTGTTGTGCTTTTAAATATATCCTTTTCCATTTTTAGATAGGAATATAGCTATACTACCAAGCTTATGTCTGGGCGCCCTGGACAGGCCAGTAGTAGCCACTTAATTGACGGAAGTGTAACATCTTTGGAGGATAAAATCCGGTGCCCTAAGTGTTCCCAGGCTCGCTTTTTTAAGGGCCTAAGGGGGCTGCGCATTCATAACAGTCGGTGTCATAAATTAGATGAGACCAGCATATCACTATCGCCTAGCAACCAAAACCCGTCTCTCCAAACATCTCCACCGTCTCAATTTTGGCAAATCATATCAAAATTAAAAAACACAACCCCAGTCATCAAACGCATCCCCCGTGGCGCACGTATTGCTGTTGCTAAAAGTTTATCCAAAGATATTAAGCTCACAATCTCTCAAAACTCAAAGCGTGCCTGGGAACATTTACTTAATTTTCCTTATCGTGTACTCCATGTTGTGAGAGATCATAGGAATAATACATCTCTGACTAATAGAATTAAAAATAACTGTATCAGCAATTCTCTTCCAAGTTTTGACCAAACATACCCAGTAAAATCCAATTTTCCTCCCGTAAATGCAGTGGTCCAAAGTAAACTGAACGATGGGGACATAAAAGGAGCCGCTCGGATTTTGTTTTCCAAGGATGTTTTCGCTCCAAATACCTATGAAACTTTGGCTGTGCTTCAGAGCAAGCATCCACTTCCAGCGGAAAATCTCCACTTAACTGATCCGCCCTTACCGCTAGATGACTGCATCGCTGTTTCTAAACAGGATATACTTGGAGCTGTGAGGTCCTTCCAGAACGGTTCAGCCGGCGGCTTAGATGCTCTCTCGCCACAGCATCTCAAAGACCTTTTATGCGGTAACACAGGCGAGGCCGGTGAGACGCTTCTGGAGGACCTCACATCATTGATCAACATTATGCTAGCCGGTAAGGTGTGTGAAGATATTATAGATATTTTATATGGCGCAAATCTATGTGCATTCACCAAAAAGGAAGGAGGGATCAGGCCTATTGCTGTTGGTACCACCTACCGCCGCATCGCCGCCAAAATCTGCTGCCATAAAAAGGCAAACATACTTAAAAGCTACTTTCAGCCCAAACAGCTTGGTTTTGGTTCCCGCGGCGGCTGTGAGGCGGCTGTACATGCCCTCCGTACCTACCTCAAAGGCGGGAATGGGGAGGTTCTGCTGAAAGTAGATATCAAAAATGCGTTTAACTCGGTGGATAGAGGCGCCCTTCTGTCTGAAATTAAAGACAAAATTCCTGATGTTTTCGGCTTCCTTTGGCAGTGTTACAAAACTCCCTCAAAATTAGTTTACAAAAATAATCTTCTTTTTTCATCAGTTGGTTGTCAGCAGGGCGATCCTCTGGGGCCGGCTATCTTTGGGCTCGCCATCCATCCCATTATCAATCAACTGGAATCTAAATTCAATGCCTGGTACCTTGATGATGGAACTCTGGGTGGCGATGTGGACACAGTTCTTAGTGACCTCAATCTTTTATCCGAAAAAATGGCGTTAATCGGCTTAAGTCTCAATTTCGCAAAATGTGAAGTCTTTCTCACGGAAAACTGCCCTACACCAATCAAGACCATAGAAAAGTTCAACAAACTAGCCCCAAATATTAAAATTGTTAACAAGTGTTCACTTCGCCTCCTAGGGTCTCCTATCTTTGACGAATCATTCCCGGATTTCGTAGAAGAAAAAATTCAAAATTTTTGTGATGTTTCGGACCGACTGCTTCAAATCAACTGCCATGCAGCATACACCATCATCAGGTACTGTCTTTTTGTCCCTAAATTTACCTACGCACTCCGTTGTAGTCCAATCTGGAATCACCCACCACTATTACAGAATCTGGACAACATAATTCAGAACACCCTGAAAACCATTTTAAATACAAATTTAGACGATCGTACCTGGACCCAGGCTTCTTTGCCAATCAGGTTTGGAGGTCTGGGTATTCGCAAAATTTCCAGTATCTCCCTCCCAGCTATCTTGTCATCTGTTTGCAGCACTAGTAGCCTCGTCGAGGCTATTCTGAACCCGACCTCGATCCCTACTGAAGTTTCGAGCTTGACAGATGCCAAGAAGGCTTGGCAGATAGCCTGCCCCAACACCGACTTACCCAGTTTCCCATCATCGCAGAGGCAATGGGATGGGCCGCTGTGCGAGCTAGTACGGAAGAATCTTATTGAAACGTCTTCTAGCCACGCGGAGCGCGCCCGCCTCCTTGCAGTCTCGGTTTGGGAATCTGGGCTCTGGTTGCAGGCACTTCCGTCTGCCAATCTAGGCACACTCCTGGATTCTTCAACATTCCGGCTAGCTAAATGCTTGCGTCTGGGCGCTCAGTGCTATATGCCTCATCGCTGCCAATGTGGTGACGCCGTCGATCCCCTAGGCCACCATGGACTCTCCTGTCAGAGAAGTGCAGGCAGAATAGCTAGGCACGCCGACCTTAATGACATCATACGTCGGTCTCTTGCCAGCGCCAATGTTTCAGCCCTTTTGGAACCAAATGGGTTGATGCGGGACGATGGTAAGAGACCCGACGGCATGACTTTGATTCCCTGGAAGATGGGGCGGCCCTTAGTTTGGGACGCTACGTGTGTTGATACTTTGGCACCGTCACATCTTCCAGAGACCATGAATAAGGCCGGCGGTGCTGCTGCCTGTGCCGAAGGCCTCAAGCGGCGCAAATATAGTAACCTCGACAGCAGTTACATATTTGAGCCGTTTGGGGTAGAGACATTGGGTCCATGGGGGCCTGCTGCTCATCATATTTACCGCGGTATTTGTAAACGCCTGATCGAGGCGTCGCGTGACCAGAGGGCTGGCGAATACCTCGCTCAACGTATAAGCATAGCTATACAGAGAGGTAATGCCGCCAGCATTCTGGGCACGCTACCGCTTGGCAGCGACCTTGATAGGCTAGCCTATTTATAAGTTTTTTTTTTTTTTTTTTTGTTTAATTGTTTTCTTAAGTTTTAGTTATTAGTATTTCATTATTTAGATTAAGTCTTTTAGTATAGTTTTGTTTTAAAGTATAATACATTTAATTTAAATATTAATTCAATAAATAAATATGTGACATAACTAGATAATATAAAAAAAAAACAAATAATTCCAACTCTAAAGTATGAAAAGAGTCGCTCGACGGAGTCGAACGAATCGCGGCAGCTCAGTCGGCTCGATTGGACGCGCGATACGCAGTGAGCGTGCGCGCTTATCGTGGACTATAGGTACAAATTGAGCTGATCTGCGAGCTGAGTCATTGAACCCTTGAGCCGTGAGCTGTTATGCAGCTCGCGTATTTTTGATGAGTTACACACCTCTAGACATTTGTTGTTGTTGACGTTGTTGTTGTTTTTCTTATATGCCCAAAGACAGGCAAAGGTTTGAGCTATACAGCCTTGTCTTATTTCAATTTTCTCGAGTTGTATTAATATAGCACAGATTACAGAATAGTAAGCAGATCGAGCGCGCGGAACACGGGAGTACAGATTCAAAAGCAAATATTTGCCGTGACGATAGACGATTTATCGTCACGCAAAATAAAATTATATCGTTATCGTCTCATGTGAAAACACCTACGGAAGACACACTTCACTCTTCTGTAATCTGTGCTTCACTCCTTCTTCTTCTTCTTATTTTTAATTTTGGCAACCAAGCCCAAATTAGGGCTAATTTCTGCCAGTGTCGAGTTATATTATAGTTTCCAGTCACAATAAATCACTTCACATTATAGTCCTCAGTCAGTTACCGTTCATAAAAGTCATGTTTTACTACAATGGTGGTCATTGTACTAAAGTCCAATTTCTTTGGTACTAAAACTCTTCACGGACATTTTGAGACAACTTGAAAAGTCACGATACACATAATTCATTTCATTTCACTTCACTGGTGCACATGGATGATCTTTATTGGGTAAAATACCACCAAAAATACACAATAAAACTCAAAATACACAAATTTATGAAAATAAAAATGAAAATGCTATGTCACTCTGCAAGTTCCCGCCAAAAAGTCCCTTCACTCCTTCACTCACGCACCACGATTATTTAGGCTACATTCCGAATTGGATAATATCGCTCACAGTGCTCACAGCAATAACACAGTATTACAATAGTAAAACTGTGGCAATAATTTGTAAAATCTCATCTAAAAGTTTTTCTCTCGTAAAAACATAAAAAGTATCTTTGCCAAATAGAAAACCAAGAATCTTATTAGACTTTTTGCCGAAAACACAATAATAAACCGTCATTTCTGACAGCACTGTGTGCCAGCACGGTGATATCAGTTTAGGGGATGGTCGGTGTGAGCGCAATATGGCGGATATCATGACGTCATCTATGACGTTTCATGGGACATCGTTATCTGCCATTATTCAATTCGGTACGTGTTTAAGCACGCTCTAATCGATTACAGCGATTATAGCTTTAATTCGGAATGCAGCCACGGTGTACATATCGTTTCATTTCATACGATTTCATTTCAATATTTACTTACTGTCATTGAATTATTACGAGTATTTGGTGGTTAATGAATATGGATATGTTTCTATTTGCATAACAATTTTATTGTAAGTATGACTGGCGACCACAGTCCGGCTAGCCTTACAGAGCTTAGTGACACCGAACAAGCAGTCCTAATGGATCCTATCGACCACGAACGTAGTCGCTACCCCTATTGCATTGTGTGGACTCCAATACCTGTCCTAACGTAAGTTAAGGGCATTTCTCTTTCCTTCCTGTAGTTAGTACAATTACTTACCCTTAATAAAAGAAAAACTAGGTTTATTAACTACACAGAATAAAATAGATTTCTCGTAGATTTCCTCTGGCCCGTTGGTTTTCGCCAGGGATGCTATCCTATTATAATAATTGTTGTCATTGTTATATTTTTTCACCGTAAGCCTAAGTGTTTTTAGTGAGTAATAAGGTCTAATCAAAAATATTATAAAACCTCCAATTAAACTAATATGATTAATTCCAGATGGATTTTCCCGTTCCTTGGTCACATGGGTATTTGCACATCTTCAGGTGTGATAAGAGATTTCGCAGGACCATATTTTGTTTCTGAAGATTTGATGGCATTTGGCAATCCCACTAAGTACTGGCAGTTGTCTCCACAGAAAGCTAGCAATGGTCAAGCAGGCTGGGACTCGGCAGTTTGTGAAGCATCTGAGATTTATAAAAAAAGAATGGTAAGTTTTTTAGAGATATAGATCTGGAGAAAAGTGGCTATGACAGATAGACATAGTCACTTTTCTCCTCTCTTAAAAGTATGACAAGGTTTTGTGGCAAAATAAAATAATTTGCTGCATGTTCATAATAATAATATACAACTAACATATCTTTAAAAAGAGTAATAAAATGGTGAAAATACCTCTGTGCAGCCAACTCTTCTAAACTGAAAGATGGAACTTCATCTGAATCATATGATTAAAGAACCTGAACCAAGGGCCCCTGATTACATTTGCTACAGGCACCATGCTGGCATAATCCAGCACTGCAAAATAACATCTCAATAGCTCCTTTACCTCCGTTAATGGCCCCTTATCATTAGTTACACTTTATAAAAGTTTGCTTGGTTGTGTGCATGTTAGACTGTTCATTCCTGGCCTTCAGTGTATTTGCATATTTATCAACTATTTAATTACCTAAATCTATAGTCATTTACTAGTTGGTGGATATGTAATTATACTTTCTTTTTTTTTTTTTTATGTACCTATGCTAAATCTAAATCTAAATTATTAGTTTTTTCCCTATGGAAAACTTTATCCACTTGTTTACAATATTTCTTGAAAACAAGGTCTTAGGTTTAATTTAAGATATCTACAGTTAGCTACCAATATATACCAATTTTTTTTTCAGCATATTATATTTTATGATAATTGCCACTCGCATGTGGCCACTGCATTGAATATAATGAACTATAATGGGTGCAAGAATTGGAATATGGTCAAATTGGCTCTCTACATGATACCTTATTCTAAATATGTTGGGTAAAAATATTTTCATTTATTTGACTAATATATTCATTAAATTAAAATATTAACATACAATGCTGAAGAGAAGAGCCTTTATGCTTATAAGAATCCTAATAAGTATTGATTATACAACATAAGGAAATGCATATAGAAATAAACAAGTAAACGAGGGATTCTATCATTGCCTAATAAAGTTACAAACTTCATAAATCGATGTGTAATAATGTGTGGCTTCTTTTTTCAGTGTTGGTGCATTTGTGAAGACTTGGCTACCATTTGTTATAATAGTTGCGTTCATTTGTGGACTAGCTGCTATTATTTAAGATTATATATATTATTTGTTGTGTTTAATTATTTATCACTTTTATTGAGAAAAAGTGAGCTGTTGAATGAATACATGGGTGCTGGATTTTATGGATGTTATGGATCTGCAAGTGCAAAAATATGCATAAGAAACAAATAGGTACAGTCTTGCAATACGAAATAGCTTAGGAACCAGTGAAAATGTATGCATTCTGAGAGGAGAAGCTTGTCTTTAATATATATATATATATATATATATATATGTGTAGTATGTACCTATGGTTGGAAATAAAAATCAAATGGATAAATATGACTTGTGATATAAAGGGGTAAATTACTCTAAAAAGAAATGTATGACTATTCAAGTAATGAAAATTTATTGGTTTATACTTATATAAGGCGTCTTACATTTTTAACATATAAGCTCATAAAGTTATTTGTAATTATTTTTGGTATGTACAATGAGTATTGTATTTAATTTAATGGATCTTGGGTCCATATAATGAGGACAACTTTTAAAGTATTAAATTGCAATACAAATAATCAGATTTAATATGTCTATGGGTATTTATTAATTTACTGTTATGATGTTATCATGGAAAAACTTTGTTTATGATTATATTTAGTGCAGATACAATGTGTAGTTTAATTTAATATAACTATTTTTATTTAATTCAAAATCTAGTTTGTAGCATTTTTTACTTTGTTACCATCCTGTAAAGATGGATGATAAATAACTTAATAGACATCAAATGGAATAAGATGCACTGAACACATCTTCTCACTAATCAAATCATACCCTTGGGTACATGGGTGATCCATGGGGTGATTCTAGTAAACTATGTATTATATCATCACCAAATCATCACAACAGTCTAGATATTTTATGATCAGTGTTAGATTTGAATTCGAAAGTTACAATCCGCCTGTTAGGCTCGGATGGATCCATAGATGGTAAATTTTTAGCATTGCTCATCCTAAACATGGGCTTATTTCTGTCTATTTACCCTGGCCCATCCTAGCCCAACTCTTTTGTAATACTTACATATATACCTATGTATATATTTTTTCAATATGTACAGAGGAGCCTTCATTTGTTGTAATTTTACTTAATTCCTGATTTTGTTAATTATTAGTCTGTATCTATGCTTAGTTATATGTTTTCTTTTTTAATGGTTAAATATTTTGAACAAAAAAAGCAAAAGCAAACATAATCAGATTGTCCAAAAAATATTGAAAAAATGTAACCTTGTGGAGTTTCTTGCTGGATTCTTCTCAGTTGAAGGCAGAGTTCCGAATCGGTGGTAACTTCAGTAAATGTGACCTTCATAAGTGCCCTTCTGGGGCCTAATTTGAATAAATGGCTTTGACTTTGACCTTCATTAGGTCTAATTCTGAGAAATAATAAAAATTATGTGTAATTCTATTGATTTATTTACAACTTTCATTTTAAACAGTTAATAAAGTAGTTTATCTGAACTATGAATATTTATTACATACCTATTCAAGATTCCGGTTTTTATTATATAATACTAGCTATCCCCCACGGTTTCACCCCCATTCCCGGGATAAAAAGTAGCCTATGTCCTTCTCCATACCATAGGCTATCTGCATGCCAAATTTCATGATGATCCGTTGAGTAGTTGAGGCATGATTGCGTACCAAACTCACTTTCGCATTTATAATATTAGTTAGGATTCTTTAGAAGCATTATATTTATTACATAAAAAAACATTTAAACATTTCTAGATTATTTCAAGTAATGGTTTTAGACTATGTTAGACATATGTTAGAATTAATTATGGGCCTGTATGCATGGACTTATGGTAAAGATGGAACTGCATATGTACTAATATATTGAATTATTAGTAGTTGCCTCCTAAATTCTAGTATAATAATATAAAACTATTAAATCCAAGACATATCCAATGATATGTCTTGGATTTAATAGTTTTATATCGAGAACCGACGGGATATTTAGCACATTACAATTATTGTGCTAAATATCCCGTCGGTTCTCGTGAGGGAAGTACATCCTAAAACAATTGATGTCATTGTTATATTTTTAACCGCGAGCCAATGAGATATTGTGACATAAACATATAAGCATAACCTATTGCTTCTGTCTGTACTTATTTTTGTTGGTATTATTTAGTTTTTGTAATGTATAATGTTATCAGCATCAATAGGTGTCTAGGTGGACCTTATTCCAGTGATTCAAAACTTTTAAAAGTAAATAAACTGATTAAAAATTATGTTTTGTCATAAGTATTTAACAATATATTAATACAAGTAGGTACAATCATTATTACTGCAGTAAGTGATAAAAGTTAACTACCAGTCTAGTTTACTTCTATATTTTTTTATTTTTTTTGTACAATCAATGTAAACACAACATTTAACTTGTTATACATTGCATAAAGGGGTCTTACTTAATTCATCTCTATCCCTTGGTATACCTGTAACCTCCTCTGTCATTTGTTGATCGGTAATAAAGATTATGAACTAGCATTCCTTTAGAACACTTTTTTCAGTAGAGAAATTATAATTATAACCATCTAAATTAACTTTATTAGTGAGAAATGCCAATAAATCACTTATTTGTGTGGCAAATGCATCCTTATTTGACGCCATTTGTAAATCACTAGACATCTTGAAAGGTACTCCTTGGAGGTAGTGGAATGTTTGGTCAGCGGTGGGTCTGCGCACAGGCGCAGGAGGTGCTGGTCTTTGAGGGTATGGAACCGGAACTCCACTCACACTCGGGTATATACCACCTCTTGCTGGTGATGGTGATGCAGGATCCACTAACACAAAACTGTCGTCTGATATCGGCCCAGGAATCGGGGGTGTCTCATCTTCTACTGGGGACGATCTCCGCTTACCGAAGAATGATGAGAACATTGTAGATCACAAGAAATGAGTAGCTGGTACCAACTATGTTTTTCAACTATGTGTGACTCAAAGATGAAACTTAAACCCACTTCCTTCAAGAGAACAAGATTATTTATTGTTTTCTAATAGATTGATTGATTAGTCAGTGTCAGTACTGTCAGGCTACATCATGGTGTTATAACTCGGAACAAACTGGATGAGACATTAACCAACCAACTAAAGTAGGTTGATTGGTTAATGTATTTACAGCTTTCTGACGTACAATTCAATTTAGTCGACGAATTTTGAGAAAGTTGCATGTGCCTATCGATGGATGTCACTTTCGCACATTTTGCGCATTCAATTAACCTTTTAAAAGTTTGACGTATTCATCGAAATATATATAAAATAACTTTTTATTTTATATAAAAAAAATTAAACATCTATCCCAACGTGACATAATATTTATTTAACAAAAAAATATTACAATTTACACGAAAAATTTATTTTTCGTATAACGGAACGGTTCGGTAAAAGTCGCCATTTTATGTCAAACATTATGTCAGTCAACTTCAGTGTTTCCAGTTTTTAGGATTTCGCCTATTTTTACGGCGAATTGACTTAAATTATGTATAGCTTAAGATTTCACAATATGGCTCCACCGATTTATTGAGGCTATTCGGAGAGGTAAATGGCTAAAATATGCATATACCCACACGATGATAATCGAGTATATAAAAAAAACGACGAAGGATGAAAAATGCATATATGCATAATGCATAGTGATATTATTAGATATTAGATAGTGTCAAAACGACGACGACAACAACAGTACCGTACAATTTACTCCCAAGTTTTAATACAATAACAGTTTAATTAATGTGAATATAGTCTTATTTTTGTGATAAATCAACTAACAATTGGCAACGTGAACAGATCTACCCCAGGACATATTCGTTGGGCTTTCACGTGCAAGTATCTATATTATATTATTTGTACTAAAACATTTATCGTAAGTGCAAACTAAACATCGCCGCAGTGTTTGTTCCCAACGCATAACCGACGCCTTTTGCACGGCGCTTATGACTTTCTTATCGCGGCCCCACGACAGTCTCGCGCTCCTTACGTGTTTTGCTCTAATCGCTTCATCATCATCAGTCCTGCTCGTTTAACGCACTGGATACATTTTTGTCGCTGCAGAGCGCTTCAAACACTACCTTCTCATTTTTGTACACAGTAACAGCTGACCCGGCTTTCGTAAATTATTTTTATTTACATCTACCTACCATCGGATTTATTATTGTTGCGACAATATAATACCAGAATATGGCCTCTAACAAATGTGCCGGATGCCTCAAGAATGTTAAAAAGGTGGAAGCTATGCAATGCACACGATGTGGCGATAATGAGGAATGTTAATAGGTATGCAAAACCGCTTGAAAGTCTGTATCAGTAGAGCAATTATCTATACAAATACATTAGTTTTTGTTTCGTTCAAAAAAACCAAGTAGTTATGATTTTACAGACATTTGAAATTCCCCTAAATATCGAGGCACGCTGACGGTCACATGACCGCGGGGTGACGTCATGTTCCATCGCTCCGTTCACTCATAATTAGTCGCTAGCTTATGGATTTGTAAAAAGGCAACCGTAAAATCTACATAAAATAGATGGACTTATGGTTGAAATGAAATGAAATTGTTTACTTTGCCAGAAATGTCGTACAATTTAGGTGGAATCTTAAAATAAGGTCTACACATTTCGCTACAGAATAGCATGCAAAACTATTTTAAATTGAATCTAATAATTAATGTAATATTATAAAGCAACATAATTAAATAAGATGTCCAAATCATATATAATTATTTTACAAGTTTTATTATTTATTTTATGAAATTCTCGTTCGTCGCATTGGTGCACTAGATTTTTAATAACTAAAAGACTGTGGCCAGTATGTACATACTGGCCATGACATGAAATAGGCAATAAATAGGTGGCGCGCAAGTCGCCACAAGTATTCTAAGATTTTTTCGAGTAATTTAGGAATAATTTCTAAAGCAGCGTTGCCAGAATGTTACTTTTGTAACATTTTACGTTAGTTTTGACCTACTCATGTTACCTCCATGTTACACGACTCAAAATGTTACTTTTACATTATTTTTGACTTAATAAAAAATATTCAAATATTTCCAGCAGATATAAAATAACCGTGAAACGCTCGCTAGGAAATTCTCGTTCGTCGCATTGGTGCACTTGATTTTTAGCAATCGTCCATTTTCTATCTCTTTATCGCACTAAAAATAATTAAGAAGATAGCAATAGCATAAATGTTTGGATTTCTTCTTTCTTTTCTTACTTAGGGAATTAATACAATTGTTACGATTTTTTTTGTTTGAATCTTAACAAATAGAAGTGTTTTTTGTTTTGTGAAATAAAGTGCCATTTACTGTATTAGTTTCGTTTTCTACATAAAATAAGATAATGTTACTTTTCTCGTGAAAATGTTACTTTTTGAGCTGTCTCATGTCGCTTTTGACTATCGGCCACTGGCAACACTGTTCTAAAGATACTTGGGTAAAACCAAAATCGTTACTGGAAACACTGGCAATTTAAAATTATTCCGTTTTTTCTCTTTCGAGTGAATGGATGCGATTATTGTGTTTTGTGGATTTTTTATGACGAATTGGCTTGTATTTTGGACTCCGACGACCCTGCTTTTCCCGGCTGACCCGTTTAACTACTGGATTTTGACGGCACCGCCTATCTTGTTTGACTCTTGGCTTTATACACGGACCTTTGTTTTTACAATGACGAGCAGAAAGTGTTGTGTTCGAAATTGTAACAGAACTCGTAAGTAAAGCTTTTTTATTGCCTTAGCACAACAATCATATCCCACTAGCCTCATCATGCTGCTGGGGGCATTAGCCACCCTTTACTAGTCCCCCACGCTTGTTAAGCATGGTTTGGTGGTCTTTGAATACCTACCGTCTGAATTGACACTCGGGCATGCAGTTTTCCTCACGATGAGTTCGACCCTACGCCGTAAATAAGCCACGTGGCCAGCCATGGCGTTATCAACATAAGTAAATAAATACCATGGGACTTTTTCCACACACACAAGCATAACTTGTAAGACTAATATTCTATGTAACAACTTGACTTGTATTGCTGTGTAATTTTTCAGGTGCGGACAACACTATTCTACACAAGTTCCCAAACCCGGATAGAGATTCAGAGCGATTTAAAGCATGGACAAAATCTATTGGTGGAGATATCTTGTTTCTGGACAGTAATGTTGTATTTGGGCAATATAGAGTGTGCCACTCCCATTTTGAAACCAAATACCATTCTACCAGTGGAAGAGTAACTGCAAATGCTGTACCCACATTATTGTTGTCAGGTAGCAGTCTTACTTTTTATCAATATATTAGACTTAGATTTATGTTGTACAGGTCAGTTAAATAAAGCTAGCCTGTTCAAAAAATTTACACATTGCGCTTGTGTAGTGTCTGTATATGGCGTGATGTCACACTGGATCCGCATCATGAAAGGTCTGTCCATCTCTTGCGCGTGGTCAAGCTTATGAGTATGAAGGAGACAGATTTATTTACATTTGCTACTTAACAGAGTGGCCTTTTTTAAATTTCCCTCATTTAGAATTGACTGACTGATTAAGCCGGCTTTTATATGGCTATGGGATATAATGAATGCCTATTTCTCATTTTTTTGAATCACTTTTACCGAGAACAAATGCCAAACAACTTATCACTAGTGTATGACATCTATGAATGTATATAAGTATAAGCAAACTGCTCATGTTTCGAACAAGGTGATGTTGCTATTGCCATCACTCTATTAATATTCTTACTCGATTACTACTAACATGCCAATTTATCGGTGAAGCAGTCATTGTCATCATTAAACGCTCATATTGTCTACACTATTGGGGCACGAGAGCCTCCCAAACAATTTAATTACTGATTAAAAGACTTAGGAACTGTGTTTTGAATTTTTAATTTTTTCATTAATTATTCTTAATTTATTATAGGTATTAGAACAACCAGAAGACCTCTTGATGAGATTACAAACTCTGGACATTCTGTTCCAAACTCTCAACAATCTTCTTCAGTATTGCCTGTAGAACCAGTTGCATCAACTTCTCAGCAACCTATTTTCTCAACATCAATTCAAACTGCTTTATCAACTTTCAAAGGTAAGATAACTTATCAGTATTCTTATTTTATAACATGAGGATTTACAGTTGTTTATGGTAGTAGAGATTATTCAATGGGATCTCTCTGGCAGCTGTGTTAACCTATTGAGATAAGAAGATTTGGTGTTAGCAATCCATCTAGAGTTTTTCAATCATAATAAAATTGATTTCAGGAATGAACATTTCTTCCACCTCTGGACAGTCTGTTCCACACTCTCAACAATCTTCTTCAGTATTGCCTGTAGAACCAGTTGCATCAACTTCTCAGCAACCTATTTTCTCAACATCAATTCAGACTGCTTTATCAACTTTAAAAGGTAAGATAACTTATCAGTATTCTTATTTTATAATATGTGGATTTACAGTTGTTTATGGTAGTAGAGATTTTTCAATGGGATCTCTCTGGCAGCTGTGTTAACCTATTGAGATAGGAAGATTTGGTGTTAGCAATCCATCTAGAGTTCAAGCATAATAAAATTGCATGAAAGGATTTTTATAAATGTCATTTTCTGTCAAAATAAATGTATTTCTTTTTCGCTAAAATAGATTCTCATAGTAGTCACAAACAAATAATTTTATGGTCCGCCGTAAAAATGCTATAAGTTGGTGAAAATCATCATATTTTTTTTTATATTGCATCAGAGAATGTACAAAAAAATATATGTTAGTATCAATCAAGAATTTTCAAGCACAATAAGTAGGTATGCATAACACAAAGGGGTAGGAACATTTTTTTTTTTTTTTTATACAATTGAGTCGGTAAACAAGCATACGGCCCGCCTGATGGTAAGCGGTTAGCGTAGCCATATGGACGCTTGCAACACATCGCTTACGCGTTACCGACCTTTCCCCCCTCCCCTATGAGCTCTGGTGACCCTACTCACGCGCAGGAACACAACTTTACACAAAATAAAGTTATTTGGCTGCGGTATTCTGTAAAGTGGAGGTACTTCCCCAGTCGAGCTGCTCTTTGAGCGAATAAACGCTATGCTCTACCTCTCTTAAAACATTTTGGCATTCCTCACATCCACCATTTTGTTTTGACTTTTTTTATATGTTCTGTATAAAGAGTGACTGGTAATTAGTAAACGATACTTAGACACATGATTGTACTCATGATAACAAACAACTTTCCCAAAGAAACTTTTTTTTTTTTTTTCTTAGCACATGAGCCTATAATATTTAGTACCTAACAAGAATAAGAATACACCATCAGCTTTTACCATCCGCCATCATTACCATCAGCTTCACACAACTCTCATAAATTGTATTTGTACAGATAATTAACTCTAACAGCATTATTATATGTGTTGCAGGGCAAAGAAAAAGTAAATACGAGACTTCTGAAATGGTTGCATTGAGAAATAAAATAAAAAAGTTGCAGAAATCAAAAGAATCTGTCACGACAAGGCTGAAGAAAGCATTGAAGCTATCTGAAAACATATCGTTTCAGAGGGCGTTGAAAAATTTTACTGGAGCAGCAAGCATTTTTACCAATCTGCAATTTAGAGAGGCAGGCAAGAAAAAATTGGGAAGACGATTTAAAAGAAATGAGAAAGTCATGTCATTAGCTCTATATAAACAAGGCCCCAGAGCGTATAGATGGCTTAGGAAGTTTTTTGTGCTGCCGTCACCTTTAACACTAAGCCGCATGATAACTACAGCTTCTCTAAGACCAGGGATAAATGAAAACATATTTCGACAACTTAAGAAGAGAGTTGCGAAAATGAACAACCGAGAAAGACTGTGTGTCTTACTCTTTGACGAGATGGCACTTAACCCACATTTTGATTATAATAGAAGAAATGACTCCATTAGTGGTTTCGTAAATGACGGAAATAAAGTGACACTAAAAATTGCTGATCATGCCCTGGTCTTTATGATACGAGGTATCCAAAAAAATTACAAGCAACCGATAGCCTATTCATTTTGTGAAGCTACCACACCAAAAATGGATTTAGTGGTACAGATAAAAAACATTATAAGGAAATTAAGATCAATTGGTTTTAAAGTTATAGCTACAATTTGTGACCAGGGTTCTACAAATGTAAGTGCTATAAACTGGCTCATAAATGAAACTCGACAAAATTACATTAGAAATGGCATTGATTTTAAGAATCAGCTATTCGAAATTGACGGCGAAGAGGTTGTTCCATTATATGATACTCCACACCTTATAAAGGGAATTCGTAATAACTTGTTAACTAAAAACTTAAAAGGTATTATTGATGGCAAGGAGAAGACAGCTAAATGGGAACACATTCAAAAACTTTACAATGAAAATCTTGCCTACCAAGGTATCCGACTATTGCCGAGGCTCACAGAAAGACACGTAATGCCTGAAAAAATGTCGAAAATGAAAGTAAAATGTGCGACGCAGGTATTTAGTCGATCTGTGGCTGCATACATGGGATATTTAGCAAGTAAGTAGTTTTTGTTTTGATTGGAATAATTTTATACAAACTAGATGCTATAGCTTTTTATTATAGGCCGGTTGGTGTAGAGGTTAGCCACTAACTGCCATGTCACCGGTCGTCACTTCGATTCCCACCCAGGATAAAAATGAGTGTGCATAAACATTTTGGTTCTGTTTCTGATTGTAAAATTAAATATATAAATGACGTTTACGAAATATATTATATTTATAAAATAGTGTATCTGCTCTCTGTTTAAATGGGTCCAGATAGTCATTAAAAAGAATATCCATTTATTATATTTACACTAGCTTCCACACGCGGCCTATTCTATTATATTATTGTGATATAATTTTATTTTATTAATCATATAAAATCCACAGCTCTCAGTTTAACGGAGTCATTTCTTTCTCAGGTATTGGGGTTCTTCCAGAAGAATGCAAAGAAACGGCCGACATTTTAATTACGTTCGACAATTTATTTGACTCCTTAAATGGGAGTTATGAAAATTATAAGAAAAGGAGTGGGAAGCCTCTTCTTGGACCAGTAAACCCAACATCGAGCCACAGAAAAATATGGAAGGAATCTAAATTAATTTTAAGTAGTATGAGATTTATAGACAGACATAATAAATCAGCTTCTGTACCCAGTTTAAAAAACTGGTTGCAAACTATAGAAAATACAGAATATATGGTTGATATTTTATCAAAAAAGTACAGCTTGACGTCTCTATGGATGAGACACTTTAACCAAGATCCTTTAGAAAATTTTTTTGGTTGTATCAGAAGCCACGGTTACCGGAATAACTCGCCGACGTGTGCTGGATTTGAAGCAGCTTTCGCATCCCTATTAATAAATAATTTGAGCAGTGCCCACTCTCCAGGATCGAACTGTGAAGTGGACAAATGCACAATTTTTAAGTCTATTGAGAAAATATTTTTTTGTAAATCTAAGACGTCAAGCTGTCCTGTAGATGTTGATTTTAATGATATTGACGGTGACAATATTTTTGTAGATATAAATTTAAAAAGTAACAATCCAAAAATAAGAGCACAACTAGAATACGTGACGGGATATGTGCTAAGGAAATTAAACAAAAAGAATTGTAGTAATTGCAAACCATGTCTATATAATGAGAATGAAGACAACATAATAAAAATTAGGGAATTTTTTCAAAATAAAAATTGTCTCACATATCCCTCTACTGCTCTTATAAAGTGTTTCTCAAATATTCAGGATGTTGTCACCAAAATTTTACAAAAAGATATCAAAAAGAGTAATATTAAACAATATATGAAAACAGTATTTTCTGTTGTGACAGACTACAGTTTCATTAAATGCAATGAACATAAAATTGAAATTATAAAGAAACTTGAAGAATTAAGCACAAATATATTCATTTTTAATTGGTGCAAAGACTCAAATAAACTATTAAATGGGTCCAGAAGCGATTTTGACAAAGATTCTGTTGTTCAAGTGATGGCACATAATTTTTATAAGAAACGACATAAGAAATAAAATAACTGCACATAAGATTATTTGTTTTACTTTTACCTTTTTCTTAAGAATTATTGAAAACTAAGTACACTAGTTGGAAATCAAAGGGTAACTTTTCAACCCTTGATTTCCAACTAATGTACTTAGTTTTCAATAATCTAACTAAACCAAAAGACACTACATGTAGTGTATAGGTATATACATTTTAAGAAAGTTGCGTGAACCAAACTCCATGTGTCGCTACTGTCTTGATCTTTCGAGTGATGTCTCTATCTCCTATATACAAATGTACTCTTTGGGCTACATTCCGAATTAAAATAATATCACTCACAGTGCTCACAGCAATAATTTGCGTACCGAGTTAAGGTGCGTTCGAATTGGGGTATGGTAGCAAAAATAACAGTAAAAAATGCCAAAAATGATCACAACTGGCGTTCGATTTGGAAAGTTGTGGGCGAAATTGGCGTTTTGAACTGTTTTCGTTCACCGTTCGTTTTGCTTGGAAACAGTTAAAAACGACATCGTGAACTGCAAATTTTGACCCACCTCCGAGGCAGGGTCGTTTGTGATCATATTTTGACATCTTTGAATCTGACAGATAAGTTTCGGAAAATTCATACGGGAAGCGAAAATTCTAATTTTTATTGTAAAATTTTATAGAAATACTAACAGGCAAGAGAATAATTTGTTAGATTAACTTTGTTTAATGATTAAATGAAGGAAAAGGTAGGTTGAGACAAGTGACATGCAGGCGATCAGCATGGAAATGTCATTTTTGTATCTAATCGTTCGATTTGGGAAATATCGTTTGTGGCAAAAGTTGCAAAATTGTTGAAATTTTCCAATTCGAACGCTTTAAACAAAAATGCCCATTTTGAAACTGTTAAAAACGACATCACTCCCACGATAATGACAGCTGAGAACTGTCAACAATGAGGAGGCACACTGACAATTTATCCCGCTAGGTGTCGTATAGTCGCTGGTGCCGTCTATCTGTCAAACACCATACATTTTTTTACGTATTCGTTATCAAATAAGTTATTCAATAATTATAATGCCTTTCTGTAGTGAATTTTAATGCAATAATAAAGGTTTACACCAATTGAAAAGAAAAAAGCCGTGGATTATTAAAAAAAAATGGACACCAAGCTCATAGGAAGATTATGCAGTTATCACTTCAAACCTAACGATTTTATTATAAAAGCCGGTTACTGGTTGGTTTAATTAATTGAAATTCATGAAAATCCATCAATTCAATATCAATGACAGTTACCAGTGAGGGTGGCGCCATCTGAGATTAGCTTTGCCTGTCCCTCCCCATTCGGAACGCCCGTTATCGCGCTCACCGTATTCAAAACAGAACATTTGGGAATTTAATTAACACCTGAATTAACAATGCGCTAGAACTCATTATATCTTTTATTAGTTGAGTCGCAGAAAGGAATATACGCATTTTTTTATTATTTTTCACTCATAAAATCATAAAAAGTATCTTTGCCATATGGAAAACCAAAAATCTTATTAGATTTTTGCCGAGAACACAATAACTAACCGTCAGTTTTTGACAGCGCTCATGGTGATGGTATGGTCGGTGTGAGTGCAAGATGGCGCATGTCATGACGTCATCTATGACGTTTCACGGGACATCGTGATCGCGCTCACACTAATATGGAACGCGTTTAAGCACGCTCAAATCGATTACAGCGATTATATCATTAATTCGGAATGCAGCCTAATATGGAACGGGTTTAAGCACGCTCAAATCGATTACAGCGATTATATCATTAATTCGGAATGCAGCCTCAGTCATCCACCCAACCCACCAGTCTTCTTCTTCTTATTTTTAATTTTGGCAACCAAGACCAAATTAGGGCTCATTTCTGCCAGTGTCAAGTTATATTATAGTTTCCAGTCACAATAAATCACTTCACATTATAGTCCTCAGTCAGTTACCGTCCATAAAAGTCATGTTTTACTACAATGGTGGTCATTGTACTAAAACTCTTCACGGACATTTTGAGACAACTTGAAAAGTCACGATACACATAATTCATTTCATTTCACTTCACTGGTGCACATGGATGATCTTTATTGGGTAAAATACCACCAAAAATACACAATAAAACTCAAAATACACAAATTTATGAAAATAAAAATGAAAATGCTACGTCACTCTGCAAGTTCCCGCCAAAAAGTCAACCCACCAGTCAGTCAACCAACCAACAGCAGTCTGTCAAAAACAGTCAAAGAGTATAGTCAAAGACACATCCACTGTCCAGTTGTCCACAGATATTTTCACAAAATAGAGCCGTTTCGTTTGCGTGATGATCGACTAAAATATGTTTTTATTCGATTAAAACTGGTTTTTGGTTTACCGGTTTCGTAAGCAGTCAAATGAAGTCAAATCAAACAATCCCTATCAAATTTGTTTTCATCGGTTCATCTCACGATTTTATTTTCATTATTTTGCATTGTTTGTGTGAATGGTGTGTCAAAATTATAGATTCCAACTAGATTCATCTTAGCCAATAAAGTATTTTAAAATTGATTCTATAAACGTTTGGTGGAAGTGTAAACAAATTAATTATCCGTCGCAAGAAATACGTCAAATTCTGGTGAACAAAACATAGGACTCTAACTTGTTTTGAAGAATTATTAAGTGATGTTATAGTTAAAACTCGCTTAAAATGTGGTTAGATTTGGATTCCATTTACGTGAAAATTATGTTATGTTAGTGTATGAGACTCTGGCTTTGTTTACTTTGTCGACGTTTGTTTTATCAAGTTTCGGGACGCCCAGCTGGTTGGACTAAATACGAAATCGGTATGTTCTTCACGCATGTCTCTAAGAACTCTTACACATTTAGAGGTCGTTTTTTATAAACATTGTGATATGCTTGCGTCTTGTTTGTTGTTTTTGTGGGTGTCGTGATGTCCCGCTTATTCTAGGATATCATTATAATATAACCCCAAACGAAGATGAATGAAAGGTTACATTTATGTTACTTATTTTAATTAATGCGACCTCTTAAATGTCGATATTTAAAATAGGAAACTTTGTTGTTATTTTTTTATGTACCTTGCTCACTTTTACACATTACTAACTCTTTGGATTGGTCATATACATTACAGGTGCTAGACCTTGTAGTTTGAGTTCCATTTGCACCGTATACAGGGTTAAAACCAAATTCCCATTTAAAGTGGGCATAAAGCTAGAAAAAAATTGAATTTCTTTGGGTAGTGGAAGCAAGCGATGAGCTGTATGAATGAAGCGCCAAAGGCTTATAATCTAAATAACTCATAAAGTATAGAATATAAAACAAAAAGTTTTAAGTGTCAACTCTAGGTCATATGCTAGTGATATTATTTAAAAAAAAATCTTAATTAAATACACCATGATAAATAGTTAAAATGATAATCAATTAATATTAGAGGTAACTTTGTTTTTTTTCCATTGAGTCATTTTCGCATCACATTTCATTTTCACGATTAGATACAAAAATGACATGTGCATGCTCATCGCCTGCTTGTCACTTGTCTCAACCTACCTTTTTCCTTCAGTTAATCTTTATACCTACAATGTTAATCTGACAAGTTATTCTCTTGCCTATTAGAAGTTGCCTATTAGTATTTCTATCAAATTTTACAATAACAATTAGAATTTCATTTCCCATTTGAATTTTCCAAAACTTATCTGTCAGATTCAAAGATGTCAAAATATGATCACAAACGACCCTGCCTCGGAGGTGGGTCAAAATTTGCAGTTCACGATGTCGTTTTTAACTGTTTCCGAGTAAAACGAACGGTGAACGAAAACTGTTCAAAACGCCTATTTCGCCCACAACTTTCCAAATCGAACGCCAGATGTGATCGTTTTTGGCATTTTTGACTGTTATTTTTGCTACCATACGCCCCAATTCAAACGCACTAATAATAGCTTCATTATCTTTTACCTAGCTTCCCAAGGGAACTAATGATTTTTAGGGTTCCGTAGCCAAATGGCAAAAAACGGAACCCTTATAGATTCGTCATGTCTGTCTGTCTGTCTGTCTGTCTGTCTGTCTGTCTGTCTGTCTGTCTGTCCGTATGTCACAGCCATTTATTTCCGAAACTATAAGAACTATAATGTTGAAACTTGGTAAGTAGATGTATTCTGTGAACCACATTAAGATTTTCACACAAAAATAGAAAAAAAACAATAAATTTTGGGGGTTCCCCATACTTAGAACTGAAACTCAAAAATTTTTTTTTCATCAAATCCATAAGTGTGGGGTGTCTATGGATAGGTCTTCAAAAATGATATTGAGGTTTCTAATATCATTTTTTTCTAAACTGAATAGTTTGCGCGAGAGACACTTCCAAAGTGGTAAAATGTGTGTCCCCCCCCCTGTAACTTCTAAAATAAGAGAATGATAAATCTGTAAAAAATATATGATGTACATTACGGTGCAAACTTCCACCGAAAATTGGTTTGAACGAGATCTAGTAAGTAGTTTTTTTTTAATACGTCATAAATTGAAATTAATATCAAATACTCAGGTCTATACTACCATTTACTTATATACCTTACCTACAGGTTTGTACGGAACCCTCGGTGCGTGAGTCTGACTCGCACTTGGCCGGTTTTTGTATAATACTGTCGCCTGAAGGCTTTTTTCATGCTCCGAATGAATAGTAATGGGTGTGGATAATGTTAGTCCAATATACATGCCATCCCTGGATATTTTATCTGGTCCCCTCTTCGGGTGAAGGCCTCCTCCAGAGATTGCCAATCGTCGCAATTCCTTGTTCGGTTGAAACCAATTATGTTTTTTTTTTTTTTTTTTTATACCACTTAGGTGGCAAACAAGCATACGGCCCGCCTGATGGTAAGCGGTTCCCGTAGCCTATGGACGCTTGCAACATCAGGGGTATCACGCGCGCGTTGCCGACCCTGCAGAAATCTCTTCACACCCCTTTTGAAGAACCCCATGCTGTACTCCATTGGGAAAACCACGGCGGGGAGCTCATTCCACAGTCTGAGCGTCCGCGGAAGGAAGCTCCTTTGAGCCCGCACAGTACGAAACAATTCAGGTTTCAATATGTGAGGATGGACTCCCCGTCGATGGCGAGAGTTGCGATGGTAGAAAGTAGCCGTGGGCATCATCTTAAACAATTCTTCAGAACACCGTCCGTTGTACAAGCGGTAGAACACACATAAGGAGGCAAAGTCTCTCCTCAGACAGAGGGGCTCTAAACCGCTTGTGAGCTCGGGATCGTCGACAATTCTTATGGCACGTCGTTGAACCGAGTCTAAAGGATCAAGCTGGTATCCATGTGTTCCAACAGTCTCTATCTCGTCCTTCCACCTTGCCTTTGGTCGCCCTCTGCTTCTGTGCCCATGAGGTCCTCTCCACATAGTCACGGTATTCGTCCACCTGTATTCAGTGTAGGGTGCCATGTGTGAAGGACAAGGCATCTATCACGCCACTCTCTTATTGCCCAGTGGCTGACTCTGTCCTTAATTTTTTTTTAGTGACCTGAATTCGTAAGAATTTTTGACATGATGTTAGCTTTCTGTTGGTTGTTGTATCAAATTAAATGTCCACATTTGACAGCCATATGTGACATAGTGACCAGTAATTGATTGCAAACTTTTCTCATTGCAAGTTCTATAATGTCGCAAGAAAATTTAAGTTACCCATTTAAAACTAAAAATACTTTCATTTTTCAGGGGACCGTTATCATGAGTGATGACCCCGGCCGCTCGTCATCATGTTCTGGTAAGCTTTGTTTAAAGATTACTTCAATCAAAGGTAATGTAGTTAATTATATAGTATAGTTTTAATTAATTTGATTATCCTTTTCTCATTGGGTTCCTAAAATTTTATAAAGAATATGAATATTTTTATTATATTAGCTATATTATATATTAACTAGAAATGAGAACTGGAAATGGTGGAACCATCATGAAAAAGCCCCTGGTAGTTCTTTCACCATTGTCAATTTAAAACAGGAATGGGCATAAAATCAAGCCTTGACGCACAACCAATTTAACTAAGGAACCGGACGATACACTACCATTTTTCCCTACTTTTTTTCCTTACTTTTTTGTTGACGCACTGAAACATAAGAAACCACATGATCGAGGGCCACTCCGCGAATTCCTTAGAACTTAAGTAGCATTCTCCGCAGGAACACGAATTGAATACGAATATATCTATAAATATGGTATCTATGACCTATGACCCGATGCATTGTAAAGACACAGACAGAACACGTTAGGTAGGTAGGTACCGTGTGAATAACGCCCGGTGGTCGGATTACCGATGGGCTGTCTTTCACATGTTCATCGCATTGCAAGTCATAAATAGATTCACAGTTTTATTAAAAATACTTTATAATAAGATAGGTTTATTTATTGTTTTTAATTTTAGGGTTCCGTAACTCAAAAGTAAAAAACCCTTAAGGTCACATTGTTGTTCGCCCATCGTGCGTCTCGGTCCGTCTATCAGACCCTTTTTAGGGTTCCGTAGCCAAATGGCAAAAAACGGAACCCTTATAGATTCGTCATGTCTGTCTGTCTGTCTGTCTGTCTGTCTGTACGGACAGACAGACAGACAGACAGAAATATATGTCACAGCCATTTATTTCCGAAACTATAAGAACTATAATGTTGAAACTTGGTAAGTAGATGTATTCTGTGAACCGCATTAAGATTTTTACACAAAAATAGAAAAAAAACAATAAATTTTGGGGGTTCCCCATACTTAGAACTGAAACTAAAATTTTTTTTTTTCATCAAACCCATAAGTGTGGGGTGTCTATGGATAGGTCTTCAAAAATGATATTGAGGTTTCTAATATCATTTTTTTCTAAACTGAATAGTTTGCGCGAGAGACACTTCCAAAGTGGTAAAATGTGTGTCCCCCCCCCTGTAACTTCTAAAATAAGAGAATGATAAATCTATAAAAAATATATGATGTACATTACGGTGCAAACTTCCACTGAAAATTGGTTTGAACGAGATCTAGTAAGTAGTTTTTTTTAATAGGTCATAAATTGAAATTAATATCAAATACTCAGGTCTATACTACCATTTACTTATATACCTACAGGTTTGTACGGAACCCTCGGTGCGCGAGTCTGACTCGCACTTGGCCGATTTTTTTTCTTAGTTTCGGGAGGTATCAAGATGAAATTAATATCAAATACTAAGGTCTAGTTTTACATTTTGATAAAAGATTATTTCGCAGAGCTATGATTTAGGATTTTGGCCATCCATGTCCACGTGAAAAATTCAACCTGTAGGTATATTATATTTATATATACGTATATTTTGTCTTTGCGCCCCGGGCACGCAGGCTATCCGCGATATAAATGATAGTTTATGATGCGACCGTTGCTATTAAGCACATAAAACCTAGAAAAGAACTAGCTCTAATGTGTAGCTGCTGGATCCCCAGAAGGTGCTTGGCCACAGATTTTCAAATACATAGCCAGTCATGTTGCCCGGTTGGTACTACAAAGTAGGACCTATCTACCACCACCGTACCACAGACCGTACTATGGTTTTCTTACGATATTTTTCCTTTACCTTCATCGTAGGTAGGGTTGCTATTTGTAATATGTTTACACGACATTTTTATATAAGTAGTATAGCTACCTACTACACTCCAGGACAATAGAATCCATAGTTATCATAGCTTTAATGAATGCCTTCAGTGTATTGTTCTAGCAAAAATATAAGACGCGAAATCAAAGAAATGTAGGTACTAACAGGAGGTAATGAAATAAAGGAAGCACAGAATCAATTCGTAACAACAAAAAAACATAACAATTTAAAGCGTCATTGGGAAAATATTCCACTACGTCATCATACTACCACAGTTTATAAAACCATACATTTGTCCGACGCCTTTGAGCTCGTGGAAAATGCCGACAACGTCTACACAGTATCGCGATATATCGTCAGTATGCTGTGTCCCGAACTACTAACATTGTTTTGTTCGCAGTTCGGGCTCGGCTTTCCCTCGTCTCGCCCCTCACACCCCGCACGATTGCCCTGTCTAGACTTCTTCGTTGGAAGACTATATGGTTGTATAGACTGTGATACTACTTTCTGATTTAATGGTTTTCAAACTTTCCCATAAGTTTTCATCATCAATGGTGAAGGTAATAAACTCCTAACCTATTATGTAATCTGTAAGTCGCCTACTGTACTCTCATCATTTTCATTACACATTTACATTCAATTCTTGAAGACTTATATGTTGAGTTATTTTTTATTGCCTTTTTCCTCAATCATTTTGTGGTCTTTAATCAATTCTACAGAACTGAAAATTGATATCGATAGTGAAGTGCTCATTGGCCAGTCTTACTTAGAATATCGTATTGATTTGTAATTTTAGAAGTTTTTATTTACTTGCAATGTATATATGTATGTTCGGGTCAAATCTTGCAAGTCGAATTTCACCCACTTCCAGTTGTCGGATTGACTTGATATTTGGTATACATTAGTATATTGGAAGTACAAATACAGTCAACAAAAAGTACAGTGACATAAAAACACTTTTGTATTATAAATGAATTTTTTAACAAAAACTTACCTACTTTACATTAAAACAGCTTAATCCTTTGACTGTTTGGCGATCCGCGCGTGCGAGGAAAACAATAGAAATCAATTGTTAATTTTTAAACGCAAGTCGAGGAAGTGAAAAAAATCTAACTTGTGAAATGTCGTATTTAAAAATGCGATCTTCCGAGGTGAGCCGGTAAGCTTTCGGAAATTATGACTACCCTGTAATTTCTTCCTAAAAGCATCAAGTAACAACCCTAGAGTGGTCATAAGTATGGAAGCCGTCGGAGGCTCGTCTTCCACACCCCATCTGTCGCGATCGATGGTTTCAAGGCCACGGGCGTGCTTGTATCGATTTTATATAAATAGAACCAGCCCTGCCGCCCTACTCCGTCCGCGGGCTCCGGTGCCCCTCCCCCCTGTACCTCACGCCCCCGCCCTGCTCAGTACGCCCCTCACTCTATGATGGATGGTATACCAGTTCGATGCCCGTTTAACCTTGGGAATTGTCCACGTGTAAATTGTACACCATTTGTTTGCCAAGCTTTGTGATCCGGGTTTTTGAAGAGTGATTTTTTGTTTGATAGGTTAAGCGTTGGGGTATGTTTAATGGTGCTTAGATTCGCTTGTTGAGTATGAAACACATATTTCGTTGGACGGTAAAACCTAGGACTTGGTAAAGTGTACTTTTGAATTTAAGGTTTATTACTTCGGTAAATCAGTCTCTCGAAGGCTCAGGATAGGGCTAGAATTTACTTTCACGGGTCACGATGTAGCATAGTCTATTCACAGTATTATGCTCATTGTAAAACTGTGGTGTAGTCAAGTCTTTAAGTTATTTAAATTGTAGCACTAGCTGCCCGGTGCGACTTCGTTCGCGTGGTGCTACCCTACCCTATGGTGCTACCCTACCCTACCCCATCCTACCCTACCCTGCCCTACGCCACTCTACCCTACCCTACCCTGACAGCAAAATCCTCATTAACAAAATGATCCGCCATTTATTGAATTCATTTGTTACAAAAAATGTGATAAATGAAGAACCGCTCGACCAATTTTGTGCAAACTTCACATAAACCATCTACTAAATAGTACCAACAAAGCCTAAACATTTGGTTTGCATAGGTGAGCCCGTTCTTGAGTTATAAAATTACAACGAAAAGAGGCATTGATTTTTATATGTATAGATATATATAGATTAGGCTCAATTTACATTGCCACGGAACGGAAGGGAAGCGACTTTTTGCAACGAATAATAATGTCCTTTATTTCATTGGATTAACATAAAAACTAAATAGGTACGAGCAATGTAAATTGAGCCTTAGATTTGTTTTGCGATACTTGAAATAGCTATGATATGGTTAGTGTACCTGAAAATTTGTATAATAATGTAATGTAGGTAGGTAGTATCATGTTATATATTACATGAATTGGTTTATATTATACTTATCTATAGTACCTATTTCGGATATTTCTGTGGACAAAATCAGAAATGATAGAACGGCTTATGGATAAAGTTCTTGGTACATAAACTTGTGACTATACCTCCTGAGTAAAGTGATACTTGTATACCTACCTAGCTAGGTATTCTGCTTCAGTGCGATCTATTATTATTATCGGTCGATAATAACGTGGAAGTGTGTTGCTTCAATTCAATACCGAATATTGACTGATTCAATACTGTTCAAATGTTTTAGGAAACTTCATTTCAAACATTAATTTTGAGCCTACTTAAGTCATCATATTTTATTGCTCAATCAAATTACATAAAATGCAGCGCTGTATTCTAAACTAGCGATAATTACTTCCAGTTTTTTTTTCTTTTCGACTAGAATTGTTTCAACTAGACCGGTGATAATGACACAAATTTTCTGGTCATTTGTACCCTACAGAGGTCTAATTACGTAATGACGAAATGGAAAATTAAATTATGGTCATAGCGCTGGTACCGGCCGCGGCAGTCCAATCGCGTGGGCGTTAATCGAACGTGTCGGATAAATTATGAATGTCGAACAACTTGTTCCACAAAAAATCTTGTATTTTCCGATAGTCGACGAAAAATTAAGTAGGCGGTAGTGTAATGCCATACTTCTCCGGTGTGGCTTACAGCCCGCCATATCGACGAGAACACATTAAATATAAATAAAGAACAACCATTTGTACCAGGCAAATTTTTGTACAGCTAATCATCGTCGAGTAGTCATTCACGAAAATCCGGCGCGCCGGTAGCTACCAGCGCTATAAACATCATTTTCCTTTTCGTCATTACGTAATTAGACCCCAGTAGGGTCGCCATACTGGTACAATACAAATGACCAGGAAATTTGTGTCATTATATCTACTATTACGGTCTATTAGCACTATTAGTATTCATAAGCATGAAGGAAAGTTATTGCCATTTCATTAAAATCAAGGGGAATTCATTGGGCGAAAACAAATATTAAAAACTTTCCGGTTCCGGTGGGTTTTCCAAAAGGCAAACTTCC
This sequence comes from Achlya flavicornis, assembly GCA_947623365.1. Classification (NCBI taxonomy): domain Eukaryota; kingdom Metazoa; phylum Arthropoda; class Insecta; order Lepidoptera; family Drepanidae; genus Achlya; species Achlya flavicornis. The sequence continues at coordinate 15,106,370 of OX392467.1, forward strand.
ATACAAACCTTGTCTTGACTATTACGAACACAACAAAAAAAAAGCTGCCAAATCGATCGAGCCGTTCTCAAGTGGTGCCGTTCTTTGACATAAGTGTAATTTCTTAAATTGGCAGGTAGGCATAGACGCATTTACTATTATTGTTGACAAAACTTGCAAGTAGGGGGAAGTGGCATGAAAGAGCCAGTTTACTAAACGGAGCAAAAAATATATGGTTCTTAACCGACTTAAAAAAAAGGAGGAGGTTCTCAATTCGGTTGCATTTTTTTCTCCCTCATTTATTAAACGATTTGGTTTTTTTTTTTTTTTGGAAGCGTACACTTCCCGTTTGATCCCATTATCATCAAATCACCGTCAACCGTCTGAAACTGAGACGCTTTGCTTGCGCTACGCGCTCTATCGGTCAAAAAGGTTTGTTAAGTCTAGTAAAACCACGGTTTGTCAAGTCTAGTAAAACCACAGAATAGATAATAGTACAAGCATAAAACCCAGCTTTAAACATTGTTCACTTTCTAATGTCATATAACAAAAAGAGCTAGGGCTACCTTAAAACCTGGATATTAGAAGACCCGGACCCTGTCTCGTAGAGAAATTCCGAGCATAGCACGTCCCATAGCTCGCTGAGTGTCTCTGAGCTTATTTATGCGGCCGGCAGTAAAAGACCACGTCTCTGTCACGTATGTCATCACTGGCAACACGCACTGATTGACGACCTTTGTCTTCAGACTCTGAGGTATTCAGGAGCTCACCTCCTGAATACCTCAGAGTCTGAAGACAAAGGTGAAGAAGGAAGACAAATATGCCGTAGCTTCCCGAACGCAACGAAAAAAAAAACAAACATACTCGTCTACAACTTCGAGAGCAGTGTTCACAACAATCACCAATATTGGCGGAATATGAACATTAGACATAATTTTTGTCTTGTCCATATTCGTCTTTCAGTAAGTACTAACTTGTAAATACATAAAAGCAATTGTACTAGAACAATAACAATCGAACAAGAAAAACAAATTATCACCAATGTATCCCCGCTTGTTGTGACTGCGGTTGTTTGGATACGGAAGGTCAAGGGCAGTTTTGGGGAGGGGACGTGAAGGCGGCAGGGCACATGGGCGGAGCCCGGGAGCTAGAAATAGACTTAGCAACATCGTTTGTCAACACACGCCTACGCAGCGTGGCTTTACTCAGGGGGTGGCGCCCGGGATGGGTGGCCCCCCCTCCACCACGGTACCGGGAATCGTCCGGGGAGTTTCGCTGATAAGTGTTGCCGCAAGATCCCGGAGTGTTTCAGATACAACGTTGATGATGGATTACAGTAATTTTGTTGCTGTACCGCTTGCCAACTGACGGACGTGCAAATAATGAGCCTGCTTTGATACGCGCTGGCCACAAATAAATGGTCCATTTTTAAATTATTTTAAATTTCCCCATTTTTATCGTCTAAACCTTTCTAAACGATTACGTTGTGTTTATGTGATTTAATTATTTGTTTAGTCTATACTGTTTTTAGTCATTCTGAAAACGTAGTTCCACAAAAAAGGCAGTTAAAATAGAGCCAAATCGAATGGGTGATAGTAACACAATTTTAAATTTAGAATTTTAGAGATTAAAAGATGGCCAGTCGAGTAAAGTAACATGGAGGTGCCTACACTTTGCTGAGTCCAGGACTTTTCTCAAATACATTTCTTGGTACTAATATTCTAAAGAAAAAACTAAACTATAAACTCTTTTGAATTGAAATATTTCACATCAAAAGGGAAATTCTATTACTAAAAAAAGCGTTAATTTTAATGTCAAGTTTTGTTCTAAAAAGATAAATCTTACCAATCGTGGCTTATGAAGTTTATCTAACACGTAAACCTATATAGCGATTCAGTATTACTTTATATTTACATAATACTTTTTGGCTACGGCACCCTTATGGATTCGTCATGTCTGTCTGTCTGTCTGTCCGTCCGTATGTCTCAGCCACTTTTTTCCGAAACTATAAGATCTTAATGTTGAAAATTGGTAAGTAGATGTATTCTGTGAACCGCATTAAGATTTTCACACAAAAATAGAAAAAAAAACAAAAAAAATTGGGGGTTAGAATTAGATATATAATATAGATAGATTAGATGATATTGAGGTTTCTAATATATTTTTTTCTAAACTGAATAGTTTGCGCGAGAGACACTTCCAAAGTGGTAAAATGTGTGTAACTTCTAAAATAAGAGAATGATAAATCTGTATAAAGTATATGATGTACATAACGCGGTGCAAACTTCCACCGAAAATTGGTTTGAACGAGATCTAGTAAGTAGTTTTTTTTTAATACGTCATAAATTGAAATTAATATCAAATACTCAGGTCTATGCTACCATTTACTTATATACCTACAGGTTTGTACGGAACCCTCGGTGCGCGAGTCTGACTCGCACTTGGCCGGTTTTTTTTCTCTTTTCAGTTATTTTTTGTTTTACGCAGTCGCGTTTTTTGTTTCTTTTAATAATTTAATTTATTTCAGACTTTTTAGTTTTATACAGAATGAGTTGTAAGTATTAGTAAATAAATGAGCGGTACGGTAAGGTAACGCTAACAACCATCGCAACTCTGTGAGTTTACGGTAACCTACCTACTGTCCTTGCATTAAACATGGTTTTTTGCAGTTTACGTCAAAATGGTAGCACAAAAGTATTACAATATATACATATACGGAATGGGCTATTCACAAGCTTTCATTTGATACCCATATTGTTATAAAAACGAAATTTTTGTTTTTAATATCCCCCCTCTTTTCTTATCCGTAGACGCCATATAAAAGTAATATACCCTATGACACTCCCACAGTCAAGACGAATCTAACGACACCTCATATGCTTAAATCCATCAAGCCGTTTAGGCTGTAGAGCGTGCCAAAGAAATAGACATACATACATACATACACTCGAAAAACATAACCCTCCTTCCGGGTCAGTGGGGTAAAAAATAAATATGATGTACATTACCATGCATACTTCCACCGAAAACATTGGTCCCATAGTAAAAGTTGTTCAGAATTACTAACCAAACATAGGTTTCAGTTCTAAGTATGGAGAACCCCCAAAATTTATTGTTTCTTTTCTATTTTTGTGTGAAAATCTTAATGTGGTTCACAGAATACATCTACTAAAGTTATAGTTTCGGAAAAAAGTGGCTGTGACATACGGACGGACAGACAGACAGACATGACGAATCCATAAGGGTTCCGTTTTTTGCCATTTGGCTACGGAACCCTAAAAAGCCACTAACATTAAATAAATATGTCCGAAACAACGCAAGATACCTTTTTGAAGTGAAAAGCAACATTCAAATGTATTTAATAACGCAACAAACAAAACACCAAATTGTAACAAAAAAAGAAATTAATGTGGATGAAGAAAAAACAAAATAGGGCCATATGGACATGAACACCTAATATGTTTGAGAACTTCACCTTGCCCATTATCCCCGTAGTGGGAGGCAGAGGCAAACCTGAGTGCCCAAATATATTAAAGACCGAACGCTAGGTGAGTAGTAACTTCATCACATAAGAATCAACCTGTCTTCACTTTTCTCAATTTGGTTGCTTTTCTTCTTTGCCCTACTACAAGTAGTACCACGGTAGAGGAACTTTAGCATTTCTAACACTATGATTATGTGTAATTCGGTAAAGGGCGTACACCTACGCAGGTAACCTTTAGCAACTTATTACAAGTTTCTCATCTTTGTTACTTCCGGTGGAATTTGATGGAAACAAACTTTGTAATTTACTTATTTATTGAAGTACATTAAAATGAAGTACAGTGCCTACAATATTTGAGGCATGGTAGACTATATAGCCAGCAACATAGATGTCTCAATAAAGAAAATGGGGCCATATTGAATTGGTTTTTCCTGTTTTAGACTCTACAAAAATACATCGTAAAGCAATAACAATAGCCTGTTACATGACTCTTCCAATTGGCAATACTTTCAATAAGTTGTATAAAATGCGAATGGTAAAACGTTTCTTATATAATAACAATGGGTGTCATAATAACCCGCAAGTTGTAGAATCGTGATGCTGGAATCTCACCCTTCGATGAAATACGTCATCCATTTTTATTACGACTTGTTTTGTACCAAGTATTACAGAAATGTGTACCGATTCTGAATTGTTTTCAATTTCTGCAATAACTTTGTTTCCATGGCTATTTTTGGCGATTTAGATCCAATTAATAATGTTTTTGTTATTTTCGGATTGTGTGGTCGGTTGTAGATTGGGCGTATTTCGAGTGCTACTGTTTTGTTCTACTTTTGGAAGAGTTTAATTAACATCGCGTTTTATATTAGGGTTATGTTTGATACGGAGTGCTTTGACGTTCGATACTAAGATGTCGTCGTGACGGTAGTTATGTGGCTCTATAATTTAATTTTGCATAATGTTATGAATTATATGAATATTCATTATCTATATATTTACTAGACTTATGATTGTACCTTGAAATATTGATTTAACGTCCAGATAATTGCATAGAAAGACGAGATATGTCGGCTCGTTCTTACTAGATTTATTGATATTTAATTTAAAAAAATAACTCGGGAAAGTGATGTGTATTAAATGGAAGCAGTTTGGTTGCCCGTCGTATCTCGCAAAATTACTGGAAAATCAATTTTGCCATGGATGAAATATTCTTCGCTGTACCAGTTGCATATCTGAGGCCAAGCATCTTCTACCGGTGTGTTTCAGCAGTTGCACTTGTCAGTCGCTTCTAGGATTGGTGTGCTTAACACCTTTGGTTAAAACGTCACCGATCCATAGTTTAAAAAAATCATCTTGCTCCACTTGAAATTCAAAGCTTCTACAACATTTAACAGAGTTGTTGTATCGTTTCCTGGTGTCAAAGCATTAAACATTTCTCGGTACACAATATCTCCACGATTGTTTACATAGCTTTGAGCTTTCTGTACATCCTCTTTGTATATAAATATTTTATTGCCAACAATAATCATGTTTTATTGCTGAGACGTGACCTAATTTCACACTCGAATGATACATGTATACCTAGTCTAGTATACAGAAGTTTATTCTGATATGCTTTTAATGTGCTTGTTTGATGCTTTTTGTTTATTATTTTCCAATATTCTTGATATTTGTCGAACTGGTTGGCTTGGTTAGATACCCTGACTGTTATGCCACTGGTCGTGGTCGTGGTTTCTATTCACATTTGAGACAACAATTTGTGTACATAAATTTGTATGTTTGTTCAGAAAGTCAAAACAAAAGTAAAACCTAAGCAGCACAAAATATTAAAAACAAACAAACAGGATAAAAAAAATGTGACAAGAAAAGCAAAAACATAAAGATAATGGAAGGTTTTCCGTGAAACAAATCCCAATAGCACAAAATCTAAAAACAAACAAGTGCGCATCAGGAGGCAGGGGTCATGCGAGATCCACAACTGTGTCAGTGGCTTGGTGCGCATGTAAACCACTCGATCTAGTTTATGATGAAGTAGGTGCACTCCAGCGGGGAGGCACGAGAGATACAGGGGAGGGTGTTATTGCGGGCTCGGAAACTGTTGCCTATATGATTCTGTATTGCGTTATAGCAGATTTCGGGACTGTAATGCGCTGAATATGGACAAAAAGCTACATTACTAGGAGATTAGATTGTCTGTGTATGTGTTATAGTTATAGTGGTGTTCTTGTCTAAGTTCTTTTAATAACATGTTAAGTTAATGTTTTGATCCAGATTCTGCTGACTCTGCTCCATAAGGACAATTACCTACTCGAAGAGTGACGAAGACTAAATGTTTGTCTTCCTTATAGGTATACGCTCTTTTACTGATTTGCAATATCCTTTCAATTGTCTAAACGTGATGCAATGATAAATATCGTTCCACTTCCAATGTTATGAGACAGTATATTGATGCGGAGGTGAACGCAAGTTCACATAATTTATCTTCGTCTCAAACATTCATTATTCATCGTTGAAAAAAGTCTTTTCAGGCTTACATCGCCGCTAAAAGCTTTCTGAACTTTAATTACAATGATGGCCGCAAGAAAACCGCAAAGTACCGACACTAAAGTGCGATCTAGTCGAAACAACCTACCATAACAACTACAAACGGGAACATTAAACTTGTTACTTGCGAAACAGCATTAAGAGTTCCACAAATAGAAACGTTGCAAATACAGAACGACTCCCACTGCACTGTACTTTAGCTATTTATATTAAAGCCAATAGCACAATGTACTTTGCAATGCTCAGACCGGTTACGTATTGCGCCTTCAGCTCTAAAAATAGCAACAACCCTCTTACACTTACATAATTATTATTGGTTGGAGGCTGTGCTTCCTGCCCCCGCCGCCCTCGTGCGGCTGCACCCCCAACGCGCCCGTTCGCTGGCAGTCTCACTCGGACACTTGTGGAGCGCGAACGTCTCGCGTACGCTGCTTTTCGCTTTTCCTCCTGGAATGTACTACGATTGCAATTTATCATTGGAATATTACTTAACTTTATCACATGTATATTTTTACAGTGTACATAAATCAGAATAATCATGTAATTAACTCCCCGCCGAAATTGTTTTCGCAAAAACAATTGGCCCAATTGGCCCACTTTTTGCGGCATTATAGGTAAATAGTAACTATGCAGTTGCAACAGCAGCTATTATAAATTTATTATTAATTCTACATATTGTGCTGTTTCATATAGCTTTTAAATTGCTGGCTATTAGAATAATTTCAATGTAGAAAGTGTAACCACGTGAGTTTGTATTGATAGTGTGAAATGTACATTTTGTGTTTAAACTATTAGAACTGGTTGTAGAGCAGCGATGTCTGTCAACCCACCAGCTGTTACTGCTAAAGGTAAATCGTGTTGTGCATTTTGTTTGTTGTTTTCTTGTGTTTACGTCTTTAGTTGTATCTTGGTTGTTGTCAATTTGAAATAGATGTGAGCTGCTGCGCGGCGGGCGTGTTGAGGCAGACAGCTGATTGCTTCAATTTATGCAATGCTTCTGTTCTGCAATTTTCAGTGACTTGCTTCGATCACGCATTATATTCACATTTTAATTACTTGAGTCATCGTGTTAAATGACAGGTATTCAGTGCATTCTTATAGGTACATGACCTTAAAAACCACCGAGTTCCGAACCGGTGGTAACTTCAGTAAATCTGACCTTCATAAGTGCCCTTTTGGGGCCTAAACTGAATAAATGGCTTTGACTTTGAAACCCAATTTAAATGTGTTTCCTATTAGAAGGTATTTCTTATTAGTAATTAGTTGGTTTTTTCCATGTATAACATTAACCGGCGATAAAATCAATTGTAACGTTCGTAAGTGCCTTATTAGGGCCTATATTGAATAAACAATTTTTGAATTTGAATATTTCTATAAGACTTATTCGTACGTACATAAATATAACTAGTCAGAGGGGCATGTGACAAGGTGCCTGTGCCTATTGTTCTTCACTACGGACGTTGATTTTTTCTCATGTCATCATGATTCGAGAAAATGAAGCCTTCATTATTTCTTCACATGTAAACTACTTTTTGCACAGCTTCACATAATATGGTTAAAAATTTGTAATAAGTAACTAAGTAGGTAAGATAATATTACTAATAAATATGTTTATCTGTTATCTGTAAGTAGTTATGAAGGAACTTTTTCTATAAGATAAAGTTTTGTTTAGTTTGGTTAGGCCCTAGATTTTTAAAATTTTTAAAATTTAAATCTGTTTATTTCAAGAAAAAAATACACTAGTTTATTAAGGTACATAAGGGTACTAAAATCTTCATAAGCAAAGATTAAGCACTGAAGCGCTGAAGATGAGCACTTATTAAGGCCAAAGCTACTGAAGTTACCTTTCGGTAACTATGAGTTAATCTGTGCCTCTGGTTCTGATGTCACCCTTGTGAAGAATCGGCAAGAATCTTTATATATTATATGGACAGTCCATAATAATTTTATTATATATATTTATATTAGATGTGTTAAAATAAATAAATATCCTGGGACATTCTTCACACATAGTTATCTGATACCAAACTAAGCAGAGCTTGTGCTATGGAAACCATATAACTAATATACCTACCTACTTTTTTTTGTTTTGTAATCTAAAAAATCGGAATCCCAAGATGAAGGTAGACTAGTTAATTGTATGCAATTTTAATCGTTCAGATCACGAATTTCGTCTCTGATATAGGGAATTTACAGTCATTCCGATTCTCGGCGGACGGCCGCATGGAAGTCAGTTCTAAAAAATCATAATATTTTAGCAGATAATAGTTTGTTCATGATTAGAGAAATATTAGCTCCATCAACGTGACTCAGGGATTTTCGTTTTGGTAGTCTTAAATACCAGGAATTCATTTCCTATAGTCTCGAGTCCCATTCTTGTTGTACTATTGGCGTAAATGTTTTTTTAATGTAGGTATTATAAATTGGACTTATTCCTTGTTCTTTAGTCTTAAATAATTTTCTATTCCGTAGCTCAGAATTGTTATTGGTGTTAAAAATATGGTAAATAGTGGTATTGTTTCTTTTTGAATTATAGTTTTTTATGATGATGCACTTGGAATGGTTAGGTACTCAAATCAGTTAGTGATTCTTATCTGGCGTAGCTAATCATGTATTTCGTTATTTTTACTAATATCGTTATCGTATATCTATCTTCGCCGTAAACTGACATTGTGTTATTTTTGTTTTCAATTAAATGTTATTATTATTTTGAAATACAAAATAGCCACCAAAATAGTCTGATTTAAAATATGTAACCTAGCTGAATTCTTTATCGTTTCTTCTCAGTTTTAGTAACTTTAAGTTTCAGTAGCCTTGACCTGCATAAGTGCCAACCTAGGGCATAAACTGAACAAATGTTTTGTAACTTGTAGCTGTGACTTCGAGTGTTTTCGTTAAACTTTACGTAGAATTTTGATTTATAACTCTCAATGTTGTTGTTTGAGGATAACCCATCAAAGTTTTAGTTTGCAGTTACAGGGAATGCAAGTTGATATATGGAGAATGGATGGGAATGTATGAATTGTAGGTGCAATCAAAAGCACATGAAGCTTTACACTTCTTTGTAGGGCGAGTCTTACTACCTCTACCTTCGGCGATTGTAATAAGAAGTCAAATGAGTGGACTTAGGTTGCTTTGCATTTAGCAACATTTTCGAATCTAGGGGGGGGGGGGTGCAGTTGCTCCTCCTACCGCCACCCCCCTGGCGACGCCCATGAGTGGTATGGTAGCTACTTACCACGAGGTGAACCGACTGCCTGCTTATCTGACATTAAAAGCGATTATAGGGAAACAAACAAACATCAATCTTTTCCTCCTATTCTTATACGGATGAAAATTTTATGTTTTTTTTGTGACGTCTTTATCTACCCGCATGCCCTGTATTTCGTAAACGCGTAACCTTATAATCAAATTTGTCAGCTCTTCTATATTTAGACGCCATATTCTACCGTAAGGACAATAAACTTATGTTTTATCACGTTTCATCGATTTGTGTAAAATATATCTTTTGATATGACGCTTTCTGAAAATCCCCAGCATTCTGCAATGCCTGTAACATTACTAAAGAAACAGTCTGTAGCTACATCTTAATACGCTCAATTGGAAGCTTGCTTATAATTAATTGAGCTAATTAAGAATTTCCTCTCTAGTTTTTTTAGACTCGATCTGTCGTTTACAGCCTACATTTGACGTTGTCTCAACGGTAGTAATTAATCATTAATTCTTATTTCACATGGCTTATTTCTCTATGCTTACGTCACCTACTTACATATAAATCTGGCTCTCACTTGAACTCACCAATCGTAAATATAGATGACGTCACTCTGCGTCGATGACGTGTCAGGCGTAGCGTGTTCGAGTACAATTACCGTAAGTTATTATTATTTTAACCTCATTTCGTAATTTCCAGAATTAGGAAGTAGTTTTCGTTCCAGTAAAGAATATTGTAGCAGTTCCTGGTATTTTTTTTATAATGATTACTTAATATGCAATCTGAATTAGATTATTTTCACCATAATAAAAATTGGTCCTTTGAGCCAGTCAATCCATAAAAGTTTCTCGGAAATTTTGAACAAATATTACGAGACCAATGACGTACAATTATTCCCCCTGAAACAATAGAAGCCGTATTATTTCCGTGACGTCCTTAATGCAACCACAGTATTTGGAAACTCTATTTAATGTGACTATAAAATATCAGCAAATGATTCCCAGCAGTTCCTAAAACCTAGATTATAATTTAAATAAAAACCGGCCAGCAAGAGTCTGAATCTGACTCGCGCACCTAGGGTTCCAACCTTCCTAAACGTATAATTTCTTGGTTTGGACCCTAATTGTAGAAAAAAACGGACTGAGTAACTAAATTAATTTGTGAAAGAATTTTGTTTTTTTCGAAATGCTTTTTAGAAACTTTCTATTTTTCCTGTAATATTTAAATCAATGTCTATCTACTGTAATTATTTCCGATTTTTGGCTTTGTGAACTTCGGAGATAAGGGGGAAGGGTTTCTTTTTTGCTATTTTTCATCATAAGTCAAAAACTACTAACATAAAAGAAATTAAAAACCTGGTTTGGAATGTACAAATGAAGCTCTTTCATACACAATTTAAACTAGTGGCTCTGCTATAATTTCGGTCTCCCATTCCGGCCCCTTTTGCTAAGAAAATAAAAAAAAAACTTTGAATTTTTCATTTGCAATTTCTGTGGGCCAGCAATATTTATAACTATTCCAAATTTTAATAGCATTAGTGGGTGCTGAAATATTGCGCTGTCTCAGACGGACGGAATGGCACCATGGTAAAAGGAACCCTTATTCTTTTTACCATTTTGGTTCGGAACCTATAAAATATCTTGTTAATATAAACATGGAAAAGAGTTTCTATCAAAAAGTTTCCATTAAACGATTAAATAGAAGTGTCTTGTGCTTGTGCTGAGTAACAATACGGAAGAAGTACCTAGTTGTTGTTTAACCACAAGCGTCTTATATTTAGGACACGTTTGACGCACGAGCAGCCGTGTGAGGTGACCGTCTGGCGAGATGGTACAACGCCGGGATTTCCCACAGGAGCCGTGACTCACCCGGGACGCTTGTCACCAGCTGAAATAGCACCAGTGCCGGTAGAGCCAGCGACACCCGATTTATGTTGTGATTGGTGACGCAATCAGATATTTGCTCTGATTAAACTGCCAGGTGCTGTTACGTGCTGATTTAACAAGAGAGATAGAGGTTTAATTCCAGTTTATCTCTTAGATAGATATATGTTAAGGTTTCGATTTTTTGAGAAGTTAGATGTTACGATTGATGGTGCCTAAGCGCTAAGGAATAAATTATAGCATTTAAAAATATGTTTAGATCTCCAGAATAAAAACTATTACATATACTATACTTAATAATTTAATAATTATACGAAGATCAAAGTGGGACCAAAAACTATTATTTTAATCGTGGTATATTTTATATCAACTGAGTTTTTAAAATATTTAATGTATTTACATGTTGCTGGTAATTATAATCTCGACTTTAATAGTTATTTAATGTGGGTTTATCACATGAGGCGAAGTCGAGTGTGATAATAGTATCACATGAGGGTTTTAATTTCTAATTATGTACCGTTGCATACAAGACTTTATCTTCACCCATGATCATTTTCGTAAACAACAAAGTATTTTTTTTTGCAATTCTAATATCGAATCAAAATGGCGGGATACGACGTGAATTCGAATAACTTATATGTTTTTTTTATTACGGCGCTGTGGTAGAGGAACGCGCGTGCATGAAAATGTTCTTTTTTTGAAATTCATAAGGATACCCCGAATACCAGAATGTGGCTGTTTGAAGAGTAAAAAATGGATCGAAAAAGCAAAAAAAAAAGAAAAAAAGGTGTTGCATAATGAAATTCAGTACAACATTATAACACTCATTTGGTTGATATAATGGTTACTATGACACTGTATTGGCAATAAGCTAACTGTTTCAGGAACTTTTATAGAAGATTTATAAAAAAATATAGAGAGGGTGTAGATAAAATATTTAAACATACTTATACCTTCTTTGTAAATAAACCAATGTATCGATCTCGCCATCATTATTTTATGACATTTGTATGCACTAGGCTTTGTTCAATTCTTTCGTTATATTTTATAAACGAAATTTACTCTGAGTCATTAATCCTGCGCGGTTGGTTTGGTAGATAGCCTACAATATAAGTATTTAACACTATTTCAGTCGACATAATCAGGTGTGTGCCGAGAATAACCGGCCAAAGTTGGTGCAAATCATCCGGACAATAATTGTCTCCTACGTCAGGTATCATTAGAGTATTTTTAAACTGACTACAGGATACCACTGAGACAATAATGTGGCTTTAAACATTCCGGTGCACCTGAGAAAATTTAAGTTTTTTAGAGAAGTAAGACCTTTGCAAGATGAAGAAGACAATTACAAGTAGATACATAATAATAAGATATTGGTGCCGATTCTATTGTAAATCGCACTAAACTAATCACATCTTTTTCTTACAAACACATATGATTAAAAACAAATGAAAAAGGATAGAACATATTAAAGCTGTCAAATTAGTCTTTATGTCGTCTTAATTTGCGGGTACTTAATGAAATAAAAAAAAATATATAAGGTACAGTCGAGAAAAAATGTGTACACTTAGTAAAATTCAACAACGCTTTTCTATTAAACTATAGATTGAAAATATAAGATATTATGCCGGCAGAATCTTTTTACGTGTACTATTTATTACTAGCTGTCACCCACCCTTTTATCCGCGTTCCCGCGATAAAAATCTTACATACATTACAGTAAATTGTAAAAGTAGCCTATGTCCTTCTCCGTACCATAAGCCATCTGCATGACAAATTTCATGATGATCCGTTGAGTAGTTGAGGCGTGAAGACGTAACAAACAAACTCACTTTCGCATTTATAATATTAGTTAGGATGATTAGTGTAATATTTAAACATTTGAATCTAATACATTGCAGTATTAGGAAGTAGGTTTCATTCCAGTAAAGGATATTGTAGCAGTTCACTTTCACAGTCATTTTTTATAATGATTAATTAATAGGCAATCTGAATTAGATTATTTTCACCAAAATAAAAATTGGTCCTTTGAGCCAGTCAATCCATAAAAGTTTCTCGGGAAACTTTGAAACAAATATTACGAGGCCAATGACGTACAATTATTCCCCCTGAAACAAGTGAAATTCAACAAAGCTTTTTTACTAAACTGTTCATTGAAAATATAAGATATTATGCAGTCAAAATCTTTTTACATATACTGTTATGATTTGTGTAATATTTAAACATTTGATAGATTCAAATGTTCGACAAAATTGCTTAAAAGTGTGTACATAGTTATATCCTCGACTGTATGTAAATAACTAAGAAAAGACATTACAAAATAAATTTCTTAAAAGAATATAAGATTAAAAAAACAGGCAGAATAAAAACCAATCAAACTATTTAATTAAATCAAATCAAAAAGTAGTTTATTAGTTTAGTAGTTTATGTACTTATGAACATTAAAGTTGACTCCGGTTCGGAGGAAAAATAACTAGAACAACAACTGTTGCTCCTACTATAATACACTGTATGTAAGTAACAATTACTTAGAGTCGCGTTGTCTATCAACGATAGTAAAACAAATGTGCACGACGACAACGAAAATAAACTGCATTTACTCTCCATGCAAACAAATAATAGTTTTCAGCTTTATGTCACCGCTGTAAAATGACGCGAGGAATTATCGCCCATCACAACATCATAAAGGCGATGAAGTTAATGTTGTAATAGGTACTTACGTCTATTTTAATGCTGCGTATGGCGCCGAAAGGGCCGAAGCTGGACATTGGTGTTTATGTTTTGCTAAACGTGAGTAAGGTACGGTGACGACGCCGGTGGCGCCAGTTCGGTGACTGGCTAAGTATCACCAGTTAAATATATCCGATGATAGGTAGTCCTATCATCGTATGGTGATATAATTGATTTATTTATGTTATGAATAAATAAACTATTAGTGGATGGTATAAACTGTAAAAACTACAACTACAGCTACGTGAAATAATAATATTAACCGCTGAAAAATTTTTAAGCGACAAGATTGACCACCGATGTAGGGCAATTTTTGCCGTCAAAATGTAGAGATTATTTGAACACTGTTGCAGAAGTGATTTGATGAAAGTCTGCAGTAGACTTTCAATTCACCGCGTTTCACCGCGTGGAGGTACTTCGATAATATTATTACAATTGAGTACCTACGTGACTTTTGCTTGTCATGTCTAATTTTGCCTTTTAATTTACTTCGCCCTGAATATTTTTTTCTAATAATAATATAGCTGGTCTCATTAGAGTCCTACATGAGATAATCCAAACCACTGATATTATATCAACGAAAATGCTACCAGGTAAATATAATTTTTGGCAAAGTCAAATTAGATCCGGATATAAATTATTATCTAATAGTGTCACAACCCTAACGACGTAAAAACCGGATCTAACTTTAAAAGGTTGTAGTTTCTAGATTCCATGGAATTGGGATGTGAAATTTATGTAGTGTGTAGGGGAAGTTAAGAGCTTAATTTTAGTTTACATAACTTATCCCAATACGGCGGAATTATTGAGAAAAATAAGAAAACTAAAAACTTAAAAACGCGTATATAAGTGAATCTAATAAAGCTACGATATTCGTTTATATTCTCAAAGGCGCCATCGATGCACCTAACATTATTATTGCGTATCGAGCTTAAGAGTTATATTTTTTTTCTAAATATCGGGTTGTAAATTTATCGATTTTCAGAATCCATTTACTCAAAAACTAGACATGCTAGCTAAATGGGGATTTGAAATCTTGCATTTAAATGATTATGTCTATCAGCTTTTCGAATAAAAACGCGACGTCCGAAAAATCTTAAAACACTGTGTAATGGGAAAAACTGAACCTACCTCCTACCTTCTTCAGCCTACTAACTCTTTTCTATGTAGAGCGCGCCTGCCTATAGAATAATATGTAATTTTGTTTTCTAGTACGAATGTATAAATGATGACGTTCCGAGAAAGACAGCTTGCCAAATAATTTGTTTAAGAGTGGATTTTAATAAATACTGTAATAAGACATAATATAAATAAACTCAAGCAGACTATAATGAAATGAAATGTTTTCTGCCAACAGATGAATTTTATTTTCATTCACTTACTGCGCAGATAATATATGTAACTTATGTTTAATATTATATTTGGGTTAATTTGATTGGTGTTTATATTTTAGATATAATTTGCACTGCTTAATTGGTTCTTGGGTTCTGCTCTGCTCTTTTTTGAATTGAAAGGATTCTTTGGCGATACTTACTTTGTTTTTATTATTGTTTAGTTGTTTCGCTTCCTTCTCACTTCGCTTTCCTTTCTTTTCTGTAAGAAATTTAATTTTATGCTAATGTTGCGTTAGACATTAGCCTTCATTTTTTCGATCCACGGTCAACCTGAATGAAAGTCTATAATTTGTAGATTCGATTCTGTAGACCACAGTAGTTTGTCACTCGTCGTCCTGAAACTTATCCGAGTAGCTCCTAATAACCACGAATGATATTAGCGTCCTCCATATTCTTGCTTTTACGAGGCTGGGATCAGTTGTTCTTCGACTTGTTGGTCACGCATCTCCACAATCTGGCCTATGCTACTTTCTGTAAGTAAAAAATATATAAATATAAATTTATTTTAATTAAATCTAATATCAAATTAATATTATAATGCGAAAGTAACTGTTTGCCGGTCTGCTTGTTAACAGTTGTTACCTTTTCACAAAGAAAACAGAACCGCCTGCAAAAAAAATATCTCGCAGTTAACTTATGTTATAGATAGAGGGCGACATGAGCTTCTTTTTATCCCGGAAACGCGGGTGAAACCGCGTGGGACAGTTTGTTTTGAATTTAGTGAAAACTCAGTCTAAGCGTGAAACAGTAACATAAATAGGAACTAAAGATTAGTCAGATTTGAGTCTAGACAAGGTTGATCACCCACAGCGCCCGGCGACAGGCGACAGGCGGCGCCTGCGCATCCCCGACTCTCACAATATTTCGCTCGAGTGCTGAAACTATCATGACTTAAAATATTAATCTTACCACTGTTATTACTCATCTTTTAACAAAATATTACGCATTTGTAAAACCTATTTTATGTATTAATCGCATTGAATTATTACGCTTAGAAGCGAAGTATCGAACAAAAATCCTCGCGACACGTAAGCCACTTGCCAACCAATGTATGCGTGAGTACCATATAATTACACTCGCTGACACGCACACAAGCGCACGAGTAATGTTGCAAGCTAAACGAAATTTTTCGGTAAAATTAACCTTCCGATTTCGCCTACTAGTGAAATTGGAAGTAAGTATTCATAAAAATAATTAAATAGTTTAAAAAGTTCTGCGTCTTAGATATTTTTTTATAGACACAGGCCTGTTATTTATTTATTACTAGTTGTTTCTTAGTACTTATTTCGGGTATTTTAACATAATAAACCAAGATAATGTGCAGTGCATGAACGATCGTACAATTTGTAGCTTTCCTTGGTAATGATAGGTTTCAGATATGATAGGTTGTATAGAAAAAGAAGATTAAGTAGTATTTAGGTATTTAATTTTCATTATCAAAATTGACATTTTAAAAGCCTGTTAGTTGAATTTGTTTCCGGAACAACTGCCGCTTTGACAATATTTTCCTAGCTATATTCTCTTTTTTCTACCAGTCTGATTCGAAATTATTTCACTAATATGAAGCTAAATTATCCCAAGTATTATAAACTACTTATCCCAAGCACGCGGGTGAAACCGCGGGGGACAGCTAGTCGGTTATAATAGCTATAAGTAAAAGAAACAACTTATCGGACTCAATTACTTTATTAATAACAAAATCAGTATCAATTACGTAAAACAACGCAAATTCGCACAAAAAACAGCTGGCAACACTTTGGTCGAAATCTGAGTGAAGTATTTTTATTTTTGAATTTTGTTATTTTAGATGAATTACACAATAATATTGGTGGCTTGCCTGTGGAATGTTACATCAGAATTCTTATCTTTCTTCCCTCATGAATTATGACACAATTTTACTACACAAACCGTCATATTTATTATTTTTCTCAGAGCTGCACTCACTAAAACGTCACTCAGTACACTGACAGCGCGGCGGTCATTTGGAGCCATTATGGCTCCAATTGAATGGATTATTTTTCGCGCGTGTACTTTGCTTCTATGTGTAATAATTCAATGATTAATCGTATATTACTGTAAATTAGTGTAAGTAGATTGTGTGTGACTGAATTAACTACACACAGTTGCATGGAGTTGGAAGTTTGTAACTTTAATCCTCGCAGGCAAATATTTGCTAGTAAAAACGTGTTTACCACATTATCAGTAACTATTGTGAGATGGTAAAAATATGCCCATCACTAAAGAACCTGATTATATAGAATAACTATTTATATTTAATAGTTCTTAGAAATAATAAATATATTATTATAAAAGACTAGCTGTCCCCCGCGGTTTCACCCGCGTTCCCGGGATAAAAAGTAGCCTATGTCCTTCTCCATCCATACCTTAGGCTATCTGCATGGCAATTTCATGATCCGTTGAGTAGTTGGGGCGTGAAGGCCTAATAAACAAACAAAGAAATAAACAAACAAGCAACAAACTCACTTTCGTATTTATAATATTAGTTAGGATAAACACACGCTCCGAAGTCATTCTAACGAGCAGTGACATAAACTTTGTGTAACTAAATTAACTGTAGTTTTGGCAAGTCAAAGGCGAGGTCGCGCGGATGTGTCACCAACTGCCTCTGTGCTGACGTCCGCACCACATCGGCTTATTACGACTTTACGAAATGTTGCCGATGATTCAATTGTACAACGCACTTTGCATGATATTTGATACTATAGGGATCGTGGCATTTAATTAATGTAAACCTCTATTTTACTTTTACTTCTAGTGTTTTTTTTTTGGTTTATTGTTTTCCAATACATTCTATTACAGAACATGGTATACATTAATATATACTATATCTACTGCGACAATTAATACGTTTATTGTAATGTAGTGATATTACTGGAATTGTTGAATATTAAATTGAATTTGTTGTACTTCGCGACATAATTACGTCGTAATTGTAAAACGTTAACCTACAATTAATTGAAACATTAAATGTACCTGTAAATTTTATTCATTGTTTCAATTACTTTTACAGAACATTCCTGGCTATAGGTTGTTTATAAGAAATCAAGAGATCTAACCTAGATATCCTTCAAGTGGATCTAAAACAGAACAGGACGCAGCAACATTTCGCGAGTAACAACAATTAATATTATAAAATATCCGAGGTTAAGCTTTATGGCCCCGTAAATTACAATATGCTAATAAGAACTATGTAATCAGTAGTCAAATCAGAATCAGAAGTCGTCAACGTCAATAATACGTCACACGACGTGGCCTAAATGTTGAAGCGACCAACGGCAACGTGCGATGCGGACGAAGCTTGACCTATGCGCTGCACGGAATACAGCAAGCATATCACTTAATATATACATAATCTATAGAAAATTTACAAAGTGAATTACTAAAACAAATTCTGAAACATTACTGAGGTAAATACAGATAAAGATGATGAGAAAGTTCTCATAAGCAACGTTATCTTCAATTACATTTCTCAAATTATGCCTACTAGATTATTATTTGGTGATAATAATGTATAATGCTTGCTTTAACTGATTTGAGGAAAATAGCAGTTGATTGAATGATGAATGACTCAAGATACTAAAATCACCTAACGTTATTTGATGAGTACATCTTTATGACGATTATACGTATTAATCTTTTGATCACGAAATTTGTGTGTGATTTTTGCGAGTGGAACTGGAATTATGTTGCCATTAATTTCGTACCTCTGTTCTAATATATGTAGGGCCATTAATAATGGCATGATTTGCTATTTTTTAATTGTTGTTGATATTTATCATCGTGAACCATCTATTATTAGTATTCATTCATTTGCTTTAGTCGCTCCGCTTGTAATCACCTCTATGGCCACTGCTTAGTTTTAGGTACTTTTTCCTGTTTTTCAGGCTCTATAATCATTTGCACGATTTCGCAACACCTCATGTTGGTGGTCACGTAAACACGAGCCCTCAGTCGTTGTTATAGTAAGACTTGTTTTATCTGATTCAACAATTTATATATTATGACAAATTCTGATGGATCTGTATGTTTTTTTTTAATTTTATATAAAAAAATTGCCTCGCGGTTTTGTGACTGTATTCTTAAATAGCATGATGATTAAATTTTTCCCATCAGTTTGTTTGCGTATTACGAATTCCGAAATTATGGCATGAAAATCATATGGGGTGCACACATATAAGTAGAATAAACATACTTAAAAATTACATCATATCATTATTATCATAATAATATCATAATTACACCGACTTCTGAACTTCAAACTGTCACGTGTATCGTGTGTTTATTAATAGTCTATCTCATTTTTTTATATAAAACATGAGTATAATTCTCATTTACATGATTTATTATGAATGGTTAACCCGACTGTTCCTTAATTTAACTCTGCTTACGTTAGCACCCCTCTTCCACATTATACTTCGAAGCACTTTTGGCTGCTCATCGATATAAACAATGAATTAAGAGTCATTGCTGTCATCGCTTAGGTATCACTCTTTTCAAGTTTTTTTCACCGTATTCTGCGTGAGCCAGTTCTCAGAAAACTGCATTTTGGTCTGCGTTTAAAGACTATTGCCAAGTTTTAAGACGTTTTAGCGAAAACGCCTGATGCGCGATGTCGGGTATCGGCTTGAACGTGCTGGCATCGCTGAATGGCTGCGCGTGCGCCTGCGTCACCGTGCCCGTCGCCGCTGCTGCTCGCGTCGACTCACTCGGCTCAGTCAGTGTCCGACCGCGATCCGAGCTCACCTGCCGCACCATCGAGTGTCACACAGTTGATGCCGCGCCGTTCGACGGCAGTGCCAGTGCTCACATATGATGCTTGCGTTCGCGCAGTGGATCCTGTTTGTGAATCAGTTTTGTAGTGCTTAAAAGTGGATTCCGGTGGACTATACCAGGCCGTGGAGCACGCGAGAAGGCTCGAGCGCTCCCAGGCCATGTATGTCATAAATTTAGGTGAGTCCGCCTTTGACATTCCGCAGTCGCTGATCCACATTCTTCGATATGTTGCGTTGCACCACTTGCTGTGGTCCTATAATTGGAACTAGACGGAACCGGTACTCGCTCGTTTGAAAGAAGTCTCATTCTTCATACGAACACGCACGACCACCTATTGTCGCCGTTATTTTTGGGCCCAATTTTTTCACCATATGCAAATCAACTTCGAGGTTGATTTTCGAAATCAGCTTTCACTTTGATAACTTTTTTATCTCTATCTGTCCTTTAATTTGTGAAAATATCACATAGGCCGACTCTGTCGGTCGGTACCCTGCGACTCGTTAACTTTGCTTCATAATCAGCTCGCTCTTGTACGATTCCATTTCAATTTGTATCTTATTCATAGCGCGCACTGTCTATGTATGTTTTTATAATAGTTCACGTACAACGTGTAGGCGTGTGTTGGTGTGTTTGCGCTATCGGTGTTGCTATTTTTGTCTTTTACGGCTGTGTTAGTGCTGGATTGTGTACGTACATAATATTCTGTCATGTATGTGTGCCGTCGTATCCGCATTCGGTCTGTTATCATTTTCTTTGCTTGATATTGTCGCGAATCAAGTGATGTTCTGTTCTTGCTCATGCCTTACTTGAAAATCGAACCAATCCTTTCACCATGTCATATCATGGTTGTTTAGCATTAATATGCATTCTAATTTCTTAATGATTGTCCATTAGCTCATGTTTGTGGTTGATATCACGTAGCGGCAACAAATTCTGAATTAGGTACTCATGTTTTTTTCTATCTACTCATGAACGTTCATATTGAACAAGTGTCTTGAATTTACAATTAGAAGTTTCCTCGTACCTTCAAATTAAATGAATACCAAAGGCTACAACTTCATGAACCGGTAAAGTTGTTTGTCACTTACATCAACGTAACGTACAATCCACGTAATTTTTACGTACGAGGCTGTTTTGTTTCTAATCAATAAATTTGTATACGTTTGTTTATTTATTTTACGCACACTTGCACTGAACATATTTGAGAGATTAAATACCATATCTTACCTTGTCGATTGGATATAAGAACTGCATTAAGTAAGCAAATTGGCTGTCATCATTGACACTGTCGTCATTGATTGTTGCTATTTTTGACTAGATTTTAACTGTTTCCATGAAGTCATAATGAATATAAAGATGGTAAAGTCAATACCAATTCATTATCTTCATATGTGTCGTAATCGTGAATTGTAATGTTTTTTTTTCATATAGTGCAATATTTGTTTTTATTTGTTTGGTTATTATTGTGTGTACGTCAGAATAAAATTTGTATTTATTTATCTTTTATTTCAAATAGGGTTTGTTAACGTAACAAAAATGTGTGGTTTAGTATAAGCAAGCTAGTAGTTTATCTTTAAATACTTTTGACGTATAGCTCATACTAAAACAAAAAAGAATTGAATTTATGAAGCTTTTATGTTTTACACAATAGTAGTTTTATGGTATTTCTCTTATGCTCTACGATGTTTGGGTCACTCTGAGCATTTGGATAAGTTATGCTAATGATAACTAGTAACACAACAAACCCAAATACAATTAATTTATGTTTGTAATTTAAACATTGATATAACCAAACTGATGGTGTAGACTTTGCGAACAAACTACAGTTTAAGGGTGCGTTCAACCTTGAAATTTTCCACGATTTATTTTGTATACTGGGGTGCTACTAGTCACTAAGCGAGCTATAGAACGAGCTATGCTCGGAATTTCTCTACGTGACAGGGACCGAAATGAGAATATTCGTTGGAGAACGAAAACGACGAACATAGCTCGTAGAGTCAGTTAAATGAAGTGGCAATGGGCAGGCCACATCGCTCGAAGAGCCGATAACCGAAGGGGAAGAAACTTCCCGAGTGGCGACCACGTACTGGAAAGAGCCGAGCGGGATGACCTCCCACCAGGTGGACCGACGAGCTGGTCAAGAGTCGCTGGGCGCCGCTGGATGCAAGCGGCCCATGCAGAACCGTTAGAAGTGGAAATCAATGGGGAAGGGCCTATGTTCAGCAGTGGACATCCATGGGCTGATATGATGATAATGATGATGACTCGGGCGCTAACATAAACATCAGATCTTGTGAAAGGAGATAAGAACGCAGGAGAAGAAGAGAAGAGGAGAAAGGAGATAATGTCGCAGCTGCAGAAAATATAGAAAGACCGTAACATCTTACGGAAAACCAAAGGAAAACTGGATAACTGACTGGTTTCCGCCTTACTAAATTATGAAGCAGAAACATGGACTTTAAGTAAAAGGCCGAAAGAGATTGACGGGCTGAAACTGCGGAGCGGCAACTAGTAAATAATTTTGGCAATATTCGTTCTGTGATTTCATTCGCTTCAATGTTTGTGTACGTATCGGCTGTATGTAATTTTCCATGTATATCGTTATCGGTATCGTCCGCCCCTTTTCCTTGATTGTCGATGGAATCTTTTCATTGATTTTACTCGACCTTTGACAATTATTAACATATTTAGACACTTAAATATATTTATTGTTTAAAATCTTAAGCAGCCAAATAATTATATCGTAGCTTTTCGTAGGTTTACAATTGCTTTTTGGTTTCGAATTTTTTCGATGATCTTCTTCGGATTATTAAATGTAATAGTACTATTGTTATTTTCAGGTACGAATGATATCATGAAATCGTCTGTGTCCCATCATAGCCTCAGCCATCACTTACATAAAGGTGAATTTTACATCTAGACTTCACTTATACCTTAACAATATTTAGTTTTGCTGATTCTTTTGTTGTTCTACTTATTGAACAATTAATTAGTCCATCATCTTTAACGGCACAGCTGGTGGCATGGCTCGGTCATTTAAATAAATTAAATTTATAGCCTATGACGGTAATTACACATATTCGATGAGCAATAATCGCAATATAATTGTTTTCGAGTAGAAAGCTCTCGGACGTTTGATTACACGCGAGCCGTTCATCAGGGGGCGCTGCTAACGCCAAAGGGCAACCGGGTCGGTACATTGTTTATTTACTTCCATGATGACACGCTATACATTTCTGTCATCGATAGATGCTCATTTTTTTTTTTTTTTTTTTTTTACTGTGTATAGGCCTGTGTTTGACCACAATCTCACTATGGTAAGTGATGATGTGGTCGAAGGTGGTAAGCAAACAAAGCCTAGAAGGAACTGGCTCTCAAGTGCAGCTGACGGAACACACCGATAGGTGCTTGGCGACAGATTTTCAACTTGAGGGTGGTAGCCAGCCAGACGGGTACTACAAAGTACCCTACCACCGTGCTATGGTATCCTCACGATGTTTACCTTCACCGAAAGCTCAAGCTCATTGTAGGATTCGAACCCGGGACCTTCGTCTCGGTATCCGACGTCACTACCACTGAGCTATCATCGCCTTAAAATCCGTCCATCCCTCCATCCATCCATCATCATCATCATCATCATCCAGCCATCGATGAAAATGTAATTCTGCGGGAAGTTTTGATAACTCAAAAAAGCTAAAAGCTATCATTGTAATAGTAGAGGCCCTGCGGCTTACGTAAGGGCCGATGTTTTTTAAGCTAAGGTTATTAGTGAAATTTCGTGATTGGGGCATTGCAATGCACCTCATTGCAAGAGTGTCGCCGCGTAATTCGATTCGATAATTTGGATCAAAGTCAGAGTCGACTGCCGGCCACGTTATTTAATTTTAGGTACGCTTCGCTTCCTTCGGATGTCCCACCCCACTGCACCGCACTATGTTTGCAATTTTGCATGTATCGATGCGATAATTTTTATCATGTTATTGATTGACATGAGGTAAGTTAACTGTAAACAGAAAATGAAAATGCAGTGTGGGAGGTCGGCAATCACAACAGAGATTAACCCAACTCACTGTCATGTTTTTTGCAGTGAACACAGAGAAAATCCCATTTAGACCTATCACATGCGTCTACTTGATCTGTTTAAGATTGACACTGTTCCCAGTTTCCGTTACGCGGAACCAGTTGCGCTTGCGCACCCCATGGTCTAGAAGTGCAGACGTACCGGCGCGATCGCATCGCCAACACGGGCACTGACCTCTGATGCCGGATCTCTTTATGGGTACCTATGTTTGTAATAAGGCCCTGTGTTTATTGCCATGGACTTTATTGGCATTTGAATAACTTCTTGAACCTTACTGATAAATTTTTATTTACAACAAATATGTAAAAATTACAATCTATATATAGAAAATTTCCTCTAGTCTGCTGCTGCTTCCGATTAACGAGAAGGTTCCCAGAAGGCTGGCAGCGTTTCCTCTTTCCCCCCCGCTGGTCTCCGCAGGCCTCGGTCAATTTTGATGACAAAGCGCGAGCTTCGGACCCCCACAGTCCCATGGTCTCGACCGCAAAAACGTAAAAATATAATTGGGTCCAATCGATGCGTATTTTTTGAATTTTGAATTTTCCGCACTGGCCGCATTTACCCCTGCAACTTTACAAGTCGCCGGTAAGTGAGGTAAATGTACTATTTATATTACTTGAATATTTTTTTATGTCTATTATACGTATACTAGGTGTTCCAAATTTCCAATGATCTTCCAAATTTGTATTTTCAAGAAATTATGATTCGTGGACGAGTCTTCTTCTGCCATTCTTATCATTCAATAATGTGGCTATTGATAACATTTAACTTGTATTAAGAACTATGACTTAATTTCAATAGCCATTAACTTTTGCTACATAAAAACATGGTGTTATCATAATTCTATAAATAGTCATCATTATTGACGTTAGTGATAACACGTGTGTTATCTATCAACTCGTGTATCTAAGTGATCACGTTGTAATCACGGGAGAGGGGGTGTTAAACCTTTCATTATGACCTACTTATGATATACTTGCACTTCTGTTTGCGCTTTTCAATCAAAAGAACCGGATTTAATCTTCAAAATACCAAACCACTATCAGAATTCCGACAACAGAAATATTGGTTTGTTTAGTATCACTCTTCTCTTCATATCTTTTGTTGATCATATTGTTTACTTTACTGTTTTACTATCTGAAGTATACCTTTTAAATTTTCTGCTAACATATCTCTGCCTATTTTAGACGTCAAAACGATTCGTAAATATGTGATATTCTAAACCTCTTACAGCAAAAATTCAAAAACAGCCGCCAGTTTGAGGTCGATTAAACAACATTAAATAATGCAATTAAAAAGTAGCTCGTTTATTAGATAATAATTAAAATGATGTTTCATGTTGTGCATTAAAACTTATAAATACAGTATTTTAACCGTAAAATCACGTACCTAAATCAGCGAAATCGGCAAAATTTTGTATACGGCCTCTTAACTATACTTTCCTTCAGTTTTACAATTGACGCTTTTTATTTTAATGTTTTCGGCACATTACGTAAGCAAACGAATGACGCACGCGCATATTGGTTTGTATAGTGACAGAAATAATTGCGGAACGATAGTCTAGACTGGGCGGATCATTGCTATTTACATATGTACCGTATATGATCAGCTGAAAATTACATTTTTGCAGTTACGTCCTATATAATATAGTAATTATAACACAAACCGTATTTATTATTTTGAATAGTGAAAAGGGATAAATAAAACTAAACGTGCCCGCGCCAACCGCACTAATTTGAACATTGACGAACTGATTCGCTTTTACGTAAATCCCTGTTTATGCTCATTCATGTTTATTATCTATGTAATTAGGAGGAAGAACTATACACACGTCACTGGGCACAATTCTATCAATAAAAGAAATGTTGCTCAGTATTAATTAACCTCTATAATATTCATCAAATTGACTTTACTGACGCCATAACTGCCTCCAGGACCATCCTCAAGATTAAATTCTCATCAAGCAGCGGCTAATATTTCTACCTTTTGGCCTCATCGTCACAAAACTCAAATAATAGAGAAATCACTATAACAACATAGTATAAAATGAAGTCGCTTTCCGCGTCTGTCTGTTTGTTTCTCCGCTTACTCCTTCTAAACCAGGCATCGGATTTTGATGCGGTTTACCCAGGAAGGTATATCTATAATACATCTATGTTAAATATAAAGAACATAAAAAAGTCAATATTGCATTTTTTGCGCTTTCTTTGCTAACGCTGACTAAACCTATCTTAAAAATATCTACAAAAAAGTCCGCGATGGTATGTCTATATCCTATGGATAGGAAGAGGTGGGCGCCGACCAATAATTTGCCGGCGGCGGCGCGCCGGTAAGAACTGGTCGGCGCGACAGCGCCACGCTGTTTTTGATGGTTTAAGTGTTATATTTTAGAGATAATGATAGTATAACTGCAGAGCTCCTGAAGGCGGGGGAACTCCAATTTTGTAGGAAATCGCAGAAATTTTCATTTCCGTCATTCAACATGGCACGATGCTGGAGACGTGGAGTGGGAGTCTGGTGGCCCAGCTGTTCGAGAAAGGCGATTTAACTGTACTGAATAATTTTATAGGCCCATAATATCACTCTTGAACCTCGTATATAAGCTGTTTTCGAGAGTCATCATAAATCGTCTATCTGCAAAACATTGACTGATTGTGACTCTGTCTTTGTCTGAGATTGAATTTTAAATTCTCTTTTAATTCCTAATGAAATACCAGAGCCAAGTTTAAAGAAGTGGTGCGTACTGGCAATTGGTGCGCATGTGAATCTTGGACATGGATGCACAGCGGCCCTCGGCCACACTCACCGCCCAATTTTAACAACTCGGCGCCAATTTTCAAATACTCGGCGGCGACGCGTACCAAGCGGCGCGGCGCCCACCTCTACTATGGATAACCCACAATAACCATTTTTATGCGATTGAGATTAAATTTTTTTGTGGGTTATACTTTCGAAGTTATTTTGACCCATATAGGTAATATTAATCCTTATTTAATTAAATAAGTTAGTTAAAACGGGCGTTTAATGTAGATAAAGTATACTGTTTACAGAAAATAATTGTCATTTATATTATAAAAGATATCACAGATTTAAAATTTGAAATAATATTCGTGATACCGTGAACGGGCAGGCCGAGAGGAGGGCGAAGCCGCGGTGGGTCGCTAGTACTTTATATTCCAACGTTTTCTAACGTCGAAAACTACTTTGTGAGCTGTAGGTTTGTTCGCGTTATAATAATACATTATTCATTCAATAGTTAATTCTCACTATACTAAAGCTAATAACAGTTGTCACAGCTAATGCTGCTATACCAACCGCAAAGTCGTCAGGTGGTGTTTTGTATTGGCCAACAGGTACTTTTTCCTTAATAATAATATTCGTTTTGTTGCCTGTTGTGAGTCACTTTGGTATTACCAATAGAATAAAACGTGTCATTTTATTTTACTTGACAATGAAACACAAGTGCATATTTGATAATAAGTTTACTAATGCTCCTTAATTTACTTAAACAATAAACGTTGGGTTCAACTATTTGTTGTTGAATACACGCACACACGTCCACAGATTTGAATTTGAGTAACTTCGATACGATGTAGGTTCTACAGAATCTTCGGCGCGGAAATTTTGAATTCTCAGTTTAAGAAATAATAATATAATTTATGATTTATTTATCCTTGGATAACATAATTTCGGAATTATGAATGAAAATTTTAGTACATACATAAGTCAATGATTTTCATGCTTATGTATTCCATATTCAAATCATTATTGACGTTTTTGATCTTTGCTGTTCGGTTATGTTTACTTTAGTCCAGTCTTATGTTTACTTATTGAAATTATACTTAAACTTGATTTAAAACACCCACGTGATAGACTCAGTATTGATTAATTGTTTTATTTAGTTCATTTACTTGATTATTATCTTAAAACTGGTTCTGTAAATTGTCCACATCTTTTTTTAAATGTATCGTACTGTAATAGTAAATAAATGATTATTATAACAATCGGTTTAACTCGTTACTAAATAATTCATTGCGTCTATTTGCGTCACTTGTCCTTCCCTTAGTCGTGTAGGTATCTATAAAAAATAGAACAAAAAAAATTACCTTGATACCTTTGTGAAACTTCAGCCTTCCGTATTTTCGTCTTCCGTATAAGAATTGATTGAGCCAGATTTAATCTGAGTTCATTAAATTTAAACGGGTATCTTTGTCGCTTTCATAGATATTTATATTTTCAACTACTTCTTACACCTGTATGTATTTATTCGTAATCTTAATTAAATATCTGAATTCAAATCTATTTTTAAATTTATCATTTGTTTTATCTTCGACGGTTTAAATTGCTGTATTATCTGTTTTTTATTCATTTAGGTCACATTTTATGTCGAAATATATTTTTATGGCGACTCTATCTAGGGAAGCCATTGGATGGAAGTTGATATCTATTTCAAATCAGTCAAGTGTGAAATTGCATCAATGTTTTTTTGCCATTGTAGGCTTCCGCTACAAAATTCGCGTCTTAGAATTCCTACTCAGGAAGTATTGTTTTGTTCGCTACTTTTTACTTTAATCTCATTCAATTAGGCCCTCTTTCCCTAAAGGTATATTGTATTTTATGTTTTTGCTTGTAACACATAACATTTAACACAATATATCATCTATAAGTAGGTATTATATCATTAAACAATTTCAAAATGTGGACTATAATGGGAAAATAATTAGTGTGTTCCTACAGTTTTCTTATATCGATGGGATGTTCCAAATAGCTACCCCTGTTACCAGCGCCAGGGCGGATGTAGGCGTTAATAAATATGATTTCATCAACATTTCTTGTTCATCTGGTCGGCAACAAGTGTGTAGGTAGGTGCTGACATTACACTGTGACCTTTACGTCTCACGTAGCTAGCTTGTTTACTTGAGCCACGTCCCTAGATAAGTTCTAGTTCAGAGTAATCTGTATTTATTATTTCTAAGTTATTATGTGAGATTATAAAAAAACAGTTTTTTGTCAACTTTCCTTCTAAGAACGTTGTGACTCCTATTTTTATTATTAACTTAACCTCTTAGTAAACTAATTAATCTAAAAAAAATGTGTTCTTTTTGTACTTTTCCACGAGTTATTGGCTTGGTTACCAGAAATATGTAACTATCAGTTTTCTCGAAATCAGCACATAATAAGTGGAAGCGGGAACTGCAATTTATATCGAAATAAGTGTTTACTGGCCAGTTATCCACGAAACTTGGATTTCTTGGTTGGTTTCTCTGTGAGAGTGACTCGAAAAATAATAACTAATGGGTAGTGAAAAGTTGGTGTTAATATTTGTGTTACACCGTAGAGCTTGTACCCATGCTGGTTATTCGCGGTTTACTCTTATGGCCTCCACCTCCCTATTAGCCATCCCAGACCACTCTCATCAGATCATCTCAGCGGATACTTGTATAACTTCTTCTGACTTCTCATAAAGCACATACTCCTGTCTGTACTTGAATAATTGCCTTTTAACTCTGTATATCTCCAAATTCCATTATCTCTTTTATGTTAATTCATGTATTGCAATATTTTCAATCAACTCCTCTTTTTCTTTATTTTCCTCTGTCGTCCTGCCTCACACTCTCCTCTTTTCGCATGAAAGGCTCAACCCATACATCCTCTTCAACAGCTGTCATTATTATCAAAATTCTAACATTTGTAGTGACATTCTTATTTCCAGGCGAGCGAAGCCGCTACACTTATCAACATCATAATTTACCTTCTGCGCCTTCGTCACTAAAAATTACACGTGTACGGCGACAGGCTCTCAGCATATTAATTCGTAGTTAATTTCCTAAAATACTCGTCCAAAAATCGCTTTTAGAATACAGAATGACTTTCCTGCGTCAATTTCAACGCTATGTCATGTACTTGGATATCACTTTTAAATTGCTTATCTGTGTTTATGTTGCAATTAGTAATATAATTGATGTCAGCATCTTGCTGTGCTATAAAGACGTATGACATCATACCATGAAAGATATTAATATGTTTTGTTCGTAACATTTGCTATTGTATTTGTTAGTTTATTTTTAGTGTGCATGTCTGCTGGTCTCGACGGTATTTAAATGTAAAAGTGCACTGTCGACTCTTCTTCAAGGCCATCGTTTTATTTACTGTCATTGAATTTTTCTATGATTTTTTATTATCATTTATTTAATCAGACAAAAATGGTCTATGGGTTAATAACAAGCTTTCATTTTATTGTTAGAAGTACTGTGAGTGTGACTTAAAGCATTAAATTAAATTAATTATTGTAATATTCGTATAAATCATCTCACAATAAAAGCTACTCACAGCTACTGTCTTTGGGATACTGTTCCAGTGACCTTTTAGTCCCCTCAGCAGAGATGAGATTTTCTTACCCATTGTCACACAGAACTCATACGTTAGGCCAATACAGTAATGGTTTGATATTATGATTTCCAGTAGTAGCGTTTGTAATAATCTCGTTAATTTTACTGTAATAAGCTAAATCATTTACAATGTAATTGTGTCTGTTTACTAAACTTATCATGGAGCCTTGAACATTAATTTACAAAAGAAAATTGTGAAACAAAGCGATATTCGTCTCGATTATTATTTTTCGAAACTTTGCCCTCTGTTGCTGTAAACACTGGGATAACAACATACTTTAAATACCAATTGTATTATATAAGCTGTTCATCGTATACATGTTGAGTTGTCCTTTTAAGTAAGGGAGTATATCTCACCATGAGCACAGAATAGATAATAGTACTGACGTACCTGAGCTTTATTGAAAACTGCAAATAAAGAGTTTTATCATTATTATTATTACACAAACTTTTATAATTTGGCCAGGCTCCGAAGCTTTGTTTGAAATTGCTTATACAGTTAAAATTTGATCAATTTCCTGAAGTAGTTTTCCTTATTGTTGAGCCCAGTTCACCGCCATTTGCATATCATAGTTGGCTCATGTCAGCACGTCATATTACGATTAATATTAATTAATGAGTCCTTAGAAGGCATTTTAGGTATCGCTGTAACCTAGGACTAATTGATGTTTCATGAAATTATGCAAATCGTTCATAGGTCTAAAACTGCACCATCTCCGGTTAATAAAGTTGCCAATAACTATGTTAGAATGTCATCAAACGCATTGTCACTCAAATAACATTCATCGGTTGAGTAACCCAGATGAAATTTGAAGCAAAACAAAGGGGCTAATTATGTCATGCGGCTGCAACTCGCAAAAGTTTTCCGTCACAACGACGACGCGACGTACGCAATCAAAACACTTTTATTTTTAGTTACAATGAATATTGGCGTCGGCTAGACGTCATAAATTTAATAATGATTTTTGAGCTCTCCTATTGCCCAATTAACCCTATTAGTTCTTTTACAATCAGCTGCTGAATTGCGAGTAGTGCGACCATCAACAATTATGTTATTTTTGTCCATGGATACGATTTATGATAGTCACTAACAGAACATACCTACAATCCAAAACAATACTGCTATTAGATTTATAGCTATATATTTATATTTGGCTATATACTGCTATCAGTTGGGTTCCTTCTATTGTCATTTATCATATCATTTTGTGTAATGCATTTGCGACTCTTAAAGATGTATTTGTGTCGCTATAAGAATATATTAGTTGGACAAGTTATATTACAAAACTATTTCTACAATGTTTTCTAAGAGTGTCACGGAATTCTAGACCAGTTTCATTTATAGCCTCAAAGGTCGTGAACAATTGCTCTCAGTGGCGATGGCGTGGGCAGGAAGCGGTAATAGTCCGGTAAACATATCAAGTACCAAAATTGACTGGATCATACCAGCACCTGCCGCTGGGCACTAGCTTGGAACACAATACGCCAACATTTGTATAAATTAAGTATTTGTGCTGAGTCCCTCTGGAGCAAATGTTGGCCGAGTAGCTATTAGTTCCAGAGTTTACTAGAGGTTACTAGACTAGACCTTCATTGTGTAATGGCGCTTGCGTAATACTAGCTTTGTTACGGATATAGCTGTCGGTCGTTACTAAGTAATTTAACAATGATGGAATCGGAAAATAAGATTTCATGAACTTGTTAATTACTTTATTCATACACGAAGAAAGTCAAAGTTCATGAACTTAACATAACAAAACGAAATTACACGTATCTGACTACGGCAAACACATAATGGAAAGAGCACTATTCTGAGTGGTCATTGATTGATACAAAAGCTGGTTTCACTTCATGTCCTGTTATTTATATTTTCATGATATTCTATGAATATAGAAATACTAATATTTAAATAGTGGGTGTAGTCCTTTAAAACTTAAACATGTTGGAAGATTCCACACTGCAGTGCAGTGGTGAAGCGACCAGCTGCTCCCCCCGCTCTCAACCAATACTGATTGATTGCTTCAATTTACTTTATTGCTGTATGTCGCATTATGAAATCAATGAATATACTTAGTATGTTTTTCTGAAATCATATTCATTCTTATGTTCTGTCTGAATTTCTACTTTGATGTCGTAAGTACATTGACAATGTACAAAGCGAATTGAATGAAACGAAATATTCAAATTTTATTACAGCAAAGTTCACATAAAATTAAATAAAATTATCAGTCCGCCCACATCAAACAATATAGAAATTGGAATCTACAATAGTTCCTAGTCTTTATATATTAAATTTTACTGTACTTACGTGTGTATGAGTTCAGTGACAAACACACGTAGGTACAGTTGAGTTTTTTTGTATGCGTTTGGGTGACGCCCTGGATGGTTTAGATAGGGTAGGGTAGCACCACAGGGTAGGGTAGCACCACGTGAACGAAGTCGCGCCGGGCAGCTAGTATAATATAAATTTTGAACATTAAAATAAAAACGGGCTTACCTACCATTATATTTGAGCGCGTCGTACGTGGTAATATTGTAAGTGATAATCACAAATATAATCGTAGGTACATAATTTGGAGAAGATTAGGAAAAGTTGGATCGTATTTGTAAATGTGATATAGTAAAGTAATTGTCCAGAGTAAATATTTTTGTTACTTACGTAACGTGGAATGGAATCCGTTCTCCATGTCACGGCCGCGGCGCGTGCTAACGAATCCAATTGAAATATGTTTAAGATAAATATGAGCCTAAACACCACCAACCAAGCTCAATGTTTCCATACGGTTGTAAAATTTACATTGATAATTTGCAAGAGTGAAAGATTTTCTTTACATTAATTACGAAGTCGGATAATTAACACAGATAAAGAATTAAGTAAAAAAGGCAGCAAAGTAACGAGCTATAAAGTTTGTTCGAACCATTAAAAAATTATCAGGGGCAGAAAATATTGAATTTTTCGAAACTAAATTTTCCATCATAACATTTCCAAAAATATTAAAGATCAAGAAGATTTACTAGAGATGTAGGTGTCGGTTGTTCGTAGGACAAAAGAAACATACCTGAGTATTTGAAGTAGCTAAATTTGTCTAACTACGTTGAAGCGCTGAACCGCCCACTTACAAGATTTTAACTATAAACCCACTTGGCAATAAACTCAATCCGTTTACTAATTTATGCTTTCATTTTAAGATATACTTAGTACATTAATACGAAATCTCTTAATTAAATAGACGATTTATATAATAAGCATATTGATGAAAGAGAAATAGATAATATATTATAGATAATAAATAATATATGATGATGGATACAATAATTTAAATTCTCATAATTTTTCAAATAGTGAAGTTTCTGGCAATGTTACAGCTCCCCAGGCGTTACGTGACGTAAAATAACGAAGCGCGTGTATAACTTAAGAATCGGTGTACTTCTGAAAATCTGGAGTTATATAGAAATTGGATGACTCATTCGACTGTAGTTTTAGTATTGAAGGTCATAAGGGATTTTTATTAGTCAGCATATCAAGGATCGATCGTGAAATCGTCTGACAGTGGTAAACGAGGTGGCGCGATGGCGGTGGTACGGAGCTGGAGGCGCGTCCGACCTACCACACGCGACCGCTGGGACTCCCACGCGCCGCCGGAAGGTCTAGGTCTCCGTAATTTACGTGTGTAAACATTCCTATCAACAGGTGGTTCTGGGAGTGGGAGGGAAGTGTTTCGAAAGTGGGATTACCTGTTTATCTGCCATTTTCTTTTCATTTGTCGCTCCATTAATTGCTTTCAATCCTTGTCTTATTATGCGTATACCTTTCGCACTTGTACGGTCGTATCTCAAATGTTTGTCTAAGAGTTGTTGGTTTATAATTTGTTGGAATTTTTTATTTAATACGCGAATTACTTAGCGATTTACTAGTCATGTTCAGTGCTGCTGCTATCACGCTAGAATCAAGTATTGTTTATAAATACGATTTTAATATTGATGTGTTTGATGTTATGTCGATTAAGTACAATAGGCAATAATGTATGACGGAAATCAAAGAAGCGAGCGGATGGTAGAATATGCACCACCGGAAATGACGCGAGTAGTGTACCGATGCCAACTCTCCCAGCCGTGATTTTGGCTCGTTAACATACATACTGAATGGTGCTCCGATAAAACACTTATATAGCTCTGAAAGCATTCGCAGCGGAGCGCTGTTTGTAATGATAACTTAGAAAATAATGAAACTTAAACGGATGAAAGAGATAGAACAGTGAATTGTAGCAAATTTTAGAACGCTAGATCCCTCCCAACAAAAACATAAATATACACTTACTAGCTGTCCCCCGCGGTTTCACCCTCGTTCCCGGGATAAAAAGTCCTAGCCTATGTCCTTCTCCATATATGCTATCTGCATGCCAAATTTCATGATGATCCGTTCAGTAGTTCCTTGCACCGTTGCATGCATAAAAGATGATTCAATAAACAATGATGTTGAAATCTGCTAAAGTCTATTTTTACAATACAGACACTCCATTTAATGGTTTTTAGGATTCAAGAGTCTGTTTTTGTCTTTTCATTTATTTTATGTTTAAGCAGTCGGGTTTCTTGTTTCTTTTAATAATTTAATTTTTCGTATTTTTTTTTTATACAACTTATTCGGTAAACAAGCATACGGCCCACCCGATGGAAAGCCATAACCGTAGCCATATGGACGCTTGCAACACAAAAAGCATCGCTAACGCGTTACCGACCTTTCCCCCCTCCCCTATGAGCTCTGGCGACCTTATTCACGCGCAGGAACACAACTTTACACAACATAAAGTTATTTGGCTGCGGTATTCTGTAAGGTGGAGGTACTTCCCCAGTCGAGCTGCTCTTTGAGCGAATAAACGCTATGCTCTACCTCTCTTAAAATAATTACTAATTTAAGTATTTTCATTACTTTGTTTTTCGAGTGTATGTATGTACTTTGTCTATTTATTTGGCACGCTCTGCAGTTTAAACGGCTTGATATATTAAAACATATTAGGTGTCGTTAGTTTTTATATTTTTTATACCACTAAGGTGGCAAACAAGCATACGGCCCGCCTGATGGTAAGCAGTTACCGTAGCCTATAGACGCTTGCAACACCAGGGGTATAACTCTGTGAGTTACGTACGGTAACCGCTCAGTCTCAGTAGGTACTTGTACTTACCTAAACTGTCCTTGCATTAAACGTGTTTTTTTTTACAGTTTACGTCAAAATGGTAGCATAAAAGTATTACAATATATACATATATGGAATGTGCTATTCACAAGCTTTCATTTGATACCCATATTGTTATAATACAGACATTTTTGTTTTTAATACCCCCCCCTCTTTTTTTATTAATAGACGCCATGTAAAAAAAAATACCCTATGACTCTCCCACAGTTAAGACGAATCTAACGACACCTCATAAGTTTAAATCCATCAAGCCGTTTAGGCTGCAGAGCGTGCCAAAGAAATAGACATACATACATACACTCGAAAAACATAACCCTCCTTCCAGGTCAGTCTGGTAAAAACATAAGCTTTTGGCTATATTTCATCGTTGTCATATTTATGTTGCTCATCATTAGTTATTATGAATAATGCCAAAAAGGTTGTCTCGTAACCCTTGCAACTGCCTTTCAGTTTTTTCTCATCACAATAGTGATAACTATTATCGGAATGCCATAAATGGATGTTCCATCACGTTAAGCGACTATATCCGTCTGCCCGACTATACCAGTCGTCTGTCGACGTGTCTATAAGCTCTAACTATGTCTATTCCTGTTCCTCTATAAACGGAGAGGTACCGCTCGGGGTATAATTAGCGATGGCCAAACGACGCCCGAATATATAGTCTTCACACCTGATTGGATGGTGGCCAGAAATAGCTCCCGTTAGGGTATGGCCATCAATTGAAGTGTCAACTGTGTTGAATTTGTAAGCCGGTCAAGTGCGGGTTCATAGGTAAATCTGTTATTTGACGCCCAATTCAATATTTTACATAAAAGGTTAATTAATTGCTATAGTTTCCGTATGGATATTCTTACTACGTCTAGATTTAAGAACGATGTTGTATTCACATTAGGTATAATGCGCCTATTAAAAACAGTATCATTATTGAAAAAAAAAACCGTGATCAAACAAAAATGCATCTATTAAAAAACTTTCGCATTAATAATAATAATAATAATAATAATAATAATAAAGCCGCAGGGCAGCTTGTGGCGAGCTGTTGGTGAGTAGCGACACCACGGACCCGAGATCTCCCGGGGGCGGTATCTATGCCCCCGCCTCTGGCTCGCCTTCACTGGCCGGCCTGAGTGGAGCGCGAGAGCTATATGCTCGAAAGGGTGGAAGTGCTCAATCTGCGTAATAGCGGGGAAACCCGCTCCGAGATTACTCGCGATGGTGAAACCGGTGCACACCTCTCGACACCCTTAGCTGCTGACACCAATGTTGCTCCCTTTGTCACCGCGCGGTGACTGATTTTGGGGGGCCCATTTAGTTAGCGGCGAGTCACCGTCTGCCAGGATTATCAAGATTGAGACGTTTGATTTGGCAGGCGTCCCGTTGTCTCAATCAATAGCCCAGCAACCAGTCCAGCAAGCTCCCTCCCATAGACCCAGTATAGTTTCCTTCTTCTCTGCAATAGTCCTTGCACTTCGCGGATGCTGTCTTTGGCCGTATCTCTTCAATAGTACGGGCAGAGATAGAATCCGCTTAGTGTACATATCCCAACACATTAAAGTATCTTAAAGGGGCCTCTACGTGGTGGATCTGTATCCCAATGCACGCCTTCCAAAAGGACCGGTCCTCGGACCGTGAAATTCCAAAAGGAAAGATACAAATAATAATAATAATAATAATAATCTGTCGCCTGACAAAAGTACTGAACAGTCTTTTGTCAGGTGGTAACAAGGTGCGCGCCTTCAACGCCTGGGTGATGCCCCTGCTCACGTACTCCTTTGGCATACTAAGGTGGACTCAAACTGAGCTGGACGCCCTGGATAGGAGGGTCCGTCTCCTGCTCACAACGCATCGGATGCTACACCCACGCTCGTCTGTTATGAGACTGTACATCCCGCGTAAAAGTGGAGGCCGTGGCTTTTTAAACGCCAAGAACCTCCACAACCGCGAGGTGTACAGTCTTAGGAAGTATTTCCTTGACAACGAGTGTGGGATGCATCGCGATGTGGTGGCAGTAGACAAGGGCCTCACCCCGTTATCCTTGGCAAACGAGAACTGGCGCAGACCAAAGGTGCTAAGCACCGAGGACCGCAAGGACGTATGGAAGAGTAAGGAGCTACACGGGCGGTTCTACAGGGCCCTAACAGGGCCCGATATAGATCTGCTCGCGTCGGTGAACTGGCTACGCTTCGGTGACCTCTTTGGGGAAACCGAAGGTTTTGTCTGTGCAATTGCGGACGAAGTTATCAAGACGAATAACTACCGGAAATATATCCTGAAGGACGGTACGGTCGACATCTGTCGAGCATGCCGCCGTCCCGGAGAGTCACTCAGGCATATTATCTCCGGTTGTTCTCATCTTGCTAACGGCGAGTACTTGCACAGACATAACCTAGTAGCCAGAATCATTCACCAGCAACTTGCTCTTCAATACGGCCTTGTAGAGTCCGAAATACCGTACTATAAGTACGCACCTGCGCCAGTTCTCGAAAATTGTCGGGCCACGCTCTATTGGGATCGATCTGTCATCACGGACAGGACTATTGTAGCCAATAAGCCTGATATCGTGCTGACAGATCGATTGAAGCGCCGGGCAGTGCTCGTCGACATCACCATCCCCCATGATGAGAACCTCGTGAAGGCCGAGAAGGACAAACTCAGCAAGTACCTTGACTTGGCTCACGAGGTAACCGCCATGTGGGATGTTGATTCGACGATCATTGTTCCTATAGTCGTTTCGGCGAACGGTCTCATAGCGAAGAGTCTCGACCAACACCTTGAGAGTCTCTCGCTAGATGGCTGGGTCAAGGGTCAGATACAGAAAGCGGTACTTCTGGACACGGCACGCATCGTCAGGAGGTTCCTCTCTCTGCGGCCCTGACCACCGGTAGCTTGGGACCTACCCCGCTACCGGCGGGACTCTAGAATTAGGTTTTTTATAACATTATTAGTTTTATAGAAGTATTGTAAAAAAAAATAGTCGTATTTGTTTATGGGATTAGGTTTTTTTATAATATTTTTAATTGTAATGTTGTAAAAAATATATTTTTAAGACAAAAAACTAAATAAAGAGATAATAATAATAATAAATACCCTGGGACATTCCTCACACACGGTCATCTGGTCCCAAACTAAGCAGAGCTTGTAATTAATTATTAATGACTTGATAGTCTTGATACAAACTGCATTCACGTTTCTGGATCGAAATTAGCAACATCTAAATCATCCTTTAGTTGAGTAAGATGAGCTACAAGTAAGTTATTGGATTCTTGAGCTTCATAATCAAATACCTGAATCATTTCAATTGCGCCACTATTTATCGTTGCATTACAAATGGGAGGCACTTATGCACGCGAATCGTGCCCTGTCATCAGATTTTGTTAGAGTTGGCGAGGTCGTCGCGCGTCGGTTTGGTTAATTGCTCTCTGGATGCCAAGGGATTAAACTGGGAACTCGGTTGCCGGGTCGAAGACATTTATCGCTAGATACGTTATTTATAGAAAATTTAGGTTAAAAATATAGACTGAATGTTGTTTACAAACCCAGTTTTTCCGGTGGCATATTTACATTTTCATTGTACTGTTAAGTGCATCGCAAATTCGATACTAATCTAATACTTGGCTGCGTCAAATGCTCTGTCCAATTTTGTTTACCTTTGTTAGAAACTGTTGGGGCACGTTGGGGTACATAGTCTCGCTACATATTATTGTACTTTTTGTATAATTGCATCCGTGTTCTAATTTGCAGCTAGTTTATGCATTATATTATTTACATCGACAGCTTAATCAAAACTTGCAATAAAATTAAATGCTTCATCTAATTTAATATTGCACGCAAATTATTTATGTGTGTTGTCGCAATGCGCATGCTGAAATGTATTTTTAGCATAACATAGTATTGTAATAGAAGATTTACTAC
Source organism: Achlya flavicornis (assembly GCA_947623365.1). Lineage (NCBI taxonomy): Eukaryota > Metazoa > Arthropoda > Insecta > Lepidoptera > Drepanidae > Achlya > Achlya flavicornis. The sequence continues at coordinate 15,145,963 of OX392467.1, forward strand.
GTGCAGTTCATAACAAGGTGTGGAGTAAGTATGGTGCTTGCTTATGTGGGCACAGGACAATGGACCGCTCTGTCTATTAATTTGTTGTTGAGAGTTAGTTTGGACATCCGCTGATTAGTTCCATGTTTAGAAATAAGATTCAAATTATGATTAATTTCCCGCTCTTCTACATAATTTCATCTTACGTTGTAAACAAAAGTTTGAGAAATAGTTCCATCAGGCACTTTTGTATAACAAACATCTCTAAAATTAAAACAAAACTAGTCGAGTCATATTAGAATTTCTGAAACATTTGCAGGATATTTATGAGACAAAAGTTAAATGTTTACCGCGGAAATTATTAAATGGACTTCGTTGAACGTTAAATATGCTGTGTAAAATTGAGCGGCTATTATTAGATATCTAGGTGTTAGACATTCGCTGGGTATAAATTTAAATTAATTATGTGCACGCACACAGCTATAAATCGGGCGTTACCTCTGCTATGTGAGATACTGGTGTATTGAAATTAACTGACAACGCTTAGTTAGTGCTCATGCGCAAGTGAAGCGCTTCAGCGATTATTAGTTAATTGTTTTGTTGAAAACTAAAACTGTGATTATTTTTGATTTGGTTGATACATGAAATACCTTTATTCGAACCATCTTACCATAATATTTAAATAAAGTTAGATGAAATGTCGTCCTCTAAAATAGAATGTGAACTCAATTTACTAAATGGTTTACGGGATAAAGTTCAAAGCATAGTTTTCCGCTTATAACTCACAATTTGTGTCTAGAGTGAAGTAGTAATTAATGCAGAGATGATGTAGTGGTGCATGCGGCGCCTTGACCGCGATGCGGCAGACTGTGAGTCGCCGCACGCCTGCGCTTGAGCCGAACGCCCCAGCGACCGACCAGTCGGGGAATTAAATCACAATAATTGCTTTTACATTGATATCGGGCTATCTGCTTCAAATGGCACATCTATTTAGTTTGCAATGTTTGATAAAATTATGTATGTATTAAGGACTATCTTCACGATAAGTCCATAGAGGCAATTTAGATAGGTTAGAAGACGTTTTTACCATTACAAATACATATATTAAAATGTTCATGACGCTGTCTTAAACGATTTACATTAATTTGAAGAAGTAACGGTATGTTTCCAAACTTCACTGTTAGGCACAGTGATTTTGTAACCGTGTGATCGACTAGCGGATAGAGCAAGGTGATGATGCACCAGAATAGTTGCACATTGTGCAACCGGCGCGCACCCCGTCACACTGACATGTCGACGTGGCCAAGGTCCCGGTTGGAATTAACTATTGGACACCACGGAGTCACTGCTGACTACATTTTATTTTACGTGCATCTCACTCACATCTATTTTAGACTCGGGTAAATCTAGCTGCGGATTGTTGTCGAGTAATTAATATTGAACATGTGTAACATGTGTAGCAGTCAATGAGTTATCAGTTGGTAGTTCGAGTACGATTATCTTGCCAGAATCGTTTGACAGTAAAATACGCAATGGATTTAAAACATTTGATAGACATTTTTGACTTTCACAATTTGTTAACCTATTGTTTTGTTAAATTTCAGTTGATCTTATAGTCATGAAATCAACCTAAGAACGTTGCAGATTCCTTAACATCGACATGTGAATCCATATACGATTAGCGTCTAAATCTTCCGATAAAGATACACATATAAATCTTAACGTGCTCATCACATCAACGTCTGCGATCTCGTGTGCCAATCATCCGTTACGGGTAATTGATTACAACATGTCTATCAGCGGCGGGCGCCAACTGGCCCCGACAACTGGGACGAGAATCGGGAAGCGGCCTGCTCCCACGGTGTGTACTAACTATAAATATACCAGGTCAAAGTACCAGCGTCATATGATGCGTTTAAATAGAAGCCTTGGGGCGAATCCCCGTGGAAGATTAACTTGTATGGCGAGAAGCTCGCAACTAAATGAAACTAAAGCTAATTTACAAAAAGTCTGTCGCCTGCTCGGTAATTAATTATTACTAGTTTTGAGTCCTAGATTTATCACAAGCTAACATCTTTTTAATCTTTCATCTTTCTAAGGTTTTCGTTAATATTGCACTTGCATCAGGATAAATGTAATGTAAATCTGACCGAAACCACATGTTTTCTTAAATCTCGATTATTCACCCACATGGATTACCTTTGCATAAATATTGAAAATCATGATTGTTTTGAAAACAAACTGCTGTTTCCTCGTGAATGGAACGCGCGCCGAAGTCAGTGCAAGGTCGAGGGCAATGCCATGTCTTGAGTCTTACATGACGACTGTTTTTATACGAAAGGAAACTCCCGTCTTACTCAGCGTAATGTTTTTAAATGAAGGCATGTGGGGACGATGCATTAATTGAAGGAAAACTACTAGCGCTAGAGCAGCGCCCATTGGGCACATTTATATGACTCAAAACATTTGCACATCTCACGTCGAGGTGGTGGCGCCTTTCTTACTTGTATATCTCGACCGCACCAAGTTTTCCACTGTTTATAAGTACATCAATAGATTAACAATGCTAATAACATTAGTAATGAGTTCAAACAGGTTTCTAGACTTTATTATAGGTTTTCAATTTATGGGTCAAGAAATATGATTTGCAATGTAATAAAGGTCTCTTAAACATCATTGGTCTCCCTTATAGATATTTAACTTAGCACCCCTAGTACGTCTTAAATCATTAATGAGTAGTATGTCTGCTTCCAAGAGTTTTGAGCAAACAAATGTTCACTTAAAATAATTTGGAGCCAAAGCTTAACTATTGAGTAATTTAGTTCGTGTACGCTATAAGAAAAGTGCACAATGTCATCGAGGTAAACATGCCTGCACGTAGACATAAGAGGCCAGCTGACTGATAGCACGAGCTCACCGGAAGGGCGACAACCTCGCCGGATGCGTTATCGATGTTGTCGGAATTCGCCCCGTCTCACTCCGACCCCACCCCCGTGCATCCCTGCACCTTACTCCCACTTGCGAGCCAGCTTCTCAGTACCTAATCGAATAAACCCTTATCAGGAGCCGATAATATCGTTAAGTCATAGCTACCGACGCTTATTGAGCTTTAACTAAGTTCTAGTAAATTGTAGTAATTAATTCTAAAGATAAGTTATGTTTGTTTAAAATGAATATTAATGAAGATGCTGCGTGAATGCATAATTTAAATGTTAATTTACTAAGGTTTTCAACTATTAAAACATTTTACTTAATAAAATATTATTCATGTCTATCAATAGAATTCCAGTTACAAGAGTTATTTCATCAGAGTCGCAAGTTCACGGACGAGGATCATTCAAATGATGCGTGGATGTCAGCATTAGAGTCGTATTCAACAATTTGTAGAGTCGAGAGTTTTTGCAGCAACGTGTGTGTGGCGCGATGGGACGACATCGGCCACGTTAGAAATAGCCGCGGGCAAAAACTCGCACGCGGAAATCCTATTCGTATTCGTGTACAAATAGAATGTGTTTTGTGAAACCGGCACCGGCTAGCGTGGATGGAGCGCTTTCAGATTGGCTCTGTGCGATAATGCTGCTTCAGTTTCCGATGTTTGTTGAACTTTGGTAGCTTCATCATATGTATGATCTGGGATTATGTTCATCATAGCAGTATTAATCGGTATTATTCATATAAAGCATTTACTTTCGCTGTATTTTTATTCTGTATGTTTATCATAATACACAATTTAGATTCTTCTTTACATTCGTTGCTCATGTAACTTTTGAAAAAGGCAAAATTTACATTATTTATTTATTTTTAGAAACAAACGGTCTTACACAAAATTAAATATGTATCGTAATATTAAATATAAATATCATTACTTTACATACTCAAAATATATCAATTAAGTATAAGTGCTTCGTTCCAAATTCAAAGCTATACAGAACTACCATAGACTAATATAAAAAATCTAAGTAAACATGAAATATTATGGAGAAAACAAAAAAATAATAATAATATATTAACTGATTTTACATGCAAGTCAAATACCATTAAATTAATATTAATATGAATAAAAGATTCTTTTCAATGAGGTTGCTGTGCAACAGAATATATCCACATCGACGAACATAATTCTGATTTTCTCGACGTTCTTTCACATACATACCTAAGGCAAATACCTACTATGTAATATATCATTTAAGTTCTATCTAATTAATGTAAAATTATTCTTCTTCTAGGTAATTAGATTATCTTAATTCCTAATATTAGCTCATATTGTGGCTTGTAACAAGCTTACAATGCTAAACTAAAATCTGTTACATAAAAATAATCATATTATTTCTTCTCTTTCCAGGTAAATATTGATCCCAAGATGTCTTTATCTGTGCGCAGTGACGGTGATATACAAGTTTTATTATCTCTTCGACAAACCTGATAAACATTTGGGGCATTTCTTATAATGATAAAGGTATATTATAATTGCTTTTATCTGCACACTATTAGATAGTAGTATACGTAGTAACTATGGACGAATAAAATCGAATTAATCAATGGGTTTTACCGGTGGTATTACTTGTATACTAGTTTTTAGGGTTCCGTAGCCAAATGGCAAAAAACGGAACCCTTATAGATTCGTCATGTCTGTCTGTCTGTCTGTCTGTCTGTCTGTCTGTCTGTCTGTCTGTCTGTCTGTCTGTCCGTGTATGTCACAGCCATTTATTTCCGAAACTATAAGAACTATAATGTTGAAACTTGGTAAGTAGATGTATTCTGTGAACCGCATTAAGATTTTTACACAAAAATAGAAAAAAAACAATAAATTTTGGGGGTTCCCCATACTTAGAACAGAAACTCAATTTTTTTTTTTTCATCAAACCCATAAGTGTGGGGTGTCTATGGATAGGTCTTCAAAAATGATATTGAGGTTTCTAATATCATTTTTTTCTAAACTGAATAGTTTGCGCGAGAGACACTTCCAAAGTGGTAAAACGTGTGTCCCCCCCCCTGTAACTTCTAAAATAAGAGAATGATAAATCTATAAAAAATATATGATGTACATTACGGTGCAAACTTCCACTGAAAATTGGTTTGAACGAGATCTAGTAAGTAGTTTTTTTTTAATAGGTCATAAATTGAAATTAATATCAAATACTCAGGTCTATACTACCATTTACATTTATTTATACATACAGGTTTGTACGGAACCCTCGGTGCGCGAGTCTGACTCGCACTTGGCCGGTTTTATTACCCCGCAGTTTCACCCGTTTGTTCCAGGGATCTATTGTTTTCTCGTCTCCGACTTATCGTTAAGCAGCAGATTTTAATCATGTGGTGGCCAGCCAGGCGGGTAATATACCGTACCTTAGTTTGGCATCAGTGTATGAAGAATATTCTAGGACTTATTTACTAATTAATAGTCCTAGTCAATTTGTAATTTATTTATTTATATCAAAAACACTACTTGGCCTGTAAGCCCGCGGCTAATTGAACGAAAACTACTAATTGGCCATATTATTAACACGTGCCTTATTATTTCTATAGTTATATAATATAAGCCGATTATTACTTAAAATTGATAATGTTAATGTATTGAATATTATAATATATTATTTTTTGTTACGTAATAATGTATTTTAACTACATTAATGTACAATTGTACACATGGTGAAGCGCTCGTGGGTTACCTTGATTAGCCGTTCTGAATTGATCGGCAAAGCGGTATCCGGATGGGTGACCGCCTAGTGGTATTTCAACTCGAACGTTTGCCGTCCTTCGGAATGCACATAAAATCCGTTGGCCGTTCCGGCGATCACATAATTGTGATAGTCGTAAAGCTAGTTGGAAGCCTCCTAGGCGGCTTGAAAACTCCAACAGTAGGTTGACCACCTCCACTTAATCCGTACCGCGCATGTGTGGTGGAAGATCTGCCCATTCCCTCAAAATCAACATGATGATGACGATGAATGTACACATTTATTAATTTGAAGAACCTTTAAGGATTATTAAAATGGATTATCTCTTATTATTTATTGATTAATAATCAGTTAACAATTAGCAATCTTAAAGTATTTCTAAATATTTTTGGGTTAGATAGCCCGTTTATCGAAGACGGAACACTCTGGTAGGTGCTACAAGCTATGGTTTTCCCACTATGTTTTCCTTCACAGAATATACAAGCTCATTATAAGATTTGAAGCCACGACCTTCGACATTTTCCACGGCATTCGTTGTCACTACGACTGAGCTATAATTGCATTATAATATAAGTTCTCGTAATCTTTTAATAAAATAAATCTTATCTTTTTAAAAGGAGCTACGTTCTGTTAAAAGCAATACGTTTAATACCATATCGAATTCTATTTCTATCGCGTGTTCCGATAAATATTCATCAGTTTATTTATAAAGGTGACACAACATCGACCCCTGCAATCGCCCTCGCAATATACACTTATACAAAGTCTGTGGCCTCTGTAGCATAAGCTATACTATCAATAGCATTATGTATATATATATTTAAATGCAACAGTGTCTTCAATTTAGCTATTTTGACTTGCTATTCTGACAATAGAACCACTATATCAAAGCATGTCCCACGGATCCTGATTAAAACTTATGTGACACAGGGAGTCAAAAACATGGTCTCTAGAAATCCCACAAGTAATTAATAATAGTTACTTAATCATCATCATACTTATGTACGAGTATGTTCCATGTCATCGATGTGTCGTAGAGTTTCTGTATGTATTTGAGTTTGTGTTTTAAGACTAGAGTGTATTACTAAGCCTACGCGTCTTCCATCTGTCGGTCACAGAGCTGTCTCTTTTAACCGTAATAGGTAGCCAGTTGACACAGAATATGTGTAACTATGGCCTCTCTATCAAGACAAATAATAGCAACAATCTTATAATACATGTGTGCAAAGTTGGTTATTAACACTCGAGGCGGTATTAAGCGATAAGTGAGCCGAGAGTGTAATAATCAATGCACACGCGTGTCATACGACGTTTTTCAACACACTTGCGAGGAAAAAAACAGACTTGTATTTTTTAAAGTAATAATTGATAATAATCAAATCAACACAATGAGAACGTCAACAAATATAGCGCGCAAGCTTTTTTTTTTGACAGCTGTGAGCTGTCAATCTATTTTACCCGTTTAAATTAAGAATGCTTGGTCTACACACATATAACTTGCAGTGAGGTACAAACTTATCATAATCGGGATTATACCTATCATAAAACTGTGCGGTAATGTAAAGTAAAAAGCACTAGTGCGTAATAAGCTGCATTAAGATACTAAAAACGGTGCAATAAATGTCACTTTACGAGCGAGTGTGTTGAAAAAACTGTTATAAACTGTCAAACAGCTTGATTCTATTGAATATTCTATAGTAACACAAATAAATAATAAACAACAAATAGGAAAACTGTTATTGTTTTATAAAACCTATCGTACTTAGATAGGTCGGAATCTAGCTAGGATCGGTTATTATGTATTCCAATTCGCAGGTTTTTGCTTTATTCCCATGTTCACTGCTCCAAGTCATATCATCTATTCTCCCCTAGTTACGTCACGTCCACTTTACATAACTCTTATTATCTCTCATCCATTTGTTTGCTATTTATTTGTAGCAAATAATACGGTTCGTAGGATAATTTTATATCTCTATTAATAGCCTATTTGCGTTTAACATAACTCTAATGTCCGCTGTTACTTCGCTCTAATTACGAACAATGGTCCATATCTATTAATATACAAATATACGGATACATTTGTCACCACTGTTCTATTTGCGTTCAAGTAAATAAGGAAAAAATGAAACTGTTTGATAAATAACCGTTTTAGTTTTGTTAATAATTTAAATAAAATGTATAATATACTTGAATTACCTATTTTAGTAACGGTTTCTATTAATGTCATTATTAGTTGCAACATCATTGACACTCGGGACTTTTAGTTATTTGTCTTGTCATATACGCATAATGTGTAAATGTTTTCTGATCATGTATAAATATTTGCTGTTCAAATTCTAATTTTGTCGTGAGTATAGGGTAGTTTATGTCACAGAAAGCGTCTTTTTAGGGTTCCGTAGCCAAATGGCAAAAAACGGAACCCTTATAGATTCGTCATGTCTGTCTGTCTTGTCTGTCTGTCCGTGTATGTCACAGCCATTTATTTCCGAAACTATAAGAACTATAATGTTGAAACTTGGTAAGTAGATGTATTCTGTGAACCGCATTAAGATTTTTACACAAAAATAGAAAAAAAACAATAAATTTTGGGGGTTCCCCATACTTAGAACTGAAACTCAAATTTTTTTTTTTCATAAAACCCATAAGTGTGGGGTGTCTATGGATAGGTCTTCAAAAATGATATTGAGGTTTCTAATATCATTTTTTTCTAAACTGAATAGTTTGCGCGAGAGACACTTCCAAAGTGGTAAAATGTGTGTCCCCCCCCTGTAACTTCTAAAATAAGAGAATGATAAATCTATAAAAAATATATGATGTACATTACGGTGCAAACTTCCACTGAAAATTGGTTTGAACGAGATCTAGTAAGTAGTTTTTTTTTAATAGGTCATAAATTGAAATTAATATCAAATACTCAGGTCTATACTACCATTTACTTATATACCTACAGGTTTGTACGGAACCCTCGGTGCGCGAGTCTGACTCGCACTTGGCCGGTTTTTTTATTTATATAGCCGTAGGATAGCAATGATGCATTTATAGAGCCAAACAGTCGGCACCGGCACACAGTCAATGTTATTTTTACCACGTACACTGTTGATAAAAATACTAAAATAGCCGGTCCGGCACGATACGACGACGGTCGTTGTATTATAGTGACGTGACAGGGAAATAACGATAAATACAAAAATAAACATCTCGCGACAAGGAGGCATTTATTCCAATCCCTATTGCTATAAATAAAATTATAGGTATTCGTATCTCTGCTGGGAGTCAGTGTTGTTTGTACCTTTTTAGTCACATTAATTGAGAATTGAAATGTGAAGTTATTGGAGTCAATGTCTTTTAAGAGGTTGAGTGTTTGTCGTCTTGTAAGAGGTTTATTATAGTTTTATCTAATAATAAAGGGGAAATAATGATATTTTACAAATAATTTCACCATGGGTGGCCGAAGGTGGTAAGCACTCAAAGCCTAGAAAAAAACAAGCTGTAGAAAGGGCAGATATTAATCATTAAGAAAATATCAGAACATAAAGTTTATATTTAAATACTTTTATTGATAAGAATACATTTATAACGAGTAGCAGCAGAGACGAAAATAAAAACGTTGGTTGACATTTACTTTATTTCGAACTACTTACTATACTTGTTAAATTAAATATAGGCTTCATATAATTCCAAGTAAATGTTAATCTCAGAATATCCATAAAACTGTTGACATTCAGAATAAATGTAAATGGCCAAGCCCTCGTCGGTGATACGTGATGCCAGAACGTTTCGTTAAACATTATTATTCTTGCAAATGTGATAATTGTAACAAAAAATGTTAATACATTTGAACGCTCCGTATTATTTTCCATTATTTCATATAATGCTATCGTAATTACCAACAAACGCGTCAATTATACCAATTGTAATTATAATTAGAGTCGCATTGCGGTTTTTTATTTTTATTTAATGTTCAGTGCCAATATGTATTGTTTTTCAACTTGGCTACGGGGTGTATTCTTTGACTGTTTTTTTTTTCATTCATCCACAATATCCTTTAGATTCAGGTCAAAAGCCAGAGTGTAGGGTTTCCTAGTACAAATGTGTCATCATTTTGTTTATTGTGCTTATGTGCGCTTTCATTAGACCACCAACTATTAGATCTTATTGAAAATGATCATCCTCTCTTTGGTTTTTCTTTCCTACTATACTATTTTAAGACTGTATATGACCATCAGGAATCTCATTGTCATTGCATTGTCTGTCTGCGATGACTCGCAGTTATCTATACTCGTACTTTCAATAAAAGCATGGTGTTTATATCGGTGATTGTTTGTTTGGCACGCCCTCGCACTCCAGCTGTCCATCAATAGCCGTTCTAAATATAAAGTCGGGCGCAGTCACGCGGCACAGCCGTGCCGAACCGACCAGCCTTGGGTATTTATAGACAAATTACCTGCTTTATTATTATTGATTTTGTTTAAATTGCAACGCCCTCTAATGCGGAGGCAGCCTCGCGGAATACTGCCAAGAGCGGTCGATGCGTTTATATCGCGCTATCAGAATTTCGCACGAATATGTTAATTTTCACGTTCAAGTTAGGAGATGATGTGTTGTTGTTACAAGATTAACTCTGAATTATTTGAGATACTGACAGTGTCTAGACTGAATATTTTTGAATCAGATTCTGAACAAAGATTTATATTGGAAACTAGCTGTGACTCGTGGTTTCACCCACGTGCCCGGGATAAAAAGTAGCCTATGTCCTTCTCTATATCATAGGCTATCTCTATCAAAAATATGGATGAAATCGCGAAAGTCTTTCTCATGTTATGGCGTGACCAAGGGAAATAGGGATTCATTTTTATGTATATAAATAATGTATCCTTAAAAGTAATGCACTGGACCTCCAAATTGAACAACTATACTCCAAGCTTCCTATATAATAATCGATAAAATCGGTGTTTGTTTGAAAAAGAAACAGGCAACAATTACAGGCAATAATTAATTACTAATTTTAAATATTACAGACGTTTTCGGTCAATTATCTTAAGCAGAATAGAAAAATATTTAATGCGATAATTGAGACATTATTTCAATAGTTCGTTGACTTTTATTACTCGTAAAAATCTGCGTTGCCCTCTCCCAAATACCTACTCCCGATTAAATTGCAATTTATGCTTAATCTTACTTGCTTCTTAATACAATATCACAAACGAATCTCCTGCTCTTGGTTCTTTAAACAAACAAAATACAAACTTTTGACGAATTCAAAATATAATAAGTTCAACATTTTGTAATTGAAATAGAACGAGAATAATACAGGCCCTAAAATAGCTCCTTGTATAAGCAACTCCGGGAATAAACTTACGAGTGGGAAAGTATCAACCATTCTATTTTAAGTAGTGGCGAGGCAACTTGTACACTCTTTGTTGGTCAAAAATAACCGTGAACCCCCCTTCTGATCGATGTGCAGCTTCACTATGGATATATTTGGTAATACGACGAAACAGGTTTCGTTGATATATTCCAATTTTAGACAGGCTTTTGATACCATCAACCGTGGCGGTTATGTTAAGTCCCGTAATTATTAGGCTTTTAAAGTTGACGAATTTCATTCAGGTCAAGATTTTTAAAAATATCGTTAATTGTGTTTTTTCCGCTTGGCTTGTTTGTGTTAATTACAATTTACAATTATGGTCAAAAATTGGCCATAATCTCAAATGTTGTTCATTTGTCCTTTATTTTCCTTATTATTTTAATGTAAGTTATTTTTAAACGGTGGTCGTTATTTCTTGTGGATTTATCTGTTATAGGTATGAACACATGGCACATATATCCTTTTAACGTATGTACAAAGTAATATTACAAGACGTGATAAGACTTCTTATCCAAGATATGTCATTTGGATTTTTGTACTCGATAAATTAATAAGAAAAAATCAATACTTAGAATGATGACTTCCATGATAATTGATCACCAGACGTAATTTTGTCAATTGAAATTATAATAATAAATAATACCTACTTAAGTTTCAGGACATCACAGTGACTCTCAATAAAAGTGTGATAAAATACAAGGATTAAGCTAACTGCAATATAAAAAATATATTAAATTGATATCTACATAACAACTGCGCTGATAAAAAATGGTTCCAAGTGCCTGTGTATCCAGAATTAGGTCCCCCATCTAAAAATAACGTTACACGGAATGCGCCCATCTGTTTTTAGAGTAGACACGCGAAGCGGGGGAGATTTACTAGTTTATTTGTGTTACGATGCGATGGGGGACAGGTTGGTGCAGGTTGACAAAAAAATATAAGTAACAAGTGCATTAGAAAGGGTAGCAAAAGGGTGGCAGGTAGTATGTGAGTCATTAAGGGTTGTCATGATGATGATAGCATTTTCAAAGGGGATGAAAAAACTGATGCTAATGATACATCGAATACAGTACAGTAGAGCTTAGGCGTTAGTAAATTACATTACGTTACAGAATATTCTTAGATATGTTGATGCTGAAATGCATATTAAATCCTCGAAAGCTACATAACATTAAAGAAACTAGTTGCTTGATAAAGTTTAATGTAAAACTGAAACCTTAATTGTATAATTTCAGACAAAGAATGCATATAATAATGAGACTCATTATAATAATTGCAGAAATATCATTAGCGAACTTAGTGAAAAGCCGAAGTAGTATGTATTGTAAAGCTCTATAATATGTTATGAAGGAAGACAGATATGATAAATATCCTGGGACATTCCTCACACACGGTCGTCTGATCCCAAATTAAGCAGAGCTTGTACTATGGAAACCAGATATAATACATATACTACTTTTTTGTTTGTAAATACATACTCGTACTAATTACACCCAGACTCAGGACATACAGACATGTTCATGCACACAAATGCACGTTCTGTGCGAGAATCGAACCCACGACCGACGGCGCAATAGGTAGAATCTTTACCAGAGTCTGCGCCAACTGGCCCATCAAATAAAAAAGTAGAAATATAAAAGTTTCCAACACATAACATCCTTTTATGTCATTCAGACAAAGAGCATTCACACATGACTCAATCGAGACGGAATCCTTTGAAGCGTTACTACGATGGTCTTTGTATGGTAAACTAATTATAACTCGCCGGATATTTATAGCCGTGATTCACTCCTGCGCAGTGCTCGTGCACGAAACTAGACGTTAATTATTGCATACATGTGTGTGACTGGCCTATTTTTTTAATGTATTAAAATGAAATTAAATTTCCTTTGTAGGGGAGCTCGTTGTTTGAGCAAAATTCAAATTAGGTATTTTAAAGTTATTGTTCACCACCTTGTTTTGTTTGCTTGCATGCTATTTATGTTTATGCAGTTTATTATGAATCGTTTTAATGAGCAAAAAACTGTTGTCTTTAAATGCAGTATTGTTGTTTTGAATTTACACTGCAATTTATAATTGGCATATTACTAACTACTTCAGCAGTAGGTACTATTTCTTTATTTTCTTTTTCGTCTATGAAAACAGGAATATTAGGTACTAACGATTTGATTTTTAACTATTGTTCTAGAAATGTATTGGTTATTTTAATCGAACGCTTCAATCCGGTTTCTTTCCATCGCTATGAATATTCATGTTAATCTTCAATGTTTTCAGTTACAAATGCTTCTGCTTTAAATGTAGTCTTTAAATCTTGTTAAGTTCCAGCGGATTCCGCTCGGGTGTAACAGTTAATGTTCTGAAAGTTTTTCATAATAACATTTTGCAGTAACAACATTATAGAGTTGTTGGACCGGACGCTCCGTTCATTCCACGCGAGTTCACAGAATCCGAGGCGTAAATACTCGATTGGGACGCGAATAGCCGCCGACGGACATACGTGTTCATATTGCATTAAATCCCGTTGTTATTACCACCGATAAAAAATATGGTAACAACTGTTCGTGTAAATATTTGCGAGAAGTTTTCTTTTTTTTTCAGAATGTGTATTAATTCTACAGATTTCAGAATATGGTATTTGTCAAGTATTTGATACTTTAGATTTAGTCACCTGATTAAAATTGTTAAAAAAATACCTATACCTGTGTTACGAAACACTGTCTGCTAGTTTATTTTTGTTGGCAAAGGTCAGTATCGTACGGATATATATGGAGGTGACACAAAAAACGTCTATGTATTGCATTAATATCTTTTTAACATTAATTTGAATTAATTATTTTAAAAATAGTTTTATGTCTTTGATCGCAGTGCAGAGGTTAGTGGTAATATAACATCGTGTGTTTTAATTCCCAAAAGGTTTCCTTCGACCGCGTTATTTCGGTGCTTGGCTAAAATATTTTTAGTTCGCATCTCTGTTGTGTTGTGTTTATGTTAGTACCATTTAAATTTTGCTCATATTTATTGCTTTAAATTTATAAATCCATTGAAGAATTGGTGAAAGTTAAGTTATTAAGAATTTACTTTTGAGTACACATTGTTTTAACAAAGCACACACTAATGAAAGAAATTCACACCATATAGGTAGGTACATTAAAATGGTTCTAAGTATGCTGCAGGAACTGGTATAGGCAGGCAAGGTCAATAAGTAAGTAATGCCATTTCCTATCCATGATGCAATAGCCTTAGCGTTTTTGGAAATTAAGACACTAGCTTCGATTCATTGCAAGTGATGATGTAGAGTTTTGATATATACACGATCAAAAAGTATAATTTAAGACCAAAAATCCATATGAAATCTTTCCGGTGGCTGCTGCATTTAGCCGATTGAAAATAGCAGCGGACGCGGAGCACGCGCTTCGTGAAATAAACAGTTTACACCGTGCCGGGCTGCAAATAGATGTGGTTCGCTTCTGGATGTGGAACGGGTGAAGAGTTGGCTTTTATGGCGGCTTATTTCGGTCACTCGACTCGACTTTGGGAGAGCTTTGAAATTCACAGGATATGGCACTGTGGCACTCGCTGCAATGCAATGGAATTCACTTTACTGTGATAATTGACGGGCCGGTTGGCGTAGTTGGTGCGGAAAGAGGCCGTCGGAGTGCATGTCGGCCTTCTGGAAACATAAAATAGTTTTATTTATTGTTTGTTCGTAGCGCTCGTGGTGTAGCTTGATTAGCTGTTCTTAATCGATTGGCAAAGTTAAGCAATAACTGGTGAGGACGGTATCCAGATGGGTGACCGCCTAAGTGGTATATCAACTCTAACGTTTTCCGTACTTCGGAAGGCACGTAAACGTAAGGCCGTTGGTCCCTGCTATTTCTTAATTTTAATAGTCGTTAAGCTAGTTGGATGCCTCCTAGGCGGCTTGAAAACTCCAACAGTAGGCTGACCACGAGCCAACTCCACCAATCTGCGTGGAGGAATATTTGTTCATTCCCTTTCCCATAATTTGAGAGATGAGATTTGAAGACCTGTGCTCAGCAATGGGACATTATGGGCTGATGATGATGATGATGATTGTATGTTAATTTAAGTTTTTTTGCATGGTTTTCTTTAAAATAATGTTATGAAGAATTTAGATCAAATATTTTTGTCTTTCTGTCACCAAATTATTTAATACCACTTTGTCATCAAATTATCTAATGAATTTTAAAACAGTTATCTCATTTATAACTTGCTGAATAGGTGTATAGTCCCTCGGACCAATTATTATATTAATTGTAGTCATAGAAATATCATAAGTATTGTAGTCCATTCGTAAGTTAAGTACAGTTATGCAAAAAACATAAACACAGTGACATCGACTGTCGACCCGTTTATAGTTTTGACACCTGTCTATCTGTTTGACATGTGTACAGTTACACTGTATGAGATAAAAAACGTCTAGTCGCGTAATAATATTGTCCTAACGGTCCTCTTTATAAAAATCATGACTTCAATCATTAACTACTGTAGGTAGGCTCACAAAATGTGTAAATTGTATTCGGCGTAATTTTTATAATACCTGGTTATCCGACTCGGTTTCCACGGTTTTCAAACGCATTCCTATGAGGCAAAGTACCTTCGGGGACCAAAAGTAACATGCATGAATATCTGTTCAGGAGTGTTAAGAAACATAAACACATTCAAACATTTGCATTTATAATATTAAAATTTGTCTTATTGTTCTATCATTCATCCACAAAAATTCACCTGTATCCTGTCCTGACTGATTCATCAACGCAGGACCCAAACTGTTGGGGTTAGAAAATTGTAATTTTCACACAGGTTCCTTTTATAATCTTTTAAGGCATCCACTAAGAAAGGATTTTTGGAAATTCCACCCTCTTAGGGTGGTAAAGGGTGAATTTCGTTTGTATGAAAAATCTTATTCCTTGCGTTTATAAACTTGAAACAAGCATGATAACTCATCTAAATAAATAATAAATATTCTCATTATTATTCGTAAAACTACCCCTAAAAAGGGGTTTAGTGGGTGTTAAAGTTTGTATGGAAGAAACCTAACGTGCGGTCCGATTAACTTGAAACTCGGTATTAATACCTCGGACAGAGAATAAAGAAACAAGTGTTTTTGGGTTTCTCGAAAATCAACCCCTGACGGGGTAAAAAGGAGTCCCTCCCTTCCCCCGTCAATATTTTAAGGGATTATACTGCGTGCCTCGATTAACTCAAAAGCTTGTATACATTAGTTCCTTTTATAGCCTCATTGAATTATAGCCTATTATAAGAAAGGATTTTTGGAAATACCATTCCGAAGAGGGTAAATGTAGTTCTCGTAATAAATTTATAGTTAAACTAGCTGTCCGCGGTTTCACCCGCGTTCCCGGGATATAAAGTAGCCTATGACCTTCTCCATCCCATAGGCTATCTGCAATTCTGCATTCCTTTCGTCATCCGTTGAGTAGTTGAGGCGTTAAGGCGTAACAAGCAAACAAACTCACTTTCGCATTTATTATTTTAGTTAAGAAGTTAGGATTATCCATTTTCAATCGTTCAGAAAAAAAAACCGCGAATTGATATAATAAATTCGTCAGCGCACGTTTCGTAGCTCGCGTGCATGTTCTATTTTTAAAACATAATAATTTGCTCTTTATTGTCGGTCGTTTCGCTCGCATTTCGGTAGTTATACATGTGCAAGCGAGACAGGCGTATAGAGACGCGGGCGGGGCGCGTCCTTCACTTGTCGCGCGGCGTTGCCGGTTGTTCTAAATTTAAGATGGGGCGAGGGGGTGAGGAGCGCGGGCGCGCGGATACGCTTTTGTTGACTGTAGTTTTATTATATTTCTAAAACGCGGATACCATGCAGCATTGTATGAATTGACTACATCACAGATAAAATATTAAAGGCAAAGCGATTTCTCACAGTAAACAGCGGCAACGCCCCAGCGTGATTATTTTCCATTCTGAGACTACAATTTCAAAATGAATTGTGGAGGTAACTTCAAAATTTTTAAGAGGTGACTGTACTTGTGAAGGACATGTCTTGATGTTTGTTATTTTTTTCTAAACCTAGATATGGTTTATGTAAAATGAATAGTCAATTTTACATGTTTGTATTCAAAACTAGCTGCCCGTTGCGACTTCCTTCGCGTGGTGCCCTAACCTATCCCGTGACAGAGTGACTAGTTTTACTAAACTCGCATTAAACCTTCTTTTGTAATACCCCGAAAAGGAATTCTAAAAGGTTCTGTGCATAGTTTTACAAAAATGAAGTTTCAAAGTGAGCCAATAAGGGTTCTACGATAAGAAAATACTCGTAGCCGGCCGTAGCCTAGAAACTGCTACGCTCGTAGCACCGTAGAGCTTCGTAGATACGGTCTCCGCCGGAGCGTTGCCAGTTTTTTTTCGGGAAAAGCGGGAATTGGTGTCCTCTTGAGTAGTAAAAGCGGGATCCTATCGCCAAAAGCGGGACATACAAAAAAATCGGTCTAGTGCGAGTCCGACTCGCACACCGAGGGTTCCGTAGAAACGTGTGGGTATGTAAATAGTTCATTCATCACGGAAATCGAGTCTCGAAGATTTTTCCCCTTTTTTAGATTATTTTGTTTTGTTTTGTTTTTGATTATTTTGTTGTTAACACTATTTAGTATTTAAGTTTGTCTTTCTTTTCATGTCATATATGTCTCAATATAGAATTATTACTGTATTATCAATCCGTGGAGTGGGGTCCTGGTGACTTGTACTACAGGTTTTTTTAAACCTACAACAAGCACCAGTCTCTCACAAATCAGGTTCGCATAATGCGTAAGCACTTTTTTTTGTATCTACATATTTGTGAAGAGAAATAAATGTTTTTTATTATTTTTTTTTTTTTATTTTGTAATATAATAGGGTTTTTTTTTGAAACTAGGTACATAACGCTTTCGGATTTCTTCCTTTACTTGTTCTTTATGGAATTGCTTCTTATCTATATATATAAAATGCTTTGTCCTGAATGACTGACTGACAATCAACGCACAGCCTAAACCGCTGATCGTAGAGACCTGAAACTTGGAGGGTGTGTTCTTTGTGTGACGTAGGCATCAGATAAGAAAGGATTTTCCAAAATTCTACCCCTAAGGGGGTGAAAAACGGGGGCAAAGTTTGTATGGGACAACGTGATTCCTTGGTCCGATCTATTTCAAATTTTGCATAAACAGTCTTTAACACAATTGATGGAAGACCTGTTTCGTATTTTATTGAAAATCATCGCCTAACGGGGTCAAAAAGGGGTAGAAAGTTATTTTAGGGGTGATTTGCATCGAAGTTGATATCAATACTCCTTTGTACTTTTGATTTAAATTACATTTTTTATTTTGACACAAGTTTGAAATCTCAATACGATTTTCACAGATTACAGAATAAGGCAGATGGAGCTAACGGAACACGGGAGTGAGGCCAAAAAAGCAAATACAACTTAAAAAACACATACCAGGGGCCCAAATCTGCTATTTCAATTGTGTTCCAATGATCTTTCAGTGGTGTCAAAATTGTGCCATAATGACACTATTCTGTTAGTAAGTAGACTACCAAAACTGTAAAACGTCACAATTTTGACACCACTGGAAGTTCATTGGAACACAATTGAAATAGCAGACTTGGGCCCCAGGGTGGCAATTACGTAACTAAATTTCAATCATTTTCGAATTGAAATCGGTTCAATACTGAAATCTTTTTTACGATAAGCGATTTTGTAATATTTCTACCGTTTCAGAGGTTATTTCAATCGGAATTTCATTGCAATAAAGTTACGTAATCCACGTATTCGCTATTTAATTTTTATTTGCTTTGTTTAAAAATCTTTATTTAACGAAAACACTTTCTTTTTAATAAATTAGCACACAGCAGCTTTTAAACATAGCAAATACAAATTCAAAAGCGTATACCAGGTATAATATATGTTTTTCAATTTGTACCTAATTGCTTTTTTTGGCCTCACTCCCGTGTTTCGCGCGCTCTATCTGCCTTTTGTTCTGGAAACTGAAATGCTCTTTAAAATTGGAATGTCAAATATAAAAGAATATTTAAATCGGATTAGGATTCGAAATTTGTTTGGAAGTTCAATTTCTCGGACTTTTTGGCGGGAACTTGCAGAGTGACGTTGCGTATTCATTTTTATTTTCATAAATTCGTGTATTTTGACAATGAGGACTATGTGAAAGTAATTTATTGTGACTAGAACTTAAATAATATAACTGGAAATTGGCAAAATACACACCGCGTGTGTCGCCAATGAAAAAAAAAAGTTTATTTTGTCTATTTCATTATTACAATATTTTGATTGTAGTTAATTTTATTTCTTTCTCATTTGTTAATAATTAAATTAGATTCTTTGAGTTCGATTTTTTAGTGTAGGTATAATATAGGTTTTTAGTTTTAATTGTAAAAATATCTGTGTTTGATTTGTTGTGTCTAATAATCAGTGGCGTGCATTAGTTTTCGAAGGAGTAAATTCAAACCGTACGCGGGTGAAACCGCGGGGGTCTGCTAGTAAAATTATATAATTCTAGGTCAATGGGAAGTACCTTATAGGTTTTGATCCCCTTGCGAGCATCAAAATATGCGGCATATACGGCCGTATCTTTTGATTTCGTTGACTTAGAAGTTTGATTTTGTATGTCACAGTGAAACGCGTTAAGGGGCCTGTCCGCGCGGGACATTTAGTTTTGGGCTAAAAATCGGTACGTCTGGCAACGCTGGTCGACGCACATGTAGATATGTAGTTAAAATATGACTGATAATGTGAGAGGTTAAAACATGATCCTGTAAACCTGTATCCTTTACACAATGCGGTAAAACCCTATAGTTAAGAGTAAATATAAATTTGCAACTGCCTTCACCGTAATGAATAATTTCTCAACAGTAAGGTAACGGAGCCGCGAGCGCTAATGGACCGCTCTATATGGCCGCTCGGACTTGCATGCATTATTCATGGAGTATCGTTTATAATAATAGTTATTAGGTCATTTGGGACACATTTTAGATTTTTCTATGTCTGGTGCATACAAACAGCTAAACATATCTTGAATTTGCTTTTGTTAGTTGGTGTGTTTTATTAACACGCTTTTATTTTTTCTCCTTGATTGTGTTATGAAAGGTATTCACGCAAAAACATTAAGAAGCGGTATATAAAAATGAATCCCTATTCCTGGTCACGCCATAACTTGAGAACGACTACCGATTTCATCCATCATTTTTTTAAGGTTTCAAATAGTTTGTAGAAAATTCACATATACACATATATGAAAGTTGCGCAGAAAATAAGAAAATTTAAGAAAACCACGACTATATAAACACTTCTAATG
Organism: Achlya flavicornis; assembly: GCA_947623365.1. Taxonomy (NCBI): domain Eukaryota; kingdom Metazoa; phylum Arthropoda; class Insecta; order Lepidoptera; family Drepanidae; genus Achlya; species Achlya flavicornis. The sequence continues at coordinate 15,166,332 of OX392467.1, forward strand.
TAACCATAGCAGCACGGTAGGGTAGGGTATATGTATGTGTGTCGCGCCGGGCAGCTAGTATAATATACGTATTAAGATTTTAAGCTTAATACGTATGTTATACTATATATATAATTATATTATATATAATTATATTATACTTAATAATAAAGTTTATATTTAGGCATTCTCACCCCTTATTATAATTGCTATAGTTTGTGTGTATTTTTGGATCTCGATCACGTCGCAGAGCATACCCAGGAAAATAAATAGGCTATCCCGGGAAACCATTACATCCCTCGGGACCGCTAGCAAACTGAAAGCGGGAACTAGTTTATATGCATAAAAATAAATGTTAAATTGTTTGTACCGTGTAGGCATGCATTCCTATTTTATCCGGTTGCGATGAAACTGTGTTGACTTTTTGGAGGACTGGGAAAGGATTCTGACATAGAATTGCAAAGCACTGCGGTCATTAGCTAGTATTCGATAAGACTTACTGAGGCAGCAGAATGAGGTGACAACAAAACTCTTACTTACCAAAAATCATACAAACATGACCGAAATACGCGCACAATTTTAAATAGCTATTACGAACTGCATCGACCCGTCTGTATATTTACATATGACTTCTCAGATGTGGGCGCTGGCTCCTGTGCGCTGCAAATTACCTGCAGAACGTCAATAATGGCTGATGCTTGAGAAAAATAATAACAAACATGAGACTGTGAGTTATTTACCCCGGAATTTAGCCGATGCAAACAAAGCGACGCTGTTTTTTTGAGCTTATATAAGTACTAGTATGTGTCTATTGTTTTCCGAAGCAATTTTTTTCGTATGACTTTGTGCTTATATCAGTGAGAGATGTTACGTTTGTTATTCAATAAAGGATGCGATTGTTTACTTATATGCAATACAGCCTTTTCTTATAGTCGAAGTTAAGATTCAGTCGAACGTACAGTTTCCTCTTATTTAGGTACATTCTTTACATTCAAAACAAAAGGTTGCGGTCTAACGAAAATGACCCTCAAACATTAAAAGACAAATAACCTTAAAACAAGGCGCGAAGGACGGTCGGTCCTTCGAGACCCGGGCCTCTGTCGAGCCTTTCTAAATATAGTCCCGTCCAAAAATAACTGTCGCACCTCCCGACCCCCTTTCTCCCATCCCCCCCTCAACCCCCGCACCGCAGCCCTCACCACCGCTGAGCCCCAACCGCCGACCTACATTTAAACGGGTGGCCTAACAGGGGAGTACCTAGGAGTTTCTGGAGAATAGATCCTGTGATAACGTATTGCTATCTACATATATACAAACATATTTATAGGCGTGATTTAGTGTATCCATTGCAACTTATTCATATTACCATGACTGTATTTAGTTTTCGATAATGTATGCATAGAAAAAGTCACTGAACAAAACTGATTAACATGACCCAGGGCGTCAAAGAAGCCCGGATCGGCGCGCCGACGGCGGCGGGGCTATCGCGTAAGTCAATGGTAATAAACTTCATTGAACTGGGAGTCAACTTAATAGTATAGCTAGAAATCCTTTGGTAACGGCATTGTAGATATTTGTTCTGGACCATTTACGAGTTTGACTCAGTTGAATTCCATATTCTTGAAAACTTTAAAGAGAATGTGAGTTTCTATGTACAATTTTCATCAAACTCTAGGAAGAATTTACTTTTTCTTTGAACTCGTAAACTTAATCTCAGTGGAATAAACAAGAGATTTCAGAAGCACGCTCAAAAACAATGCTACCTGTTAAAATACTGGTATTTTGTATTTGTTAAGAATATAAGCAACAATTTATAGAAGCCCATGTTATTCTAAAATTCGTCTGGACTATTAAACGGCCACTCTCTATTTGTTTTCAATAATTTGTATACATCTAGTAAATAACTGATTAAGTACATCGATTATTTGGACATTTATATTATTACATCTGACTCAACGCTGTTTAGCACTGAATAACTAATAGTATAATTCTGGTGAAATCATTTGTAAAATATGCTTCTTTGGAAACCTTTTTTAATTAATTTAATTATTTCCTTAAAAAATCTTTCAAAGTTCGACCCGACTATAATGGAATACTTTTCGTCAATTTAAAGATTTAGAAGTGCATACAAATGCAGAGGTGAACTACTCAAAAAAATATGAAATGCACGCCACACGAGTTAAATTCTAGTCTATTAGAACGATTAAGTTGCCTTTCTTTTTTATCGCTTATCCCGATCTCGAAGCACGTTTCAAGTAACCGGTACAACATTTTCCAGCTAAACAGGTGGTATTACTACCCTAGTCCGATTATATTCTACATGTAAACAAAACGGTTTCCACGAAATTTGTACGAGTACTATATATATTTCCTCCTCCACTCTCCCCCCTCCCTCTACCCCATTCCCCAATAAAGCCTAGGTGATTTAGGTCACAGGCTCGTGTGGCTAAGGTCGCTCGCAAACGGGTCCGCCTTGCGGTTCAATTTTTAAGCATTTTTTTTATACGACTACTGCGTATCGCTGCACAGCACTGTGTGGAGTTACTCACTCGCAGGAAAACAACGTTGTTATTTGGCTGCGGTATTACTTGTAAGGTGGATGTACTTCCCCAGTCGAGCTGCTCTAGAAAGACAAAATGCTCTACCTCTCTTACAAATTAAATGCTATCTATAAACATACATAAAAATTACATAATAAAATTTAAGTGCCTAGTTGTAATGTCAAAATAATAGCTTTTTACTAAATTCATATGAATATAATTAATATTTTCATAATTCATATGTTCCAAACATACAAGTCCCGTCATACATTATGATCGAACAAGGTTGACATTTTGTAAGAATAGTAAAATGTATTTTTTTTGAGAATTCAGTGTTGGTCCCTTATTAAAAGTTGTTCAGCATGACTCAACATAGATTTCGAAAATATGCCATCTCGAAATCTCCACCTGTTATATATAGTGTATCTTAACAGCTTACCATCTACCGTACTTTATCTACCTTCATCATATCAGCCCATGGATGTCCACTGCTGAACATAGGCCTCCCCCATTGATTTCCACTTCGAATGGTTCTGGGCCGCTTGCATCCAGCGGCGCCCAGCGACTCTGAATTCTTTATCTACCTTTAGTAGTATGAAAAAGGTTCCTGTGCTATGATTAAAAAAAAATAGATTTTCCCCTTTCGTAACATTATAATACATAGCATACATATTCAAAACGCGCCGTTGCGTGAAATGCATATTTGAAATTTGAGTAGCCTTAGTACCTTAATTAATATTAATTTCTAACCGACTTCAAAAAAAGGAGGAGGTTCTTTATTCGTTTGTATTTTTTTAATGTTTGTTACCTCATAACTCCGTCAATTATTAACCGATTAGGAAAATTCGTTTTTTTTCTGGAATCATATCATGTACTTTGAAGTAAAACAGTCCAATTATGTATATTATTAAATAAGTCTTACAGCCAACATGGGGGTCAACAATATACGTACAGTGGCCGGCAAACAACTTGAGCCATGACCTTGAGTGCGCAGTAGACGATTTTAAGGTGTCGTTGTTGGAAAGAGAGGTGCGCGGGGGCATTCTGTCGGCACGCGTCCACGCTATTGGCCGAGCATGAGTGTACATGCGCGAACTTACCCCCACTACGTCGACTTTGGCTCAAGTTGTTTGCCGGCCTCTGTACCTATTCCACTTTAGAAACTGAAACCTATTTAAATGTAAATAGGAAGATATAATACAAGTTAACATTCGTAATGTGTTAATGCTGTGAATAGTTGGCAGCTCTCTTTTAAACGTCACTGCAAACAAAATAATAACTATAATTTAGTAATTTCATGTGCAGCGCACGTCTTCAATGAAGTTTACGGTTCGATCAAGTCATACGACAGCTACTTAGCTGCAAGTGGTGACGCTAACAGCCATTATCAAAGTTTACTTAACTAACAGTGAATTATTCCGTTCACAGCAGAGATGGCGCATGAAGGGGCGGGCGGCCCTGAAGGCTCCCCACAGCACACGCCGTCGCCGCCGCACGCGCCGCGCCTCCCAGTCGCCGACACCAGCTTCCATCAGCAGATTATGCAGGTAACTTATAACACTGCTATAAAACCGTTATAGCTTTGTCTCTATAAGTAGAGTTTTATTTGGCTAGCGTAATGCTACGATTAGTTATATATCTATTTCAGTTTAGTGATAGACTGCTTTTCTATTACATCTAGACAAAGTAGTTAAGTTAGCAATGTTGCCGTGACCTTTTCTCAGTATATTTGCAATAATAGTCGCACATCGCATGGCCATCCATCTTGTTATTTATTTTAAAAACCGGACCGCGATTTATTTATAAAAACGCGCGCGGACTATATAAATAAACACGTTACATACATAGTATATTATTATGTATGCGGTACGTACGTACTGCATATATTTATATACGATATACAAGTGGATTATATATAGAATGAATGTTGATGCGGCCTCTTGAAAATACGCGATAGGCGAATATTATTGCGAATCAAAACGATATGGTATTACACGACAGTATCGTGTGTCCGCTATAAATACATCGTGACTGTCTATGCCATGACTTGTCGCTTTAAGCATATTTGCTGATGATCCTCCTTTAGTATTGCTTAATGTTAAATAATCAAAAATACAATCAATTATTGTAACTTGCTAAACGATGAGGAACTGTAGTTTTCAGTAGTTCGTCTCTGGCGTAACTGTCGAAACAATATCGACTTCGTTAACTATGGAACTTTATTCATAATAGAGTATTGTCATGTCTCGTTACTTGTCGTGGTGGCACTTGCTAAGCTCGCAGCACAGGCATCGACAACAGTGTTTCCTCGACCCGCCCACGCGGCCGCGCAAAACATCCGTCCGCGCAGGCTATTCGCGGCGCGCGCGCATTCCACTCGCCCGCCATTTTTTTACACCGCCGAACCAAAATAATGCGCGCGACTCCCGAAATATGCGCGGACGCTCGTTTCAGCCGCTTCGTTTTCGATATTCACGGCTCCGGGTTCTTCCGCGCCCATCAAGGTTGCGATTGCGATCGTTGTTTCGTCCACCTCCTCGTATATTAATCATAATATATCCTCGTATATTAATCATAATATATCCTCGTATATTAATCATAATATATCTTTAACTTTGTGTACAACACTGCCCCCGACGGATCTCGGTGTACAACAACAATTAACTATGGCTATTTCGGTTTTATACCGATACTGTATTGTAGACGTATTGAAGGAAACGCCAAAGTCAATAAAATAACATTTTCTACTTAACTCTATTTGTATTTGCAATTGCGTGAGCCGCGAGCACCCATGACGTATCGATAGTACGCCGCATTCAACTATCCGGATTCGTATAATTTGCACCACTCATAATGTAAGCGAGTCCTACCCTGGAGTCGGTGGCCCCCGGGGGAGTAAAGTGGTTTCCTACATGTATTTCCTCTCTCGTTGTCAGAATCAGAGCCCAAGAAAGAACCATATAGCGGAGAGAGCCAAACAAACTTTAGAGACTAGTTTCCTGCTGCAAGTGAGTCCATTATAACATAATAATTGTGTACAGAACCAACGCTACATGTGTCTCATTCAACGAAAACTTATTTATGGCTGGTGGTGCATTTGATCAAATGTTTGTCATACAAATAATTGATACGTATTGTTCACTCTGGAATGCAATACAATCATTAGTTATAGTCATGGTAGATAACAAATATTATTGTAAAAAATTAGATTAAAACCAAGCTAAAATATATTTTACTAGCTTCATTATAGTGACGACTATTTGTACATGTGTCCCACCAATTTAATGAGGAGATAAAACTAATAGTGAATAATTAACACCTTGAATATGCTTAAGAACGATTTCTTTATTATCATTTTGTTTGCTCGTGATACTGAAATAAAAGCTTATTTTTTTTATTTCGTTGTTGAATATGACACAGATGTTTTTGCTTTTTACTATATTTGTACTGTATCTTAGTAGTAAACGGGCTGTTCAAATAAATAACTTACATGTATGCACTAAGTGATGCTATTGGAAATGTATGAAAATACCATTTCGCTGACAATGAAATGTGACATGTACATTGTACATACTGGGTGGAGAGTTCGAGACGGCATATTTTCGAAACCTATGTTAGGTTAGTCATGCTGAAAAACTTTTACAATGGGACCAACATTATATTCATTCATTATTTTTCATACATTTTGATCGCACAAGGTTGAAATTTACTATGGAAAGTAAAAAAAATTTTTTTGGAATTCATTATTGTTCCCATTGTAAAAGTTGTTCAGCATTACTAACCCAACAGAGGTTTTGAAAATATGACATCTCGAAATCTCCACCTGTTATATTAATATGATAATATTATACTTGAGGTTGCAAATCCTACAAAACATCTTACTTCATTTCAGTTGTAACTTAAAGGGTCAAAATATTAAATGAAGCTGTACATAGAAAAATAGGGGATATCATGCATCTCGCTTTATTTTCCACGTACTAACACACACTAGCAGGAGTATCACTACTAATACATACATTACATGCTGTGAGCACTGCCAGATATGAATGGCTGTCGAAAATAACCATGAACTGGCAAAGATTACTTTATCAGCGCTTTCATAATAACGTAACATCTTTCCAAACTATTTGTATCATTACATGAAGTTATTCTGAATCATCTGATCATTCTGAATTTAACTTAAATTACAGATTCTAGTAATCATTTTGAATGTGTTGGCTTGGACAGCAATAACTCCGTTTGGTTTACTAACATCGCAGATAAAATCTTAATTGGTAGTAATGTTACGGTTTCTCTTACAGTTGAAGAAGCAGCAGCAGTTACAACAAGAAATCCTGTTGCAGCACTTTCAGCAGCAAAGACAACAACTAGCCCAGGAACATGAGCAGCAACTGAGGCATCATGTGAAGGTAGAATTCTTTGCTTTGTCCGTGAGTTTGCCTTCCTGTTTTTCATATAATTCGGTTAAGATAATTATGAGATTAAACTCGATAGGACGTAGGCAGGGTCGTAGATGAAGTCTGATATATAACAATGTACAGTCGCAGTTTTAGCAATATAATAAATAGAGATGACGTTCAAAGTAGCGTATAAATTTTTAATTGAATACGAACCAGACACATGTTTTTATGAATTAAAGGCAATTAAACACAGGTGACGTCAATGCCGTACCTCCTGACAACTTGTTTTAAACTGACACACGTGATGCTAATATAAAAACAACAGCTATTATAAACGATGCCAAATCGTGATCAAAATACTTGAACAATTTAACACGATGTATCGGGACGGGGTACTGATTACAGATAATTGTTCGGTACAAACGAGGCCGCTGCACGTGATTGTGTTGTAATATTTACAAAAAAAAATATGGAAATTAAAATACATAACTTCATTTTGATTCGAATTGGTCTCATGCAAGCAAATGGTACTTCGTACTAGTTTATTGTTTTAGCAAACAAGAATCAGCTCTGCATCGTAAATAATGAATAATAAATTCAAAATGTTAAATATATCTGAACGACAGCTCTCTTTATGTAAACTACAAAATTAGATACTGACCATTCACTTGGCAAATCATTTGTCCATACCTGACATTGCATTGAAAGCATGCTGTTAGAATACCACTAAAATTTGGCAGGTTGTTGGCTCAAACAAACGTACGACTGGGCGTAGTACATGTCACACGAACCACTTTATAAATAGACGTGAATGGCACCCGAGCAATTTGTAATTATATCATTCATACTCCTTGTTGTGTAATTGCTTTAACCTCGTCTAGAACGGTTCAGATAACTTGAATTGTACGTATTAGCCTCACACACAACCTTTTTGGAGGAATAAAATTAAATGAAAAGAAATGGAAATTAGAACTTATTTAGATGAAGGCAGATCCTACGTATGTTTACTTCACCCATGTATTTATATATACGTTATATTTATAAATCTGTACAAGTAATTATGTAAACTAAAAGTAATAACAAAACTTTTAAAACTAGTATTATGTGTATTAGTTTAAAATGTCGTCAACATAGAACAAAAACTACGTAATCTAGATGTTGGACCGCTAAGAGGAAGAAATTCTCTTGAAATTAAGTAACATAGTGATAGAAACGTTTTAAAATGACACAATTAATCATAATAAAATTATAAACAACAACAAAAAATAATTAAGTAATCGGAGTTGTTCTATGTTTAACCGGTTATTCACACGATAGTTTGTTGAGAAATGTAAATATATTTTATATTTTATAGCAGTAGAACACGTCAATGTACCTAGATGTTTTCTTGGGCATGCGCATGTTGATCAATACGTTCTTTTGATTGATTGCGTTGAAAGTGATACAGCAAAATTATTGATAATATAAGTAGGTCATCAAGTAGGCCTTTGTCAAATATGATAATCATGTTGTATGTTACGGCTGCATATTTGTAAAATGATTCGCCAAAATAATGAGGCACGCGCCTAAAATGTGGATGGAATCCAATAAAGTATCAATTTGAAGATGTTTCGGTAAAGAAATTATATTAGACTGAGTCAACAGGAATCCGTGACGCATTCACCAAATATGCCTTACTCATTGATAGCGATTATTGTGATGTAAACATAAATGTTTTTATTGCTATGATTAAGAGTTTCAAATTCTAAATATCCAAAAGAAAGTGGGAAGTTGCGAAAGATTTTGTCAATTTTACAGAGCAATGAAATCTGTCCGAAACGTTTGTTTTTTAAAAGAATTGAAGTTTTCACGTTCTGCTGTAGAAATTAAGACACGTTAGCTTTAAGTTGGTCCTTTTATTTAGATTTATGATTTGACGATATGAAAAGTCCAATGTTGTACATGGGTTTATAGATTGCCACAACGAACATCTAGCGGCCTCCCTTGACCCTAGTCAGCTTAGCACTTTAAAATCAGGCAGTCCTGTTTTAATAGTAGTATCCGCATCGCCGAATGAAACACCCAACGTAGCAGTTGGTGTATCCCAAAGAATGTTAATGGGACGACACTAAATTCCAGTTGTGGGAACAACAGAAGGCGATGGAGGAGGCGGCGCTGCGCGAGGCACGCGAGGCGCGCGAGGCCCGCGAGGCGCGCGAGCGGCACGAGCGCGACCGCCTCGACCTGCTGCGCAAGAAGGACAAGCACGAGCACAGCGCCAACGCCTCCACTCAGGTCAAGCAAAAGTTGCAGGTAACATCACTAATATTCATTCTACCATATATTTATGATTAAATTTGAGGAATTTAAGATGATTAAAAAATTGTATTAGTAGTACAGCGAATGTTTGCTTATTTTCCAGGAATTCCTTAAAAAGAAACAACTCGCTGCAAATGCAAACGGCACAGTACCTGGATCACCTTATAGAAATTGGTAAGTTCGTATCAGTAATAATAGTACAGTCGAGGACATAAATATGTATACACTTTTTGAAATTCAAAAGCAATTTTCTCGCATGTTTATCATTTAAGTGTTAAACTATTACACAAATCATAATAGTATATGTTAGAAGATTCTGCCTTTATAATATCTCATAATTTCAATCAGTAGTTTAAGAGGAAACCGTTGTTGAATTTTACTAAGTGTATACATATTTATGTCCTCGACTGTACATTATGATACATGTGTGCAAATTTGATTATTAACACTCGAGGCGGTAAGGGAGCCACGAGTGTCATACGATATTTTTCAACACGCTTACGAGGAAAAAACTTAAATTTTGCGATAATTGTCACTTTACAAGCTAGTGTGTTGAAAAATATTTTTGAATTGCCAAAGCGTTTTATAACAGCAACATTAAAGTTAAGTAAAATTTACGTACATCTAGACCCACCTCAATATCAAAAAAGCGGTCCAAGAAAATAACCATCGCCTCACTAAGGTGTCCTTCATGAGACGAAACATAGTGATCTGCAACCAGCATCCACTGCCATCAAGGTCTGCAGTATTATCTAATGCAGACTGCATTGACTATCTCACTCTTCTTTCTAACTTGCATAACGCTTTATGCAAATTGTCTTATAACAATAATCTTCTAAGGAACTTTATTGCGACAGCAACTTTATCAGCAATCAAAATCTACAAATTTAATATGTAATAGGTACTTATAGATATTATTGGAAATAAATTATTATTATTAAATCTGTTGAAGCAGAAGCGAATGATGACAGCTAATACCTGATGGGAAAAGAGACGTGTAAATGGAATTTTGTTTAATTTTTATATCTCCTTCTCATCTCTTATCACATCATGACGATTTCCACCACCAAGTTTTTTGAGCTTCCATAAAATTAGCCGCCTTGTTACTTTAACTAGAGCGTCAATCCATCTCTCTCTTGAGACCTTTCTTCTCTGCTCAATGCCTTCATTGACTGGAATTTTTGAGAGAGGTAGAGCATAGCGTTTATTCGCTCAAAGAGCAGCTCGACTGGGGAAGTACCTCCACCTTACAGAATACCGCAGGCAAATAACTTTATGTTGTGTAAAGTTGTGTTTCTGCGCGTGAGTAGGGTCGCCAGAGCTCATAGGGGGGGGGGGGGGGAAAGGTCGGTAACGCGTGAGATATGCTTCTTGTGTTGCAAGCGTCCATATGGCTACGTTAACCGCTTACCATCAGGCGGGCCGTATGCTTGTTTACCGACTTAGTTGAATAAAAAGAAAAAAAGGTCAATTAGGGAGGTCCATACGCAAAAAAGCTGGTCCCCATTGGGGTATGTATGATTAGTGATCAAAGCTACGTTTATACAACAGGGGTATAGTGAAGTCGTCGTCAGGCGAGTCGATAACGTCGACAGGCGCGACGGCGACTGCGCACCCGTACCGCTTGGCGGCGCCACTCACGCTCGCGCTCAACGCCGCTCCTCCACAACCCTCGCCCGCTGACTTCCCGCTCAGGAAGACTGGTCAGTACATTACATTAGTCTGTACCTGTGTGTGTTTGTGTTGTTTGTACGTGTTGACTATCGAACAAAATGTATTGTAAAAAGTTTTATCTTAAAATTGTATGTTAGTATAATAGTGTTTTGACATTGTCACTTTTTTGCATATGTAAGTTACAGCTGCGAGACAGCTTAGCAGACAGTATACATTTTGTTCGATAGTGTACTCACCATAATGTTAAAGTGTCGTGTTGTTTGTGCATTTGTTTATAGTAGTATCTGTAGTCATAGTAGAATGTCTAACAGTGTGATAACGACAATACATACAAAATGAACTTTAGCGTACTGAACATAAATCGAAGGCCCTTGAAAACTCCATAGATTTTGTTTATGACAATCTATAATCAATTTTAAATATAAGAAGTTATAAGTAACGTTTCATAGTAATATTAAACCCGCAGACTGACGCGAGAATTAAAATTTGTACTCCATTTCTATGCTTTAAGTCTATTATGCATCATTTTTTTTTAAGTTTAAGCATCATTTTTTTATACCACTAAGATGGCAAACAAGCATACGGCCCGACTGATGGTAAGCTGTTACCGTAGCCTATGGACACTTGCAACACCAGGGGTATCACTCGCGCGTTGCCGACCCTGCAGAAATCTCTTCACACCTTTTCGTGAAGAACCCCACGTTGTACTCCATTGGGAAAACCACGGCATTTAAACACCTGTCATAGCAGTGAACCCACGCAATCGGTTTGCCTCGGTCCAGTTAAATCGTAACATGACAAGCACAATGAATTGTTTAAATGTCAAACAAAACCAAGCACTATGATAATAACAAATGGTTTATTATTCAATGACGTGTGAAAGAAACACGGTAAAGGCGTGGAAACGAAATGTTATTGCAATGCAATTAGAACATAAAATGTTATGTGGGATAACCCGTGGCGATTTTCCGCTATGACTGTGTTGCCTTGTTTTTATTTGTATAATAAGGTCTATTTTTCAATATTCAAATTATTATTATTATCTATAACCTATAAGTCCTATAACTTTATTCAAAAAACGGTCGTAGTTCCTGAGATAAGCGCGTTCAAACTTCAGCTTTATAATATTAGATAATAAAAATAAATAGAATACATTTGAAATTCTAATGATAAATTCGAAACTTAAGTTACATGAAGTGTTTAGTGAGTTAGTGACCATACCATTACAGGTCGGTTAACTAAACTTGCACGTTCAACACATTTACACGTTGCGTTTGTGTAGTGTCTGTGTACAAACCCGTGGCGTGACGTCGCACTGCATGCGCATCATGAAAAGTCTGTACGTCTCTCTCGGGCGCGGTCAAGCTTATGAGTATGAAGGAGACAGTTATAGTTTTTCTTTTGCTACTGCTCATAAATAGAGAGTAGTCTTTTTTTTCATTCGTCCATTAGAACTGACTGACTGATAATCAGTCAGTCAATTCTAGTCACTGATTAGAAGTAATAATGTAATAAAACATATCGTGGAATTGCGAGTACTGTGTTAGTGTGAGTACTGTGAACGTGCCAGCTTTCGTTAACCGAGCTATACCAATTCTATTGCCTTTAAGGTTCCCTTATTCTTTCGGCCATTACCACTTACCTACTATAGCCACGTGACTACATGCATCATGTCTTGAAACACCTAAACATAACTTGTGTGTCAGCATGTGTGTTAGTATGCAACGTGTACTAAGTACTAACACTTGCAGCGTCCGAGCCGAACATGTTAAAGGTGCGTCTCAAAGCGCGCGTCATCGAGCGCCGCGCCTCTCCGCTCGCGAGGAGGCCGCTCAAGACCAGGGTCAAACACCGCAGTGAGTACTTGCCTTTATGTTTTTGTGAGTTTGATATTTTGTTGTTTATTTATTTTTGTATGTAGGTACTTGAATTTTCGCCCTTTTCCCTCTAATATAAAGGAATCTATAAAGGTTTGAGCTGTGCATGGATCTTTAAATCAGTCAGTCTATACTTACTTACATAATATATACTCTATAATTGTCAAACAAAATCCAACAATTAACAGCCTTCAACTTCTCCAAATAACCAACCTTATCTCCAGTAGATTGCGAGGGCGGTTCCCCTCGAGGATCTCCCCCGGGCGGTAGCGGGGCTGCGGCTCCGATCAGAGAAGAGGAGGAAGGTTCCCCTCGAGCTCCCGAGCTGCTGTTCTCGTCGCCGTCGATGCCCAACATCTCGCTGGGGCGGCCGCACCACCACCCGCCGCACCATCAACACCACCAGCACCAGCATCAGCACCATCCGCCAGCGCATCTCGCGCCGCATCCACATCCGCATCCACCGGTATGTGTATCTAAAAATCACCCAAAACTATAGTTTTGGGTGATTTTTAGATTTAGTTTGTTTGTATGCTTAGCTCGAGCATTGAGTTTGGGGGTGCAAATTCGAATGTAGGTACTGATAAATTTTATGTATCAACGCTATATTTATTTTATTTATTGAAGCGAAGGTTTATCTTGACGCTAGTTTGGCATGTAAAAGTCGAAGCCATTTATTCAATTTAGACCCCAGAAGGGCACTTATGAAGGTCAAATTTATTGAAGTTACCACGGAGACCACGAGAGACGGACCTAACTCGCAAAATATTGACCAAACGCTTTGTTTATTGCCCATTAGCGTTAGTAAGCTTATGTCTATCCGAATGTACCTCACATTATTTTTTTATTTCCCTCTGTATAGGTGTCGGTGTCTCTCCCACCGGTGTCGGAGGCGGAGGCGTTCCCGGGCGGTTGCCGGCTGAGCAAGCGGCCCCTGGGACGCACGCATTCGGCCCCGCTGCCCCTCGGGGACCCCGCGCTGCAGCCCTCCGCCGCACACAACTACCTGAGGCATCAGATACGCAAGACTGTGAGTACTTACAATACACTAAACTATGTCACAGGCGAAGCCGACTGAGGACACAACACTATCAAAATTGGAAACTGTATAAAGTTATCTTACAAATTATGTAATGAGTGTTTATATTTGTGTAGGTACTAATCCGAGCGCACGACGCGGCAGCGGCGCAGCTGCGCGAGGAGGAGGGCGAGGTGATCGACCTGACGGCGCGCCGCCCCCCGGCGCCCGCGGCCCCTGCCCCTGCCGCCCCTGTGCCCGCCCCCGCCCCCATACTGGAGCCGGCGCCCCTCGCGCGTGCCCTCTCCTCGCCCCTCGTGGGGGCCAGACCTCCTGCCACAGGGCTGGCGTATGATGCGCTCATGCTCAAACACGGGTCAGTCTTATTACATGCTCACTACTACTTTCAATGTGAAAGAATCTGTTTGCAACATTATCTTTTATAGGAGTAACTATCAGTTAGAATTTAATTAGTTAACTTAGAGATGGTCTTTTCCAAGAATGGAGAAATCGTGTGGCATATTAAAACTAAATTTATCCGGCTTGAATTCCGACCTATATTCTCAAGCATACGGTCCTGCTGATGCTAGCAACATTAGATCATCACTTGCGCGTTGTCGATTCTACAAAAAACTTTGCATACCCTTCTTAAAGAACTCCTGTTTCGCTTTTGGAAACCTATGTTTAAATAACCTAGTTACAGAACCTTATACAAATCGTTAACTTTAACTGAGCAATCGTTTGTTGTTAGTTGTGCATGTGGTGCGCACGCGCCGACTCACCCGGAGCACGGCGGCAGGCTGCAGTCTGTGTGGGCGCGCCTGTGCGAGACCGGCCTCGCCACCAGGACCGAGCGGACAAGACCCAGGAAGGCTACCTTCGAGGAGTTACAGGTATAAACACCACTATACCAAATGATGCCATCATAGCGAAGCTAAAGTAGACTTTAGGTCGTTGGCATAAGGAATTTAATCTATTGTTCAGTGGAAGCTTACATTTTATAAATACTCTTAAAAAGTTGAAGGTCCGAATATTTGTAAACATGAGGGTGATTCGAGTAGGGCATGAATCTCGTAATATCGGAATCTCGGATAGTTTTTTCCGATATTACAATATCGGAATTGAGTGATCCAATATCGTAATTTCGGAATCGGATATTTTATCTATTTGAGGTTTTAAATAAAGCTTTTAAGCGCGCCACAAGGTATGGTCACCTAGAGCTATAAAATTAACGTATCGTACATCAATTTTGCCGACCAGTGTTGCAAGCGAGCACGTAAGTTTGACGACAGCCTCCCGAACAAGCCGGTTTCCGTAAAGGCCTTAGTACCATAGACCACATACATACACTCCGCCAGATTATACAGAAGACTGAGGAGTATAATCGGCCATTATGCCTGGCGTATGTGGACTATGAGAAAGCATTTGATTCAGTCGAGACATGGGCGGTGTTACAGAGTCTACAGCAATGCCAAATTTACTATCGCTATATCGAAGTGTTGAAGTGTTTGTACAGCAAAGCCACCATGTCAATCCGAGTCCAGGACGAGAGTACGGTACCAATCCAGTTGCAGAAGGGTGTAAGACAGGGTGACGTAATTTCCCCGAAACTCTTCACCACTGTAATGGAGGATGTATTCAAGCTCTTGGACTGGAAGGCATCGACATCAATGGCGAACATATCACTCACCTTCGATTTGCCGACGATATAGTCATAATGACGGAATCGCTGGAAGCTTTGAACATCCTGCTCAATGACCTCAACAGAGTTTCCCAACAGGTAGGCCTAAAAATTAATATGGACAAGACAAAAATTATATCTAATGTTCATATTCCGCCATTGCCGGTGATTGTTGGTACAGGTCGGTTAACTAAAGCTGGCACGTTTCAACACATTTACACCGTCTCTCTCGCGCAAAGTCAAGCTTATGAGTATGAAGGAGACAGTTATTGTTTTGCTTTTGCTACTGCTCATAAATATAGAGTGGTCTATTTTTGCATTCGTCCATTAGACTTGACTGATTGCAAATTTATGAGTACTGTGAACGTGCCAGCTTTCGTTAACCGACCTGTAGCACAGTTCTCGAAGTTGTAGACGAGTATGTTTACCTAGGACAAATTGTCCAATTACGTAGGTCCAACTTCGACAAAGAGGTCAATCGAAGAATCCAACTAGGCTGGGCAGCGTTCGGGAAGCTGCGCCATATCTTCACGTCCAAACTACCTCAGAGTTTGAAGACAAAGGTCTTCAATCAGTGCGTGTTACAATGATAACATACGGGACAGAGACGTGGTCTTTCACTGCTGGCCGCATAAATAAGCTAAGAGTCACTCAGCGAGCTATGGAACGAGCTATGCTCGGAATTTCTCTACGTGACAGGGTCCGAAATGAGGACATTCGTAGGAGAACAAAAACGACGGACATAGCTCGTAGAGTTAGTAAGCTGAAGTGGCAATGGGCAGGCCACATCGCTCGAAGAGCCGATAACCGATGGGGAAGGAAGGTTCTCGAGTGGCGACCGCTGGACGCCGCTGGATGGAAGCGGCCCAGAACCGTTCGAAGTGGAAATCAATGGGGGAGGCCTATGTTCAGCAGTGGACATCCATGGGCTGATATGATGATAAAGGGTTTTTTGTTTGTTTAAACGGTGAAACCGCGGGGGACAGCTAGTTTTAATATAATGAAACTGAAGATTTTTTGTTCGTTTGTTTTAATGCATTTATCTATGGAACTACCAGTCGGATTCGATTTTTTTCCACTAATAGACGAGGAGATTTTCCAATAATAGCATGGAGGATCTCTTGGCTCATTATGAAACCACTAATCTCCAATTCGGACTTGCAATCAACACACTAGATGAAAATGTTAATAATAGACCGGGCCTAACTTAATAGAATGGACGTACTGCGAAAAAGATACATCTACCTCGGCTCTACCACTTCCAACATAGGAGACTGTGAAGTTGAGATCAGAAGACTATGCGCAATGACAAGATCATCAGTAGGAAGATTTGGAAAGACAGTAGGATAACCAGGAAAACAAAGATTCGACTTATGAGATGCCTGGTCTTTCCGATCTTTCTGTAAGGAGCTGAAACTTGGTCCTTAAGCCTACAATATCGCCGGAAAATTGACGCACTGGAGATGTGGTGCTGAGGACGCTTCTTGAAAATTCCGTTGACGGTTTTCACACCAATAACTCAATCCTGTAGGAGCTTAGAATAACAGATAGTCTTTCATCGACTATGCAGCTTCGAATTATGAAGTTATTTGGTTACATGTGCAGAAACGAACACTCGATGAAGAGTCTTATTGTCCAGGGTGGGAGAGTGTACTCGCAACGCTACGAAAGCTGTAACCCTAGTCAAGGAGAACATTGAAGATCACCACCATGTACACTATCTATTGCAACCACGACCACTTTGACAGGAGTGCTCGACTGAGCAGAAGATGTTTTCAATCCAACTTTATAACGAACTAGTTGTCCCCGAGGTTTCACCCGCGTTCTCGGGATCAAAAGTAGCCTATAATACTCGGGAAGAATGTAGCTTCCTATAAGTGGAAAAAAAAACGAATCTGACCGGCAGTTCCACAGATTAGCCAGTTTAACCAAACAAAAAACTCTTCCCCTTTATAATGTTAGTATAGATAGATAATTATGTGAAGTTTATAAGGAATATGTGCTATTTATAAGGAATATGTGTAATTTTTAATAAAAATGTCTAATTCCGATATTAATATCGGAATTCCGATATTGAGATCCAATATCGGAAATCAATATCGGAATTGAAAAACATTCCGATATTACATGCCCTAGATTCGAGTAACTCTTTATGGTGCTCTACCTCAGGACACAATTTTCCTTGCAATTTGTATCTAGGTAGGCAGATGTTAAATTTCATATGGTTATAGATCCAATCAATAGTTTACCAACAAATATAAACCCAAAGACCTTTAAATATGCAAGCACTATAAACTAAACTTGTGTGTCCACAGTCAGTCCACACAGAGTCTCACGTGGCAGTATTCGGGGGTCGGTCCCGCGAGCCAGGCTCAACGGGCGCGGCCACCACCGGGCCGGGCGGCGGCGGCGGTGGGGGCGGCGTCGGCGGCGGCGGCGTGCGGCAGCTGGTGCGGCTGGCGTGCGGCGGGCTCGGCGTCGACTCCGACACCGCCTGGTCCGACGCGCATACTGCTGCGGCTGCACGCATGGCGGCCGGGGCTGTGCTCGACCTCGCCGTTAGAACCGCTAGGGGGGATCTCAAGAATGGGTTAGTTATATTCTTGTTGAGACACATTGATATGACGTTTTTCTTATCCTGCTGACCTATTTTATTAACCGACTTCAAAAAAAGGAGGAGGTTCTCAATTCGGTTGTATGTTTTTTTTTTTTTTTTTTTTTTTTTTTTTTATGTTTGTTACCTCATAACTCCGTCATTTATGAACCGATTTGGAAAATTCTTTTTTTGTCTGGAAGGGTACACTTCCCGTTTGGTCCCATTGTCATCAGATCAGGATTTGATTACTTCTTCGTGTACTTTGAAGTCGGTTTAAGTTTTTTGTAAAACAGTCCAATTATTAGATTGACAATACTCGGTAAGAGTAACTACTTAGATCTAATTCTATTAAACAGTACGTAAATAACCCTTTTCAAGTGTATTATTGTTAATATTCCTCATAACTAGTACCTCTGTGAGTTGTAGACATCGCGAGCCTCGATAATTATATGGAATATCGTTGTCGATTCGACAGAATCGACCAAAAAAAGCCGTATAACTATCGAATCTGCTCACAAAATTTCACGACAATCGGTTGATAAGTGCGCCCTATAGATGAGAACAGCCGGACATCTGGACAGACATACTGGAAGCATTTTTGCCCAAGCTGAATCGCAGACGCTTCGCGGTCGCTCGGTCATTTATAATAAATTAATTTAAACTATATTTATTAAAAATATTAGTAGTGAACATTTTTACATAACCACTCAGATCATTAATAATGGAACAATCAACTTTTAAAATACAGATTCCATCAATAATATCCAAATAATTAACATAACCATACCCATGTTTGTTTGTAATAGTTTCGCGGTAGTCCGACCGCCGGGTCACCACGCGGAACCCAACCAGGCGATGGGCTTCTGTTTCTTCAACTCGGTCTCCGTCGCCGCCCGGATACTGCACACGCGCCTGCGGCTGCAGAGGATACTAATCGTTGACTGGGTCAGTTTAACACATCCACAAAATATCACTTTAGACTAGTAATACCGGGCAATCCAATTCCGCAACTAGTGCATCTAAATGTCGTGCGCATTGTCGGTGGTAGAGAATTGGCGGACTATATTTCAAACGAAATGAATGTTATTGCGCTTCTTTGGGTTAATTGTTCGATGGTTTATCATCACCTACCTTAAGTGCCTAATCAGGGCCTTTATTGATATAAAGGCCCTGACAAAATAAGCCAAATAACTCTAACATATAACAATAACAAAATATCGTATACCACTGAAGTCGTGGCAATTTCCAGTAAGTTTTTCCTGTACGTTCAGGACGTCCACCACGGTAACGGCACCCAGCAGATCTTCTACGAGGACCCGCACGTGCTGTACATGAGCGTGCACCGGCACGACGAGGGCAACTTCTTCCCGGGCACCGGCGCGGCCACCGAGTGCGGCGCCGGCGCCGGCCTCGGCTTCAACGTCAACGTGGCCTGGGGCTCCGGCACCAACCCGCCGCTCGGAGACGCCGAGTATCTAGCCGCCTTCCGATCTGTTATCATGCCTATTGCCAAGGTATCAACATTGTTACTAACTGCTGCCGTGCGCCGGTTTCATGGTCATTTATTCTCCGTTTTCTTGGTTATTTAGACCCGAAGTGTCGTACATGAGATGGTAAAGCAAGTCTAGCAATCTGTCATGTTCTAACGTCTTATAACAAAAACAGCCGGTACTATCTTGGTTTTACTAGACTTGGCAAACCATCTCATGTAATAATACAGAAAAAGTTCTTATATGAGTCACAAGACTAGCAACCTACTTCAGACAAACTTTCTTTATTGTTATTAGGATTCGAACCCGCGACTTTTGTCACGGCATTCGACGTCTTTGCCACTAAGTTATCATTGCTATTGTGAAATAGACCCAGTGAGGTTTATCCTTCTTTGTTTCATACTGAGGGTAGATCAGTCTGTTTATGGGAGTAACTTCCATCCTTTTCTACAAGATTAAAGACTCTTCTATAAATAGAGTATATGTTGTTTATAGGAATACGACCCAGAGATAGTGTTAGTATCGTGCGGGTTCGATGCGGCGGCGGGGCATCCCGCGCCGCTGGGCGGGTACAACGTGTCCGCGGCCTGCTTCGCGCACATGACCCGCGACCTCATGCAGCTCGCTAATGGAAAGGTACGACTCTAATGCTGCTATTTGTACACTGCGTCAGGGAATTTAAGGGTCGGTTGTATAGATAAAGTAGAGTGTAGGCCCAACATGGGATCCTTGGGGAACGCCAATTGTTATAATTTTTCTTAGGTTGTTGGTATATTGTAATCATATTTTTTGAGTCGGAATATGGGTAATTATATGGATTTTTATGGTTTTTATTTCAATTGTAATAAAAGTAATTAATCAATCTATGTAACTTTAAAGTCAATAGTATCAAAGGCTTACAAAAATACTGTTTATTGTAACTTTTAAAAGAAAATTGTGTGTTCGTTTAATTTTTTATTTGCTATAGCTTAGTAGTTAGGAAGCTGACGGTAATGTGTGGTCGTGTGTCAGGTGGTGTTATCCCTGGAGGGCGGGTACGACCTGCCGGCGATGTGCGACTGCGCGCAGGAGTGCGTGCGCGCGCTGCTGGGGGACCGCGGGCCCGCGCCCGCGCTCGCCGAGCTGGCGCGCCCGCCCGCGCTCGCCGCGCAGCACGCGCTCAACGCCACCATCGCTATACAGGCCACGCACTGGCCTAAGGTTACTACTCTAATAAATACTACCCGAACACGATACAATACACACAGATGACACGTATTAACAGACTCATAGTTAAAAAAATACATACAATATCACGATTTAAAAACTAACAGAAATTTGGTAGTAGTAATTAAAAATGTATATACACATCCAAATGGAGTACAGCATGGGGTTCTTCAAAAAGGGTGTGAAGAGGTTTCTTCATGGTCGGCAACGCGCGAGTGATACCCCTGGTGTTGCAAGCGTCCATAGGCTACGGGAACTGCTTAACATCAGGCGGGCCGTATGCTTTTTTGCCACCTCAGTGGTATGAAAAAGAACACTTTTATAAGAGCATTTAAAGTATCAACTAATTAATAACTCGATAACTTTAGAAACCCTTATAAGCCTAATTTTTTTTTTTTTTTTTTTTTAATTAATTAAGCCTAAATTAATTAATGGCTTTCTAAATAAACAATATAACAATAAAAATAATATATCACTACAAATTAATTTTGATTATATTTGTGCTTTGTATTCCTATTTATTATAATTATGTTTTAAAGTATTATATAATTATTTGTACATTTACACGTGCATATTTGACTAAATATTTTATAATATTGTTATGTATACAGATAAAGCGGTATAGCGAGCTGGTGGGCATGTCGGCGCTGGAGGCGGCTCCGGCGGTAGCGGCGGCGCGGCTGGGCCGCCTGCAGACCGAGCGGGACGCCGCCGACACCGCCGCCGCCATGGCCACGCTCTCCATGCACCACCCGCCCGCAGGCCCTGGACCTGGACCTGGACCATGCTTGCAGTAACTACTCTCATCATTTTATTAACCTATTGATCAAGTCCGCTCTTCATTACATCTGCTTTTTTACTAAGGGTTTTTTTTTTCAAAAAGGAGCACCGTGCTCTGGTTGTATCACGATGTTTTCCTTCACCGAAAGCTCAAGGTCATCGTATGATTCGAACTCGCATCCGCTGCATCGATCACCGGCATTAAAATCATGATGATTTCCTTTCCATTTTCCATTCCCAGAGACATTTACTCTTCTTGTAATTAATTAATGTTACTTCATTCATATCTTGTGCTACTTAAATAGTGAAAAATATTGTGCTAAGTGAACTCCTCTGTTGCAGATCTCCTGACAGCTCTCGAACGGGTTCAGAAGAGCCGATGGAGCAGGACGAAGGCAAGTGAGCGCGCGGCCAGCGCCCCGGCCTCGTCCCCTCGGCCCAGCCCCGGCCCCTCGGCCCGGCCCCGGCCCCTCGTCCCGGGCCCGTGCAATAGCGCGACCGTCCCCTCGCCCCGGACGCGTCCGCAACTCTATACAATATTTAACACTTCAACATTCCCCCGCGCGGCGGGCAGTGTACGTAGCCGTTAGTTGTAATGTCAATTCGTTTGTAATCGAATGCGCGAGTGCCATGTCGTCCTCGTAGGATACTCGAATCTTTACCGCGTCTCCTCTAGTTATTATTTTTTATATGTAGATAGGAAAAGAGCGCCCGTCTATGTCGTTGTACGTGAAAGATTTTACTCGTGTCTGATGGAAGATTATTTATTTAGGTTAACGGTCGCGACCGATAGGATTAAGGGAGTTGTATGTATATTTATGATACGAGGTGTGCTGTCATCTTGCCAGCGAGTGTGCGGCACATTCCTGCGGTGCGGGCGCCGTGTCGCCGGACCACCACCGGACAGGTACCGGACCGGCGTCCGGCACGATTGTGTTGCGTTGAGAGATGTCACAGACATGTGTACGTTGGAACTTTTATATGACGGTAGTTAATATTGTAAACGAAACGTGTCCTGCCAAATACTTGTTTTTTTTTGTATATCGCAATGTGTTATATGTATATTACATAAAAAAAGTTTATTCGATGTAATAATTCATAATGAATTAGTGAAGTTATAATGAATTTTATGTGTCGGTGGTTATACATTAAAAATTAAGACAAATCTTAATTTGAAAGCTTTAAAAAAGTAGTAAAATAACGTGTACAAAAATATATGATTAAATATTATTATTATTATATTCAATTGAGAATGCTGTTATGTGTAACTACGAAGTATATGTACAGTTTATTGTTGGTACCTATAAGGTGACGCTCACGTCGACAGCGACTGGCATATTTATATAAACAGACGTACACGCGGCTACATTTAACCAATATTAGATGTTTTGCATATATATGTACATTGTACCCTCTTCATAAACTGGGTGTATAGTACTATTTATTCGGCCCTCATACAGTTTTAAATGAATATGCTAAAATGTGTGTCCGACTGTATCCAAGAAATCTTGTATTCTATAAATACCAAAGATTGTTTCAAATTATGAATTTGCGTAGAGAAATTTCATATATGTACATATTTATATGTATTTTGCTTATAAACGAAAATATATTGAAGTACCCGATTATGTAGCAAAGTGAAATATCGGGTTATTTGTATTCTACTACTATACTACTAGTAAACTCTTGAATCTTGGTGCTCTATTCAATAAGCACAAATATTTTACCATGTCGAACTCGTGCGGTCACATTTCCCCCTTTTGAGGGTTTAAAACATATTTTGAAACTAAATGTGTTTCTGTATTGGATATATCCAATTTTTTATAGTGTGCTTGAGTGTATTGAACCTTCAAAAATGTTTGTTTGAGGATTTAAAATTTATCTAGAAATGGGGACACATGAACGAATAAATTTCAAGATTCTCACTTTAGCCGTCAAACGTTAGATGACCACGTTGGTAAGCTCAACGTGGTAAGTCGTCTTATATAACGTGGGAATTCGTTCATGTGCACCCACTTTAAGATTTGGTATCTCCAAAAGGAGATTGTCATTTCACTCAGGGTCTATCGCAGTCCTTTTGTAAATTAAATTAAATAAATAAAAAACGTTATTCAATGTGTAATTATAAAACATGTGTTCTTTTAAAAAAATTATCTCTTAAATGTCAAATAATGAAAAGTTTGTCTTAATTCAGTTTGTCTAAACCTTGTCAAACAGCCAATAATGTAGTAGTAACTTCAACTATAGCGCAATAAACTTATCTGGCCCGGTGGCCAAAAGAGGAACTAATGACGCCAGTATGAAATGTCAATCTGCCTGCCATTCGCCATTGGTTGTTTGCTCCACTAAATGCGATAACAGCGCCTCTCTCACCTGGCCAGATACGTTTGTGGGACTGTACTTGTTGAATAATCA
This sequence comes from Achlya flavicornis, assembly GCA_947623365.1. NCBI lineage: Eukaryota > Metazoa > Arthropoda > Insecta > Lepidoptera > Drepanidae > Achlya > Achlya flavicornis. The sequence goes on from OX392467.1 coordinate 15,190,286, forward strand.
AAGCTAATAAGTACATGCCTCTGTGGTAGATATTGATGTGGAATATTATATAACTGTATAATATATTAGTCAAATTTAGATGCATCTGTGAATGACCTTAAGCGAGACATGGTCGTTGGGAACGTACAAAGAATCTTTAAGAGGTTGATAATCATTTTTGTCATGACAATAAAAAATGAAGTTAAATAAAACCGTTAACAAAGAAGAATTTATCAATTTGTGCAATAGAGTTTAAAGCTTAGCGCGTAAGGTCATTTATTGAGGTATAGAATGTATTAAATACTTGGTTCCTCTCAATTGCAACACGGTCGGTAGGTAACGACGACTCATCGGTATAAACGTATATATTTTTGTATGAAGGCTGTCGTGTCTGTATGTATGTATGATATGAGACGTACGGGATGCAATCCTGTGTACGACAAATACAGAGTTAAACAAATGTTGTGTCTTTCAGAATTTTATTGTTAAATTGGAATACAGATGAAATAATTATTTAATAAATGTATATATATATATTTGGAAATATTTATGCATTTTTATTTACATTCCGTTTTTTCTAGGCGAAATCATTATACCAAAAAATAGGAACCCTCGTCGACTGATATATCCTTAGATTAATTGATTAAAATAAAAAATAAACTACTGTTTATAGGAAGCCAAAATTAAACTAAAGTAAATAATTACATAACAAAAACGGGCTCTATTATAAACAGTATCGATAAAAATATCGGATCGCAGCACACTCATATACATTTCTTACAAAAATTGTATAAAATAGCTGATACTACAAAACAAACTTTTGAATATTATATAATTGAACACAATTTTGCATTCATTTATATTTAATGAAAGATCCATGTCACTATACGAGGTCATTATTTGTGCACGTCACTTTCTCGCCGAGTTAGTTTAAAACGTTACATACGTAACACGTGATTATTTACAAAATGGATCGATTATGGGTTATAGGCTAAGCCATATTCATATAATTTTATAAGGAACTAGCTGCCCGGCGCGAAATATAATATTGCCTATGTCACCGGGGATAGTGTGTCTTTCCAACAATAAAAATTTTTTGTTGAGTAGTTTCGGTGCCTATTCAATGCAAACAAACAATCAAATCTTTCCTCTTTATAATATTAGTATAGATAAAAACATAAAATAAATTCGTATCAAAACTGTAACACAGACGTTTTTCCTATAAGAAAGCGAAGTACTTCGAGAAATCTAGTCAGAAAGTGACGTACATCGCCTCATTCTAAATGAATGGATTAAAATATAATCCATACTTATGGTACTCACTTCATCATACCGACAGTCTGTCTCTGTAGGCACCAACATTCAAGAACTATATAAAAGCTACAAATTCACAAAACAAGATTAATAACTATAACAGATAAACAAAATATCGACTAGATAGTCTCGTACACTAAATACAGTCTTAAATAAATGCTAAAAGCAGTGAGCTTAGCTATTATATTTTAACAGTCTTACCCATGCCAATTGTCATATAAAAATATACCTTTAAGTATCTTACATATGATACAGTTTAGTTTCGCTATAGTCGGTCTGGTGGATCGAGTGTCGCACAGTGACAGTTGCATGAACTCACTGGACACTCGTTGTGTTCCCTGAAATGGAATATCAACTTAACAAACAACTAATAAAATAGGTACCTATTTATACTTTTTGTTTCATCTTTTTGCTTGTCACGTCACATGTATAAAACATTTGGTATATTTTAATTATTATTTTTTTCAATCGCGTCACTCGGCTTGTTTTTGTTTTTTGCCAATTTCCAGTTATATTAGAAGTTCTAGTCACAATAAATCACTTTCACATAGTCCTCAGTCAGTCACCGCCCATAAAAGTCATGTTTTACTACAATGGTGGTCATGTACTCAAACTCTTCACGGACTTTTTGAGACAACTTGAAAAGACACATAATTAATTTAATTTCACATGCACATGTATTGAATCTTTATTGGATAAAATACCACCGTTAATATGCAATAAAACTCAAAATACACGAATTTATGAAAATAAAAACGAAAATGCAACGTCACTCTGCAAGTTCCCGCCAAAAAACGAATTAAAAATTATAAATAATCAAATATTATCCCACAGATTTACTAAGTAACAGACATCAAATAAGATAAGAATATCAATATAATCAGATAAGAAGGGCGATAAGGCCCTATTGAAGAACTACCGCCCGATATCCCTCCTAAGCCACGTTTATAAGCTATTTTCGAGAGTCATTACGAATCGTCTCGCACGTAGGTTTGACGACTTCCAGCCTCCCGAACAAGCCGGTTTCCGTAAAGGCTTTAGTACCATAGACCACATACATACACTCCGCCAGATTATACAGAAGACTGAGGAGTATAATCGGCCATTATGCCTGGCGTATGTGGACTATGAGAAAGCCTTCGATTCAGTCGAGACATGGGCGGTGTTACAGAGTCTACAGCGATGCCAAATTGACTATCGCTATATCGAAGTGTTGAAGTGTTTGTACAGCAAAGCCACCATGTCGATCCGAGTCCAGGACGAGAGTACGAAACCAATCCAGTTACAGAAGGGTGTAAGACAGGGTGACGTAATTTCCCCGAAACTCTTCACCACTGTAATGGAGGATGTATTCAAGCTCTTGGACTGGAAGGGATATGGCATCAACATCAATGGCGAACACATCACTCACCTTCGATTTGCCGACGATATAGTCATAATGGCGGAATCGCTAGAAGCTTTGAACATCATGCTCAATGACCTCAACAGAGTTTCCCAACAGGTAGGCCTCAAGATGAATATGGACAAGACAAAAATTATGTCTAATGTTCATATTCCGCCAATGCCGGTGATTGTTGGGAACACTGTCCTCGAAGTTGTAGACGAGTATGTTTACCTAGGACAAGTTGTCCAACTAGGTAGGTCCAACTTCGACAAAGAGGTCAACCGAAGAATCCAACTCGGCTGGGCAGCGTTCGGGAAGCTACGGCATATCTTCACGTCCAGAATACAGAATGTCTCAGAGTCTGAAGACAAAGGTCTTCAATCAGTGCGTGTTGCCAGTGATTACATACGGGACAGAGACGTGGTCTTTTACTGCTGGCCGCATAAATAAGCTCAGAGTCACTCAGCGAGCTATGGAACGAGCTATGCTCGGAATTTCTCTACGAGACATGGTCCGAAACGAGGACATTCGTAGGAGAACAAAAATTACCGATATAGCTCGTAGAGTTAGTAAGCTGAAGTGGCAATGGGCAGGCCACATCGCTCGGCGAACCGATAACCGATGGGGAAGGAAGGTTCTCGAGTGGCGACCACGTACTGGAAAGCGCCGTGTGGGACGACCACCCACCAGGTGGACCGATGACTTGGTCAGAGTCGCTGGGCTCCGTTGGATGCAAGAGGCCCAAAACCGCTCCAAGTGGAAGTTAATGGGAGAGGCCTATGTTCAGCAGTGGACATCCTTAGGCTGATATGATGATGATGAGACATCAAATGTGATAGTAAAGTTTCGCCAACTAATTTAATTTAATATTATACAGGTGGAGATTTCGAGATGGCATATTAATTTTCTAAACCTATGTTGGGTTAGTCATGCTGAATAACTTTTAAAATGAGAGCAACACAGAATTATCATTTTTTTTTACTTTTCTTACAAAATGTCAACCTTGCTCGAAAATGAAAAGTAAGTAAATTATTTTATTGAGAATTCTGTGTTGGTCCGACAGTAGAAGTTGTTCAGCATGACTAAACCTACGTAGGTTTCGAAAATATGCCATCTCGAAATCACCAGCCTATCTATAATATTGTAAGTTAATAGTATAGTATTGTAAGTTTACACCACTCCAGCGGCTGCAGCTATATAAAGCGCAGGTTAAGCCGCATATGGAGTACTGCTCACACCTCTGGACAGGTTACCCGCACCCGCTTACCAGCTTGATCCACTTGCCTCGGTTCAAAGGCGGGCCACTCGTATAGTTGGCGATCCCGAACTCACTAGCGGTTTGGAACCTCTCAGCCTTCGGAGAGATATTGGCTCTCTATGTGTGTTCTACCGTCTATATAATGGGGAGTGTTCTCAAGAACTTTTTGACCTGGTGCCATCATCACCTTTCTACCACCGCACCGCTCGCCGGCGATGTGGAGTTCATCCTCATATCCTCGAGCCGCCTCGATCGTCCACACAACGGTTCAGTCGGACGTTCCTACTGCGGACCATTAGGATGTGGAATGAGCTCCCCATTACGGTTTTCCCTCAGCGTTACGATATGGGGTTCTTCAAAAGGGGCGTAAAAAGAGCTCTTCAAGGTCGGCAACACATCGGCAATCCCCCTGGTATTGCAAATGTCCATAGGCGGCGGTGACCACTTACCATCAGGTGGACCGTCAGCCTGTTTGTCAACCTAATGACATAAAAAAAAAAAAAAAAAAAATGTGTATATACCTGAACCAATCAATGAGATGTGCAGCGTGTCCCCCGTGCCTGCAGGCGACGCACCAGCTGAACCAGGCGCCGAAGTGCGCGCCCCCCCCCGCGCCGGCCGCGCCCCCCCCCGCGCCGCCCGCGCCCGTGCCCAGGTGCAGCGAGCACACGCCGCACCGCGGCAGGGGCTTGCGGCAGTTTGGACACGATGAGATTTGCTGACCAAACAGAAACAGTATCATCATTAACACCTCATCGATGCTAAATAAGTTCATATATTAAGATGCTATAATTTCGGAACCTTGGTAAACAAGCATACAGCCTGATGGTAAGTGGTCATCGTAGCCGTATGGACGTATTGCAACTCACGGGGCATCACGTACGCACTACCGATCCTTCCCCCCCCCCCCAATTAGCTCCGGCGATGTTACACAACAAAGTTATTTGGCTGCGGTATTCTGCAAGTTGCGAGTTAATTCCACAGTCGAGCTGCTCCTTGAACGAATAAACATAGAGCATAGGGCATACCTCTATTAACCTCTCATAGTTTGATCGCTAGAAATAAGCACAAACTTGCTGTAACAGTAACTCAGCTCAGCAAAGTGAGGGACTCCTTACAAACAAATCTTCAGTTACACATAATTTTCTACATGTACCTATAAAAACAGAGCATTTAACAAACACAAGATCAACATAAGCAAGTAATTTGCAGAGTGTCACCGGCTCACCTTCATCTTAGCAGCGGGCGGCGGCAGGCGCGCGAGTCGCACGCGCGCGGTGCCGGCGGGCGCGGCCACCGACTTGCCGCAGTAGGTGCACGCGACGCACACCTGCCGCGGCACGCCCTCCCCGCCGCCGCCCGCGCACCCGCCGCCCGCCGCGCCGCCGCCGCCCCCCACCCCGCCCGCGCCCCCCTCGCCCGCGTGCACGCCCGTGTCCAGCGCGCACCGAGCCCACCACAGCTGCCAGCTATCTAGGATCGTGCGGTAGCTGGAAACAACATACGCTTGTTATGGTTATTTTAGAATAAAGACGCGAGATTTTCAGTAGTAAGTTACATATGCGAATAATATTCCTATGAATGCTCTATGTACCATAAGCTCTATACAGCAGATAGCATAGGCAAGCCCGTATAAAGGGGGTTTAACAGTGGACAAATCCCAAAATATTTGGTAAATATTGTTAATAAAGCCAGGTGCTCAACCTAATTATGAGACATAAATATTAAAATTCTCAACACATTATTTTAATCGATCAAACGTGTAATTTATACTGCCGATCGATAAGCGCTTTATTGCATACTAGTTATATTTAACGCGTTCCATTAAAGAAATGTTTTGAAAATGGCGGCTTGTACTTGTATTGATAGGTTGTACCACACATATTATCTAAACTTAGATTTATATCTGTGGATTGTGTACACCGACATAGAACTAAATAGATAACGAGATTTGTACCGTAGATTGTCGGTTTTTCGTGCTCGAGTCAAAGGGAAAATTGTGCCACTCACACGTTTGTGTATGTGATCGCCGTTCACATAAACGCGTCGGATGGAATAGACACGTTACGAAATTTAAAATTACTTTTAAAGGCCATAATAGCTCATTGGTAGTGTTGGTAGAGCTTGAGCTTTATCGGCGAAAGAAAACATCGTGTGGAAACCATAATACGATTGAAGAGTACTTTGTAGTACCCTCCTGACTGGCTACCCTCAAGTTGAAAATCTGTCGCCAAGCACCGCCTTGTGTGCTTACCACATTCGGCCACATCATCACTGACCATATGCTGACCATGGTGAGATTGTGGTTAAACACAGGCCTATACATGGAAAAAACCGGCCAAGAGCGCGTCGGACTCGCACACAGAGGTTTCCGTTAAATAATAATAATATTAGCTAACTCAACTTTGCGAGAAAAGGTTCGAAGATTTTTGTTCGGAGCCTGGCATACTCATCAGGCGCCACTCTCTTTAGTTTCTAAATGGCTAGTAGTATTATAACCCGAGTAAAATTCCTGAATAAAAGATGTGGAAACGAAAGCTAAATAAAATCCTACAATACAATACTACCTACCTACAATATAAAATCACTTGGCAAAGGTCCATATCAGTTGTATATTATTGCATCAACTTATTTCACACAAAATTGTTTAAAATTATTAGCCCATGTACTCTAGGTAAGATAGATACTAATTCAATATTTATGACGCTCAAATCAAGGGTAGCGTGGCCGAGCGGTCTAAGGCGCTGGTTTAAGGCACCAGTCTCTTCGGAGGCGTGGGTTCGAATCCCACCGCTGCCAATAATGTTTTGTTCCCATATTCCAAATATATAAACATAGATCAACATAAAATATAAACGCCTGGTCGAAGCATCTCGTGACCAGAATGCTGGCATATACCACGGTCAGAGTCAGAATAGTAAAAACAAAATAAGAGTGTATAGACATCTAGTCGTTTTAAAAAGGCCGGACTCGGGAATGAATTGGGAGTCCTACTGTGCAATCGACACTTGTTAGCAATAAAACGCACCCTTCTTATAAGATTTAATAAATCCGCGAATATTATAAAACCGGCCAAGTGCGAGTCGGACTCGCACACGGAGTGTTCCGTACAATATTAACTAACGCAACTTTGCTATGAAAAAGAAACGACAAAAAAGATGTTTCTTGTATAGGCGCCCCCTTTAATTTTTAATTGTATTTCATATTTTTTATTTGTTTTTTAGCGGCAATAGAAATATATATTCTCTGATAATTTCAGATGTCTACCTATTACCCTTCATGAGATACAGCTCACTGACAGACAGACGAACGGACGGACGGACAGCGGAGTCTTAGTAATAGGATCCCATTTGGCACCCTTCGGGTACGGAACCCTAAACAGGACATAAAATTATGAGAATGTTTTATTGACAAAGTACAATCGCAAAATATTATGTTTTGTTTTTGCCTATAAGGAGATGTTAAATATGTGCACAGCATCGGACAGCCACCATTCACCTGCTCCACCCAGCTGCAGCTGCTGGAGGGATATGTTAACCTGTTGAGCCAGTGCTGCACGCTGGACTCCTTGAGCAGGTTGGTAGTAAAGCAGCGAGCGGCCACCAGTCACCAGCCCCACACAGCTGCAGCTGCTGGATGGATATGTGTACCTGTCGAGCCAGTGCTGTACGCTGGGCTCCTTGAGCAGGTCGGTAGTGAAGCAACGGGCGGCCACCAGCGCAGCGGATTGCACATCGCCCGTGTTCTCCACCCAGTGCTGCAGTAGGGTTATCCCTTCTGGACTTGCACCTGTCGGGAAGTAATGGTCTCTTAGTGCCTTCAAACATGCAGCGGTCATCATAACATAAGTCGTTTAAAAATTATTAACTGTTCATTGGTCAGAAGCCACTTGGAATATGAATCTCAAATCAGGACCTCCTCTCTACTGTCAATTTTCAAAATTCCTATTCGAGCTTTCACTAGAAATGACCATTTGAGACTTTATTCTCCGCCTTGCTCATCCAATTACCGCCAAAATTTTAACTGTTCGGAATGTTCTGATTAGCAAATACTGGGCAATTTATTTATACTAAAAAAGTTATGAATATGAAAGTGGATGGATATGCGGGAAGAGGAAGACCGAAAAAGAGATGGATGGATTGTGTGAAAGATGATATGGGTAAGAAAGGAGTGGATACTAGTATGACGGATAGAAGAGATGAATGGAAGAAGCGTACATATTGCGCCGACCCCAATTGATTGGGAACAGGGCAGGCAGATGATGGGCAATTTATTTATACTAGTGTTCCAAAAATCGTCGAAATTAAATCAAGACCGCAAATAAAATAGAAAAAAACACTCTCCAGAAGGAGTTTATACGGAGAACCATATAAACTTTAACTATGCCAATTCACATACTGCTCCGTGCGCGCAATATGCATAGAAGGGGGTCGGAAGATTTTTCTTTACGTATTTATACATGAGATATATAGACAAGCTGACTTCCGCGGTTTCATCCTCGTTCCCGGGATGAAAAGTAGCATATAGCACTGAGTGAAAGATTTTTTAGAATCGGACTGGTATTTCCAGTCATTAGCTCATAGCGCGTTCAAACAAAAACAAACTCTTCAGCTTTATTACGAGATTGCCGTATCATTTTGACGTTCCCGGAATACAAAAGGAAAAAGCATTGGCAGCGGTGGGATTCGAACCCACGCCTCCGAAGAGACTGGTGCCTTAAACCAGCGCCTTAGACCGCTCGGCCACGCTACCCTCTATCCAGGTTGTCGAATTTCCTAATTTATCTCGACAAACGACGCTAGGACATAAATATACCTACGCTATTTCGAACCTACGCCACCTCGGAGGCGTGGGTTCGAATCCCACCGCTGCCAATTGTTTTGAACAAAACAAATTGAATTAAACACTAATGAAACAAAGCATATTTATCAATTGCAATACCATTACTCTTTTTGGAACATCTAGCGTAAATATGCTATGCTGCGGCGGAGGACGTGGGTTCGGATCTGTCTTATTGCATGAGACGGTTTAAGCCAAGTCTTGTAAAACCCAGGATTTAAGATAACCCTTTTTTTTTGTTATATGACGTTAGAATGTGACGGAAATATTTAAAGCCTGGGTTTTACTAGACATGCCTTGAACCATCGCATTTAATAAGGGGGTTTCAGTATGAGAAAAAAAAGGAAGAAACAAGTGATGCACACTTCCAAAATACAAAGGAAAGCAACATACATTGTAGTACCGATCGACAGCAATTTTACACTTAAAATTATATTTCACTTTCTACATTAATTAAAACTATACTAATAAACACTGAACTTGTCATCATTTACCACAAGCATACTACGCAACAAGTGACCATTGAAAAACTTGTAATGTGTTTATTTAATTTAAATAAAGTTTATTTGAACTACCATATAAAAATGGTATGTAAATGAATAGAAGGTACACTCCTCTCAAAAATTACTTAGATTTTTTATAGTGGCAACCTTACCCACTCTTAGGCTTAAAAGTGTGGCACACTATTCCTGGCAACCCCTCATTAAGCTTCAGGGACCATCTGCGGTAGGTCCTGCCGCCAGAGCATCCACTCTGGTACTTTGAAAGTTGCACTGGGATCACTCATTATCATTTGTCCAAAAATGGTACCTGAGTTGTTAAAGTACCACCACGCGCACCCCAATGCGCAAGCGCATCTTTTTGGTGCTAGCGGATTCAATCCCTGCTGGAGACGTCAGAGAAGCCAACTCCCATTTCTCCAGAATGGTACCAGGGCTGTAATGCGCGCTCAACTCCCAATGCGCTTCCACGCATCTAACAACAACAACGAAATCAACGTCTACAACGAAAACTAATGTAGCGGGATAGTCCTCTACTTTGTATCCAGGAAAGAAGAAGACTAGATGGTACAGTACCAGTGAGCAGTATCCCGGAGAGGTCCCCCTGGCGCACGAGCGTGTCGCACGTGTGCTTCACGTACTCGTGCAGCTTCGCGTCCGACAGGAAGATGCACGCGAACGCCACGCGGTCCTCCAGCCGCATCTCCGTCTCCTCCTGAACATGAGACAAATAGTGAGCTTGTCGTCACTACAACTGTTTCAGTCAGTAACAGTCAGTAGGCTGTATAAATACAGGAAGGGAGATAGTATATATTTTTTTTATACCACATACAAGCAAGTGCAAGCATACGGCCCACCTGTTGGTAAGCGGTTACCGTAGCCTATGGACGCTTGCAAAACCAGGGCCAGTAGACAAGATGGTTATCGACAATAGTCATCGTTAGGAAACGATCAACCTTTGTATGGGATTGACATTTCAAATCGAAATATCACTTTATTTTTAACAATCTCTTAAGTCAATCCCATACAAAATGATGACGATTGTCGACAACTATCTTGTCTAGGGGGGCAGGGGTAACACGCGTGCGTTGCCGACCCTTCAGAAATCTCTTCACACCCATTTTGAAGAACCCCATGCTGTACTCTATTGGGATAACCACGACGGGGTCATTCCACAGTCTGAGCGTCGGCGGAAGAAAGCTCCTTTGAGCTCGCACAGTACGAAGCAATTCTGGTTTCAATATGTGAGGATGAACTCCCGTAGATGGCGATATATTATGGCTTGGCTATGCTAAAGACTACGGTAACATAAAGACTATGGTTGCTAACGAAAACGGATATACGGCAAGTGGCTACCATTTCCAACGATTGGCAATATGTTGTCGACCTTTACCAAATCTAGGTGTTTGGCGACAATTATTAACTAAAGGGAACTTTTTGGTCGATTAATATTTATTTTAAATAAATTTTACATTCAAATTAATGTGAGCAAAGGAAATATACTCCAATATTTTTTTAAACGGTATATTTATAGTGTAAACTTTTGCGATTGGTAAGTCTGTCTTTAGAGTTGACGTCAGGTAAGACATAGCAGAGAGCTAGTGTACTCACCAAGACCTGTGCCATGTCAGGATGTTGGTAGTGCGGGGGCTGATGGGTCTGGTGCTGGTGCTGATGCTGGTGCTGCGGCTGCGGGTGCGCGGGCGCGCTGGCGGCGATGAACCGCAGCAGCGCGCGCAGGTACGCGTCCGGCAGCGCCGGCGCCGCCGCGCCCACCACGTCGCGCCACAGTCTACCAACACGTACCACACGATACATTAAACAACTCACACGTACGGTACTGACGATACGTACCTCTCATCGGAGAGTCCGGGGAGAGCGAGTCTGAGCCGCGGCTCGCGCACGCTGATGCAGGTGCAGGTGGAAGGTGCGGTACTGATGGCACGTTTTTTTTTTTATTAATTGGACTTGCGTTTGTCCACTGACCCGCCCATAAGGTGCGATGACGAAGCCTAAGATGAAACACGCTTACCCAGAAGAAACCTATTCAATCTGGCCTTGAAATACCTAGATTGTAAGCGTCAGGATATACAGACGCCGGAAGCAAGTTCCACTCTCTTGCTGTCCGCTTTATAAATGAGGATGCAAAACGCTGTATCCGTATTTTCGGTATGTCAACAACGTACGGCTGAAAATTTTCCCGGCGTCTTGTGGTTCGGTGTAAAAATGGGGATGGTGGAATTAAGTTGAGCATACTATTATTAAGTTTTAATACGTACCTCTCATCGGAGAGTCCGGCGAGTGCGAGTGCGACGACCCTGAGCTGCGGCTCGCGCGCGCGCGCCAGTACATCGAGCGCGGCTCGCAGGCGCAGGTGGAAGGCGGCGAGTGCAGCCGCTCGGCACGGGGTGCCCTCCGCCTCGGCCAGCTCCACCCCGGCGCCAGCGTTTTCCCACCCCCACCCCCATCCACACAGAGATAGGGCGCGAGTTCGCTCTATGCTCCTGTAATTTTAACACTGTTGTTTACTCGACTCTTTAGTTTCGACACGGTCACTATTATAATGAGAAAGTACCGTGTCAGTCTGAAGCGGAACATCAATTCATCATAAATCATCTCTATATAAATGAGAAAAAGAAAAGGTCCGAGAATAGAGCCCTGTAGGATACCCTTTATAAGCTTTATATAATAGCCTATTTCTCTATAAACAAAACTTATTTTGTAAATATTTATTTAGTAACTAAGAATAAACCAACGATAGTAATGTAGGCCCTCATTGAATTTTCTATAAACTACCCTCAAAATGCGTCACTCAAAGCATAAAAAATTAAAGGTCGGGTGCAGTGCCTCGAGCAAAGATACTTTTCGCTCAAAACATTAGGGGACAATACAAGGGGCATCAAAAATACTTTGAATACCTACAGTATTGGTAGTATTTACTAGAAAAACACAATAAAATAGAGACATACAATCAAACGCCTTGAAAAGTCATTTAAATACCAAAAGAATCACGTGAATAAGTAATTCCAATCACTAACCTATAAATAGTAACTCTTCTATTCGGCAAATCAGGTAGTAACGAAGGTACAATTTCAGACCGGTAGCCACCATCGCCCGGTGATCGCAGTACTGTCCGCACACCGGGATGTTTCCATGGACTGTTTCTGATACAGCCTGTATAAATAACACACATGTTGAGAAGAAGTCTTGTAAATAACTAGAGATTTTTAAACTACAAATACTTACCATCTTCAACAAGCGATTTGCTGAGAGCCAAAAAATGCCATAATCCACTTAATGCTTCGTCTTCCGCTAAGTCTGCGTTCTGCCATAAATCTGGCTATAAATAAAAAAATTGCACATGTTCAGAAATATTTGTTTTATACATGGATACAAGCTAAATTCTATTAAAATTTAACAAGATAATTTAAATAATGTCAGGACTACGTCAATGGACATAAGCGGATAGCTTTTGTGATACTATTAAAAATGAAGGAAAGCCACTTGCTCTGAAATACAACTGCCGTAACACTGCTTAGCGACAGATTTTTACATTGAAGTATACCTTTTGGTAAGTCTGGTTGGCTAAACCAGGTACCCTTCAACTGTGCTACAATTTCCTCACGATGATTTCTGTCAATGAAAGCTCAAGCTTATAGTAGGATTTTATATAGGCACTCGACGTCACTGCCACTGACCTGTTAGAGAACCTGTTATTATCGCCTATAATAAATTGTAGAATGTTACCTTGAGTCCATAATCAGTCTGTGCTCGTTTCTTCATAACATAAGAGATATCGTCTAATTCAGCATAGAAGTCATCAGCCATCATCCGCAGAGACCCTGCCCCTGCGGACCACACGGGCCCCGCGCCTCCACCCCAAGATACAGTCACCCGCTCGCACACTGTATAGTCTACTATACCACCTGTTCAACATGTCACTTTAAATATGATGATGCTAAGTTAACAATGGCAATAAGGAAGAAGAGCCGTCCTAACTTAGAGCCTTGGGGAACACTTACTCGGATAATATCAACAATTTGAACTCGTATTCAATTTTGGATGCTACAAATATTTGATACGATATACCGAGAATATTCGTTTAATTATATATTTTTTAAACATGGTGTTTGGTCAAAATCTCCCTATTTATCGATTTTTTGGGTTTATTTTTAATACTATATTTTTTTAAAGTAGTTGGTCTTTATGCCTTTTATTTGACACTGTAAAACAATGGCCAAACAAAACGAGTTGTTAAATGAAACCCGTTAAAGCATTTGGCTAGATGAGCGATGAACCCCACCTGTGCTACAGACAGCGAGCAGCCTGGCTTCATGCGCGGGGTGCCAGCTGCAGGCCGCCAGCGGAGCCCCGCCGGCCGCGGCGCCCGGCGCCACGTCCCGCTCGATCACGCTCGGCCCGCGCGAGTACTGCTCCTCTAACTCCGCCTCCACTGCTGCAAGCTGGAAACACCTTGAGCTTCAAAATATGGACTACTACAAGGAATGGCTCAAGATCCTCAGATCATCCTAAAATCTTGTTAGAACGCACAACTGAATCAAAAAGCAAGACCAAATATTTTTTGCGCAATCTGAAATTCCTTTGAAAAGATCCAATTTAACCCAAATATTTGTTTTAGTGTCTGTAAAGAAGTGTACATTACCGCATTATCGTTGTTATTGGTCTTGAGTTCGTTGTTGGCTTGCTGTATGTCGTGCAGCCGCAGTGTGTTGGAGTCGCGCTGCAGAGCCAGAAGCAAGTTGCGTCTAGAACATATCTAGTTGCTTAATTTTATTTTTACCTGTTGTTTATTGATTACATTACATATTGTTTAGATTAGTAAGACAATTCAATAACTTAGATAAATTGTTAATTCAACATGACCCTTCTTTATATTTATAGCATAAAGCGTTTGTCAGATGTATACTGGACACAGTTATTCATTTTAAAGTACGAATTCAAACTTACACAAGTACAACACTTGAACAAGTTTGACTGAGATTGTTTTTATCGGCAACATTTAATTCATTAGTTCTGTAAGTAACCTGATATTTTTTAGCTACGACCAATTGTAAATTCCGCTTAAAATTTCGGAATTGGCAATTCCAAAGGTTAAGTCGTATGTCTCGACAATCTTCGTACATCAAAATCAGGTAAGGAAATAGTGCGGCAGGTGAGGGTGGTACTGACCTGGTGGGGCACCACTGTATGTGAGCGAGCGGTCGCGGGTGCTGCAGGGTGAGCACAGGTCGGTCGAAGGCCCTCGCGTCCCACACACACGCCACGTTGTCCCCGCGAGACGCTATCTGCCACGGGTTGTGAGGGTCTGCACATACTCCGTAGCAGTGACGGCTCGTCGTCAGGTTTACTGCCTTGTTTGATAGGTCTAGGGGCAGATATTAACACCAGTATATCTTTGTCACTGTCTTGTACTTGTAAGGGTCAGTTCACACCGAGACGAGACGCGACGCGGCGCGCACTTTTTATGATAGTGATACAAATTGAACTTTATTTACTACACTAAAAGGTACAAATTTCAATGAGAGAACTAGAGTACGTGCCGCGGCGTCGCGCTGCGCCTCGAGGTATCGCGATGCGTTTCGTGGCGTAGCACAGCGCAGCGCAGCGCGACACGTCTTTGTGAAACACTTGGCCCCTTTATGCATCGTCGCGTCTCGTCACGGTGTGAACTGACTCTTATTCTTCAGAGTCGGCTGTAACTTTAGTGACATTTAGCTAGTGCAATTGCTTAGAAATATCTATAATTAAAAGTGCAGGAATTAATAGTATCCGTATGAGTGTATAAGCAGTCTAAGGCTAACACTTACCTTTCCTTTAAAGGAGAATATTATGGCAGTGACTAAATTCTATAGTAATTGTTATTATATATAACATTACTTTTTACTTGACTACAGCTAAGCCAAAAGGAAGAGTTATGTTTATAAATATGTATAAATAAAACATTTATGTCATTAAGAATTCAAATAGCGATACCTATAATCTACCTAAATCACATGCAGTCAGGGTGACAAAAACCCCTGAAACCCCTTTTCTGTTTAGGAGGTATGTTGCAACAGAACAAAAAATGTTTAACTCACCTCTGAGATCAAATATCTTAATATACTTGAGGTTCATGGACGCCATCAAAGTTCTGCTGGAGCAGTTGGCCCAAGCTACGTTGTGGGCTGTCTCCGAGAGGCCCATCTCAGCGAGTGGCCGAGTGGGCTCTGGAGATGATGATGATGGGCCGTCAACACCTGAGAATGAATCAGTAACACCTGAGAATGAATCAGTAACACCTGAGAATGAATCAGTTATTATTATAATATATCCTCAGGGATTTATACATTTTGATAATTTTTGTGGGATTCCGTCTGTCATATAGGTCGTAATATAACTTCTTCATGATTGCCACATCATTTTATGAGTGCAGTTATATGAATACTTACAGATTACCAATAGGAAAATTGATGTTTTCTTTGAAATTAATTTTGGAGAATCCTACTATTATGACTTTACGGGCCAGTTGGCGCAATTGGTTAAGATTCCTAGACACATACATACATGACATGCATTTATGTTCATGAACATGTCTGTATGTCCTGAGTCTAGGTGTAATTATGTATATTAAGTATGTATTTACAAACAAAAATTAGTATATGTAGGTACTATATCAGTTGTCAGGTTTCCATAGTACAAGCTCTGCTTGGGATCAGATGATGTGTGTGAGGAATGCCCCAGGATATTTATTACAAATGCGTAAGTGTATTTTTGGTCTGTCTTTCTTTCATAAATTCTTGCAGTAACAATCAGCGTGAGTTTTCACATACAAATACGTAATGGGCCAGAAAGAACAATAGGCTACTTTTCCCGTGTGTACATAAACCGTGTGGCGGAGGGAGGCTACTATATAAATATTGTTTCCTTCTATATTATTGATTTTGTTAAGTGCATGAAACTAAGTTAACATCATCTGCCTACCCAGTTCCCAATAATTTGGGATTAGCACAATATGTAGATAAAACTTGTGGTACTGATTGATCCTCATTACCTCTGGAATCATCAGACAATGTGGACCCCCTGTGTATGTCCCACAAAAGTATGCAGTGGTCACTGCGATGTTTCTCCATCGCCACGGCGAGCATGTTGGTCTCTATATGGCTCCATGCCACCGAGTTGCATAAGCGGGCGTAGCGGGGAACTGAGTACAAAGGAAAATGAGTAAGTTTTTATTTTATTGTAAACCAGAAAGGGTAACAGCACGGTTTTCTAGTATATGTGAATTAGGAAATAATATATTTCCTGTAAACCCTTTGGGAACATGATCAAATACTATTATGGATTTGTGTATGTTTTTTATTCTTTCTTTCTACTAATATTATAAACCCAAAAGTGAAGTCTGTATATTGTTAAACAATGTATCAAAAGTTTTTAAGTAATGCAATATATCAAAAAAATACAAGATACAACCCATGGACTAATCAACTAATTTCTGTAAAAGATTAAAGACAAGACTTTACCCACACCCATGATATTTTTTTGCAATTCTAATATCAAATCAAAATGGTGAATTTGAATAACCTATAAGTTTTTGTTTACGGCTGTGGCTGTGTCACACGCCAGCACGAAAATGTTCTTTTTTTTAAATTTATAAGGATACCACGGAGAATGTGGCTGTTTGATTGAAAAGGCAAAAAAAAATTAAGAATAATGAAATTCAGTACAGTAGTACTACCACAGAATATTTAATAGTACTACGTACAGAAAACCCACTTCGAAAACGACATTTCAACAAAAATCGACTCTTGGAACGACAGAATAAAGCGCAATCCAGTTCGCGCAGCGCTGCGCGCCTAAAATTATATTCACCTACAACTTCCCTCTCTTTCTATCGTATAACTCTATCCTGTATGACGCGGCACGTGTTACGGTAGGGTTGTCTAATGACGTATTATGAATCTTCAATATTTCCTTATCGCCTATGTATGTCCTATTACTATTCTCTGTGTTTATTTTATTTCTATGCTATTCTCCTTTCGTGAACAATGACATTTAAAATATCCTAGCTAACTAGTATTAGATCAGAAAGTTATTTTAAAATGTCTACATACTCTAAGTTGTTAGACCTATACGTACTTTGTATACTGAATGTGTATTCTGTCTACGAAACTGAATACAACTATTTTGGGGAAGGGTTTTAGTAACATACATGCTTATCAAATCTGGAATGACTGACGACGCGACAAGAAACGGCACGATTACCTAGTCCAGTAGCCGTCAGCCGAAATTCACAATATTTGTTCTTAATAATCTTCATGTTGATTAAAGAAGTTTGTTATATAAAAATTAATAATGAATTAACCAAAAATAGGATATATTGAGTTACTTACCTACATAACAATAAGAATTGTAAAATTTTTCTGAATATTGTTCTACTGATTTTTGAAATAGTGGTATGTTAAATCTTAGTTATTCTAAGAGTTGTAAGGTAGAATTACTGTATATTTAAAAAGGGAACTCTCTCTATTCTGGAACTACTAACAGTTTCTAAAAAAAAAACGTCAAAATCGGTTCATAAACGACGAAGTTATCCGCGAACACACATACAAATAATTAGACTGTTTTACAAAAAACTTAAACCGACTTCAAAGTACACTAAGAAGTAATCAAATCCTGATCTGATGACAATGGGACCAAACGGGAAGTGTACCCTTCCAGACAAAAAAAAAAAATTCCAAATCGGTTTATAAACGACGGAGTTATGAGGTAACAAACATAAAAAACAAAAAAAAAAAAAAAAAAAACATACAACCGAATTGAGAACCTCCTTCTTTTTTTTAAGTCGGTTAAAAAATATACGGTCGAATTGAGAAACCTCCTCCTTTTTTTGAAGTGGGTTAAAAATCATTCACATGAGTTTTCGAGGTCTAAGAGGCCCGTTTATACAAGAGTGTCTCTTCTGGTCGCTCTATCTTTGTCTCTTTTTAACACACTGGTATGTTATCAAAACGGGCCTATTATTATAATAAGGACTTTAGGACAATACAATGAAACAACAACAAAATATCTAGAACTATAAAAACAACGATATCTACACAAGATAGTGTTAAAAAAAGAACAGTAAACACTTTATATAGGTAGTACGTAGGTATTTATACCCACACGCGTCTTGCGCTGCGTGCGCCTTGCAACCGACTAGCGTTGTTCCGGTAGTCCGGGTGCGCGCGATCGTACCTAAACATGGGAGTGGGACAGGCCTGGTACTACCCAACTAATATGGCTTACTGATGTACCTGCACAAAAGATACATTTTCAAAGCACGGGAAATGCTATTGGTCGGCAGCTGCCGCCATGTGTGTAGAGGGGCGTGACTTGCGAGTGAGACGGAACTGACAGCTGCAGTGTATTAAGAACCTTATAGTAGTGATCTAAGGTTGATTGTAAGGTTTAAGCATTTGTAGGGCGCTGGTATTAATTAAAACCCACATAAAACGTTTATGAACTGTATTTCAAGGTAAAGGATTTAAAGTAGATGACCTAACCACAAAAAGTAGCACTCATTGCGCAGCTATACACAAGTAACTGACCTAGTGTTGCCAGAAGGCCAGGAAGCAATACTTAAAGGTACATTATGTTGAGGTGTTCAGTTGGATACTACTGTACAACATTATAACACTCTTTCGGATGATATAATGGTTACTATGACACTGGTTGTTTTAATGTTGGCAATAAGCTAACTGTTTCAGGAACTTTTATAGAGGATTTATAGCATGGGTGTAGATAAAATAACTTTTAATATTTGTTTGAAGTATTATAATTAGAAGTAACATTATTTGTTCAAATATAACATAATCACTCACCAAACTCTCTGCCAACAAGTCCCAATGGATCATAAGTCTGTTTAAGAGTATTTAGTGTAACCCGTCCGTTAGCATGACCCAGAGCTAGCAAGGGCTCTGGGAGCTCCGTGATAGAGCTGATATCCACACACCGCACCCCGCCTGCACTCTGCGACGCTATCACTGTTGCACCACGCGTTGAGGATATGGGAGTAACTGGAAGAGCAATATACAAGATGTGAGATATGAAGTTGATTTTGCAAGAAATGGTTCAGAAATTATAAGTGTAGATGTTTTAAAGCAAGGTATTGTTTTATTTCGAAACGTTTGTTTAGTCTACTAACATGTAGTTTTCTTTTCTACTTCCTTGATACGAGCGACCTCGTATAAGGTTATGTCTGGGCCCCATATTATAAACTTGTCGTGATGCACCGGAGACCATAGGACATCTAATTTCACTCCCGACATTATATTTCAAGAATTGCCGACACCTATTCGAGTACCTATTTGATTCACGATTTGAAGATCAAAACACAAAATATTATGACTTTTCTTTTCTTTTGGAACCATAGATAATTAATACTTTTTCTTTTTTTTATTTGTTCGTGACGTGACCATGGATGGATACATAGAATAGTCTTCTTCTTATTTTTATGTTTGGCACCCAAGCCCAAAAATTAAGAAATTAGGGCTAATTTCTGCCAGTGTCGAGTTATATTATAGTTTCCAGGTTTCCAGTCACAATAAATCACATTCACAATAAAGTCCTCAAGTCAGTTACCGTCCATAAAAGTCATGTTTTACTTTTGGTTTTACTACAATGGTGGTCATTGTACTAAAACTCTTCACTGACTTTTTGAGACAACTTGAAAAGACACGATACACATAATTAATTTCATTTCACTTCACTGGTGCACTTGGATGATCTTTATTGGGTAAAATACCACCAATAATACCCAATAAAACTCAAACTACACAAAATGAAATAATGCCCTAAAGAGGTCGCTGCCTACTGTGGCATGACATAGGCATAGGCATTACCATGGCATTACACTGTAGGTATGTAAGTTATCTGTGGGCCATCGTTGCCAACTCTACGTCTTTTTACGTAGATCTACGGATTTTAGGCCTTTCCTGCAAACCTATGAACTTCACTCCCATAATCTACGTATTTTTGTAAAATTTTACAAATTTTCAAAATAACGTTACTCATTAGGCTGAATAATCATAATTTCCAGTACTTTCGCGAAAAAAAGTTAATAAGCGTTCCGTTTCATACTAATAAACACTCGCCTCGCCTCGCCACGCAGCAGGACAAAGTGTGTATTCCTTAGAGCTGATATGTGTGACTATTAGTGCGTTCGAATTGGAGTGATGTCGTTTTTAACATTAGATACAAAAATGACATTTCCATGCTGATCGCCTGCTTGTCACTTGTCTCAACCTACCTTTTCCCTTCAGTTAATCTTTAAACAAAGTTAATCTAACAAATTATTCTCTTACCTGTTAGTATTTCTATAAAATTTTACAATAAAAATTTGAATTTTCGCTTCCCGTATGAATTTTCCGAAACTTATCTGTCAGATTCAAAGATGTCAAAATATGATCACAAACGACCCTGCCTCGGAGGTGGGTCAAAATTTGCAGTTCACCATGTCGTTTTTAACTGTTTCCAAGCAAAACGAACGGTGAATGAAAACAGTTCAAAACGCAAATTTCGCCCACAACTTTCCAAATCGAACGCCAGTTGTGATAGTTTTTGGCATTTTTGACTATTATTTTTGCTACCATACCCCAATTCGAACGCACCTTATGACTCATCTCATGAGCTTGTGTAGAACGAAAAGTCTTATCGCGCCATAAAAAAGCGAAGCTTAAGGTATAAGGATGTATCAGCATGAGGCGGGATATTTGGATTTTTTCAAGTTTTTATTGTTTTTTATTTTCGTAGAAAAATATGGCTAAATATTTCAGTGATCAGTGACCGTAGCCTTAGAATCTAAATTCAGTAAAATAGTAAGTTTTACGGTTTTTAGAGGAACGTTCAAATATGGCTCATATTATTAAAAAAAAACATTCATAACATAATGTGCCAACTGAACGACTACAGTCGCGAATCAATGAAATATTTAGCCATATTTATGTTTCTGCTCAGTTTAATGGGGAGGGACAGGCAAAGCTAATCTCAGATGGCGCCACCCTCACTGGTAACTGAATTTCAATTAATTAAACTTGTACGTAGTATTTATCTACTCTGAGATTAAACCAACCAGGGGGCCTACCACAAGCTCTTAAAACAAGGTTAAAATAACCTTATTTGTGTTTTGTCTTGTTTTGACGTTGGATGTCAAAG
The DNA here is from genome assembly GCA_947623365.1 of Achlya flavicornis. Lineage (NCBI taxonomy): Eukaryota > Metazoa > Arthropoda > Insecta > Lepidoptera > Drepanidae > Achlya > Achlya flavicornis. Next base: position 15,211,752 of record OX392467.1, read on the forward strand.
AGGGACAAAAGACAAATAAGGTTATTTTAACCTTGTTTTAAGAGCTTGTGGTAGGCCCCCAGTAACCGGCTTTTATAATAAAATCGTTAAGTTTGAAGTGATAACTGCATAATCTTCCTATGAGCTTGGTGTCAATTTTTTTTTAATAATCCACGGCTTTTTTCTTTTCAATTGGTGTAAACCTTTATTATTGCATTAAAATCAGAAACTTATTTGATAACGAATACGTAAAAAATGTATGGTGTTTGACAGATAGACGGCACCAGCGACTATACGACACCTAGCGGGATAAATTGTCAGTGTGCCTCCTCATTGACTTGAATTGACGAAAAGAGGCTTAAAATAAACCGCAACCCTACACAGGAACACATTCAGCTATTTAATAAAAATATTAATAAAAAATTGCCTGATGAATGAATATTTTAAATAAATTGTATAGCAAAACATTCGTTTTATTCAGTTTCACATACCATAATCTCTTATTTCATCTATTACTAAATCTATGTAATTTTCAAATCTGGCCTACGCCATTTTATAAATCCAAGTTGGCAACACTGCTGTGGGCAGCAATCGCAGCTTATCGCAGCTCATCAACCCTTTTTTGACAGATTCGCGTAAAGTTCGTGACCGACCATTGACGAATTAAAAAGTGAAATCAATTTGCATCGAAACAATAAAAATATCAAGGATACCTCGCATCCAGCGCCTTTGTTTCGGTGAGTTCTAGAATGGTTACAGTGTATTTGTGTCGTTCAGAAAGCCGTGCCGTGTATTCATTTCGGGTACAATGACGTGATCGTGTTTACTACAAAGGCAACGCCTCGCATTTCTCCCACAGTTTCTCGCGTATTGTCTCGTTATTCTCGCGTATTAGATGTACTTTTCGCGCCCCAGTTCTGTGGGTTGCTGGTGATGTAAGCACCTTTGCATGTGGCACTCTGTGATCTATCAGCAACCGTCCAACGCGACGTCGGCGGCTATATTGTTCGTGACTCACTCGTTTGTGATTGATTTTCCATGATTTTTCCAAACCGTTAACCATACAACGCGTGATTTTCGTGGAGGCAGTAGACAATTTGTGTATTTGTCTGGTTTTGGTCACATATCAATGTGGTGGAGATTGGCAGGGCTCTCGCTCGCGTCTCCAGCGTGGAGACGGTACTGACTGCTCGTCATGTTCTCTGCCATAGCATATCAGCTCTCTACTAAATTTTTAGAGGAACAGAAGGTGAGGATGTTACCTTAGCCATAACATTTTTTTTATAAGTGATCTGTTTGCGTTTTATTCAAAGCACTGGTCACACATGTTGGTATCTTATAAAGTGTGTGTAATTCTGGTAACTCAAGTTACATGATATATGTATATCTTACTACCAAACTTTTCAGTAGACTAGTTTTAATTTTAGATTTTACTGTATGGATGGGATCCACAAGACAATAGAAAATATATTAAGTACCATTGAGTACTAAGCTAATGCATTAGAATTAGACAGCAGGTGCAGAGGCAAATAGATAGGATGTGCAACCTATAACTTCACATTTGAAAAAAATATTATAATATAGTACGAGTGAGTAAAAGTGTAACCTTGGAACCTTGCTGAGTTTCTTGCCTGTTCTTCTCAGTTGAAGGCCGACTTACGAACTGGCGGTAACTTCAGTAGCTTTGACCTTCATAGGTGCCCTTCTAGGGCCTAAATTGAATAAATGGCTTTGACTTTGACTTTGAGTAAATTGAGTAATGTTATAATTGGAGACTCACAATGTTAAATGTGAGTCAAATAGTTGGTTACAATGGTGCTGTTTCTAATGCAAATAATGCAAAAACACCTCATCTCTTTCTTATAAACATTGTAAAAGGATAGAAGGTATTTAAAGCTGTCAAAATAATTTATGCCACTGCCACTTATGGGAAAAACGTAACAATTTTGATGGTGATTAAATTTACATTGACAACAAGCAATTGGACAAGTTAAGCAGAACTAAAATATCTTATATCTTTTTCTAATATGTTTTTTTGATAGAGTTATAGTGAGACTAAATGCCCCTTATTACTCGAGATGGTTTAAAGCAAGTCTAGCAAAACCCAGGTTTTAAATTATATCAGTCACTTTCTAATGTCATATAACAAGACATTCTTAAAACCTAGGTTTTACTACACTTGACTTAAATCATCTCATGTAATAAGACAGAATTTGTTAAATTTGTAAACAATGGGAACATCATCAATGGTGCTGATTCTGTTGTAAATCGTACTAAACTAATTTTAGTCACATCACATATCTTTCTTACAAACATTATTGAACAAGGATAGAACATATTCAAAGCTGCCAAATTAGTCTTTGCTGTCTTCAAATTCTGGGTCTTAAGACGTAACCGCGATACATGGCAACTAAATTTATATTGAGAACTAGCATTGGAATAATTTGACAGGATGAAACATCTTACATCCTTTTCTTATGTTCTTTGTTAGAAACAGACTTAATTATAGTTGAGTTGTTAACAACAGAATCAGCACCAATGTCAACAAATTTAAACCTTAAAAGTAATATTTGAAACCCTTCTCTCCTCAAAACAACCTTGAATTACTTGTAACAATGTTTAGTAATTGAATTACAATGAAAGCTTGTAATTACTATGGATTGTTACACTGTTGCAGATATAAGAAAATTAGATGCACACACAACATTATATTCTATTGTTTAACTAGCTTCTGCCCTGCGGTTTTACCTGCAAACCCAACAACCAGAACTCAAATTCTCTGTAGGATTTGAACCTTGAAACTTTGAATTTCATAACCTCATGACCTTAATGTACCTTAATATATACGATTTCAGTAGTGATTGTAAAAATTGTTTGACACAACAACCCATCATTTGAAAAGATCACATACTGGTAACATCATTTAGTATATTTATATATCTTCAACTTGATTTTGAAGATATACATAATAATATACTAAATGTCTATGTGATCTAAAAAAAATAATATAATCAGGAAAACTACTAGGCTGAACTGAAAAATTATACTACCAAATTGTTAGTAAAGAAAGCAAAAAACATTAACATTTGAAGGTCATTTGAATTCAATTTACTACATAACTATTTATTTACTCTACAGATAAAATTGTCATCAATCATTGTATATTTTGCTAAGGTTGTTGATACATGAGTAATTAATGCTAACTGAATTGTAGATATGTAGAGGATTTGGTCCCGGAAGATTTTTCTAATCCCGGGATTTCGGGATTATCTACAGTTAATATCGGGATTCCGGGATAGTCCCGGGATTGTATTGGTAATGGAAAGTGGTAACAAAAAGACAATAAAAATATTCTTTTTTATTTTATTTATATTTTAGTTTTGTGAGGACATAGAATATTTAAGTTTTAAATCTTAAAAAAGTTTCTTATAAAATAAACTGTGAATAATTTATGGAACTAACAATAATCTTCAAAAAATCTACTTCTTCAGACTTATTTAGATAAATTATGAAAAAGTCTATATGCTAAAGAGATCAATGTTTATAGGTACTCATATTTTTAAATTAAATTGACCAGAAACTTTACAAATTACTTATTTAAACCACGAAAATAAAATCTAAGGAATAACAACGCATCCAACGTCTCATCTGCAAGCATACTTCTCAATTTGTTGCACAAATATGAAAAGCGCGTTCAGGCTCGATGGAAGTTGGAGGAATCGTCTATAATTTTTTATAAGTCTTCTCCAAATTATAACCTCGAGTGGAACTAGCCTCAAAAAGATTAATTTCTTCTAAATGATTTTAGAAATATCAGTTTCTTTATATGTTTCTGGACTTGATGTTTTCATGCTTTTTTCTATTTCATTCTGAAGCTTTTCTTTCAATGTTAAATCATTTTTTCGTCATCATCAGTAGGTTCAATATGCATCTGCATGTCATTTTCTTCATTATCATTATTTTTCATCTTTTCAGTTGACGAAATAATTTGCTTTTTTATTGCCATCTTGCTTGGACTTGAAAATAACTCCTTTACATCACGATCAGTATCCAAATTGTTACTCTCAGTTTCCTCAGTATGAGGATTTTGTAGATAGTTTAATATGCGGTTCAATAAATGTGTTTTCAATCTAGAAGCCAAAATTATTGAATTTCATTGATTAGTCATTGTCTTATATTAAATTTTTATTGACTTATTTAAAAAATGTCCCGAAAATCCCGGGATTCATTAAATTTGATCCCGAAAATTTCGGGACTAAAATATGACCGGGATCCCGGTATCGAATCCTCTATAGATATGTGTTTTAGGCCTATATATATACGGGGTGGATACGACATTAAAGGAAACACATTTTTGCCGAGGAGACATTTACCTTTTGTATGAAAAGCAGTTTTTTTTTGCGATTTCGGTGTTGGTCCCATAGTAAAAGTTGATCGTATACATGAGTACTTTACGTGGTTTCATTTAATGTCGTATTGTCGTATCCACCCTGTATACATATAATATTATAGAACGAATATAATATTAAGATTATAATAGAACGAGATCAAAACTTAGACCAAGTCTTTAGAATAGATCGTGTTACTCGAAAATAAACCTTATGTCAAAGGTTTCAAAGGCCAGATTCCAAATTCAAATCTCGTTTCATACATTACACAAAAATATTATAAATGCGAATGTAACTCTGTCTTGTATATCTGCTTATTACCTTTTCATGACTAAACCTCTGAACCAATTACAATTTGGCCTACGCTATGGAGAGGGACTTACAAATAAGCAGTGTTTAACACTTACTATGAGGTGGACCATATTGGCATCTCCATGTTTAAACCTCTATTTTACTTACGTTTTCCTTCGGCGCCTACTCAGCTATATTCAAAGCTCATATCTTTTGCGTGGACTATGACTATCCAAAACGTATAATAGTGTAAAAGTGCATGTTCTATTAAAGACAATACGCGATTTCTATTCCACTAGCACACGTACGCGAATTGAATGCTGATTTATTCAGCCATTAACATTGTGCCAGAGTATACCTGAACAACAGCATTACAACTTATATATTTTTAAAGACTGGATTATATTTTACTAACTAATGCCCAGCCTAGGCAATACTGGTTTATTTAAGCTAATGCCCAGAGCGTACTTAGCTATGCTTCTTCTTTACCTATGTCAGAAACCTTCCTCGAATTACAAACGAATAAACGGAAAAATATTGATTTTTATTTAAAGATAAGATAAGACGGTAGAGCATTAAAAAGTATACTAAAAAAAAGTCTACTTAAAGTTATATTTAATCATAAGGACAATATTTTGTGAATTGAATCACTGCTCGAGAAATAACAATAACATGATACTGTGTCTCCAAAGTGCATTGTCACAGCTGAATTTCTATTTCTTCACAAGTCGAGTGGAAATCATTAATGAATTTTTCTCATGTCTGCATTATCGCGCGTAATTGCTCTCCTAGTTTTTGTACAATTAACAGCTAATTCAGTGGCTAATTCAATTACTTTAGACTGCTTAATATCATATTGTCATCATCGATGTATGGTTTTTTATACGTCCATGATTGTCACGATAAAACACAATGTAAACAGACAAGAGAATCATGCTGATTTCCATGGCTTGTTGTGAGAGACATTCTCTTCCCAAATCATAGAATATTGCTTTTTATTTTTCTAAGCAGCTCTTAAGTATAGCTAAGTCATCCCAGACATTATTAATATTTACAATGCGCTCAGTGCGCCTGCCAGGCCGGTGTACCCACCCACCCTCAAAGAAAATCTGTAGTAAATCTTGAGAGCTAGTTCCGTTCTAGAGTTAGTGAGTTTACCTTAGGCCATCAAATCATTCCAAAGCCCAGATGGGGCTTTTTATTGAAGCGACCATATCTTTCAAATCGAAGGATTTTTACTTTTTTGCTCGGTCTCCTAATGTTGCCAGTTCTCTATAAAAAAGAAGCAGGTTTGATACTTGACAAAACAAAAATAATTGACTATTGTGGTTACCGAATTCCAGGCCCAATTATAGAGCAGCCTTGCAGAGTTAATTAGGTCACTACGGCACGACTTTCAACGACGGAAACGTACTGCCTTTTTGAACTACTGTTTAATGTTATCAATTTATCTGGATGCGCTCTGGTGAGCTGGCGACTGTTTCTATATAGTTAATTGTTACGTTAATGGTAGGTACCTACCACAGACATAAATTTACTTTTAGATTTATATCTGTGGTACCTACGTCAAATATTTTACTAGTTGGGTACAATTTTAGTTATGCCATTTACTTCTGGAATCATTTTCGATTCCAAGTCACCTTAATGTATTTTTTACCTGAACCTGTGTATCGCCCTCTTGACTACCTCGAATAAATAACCGCATAACTTAGAAATTCTTAAAATAAGAAAAGTTTCATTTTTTTTTCAGTTTCTTTTCGTAGTTATACTTGCTATAAAACCGCATTATATTTGATTGTTGCTGCTAATGTTCTTCAAACGTCGGTTAGGCCCAAATTATCCGGCTCATAAAACATAGACGTATCTTTCTATATTCATCGATCTCTTCATCTACTTTTCAAGCGATCCAACGGCTGTGTGTCCCATCTCAGATGTCGTTATTTTTTTTGGGCTAATTATTTTCGCGGCGACTAACAAATTAAACGGCGACTAACTACTGGTTACAAAAAAAATAACTTGGCAGCGATTAAATATTTTGGCAACTATTAAATTAGATGGCCTACAAATTGCAATGTATCATAAAAACTAAATAGTGGCGGCTTCTTTAAGGTAGCAAATATATTAAACAGGCACATAGAAATAATAGGTAGGGTAATATAAATAATGACTTGGCGACTAATATTGACAGTGGGATAACAAACATGGTATTATTGGCAACTATAGGCTTCCATATAAAATACACTTTCGGGCTGCGATTTGCAAGCAGCTGTAAAAATTTAAACGGGTACTATAATTAAGAATTAGGGTTTCAGTATTTTTTTTGTGGAATCATAATTAGTATGATCTGGATGACTGAGTTGAACCTGGTTTTGACTTTTTTGGTAAATCGTGTTTTTTGGTCAGTGGAACAGTGAACTTTGATCTTGTATGGGTTTCAGGGTCTGATGATGGAGTAGGAGGGTTGGCACTGGAACTCCATAGCGGCGCAGTGTATCCTACCCGTGTTTGAGGTTGTTGAAATTGTCATGAGATGAACTTTGACCATATATAGTTTTCAGGGTCTGATGATGGAGTAGGATGGTAAGCACTGGAACTCCATAGTGGATCATTGTATCCTGGCCGTGTTTGGGGTTGTTAGAATTGTCGTGAAATGAACTTTGATCATGTATGATTTTCATGATCTGATGATGGAGTAGAAGGGTAGGCTCTGGAACTCCATAGTGGAGCAACGTATCCTACCCGTGTTCGAGGTTGTTGGAATTGTCATGAGATGAACTATATGATATGATATGATATGATGATGATGAGATGAGATGAGATAAAATGAAAATGAAAATGGAGTTTCATTAACCTCCTACTCCATCACCAGACCCTGAAAACTTTATGTGGTCAAAGTTCATCTTTCTACAATTCTCACAAGCCTAAACACGGGTGGGATACATTGCGTCGCTATGGAGTTCCAGTGCCGGACCCTCCTACTCCATCATCAGACCCTGAAAACCATACATGAACAAAGTTCATCTAACGACAAATCGAACAACCCCAAACACGGCTAGGATACGATGCTCCACTATGGAGTTCCAGTGCTCACCCTCCTACTCCATCATCAGACCCTGAAAACCATACATGATCAAAGTTCATCTCACGACAAATCCAACAACCTCAAACACGAGTAGGATACATTGCGCCACTATTGAGTTCCAGTGCCAACCCTCCTAATCCATCATCAGACCCTGATAACCATAGATGTTTAAAATGCACCTCAAGACGATTCCAACAAGTCCAAACACGGCTTACATATATGTGATTCCATACAGGTGAAGCTAATAAAAGCGTGTTGAAAATAAAAGTCATCAAGAAATAAAACTATAGGCCCACAATATTTTTTTTGCATGTCACTATTTGCTTTAATTAGAGCTCTTAAAATGTCGCACAAAGTATGTTTTATATGACCAAGTAAATATTTTCTTCTCATCTCAGTTTACTTTATATACAACCTCATTATATAATTTAAGAAAGCCTATTTTCTATTTTTTATCCGCCGTCAAGTCTTCGCCTAACAATAAATTCAGTTACCAAAACAAAAAAATCAATGCCAGTTTAAATTAAAAGAAAGCTTATTTAGCTGCTACTTTCTACTTAAAATGATCCTTCACTTTAGCTGCCAACCTATTATTTTTAGTACCTCCTTTCATTTTTTATAAATCCCAAAATCAGATTAATTTGTCGCCGTGTTAAATACATGCCTTTTTTTTGCAATTTGCAATATATAGGCTTGTGATTGACAGATAAACAAAATTGGTAATTTCAAATATTTACAGGTCACATCTGCCATACGTGTTAAGTCTCGAAGTGATCTGGCTCTCAAGTGTAGCTACCGCAACCCTCCGGTATGTGTTTGGTGACAGACATTCAACTTGAGGGCGGTAGCCAGTTCGATATTCAATCACTGGAAGCTCAAGCTCATTGACGTTCCATCTACTATCTCGCACAAAATCAAACATACCTCGAATGTTAATATTCCCTCATGCGAGACCATTGTCAGTTTTTTGTTTGTTTCTCACACCACATATATTTGCAATAACATGTTCCATTCATAGTAAATGATTTTACATAACTTTAAACTTACCGAATTCACTTTCACTTCACCGGACATATTTGTTGTGTAACGTTTCTGTATGGGTTTTTGAGCATCCTTGACTTGCTGAGTTTCTTGCCGGAGCGGAGTCTGCTCGGTTCAAGTTGTATTTGGAACCGGTGTAGAGTCATTTTTTAACGTTCATCAGTGCCTTATCATGGCGGCCTACCTAAATTGAACAACTACTTTTTGATTTTACCATAATCGGAACGCACTGTTTTCGATACTTTAGTGCTATTTCGTAAAGTCTCAAAGGATATCTAGGTTAACAATATTGCTGGGTTCTTGATCCTTAGTTTTTCGGAGATCATTTCACCATATGTTCTCATCAGATTAAGCCATGATTAAGCGCAGAAAATGAAGCTAGTTAATTATGTCATCAGGATAATGCGTCACAGGAAATCCAAATTATAGGAAAAATAAAATATACATTCATTCTAACTCATTGTCTATTGAGATTTTGTCTGAAAGGACGCCTTTGCTCCACAAAATTATTTATTAGACTATATTGTGAGTTTTCCTATGAGTATTGTGTGAAGTGTAGTGATAAAAGAATAGACGTATCAACATATAGTAGTGATGTTTTGTGTGAGTATGCGTCATCGTCATTAGTTGATTCATCAACCATTCAGATTAACCTCCGATAAGTGAGGATGCAAGTGCGTTGTTTACACTCATGTTAAACACATTATCGCTCGTTTGTTTTGAGATCTGCTAAAGATATTCGGTTTTGTCGAGATTCATTTCCAGCGATTTCGCCTTTATAAGTATGACCATATTATCTAATTGTGTTTGCAAATAAAACCTGGTTGTGTCCAAATAAAAATGCTGTAACTTTTTGAGACAACATTTTGTTACTAATGTTGTTGTTAAAATAGATCGCCACCGATAACTCTCCCTACTGCAACTTATTGCTATAGAATTTCATAGCAGCTTTTAGACGATTAGTAAGAATTTTAGCAAAAGGTACATTTGATTCCCCTGTCAATGATGAAAAGGCGCTTTGAATAAATACGCTTAATCACTGAGGGGAGGGCTCCATAGCCTCTATACAACCTGGTGAAGGTAAAACCTATTGATATTTAAATACGAAACATCAAAATACACACTTCGTTATTGGATTTCTAACTAATATAGATAACCCATACCATTTAAGTGTGCTATCTGCAAACGATCCTTTAGCAGCAATCCTAAATCAACTTTGCAATTTCAGTGCCGAGCGATACCAAAGTTGTTCAGCCGTATAAACCTTTTTGATTGGTTGACTTTGATTACTGTGTACGTAAACAGCTGATCACTTATGCTGGGCGCGCGCCACACTAATTGAAATTGACATGGGCTCACTAGGAGCACCGTTTGATTGCTTGATGCGGACTTGCTACTTCGCTAGCATTGATGCCTACTCCTTATATATATGGAAGTAAGGCAGTGTCACATCTTTGTTTGTGTACTTTTGGATCGATGGGTCCTTGAACAGTTATGGGCACAGATTTAGTTATAAGTAAGTACAATCGCAATGAAGGGCACCTGATCTGAAGGACTAGAAATCGCGTTTTCGTTTACTAACTAACTTTGGCAAATAAATATCACGTCGTGATCCTTTGCTGCGTGAAATAAGGACCGACGGAAACAAACTCACTTTCGCATTTATAATATTATGAGTAGGCTAGGGGTAGTTAGTGTCTTCTCAGCTTCAGATGACTCATCATCACTTATGTGAACTTTTTAATATTTGTATGGTGTTCTCAAAGTCTAGTAGTCAGAGTCTAATATCTAGGCTAGTTGTCTGGCACCTGTCTTGCTCTTTGTTTTTAATTAGTATTTCGTCCAGAAGAGGTAGGTAGCAAAGTATTTACTCAGTATAAATATTTTGTATCTGAGTAACAAGCTATACCTATGATTCATCACGTCAGGGTAATCATAGCTTATGAATAGCTTTGTGATAACATTGTTCTGAATGTAGATATGCAGAAATATTCTTTATGAAGCGTTGTGACGTGAAAGGATATTGAAACTAGCATTCGTCTCGTTCTTCCATATATATACTTTAAGAAAGAAACAGCAACAATATAGAACTAGACTACTATAAGGAATATAGGAAAAGTAGCATACTGCGTGGCAAACGTCACGATTGGTTGTGCAGTTGAGGCGACAAAAAGTTACATACTCACTTTCGCTTTTATAATTGTTTCTCTACCATACAATTTTAACTATAGTAAAATATAAAATGTATATAGAAGTATCTAATAGCATTACTCTTTTTACCCTTGTCGCAGTCGGGCCATTACTTAATGTATTTTCTGTTTGAATGTCTTTCATAGCATTTGTTTTTTTGTTGGGGTTTATCTCCACATCCCAATTTTTAAATATCTAAAATTTGCAATTATTGAGCGAATTATCCTGCGGGACATTCGGAAGTGGGCCATAATGACTAAAACCCCAAATAATGATAAAAAATATGATGTGAATGTATTGTAAATTCTCACGTCTTGAGGCGCACATATAAAAAGTTAATGATTATCATCAACAACAGATAAAATCATGATAATAGACAATAAATGCAAATTTGTATCAATGATAAGAGATATAATTTCTTCATAGGTATGCAGCGGTCGACGTATTATTTTGGTTATTTTCACTACACTTTCTTATGCGTAGGCTGTCTTAGAAGTCCCTAGCAACATAATGTGTAGTCATTTTTTAGGCTTGGAACACATTCTTTCAAAAATCGTACTTACTAATCCATACATATATTATAGATGCGAAATTAACTCTGTGTGTTACCTTTTTGCGCCTAAACCGCTAGACGATGAAATTAGGCACCTGTGTTTATGGAGAGGAACATTCGCAACTTTTATTACAGAAAAAAATTACAGCTTTTCATACATTTTTGCCGAGGAGACATGTACAGTCGAGGACATAAATATGTATACACTTTTTGAAATTCAATAGCGATTTTCTCGCATGTTTAACATTTAATTGTTAAACTATTACACAAATCATAATAGTATATGTTAGGAGATTCTGCCTTTATAATATCTCATAATTTCAATCAGTAGTTTAAGAGGAAACCGTTGTTGAATTTCACTAAGTGTATACATATTTATGTCCTCGACTGTACCTTTTGTATAAAAAGCAGTATTTTTTTATTGCGATTTCGAAGTTTGTCTCACAGTAAAAGTTGATTGTATACATGAGTACTTTACGTGGTTTCATTTAATGGCGTATCGTCGTATCCACCCCGTATATAATTTTGTTTTTAGAAAGCAAAATTGATTGGGACATATTTCAGCCTAGTTGCATTCCCAGACAAACTTAAGTCACAAGATGTAGCCCAAAACAGCGAGTCTATTGAATTATTGATCCTTTGACATCTGGCAGTCGCATTCAAGTAAAAGTTGTTTGCATTCCGATCTCCTTCTGTACGTGAGCTTCGATCTATAAGATTCTTACAAAATTCCTGTACTTTTGCAATGTTGCTACCTACATTATTAATGTTAAACATAAGTTACGAGGCGGGAAATTTTAATTTATTCGAGTTTTTTTTTACCTTCGTAGAACGATATGGATAGATATTTCAACCTGCCTCGTAACTGATGAACCCTTAAAATTAATTTGAAGCAAAATAAAGAAAAGAAGTCGAACTTTTATTCTGATAATGTTTTATTTGTTTTTTTTACAGTTATTTCGTACGTTTATGCTTAACTGCTTTTATATGCATTTACTAAGTATAGGTCTGTGTTTGATTGACCACAATCTCGCCCTGGCAAATGAGGATGCGGCCGGATGTGGTAAGCATACACAGCCTAGAATATTGGTAACTTCTGTCGCTTCGATTATCATAAATAGCTCTAGGGACTAAACTTAATAAATGACTGACTTATTTCCGTATTCTAGAACGTCAATCCATGCACAAGTCAAGTTTTGACGAGATTAAAACAATTGAATTTGTACCCTGCACTTGAACGTATTTCGATTAACACGATCTATTCTTGTGACTTGATCTGAGTTTTGGTCGTTCTATACGATCTTTGACCCAAAGTTGAGTTTAATGAAACTTAGCTATCGACCGACGGACGCCACTATCTGCCTGAAAATATCGATCCGCTTCTGAGATACGAAAAATCTTTTATTGCAACGATACACTTTGCGTACTTTACTGGTGAATTATGATTGTATCTTCTGTCAATCACTAAGAATTGTTGATGGAATGAATCATTTGCACGAATCTCAAATACAATGCAATAAATTTATTCTATGTATAGTAAGCAGTGTTCCAATTATAAAGTTATTATAAAGTGATGTTATATACCTACCTAGGTATTTTTTTTTCATTATCCTGTCAGATTCAATTGTTAAACAATAATTATATGACAAGGCTTGTTCCACATTATGTTTTCAGTAGATACAAAATAATAAATTAATGTTTAAATGTTTATAGACTTAACATTTTTCGCTGAACTCTAGGCTGCTTTTTTATCACCAAAACCACAAAAGCCTAAAGTAGGTATAACTTTTATGTACGTTAACAAACAAATAGGCAACTGAAATAAAGAAAAAGTTTTAATAGCTGTACTCTCAAGGGCGAAACCAATAGCATATTTAATCACGAAATAGTCATAGTCTTTTATTGATATTGTTTTTCTTTCTTTTCTCTAATTTACTGGGATGGGATGGAATTTTCTCAGTTATCTGACGTCACTTTACCTTCTTCTTTCAATTACGCTGTTAACCTGTTGCTACAAAGCCATACTTGACTTAACAAGTATTAATCGTTGTGCTTCATTAATACAATTTAGTATGTTCTATCAAACAATACTGTCCCTTATTGATAGATGTATGATATTAAGATGAGGTATGTAGATTTACATCTCTTTAGCCACCACTTTAGCAGGTAGCACTCGCCCACTCAACTCCATTAGCGAAACGGTGGTGTTTGGGCGGACCACTTATGGCTATAGTGCCGGGTGCAGAGTTAAAGTCCATATTGTGGTTTTTATTGGAAAGTTTACAGATGCTTTTCTTGTATAGTATTAGATGTGGTACTTTGGATAGAATCCAACTCTTGGTAAAAGCTGTACTGTAAAAAGTGTAAAGTACTGAGAACTTAACACCAACCCTTTGCGATCCAACTTAGCCTGAACTGAATCGTTTGTTTCAAATAACCTTAGAATTTATGGAAAATGTTGAAATTTTACATACAACAATTATGGTTATGTTGAATTGGTATTATAGTTTAAAGTCGGCCTCATGGCACCTACATGGCGAGGTTGATGAGGTTGTTTCATTATAGAGCATACCAATGTTCGTGCCAATAAGCCAGACCTAAGTCGCATGATAAAGGATGCTAAATATCTAGTCATTATACAATGTGTATGAGTCATTTACTTATCGATTTCCCTCATTAACCTTCTGACCTATTGGTTTTTTTGTCAACTGCCGTGCCCCTAACGCCCGAGTCAAATATGTAACTTACTATGTATTGTTAGGATAGCATTAAAAGTAAATAAGCTTATTTGAGGGTTATTAGACTTTGGTTTGGACCTCTTGGTTGTTCATCAGCTGACGTGCCCCCGGTTATAAATAAAAAAATGCAATGTGACTTTTTTGTTGACTGATCCGATCAAAAGGTTTATTATAAACGCTTAGCGCAACGTTCTTTCCTATCGTTCCAAATTCGACACAGTTGCTGTAAAACATGTTTTCTTAGTCGTTATCTTTAAACACTTGACTATAAATAAAATAATTTGTCTGCACTGCAAGTACTGCAACTGAGTCACGGTTGCAATTGCATGAATTAATTTTGTTAGAGCTGCGGGCAACCGCGAGGTGTTTATGACAAGTCCAAGCCATTTCTTCAGTTCAGGTCCCAGGAGGGCTCTTATAAAGGTCAAAACTACTGAAGTTACCTCCGGTTCGGAAGTCAGCCTTCAAATGTAATGAACCGGCAAGAAATTCCTCAGGGCTGCTATTTTTCATCGACCATTTTTTTAATGTTTTACTATCTCAACCGAAATCACCGGGGCTGGATACTCTTTCCAACCAATATAAAAGTGTATGATGTTGTTTGTGCAGTGTCCCGTCCGTCGCCTTGGCCCCGTGATGTCGAAAAAGCCGGCCGCGCAGCCGACGCTGCACAAGGTCATCATGGTGGGCTCCGGGGGCGTCGGCAAGTCCGCCCTCACGCTCCAGTTCATGTACGACGAGTTCGTCGAAGACTACGAACCCACCAAAGCTGATAGTTATAGGAAAAAGGTGAGGAATCATGGGCAAATGGTGTGAAACAGTTGATTAGAAACCTATCAACCATTCGGCAGGTTCAAGCAGCCAAAATTTGCACTAAGAGCCTCCGCTTACTATGGACTTTTTATCGGCCGATAGTTTAGTCGGGCTATTAATCAGTATGAAGAAGTATGCTAATGCGCACATTATAACGATTCCAATCTTCAGAATCTTCATATTTATTAATACCCGGCAATTTTATGTTATATGTATTGAAGAAAGAGTTTATTCTTTCGAGTTGTAGAATCTGCATAACTAATTCAAAAATATTTAGTTTTATTGCTTTGTTTGAACTCTGATATATCACGACTTGACAGTATTGATGAAATGGAAGAAGGATTCAAATTTATCTACGAAATATTTAGATAAAAAAAACATACCTTTTCTAACTGTCATAAAAACAATAAACTACGGCTCTTAACATCCATTCGCTTTTACGTTAATCAGCTTGTTTAAATTCAAAGCCATTTATTTAGTTATAGGACCATAAAGAGACTAACGAAGGTAAAAACTACTGAAGATACCACCTTTCGGACGACAGTATTCTACTGAGGCGACAAAAAACATTTTTTTTATAGCACTTAGGTACCGTAGCCTATGGACGCTTTCAACATCACGCGCGCCTTGCCGACCCTGCAGAGATCTCTTCACACCCCTTTTGAAGAACCCCATGTTGTACTCATACTAACACGTTAAAAACAACCTTCTTATTGTCTGGTTTATCAGGTGGTTCTGGACGGCGAGGAGGTACAGATCGACATCCTGGACACGGCGGGCCAGGAGGACTACGCGGCCATTCGCGACAACTACTTCCGCTCCGGCGAGGGCTTCCTCTGCGTCTTCTCCATCACCGAGCCCGATAGCTTTGAAGCTACCCAGGAGTTCAGGTCAATATTACCATTAACTCTTAAACCATCTTCAAGTTCAAAATCTAGCGCCAAGCACCTACGCTATTGTCTGGGCAGCGCCCCGTAGCGCCGCAGCGAGTAGCCGGTCATTGGCGTTAAGGGCGAGATTCTAATATTTTGCCGTTTAAGGGTGGCTTTCCACCAGAGATATGTAGAAAGGGATGTGTTTCAACCCGCCAATAGGATCGCTTCATTAGAGCTATAACGTGAAGATGAAGCGCTTATATTTTGCAGTTAAAACACATTCCTGGTTTCACATCTCTGGTGGATATGCAGCCTAAAGGTCGAATTTACTTATTAAAATGCTCAATACGCATTCTAAGGAAGAAAAAACTTGGACTGGTTGAACATCTGTTGACAGGCCCTAATTGGTTCAGGCAGTAGTAAGGTAATTGTTTCCAGTCCTCTTTATTTGTAAATCAGTGGTGGTGATTTAAAGATGGGCTCAAATCTTACGATGAATAAATTCTTTCGTTATGAGAAAACATGGCGAGGAAACCAGAACAAGTCCATAAGCTTGATTGATTAGGTGCGTGCTGCTGATGTTTTAAAGTGAGAGTGGTCGGGAGAACTTAACCCCGCTTTATTGTGAATCTTAACAGCAATCGATCGGGAAGGGCCAGAGTATTCGAGTACCATAACCTGAGTGCGTGTGTTGACTATCCAGGGAGCAGATCCTCCGCGTGAAGAACGACGAGAACATTCCGTTCCTGCTGGTGGGCAACAAGTCTGACTTGGCGGAGAAGCGGCGCGTGCCGCTGGACGTGTGCCGCGACCGCGCGCACCACTGGCAGGTGCCCTACGTCGAGACCTCCGCCAAGACCAGGGATAATGTCGACAAGGTAACCATTCACTGCCGCTTCATTTCTCTCCTATTATACCGCTTTTGTGCCGAAACAACGGGATTAGCCCAACATTATGTCAATTGCTCTTAGGAACTACCTATTCTTGGTCTTAGAAGAATTTTGTCGGATTTTTTGCTGATTCTATTGAGTACAAATTCCACTAAATTGTGAGATTTAGAACAAAGGTTTTATTCGCTCAAAGAGCAGCTAGATTAGGGAAGTATCTTCACTTTACCAATATAATAACATTATGATGGGTTCCTGCGCATGAGTAAGGTAGTCAGAGCACATTGGGGAGGTAGAAGTATCGGTAACGCGTAAGTGATGCCTCTTGTGTTGCAAGCGTCCATATGGCTACGGTACCGCTTAACATCAAGCGGGCCTTATGCTTGGTTACCGACTTGGTCGTATAAAAAACTAATTTAGTCTCACAATTTCATTCTAACAGAAAACGTTTTAAAATGAAATGTAGGCCTGTCAAATTACGATCACGACTATTTCCCGTAAATAAGAATGGCGTAGACTAATTTGACAACTTTTCCAAAATCCTAATTTTATTCAATAACGTTTGTAAGAAAGATGTGACTTGATTAAAATGAGTTAGACAGACATTTTCAATAAAATATGTTGAAAGATGTAAGCAAAATTACTGATGAAATTGTTTTCTGAGATAGAATATGGGACATAAAATATAGCGTCACACCTGAGCAGTAATCGGAGTAATGTGAACATGAATGCTTCATCTAATTCAGATTAACCTTATTTGTGAAGCGATAAGGTTCAATTTCTATCAGTGACTAATGCCACAGGTATGAAGCTATATTTTATGAATTACAGATTAAATTTGTGATAAAAAATCTTATAACACCAACGATAGGGTATAAATTTGCTTGGCAATAATTTAATTTATACATAATCCCAAATCTCACACAAGCCAAGCGTGGGCTTCGCACAATTTTGCTTATATTTTATTTTGATAGTGAAGCTTGTGCGCGGCTCTGCTTGGCTTGTCTTATAGTAGCCTTGCTCGTAGTACTGTGCTTTATATATGATTTGATTATTAAAAACACAGAATAAACACAGTTACGCGCATCGTGACAGAAAATAATTTTCCCCCTACGAAACAATCAAAGAAACATCCCAAGTTAGGTCTTAGGGTCGGCTCACAACGATACGCGACGCGGCGCGCACTTTTTATGATAGCGATACAATATACTGCGACTCAAGACGTCACGAGTCATATGTCATGAATTCTCTCACTAATATGTGTACCTTTTTGTGTAGTAAATCAAGTTCTATATTGCATCACTATCTTAAAAAGTCCGCGCCACGTCGTGTCATGACTCCGTGTGAGCCGTGAGAGATATGAGGTCTAAATAAATTGGCTTGCGGGTGCTATTTGTTGTAATAATTGTGTGTATACGTCCGGTGTTGGCTGATCCCCCCTACTCCCGCAGGTATTCTTTGACCTGATGCGGGAGATTCGCTCGCGGAAGTCGGACGACAGTCGTGCGACCAACGGCGACGTTAAAGGGAAAAAACGCAGGAAAATCAAGTGCGCTATATTGTAGAGAGGCGACTCAAAGCGTTTCAGAATTAATACGCCCTGAAGAGACGACAAGGCCTACTGTTTTGTAACTTGAGTTGCTATACGGCACTCGAGAGTCGTGTACACATATTACCATTTGTTGGACAAGTTGATTGAATCTATTTTTTTATGTGAGATAAAAACTGTTACAATATTGAATTGTAGACTGATTTTTTATTGAATTAAAATCATTTTCTATAACGTTTCCTGATGTAAATTGGGTACAAGTTACAAAACAGTGAGTAGATGTCGGTAATGCGGGACTGAGTGTCGAGACTAGTGTCCGATGTCCGGTGTACGGTGTCCGTGTGTCCGCCTTTTTGGACTTCGCTTGCGTCGTGTGCTGTTCACTGATATATTATAGATAAAAGTTGTATACTGCTCAATACTTTAATGTCTCAAACTTACAATTGTTAGCAAATATAAAACATTGGATGCAGCAATTGCTGGTAAGCAGAAAAGTAGTACAGTAAATAAGTAAAAATGATCACTAAACAGCACACCTACACTGATAATACTTTAAGATATAAGCGGCAAAGGCTATGTAAAAATACATATTAATATGTACGATGATATTCGCCCATTTTGGTGCTGGCATTTTATCGAATACTGTTCTTAATGAATTTGTGTTATAGAGTCCAAATTTGAATGTGTAATGTATTGAGGGGGTGTCATTCAGAACAGAATTCTATAAAAGATTTATAATTATATGAAAAGGCTTCTCGCTTGCACGTTTTTGTACTATTCAATAAATTCTAAAATAGATTTCATGGATGCGAAATAGACAATAAACTTATTTTTGTGAGGTGCTGTTCGTAATCAAGATTCACAAACCATTTATGAACAAAATGTATTCCAAAGTATTTTTGCAGCTGTATTTTAGAGTCAGCTCCCTAAAAAAGTTTTTAGTGTGAACAGCTCCTTGAACGATGACATAAGCACACTTGTACACGCATGGACGGCGTAGAATAAGTTTTGTATTTATTTGTAAACAATAAGTGCTAAATGTAATGTGTATTATGTGCTCGGAAGATTGTCCCTTTTGTTGTGCTTACAGATGTTTAGTTTACTATAGTAATCACTTCAATAAGCTATTATTATGTTGTTTGAGCCGTTTCCTATTGAATATTTGGTAAGACACATAAATGTTATTAAAAAAATTATAAGATATGGTAACACGTCGTGAAGTATCCAGTTTCATATTTTTTCCTTTTTTTTCACTTCACAGCACTTGTAATTGTCAGAATTATCGGTGCAGGAGGTTGCTTTTGCTGAGAAGAGCCGGTAATAAACTCAGCAATTATTCTTTTCAAAACTAACTTTTATTGTACACATTTTGGTATTTTAGTCGCACTCGATATTTGCGTCTTTCAGGAATTGCAATATGCAGCCAGTTCCTTAAAGCTTACCACTTTCACATTGAGACACCTCTTTTTTTAATGTCGGTTAAAACATAAGTTGAATCCATCTGTAAGTACAGCACGTAGATTGTGAATGTATGCACTGCTAGGTATGGCGGTTATTTGTAACTCTAGGGTATCGCTTCATCAGACACTGCACTTTCATATTTTTTACAAATCATCATCAAGTTCCAAATCAATGACATTAGAGTATGACTATATAATTTTTTTACGATTTCATCACAGTGTCTTGTGTGTAGTTTTTATATGCCATTGCATTGCAGATCCCCACATATGTAACTATTCCATGTTTCTATGAGAAATTATACGACATTTTTTTTCTGATGACACTGAATATACCAGATCTACAAAATTTGATTCAAACAAAGATATGTCATTTACAAGAAAAAAAAACACTAATTTATTGTAAGTATAGTTGCGTTAGAAATGTTGTATTATGTATTTAAAGCAATTTAAACTTGTCCTGATGGAAAATTGATTTTTCTATTAAAAGGGTATTTATTGAGTTGCGATATTATTAATGAATGTTAGAAAACTGCTAGTTTATTATAACATGTACGTTGTGTACGCATTTTCTGTACGTACTTGGATACTGCAATTTTAATTCAACGAATTGTTGATATATATGTTAAATTTAATGCCATTATATTAAAAAAATATAAAGTTTACTTATTTAATCTGTCCACACACTGCATACTAAATGCAATATATTATAAAATAGATCGGATTACTTTAGGTTAGCATAATATATGATTTATTGTCTATTTATTAGGGGGCCACGTGTATATGTGTATAACTCAAAATGGCCGCCGAGTACTGCCAAGTTAATTAAATTATTTCATATAATAATATTCTTTGAGATTTATTCTAGTAATGGAAGGGGGATGAGCGGAGTTTATCGATAAAGCAAATTAATTAAATTTACAAACAGAGTTTAGATTTTGTTTTTATTTTTAATATTTGAAGATCCTGAAGCTAATATTTTTAATATCCTAAGTAGATATTTTATTTTTATTTACGGTGTTATAATTCTCACATTATATTGTTTGATGTTTGTCAAAGGGTATCGAAAATGAAATATATTTTTTTCTTCTATAAAATAATATTCTGAATGTAGAGGAAATTCATGAGCTCAAGATTCTTTACTTTTTGAATGAATGTCCGGCTCATCCCGACCAACACCCGGTCGGGTGTACTGTTCCCCCGCGTGGGTTCTCCTATAGGTTAATTAAGTTAGTTCACAACTTACTGAGTATGTATGTATGTATATTGTATATCAGACACCGGAACAAATTTATAAACATGATATATTAATACAAGCAAAAAATATACATATTTGCAATATATTGTGTATTATTTATTTATAATTACTGTAAAATAGGCAGTCTTGTCAAAAAATGCCCTGAAATGCTTGCAACTTGGACGCTTATCACAGTTGTATATATTTACTTGCAGGGATAGTTCAACCCTCAATTAAAAACATAATGAGGTACATACCGGTACTAAAACTGCTGTTGATAGATAACTAATTTATTTTACACTTACATTAAAATAACTTCAAGATAATTAAAATCGTTTCAATCGAATAGCTTCGTTTTGAAAAAAGATACAGACAGTGTTGCAAGTAGAGGCACCATCATATCATAATGCGAAAGTAAATCTGTCTGTATGTCTGTTACCTCTTCACTATACCTGTGAACCGATCGACGACCGGGCGCGGGCAAGTCAGGCCAAATGTAAAAAATTTCGCGGCGAGCAGTCGGCAAGAGTGCGTATTTTTTACAAAAAAGTGCTTCACCTATTTTGATTTAGTATTAGCACATCAAAATGATGATTTCGGGGGGTGTTGGAACACCCAAAACACACCCCCGTATGCGGGGCAGTCTAAATGTTTAGTGAGTCCTTGACATAGCCAAACGGCGCGCATTATCGGTGGTGGGAAAAATTTCGGAATAGATTCATCATTGCACTCCTTTGGGCTAATTGTTCGATAAGTGTTGCTTTTGGTATTGAATATAAAAACATAAATACAGAGTGCTCATGTAAACAAACATCCTGTATAACTTATATCGATTGCAGGCATTCCTGATGCTAATCCGGCAGATGTCGCGACTGAAGGGCGGCCTCGCAATGGAACAACCAGCGCTCGAGAAGAAGCAACGACGATGCGCGCCCCCATGTTGCACTTTGTGCTAGAATAATTTTAATAAACTAGGAGTATTTATTACACCTAACTGACGTTGCAGGTGTATTGTTAAAATTGTAAAGTCTAGAGTTTGGATATTTTGAATTATTAAGAGCTACTGGGTTGCGATCTCGATTGGGTTTTCCACGGAATTGAACGGCAATGTTCCAATGTCTAAACTCCATACAGAATGAAGCAGTCGATCGATACACGATCGCGGTAAATCTAACACATACGAGTACAATTTATATAAAATCATTCTACAGATCGGTACCCTTTGATGAGTTTTCCACCAAGTTTAAGAGCAGGCCACATGCTAACTCGATAGCTGCGGCAACTTTTCATACCTACTTGGTACAGTCGCCGAAGTTACGTGAACTAAGCTATTAAAGCTTCGTGATATGGCTTGCTCTTTAATTCGGTAGCAGTGTTTTATTCGGATTTTAACAAAACCCCTGCAATAGTTAAGTATATCTGGAGGATTGGGCTATGTAAGTCACATGACAGGGACCAAGTCGGAATTTGACTTGCACAGGAAAGTGGCTTACATCGTTTTGGAACCGATTAAAGCAACAAGCCAAGTTCAAGAATTGATATTTTAGAGTCAAATAGCTTTTTAGAGTAAACGGAATTCTTCCTTGGAGAAAAGAACAGATGATAGTGTGTAGTCACTGGAATTGCGTTCTAGTTGTAGAAATAAGATCCATTTAAGCTTAACTAAGGGGGAAAATTAAACCTCTACTTCCTTGCGTCACACGTTTCCTTATTGACCACTGGCTACGTGTTATATACATTTTCATACAGTATTAATTTTGTATAGACTTTAACGACGAATCGGATGGGAAGTTGCCACTTTTCTATATGATAATATTATGATCTTTTAGTCATTTAGAAATCAGTTTTTCCTATTATCTTGACACTCATTAATAATAATGTGAATATTATACTTATGTAAGAAATAAATACAATTGATAACAGATTAAATTGTTTTATTTAATTAAAAAACATTGTTATAAAACATACTGATTCAGTCTATGTATGTTATTAAATTATATTTACATGTTATATAATTTAAAATTGAGTAGATATATTATCATAAAAAAAATCTTATAAAACTTACACTACACTATACAAAACTTTAAAATCTAACACTTAATTAAAATTCCTGCAAGGCAAGCGCTCAATCTTACCTACCATCCTTACGTTTTTTTTATCTAACACAGTTTTTATTAAGGAGATTCTTCCAAACGGAATAATTACTACTCTTTCCGTGCCTCGATGGAAACTCAAACTGAACACTTCAAACCCCAATATTTTATTAGCAAAGACTAGAATGTGACTAGGGCTAAATTAAAGTGAAATATTTGATTTCCTTTCTGAAAAACTCAAGTAAACTACATCAAGCTGAACATCTCTTACAGAAACTCTTTTATTGAACAGAAACTGAAATCAGCCTTACATTGATCGAGCATGATTGTACTTATTTATGTAACTATTTTACAAGTTATATTAATTTTAAATCAGCTTATAAAGTCTATTAAATCATCAAGTTCTAGTCTTAAATTTACCTTTTGGTCCATAATTTACGATTATAAGACAAAAAGTACAACCTTTTGGTATCCTTTAAGAGTTTAAAATTGATCGTCCAAGCCCTTCGACCGGCGAGCTTCATACGCATCCCAGAGTACTCCAATGGTGTGGTGTGGTGTGTTGGTTCAGCCGAGCTGGCAGTGATGTCCGCAGCCGGCCGGGCACAGCTGGTGCTGGTCCATCCACTTGCGCATGTGGTGCAGGTGCCCGCCGTGCGAGCAACCCTGGCACCACGCGTACAGCCCGCGGACCACCTGACAAATACAATTGTATGGGTTTAAGTCAAGCATTCTTCATTTGAATTACATTCAATTTAACATTCATGTTACAATAACAAACAATCTGTAAATATCAAATGGCTTGCTATTACTGAAACAGAGCCTTGGATGGATATTAAGATAGTTATCGAAGGTTAATCAAAAGGAAGATAAAGCTGACAATTGTCTTTACCTAATTGGATTTCCGAGCTATAATTACATCCAGGCGAACTTAAGATAGGTACTCGGTAATGCGGGTGAAACCACGAAGCAAAAAGAGGGCATCCATTAATTAGGTGAGGCGATTGACAATTTTTTGGCCGCCCCTCACCCTCACGTGAGATTGGGTGAGTGAGATTCGGCTCGACACTCCCCTCCCCTAAACGCTCCACGTAATTAATGGACGCCCCCAAACTAGTATTATAATAAAACACCTATGTTAGTAAAAAGCATCGTCACTGTGCGATCGTTTGGCACTTGTCTTCGGAAACATCCTGGACCAAACGTCCTGTCGATGACGTGGTGCAGAAAACTCTTTGGAACTAGCTACACGAACGGATTGAAGTGAACGTGAATGAGGTGTGGACGACACATCGTGTTGTGTTGTGTTACCTGATGGCACACAGCGCAGAGATCCGGCAGCGGGTCCCTGTGCGCGAGCGTGTTGGCGGTGTTGTTGGCGCACTTGTCGCACGGCTGGTGCGGCCTGGTGCGGCGGCCGCAGCGCGCGCAGCACGCGGCCACGCTGCTCGACTGCTGCGACAGCTGCCACACCGAGCTCACCCACGCGCAACGGACCACCTAACGATATATACTACATCACATTGCATAACGCACATGAGCAAAACACTACTTTAACTGGGGATACAGACAGGGGCTCTACCGCGTAACTTGGTGTTCGTTACGATTCCAAAAAAAATTTAAGTTACGCGGTAGAGCCCCAGATAGCCTTAAAACGACACCAGTTATACGAATATTGTTCATGCGCAGATATACATATACATGGCATGGCATACGTATACATGGCGCCACAAGACGAAGTTCATGTCCACATTCCAAGCGCGTCGCCAGCGATGGCCCAGGGAGAGGGGCAAGTTGTGAAAAGGATGAATTGTAGGTACAGTCAAGAGTACATGAAGCTTTACGCTTGTTTAGTGCGAGTATAGGAATGGTAAATAGGTCAAGCAAGTAATGTGAGTGGTCTTTGGGACTATGGTTGCTTTGTATTTTACATTTTTTTTATCTCTGGGGTAGCATGAGATTAATGAAGAAATTAGACTCAATACACGGAGTTTGAACTTTGGGTTTTCCAAAGAAGTATTATTATTATGCAGTAACAACAATATGGTCACCTCGGTAGCAACGTTCCACAGCTTGTGCCTCTGCAGCAGGTCGATGTAGCCGAGCAGCCAGTGCTCCTGCAGACCCTCGTCAATGTAAGGGAACAGATCACTCCTGAAAATATGAACACAATGAAAAACTCACTTTGACTCATCATCTGAATATACATTCTTTCGTATATGAATATCATAGCAAATAGGGTTTGTCTCTACATGGTAACATGACAAAAGAGAACTAAATATCATTATTGTCAGCATCATCAGCCTGTGGACGTTCACTTCTGGACTTAGCCCTTTCCCAATAGTGGCTACATCTTTCGGTCCTCACTTTCCGTATCCACCTACCGCCCGCCTAGTTTCGCAGGTCATCGGTCCACCTAGCGGGAGGGCGTCACCACCTCACCTCGCTTGCCTGTGCGTGGTCTCCAGTCAAGAACTCGTTTACCCCATCGGTACTGCGACAAATATGTCTGCCCACTGCCACTTCAGAGCTATGTCGGTTAATTTAGTCAGGTTGCGAACTCTGTCCTTGAGAGAGGACTAAATATGAAATATCAAGAAAATCTTATTATGGAATGAGAAATAATTTATTGACATATGAGCGCACGGCTCAAAACGCAGGGTTTACACTTATACATACAGGTTCCTTAAATAACGTATAAATCCGCTACGGAAGGGTTTTTAGCCGTTGGTCCCGGTTATCCCTTAATTGTGATAGTCGTTAAGGTAGTTGGAGGCGGCTTGAAAACTCCAACAGTAGGTTGACCACTAGCCTACCTCCACCGATCCGCAGTGGGCACGCGGGGTGGAGTGTCCGCCCATTCCCTTTCACCCTCATTTGTGTGCAGGAGGCGTGTACTGAGCAGTGGGACATTATAGGCTGATGATGATGATGATGAAGGTACCGATGTTCGTGCAGCACGATCATGACGACAGCAGCAGTCTGCACGTCCCCCAGGTCGGCGTGGTGCACCAGCGCCGCGGCCAGCAGCGGCGCCAGCTCCACCTCCACCGGGCTGCTGCGGGCCTCGCCCAGCCGCACCGATAGTGGACCCGACTCGCCTTCCTCGCACTGTACAAGGGATAGATAGATAGATAATACTTTATTGTCACACCAAAAAGAAAAGAAACAAATTCAAACAAAACTTAAAAATAATAATGAAAGTGCTACAATGGGCGGCCTTATCACTAAAAGTGATCTCTACCAGGCTACATGGCTACTCTACAGGCTACAGGGATAGTACATCTTATGGACCGATTTTTGTTACTCGATCCGATCACATACCACAAGTCGAGCTAATCGTACTTTACGGTTGAAATATATTTATATTGACAGCCTAGTAGCCAATATGTAAAGCACTTAACTTGGCTCCATTGTATGCTGCAGGAATAAATTAAGTACCAAGTGAAACCCCTGCGGAACACCAAAATTTTTCAATTGCATTTATACAATACTCGAATGAATTTTAAAAATTGTATTATATTTGACTGAAAGTGAATTCAAGTTTTGTATGGAGGAGAATAAAAATGTAAGTGTTCCACAGGGGTCTCACTTGGTACATAATTTATTTATGTTGCATACAATGGCACTAAGTTTAGTGCTTAGCAAAAGCGTATACCTCAAGAGAGGTATAATAAGAGATAGTTACATGTGATATGCTATGATGGTAGTTGTGATGCGAGTGGTCCAGCATGGGCGGCGCGGTGCACGCCGACCCGCTGGAGGAGCTGCTGGGTGAGGAACTGCCGCCTGGAGATCTGCCGCCACCACCTGAAGCTGTGCCTGCACCACCTGGACATACATTTGTCTTATTATATACTTGCTGTCCTCTGCGGTTTCATCCGCCAAGGAAAGTAGCAAGGAATTAGAAAATGGAGCTTGACAGAAAAAAAAATAGAAAACTAACAAACAAACATCCTCTTTATAATATTTGTATGGATATGGTATGTATATACAAATGAGGAGTATTGAGGAGTTGTTCTTTTATATACCTATGTATATCAGTGGCGTGCATTCCATATAGGCAAATAAGCAATGCCTACCTCATAAGATTCAATTCAATAATATTTTGATTCAATTAAACTACATAATCACTTTAAATAAAAATTCTAACCTAACATTCAATACGAAATTTCAAACTTTGCCGCGCAGGCACTCGCGAGTTCGCCTCTCAAATTCACGGCAATTCACGCATACTAAAACGATTTCGGCATATTCATACACAAACACACACATCTTTAAGATAATACGACGAAAGCATAAATCACGCTTTTGCTATGCGTAGCATACTGACATTTGACATTCGCGATTTATGGACCAAAAGTAACCTTACCTTCTCTATTGTAAGTAAAGTAACCCATCCAAATTAAAAAGACTACAGTTACAACTACTTTACCAACATTAGAGCAACTCAAATATAACTTCGCAATTTATTTGTGTTGGTTTGTTTATGGTTTGGCTGGCATTGTATGCAATGTTGTTGTTAGTTACTTATTGTGATTTTGCGAAGTGTATCTATGAAGTGTATTGTGTGTGAAATGAAGAAATTTTGTGGTGAAGATGCAAAATGTGTCGATAAATTATTCCTTTAGTCAGTTTTCGTTTGTTGCTTGTACTTGCTGTAGACCAACTCCAAAACATTCATGGATTTAAATCAAAGGTAAAAATCTTAGACATTTTAACACAGAATATTATGTTTATTAAACACCTGGCTATCTGGGTGCTGTTATTCGAATCTATTATTCTGTTATTATGTATTTTGTTTGTTATGAATCATACCAAATGTGTGTGGAATGATACGCTGACCTAAACAATTTTACGAATCGGGTCAAAAAACATAATCTATCTAGGAGGCATATTTAGGCGTGTATGGCCATGATTTCTTCTGCCTACCTAATCCGAAAACCAATGCACGCCACTGATGTATATATAACTTTTTTATGACTAATAAAAAATCTAGGGTTGAAAGTACTTTAACTAAAGAAACAACATTGAAAGCGCGAAAAAAATTACTTTTCCATGGAACTTCCGATTTTTGCGCCGATCAGAAACCATTGTCGGCTCATCCGCTCCAGGAGTAAAACCAAAGCTGACCACGATCCTTAGGCCGGTCCCACTTTGAACTCGTGCGAACACGTACGAAAAATCCCAACCGGAGCGCGCAGACTGGGTGCGAGTTGGTCGTACGTAAACGCCTTCACACCCAGTTCGGTAGATATGAGGGAGCGATCGTAGAGAGAGAGAAAGAGATGCGAGAAAATAATAGCAGGTACCGGTGAGATCTTTATCAATGTTGTTGTTAGTGTTGTTTATGTTGTTGTTGTGGTGGTGCGGCGCGGCGTGGTTGGCGGGGTCGGTGCGCAGCGGGAAGGCCTCCTCGGGCAGCGACCAGTCCGCCGCCTCCACGTCCACGTAGTGCGCTGACGCTGCGGACACCCATCCACCTGTCTCTGAACACAACACCACCATGTTATTTAGCTACCAACCCGCCCCTTATTTCGCCCCCTTATGGGTTGATTGTCCTAAAATATTATGTTAGAGGAAATCGTTATGAAAAATTTCAAGTTTCTTGATCCTGTATTTTGATCTGCCAATCAAAGTCCAAGCCATTTATTCAATTTAAGAGCACTCAGCTCACCATACTTTTCATACAAAAGCTCTGAATATATGATGGCATTTTAAAAAAATTTCGTTAGATGTTTTAAACAAATTAGTATCTTGTGAACTATATCTAGCAGTATAACTAGGCGAAAATAAAAAAAAGTGTGAAACAAATTCAGTAAAAGCCTCCGAAAAACAGCGGTTTTGCACAAATTTTACCTGAACTTTGGCCATATCTAATGTACCTAAATTGTAAAAGTATTGGAGTTGTAAATGTATTGGAGATTCTAAATAACTAACATTTTTTTCACAAACTTGTAAGATTACATCACAGGAAGTATGGACCTGGAACAAGTTTTATGATATGCGAAATCATGAATGACGATCTAGCAAAGCGGCCGCGAGTGATCAGTGGAATTTACCAACTGATAACCGATGGCTCTGATGGTCTCTCTTTTTTCGCAGTCAAACATTACGTTGGATGAAAGTACAAGCTTTTAGGCTACGCTTGCGTTGAAGTTGCGTAGGCCATGAAGGGCCCCCTTAAGCCGTAGTAGGGCACGTAAAGGTCGAGGCAGTTTCCCATTTTATGTTTTACACATAAAACAAATCGTAAACATAATAATACATTATTAGAATTTAAAGTTTACATACACACATAAATAAGGTGGCATGAACCCACCCCCCTATATTAATCGAATATAGGTCCTTCGAGCCAGATGTAGGGACGTAAACCCAACATTTGATGATGATATTGAGTAAGAGTGAGCTAATAGCTACGCTATCCTATGGGATACCCTGTTTCAATTTTGGAGCAATAAGCATTTGGCTTTGAGTATTCTTGTTCTTGTTTGGGGCTACTCCTAGTATAGTATTTATGTAGTGGTATGTAAGGTACCTTCATGTGCGGCGTGCTTGTACTTGGCGGGGGGTATGTATATGCTGAGTGTGGGCATGCCCAGCACGCCGCTGTTGTGGAACTGTGTCTCCGCCCACTCCTCCACCTCCTCCAGGGGCTCCTCCTCCACCGCACTAAAATACAACACATGATACACTTATACATACTCTTTGGGTGGAATAGAACATCCTTCATAGTAAATTACAGATTATATAATGAGTTAATATGAATTATTTATAGTTAATATACAATTATTCAATTTTTATTTCAAGAATTTGTCTCATATGTGAGGATTTATCCACCCAACAAGCTGCGTATGTATAGTATTGTTATAAAGTTAGAAAGTGTATATGTACCTGTATGCGGGTAATTGTGGTGGGGGGTGTGGGTCGGCGTGTGTGTGCGGGGGCGGGTGGTCGGCGCGGGCCGGGGGCGGCTGCGCAGGGGCGGTGCTGGCGCGGCCGCCCGCCCCCGCGCCCGCGCCGCCCCGCCCCTGCCCCGCCACCCGCCCGCTGTACACCGCCATCACTACCTCCCACACGTGACCCACCTACAACAATATTACATGACAAGTACAACACTAGATTAATTCATTACTTGAACATTCAAACCAAAGTTGAAAGAAAAGCTTTTATTTATTTTATAAATAAAAATATCTTTTAACTATATATTAGAATAATCAATTAACATTGCATCTTCAATGTGTCGAACCTTAAATCCGAAATAAATTTAGAAAATATAAGCGATACATTTTGCCGCAACTCTATTCGTAAAAATTTCAAAACGATTGCCGGATTATTTTGTAGAATTTTTGGGAGAGGTTTCATCATCATCAGCCTATAATGTCCCACTGTTGAGCACAGGCCTACTTACACAAATGGCGGTGAAAGGGAATGACAAATAATTCACGACGAATGCCCACTGCGGATCGGTGGAGGTAGGCTAGTGGTCAACCTACTGTTGGAGTTTTTAGGCCGCCTAGGAGGCGGCAACTAAGGTTGAACACGATTGATTACCGGGACCAACGGCTTTACGGTCCTTCCGAAGCACAAAAACGCTCGAGTTGAAATACCACTAGGCGTCACCCATCCAGATACCGGCCTCACCGGTGGTAGCTTAACTTTGCTGTTCGATTAAGAACGGTTAATCATGCTACACCACGAGCGCTTCACTAAAATGTCCCTCACCATATGCCGATTACAGCTCTTGGCGACCTTCGCGTTATGTTCGGCGAGGTCGTGCGGCGGCGCCCCGCGCAGCTTGTACCGGCGCGCGCACTCGAGTAGCGCGGCCGAAGCCCCGCTCGGGCTCCGGTAGCGGCACAGCGCTGACGCCGCGCCGCCCGGGAACAGCCGCTCGAGCGCTGCCTGCGCTGACGGGGATAGAGAACCCGCCGTCGGCTGCTTGCGACTGATACAGAAACAAGAGATGGCATAGTTAATATTGCCATTGTACTCACGGTGCGCACGCGCAGCAAGCAGCGCGGGTAGCGGACACTGGCTGGAATGTCGTGCGGTGCGTTGCGCTACTGTTCCAGTCCTTGTGTCTACTCACCCCAAGCCAGGCACATGTCGGTCGGGGTGCGCACGCGCAGTATGCAGCGCGGGTAGCGGACACTCCGGGATGGCGTGTGCTACTTCCCCGCGGGCTGACACACACACGCCCTGCGGGTTTGCCCACAGCACCGGGTGCGCCGCCTCACAGAAACGGTGACGATATAGGCTACAGTCCTGGGTAGGAAACATTAAGTTTAGTTTTGGTAGATTGCTATTGAACCAAAAGAGAGGGGTGGAATAACAAAAATCAGGGAAAATTCTTAAACAGGCCAAATTTAATTCGAAAACAGCTATTGGTACTGATTATGTTGTTTACAACTAATCTAATTTAGTCTCAATATATCTCTTTCTAACAAAGAACATAAGAAAAGGATGTAAGAAATGTAGTCCGGTCAAATTAGTTCAATGCTTGTTTTCAACATAAATTTAGCCATAAAAATTGGTTACGTTTATTTACCAGCAAGTTTAAACGGAAAAGACTAATTTGACAACTTTAAATATGTCCCATCCTTTTTCAATAATGTTTGTAAGAAAGAGATATGATGTGATTAAAATTAGTTTAGTGCAATTAACAACAGAATCGACACCATTATCTGTATTAAGACATTTTGAAAACACTTGGGTCTATAATGAGAGATCTGTAATGATGATGTTTTGTGCGGCCCACCCTGCTGGTAGAGAGGAATGTGAGCGGGTCCGCCTGCCAGGCGATGCCGGTGGTGACGTCGCGGTGCTCGGCGAAGGTGGCCAGCGGCACGTGCGGCCGCCGCACGTCCCACACGTGCACCGCGCAGTCCAGGACCAGCGCGCACGATGCTACATGGTACCTGGTAACAGTGGTTTGGAGATGTCATCTACACTGCATCAACGATTCGACGTCATTTAGCCTTAGCAGAGACATAAGTCGTAACTTGACTATCGAGAGATGATTTGACCATCTTTATTGTTACATCACAACACAAGATCTCTCGAACGTCGAGATTTTTACTACTCGTTACGTATGTACATCATCGACATACAGAAATTGCGGACAACATCTTTTCTTTGCTTCTGGAGTCTATTGCCTGACTTCTAAAATCTAGGAACATTCAAATCTAGAGTAAATAGGCTTGCTATGAGCTAGCATACTCCATTTTTATGGGCAGGTAATTGGCCCAACAAGCACTTTTGATATAAAAGCAACTGTTCGGAATCTTGAAACTGACGAAAAAAGATAGAAGTTGTACGCGTGGTAGTCTCGTCATTTTAGTATCTGATATTCTAGAATGGAATTAAGATTTGTCCATTGCTTAAAGTCTTTCCCCATGGACTTCCAGATGCAAATTTATTGCATACATCATCTACCAGCGGTTAAATGTCATTACTATCATGTTGTCTTGATGGAAATTAGTCCTAATAATCACCAAATGAGATCCGCACTATCGAGTCGAGTGATGTGCCTTACCCATTGCCGCTACATTTAATTAAACTTGGAAATAAGAAGTTAAAAGAGAATATCAAATATCTTAGATTTCAGAGGGAGAATATAATACAACTGGAACAAGTATACAAGTTAGACGTACTTTTTCTGCGGCCGCCATTTTACGTGTCCCACCGATGCTATGGTGTATATCGTGTGCTCTAAGTTCGGTTTCGCGTGGATATCCCACACCTGTCGATGATAAATATTTAATAGTACATTTACCCTTTCTTTTTTACCGTCAGAAGGGTGACAAGATTGAAAAATTTTGCATAACAAACAGGTTTAGGTTTTTAGAACCTACAGATATATCCAAAGTACATGCGTGTTTAAACTGAGAGTTGATACGTAAAGCAATTTCAGTTTAGGCCCTAGGAAGGCATCTCTGATGGTCGAAGTGACTGAAGATACAACTGTTTTGAAAGTCAGCCTTCAACTGAGAAGAACCGGCCAGATATTACATGTGATCTCTCCCCAAGGAACTTAGAACATATAGAAGCCCATTCAATTTGAAAAATAAAGTTATTTATTATTCCTTCAATGCGTAAACTCTAAAATAAAATTGATATGATAATAAAGTCAATAAGGGGTTATTTATTTTTGTATTTTGTGACCTACCATGGCTTGTAAAAAACATTAACTATTTATATCATCACATCAAACAACGCTCACGATAAGTTCTAATAATATTGAATATAACTATTATCAAGCTGTGACCAGACTGTGTTATCTAATGACCCACTTGTTTATCATAGAAACGCGTGCAGACTATTCAAATTTCAAGAGTTACATCAATTATTATGATTGTTCTCTGCATTCAATGTTTTGAATCTGTTGTGAATGTGATGTATTGCAAAATATGATTTATTATCATCTACATAAAGTACATACTTAGGAATTATGAGTTATTCCCTAAAATCAATACAGTATTGTGTTCTGTTGCCATATAACATCTTGCACGTTATGCCAAACAGAAAATGGACATACCTACATGCAGATATTTTTGTGCTTTTTTAACCGACGAAAAAACGGAGGAGGTTTACAAGTCGACGCGTATATTTTTTTTTTTTTTTTTTAACCGACGAAAAAACGGAGGAGGTTTACAAGTCGACGCGTTTTTTTTTTTTATGTATGATCACGCATAACTTTTGACAGAGTAGTCCGATTTTGATAATTCTTTTTTTATTGGATAGGGTATACCTCGAAGGTGGTCCCATATAAATATGGATAAAAAATACCTACTCTAAGGATGGGAAAATAGGGATGATTTATTGTTCACACACAGATTTTAATGCTGAGTTGTGCATTACATCGAAAGAAATCAAAAATTAAGCATGTAGTAATTAGTAGAGTATAGCCACAAAAAATTATAAAATAAAAACTTTTTAACAAAAAATAAACCACCGAAAAAACTGTTCGGGACACTTGTTGTGTTCAGGACATTTATTGTTATTTTTTATGATTACGTAATATTTTGTTAAAATTAAAATGTTTAGAAATAAGAAATATTAAAGAGTTTACTCCCGAGTGTACAATGATTACCCTTAGAATACGTATCAACATAAATTGTATAGTAAATAAACAGTACTTGAACCCTAAACATAGGTAAAAGTCTAGACAAAGTCTAGGTAGAACTAAGATTTACAATGTACTTTTAGAATCGTGAATAACCCTCTACAAATGTAAAACTTGTTACACGATAAAGTTAGTATTCATGTTGAAACCTAAGTTAACAAAAAAGTGTTAACATGTCAACAAAACACTCGATTAGGCATAGTAATCTAGTTGGAATTGTTTCGTAAGCACCATATGTGCACACCAACTACTTACTATGTATTTACTGTTTAAACTCGCATTACCTAACGTAAGACCTAGATAATAAGTTTTACTACAAGCCCTGAATGAAACCCTGATCATATTTTGAAATTTACGTGATTTTACCCGGAACTATAAATATCAACAATAAAATTTCCTTATATATGCGAAGGGGAGACGAAATGTATCGGAGAGCCTTTGGAGATGTAGTAACAGGACTACACTTTTTGGATTAGATCCTTCTAGAACTTTTAGACAGGGTTAGCGCTATATGCAAGATAGAGAGGTTACTTAAATGCACTTAAATTAGACAAGAAAAAGATATGTTTTCTCTCGTAAAAAAGTTACTCGCTCACTGTGTAAGTCGTATACACAGCGTTTATAATTTGCATATAATCAGTACATTTTTCTCATTTAGTATCGGATTCCATTAATCGATTCCAGGACAGCAAGTATCTACTAAGTATAGTAGTAGTAGTAGTCAGACAGATGTCACAGTAGTAGGACAGTACCGGGACAGTACCAAGTAAGGCAGATGCCAAGTTGAGATTACCATCAAGTAGTATAACGTCAGGCAGATGCCACAGTAGCGGCTAGTTAGTTACCCCATCGGTAAACTGTAAGGCAGATGCCATAGTAGCGGCTAAGTAAAAATATCAGTGTAGCATCAGGCACCCATTGTCTACGTATATTTGTGTAAATCATCTATGTAATTTAAAAAGTTTGTTAATTATTGTATTCAGACAGATTGTCACAGAAGTGTTAAAATTCAATAAATAAATCGTTTATATACCAACCATACGGCTTTTCATGACGCCCTTGGCAATCCAGCAAATAAAATAAAGTACGGGAAAAGGGATCTCACGATTCGCGCATTCGTCCTAAGCGGCGTCTTATTACACGAGGTCCCCGGCCGCCCGTACATTTGGTCCTTCGAGCCGGATTATCCAAGATACTGAACGGCCACAGCCATGGTTGGTACCAGATCAACTACCGCAAGAGGCAGATCGCAGAGTCGCGATGGCGACGCACCGCCGCCAGCACCTGCAGACGATCTGGCCACAGATGCCGCCCCAACGGGGAGTACTGCCCCTACAGTAGCACCATCGTCGAGTCGTACTGCCACTGCTACTGAAGCTACCCTAACCTCAGGGTTTACGACTACTACTACCGAAGAGGAAACCGGAACCGATCAACGACAGGCCCCTGATGACCGAATCGAACGCAGCACCATCAGGGGAAATAAGTCAACAAAGAGTCAACGAGCGCGCCGCATAGCTCTGGCTAAAGAAGAGGTAGCAAGACTGAAACTTGAGCTAGCAATAGTTAGACTCGCCGTCATAGACCCATCTGAATGGTCTGAAGGTGACGACGTAAGATCCGTGTCCATCAAATCCACTGAACGGAGGGTGGACACAGGGCTAGACAAGAGTCAGCGCCTGCTTGCTATTTCGAATGAGCCTCAACACCAGCCAGAGCACCGAGAGGTGGAACCGAATTATAACGCCGCACCTGTTGCGGCACCATATCCATCCGTAGCTACGCATCCAGTCGTGCTCTTGGGCGCAACCTCGAAGACTCCGATGACTCAACAGCAGTCAAAAGTTGACAACGATGAGGGTAATAAAGGAATCCCTCAACACTCTGTACAGGGTAATAAAGGAATCCCTCAGAGACCAGAAGCGCAGATACCGACGGGAATAGAAGCTGCAATCACCCCGTATTCTGCGCAACAGAAAATAGATTTCAGTGAGTTAGCGTCAGCAATCACTATTGCTGTAAAGGCAGGTCAACGCGCAATGCCGTCGCGTTACCGATTCGAATTACCTGCTTTTACTGGCGCGCATCAGGATTGGCTGTCATTCCGAACAGCGTACTTCGAGTCAGCAACAGACTTTTCGGAAACCGAGAATATGACCAGACTACGCCGTGCACTTAAAGGACGTGCTAAAGAGGCCGTTGAGAGTCTGCTCATTAATAGTGCCAATCCCACTGAAGTACTGAAGATATTGGAGTCCCGCTTTGGAAGACCGGACTCAATAGCTCTCGCAGAGATGGATCGACTTAGGAACCTGCCACGGTTCACGGATTCATCTAAAGACCTTTGCATACTGTCAAGCAAGGTCACGAATATAGTGGCGACTCTTCGTGCTCTGAATAAGACTACGTACCTGTACAATCCAGAGTTGACGAAGGTCACGATTGATAAGCTAACACCGACACTTCGATATAGATGGTTCGATTTCTCCGCCATGCAGCCCAAAGAGGAAGCAGACCTGCTCAAACTCACCCGATTCCTCGAGAGAGAAGTGGAATTATGGGCACCCTACGCTCAAGTAGAGGTCATACCCTCGACTTCACATACAGAGCCAGCTTCGCGCAATCCTTACAAGCGCACTCAACGTACGCTAAAAGCTAATGCGAACGTTGATAGGAAGCCATATAGATGCTGTATATGTGAACGAGAGGGACATTCGCCACCAGACTGCGATAAATTCCGCGATGCCGACATCAACCAAAGATGGGATCTTGCAAAGACACACAGCCTTTGTTTCCGATGTTTACGATACAGGAACAAAACGCACAATTGCAAGCCGCCCAAATGCGGCGTCAACGAATGCCCATACAGACATCACCACTTACTCCATTATGAGAAGCAGAGGAACACGAGTGACAGGACAGATAAGACGGAAAAAGTTACGTCGACTTGGCTGCCTGTACAATCGCAGACGTACTTGAAGGTACTGCCTGTACAGATTTCCGGACCGGCGGGAGAAGTCAACACACATGCATTGTTGGATGATGGGTCAACTGTGACTTTGATCGACGCCGACTTAGCGAACACAGTCGGCGCTTATGGACCCTGCCAACCAATGCAAATCGAAGCCATAGGAGGAGCAGAAGTACCTGCTTCAGCATCTCAACGCATCGCAATCACCATCAAGGGTGCAACCCAGCCACACAAGATTTACGCACGCACTATAGAAAACCTGAGGCTATCAACACAGACAGTCGCCGACGAAGACCTGGACGACTGCCAACATCTGATCGACATACGAGACGCTTTGAAGTTTGTAGAAGCCAAACCAAAGATACTTGTCGGTCAAGATAATTGGAACTTACTACTAGCCTCAGAGGTACGAAAGGGAAAGAAGAACCAACCAGTAGCATCACACACTCCGCTTGGTTGGGTTCTCCATGGTGCGCACACAAGGTCGCTGGGAAAACGCATCGACTTCGTTCATTACTTTACGATGAACGAAGACATGGATGGACAGTTGAAAGATCACTTTGCGATCGAGGCGTTGACGATCATACCGAAGAAGCCGCAGACTGATCCGGAACAACGTGCACTCAAACTCGATGAGTGTACAACCCGAACAGAAGACGGACAGTGTAAGACGGCGGTCCTATGGAAGAATGATAACATCGCGATGCCATGCAATTACGACAACGCGATGAAGAGGCTTATCACCACCGAAAAGATTCCAGAGCTGAAAGAAAGGTATGAACAGCCGATGACAGCTCTGATGGAAAGGGACTACGCTGAACCGGCTCCACTGGCGAAAACGATTAATAGGACGTGGTACCTACCTCATTTCGCCGTGGTGAACCCTATGAAGCCGGGGAAGATTCGAATAGTCCATGATGCTGCAGCAGAAACAAAGGGGGTCTCACTAAACGACCACCTTCTGACGGATTCTGATTTGCTGCAGTCGTTGCCAGAAGTACCCACGAAACTCAACGTCGCTGATGATGAAAATCGCGACGTAGAAGAGTCAGAAGTCCTGAAGGACGATCCGAGTACCTGGCCAACCGAGAAACCTACACAGAAGGAACTGACTGATGAAGAGAAGACACTCAACATCACCGAGAAGCGCGAGAGACCGAAGATGAGCCACGTCGTTCCTGACGGCACCCGTTTCTACAAGTGGGAACACTATCTCCGCGCTACAGCCAGAGTCTTACAGTTCATCAACCTGTGTAGGCGAAACAAACAGCGTGCACGTCACAAACACACGCTGAAGAATAAAGAGGCAGATCTGGATTGGAAACACAAGAAGAAGAAAACTTAAAACCGAGGCCAACAGCTGCCAAACCCGATGCAACAGCAAGAAGATTCATACCGTTGGACGCCATCCTTCTGAGAGAAGCCGAGAAACTGCTGGTACGAGCAAGCCAAATCCTTCCCTAATGAGATGGAAGATTTGAAGAACAACAGGGCTGTATCTACCAGCAGTCGTCTGCGCCCAATATCTGTCGCTTTAGTCGACGGAATCATCTTACTGAGGTCTCGCATCGGAGCTACGAAGAATGTTGACGGCCTCGAGAAGTCTCCACCTGTCCTCGACGGAAATCACATAACAACGAAGCTGTGGATTGAATATACCCACAGACAGCTGCTGCACGCTGGCGTAGAGGCAACAATAAACGAATGTCGCCAATACTATTGGATTCTACGCCTACGTCCAGTCACGAAGATGATGGTCCACCGATGTTTACCATGCCGCATTCGAAGAAATATGCCGTCACAGCCAGCCACAGGAAACCACCCCCCAAGCAGACTGGCTCACCACGTCAGGCCCTTTACATACACGGGTCTCGACTATTTCGGCCCGATGTCAGTCACAGTCGGGCGTAGTCGCCAGAAGAGGTATGGGGCACTATTTACCTGCCTCACCACACGGGCGGTTCACCTGGAGCTGGCAGCATCCCTGACGACGGACTCTGCGGTCATGGCCCTGCGAAGGATGATAGCACGGAGAGGATGTCCTACAGAAATCTGGTCAGACAACGGGACAAATAAGAAGTACTCGCAACTCTATTGGTTGAAGCGGAGTACACAGTCAACAGTCGTCCCCTTACGCACGTGTCTACAGATCCTGAGGATGAAGAAACGCTGACCCCCAACCACTTCCTTCTTGGCGGGTCAACGCGAGTTCCGGCACCAGGCACCTTCAATGAAAAGGACCTCATCGGCAGAACACACTGGCGAGCTTCACAACATCTTGCTAACCGATTTTGGGCAAGATGGGTGAAAGAATACCTCCCCGATTTGCAATACCGGCGGGAGCCACACGGAAGAGGCGCGGAGATCAAGATTGGAGACGTCGTACTAGTCGCCGACGACAACCTGCCTCGCAACACATGGCCAAGAGGGATCGTCGAAGCCATCTACCCCGGACCTGATGGCATCGTACGAGCAGTCGACGTGCGCACCAAAAGCGGAACACTACGACGTCCCACGAAGAAGCTGATCATCCTGCCCACCGAGCCAGTAGTCCCTCAACCGGAAATGTCTTCATCGACACCGTAGTCGAAGAACGGCGGGAGAATGTTCGGGACACTTGTTGTGTTCAGGACATTTATTGTTATTTTTTATGATTACGTAATATTTTGTTAAAATTAAAATGTTTAGAAATAAGAAATATTAAAGAGTTTACTCCCGAGTGTACAATGATTACCCTTAGAATACGTATCAACATAAATTGTATAGTAAATAAACAGTACTTGAACCCTAAACATAGGTAAAAGTCTAGACAAAGTCTAGGTAGAACTAAGATTTACAATGTACTTTTAGAATCGTGAATAACCCTCTACAAATGTAAAACTTGTTACACGATAAAGTTAGTATTCATGTTGAAACCTAAGTTAACAAAAAAGTGTTAACATGTCAACAAAACACTCGATTAGGCATAGTAATCTAGTTGGAATTGTTTCGTAAGCACCATATGTGCACACCAACTACTTACTATGTATTTACTGTTTAAACTCGCATTACCTAACGTAAGACCTAGATAATAAGTTTTACTACAAGCCCTGAATGAAACCCTGATCATATTTTGAAATTTACGTGATTTTACCCGGAACTATAAATATCAACAATAAAATTTCCTTATATATGCGAAGGGGAGACGAAATGTATCGGAGAGCCTTTGGAGATGTAGTAACAGGACTACACTTTTTGGATTAGATCCTTCTAGAACTTTTAGACAGGGTTAGCGCTATATGCAAGATAGAGAGGTTACTTAAATGCACTTAAATTAGACAAGAAAAAGATATGTTTTCTCTCGTAAAAAAGTTACTCGCTCACTGTGTAAGTCGTATACACAGCGTTTATAATTTGCATATAATCAGTACATTTTTCTCATTTAGTATCGGATTCCATTAATCGATTCCAGGACAGCAAGTATCTACTAAGTATAGTAGTAGTAGTAGTCAGACAGATGTCACAGTAGTAGGACAGTACCGGGACAGTACCAAGTAAGGCAGATGCCAAGTTGAGATTACCATCAAGTAGTATAACGTCAGGCAGATGCCACAGTAGCGGCTAGTTAGTTACCCCATCGGTAAACTGTAAGGCAGATGCCATAGTAGCGGCTAAGTAAAAATATCAGTGTAGCATCAGGCACCCATTGTCTACGTATATTTGTGTAAATCATCTATGTAATTTAAAAAGTTTGTTAATTATTGTATTCAGACAGATTGTCACAGAAGTGTTAAAATTCAATAAATAAATCGTTTATATACCAACCATACGGCTTTTCATGACGCCCTTGGCAATCCAGCAAATAAAATAAAGTACGGGAAAAGGGATCTCACGATTCGCGCATTCGTCCTAAGCGGCGTCTTATTACACGAGGTCCCCGGCCGCCCGTACAAAAACTGAAAAGCAAAAAATAATTTTGAATATAACTTGAATTTTATAAGGTTTTGCAGTCGCGAGTCGGGGACAAACCAATAATATAAGCTATTACGACAATACAACATTAAATGAAACCACGTAAATTCATGTATACGATCAACTTTTACTATGGGACCGGGGGCTCTACCGCGTAACTTTGGTGTTAATCGTAACGAACACCATTAATGAATTTCATCCAATCAGGGCCCACGAATGGTCATCGTCGCGACATACCGCGTGCGCATCATTGGATGAAATAATTAATGGTGTTCGTTACGATTACCACCAAAGTTACGCGGTAGAGTACCACCAAAGTTACGCGGTAGAGCCCTAGCTTTAAATTCGAACAAATGAATTGCGTTAGCAATATTGCTTAGCTTCCTTTTTAGACAAACATTACATTTAACAAATATTACAAAAAAAATACATATATATCTACGTAGGTTATTGGTTTGTCCCCGACTGCAAAACCTTATAAAATTCAAGTTATATTCAAAATTATTTTTTGCTTTTCAGTTTTTTCGGTGGTTTATTTTTTGTTAAAATGTTTTTGCAATAAATAATTGACTATTAACAAACTTACTTAGATTGAGATATCAACTGGTAGTTTTTTTTTACCGCATGTATTGACCACAATCTAACCATGGTCAGATAACCACAAAGACTAGAAGGAAAAAAGACTGTAAAAAAGGTTCTGAAAACAGATTTTACAATTTGATGGTAAGTAAATGTAGCCAGAGCCAGCGAGGCGGGTAGGTTCTAGAGAGAACCTTACCACCGCCCATGATAAGGTTTCCTTGTAGAATAAGCACTTTCAGATGTATTTCATATGGCTTTATCGAAGCAAGATATTAATGTTTTGAAAGGCATCGCTAAAGCTGAAGGTATAGATAATTTCTGATAACTAAAACTAACTAACTAAGACTTCATCATCATCAGCCTATGATGTCCCACTGCTGAGTACAGGCTTCCTTTCACAAATCAGGGTGAAAGGGAATGGGCAGATACTCCACCACGCATGCCCACTGCAGATCGGTGGAGGTAGGCTAGTGGTCAACCTTCTGTTGGAGTTTTCAAGCCGCCTCGGAGGCCTCCAACTAGCTTAACGACTATCACATATAAGTGATAACCGGAACAAACGGCTTTACGTGCCTTTCGAAGCACAGAAACGCTCGATCTGAAATACCACTAGGCGGTCACTCATCCAGGTACCGACCACGACGGTGGTAGATTAACTTGGCCGATCGATTAAGAACGGCTAATTATGCTACACCACGAGCGAGAGCTATATATAGATAAATAAATAACTAAGACCTTTACCTTAATAGTTTTGTCCCTGGAAGCGGTAGCGAGCCAGGGCATCTCCGGGTGCCAATCACAGGCGAACACAGGGCCGGAGTGGGCCGTGAACTGCTGCAGACATCTCTCATGACGCCTCACATCCCACAGTTGGACGTTCCCATTCTCTGAGACGGCAGCAAAAGTGTTTGCTTGGTGTGGACTGAATTGTACGTCGCGGATTGATTCTGTATTGCTAAATATTAAAAAAAACAGTTAGCTAAGTACATGGATGTGCATGAGTGGATTCATGCAGCTACCTCTCTTTGTAAAATGAATCTTAGCTTAGAATAGAATATAGAACTTTATCTACTAAACAAAAAGGTGCACTTTTCAGTGAGAGAATTCGTGACTAGACTCGCGCCGCCGCGAGGCGTATCCGAATTCTGTCCCTGAAATGTGTACCTTTTTGTTAGCTAAATCAATTCCCATATTCTATTGTTATTCAAAAAAAAAAGTAAAGTGCTCGCCGCGTCCTTCACCTTACAGAAAACCGCAGCCAAATAACTTTGTTTTGTAAAGTTGTTCCCGCGCGTGAGTAACGTCGCCAGAGCTCATAGGGGTGGGGGAAAGGTCGGTAACGCGTGAGCGATGCTTTGTGTGTTGCAAGCGTCCATATGGCTACGGTAACCGCTTACCATCAGGCGGAACGTAAGCTTGTTTACGGACTTAT
The DNA here is from genome assembly GCA_947623365.1 of Achlya flavicornis. Taxonomy (NCBI): domain Eukaryota; kingdom Metazoa; phylum Arthropoda; class Insecta; order Lepidoptera; family Drepanidae; genus Achlya; species Achlya flavicornis. The sequence goes on from OX392467.1 coordinate 15,254,989, forward strand.
AGGTATAAAAAAAAGCTGATATGGATGGCAAATTTGACACACTCATTTATTTATTTTTGGCTAATACTTATGGCGAATAGTCCGAGTCTATGAATTTTCCAGTTATTTCTTATTTGATATTACGTGATCTGTGCACACATATCTAATTCATTTACCTACAAAATTTCTGTGTCAACATGTCAATGAACTTTTAATTCAAATCTATGCAAATAAAACTACAGGAAAATATAACTATAAATTTAGGATCAATGAACTAAAGAGTAGATAAAATTAATAACCACTAACCCAAATATTAAATCTAGATAAAGCATAATCAAACATCATTATACTTTACTAGCGGCCCGGTACATGCTTCGCTATATAAAGTGAAATAATAAAAATGTGATAAATGAAGAACCGCTCGACCGATTTTGTGCAAACTTCACATAAACCATCTACTAAATAGTCCGAACAAAGCCTAAACATTTGGTATGGATAGGTGAGCCCGTTACAACGAAAAGTGGCATTGATTTATATATATATAAAATACACATAAAGTCAAAATAAATATATATGTCCGTCACTCACCTGATGAATGTCCTCGCAACTTCCTTCATCCGGAGGTCAAAGCACTTCATCATGCCATCCTGAGAGCCAGAGATGAGGAGTGCTGGCTCTGTTAGATGGAAGCTCACCTAGTGAATACAGAATAAATAAATAAGACACAACCTGTCTCCTTAAATAAATCTACTTAATAAAACTCTAACACTGTGATTTGAAACTAAGAGAAGTAGGGGGAGACCTAGGTGTGCACCAAGAAAGGCTTTCTTGATATTCTGTTAGCAGAATAGTGATTTGTGGGTGCTGGGCTGCATGAAATAGATATAAGAATGTCAGGTTACCTGCCCATGTCCATATCAGAAAGTTTTGAAACATTATTAGTTGAAAAGCTACCTTATTAACAGTTCTTTTGTGGTCAGAGAACACATGCTCCTGTTTCGAGCGACCTGACCGCCCCAAGTTCCACACCACCACTGCACCATTAGTTGCAGCTGTTGCTAATGTGTTCTCTGGAATTTTATATGTTGGTTACCATTTTGTTTATCATTTAAAATGTTTGTTTTACATTGTATTTTACCAGCATCTCAGCTGTTAGATGGTGCGGTAGTACGCCAATATGGACACTTGTCCAAATTCATACCCTTGAATGTAAATTAATTATGCACAATCTAAGACAAATGCTGCACTTCCTCAGAAACAGAGTGGACCACAATTTTACCAATTATGTATAAAAAGGAGTGAGGTACAGTAGCATGAATTGGCTGTATATGGAAGTCAAGGGGGGCTAAAAAGGAAGCTCGAGCAATATTGCTAATGGCAGACCCAGATCTATAGGTAATAGGGTTTCATTCCCGGGACCCGGGAATGAAACCCTAGGAAAAAGGTCGGGAAAAATGAAACCCTAATAGGTAAGTAATTTTTTTTTTTTTAACCAGATTAGAAACTTGATATTGGCTCCCCCTCTACAACATTTGTGATAATTACGTAGGTAGACTTTTTGGCGGGAACTTGCAGAGTGACGTAGCATTTTCATTTTTATTTTCATAAATTTGTGTATTTTGAGTTTTATTGCGTATTTTTGGTGGTATTTTACCCAATAAAGATCATCCATGTACACCAGTGAAGTGAAATGAAATGAATTATGTGTATCGTGACTTTTCAAGTTGTCTCAAAATGTCCGTGAAGAGTTTTAGTACAATGACCACCATTGTAGTAAAACATGACTTTTATAGACCGACTGAGGACTATAAGTGAGATTTATTGCGACTGGAAACTATAATATAACTCGACACTGGCAGAAATGAGCCCTAATTTGGGCTTGGTTGCCAAAATTAAGCATAAGAAGAAGAATTACGTAGGTACTTTTCCAAAAAAAATTTTCTTCCAAAAAAGTAAGTGAAAAAAAAAAAAAGAATTACAAAAAAGTTAAAGAAAAAAAAAACTTATTTACAGTACAACATGTTTTTCGCATAATTTTATGGGCTTTTTACATTGGCCGACCTGGCCTGGCTCAAGCACCAACGGTAGATGCATAATTCTATGAGTTATTATGGGCCAATGAAGAAATGCCCAATGGTGAATATTTTGCTGGCTAATGGATGTATCGACCAGATCCTATGCAAACTATTAATTCCGAATGTATTAATGAATAGAATTGTATATAAAGGGTGAATATTTTAGCCCAAAAAATATTGGAATTATGTAGTTTGCCGAGAATTCAAATTTATTTCATTAGCAATGAATAGATTACTTGATTTTGCTATGAGATAATTTGACTACTTTTTGTGCTTAACTGATTCAAAATAATGTGACTTACCCTCAATAGTGCTCCAGGCAACATCAATTGAAGAAAAGTTAAGGTTCAGATTTTTTCCAACACGTAAATTGCACACCTCCGAAAACTCATTTTCTCCGATCGAAAATACTTTGAATACTACAAAAAAAAATGCCACTCATTAATTAATTAACTAGAAACTAGCACAAAAAACATAGTTTATATTTATTGTTACCATTTCGACCGGCAATGACCACTTGAGAACAATCCTTATTAAGAGCGAGGGCATTTGCTGGACCCTCCTGGGATACGCAAATTGTATTAGACGGTATCATAATTAGCTATTTTATTTTATGTAGAGCAAGTAAATAGAGATTAACGCAATTTTTTGACACATCAAAATAAACGAACTATTTATACGTTTTAGTTTTCGTAAAATACTTAAATTATACTTTCTAATGTTTGATAAGATTGAACTTAAATTTGGATTTGGTTATTTTATATTTTTAATTCCTCTTTTATTCGTCGTTTGTTTAGTTTGGTTGGGGTCACAAACTACCAAGAGAACTAAAGTTGTTGGGGTTCGTAGACAGAGACGGGTTTTGGTAGGTGGGTGCATCAGTGTGACCAGATTAAATTTTACGAAAATACCGAGGCAACTCAAAAAAATACTGAAATATACCGACTTACATAATTATGACATATATACCAATAAAATACTGATTTTCTTAACACGTTTTATTTATTCATACTCACAATAAATGTTAGAGTTATATTTTAACATCCTTTTCGAAGGATTAAAATTAACACAACCTCCTTCATCCTTAACACCTTGCTTTGTTTTTAAAATAGCTGACACATTTTTGTTTATAAATCTGTTTCTTTGGTCCGTTTTTATTGAATTTATCTGTGAAAATATGCGCTCGCATGCAGCATTCGACACCGGTATACATAGAATAAATCTCTTCTATAAAACTAGTTATATTTTTGTATTTTAACATGCCATCACTTGTTGTAGATTTCAATACTTGTATGTTCTTTCTTGTTCCACTTCTTTCGTACTTTGTATTACTTGTCGTTCATTTTACAACATTTTTTTCACAAACATTTTCACCGCCTAGGGGCGGAAGTATCGTGATTTTTCAAGTTGTCTCCAAAAGTCCGTGAAAAGTTTTAGTTTTTGACTGACTGAGGACTATATTGTGCAACTGATTTATTGTGACTGGAAATATTAGATGAAGGATAGGTAGTAGAAAATTCCAAATCTATGCTGGAAATAAAAATATAACTTAACACTGGCTGAAATAAGCCCTAATTTGGGAATGGTTGCCAAGTTTAAAAATAAGTAGAGGATCACACGGCGAAGTAACTGAACCATCGAACAATTAACCCAAAGAAGCGCAATGACGTTCATTTTGGTTGAAATATATTCCGCCAATTTCCCACCGCCGACAACGCGCTCTGATTGGCTAAGTCAAGCAAGCATGCACTCTGATTGGCCAAGTCAAAAACACACGATGCAGTAATTGGTGCTTACTGTTCAAATTCAGTGACAAATCACTGACGAGTTTCGGAATTCGATTGTTCATTATTACTACTCTAATTTCCTCGATGAACTGAACGCACGACTTTTTGGCGGGAACTTGCAGAGTGACGTAGCATTTTCATAAATTTGTGTATTTTGAGTTTTATTGTGTATTATTGGTGGTATTTTACCCAATAAAGATCATCCATGTGCACCAGTGAAGTGAAATGAAATGAATTATGTGTATCGTTACTTTTCAAGTTGTCTCAAAATGTCCGTGAAGAGTTTTAGTACAATGACCACCATTGTAGTAAAACATGACTTTATGGACGGTGACTGACTGAGGACTATAATGTGAAGTGATTTTGTGACTGGAAACTATAATATAACTCGACACTGGCAGAAATGAGCCCTAATTTGGGCTTGGTTGCCAAAATTAAAAATAAGAAGAAGAAGAAACGAGGTTTTGGCGGGAACTTAAAGAGTGACGTAGCATTTTCATTTTTATTTTCATAAATTTGTGTATTTTGAGTTTTATTGGGTATTTTTGGTGGTATTTTACCCAATAAAGATCATCCATGTGCACCAGTGAAGTGAAATGAAATGAATTATGTGTATCGTGACTTTTCAAGTTGTCTCAAAATTTCCGTGTAGAGTTTTACTACAATGACCACCATTGTAGTAAAACATGACTTTTATGGACGGTGACTGACTGAGGACTATAATGTCACAGTCTAATAACCATACAGTCGGTCGACGAAGCCGTCTAGACAGGGCAATCGTGCGGGGTGTGAGGGACGAGACGCGGGAAAGCCGTTACCGACCTGCGAACAAAATTATGTTAGTAGCTCGGTAAACAGCATTCAGGGCTAACGCGTGTTTGTGTCTGTAATTATTTTATTTAAAATGGTGCAAACGACGTGTGCTGTGAGAGACTGCAAGTCTTCATCCTATTTAAATAAAGATCTGCGGTTTCATCAGAAAAGAAAGAAAGAAAGAAAAAAGATTTAATTGACAGCACATGAAATATAACAAAAAAAAATAAACACACAATAACAACAAATGTAAAAATAAGATTAAAAAACTAGAGACACAACAATGCTGCATTAAAATAGGGTAGATCCCCATTAACAAAAGGAAAAAAATAAAAATTAAAAAATCAGGTTCCACACACAGACGAAAGGTAAACAAATCATGGTTTGTTATCGTAGAGTGCATACAATAATAATTTTATATTTGGCATGTCGTGTTAATAACGCCAACAAAATGGCCGAATGGCGGACGGTAAAAAATATCTAATAGGTACACAGGTATAGGTAACAGGCACAGGGCATGAGTGTTTGTTTTTTTTTTTTTTTTTTCAATAGGTCTGATGATGGAGTAGGAGGGTAAGCACTGGAACTCCATAGTGGAACATCGTATCCTAGCCGTGTTTGGGTTTGTTGGAATTGTCGTGAGATGAACTTTGACCATGTATGGTTTTCAGGGTCTGACGATGGAGTAGGAGGGTAAGCACTGGAACTCCATAGCGGAACTTCGTATCCTAGCCGTGTTTGGGGTTGTTGGAATGGTCGTGAGATGAACTTTGACCATGTATGGTTTCCAGGGTCTGGATGGAGTAGGAGGGTAAGCACTGGAACTCCATAGCAGAACTTCGTATCCTAGCCGTGTTTGGGGTTGTTGGAATGGTCGTGAGATGAACTTTGACCATGTATGATTTCAGGGTCTGATGATGGAGTAGGAGGGTAAGCACTGGAACTCCATAGTGGAACATCGTATCCTAGCCGTGTTTGGGGTTGTTGGAATTTTTGTGAGATGAACTTTGACCATGTATGGTTTCAGGGTCTAATGATGATGTAGGAGGGTAAGCACTGGAACTCCATAGTGGAACTTCGTATCCTAGCCGTGTTTGGGGTTGTTGGAATTGTCGTGAGATGAACTTTGACCATGTATGGTTTTCAGGGTCTGATGATGGAGTAGGAGGGTAAGCACTAGAACTCCATAGTCGAACATCGTATTCTAGCCATGTTTGGGGTTGTTGGAATTGTCGTGAGATGAACTTTGACCATGTATGGTTTTCAGGGTCTGATGATGGAGTAGGAGGGTAAGCACTAGAACTTCATAGTCGAACATCGTATTCTAGCCATGTTTGGGGTTGTTGGAATTGTCGTGAGATGAACTTTGACCATGTATGGTTTTCAGGGTCTGATGATGGAGTAGTTATTATAATATTGTTTAAAATATAATAATGCTAACAATGTTTTATTGTTATCTGCATTAAATAAATAATTTTGTAAATATTGTTTACTTGTGACAACCCTGGCCGTCGCGATACTGTCTAGACGTTGTCGGCATTTTTCACAAGATCAAAGGCGTCGGACGACTGTATGGTTATTAGACTGTGATAATGTGAAGTGATTTATTGTGACTGGAAACTATATTATAACTCGACACTGGCAGAAATGAGCCCTAATTTGGGCTTGGTTGCCAAAATTAAAAATAAGAAGAAGAAGAAACTGTTAAAAACGACATCACACCTACCATTGTAATTTTTCCCCATGTCAATGTCACTGTCATATTTCCTATACTGTCAATTAATAAAAAGTGTCAAAACGAAAATTTATAGCCACAGACAGATTTATTTTTTACGTAGGTAGAAAACGCAATATTGTGTATATTTATTGCGTATCTATTTTTCTGTGGGTGATATGTACTTTATATAATTTTCCATTATTATGTGAAGTGCTGTTTAGCTCGTGTCCATTCATCACATTGGGAAAATGGATGGTGGAGACAGAATATTGGTGGCTGCGGGGCTTACCGCTGCTGTGGTGGTTGGTGCGTTCGTATTGTGGGGTCCTGGAGGTGCTCCGAAGGTGCGAAAGCGGCGCGGTCAGATAGCGGGACTGCAGAACCTTGGCAGGACCTGTTTCCTGAACACACTCCTACAGGCGCTGGCCGCCTGCCCTACATTCATAGAATGGCTGAAAAAGTACGCAAAGGCCGACGCGCACAACAGTATGATTACTACACTATATACTGTTATTGAAGGTTTGTGGTTTATCTGAAAATAATCATAGTTGAGTATATTTATAACATTTCCTCTTTTTGAAAGCTAAAAGGCTAATTCTTCATTTAGTTATAAACAAGCTACATTGTATAACTAAAACTTACTATAGATTGTACCTACATCATACTGGCCTGACTTGATTTCAAAACCTCTTTTATAGTTAGAAAGTGCAAGTTGTGTGCACAGTACACAAAAGAAAGTTAGAGCTTAGGCTTGCTGTGATACAAGTTTTTTTTCTGTATATACCTGTGTATTTCTGTACCTTTCTTTAATTTAATGCAAATTTTATCGTACAGTATTTATTCAAATTGAAAGTAGGGCTATTTATTCAGTTTAAGCACTTTTGAAGTAGCTGCTGTTTTTCATCGTTCAAAAACCTGGAAAGTAACTTGACAAGGTTTTCACAACAAAATTCATAAGCTCACAAAAAATACACAATTTGTAGTATGATTAATTAGATATGTACAATAAATTATTTAAAGACCTATCAACGCTCCTAATAGAGACATACAGAGACTAAGGGGCTGGCTCGTACCTCAGTCAGAGGATCAGCCTCGCTATCCAGCGAGGTAACATAGCCAGTCTTTTGGGCACCCTACTCATAGACAGCGACCTAAATTCCGTGTTTTATTTATAATTTTCTGTGTACATATTTCCATTTTAATTTTTTTTTTTTTTCCTTTTGTTTTGTTAGTCAATTAGTTGTAGTTATAATTATGTTACAATATAGATAATATGACTTAGATTTATAATACATTTGCACACCAACTACAATACCTATATTAGGTATTATGGATTAATGCAGGATATGATGGATGTATAAGTATAAGCATGAGGATGCATGTATATGCATAAGTAGCTGTACAGAAAGTGTTCAGGTGTTTTTAAATTAATATCAGTTAAAATATTAAGATGCTGACCCTAGATTACTAGACAATTTTAATTTTAAATCTTTTCTTAAATTAAATTGAATTAGGTACTTAGGTACCCTTGACTCAATCCAATGTATGTATGTATTGTTTTTTTGTATCTACTGAGTCGTAAACGAGCGTATGGCTTACATGATGGTAAGCATTTAAAAAAAAACTTACTTGTCTTTACTTGTTATTATATTTATTATACATATTGGTCTTTTCAGTTTGACTGAAAATGTGGGCTTAATTACTATCCTGCTAATGGATACAGGATGATGGTAAGCAGGTACCATAGCCATGTGGCCGCTTGCAACACATGTGGTATACTCATGCATTACCATTCCTTCCCCTCTCCCCAATAAGCTCTGGCGAGCTTACTCACAAGCAGGACCACAACATAAAGTTATTTAGTTGCGTATTCCGTAAGGTCGAGGTACTTCCCCAGTCGAGCTGCTCTTTGAGCGAATAAACGCTATGCTTGTTAATTATTTGGAAAGCCAAACATATTCAGAATGTCCAAAAAAATGCTTAAAAAATTTTACCTTGCTGAGTTTCTTGCCCAATTCTTCTCAGTTGAAGGCAGAATTTTCTTCTCAGTTGAAGGCTGAATTCCGAACCGGTGGTAACTTCAGTAACTGTGACCTTCACAAGTGCCCTTCTGGGGCCTACATTGAATAAATGGCTTTGAATTTGACTTTACCTCTCTTAAACATTACCTGCCTGTCAACATAAGATGTCCTATTTTGAAGCTAAATACTGGATGCATTTCCACTGTCACAAATTTTCTTTGTAATGCTACCAGTTGTAAATGGCACCCATGAGTCGGCCCGCGGCACCCCGGTGTGTCCCCTCGGCGTGCTGCACTCGCTCCGAGGAGCCGGGTGGGTGGTGCCGGCCGACCAGCAAGACGCACATGAGTTGCTGCATGTGCTACTATCTTGCATCGAGGAGGAGACCACTGCCATGGCTAGGAAGGTGAGTTGCTAAGCCACCATCGTTTATCTGATTTCTCAAATACTGGAGGGTTTATTATGACACTAAGTCAAATATGAGTTTTTGTACAAGTTTAGACTTTTTACCACATTAAATACCTAGGCGTAAAATTGGGTAAATGTATGGAGCATGGAGTTTTACGCTTGCCATTTGTTGAACAGCCAGGCTGCCTCTCGGACGCGCTAGGGCTGGGCGGGGGTCGGGCGTGGTCTGCGCTGGCGTCGCCGGCGTCCCCGCCCGCCGCGCCCCTCCCCCGCGGCGACTCCACGCCGCCCACCCCCTCCGCGCTCGCAGCCCGACCCGCCTCCGCCGCGCCTGCTGACGAGCCCGACCTGGTTGACTCAGGTACACTATATATTTTGTAATGTACATGCAAGCTGCGGCTTTAATATTTCGAAGAGATTTATTTTTGGTAGAATATTTTATTTGGAAGTGTTTTCTGTGGCCAGGCACCTAGAAACTGGCTCTCAAACGCAACGACCGGAACATTCGGTTGTTGCGTATATTATCAGCTATACAAGGTCCATCTCAGGTCATGTCATAGAGGGTAATCTGTGGAACAGAGCCAGTGGAGGCGCCCCGGCTGCGCAAGGGCGTATCCCGGTCGTTCTGCCACCTGAGCTCGGTGGGGCGGCGCTGGCCCTCTGCCCGGGCCGCCCCTGCGCCGGCGCCCGCGCCGCCCTTCCGCGGCACACTCGCCTCTAGGCTGCAGTGCACCGTCTGCTCCCTCAAGGTAATCTACTCAACTAACACTAGAGGCAGGTTCTGCCCGAGCTCGGTGGGGCGGCGCTGGCCGACTGCCGGCGCCGCGCCGTGGCACACTCAAGAGAGGTAGGGCATAACGGGTCCTCTCGTTCAAAACCCCTTCTGGGTGCTTCATGTGGAAATCAGCAATTTTAAGGCATACCTACTTTATGATTACCTATATATTACCTAGCAGTAGTCATGAACTCGTGATCTTATATGTTTTTTTTTTTTACAACTTAGTCGATAAACAAGCATACGGCCCGCCTGATGGTAAGCGGTTACCGTAGCCATATAGACGCTTGCAACACACAAATGAGCTCTGGCAACCTTACTCACGCGCAGGAACACAACTTTACACAACATAAAGTTATTTGGCTGCGGTATTCTGTAAGGTGGAGGTACTCCCCAGTCGAGCTGCTCTTTGAGCGAATAAACGCTATGCTCTACCTCTCTTGACCTTACCTTTCTTGGATTGTAAATAGTAATATTCTAACTAAACATTATTATTGACGATAAAATGTCAATGATGTACAATAATAAAACCCATTTGAATAATTATATAAATAATAATATTGTATGAAATTCTCATTCCAGAGTCCAATACGTTACGACAAGTTCGACAGCATATCACTGTCGATGGCGAATGCAAGCGTGGGGCTCACCGGTTCGTTTAGTTTAGCCGGTTGGTCATCTTTTATTGCCTATTCTTTTAGAATTGTGCTTCCGGCAAAGTTACTCTAAACTCTAATATACACATTGTAGTTATGTAATATCTTCATGTTTGGCGGTTATATCGCTTGGACTTCTGCATGAATTTTGATTCGCTTCTCACGATTAGGATGCAGGATTATTACGTGAAAACTGGATTAAAATCGGTACATTGAATCTCAAAGAGGAAGATTATGGGCTAAAAGATATGAATGCAGATAAAACCGAAGGCAGAAGCTATTATTGTTGTATTATAATGTAAGTATATAGTTAGTTATAGTATTTAAAGTTTCACATGTAAACGAAAGTTTGTTGTCAGGATTACTCCGCGCGTTCACTGCGCCGGAAATGGTGAAGGGTGTCCGGTGCAGCAAGTGCTGCCCAGAGCCAGACGTGACGTCACACCCGCCCCCACCACCCTCCACCGCCTACACCAAGCACATACGCACCGTCAGCTTCGGGAAGGTAACATACATATGGATTTATCCATAGTTATCTTTTATTAAGACATCTCTGCAAGAATTTAGATTCTTGATAAAGATTTAGTTGATCATATAATACTGTTTAATAAACTGTGCTTAAGGTGTAAGAGGTAGCATACGTAATTATATAGAGTAATACCTTAGTAATAGAAACCAAAGAACTCAAATTACAAGAATGTCTAAAAACAATTAAGTAAAATCAATTCAAATTATCATGAAATGCAATTTGGAGTGCCACAAGGAGGCATTTTAGGACCACTGATATTTATTGTTTACATAAACGACTTGTCCTAGCCAGAGCTAATTATCTTTGTATATAAAATTTTACTGCACGTGTGTATGTCACTGAACTCCTCCTAAACGGCTGGACCGATTTGAATGATTTTTTTTGTATGCTTTTGGGTGGCGCCCTGGATGGTTTAGATTCACAAATCAGCTCGGCAATGTGAGGGTAGGGTAGCACCACGCGAATGAAGTCGCGCCGGGCAGCTAGTAAAATATAAATTTTGAGAAATTAGCTTTCATTGTATTTAAAAACTATTCTCAACTATTGGGCACTCTTTGTCTTTATACTAGTTATTGTTTATAATTATACATTTTGTAACTAAATGACTGTATGTGCCAAAATAAATTAAAAAACAGAATAAATACTATGTATGATTTAAAGATACATTATAAAGTCATAAATGAAGAATGAATGAAATACATAATGAATGTCGAGGTATCGAAGTAACTTTTTCGCGATTATAGTTTGGGTTCTTAGCAAAACAAAGTCCTAGGTTTATAAAAGCTAACATCCATAAATATCTAGCCAGTATGATTTGTAATGTGCAGCTGCCGTGGTGCCTGTGCCTGCACGTGGGCCGCGTGGAGTGGAGCGCCGGAGCTCTCACCAAGAGATCAGAGTTCGTGTCCTTCCCCGAGACGCTCTCCATGCAGCCCTACGCCGCGCCCACCGGCTCTGTGCTGCACCCTAAGGTATCCATGTTGACAGGGCCATCTGTATGCCATGCCGGGGCCCTTGGCCACACAAGAATTTAAACCTCCATTGGAAAGTAAAAAAGGAATAACAAAAACATTTCTCTACTATGATTTTATATTTTTAGTATGGTTAATATTAAAAACTGATCTGGTGTCTGATTAAAATTTTAATTTAGAATGTTGAAGGTAATTTTACTATCTACCTAAAATATAAAAAAAAAACATTGCGTAACAAACAATAGTGTAAGCGAATATATCGGCCTTTCGAGGCCACCATGAGTGTGGGGAACCTGTGTGCCCTTATGGTAAAGACGGAACTGCATATTGAACTTTACTTGAGAGTTAAAATCCGTTTGCAGGATTTTGCTCCTCCATTTCTTTACCACATATTTCATATTTTCTTACAAACTTCATACATTTTTCTAATATGTAATGATTGTTTTCAGGAAGAATTACTATCCCTAATGAGCAGCGGACGGCTCCGCGCGGGTTTGTGCGCGCTGAACGCGGCCGAGAATGGGGCCGGGGTGGGGGCCGGGGGGGCCGGCGTGGGGCCCGACGGGGACCGCGCGCTGTACCGGCTCACCGGGGTCGTAGTGCACGTGGGGGGCCCGCGCTCCGGACACTTCGCCACCTACAGGAGGGGGAACGGGTTCGAGGCTAAACGGTCAGTTTATGTTTATTTAGAATTTCACGAGTTTAGGGTCCGTTAACCGAATCCTAAAATTAACCATATTGTGAGTTTATTATATTTATTTATATGATCACACAATTAATCTTTTTTTTAATAGATGATTTTATTGTAATATAATGGTTTTAATATTATAAGATTCTGTTTTCTATGATATTCCTAAATGTTAAAATAACATATTCTTCACACTCGGTCACCTGATCCCAAACTAAGCAGAACGAAAATTTTTTTTATACTACTTGTAAATATTGACTTTTGAGTCATACCCACGAGGTGTGGTGTATCAGTGATGCCCCTCAATAATGAGTTTGTGCGCACAGGTGGTGGTACACATCAGACACGCTGGTGCACGAGGTGTCCCTGCAGGAGGTGCTGCGGTGCTCCGCGTACATGCTGTTCTACGAGCGCGCGCGGGGCCCCGGCCTCGGCCCCGGCCCTGCACTCTCCACCGCCGGTACTCAACACTTCTAGACCTATGCTTTTGTTTATTGAAACTTGAATTTTGTTGGGTGCCTTAGAGGGTGAGGAGAGGGGATCTCATTTTGATTGTTCGATATCTGTTGCTACGACCGCTTTGCTTCGGTTTTGTACTGTATAGAAGTGGACTGATTTGCAGGCATTTCTGGGCAAGCTTGCTATATACCTGGCGTCGTCTCATATGCCTTCGTGACAAGCTTATTTATAAAATGTTACATGGAATGTCCCTATTGAGAAGTATATCATTCCGGTCTTTGCTATTTATCATTAAAATTAGGGATGCAACGAATACGAATATTCATAATTCATATTCGCCAAATATATTTTTTTTACGAATTTACTTATTGGCCGGATATTATTTCGATAATTCGTTTCGATAATAGTATTTTCATTTCATATTTTTTTTGTGTGAAACTGAACGCACGCGTTGTTACGTCGTCGTTTCCTGTGTTAGCCGGGGATTCCCCTTGTATCCTTGCTGTATTCGTATAACCCAGCTAATGGACATCTATTTTCAACGGCCGGCAAGGTACAACCGAGGACAAGAACAGATAGACGCCGAAAAACTTGCAAAAGTTTGCTTTTCTTAAGAAAAACTTGCGTGTCGTTGATTTTATCATAATTACCCTTATGATAAAGATATTTTATAATCAAAATTGTTTATTATCTGTATTTGACGAATATTAATTTGATATTCGTATTCGCTGCAGTAGGTACTATTCGTTGCATCCCTAAATTAAAATTATGTAACACATTTGTACAATTTTACGATTGATTTTTGACAAATAATACGTCTGCAATAATTATCTTGAATTAAATAAATATTTTACTCGAAATGTCGAACAATTATTTGGTTTATTATATGAGGATAGTTTGATGTTGTCAGAGCCCAGGCCATTTATTCAGTTAAGGCATTAGAAGGATAGTAATTCTGCACTCAGCCTTCAACTGAGAAGAAATGGCAAGATACACAGCAAGGCTACATTTATTTATGTTCTGACAATGTTATTTCATTTATTTGTCAAAAATCAAATATAATTGATAAACATTAAAATATTATTTGCAATCATGCATTATACACGGTCCCAATGATGGGCGGGGATGTAAGTAATACTCAAATTCAAAATACGAATATGTAGTTTATTGTAAAAACTCTATATTAACTTTTATCCTATCAGAAATTAACTTTCTGATATCAGGATACAATTGGCTGTGTCTCGAAATTACGAGTAATTTGTCCGGAATAAACATTTTTGATGTAGACTGTTTATAACAGGTGGAGATTTCGAGATGGCATATTTTCGAAACCTATGTTGGGTTAGTCATTCTGAACAACTTTTACTATGGGACGAATAGGGAATTCTCAATTGAATGAATTTTTTTTTAAATTTTTCTTACAAAATGTCAACCTTGCTAAGTTTTGGTCCCATAGTAAAAGTTGTTCAGCATGACTAATCCAACATAGGTTTCGAAAATATGCCATCTCGATATCTCCACACAGTATAATGCTAATTTTCACTATAAAATGAATCTCGTTCGCACTAATCTGATTATGATTTATTTAGTATGCATTTTTTTAAAGCATTTGATATCATTCAATCATATCACAATAATACATTTTATTATTATTTCAGAAAAGAGAAGGTCCATAGCGTGTTAGAATTACTATCGTCTAGGACATTCTAGGACAACCAACGCTCAATCAGCTTATACCAAGGAACTGACAGCTTTAGGAATTATATAAAAAAATAAAGATCAAAGATTGGTGCGAACTATAAAGGCTAATACAATCAGTATTAATTAGTCTCGAAAAATAACAATAATTTGCACGTATTTTTATTGTTACGTGTACCAAATGTACTGGTCTATAAAATAAAATTATAGTCCAAGTGACTTTATATAATGCCCAATATATTTGCCATTTTAAGTATAGTTTTAAAATGCTGCATTAAAAAAAATGCAGGAAATCATCCCGAAAGTGAAAGACTATGCATAATGACATTTATAATAACTTTTATCACTGATTTTATTCTCCTAAACAACAACTACTTTGTCAGCTACATTTATCTATTGCATTTATACTATTGCTACATATCTAAACGCACGTACTGCCTTTACATATACGTAGGAATAAATATTTTCAAGATCCTCTAAGATATATTTCTGTTTTGTATTTCATTTTTTCAATCGTGAGTTGATAGATGTGCCATTAAGTAACTTTTAAAGCACAAACTTACTAAAGTGGATTGATTTCCACAACTATTTCTACTTATCCTACTAGGCAGGGGTCAGACATGATATTGATAAGAATATTACTGACTTTTTTTGTATATGCGTACATACTACGCTGCTTATTACCTACGTACTACACGTGGTACTACATGATTGGTATCTGACCTCGCCGAAAATGAGCTTTCAAATCGAAATACTTTTTATAAATAAAGTTCTAGGATTAATAAATTTAAAATATTTTGTGTCCTTTTCCTAGGTACTTATATTGTGCATTTTTATTATATAAAACTGACCTGTCCATTATGCCTATATCTTAGAAAAATATGAATAAAACATGTTTTATTGTTACTTACGAAAATGAAATTTTCCGATTTTTGAGTCTATAAATCTTGGCCATGTAATGATTGACGAATGTGAACATTGGTGCCTCAATATTGGCTATTTCTTATATTGTTGCCTTTTAGTTTTGGAACTAGAAAAGTGTTTAGGATTTTGGATGTTATTTTTAATTTGTTAGTTTATAAATTAGTTTGGCTCAAATCAATTCTATGACTTTTTTATAGTTATAAACACGGTATAAGCTCTCGATTGATTTCAATGGATTGCTTAGATTAAAATATTAGTACCTGGGTGAATGAGCTTTGCTCGTTTTTTTTTTTTTGGTAAATCATGATAGATTTTCTCACAAAAGAAGGAACTTAAAAAAAGGGAAGAAAAACAATCACAATCTTCTGGACTCGACCCAGCTGAGCTATTATAGCTTGTAAATGGCGAAATGTACCTTGTAGCAATTTTCATTGCCTGAAAACATGTATTAATCGACGTTTCCTAAAAATGAAACCTAGCTAGATCGATTTATCGCCCCCGAAACACCCTGCATACTATTTTCATGAAAATCGTTAGAGCCATTTCCGAGATTCAGATTATATATATAGATATACAAGAATTGCTCGTTTAAAGGTATTAGATAAAATGTATGTACCTTTTAATATTGAGGGATTATAACCTATAATCGCCCCCAACTTCCAACAGCCATAATGTATTCATGTGCTGAAGCACATTAGAAATACTGCCATAGTTTGCACTAGAAATGTTAATACTCATTATCCCATAGTTGGAAAATGTTAAATGTGGATAATTCCATATTTTAGTTATTTAAAGTATTTGTAGCCCACCATAGTAGTGTTAGATATACTTTTGAGTACAGGATTGTTTTGAGCCTATACCCATATTTATTAATGTTGATTTGTATTTTAAATAGTCAATGCTTGTATGATTGCCAAATGCAATGTGAAATCTGTAATTACGGTGAGAATAATAAAACAGATACAAATTGCCTATTTGTATCTGTGTTATTATTTTTATCGTATTTATAGATTCCTTCTTGGAGATTTTACATAAAAATTTATAATAATAATATGTTGGAACATCTTTTGCTTAATTTTAGTATTGCACAATATAAATAAATATGGGTGTAATTTGCTGTTAGTAAAAAAAATATGTAATAATAAAAATCTTATTTTAATCACTGACTTTATATTGAATTGTGTTAACAATTTCTGTTGTGATTTTGTTCCTATTGTAAATGTTGGTGATGATGACTGTACTTCCAGAGAAACGCATGTGGCAATTGTAGATAGGATGGAATGTTTGTTTGTAACTAAATGTTTATAATAAAGTGTATTATATAAGTACCATGTCTATTTATTTCATTAGTCTTCATTTGACTAATGAAACTTTAATATGGAAGTAAAACAGTCCTGAAGAATTGCTTATGTTTCTTTGAGTTAATTTCCTAGGTAATTCATCCAATACTTATATCTCAGTTATATTGTTTAATTCAAATCATTACCCATTTAAAAATGATGACACATAAATTAGACATTTGTAATGAGAGCGTCTAGCTGTGTGTGCCTCTTTTTGGCTTAGGTATAGTATATATATAGAATAAAGAATAGCAATAGATATGAGTTATTCCGTTTACGTCGCGCGTAGCTCTACGTCGCGTTCCTTCTACGGTGATTCCGCCTACGTCGAGTCTTCCTACGGTGCGTGTCAAATCGCGATTTGACATAAAAGTACAGTTATTTCTAAAAAATAATATCAAAAACGAAAAAAGTGTATTTTCTTTTAATTTCTAAAACATATCATCATTATGTAGGTACCTACTTATATTTTTTTTATACTGGCTCTGCGATAGAGTAGCCATGGCTTATCCAGCTATATATTTTTCATGTAATAATGGATTGGGTTATCAAAACCTTTGAGAGGTATCTTATGTACTTAATTTTTAGATTCTCAATTGGACCCGGTAGATGGCGCTGCAATCGGATTATAGGTTTTTTTTTGTGTGAGTTCGGATGGTTCGCTTGATTGTTTTGATTTATATTTGGACCCGGTAGGTGGCGCTGCAATCGGATTATACGTTTTTTTTAATGTTTTTTTTTGAGTTTGAGAGAGTTGAGTGGGCCCCTTGAGTTTTTAGGTTTACAATTGGTCCCGGTAGGTGGCGCTGCAATCATCCTAAGTAATATTATAAACGCGAAAGTGAGTTTGTTTGTTACCCCTTCACGCCTCAATAAGTGTAAATAAACCTATGTCCCTTTCCATACCATAGGCTACTTTTTATCCCAGGAACGCGGGTAAAACCGCGGGGGACAGCTAGTATTATTTAATATAATCGTATTATAATGATTTTAATGAAATTTGGTGTGCAAGTTATTATTATTATGTCTTTTATGAAAATAATATGAAACATCACTTTCTTTTTCTAAGGGCCTATTCACACGGCGATTTGTTTACGCACTATAGACACGCGTAAGATACAAAACGCACTGCGAACGTAATGCTATAATAACCTGTAGGTAGACGTATACACAGGTTCATGAATTGAGTCTTGAGTTTCATCCGCACTTAAGCAGATGGCCCGTAAATACAGACTGAAGAGCGTAATAGCGTTTCCTATTGTAACATTATCGATATTCGCCAGCGACTACCGGCTGGGCTTTAATCGCGTTTTTGTATTTATTATATCTAGTCTAAGGTTTTTTTTTAAAGTTTTGCAGTGCAAGTAATGCGTGTCAAAATTCAAAATCGCGCGCGCCCTCCGCCGCCATGCGCAGCGTGGATAAACCCTAAAGTCATTCATGTCAAGATTATGTACTAGACATATTTTATGTAGATTAGAAGGACAATGAGCATTCTGCTTTGCTATTCTGTAACGTTTTTGTCAGCAAATCGCGCGAACGATTGACGTCATTCGTTCGCGTGGCTAGTCCGGGAGGTAGCGTATACCGGCTGACGTTGACACGGATAGTTGATCTTATATGACTAACTAGCTGCCCGGTGCGACTTCGTTCGCGTGGTGCTACCCTACCCTGCCCTACCTCACCCTACCTTACCCTACCTTATCCTACCCTACCCTACGCTACCCTACCCTAGAATTATGCGGGCACATCATCAATAGTTTTCGCAGCGCACGCGATGTAATGAATATTTTAGGTATTTTTTTTTACATCTAGGGTTACATTATTGGAGTTTTAGTAAGGATCCCTCATTTTTTGAAAATATAATATAGCCTATGTCACCCGGGGATAGAGTAGCTTCCCAACAGTGAAAGAATTTTTCAAATCGGTTCAGTACTTTCGGATCCTATTCAATGCAAACAAACAAACAATCAAATCTTTCCTCTTTATAATATTAGTATAGAGTATAGATAAGTGAACCGACCGTCAGCTGCTCAAGAAGCGGCGGGCGTGGGAGTAGGTGATAACGGATGTGCTAAAAAAAGACATAGTACGCCGACACAGTAAGCTGAAAAAAAGTCGTCAGCTGATGGTTGATGGGGGAATATGCGTCAGTTGCTCGTTTGAACTTATAAAAATAGTTGACATCCTACTGAGCTGAAAAAAAAAAAACAACGGGTTGCTTCGACATGGCTATTGCCTGCTACTAGGTGTTATATTCGACAAAAGTTCAGGTAGATTGAGAGCTCACACGTAAGCATGCCACATGAAACAATGTATTTGTCAGCCTAAATGCAAACTTTGAAGGTCCTAACTTTGAAGCTGACTGACTTGCGGATGATTATTCCTTAGTAATATATCGACAACCATATTACATTTTAAAATTGCGAAATGTTTTTATTTATCGAATATAAAGCAAAAAGGCTGTGAATGACTTTTTGATTCTGGAAACTCATTTAATCAAATTATATTTTTATTAGTATATTGTGACCTTTGACCTCTTTGAATTGTTTTCATGTTAAATACAATCCACGTCTATCAAAAGTCAAGAAGTCAGAAATGTGCAAGCGATTATAGACCGTAAGGTAGTAAACATTTTTAGTCCGCGACTGTATGTCGGACAGTTCCCGAGAAAACTTCTTAAGCGTGATGCAGGATATTATAGCGCCACGCCATCTATCTTTCCGTGTGTAAACTATCTCAAGTGTTACTGATAGATGTCGCTACAGTTTAAGGAAGGATTTTTGGATATGATGAAGGTATCTTTGTGCACAATTTCAAGTCTCTAGGTGCAGCGGTTTAGGCTGTGTGTTGATATATCATTAATAAAAAAATTATGCATGGTCTCATCAATAATCAATCAGTTTATCATTTTATATTTTTTTTTAATTTATTTCTTTTTATTTTAAGTTTAGTTTTTTTTTTTTTTTTTACATTTAGCTTATTATTGTTATATTTTTTTTTATTTATCATCATTTTTATTTTCCTCTTGTTTTTTATGGAAATATTATTGAAATGGGCACGGAGCATGGTATAATTTAGTTTTATATTTCATTTATTTTATTTATATATTGGGGCAAACTGAAAATCAGCGCTGGGGTGGGCAACAGTGCACCCTAGCATAAAGCTGAGTTTGCTACCATTTGTCAGACATGTTTTTTATTTATTTTTTGCATCTTTATGTTCATCTTTATATATAAAGATCAGATATAAAGTCCATCGATTATTTTCTGAATGAAAAATGCCGTTTGCATTATAATAATGCCCTCGCGCTCATACACCAGCAACATTTTAATTGTGTTTAGGAGATGTTTGGCTCCTACGATTGGTCTGGCTGCTTGAAAAAAGTACCTATTGAAATAGTTCACTGAGTACCACATAAAATAAAAATCAGCTCTCAGAATTTAAGAGAAGTACGTAATGTACATAACATACCTTACATGCCTTACCTTTAAATTGGTCGACGGGACAAGTTAGCAAGTATTCCTTCGTTAGATGTACATACTAAGACTACTCAATTCTATACATATTGTCCGGTAGAAAATAAGTAAGGTATGGCGGCACTATAGGATCTCGGTCTACTTTGTGTTCGTGGCTCGGCTCGTGCACGGTTCGTGTAGCATGGATGCACCATTATACCCATCCGAAACCCCGGTATATATCTAGGTATTGATGCCTAACGGAAAATAAACTTTTTTGCTGCCCGCCAATAGGCCATTTGCCCATTGTCCTTTACTCAATACAATTTTTTTGTAACAATTAAAGGAGCCCGCATACGAGCGATTAACGCTGAGCGATTATTTTGAAGCTCAATATAGAACATTCAGAATTCAATACTGAAACTCACACGAGCTACAAAAAGTCGCTCACTAGCAAAATCGCTGCCTCCCGGGCGCGGCGATTATCGCTGTAAAATGAAACGTTCGGAAATTTTAATGTACTAACTAACGCACACTACGCACTACCCAGCGACACTTACTACTTTAGACACGTTATTAGACGGTGGTGTATACTTTTATGACAAAAATAGGTAGGTAAATAAATTTACATTACATTACATATATAAATACAATTACATACATAAATACGTACGTTTAATAAAATATATAATACATATATTATATCAATATCTTTAAAAAATATCGATACGATATGTTTTTTTCATTTGCCCATCCCTAAGGTGCATTTCCGCGATAGCCAGCGACAAAGTTACGGTCGCCGTGAGTCGCTCACAAAATCGCTGAAAAAACTCGCCGCGATTATCGCGGCTTCAAAAAGTAGCTCATGTACGTGCTCCCTTATTCCCCAGTACGCTATTCTTACCACAGGGGGCCTACCCCCATCTTTTACAAAACAACCTTATTGCAATACTGTTTTGTTTCCAGCATATAATAACCTTATTTATATTCGTACCATGTCCTCTACCAAACACTATTGTTATATGATTGTTATATTCCTGCTAAGAACGAATGATTTTTGAGAATTTGTCTATGGGCTCATTAAAGATGAAAAGAAATAACGCTATGGGCCTAAGCATCTTTCTCTCTCTTAACAATTCTCATCTCTGTCACTCATCCATACTCTCTCGCTCTTTCAAACAACCTTATTCTTCTTTTCGTACCATGATGTCCCTAAAACAAGCTTATTTTATGCATGAAAACAACCTTGTTTATTTACCATAATGGTTCATTCAATTCGTACCATGAGCTATTTTTTATAAGCTTTTGACAATTAACATTATTGTTTTAATGTCAAATTTAGCAATCTTATATACGTTGTATTTACAAGCTGAAAATAACATTGTTTTCCAAATTTATGTTATAAAAATCTATTATAGTGTCATATAAAGTAATTATATCGAATTTATTTACTTATAGAATGAATATATCGGGATTGCGAGATTAGGTATCATCCCAAAATAATATAACCGATAGTTTATAAAGTTTTTAATTGCACTTGTCGTTCACTACACAACTATGCATCTACGTTAGTAATATCGATCCCTCGACCCTTAGCCTTAGATTTATTTAGATGAAGCGGAGCTTTAAATAGCGTGTATAATATATTTAGTGACTTTTCATTTAGGTACCTACCCACTATTAATATCCTGTTTTCATTATAACCAACGTACATCGAATAACCCCAGATTAATCCATAAAGTTAACTTTCCTGCAGTGTTAGTACACAGAGTAGTCCCTGTGTTCCTGGAATCCAAACTACCTAGATACTCTGGCAAATTTTCTAAAATTGGTCGTAACCTACATTAGCCTGGATGGAATATATTATCGTCAACAGACGGACAGACGACAGACTTATAATAATCTATAATGATAATCATTTTAACCATCTAATGTAGTAAAATATTAATTAGGTATTATATATTTGTATTGAAAACTCAACTCACAACAATCTGCTATACTGTTGCAGAGCAGCTGCAACAGTGCGGGAAATTCTAAAATACGCATCCATTGGACCTAACTTTCTGTAGCCTTTGTGGCTGTGGATAGAACCGTGGGGGTCTGAAGCTCGCTGATTTGCTCACACATTATCATCAAAACCTCTGCAAACCGGTTGGTGGGGAGCTTTTTGTGACAACGCATTAGCTTGGCTATCCAAAGAGGAAACACTGCCAATAACGAGCTTGAACCTGGAACCTTGTCGATGATCGACAACAGCGGCAAATATTTAATACCTACATACAAATGTTTAATTCCAAGACCTGCAACTACAGTAGGATTCCCGTCAATAACACAATGAATAAAAACACGAAAGTATTATGTATATACATTCTTTATTCACATAAGTTTAATGAGAGTAAGATAATTATACACAATATAAGTATGGCATTAAACAATCTTGCAGATACAGATTCAAACTTTATTTCAGCTGTTATAGGTTCTTAGACTTACTTTAGACCAGCCTCTCCATATCTACGTACACTTTTTTGAGAGTACTCCTTCGCTTGTAGATATCGATTGAAGGCGGTATTTTTGGTCTGTTTGTATTTAACCATTTCTACCTGCTGACTGGATCTCTGGCGAACTCTTCGGCTACAACTCTACAAAATGAATTGCAACATTTGTGCAACTTACAAATGTTTATAACCATGACATCTTAAATTTCATGCACTGAATATTACTGTCGAATATACTATTAAGATGTTTCCATATTGATTGCACTTTGTTTGTTATTAAATTACATAAACAAATGTATTTAATAACTAAATATCTTGGATATCTTTATTAGACATTTGAGTATGACAAGAATGACAGGTAAATATTTTGTTCCGATTCATTTCATTTGATAATCTAGAGTCGGCAGTCTATATATTTTTTCAATTAATTTCCTTACTCTTCATAATAACATTTTAAAATATTTGTATGCATTTTATAGAAATTACTCGAAAATATTTTATTCTTTTAGTTACTTATACTTTACAATTAGTTTAATTTAATACTTTGCTAAAAGATGAAGAACCTCAAATCATTTCGGTCCAACGTGTGAAAGAAATGGCACTATACAGTTCTTCTTCTTCTTATTTTTAATTTTGGCAACCAAGCCCAAATTAGGGCTCATTTCTGCCAGTGTCGAGTTATATTATAGTTTCCAGTCACAATAAATCACTTCACATTATAGTCTTCAGTCAGTTACCGTCCATAAAAGTCATGTTTTACTACAATGGTGGTCATTGTACTAAAACTCTTCACGGACATTTTGAGACAACTTGAAAAGTCACGATACACATAATTCATTTCATTTCACTTCACTGGTGCACATGGATGATCTTTATTGGGTAAAATACCACCAAAAATACACAATAAAACTCAAAATATACAAATTTATGAAAATAAAAATGAAAATGCTACGTCACTCTGCAAGTTCCCGCCAAAAAGTCCCACTATACAGTTAATATATCGTTATTTCTTTTTATCTTTTATCAGGTTGTAGCAAGCCATAGACAAATCATTCATTCTTTCTCGGCACTTAGCAATGTTATATCAATGTTGAACGATTGAGCTCATGGTACGAATCAAAGTAATATTATTATAAGGTGAAAACAAAACAGTCTGGCAATAAGGTTATTTTGTGAGAGAAGATGATGGCCCTATAGGATGGAACGGGACAAAAAAAAATAGTTGTCAATTGTGACGCAGGAATTTTGAAACTCAATGTGCCCTGTTGCACTACATATTTTGAAATAATACAAATATTTATTTTATGTATATCGACTTTTATATTACTTGAATTAATTTTACTTAGGTCAATATGAAAACAAGGCAAGGGGCCGCCGTCCAATAGTGATATTCAGTGAATGAAATTTAATATGGCATGGTTACAAACAGAAGTAATTCAAGTATTATTTTATTCATTTTGCAGTGAAGAATTCGCCGGAATTCAAAGTAACTACTCTAAGAAATGTGCTGGAGAGAAATAGGTACCTAATCCTCAACTAGCAAAGCAATGGAGCACTTCTTGGTTATTACAAAAACTGAGACAAAGTTCATACATAAATATATACATACCTAGGTAGGTTTATATTTATGTATGGCACTTCAGTCTTAATACCTATAGTCTAGGCAGGTACCTATTGTCTTTAAATTATATGAATAAAGAATTTACCACAGGAATCAACACATATTTTTATTTATTACCTTTTGTCAGGAATGCTACTGTAGTTGCAGGTCATACAATGAAACATTATGTGTATTTAGGTATATAAACGTTTATGAATACAGTACAATCACAGTAAAGCTTAATCTATACGATATTAAATATTTACAACAAATAAATGAAATACAATCTAGCACTCGTATATAAATTTTCCTCTAGGCTGCCGTAGATTATCGGGAAGGTTCCCAACAGGCTAGCCAAGCTAATGCGTTGGCGGAAAAAGCTCCCCGCCCGAGGCCTCGATTATTTTGGTGACAATATGCGAGCGACTCGGTGAGCTTCAAACCCATACGGTCGTATGGTTTCGATAGCAAATGGCATTTTGGTCCATTGCATGCGAAAGTGTTGATTCCTCACGTAGCATAGATGCACACCACGTCGCTTTCGTGTATCTATTATTGGCTTCTTTGGTATTTGCTTCCAAAAACACAAATAGTTCAAATTCATTTGCCATCTTGAAATGCTAGATGGCAAAAGCTAGAAGGCTAGAGATACACAATTAATTCGATAAGTTAAATAAATACGATCTACTGACTTTATATCACTATAATAATAGATATTTTTATCATAAATTTGGATAATTCTTCGCGTATATAATGTTATATTTTGATTGATATATGCAATTGACATAAAAACCATAATGCTAGTTGTCAAAAGACACATCATGGTACGATTTGAATGAACGATTAGAGGTGACGTCATCAAACCTGCTAACAAAACAATATTGTTTTATGCCTATAATAAGCTTATTTTTAAGGATGTCATGGTACGAAAACGCAAAATAAGGTTATTTTAACCTTGTTTTAAGAGCTTGTGGTAGGCCCCCAGATTCTTACCTATAAACACAGCCTATAAACAATACCTACGGTGCACCGACCTATTCAAAATATCATGAAGGTTTGTGAACTTACTAAAAAGTCTTAATATGCTGGCCATCAATAAATAAACTATTTGTCGTGTTGACACTTAATTCTTTATCGTGACATTTTAGTGAATTCAACCGATAAGAAAATTCAGGAAATAATTATTGATTTAAATTATAGGTACTATTACTACCGATCGAGAATATTGTAAGTAGCTAACCAATATTCAAAACATTCACGATCATGATAATAGGAACTGCATTGATGATGACAAGATTCATCACTATATGGATGTATCCCACCCAAGGATGTAAAGAGATATTTATTATACGAATATCAGGATGGAGCATCGCCTTATAAGAAAGTGTAGCACAATATTTCTAAATGTATTTCAAGCAAACGAAATCGCAAAATATAACGGAGCGTGTACATAAGTGAAACACGACTTAAGTGCCGCAAGCGCGCCCGCAATATTTCACAATTTAAACAAAAATATTAAAAAAAATTAAAACTAGACGAAACTGGCCAAGTGCGAGTCGGACCCGCACACGAAGTGTTCCTTACAAACTTTTCTTGTATTTCATTTTTATTATTTGTTGTTTTAGCGGCAATAGAAATACTCAGTCTGTAACTCTGTATAAATGTCAACCTTATGTCTACCTTTATGAGATACAGCCAACTGACAGACGGAGGGACGGACATCGGAGGCTTAGTAATAGGATCCCTTTCGGTTCGAAACGCAAAAAATGAAGAAATTTTATTTTTTATTTAGGGTTAACGTATTACTAGATTCTGCCACGCGGCTTCGTCCGTGTTTCCGAGGGATTAATGTTTTTATTATTAGAAATTAGAGGTGTGTAACTCAGCTCTGAACCAGCTCAATGAATCAGATCACTAGGGTTTGAGCCGTTGAGCTGCAGCTCAACAACAAAATGACTAGCTCACGGCTCAATCCAACTCCTATTGTATCTATATCTCCCTCCATAGATTAATCTTGTGATTCTAATCTACGAATTATTATTTCGTTCTAAAACATTTAAATAATAATTTAATTCAATAAATAAATATGTGAAATTACTAGATAATATAATAAAAAACAAATAATTCCAGCTCTAAAGTATGAAAAGAGTCTCTCGGCGGAGTCGAACGAATCGCGGCAGCTCAGTCAGCTCGATTGGACGCGCGATACGCAGTGAGCGTGTGCGCTTATATACGCGCGTGGACTATAGGTATAAATTGAGCTGATCTGCGAGCTGAGTCATTGAACCGGCTCACACTCCTGAGCCGTGAGCTGTTATGCAGCTCTCGTATTTTTGATGAGTTACACACCTCTATTAGAAATTATAGCGCAATAGAAATACACGTGTGAAAATTTCAACCGTCTATCTATTACTGTCATGAGATACTACAGCCCACTGACAGTTAGACAGACAGACAGACAGATAGATAACGGAGGCTTAGTATCGTATAATAGGATCCCGTTGGCACCCTTTGGGAACGGAACCCAAAAATAAAGATTTTATTTTATTTAGGGTTAATGTATGACTAAAGTCCCCGTCATGAGAAGCTATAAATTTTGTAAACAAGTGTTCAGGAGTTCACAACATTTGGACCAACAAAAAAAATGAATTTGTTTAAGATTTTATAAATTATTAAGTAACAAATATTAATTAACATATATTATTTAACAAACAACTCTTTCTTTTTACTTATTATATATTTTAGATAAATTGTATTACGCACCTTTTGACGTTTTTTTCGTGGCGAATTTATTTCCTTAGATGTACTGGCTACTGGCTCCATTATACGTAATAACAAATAAAATTAACGCAACAATTAAAGTAACAACAATAAAAAAGTGATAACGAAACAATAACAAAATTAACAATAACAACCAGATCCGAAACCATTCGAAACTCGAATGACGCGTTTATTTCAAAATGGCGTCCCGATAGTTTACAATCCCTGCGACGGACGCGTTCCGGTACCAAGAAACACAAACGATAGCGCTTTGCGTCGTTAAAATATGATCCGACTAAATTAAATAGGTTGTTACTTTCATATAACCCGTCTATATTTCATGTCATTGAATATGGTCAATTTATTATTATCTCGCAGTATAAAATGTTTACTTAGTAAAAGATGTTTGTTTACATAATTTATAGCTTCTCATGACGGGGACTTTAGATTATGTTACACGATTTCACCCGCGTTCCCGAGGTATTCATGCTTTAAACCCATTTTTTTTCCTTTAGTTAATTTAATAACTTAGAAGTATTGTTCTGAGGATTGATAATGACATTGTGGTTTTTTGTGTTTTAGGTCAACGTAAGTGTGAAATGTGTTTTCAAACTTCTGTGTACCACTTCGAAGATAATGAGCGTGAAGAAATACTTTTTTTTATAAATACGGAAATGATTAAACTTTCTTTACACATTTTAGATACTTACTACCTACTTGAAGTAATGATTATTAACAAAGTCTTAACAACCTACAGTGTGGCCGCCGAGAGAATGCGTTTTTCTTATCCCTTGCTCCAACGATTTTTCCTCAGCAGTACCACTCCGCGTCATAGCTATGTTTGCAAATAACATCAGAATAATCCTACTAATAGTATAAATGCGAAAGTTTGTGAGTATACATGTATGTTTGTTACTCTTTCACGCAAAAACTACTAAATGGATTTGGATGAAATTTGGCACACAGATAGAATATGTTCTGGATGAACACATAGGATACTTTTTATCCCGGGAAATCATACGATCCCCCGAAAATGCGGGTGAAACCACGCGGGACAGCTAGTATGTAATAATAACAAGTTTATAAAATAAACTTACACAATAATTCTTCTTTCGAATTCCTGATATCCGTCATTCATACATTCGAGTCTCCAATGCAGTAATTTTGGCTAAATTGTACGTATGTATCATGGACGATAAGATCCTGGGACATTCCTCACACACGGCTATCTGATCTCAAATTAAACAGAGCTTGTTCTATGGAAACCAGATAACTGATACTGCATATACCTACTACTTTACGTTTGTATACAATATCCATAATGACTCAGGACAAGGAGACATGTCAGTGCACACAAATGCCTTGTCCTGGGTGGGAATCGAACCAACGACCTGCGGCGTGATGGTGGAATCATCCACGCTTAACAGGCCTGGGTATCTGAATATGATTTGTTAACACAAATTGTGTAGGGCCTACTGCGTAAGTACCTATTTAAAAACTATGGCATTTTTACCTAGGCCTTTTTAGTTCAGATAGGTAGGTACCTATCTTAGTGGATTTTGGTATCTCCGTAAACATCTGATATCTCCAGTAAATATTTATGAACACTAGTGGTTGCTACAAACGAATTTCGAATCAAATTATGGTTTTCATAAGAATAATAATTAATTATCACATGGCCGTGTGAAGAAATCCTAAAAAAAAACATTTTCTTGAATAAAACTGAAAAAAAACATATGTTTCGTAGGCTTACTGTACACTATGACGTCATAAGCGAGCAGACGCACCGTCGCAAGACTCGACGTAGGCGGAATCACCGTAGACGGACGCGACGTAGAGCTACGCGCGACGTAAACGGAATGAATCATAGATATGTTGGTGTCAAAAGCCAATGATAGAGTACCTCTTGTTCAGAAATAACGTTTGCCCAATACTATGAGAGGAAATAACTCAGTCCTTAATATCCCTATTTATTTGAATATAATATGCAGTATAGACATTGAAAATTATTGCAGAGGTCATTGATTGGTCCTATATCCAAATTATAGTAAGTAGCTTGTACTGGTATGAACTGGTTATAGGGATAATTTCTAGCGTTTTAATTCAATTCTGGTAATATTAGGACTTTATAAGTAAGTATATTTCTTAGGCTATATACACATACTGAAATGAAACAATATACTGAATATATTTTTTGTTTATTAACTTTTTTCTTATGTATATTATAAAACAAGGTCAAGACTCATTGGTAGTTATGCAATCTGTTCAACAGATATTCATCAGTATCGCTGGCGACACTGAACTTATCAAACAAAATATCACAACAAGATCTGTTCTACCTATGCAGGCAAACGTTATGACATGCTGTCGATGAGAGACGCACGCATGGTTGATGTGATTGCTGTCGGCTTAGCATCATTTAATTTGAAAACACTCTCAATGACTGATATCTCTGTTGAAGTGGTATCCATGCCGCAAAATGCACACCAATCATTGACCACCATCCCAGCTGCAATAACCTCACTGCCTCTGTTCACCGTTCCAGCCACCAGGGGCACCTGTAGAAGGGAAGAAAGCTCATCCTGATCTTGTATAGTTGTTTTGGGGTGCACCAGCCCACCGCGGTTGCTCAAAGCCGCGTAGGAGCCGACCAGCACGTTCCCTGCTACTGTTTGCCTGAACACCTCCACATCTAATGTGTCGGCCAGTATTTCCTCTGTGTCGCGGTCCAGGTCAGGGTGCACAAGCGCTACATAGTCGTTGCAAGCGATCACATTACCGAGCGCGCTGAGTCGTTCCTCCACACGCTGCACTTTGACGCTGTCGGGCAAACTGTTTCTAATGTGTTGCAATTCCGTGTCTGTTGTCGATGATGGCACTAAAAGCCCGTTTTTGTTGGCGACGGTCATCCTCCCGATGATTCTGCACCCGCCGACGCTGGCGTGCACTACCGGGATGGTCTCCGCTAGCTCTGCCTCGAACACGCTGTAAAAATTCTCCGATCCACCGATAGCGACCAAACAATAAGAATTTGTCATTTTACTGAACACTCCCACTTCGTTATTATTTTCAAATTGGACACGAACCGCCATGATTTTGTTTATAAACTGTTACTCGTAATTTCAATGAATTTCACAACACAAATTGCTTCACGTGGGGCGAAAAAAAACATAGGTAGGTAAGATTCCTCGATTTGTTCGATTGTCTTTAAACGTCACTTTGACAACTGAACGGATTGGCGTTTTATTTTGGCTACATTCCGAATTGAATAATATCGCTCACAGTGCTCACAGCAATAATTTGCGTACCGAGTTAGATATCACGATAATGACAGCTGAGAACTCTCAACAATGAGAAGTTTTCTTGTAGGTATTTAATTTTCTTTTCTTTAAGTCTCAATAGATGGCGTTAATATGACTGAAACGAACTATCTTGCTGTCAGTTCAATAAAAAAAAAACTATGTAACTTCATGGGTGCGTTCAGTTACTACACATGTTATTGAACTGTTACTGAACGCTACGATGATCTTCGGGCGATCACACGGCGTAGTTACTGAACGCAGCCCATAACTATTTGGCTTTAGACTGGTAACAGACGTTCCAATGTCGGACTCCTATTTTTATTATTACACAGGAGACACGGCCAAGGTACGTCCTGCCGTAGGAAAGTGTGTAGTGCGGCAGGACCCTCATAATTATTACTAATACCGGTTGGAAGCTTTCGACGTCCTGCCCAAAGACTACAGTATATACTTAGAGAGTCCTGCCGCGCTACACACGGCCCTGACCATCAGACGTCCGACAGTCGGATCGTCTGTAACTAGTATTATGTCACCATCATGCGTGTTTTGTTCAAAACTTTTGTGAAATTTAGCTTAGATTTGAATGATTTGAAAAATAATGAAAATGCGTGTTTGTGCAGTTGTGAATTGTACCAATAAGGGACGTCTTACATTTCCAACTGATGAACCACTAAGGTCACAGTGGATAAGAGCAACAAGGGTAGATGTCCAACGAATATCAAAACAATGATAGAAACAAATAATCCTTAAGCGTGACTTCCACAACAAAACAAATAACGGAAACAAACATCCACTCATACCAGTGTTGCCGCCTCTTATTACTAATTTCGTACGAAAAAAAACAGGCTGTTACCAAAAAGCAACGAAAATTAAGTTTTGCTCCTCTGAAATTTGGTTTCATTTAATCATGTTCATGGTTGCCATTAATATCAATTAACACTTAATAAAAGAAATCTGTATATATATTTTTTTCAATTGTCGATTTTGAATTAAAAAGGATGGACACCTTCCGTTGTTGGCCTATGTGGCAACACTAAAGTTATGTGACAGCATATTTTGATTTGACAATTCAATTTGGTGATGACAGCGCCACCTAGTTATTTTGCAGCAACTCTTTAAATACCTACAAGAAAACTTCTCATTCGGAACGCCCGTTGTCGCGCTACAGTATTCAAATCAGAACATTTGAGAATTTAATGGAAGATGGGGGCGGCCCTTAGTTTGGGACGCCACGTGTGTTGATACTTTGGCACCGTCACATCTTCCAGAGACCATGAATAAGGCCGGCGGTGCTGCTGCCTGTGCCGAAGGCCTCAAACGGCGCAAATATAGTAACCTCGACAGCAGTTACATATTTGAGCCGTTTGGGGTAGAGACATTGGGTCCATGGGGGCCTGCTGCTCATCGTATTTACCGCGGTATTTGTAAGCGCCTGATCGAGGCGTCGCGTGACCAGAGGGCTGGCGAATACCTCGCTCAACGTATAGGTAAGCATAGCTATACAGAGAGGTAATGCCGCCAGCATTCTGGGCACGCTACCACTTGGCAGCGCCCTTGATAGGCTAGCCTATTTATAAGTTTTTTTTTTTTGTTTAATTGTTTTCTTAAACTTAACTTTAACTCATCAAAAATACGCGAGCTGCATAACAGCTCACGGCTCAGGTGTGTGAGCCGGTTCAATGACTCAGCTCGCAGATCAGCTCAATTTGTACCTATAGTCCACGATGTAACGCGTACCGCGCGTCGAATCGAGCCGATACGCAGTGAGCGTGCGCGCTTATCGTGGACTATAGGTACAAATTGAGCTGATCTGCGAGCTGAGTCATTGAAACAGCTCACACACCTGAGCCGTGAGCTATTATGCAGCTCGCGTATTTTTGATGAGTTTCACACCTCTAGTTAAATTTGACGTCACAAACCTCACAAACAAACCATAGATGCTAAATCCCGGCCGCCCGCGTTTCGGTTCTTGTAATCCACAGATAAAAAAACTCACTTTTTATTACCTAAAATAAAATATTAAAAAAATATTATTATGCAAAAAACATATTGTGTAATTATTGTTAACCTATTAGCTATCATATCTAACATATTTCATATTTTTTCATTATAACTGTCAAGTAGCCAATTTGCTGGGTTGGCTACTTGACAGTTTTCGGAAACATATTTTAAAATTTACATTTTATACCTCTTACAATTATCTTTTATCAAAAAAAAAAAAAATACAAGGAAAAAAATATATTTTTTAACATTTCATTTGAAATTCGCGCAAAAACACCCGGTCACGTGACATTTGTCAGGTGTGACGTCACGTCTCTATAAACAAAACTAGAGGTGTGTAACTAAACAAAAATACGCGAGCTGCATAGAGGTGTGTAACTCATCAAAAATACGCGAGCTGCATAACAGCTCACGGCTCAAGTGTGTGGGCCGGTTCAATGACTCAGCTCGCAGATCAGCTCAATTTGTACCTATAGTCCACGTTAAGCGCGCCCGCTCACTGCGTATCGCGCGTCTTATCGAGCCGACTGAGCTGTCGAGATTCGTTCGGCTCCGCCGAGCGACTCTTTTCATACTTTGGATTTGTTTTTTTTTTATATTATCTAGTTTTGTCACATATTTATTTATTGAATTAAATTATTATTGAAATGGTTTAGAACGAAATAATAATTCGTAGATTAGAATCACAAGAATAATCTATGGAGGGAGGGAGTCGCAGATACAATAGGAGTTGGATTGAGCTGTGAGCTAGTCATTTTGTTGTTGAGCTGTAGCTCAACGGCTCAAACCCGTGTGATCTGATTCATTGAGCTGGTTCAGAGCTGAGTTACACACCTCTAGAGCTGCATAACAGCTCACGGCTTAGGTGTGTGAGCCGGTTCAATGACTCAGCTCGCAGATCAGCTCAATTTGTACCTATAGTCCACGATGTAACGCGTACCGCGCGTGGAATCGAGCCGATACGCAGTGAGCGTGCGCGCTTATCGTACAAATTGAGCTGATCTGCGAGCTGAGTCATTGAACCGGCTCACACACCTGAGCCGTGAGCTGTTATGCAGCTCGCATATTTTTGAATTTTATTTTTAAATTCCTTGTTTAGACTTCGTAGTGATTCGCGAGGACCCAAATAATAGATTGCGCGAATTGCACTTTTCTGCAGAATAAAAATAGTTTCAAAGTCTGCAGCTGAGCTCCACAGCAGAAGACTGTAGGACATCAAACTATGGAAATAAGCAAAGTAAACCAACCTGGCTGTAGCCACATCTGTTATTATCTAATTTTTCTAACTGCGAAGGCGGCGGAACTTAGTTTACTAGATAAACTTTCTATATGAGGACCCCATTGTATTTTACTATCTTGTGTTACGCCGAGAAAAACTGCCTTTATCCACTAGTTCAAGTCTCTTACCATCGACATAGATATGAGTGTCACTCTTAACAACATTAGGGAGAGAAAACCTTATACCTACCTACATTTAGTTTTACAGGAATTAAGCATAAGATTATTGGCGGCAAACCACTTTGATACAGCTGATAAGGTATCATTGAGCTCAGTAAAGTCTGTATTTTTTCTATTGACCTTAAATATTAGAGAAGTGTCATCAGCAAATAGAACTATATCGGACAATTCATTAACCATATAGGGCAGACAAAAAAGGGCCTAAAATTGATCCTTGCGGTACGCCCGTTTTCACTAAAGACCCTGAGGACGTAGTACCGCTAATACCTACTTTTTGTTGGCGACCTGATAGTTAAGATGATATAAGATCGAGTGCCACTCCAAGAACTCCATAGTGTTGGAGTTTCAAAACTAGTGTGTAGTTATCTACGCAATCAAATGCCTTGGGGATATCACAAAATACGCCAACCGCATCCTGTGAATTCTCGCAGGCTTCAAAAATATGCTTTAAAAGTTTTGCACCAGCGTCTGTCGTAGACCGGCCTTTTGTAAATCCAAACTGATGATCATGTAAAATCTGTTTTTTGGTAAAATTGTGGGTTAAATGAGTTAACAATTGATTTTGTATAACTTTCTAATGTGGATAATATAAGAATATGGAAAATATGTAAGTCGGAAAATAGCTCTGGCCCCAGCAAGCCGTCTGGCTGTGCGTTTGAGGCCTTAGGTATGTAGGATTGTAGCAATTTCAAGTATTTTTTTAGTAGATGACAGACCTATACGTCAAAAATAAATTATGTAAATCGCGGATGTCCTATGCGAATGTCTGTCAACCTTTGTCAACCATCAATCATTAAAAATTCAACAAAATGTAAAAAATCTATTCTATTAATTTGTGCATACTAAAAAAAACATAAAATATGCAAAAATATGACATATTCCTTGGACTACGATAAAAAATGCGTAAATTTGTAACGTTGAACTGTTTGGTGGACTCGAATGATATCGAGCCGTTCCCAAGCGATGCCATACAGAATCTGCGGCGAACTGTGCTAGTTCCCTTGATTTACAGACCGAATATTCTGCATGCGTTGAATACTATCAATTTTAAATTTCACCGCACTTGCAGTTACGCTAACCTAATACGGGTAATAATATTTTATCATTACTTACATATAAGTCAAGTATTATCGACAAGTTAACGTTCTAGGTACTTAAGTATAACCTACTAGTAATATTCAATATTCTGTGGTATAACCATGTCCCAGGGTGAAAATTACCCAACGTCTAAGCCACCCTCAGTGAATAGCGCGCGAACAATCCGTGTTTTTGAATTTAACGTCTAAGCAGTGCCGGAGTTGACGACCCCTCATGCCCCCATATTTACTACCACAGACTTTTTTTTTTTGTACAACTAAATCTGTAAACAAGCATACGGCCCGCCTGATGGTAAGCGGTTACCGTAGCCATATGGACGCTTGCAACACGAGAAGCATCGCTCACGCGTTACCGACCTTTCCCCCCTCCCCTATGAGCTCTGGCGACCTTACTCACGCGCAGGAACACAACTTTACACAACATAAAGTTATTTGGCTGCGGTATTCTGTAAGGTGGAGGTACTTCCCCAGTCGAGCTGCTCTTTGAGCGAATAAACGCTATGCTCTACCTTTCTCAAGACTACAGAACAATTAGCCTACTACAATTACGAATAAGAATGTCTTTCATATCTTTTAATAAAATATTTGTTAGGAGTGTAATGTTGGCGAAGGCGAGACCCTGTTGATGTTCTGGGGCTACGAGCGCTCTGAAAGCAAGATTACTATGAGCATGTCAGCTTCAAGCTGTTCCTCGGTACAAATACCTGTTAGTACATTCCTTCTACTTATTTCCAATGATAGTATGGGTAGTGAGTTCTAATGCTGTGACGAAAATAGTGGGTTCGAAGCCTATACTGAGTTCGAGCTTTCGTTCAAGGAAAACATCGTGAGAAAATAGTAATAAATATGCCCAGTAAAAAAATATATTGTAGGGTACCTATATAATACAACTAAACGCTGATTATTATCATAAGGTACTAGCTATTTATTTATGTATGTAGCTAGCTATTTATTATAAGGTGAATGGTACTAGCTATTCTCGGAAACGTCATAAAGCTTAGTGAAAGTGCCATCATAATCAGATAGGGATTATTGCTTCATGGATTAGCCTTTTCCGTGTTTTAGCCATTAGTATTAGGTAACAGGTGTCGGAAACGCATTCTCTCGGCGGCCGCACTGTAGATACCTATAACCACCATACAAATTACAATAGCAAAACAAATTGATATGAGTTTATATTGATATTTATATGGACTTAGCACTCATGATCGCTATTTAACATTTGGTAGGTAACGACAATACCGTCACATTGTTTGACAATGACAGAAAAGTGGCCGGTAATAATGTGACTGCCGGAAGAGTAAGTAATGGCAAAATACTGAATGAAATGCCACTTACAGTAAGGATGGTAATGGTGTATGGGATCGGATATAGGTACCTACTTTTCAACAGACAAATCTACTAAGCGCAGTGCTGCAACCAACATCTTTTTTACAAAGGGCAGGCTAGTAAAAATCGTAATGAACCGCTTTGGTGACTACATAGACAGATGGGAACATATAAATAAAACGCGAAAGACTTCGGAGCTGAGAATCTTCTCTTCTTCAAATCAAATCAAAATATTTATTGCGTTACTACAGGTACAATATATAATTGATGTTAACATGTAGGAGTTCCACTGTAATATACCTATATTAGGCGTGCAATTATTGAAAACATTTTCTAATGAAGTATTAATACAAATTTAAAGTCAATCAATTAATTATCCTATTATTAGATACATTTAAATAATTTCATTAAAAAAAAAATAGCATAAGAAGTATATGAAGTCAGATTATAAGGTTAAGCCAGTCACACATAATAAAAATAATAACATGTCAAATAACATTGTATCTACACAAAAAAATAGGTATAACACATAACAATAATACGGATGTTTATCTAAAATCGTCTTTAAAATACTCATCAATGGTATAGTAACATTTATTTATGAGGATCTCGCTTAACCTATGCTTGAAGAGCGTAATTTTTAAGTTTTTCAATGACTCTGGTAATAATTCATAAATGGACCAGCAAAATCAGCTTCAACACCAGCAAATGATCGACTCTCCATCAATCGATTCTATAGCAAACCACCTGTAATTGGTTGGCTCATCTTATTCAATATAGCCGACTTATTATAAGTGATTTGAACTCCCACCCAG
The DNA here is from genome assembly GCA_947623365.1 of Achlya flavicornis. NCBI lineage: Eukaryota > Metazoa > Arthropoda > Insecta > Lepidoptera > Drepanidae > Achlya > Achlya flavicornis. Next base: position 15,292,144 of record OX392467.1, read on the forward strand.
TATATAGTGTGTCTAATATTACGTAGTATTAGGTATTCCTTATTCTTTGCTAATTGGAAAGTACATTTTACCCGAGTATATACATAAGTTACTTTCCAACGCTGACGACACCGCAGGGGACAGCTGAGTAGTGTAGTGTAGGTACTTAGATGAGTTTGCTTGATGCAGCCAAATAGCCAGAACGCCCAGCGAGATCGAGACCTGCGCTCCACCGCCCAGCAGACCGATATCAGCTGCAGGCAGACACCAAGCGTAGCATCTCCAGGTTGACGTTTTCTTTTGCTTTTTGATGTAGATTTTTTTATGGTGCTAGAACTTGTTGCTTTTTTGCCGCGGGACTTATTTTATGGTGCGGACTCTACCTTCTAGTTACAACCGCGCGGATATTGAGAAATGATAATAACATAAGATTGTTATATATGTTATTAATATTGTGTAGTGAACGTATCTGAGTCTGTGGATCAGCGCGTGATGCGCGCGCGCATCGCGGACTCGCTGACGTTCTCGTCGACCGCCTCCTCGCTGGTGCAGCCCGGCGGACGATCCATGTCTATACTGGGATCGGTCTGCGCGCTGCTGCTCAACAAGCAGGCCAGTTCTCTTTATGATTGTATTTTTATGGTCACCATCGCCAACAGCACAGAACAGAAAATGTGCGACAGGTGCTGTTGAATTTAGGGTAATAGATACCGCCAAACTAGTTTCGACGGTGTGGCTGATACCTGGCTAGATTATTATTATATTCTCAAGTGATAGTCACGTAACATAACATGTAGGGCTCGACGGCGCCAAAGGCAGTAGCGAGCTTCACCGGCAGCGTTCGTTCGGAGAACATATGCCGCATCTGCTTCGGCGGCGAGTCGGCGGAGCGGCTGGTGCGGCCGTGCTCCTGCCGCGGCACCATCGCCGCCGTGCACCGCTCCTGCCTCGAGCGCTGGCTGCTGCAGGCCGCCACCTCCTACTGCGAGCTGTGCCGACACCACTATGTCGTCACCAGGAGTCACAAGTACACATAGATACGTTACCTTGGCTCGCCGCGCGTTTAAAAATATAACAATGACATCAATTGTTATAATAGGACGCGCGTCCCTCGCGAGATCCATGTTAACTCGATACTAAATCAAGATTTAAACGATTCATTCATTTTGAAGATTAGTTCTTGTTGTCTCGTCTACCCGAAATTTGTGTCTTGTTGAGCAGCTTGAAATGAAATTATATTTTTTATTCTTTCAAATAAGGTCTTACAGGCACTTTCGAATCTCCTAACGTGCGGTTCGCAAGGTTGCTTTTGCTGAGAAGAGCCGGCAATAAACTCAGCAGACTCTTTTCAAAAATAGCTGCTGGCGCTGGCGATAAAGCAGATTAATCAGATCACCATTCAAACTTTTAGCGCAGAGTCAAGGTACCTAGGTACTCGAGACGAGGAATGGTGTGAGTTGAGTGAGTGTTGGTCGTGTGTTATGTGTGTGTCAGATGGTCGTGGATGGTGTCGATGGCGGCGTGGGCGTGGTCGGGGCAGGGGCGCGCGCTGGCGGCGGACGTGTGGCGCGGCGCCGCGCTGGGCGCCGCCTCCGTGCTGGGCACGGCGCGCGCGCTGCACGCCTGCGACGCCGTGCTGCAGGCCGGCGCCCGCCGCGGGGGCGGCACCGCGCTCGCTGCCAATGTCTTCTCATCACTGCTCATCGGTGTCATTGGTCAGTTAATGCAAGTATTCTATGTAGCTCGTGGCCCACGTCGGAGAATCCAACAGCCTACCAAATTTTGAGATTGAACATTTTGTTTGACGAGCGATTTCAATTCGAATTGAAATTCGAATGGAACGTTAAAGAACGAATAAGACGTTCATTTGGTAGCTTGAATCATAACTTAGAATCTAACTAGGTAGCTGCCCGGCGCGACTTCGTTCGCGTGGTGCTACCCTACCCTACCCTAACCTGCCCTACCCTGCCCTACCCTACCCTACCCTACCCTACCCTACCCTACCCTACCCTACCCTATCCTACCTTACAGGTATGAAAAATAGTTTACGTCCTATTCTCTGACCTACTGAATATACACACAAAATTTCATAAGAATCGGTCAAGCCGTTTCGGGAGCGTTTGTTTACAAACACTGAACCACCCCGTAAGGCCCGTACATACCTCAGTGACGTGTTTTTTCTGCTACTTACATTTTTAAACTCGTGATATCTTTCGAATTGAATGTCCGAATTGAATAATTCAAAAAGTTATATAAAGGTATTGAAGCAGTATTAAATATGAAGTAACTTATTTTGATAAGGACCAAGATACAAATAGAGAGCCTTTTCTAGCGGCGCGGCGGCTGCATTTCAATTGAATTTTTAAAATAAAAGAACACTTATTGTGGCATAACAATCATAGTTAGACATATGGTATCGCGACACTTTTTGTAAATAATGATCTATCATCAATAGTTTTAGTAGCGCACGCGATGTAATGAATATTTTAGGTAATTTTTTTACACCTTGGGTTACATTATTTGAGTTTTAGTAAGGATCCCAATTTTTTTGGAAATATTATATAGCATATGTCACCCGGGGATATTGTATCTTCCCAACAGTGAAAGAATTTTTCAAATCGGTTCAGTACTTTCGGAGCCTGTTCAATGCAAACAAACAATCATATCTTTCCTCTTTATAATATTAGTATAGATAAATGTTGGGTTGGCAGGGGCCTCTTATCCTTTTCCATTTCAGTTACTACAGAGTTCCATTGTCGATAATTATTAGTAAGGTCACGTCTATCATACCAGTTCACCGTCCTTATAGGTACCTACTTTTAAATAACATTGCTCAATGAACAACTGTAACAACGTCTGTAACAGGCGCTCTAAACGGTCTGCTGACGACATGGATGCTGCTCAAGATCCAGGAGCACCAGCTGTCGTGGCAGGCGTGGCGCGACAGCACGCTGCACGTGCACGTGACGCTGGCGGACGAGGAGGCGGGCGGGGGCGTCACGCCGCGCGTCTCCGACACCACCGTCGTCGGGGACAGAGATGGAAACGCTACCACGGACAGGAGCACCAATGTCGCTGATCCCTTTATGGTTGCATTGCCTTTTAGTCTGCCTGAGCCTTGAGGTAGCTATTTGGGTCCAATTCGCTAGGTATCTAAATATTTGTTTGTCCGAGGCATGTATAATATCTAGTAACAACTAACCCCCTTACTCATTAAGCGCTATTTAACTTATATACTGATTAAATGGTCACGTTAGAGTGACGTTATTTACGTGACCCTTTAAACAGTATATTAGTTAAATAACGTTTTATGAGTAAGGGGGGTAAGAAGTTAACCTGATTTCAAACTTTTTGATTTGAAAGTAAGGATTTAGGCTAATTTTATTTTATTAATTCATTGTATGCCACGATGGATGGAGAAGGCCGCCATGCCAACTCCAACTCCTACAGTGCATTGAAAACCAAAAACTCGCCCCCTGCGGAACTCCTTGCTCTGTGACCAACTCCCACTATAATATGTTAAATGGTGGTAATCATTAGTTAAATGGTATCTTTCCATCCAATAACTAATTGGGACAAAAGATTTGCTCAATACCCACGATTATTTTTCTTCTTTGATCAATTTAAAAAAAAAACTTGTAGGTCCATCTTGAATGTATTTCAACATCTATTCGTCAATGATTTCAACTTATCAGCTTATAAATAAACGCTTTACTTTATAGAACGAGTGTCTTGGCGTCGATCCCAACAACCAACCACGCGCATCAATCACGCGTCCTCGCTGCACCGTGCAGGTACCACCTAGTGTATAACACAAGTTATGTAAGATATCCAACCACGGATTGTTACCCGAATAAATATAGATCACAACAATGTCTTTCGCGTTTGTTTGTTTCAGCGTCACAAGCTGCGCTTGCTTTCTTATCTTATTATATGTGAATGTGATGAGGTTTAGGAACACTGATATTTGATTTTAAAGTTTGAAATGTGGATATAATCTTCGCTTTGTATTTATGTTAATTCGAATATTTCGATTTTTTTTAGAAAATCGATATTTATACAAAGATTTTGTGTTTTTCTATAATTTGAAAATGTACTAGGTAGAATTTTTGTTGCGAAATAATACACCAATTTGTTAATCAATATTTATTTTATTGTCAATATAAATTAACATTTTATAATAATAATCTTTTTTTTATCAGTAGGCGAATACATCAAGCCGCTGTTATTAAAAATGTCAAGTAATAAAAATAATGTTAAATAATAATAATAATCGTAATTAGATCCACCGCGAGGCGGCACTGCGCGTGTCACAAAGGATTCCACTTTCTTATGTGAAGTAATAAGTAGAAGCGATCCCATGTCGCGCGGCGCCGCGCCGGCAAGTGTTCGGATGCACAGTAAACAGTAGGTAAACAATACACTGACAATCTACAGATACAGACTATGACCTAAGATAAACGTATCGCTCGTATTACATGTTAGTCAAACTTAAACACTAGTAATAATATAAAAAAGAATCACATACATCTTGAGATTACAAATAAATAGGAGGCCAGTTACGAGACGGCGCTTGGAGAACAACGAATCGGGCGGACACTGGACATTATAAACATTTAAACAAACAAACAAATCAATATCAACAACATACTCTCTTTGGATTTCAGATATATACTCATCGAATAACATACAATAATATTTTGTGACTTTAGCGTTCGACTACTGCCGACCTGACGCCCCTCGCTACGTGAATACTGCACGATATATCTGTCTAATACTCCCCTAAGAGTAGATAGCTCGAAATAATTATATTTACAGATCGTAAAGGGTCGAGTTCTCTCGATGCGAGTGTGTATGCGAAGATATATGGTGCGAGTGTTCCATTGCCGGCGACTTGTGGTGGGGTAGCTAGTCGTGGTCCTTGAACCGGCGGTGTATGGACTGCACGTAGGTGAACACGCACTTCCAGTCGGGCTTGCGCATCGTCACCATGTCGTCCACGTCTAGCAGGGGGTATATGCCCGCCTTCTCACTGGAATAACACACACGATTCAATTACATTATTGGGAAAATTCAGGGGAGCAGGTGGACGTGATGTTGCTGCCTTGCGGTGTAAACCACTTATTTCCATATTTAGTACAATTAATGTTGTATGATTATCTCCTACTAGGGAATCTTTCTGCTAGGCATGGTCTCTAAACCCTTCTAAAATTTATCGAAAAGACGATGACGCAACAGCAGGTAACAAATCAGTTCCAAGATTTGATGACGTAGAACTTTCATCATCATCAGCCTATAATGTCCCACTAGCATGCGTAGCATGAGGGTGAAAGGGAATGGGCGATACTCCACCACGCGTGCCCACTGCGGATTGGTGGAGGTAGGCTAGTGGTCAACGTACTGTTGGAATTTTTCAAGCGGCCGAGGAGGCATCCAACTAGCTTCACGACTATCACAATTAAGTGATAAGCGGGACCAACGGCTTTACGTGCCTTCCGAAGCACGGAAAATCTCGATTTGAAATACCACTAGGTGGTCACCCATCCAGGTACCGACCATGAAAGACGTAGCTTAACTTTGCCGCTCGATTAAGAACGGCTAATCATGCTACACCACGACGCTTCCCGTAGAACTTTGCTAACAATAAATTCATCTCAATTAGGACTTAAAATTAGAATTAAAATAGCAGATGTTACTAACTCGGCAAGTTTGAAGGCGAGCGTGAAGTTGTGCCGGCGCTTGTCAGGCGTGAGCTTGGAGTAGTCGAACGCGTCCGGCAGGAAGTGGTGCACCAGCGCGCAGAACGCCAGCCCGTCCGCCCAGCTCGTCGAGAAGTTCTCCAGTTTCACATTCTGACAGAACACAACCATAACTCAACAAACGCTTCTAATCTCAAACTCAATACCTGGGGCCAATTCTCGCGCTGAAGATGGCGAATCTCATTGTTAAGCGCTGAGTTTTTCGACTTATTATGTCGAAATTGCGAGAATTGGGCCTCATGTTCACATTCTTCTGTCGGTTATAGTCCCACAAACTTTTCTGGCCCGGTAAGAGAGGGGCTGTTATCGCATTTGGTGGAGCAAACAACCAATGGCGAAAGCAGGCATAGTGACATTTAAAACTGGCGTCGTTAGTTCCTCTTTTAGCCACCGGTTCAGATATGTTTGTTGCGCTATAATTAATATAGATATTGAACAATTAGTTTCGGTGAAGGAAAACAGCGTGAGGAAACCAAAGCACGGCGGTAGAGTACGTTGTAGTAGCCGTCTGGCTGGCTCCCCTACTCATGTCACTAGAAACCTTCTGGTGTGCTCCGACAGCTGCACCTGAGACACATGTTCCTCCTATCTCACCTTCGGACAGATCATCACTTACCCTCGTGTGCTGTCTTGTCCACATCAAATAAAATGATGATTTGACATTAATATCTCTCCAATCTAACAAACCACCATGAATTAAGAGATAATAATCAATAAATAGTGAACCAGACTTAGCCCTTGATTGAATTTAATAATTATTACAAAGAACCCAATATCTATAAAAATAAGTTGTTTTTTGTGGACTCGATGTTTAGGACCAAGTTTTTTAAATCTATTTCATACATGATATACTTAATCCTTTTCTAATTCTACAAGATTTCAAAGTAAAAATGGATTTTGATTCTTTGTTTTCCACATCCATTTTAAGGTAAATTCTGCTGAAAATAATGTATTAATTGATATCAAATAACGAGGATGGTGAAATATTTACATTTTAGTGGTTTTTGGGTATCCAAGTTGGTTCAAGTGCTACTAACCCCGGGTATTCTACAGGTGACTTTTTAATACATTTTTGTGAGGAACATTCAGTAGATAAAATTTATTTACATAACTTTATAAATTACCCATTGTGTTTAAACAAGTTAAATCTATATTTTTAAGTTAAACACACACAAAAATCATGCAATATTATACAATTGATTTAAACCTTTTTCACACATTTAAACATCTCCTCAGATTTAAAATAAATAAGACATGCTCTTTGTAATTTTGTAGTATTTTTCATGAATTTATTAGTAATTTTTAATATTATCTGGTCACACTAAACACACTTCTTCATCTAAAGTTGTTTTTGTTTTAAAAGTTCTTTATTTGTCAATTAAAATTGAAATACAAAAGCCCAGTGTAAATTTGTCCTGAGCAAATTGAGACATTTGTTTTTAAGACGCTTATTCCTAGGATAAAATATACCTATTATTAAGCTTATGTCTACTAAAATTTATATAAAGAAACAGTTATTTTAAAGGATAAATTGTTAGATTATTATGTTCGCATTGCAAGCTCACATTTACATCATGCACGACACGATTCGAAAACAACATAATATTTTGCACCTATTAGGTGTAAACATTTCACTATTTCACAATAATTCTTATTCTACGTTAACACACTTTATAGATAGAACTAATTACATATTATGAGGAAGATCATAAGTAGTGAGTGAGTGCTATTCACAGCAAAGAAAGCGGGTAGGTAGGATCGACCGCTCGCCGCCGCGCCGGCCGGCTCGCAGGTAGTTGCGTATTGTTTGCACAGATTATTTGTTACAATGATCAAGCACGTAGTGATGGGGCAAGCGATATCGATTATAACTATCGGCATATGGCAACGTACTAAGACGAGTTTTTCCAATTTGTACTATAAGGTTGTTTGCATGGTTGTAATTCTTTTGTAAATAAAATGATTTGGTTATTTTGATTATAAAATCAAATAATCTAGGCAATGAAATAATTTCGTGAAATTTTAATAAATTGGTACGATA